>OU026147.1:73461146-74703646 GCA_907269125.1 Eristalis pertinax | reverse complement strand
TTAGGGCAGAAAGCAAATCTCTTCTGATTTGCTATAAAATGAAATGAAACCTTTTAGGGTATTGAACAAGTGAAGTTTATTTAAAAATTATGCAGTTGATATACAAATTTATTTTGCATTTGAAAATATGGGGAAATGACCAGTGGTTACACTGCCGATGAAATATAATGCCTGTGGGAAAAGAATGATAAGCTTTGGAAGTGGATATGGATGCGGACAAGAGAGAATATTGTTCCTTCTTATTCCAAAACGGCGGTAGTATTGACCCGTTTTTTGTGACTAATTGAATATTTACTTCAGAATAGAAGATTATTAATGGCACAAGCATGCGTTCACTTTTTTCTCTTTACACAGAATGTACTAGGTAATAGTACTGTGTTCCGGTCCAAGGGCAATTACGACGCTTTTTATGTCCTATTTCAGGACTTCTCTTGTGTTGAGAGTTCTTTTCGATTTGAAGTTATTTATTTTCACTTTAATTCAGAGATCAGAGCAGCGCTTTTCACAAATCAACATTTGCTACGTTCGACCCACATATTGAATATATTACAGGAAGCATTTCTCAGTCGAGTGGTTCGAAGGTTGCTTTACCTTACGATTAGCGTTTAGATAATTTTTAAATAGCTTCATTTTCGTGGTGGGCGTGATTTAGTGGGTCGAGTACCGAGGCTAAATTTCCTCCAACATTCACCACTCACCTCTCGAAGGAAACTGATGACAGTGGCTGCTGTTAAGACGAGTCTTAGCTTGCAGCTCTTGAGTTTGTTGCCATCTAGTTCGGATTTTTCTCTTATAGATTCCATAATTTCTGCTGTGTGGTAAGATTTGAGTAAGTCACTTTTCCTACATGTGGTGTGTTACTCCACAGAGCCCACTGTCGCTATAAAATTATCGACATCGATTCCTAAGATCATATACTTTCTCAGCGGAAGCATAAGGTCGATGCGACTGCTGCAGTTATTTCTGGTTAATTGGTCAACAAGGATGGTACTCCCTTACTAACGAGCATTTCACTCATTGAAATCTTATTTGGACAATCATCTGAACGCAGATCAAAGCTAAGTATTTTCTTGAAATACCTTTCATTGCGAGGAAATCAACGCCATCACACGTTTTTCAAGTGATCACGTTGCTCTTATTAGAAAACGAACAAAATTTAGGTCATCCACCGTGACATCTTCCCCAAAGGATAATAAATTAAAGGACTCCCTTCCTTTGGAAGTACGACAGGAAATATATACGCTTACTCAATAACTCAACATTCAGCCTAAAGCATTCTGATGTATAAAAGATTCATGTTCCTAAATCATTCTGACCAACTCCACACACCGCACGCAACTCACCACACAGCACACAACACACGTCCAATCTCGAATTCCACTTGCTGAACATCTCAGTCAAATAGTCAAAGCTCAACCGGGTATCCATGTATTCGGAAAGTTCTTAATGGCTCACTTAGCTGTCAAGAGCACTAAAACAGCAAACCACTGTCCCAACCCCAACCCCAAACCAAACTCAAGATAACCGAATACTGCTGCTGGCCGATTCATTAACACAGCAGTTAATCACCACTTAATCTGATGCCCCATTAAGAAGTAAACAATTAAACTTTCCCAGGGAAAATCATATTTCTTCGCTTTCGTTTCGACTCGCCCGAGCCCTGCTCCCACCCAGCCGCCCACTCCAACACACTCCCACATCCATTTCTCATAGTAAGCCATGCTGATTCCCATCGTGCTCTGGTGACTAAGCCAAGAGCCAGCAGCGACACTAAGCTGCTCACTCGCAAATTAAATAAATCGCACACTGGATGGAAGAGACTTGCGTCCTCAAACTAAGCCCACTACAGACAGAATAAGAGCAAGCCAGAGTCAGAGCCAGAGCAAGCCAGCTGCGTGATGCCATCACGTTCTCAAGGAAACCAGGCGGCGTCGTCGTCTTCGTCGTCCGCGTCGGTGGTGGTGGCGATGGCGGTGGCGGCAACGGACCAGAGCACCGAGAATATAGTGGGAATAGTGAGCCCCACCGCACATTGTTATTCCGCATATCTTACTAGGTCGACGGCATTAAAATTGATTAAAATTTCATTGGGATTTATAACTCAATTAAAATGGTGTAGTTCCATGATTAAGAAAGCGCGACGACAAAGTCTGCGACGAGGAGTATGACTGTCATCTCTGGCTGCCATCGCTTGCACAAAGTCTGAGTTCGGAGGGTAGAGCAGCGCACGGCGGGCATGGCACCATGGTGCGCTATTTTTGCTGCAAACAAGACAATGCCAGCGCAGCGGCATCCAACAGATAGCGCCTGGGACATCCAACCGAATTCAATCTGCACAGAGTTCTGTATTCCAGTCCAGGAGCCCTGGAGCATAGCAGTCATCCCACTCACTCCTGTACGACAACCTCACAGCCTCCTGGCTAGGGATTTTGTCGAAAATATGCAATTGCAGCCACAGCAGGCACCAGCCACCACCACTGGGAGTGTGCGGGGTGGCTTGAAATGACAAAATGTTGTAGTTGCGAAGTTTTACAAAACTAGCAGCGCAACCAGATTGAGAATAACCACTGTTATTCCCGTAGGGATCCTCAACAGCAAAGATGTTGACTGTTGGCGGAGGGTAGCTACATTCGTACATAAAGTCGACGAAGAATTGCACAGACAATAGCTGCTAAGGATAACTGCAATTCCTGGCGGTTCTTGATGGTTCCTGGTTTGCACAAGTTAGCACAAGTTAGTTTCATTTCGCGGAATTAATAATTCCTGCTTGCCACAGCCAAATTGTAGTTAGCTGGTAGTGGCTCTTCTATTCCCATAACTAATTAAACTATCATGGAAAATTAATTCCATGACCCGGTTGTCGAAATTAGGGACTTCTGTCGTTTCATTGTTTTCCCGGGCATCGCGGAGGGCATAGAAACTCGTAAGGATGGAAATTTTAACGAATTATTACATTGGGTGAATGGGGAATATGGCTATGCTAATGGATGCCGGAAGTGAATGTATTCAAAAGAGCGGCGTTCAGGACCTGGAAAGGATTCGTTGCGGCTTTGGAGGAAACTGGATGTTATTCAATATGGAAAACGGAGAGTCGTACATTTTTCAGACAAATGAATTTAATTTGGTTTAATCTAAGTGAGTGTGGTGTCTTGAGATTCAAAACAATTGACAGACACCAACTATTTCTTGATGTCGCTGCCGTGTGTAGAGGATACCGAGAACTGCTACAGAGCATGCCTAATTTGGACATTCCTACCAAACACGCCGAGTTGTATAGGACGACGATGGTAGAGTATCACTATTTAATCAAGGTCGGTTAAGAACTTGATTGGTCGGCTACACTACTTGCAATTTCCGAAACAAGTAGCGTAGCACACCTTTATTCGTCTCTGAAGGAGATGGCTGAGCAGTTCTGGATACTAGACTAAGTTTTCTAAAGATCGTCCTGACTGAAAAAAACTGGCTGATTGAGGCCCAGTTCCACCCCGAACAAATTAAACATCGGTAGTGTGATTGATGTTATTACATGACACACATCGCCACAAGACTAGACTCCATCATAGACGACGATAACAGAGAAGGCTTTTTTGACGACGATCGGAAATGTACTTCGCCTCATTTTAAGTTCCAGATGGTTCCCCTCCTAGTTTCAATCGATTAACTCTAATTCACCCGAGTGTAAATGCATTTAGACAAGGAGACACTAGGCGACTCCAATATGATCTTTGAATGTTGAGAAAATCGTGCAAAAGTCACCGAAGCACGCCACGATCTTATGCTCCATACATCTGCTAGCTTACACAGATGATTTTAATCTGCTTGGTAGAACACAGCATGTCGTAAATGAATCATTTGCTGACATTGTAACGGAAGCGTTTAGAATGAGTTTGATGGCAAAGGAGGGCACAATGAAGTATTTACTGCTGTCAAAAGGGCTCTCAACGTCTACTCTCTTGATCACATTGATCAACCACTTCTCATTGGTCCTTCGAGCCGGATTACCTCCGTTAACTTTGATTGTTTTAATCATCCGTAGAAACATAAATGAGGTTACGTGAAATAACTCCCATCGGGTGTGGTTCAAAATGAGTTATGGGTTCCATTGCGAAAAAAAAATTGTTCTGTGTCTGTTTTTGCAAGCTTAAATCCTTATTTCATCTACTTGGATGCACAGGAAGCATAGTGCAGTCTTTTTCGGATTAATGTGCAGTCAACACGTATTAATTTTAAGAGTTCTTCCCTTTCATTGAGGAGCGGCATTGCCAAGCGAAATGGTGAATATTTCTTTAGAAGGCTTCTACGTCAACTTCACCAGCTGTCTGACTGGACCAATGTGGTTGCGAGACACAACTATTCAAAGAAATGTTTCACGAATGAAATTCACAATGCGAATAATCACACTATTCTTCAGCTCGGTGCTGTTTAGTAAAAAAAAACTTATGACCGGTAATTTTCAGCCTACTCCTCCTTTGGAGACTTTGTCGAAGTGATATCTTCCTCGCCCTCTAGACCAAATTTGAGCTTCTATACCAATTCTGACCAATCGAATTATTTAAGAGCTCCACAGAACCAGCTGGAAAGCGCACTTGGTTGAGTGCCTACCCTTGGTGAGAAGGGTCCCCGGTTCCAATCCAAGGTTTAACCACCATTTGCCATTGGGATCAATTGATGGCACTATCACTGTGCAATCGGCCAACATGGTCCTAAGTGTGCTGAGATTTCGCTGGAGCCCAATTTCCTACCTACCTTTTGGCAGCTCCACACAACATCGAGTCCGTATATCCTCCAAAACATCCGTACCGAGATTAAATGCAGAATAACACTCTCCAAGTGCTGTTCGGTAATAGGGCAGAATGACCTTTTGTCGAAGCTGGCATTGCACCAAACCTTGGTCATTCGAGACGCCCCTAGTGCTTCTCTGAGATCTTTGAAATTGTTTGCTTTGATAGCGATTGAAGGAGAAAATTACGACCTGTGCAGCGGTATGAGTCTAGTCTGACGTCTACCCATCCAACTCCAAAGTCGACCACCCCATATAGCATTTCGACTTGGCACCGGCCGGAATGTTCTTGAGTCCAAGCAAAACAGAAGTCGTCCACGATTGAGATGCCCACACAAGTGGAGATGTTAGTGCGTAAAATTGGATATAGCTAGGAAGCTAGCTAGCTGCAGAGGCTTGTTGATTGAGGCATAGGCCCACCCTGCACATTAGCAACACAAAAGGAAGACAAAGTGTGCATACATTACATTTACAAGGTTAGAAGCTAAATATAATACCCCTAACCGATGCAAAATTCACCAAGTTTACTGAATTCGTGCGCACGGGGCGGAATTGGATATCATGCGTTTTTCTCCGCGCTCTCAAGGACAGCAAAGAAGTTTTTGGCAGATCTCGACGTGCGCATGTTATCTGGATTTTCACTGAACCGCCAAACGTTGAGGAGTCGAATGAAAAAGACAACCACGTAAACCGTGAAATGAGCACAACTAGCATCCTTGCCACAAGAAAATAACCACCTTGATATTAAAGTTTCATTATTTGAACGTGCTGCACACTTCATAGCGCACATCGACATTTAGAACAAAGCTACCGAGCTAAATGAGAATAAACCCTTTGTTCGAGCACCATCTTCCCTAAACTTGCTTAAGCTTAACTGATTCTCATTTACGAACAAAAAAAAACACGAATTGTCAAATTCTGTAAAGGTGGAACCCGTCTTCGTAAAGTACCTAATTCTGATTAAATCAACCCCCATTAAAGCTCCCATCCACCATGAATTAATTCATCATCTAATTATGCAAATAGGGTCAACGACTAAGCACACGAAAACCCTAATCATTCAAGTAACTTCCCTTGACATGGCCCACTAACAAGCGCTTAACTGCCCGACCCTTGCGCTGTCCAATCATTCCATGTCGAACGAGAGGACAGCGCCACACTTACCCTTTCCTCGTTCGTTTTAGTGATTTGATTCGATTTCAGTTATACGACTCAAGGCATCCTTATCGTTACGCAAATTACACTTGATAAGCTATGATGGCTCCAGTCGCAGAGCGAACGCTCCACCGATAACGTGACATCCAGCCGGATGGAATAGGAAAACAATGAAGCTTTGTCGGCCCCCGGTTTCCCCTTGCTTTGGGGGCGACTGTGAGGCGATTGCGAAACAAAGGAACACTGCTTGGATGGAATTACCTGTTTAAAAGGATAAACGACTTTGGCTGAAGGGAATAAGAAATAGGAGACACAGTCAGAGGGAGTGAGCGAGCGAGCGAGCGTTAAATGGACCAAGAGTGCACTTTGCCACCCGAGGGGCAATCCACCGTGCGAAGGCGAAGGCGAAGGCGGTGGCGATGGCAAACTAAGGAGCCCGTCCTCATACACTCACCGGGAAGCAGAGGCAAGAAAGGGGGTCAAAGCTAACAATGGTTGGGCGTCTTTGGCCACGTCTACTCGTCTCGTTTCCACGCTCTGTGCTCCTATTCCGTCGAGGACTTAAAGGATGTTGGCAAAGTTGAGGAGGGATTATAAAATAGGAAGTGGAACTTACGGAGCTACCTCCTCGTGCTTATAATCCCAAACGGATTGAACGGCGGCAATAACAACAAACATTTGCCCAACAACCCTCGACTCCACGACGCGATGACCCAATGAGCCAACCGGCGAACCACCCCCAGTGCGAGCGCCCAGAACTCACGACTCACGAGCTGCACGGCCAGGCGAACATGAGTGGCTCAGTGGCACAAGTGAGAAACTACCCGCCAACTGTGCAGTGTTGTGTAGTGTAGTCGTCATGGCGATGTAATTGCAAAACAACTCCGTTGTTTAGCCCCGACGAATGTCTGGATTTCCAACCCCAAGACACATGTTTACCGTACCCCGCCACCGCCAGCCGGAGGGTGGCTCAGTGAGCTCACGTTCATCCACCTGGTGATAAAATTTAATTTTCTATTTTTGCAAATGAGTGTGTAACCATCGGCGCGGCCTGTGGGCCTGTGGGTGGCAGCGTGGCGCGGCGGTGCTGTATGTGCACACACGCTCTCGACTTTGGAACACTCGTAGAATACGAACGTGTGCACTACATTCCGGTGGATTTCTGCGGCGCTTGTGGAGCGTGAGCAGTGGAGTTACATAACAATTCCTTAATTATTATTGCCGGGCATAAAAAACTAGGAATCACGCGAGTTTTTTGTCGTTTCTTTTTTTTTTCTTCTGTCGAAAGGGCGGACGTTGGCTCCGTGTATTCGGGTCGGACGGGGGTAGGACCAAGCGAAAGGGTGTAGATGAATGGAATACATTGTGGCGATGGTGTCTGATTTGTTGGAATTAATTTTGACTTCAAGTTGTACTTGTTATCCGAAAGAATTCCAAGAGGCACCTAAGCCAGACGAATTTTATTATGCTCCGGGACGACCGCACATATGCACACACACAACAGCTGATGGAAGATTAAGTTGGATAACAACGAGTGGCTACAATGGCGCTGGTGGAGGTGCATATTCTGAGAAACGTACTCCATTATGTACTTAGTAGTGGAATAATAATAAAGAAGTCTGATTACCTAGCCGGATGAGAAGGTGCCGTGATTGAAGCTAGGGCGAATGAACCTTGCCTCAAGGGGATGTTTCACTCTATTGTATGTATTTGATTCGTGCATAAGATTAAGCTTGGGGACTGAGTGGGTAAATATTGTGCGGTTGGAAGTTGTGTAGATGGACGTTGACATCTGAATGGGGGTGGAATGCCTTTTTGGACGAACGTGCACAGCAGAGCAAGGTTGTCACGCAAACTTTTAAGCTGTGGGTACAGGGGATTTGGCATTACAGTGTCAAAATTTGTGCCCGCCTAAGTAAGTTGTGTGAGAGATCATAAAATGTATGCAAACTGAAACGTACAGTTGAGAGGATTTGTCTGCGTCGCCTGTGTTTAATAAAGTGATGGTATCTAAAGGGAATACAGGCAGTCTGTGTCCTTCATTGCTCCTCCAAATGGGTCCTGTTAAAAAAAAACCGTTGCAAAGCAGTGCTCTGAGGATTGTTTAGGATTTTCAGTTTGTCATCAGCGATCACTAAAACGCAACATAGCCTTGGGACCAAGAAGTGATTCAGTGGGAGTTTTGAATCTCATCAAGTCGCCGGGTTTTTGGTGGAAAAACACGCTTGTGCTTTGTTGGATTCTCATGCTCCTAGCTTCATTTGAACTTCAACGACGACGTAACCTCCCAGCTCATTTAAGAAAAGTGGAAAGTACTCAATCAATCAAGAAGTGCTTGCATTGTGTAGATATTGACAGCTGATGGTGATCGTGAATCAACAAATCTCTCCAGAAATCGACCATCTTTTGTCAGCTGGCTTGACAATTCTGTACCTATTTAAGTCCCTCTGTACCAACCTTAGACATTCTCTGTTTATACTATTTTGTATGACCGTTTTGCATAAATGTGGCTGAATTTCATTAATACACTTCCCAATTTCTTCTTTCAAGGCCTTGGTGGTCGTAGGCTTGTGTGCATAGACCTTTGACTTCAAAAAACACCAACTCGTTAAATCGCAAGATCTGGATCTGGCCAATTCATGTGCATTTGTTTCTCAACAATTACTTGAGATATTTTGACGATTAACGAAGCCATCACTATTGAGGATCTTGTACGAAAATTGCGAACTGCAGCGGACAAGCGTTCACTATTGTTTTTTTCGTATAGCGCTCCATTTTTACTAGCCCCGAAATGTCAGTCGTCACTCTTTTTTACCTTGGCGTCACTGTACTATTAAATGGCGGAAAATTCAAATTTTGTGTGAATTATTGGACACCCTTCAATTTCAATTCATTTTCAACACATATAAGTCGATAACTTCCATTCACAGTTTCTAACGATTTCGATCTTATGTGATGCAAAGAAACATAATGGGTGTTGTGAATAAAAAGTGAGTGCGAGTGTTCCCTCAGCATTTTAGAGGAATCATTTGTTTGGTCAATGTATCGATTGAGAGCTCCAATTGCACTGGGAAAACAATAGTTAGTCATTCTTGTTTAGCTTCTATCAATTCATCGACGATGAGGGAAATTTCATCCATAGATGTACTTTTGCACATATGGTGCATCACACCAGACTGTTTGCGATACAGTGGATCTATTCTCAATTCATTCTCACACCACGGGTTTCTTCAGGAATATTGGAAATGAACTGATGGCTTAACCATGGCATGTTATGAAACTCGAATCTACACAAATTATCCCCTGTGTCTCCGAAACGCCCTGAATTATAGATCATTGTTTTTCGCGTTTGTATGTTTAAAAACATTACTAAAAAATTCCTTATGTTGTTGACAAATATATTTAATAAATCTGCCCTTTAGTCTTCAAACTTTAACTTGAGGAGAAGAATCTGCTTTGAGGACATTTTTTATTCACACCAAATTGAGTGTTCTCTTGAACAAAAATACTTCACTCATGAGTGTTCACTCGGAGTGTTGAATTTATTCACACCACTAATACGTTTGTATAAACAGTTAATGTCCGTGTCCGGTATAGTGAGAGCCCACTGTAAATGGGTTAAAGTACCTGCCTTCATGCCTTTGGTGATGGGGATTCAGCATAATTAGATATTCGATATAGAATACCGCTTATTATGCGGAATGGTGTAACACAACCGGATCAATATTGTCGGCATCCCACCTTCGGTCATCGCATCCAATAGTCCCTTGCGATAAATGGAAATATCATATGCGACTTTAAAATCGGTACACTTAATACACGTTGATTATCGGTTTGAAAATCGTTAGCCCTTTCATTAACTTTTATTGCCTGACCAGTTGCATTATCGAAGAATAAGGGTCCGCATAGCTTTCCTGGTGTCATGTATTGAACCACTCTTTGAGGGACCATCGGAAGCCTTATCTTCTTAATGTTGCCTTAGTGCGAATATCGGCCATAGCCAATTTGGCGGCTGGTGCTTGTCGGTTAATGCGGTTTATAACGAATTTAGATATTAACACAGTACGCTGGGCATGGTCTTATAGGCGACGTTGCCCCGGGATTTGCCTCGTTAGTTGTTGCAAGAAATACGATCGTATTTTTGTGTATGGGGCCGTGATTCCAGCCATCGTGCATGATCTTGTCTTCCCAAATTCGACTGCTGTTGGGATTTCTTGGTTCATTATTTATTAATTCTTCTGGGCGTGCGGCCAAACATTTTTTTTAAATGTCCTTATTTGTGCTTGTTTTATATATCCTTGAGTGTGAAAGCTTCTTCTTCTGCCGTCTTAGCCCAGTACTTGCGCTGTTCTTGCTTTGCAGCATATATTGTTATGCCTCGTCGGTTGTTGGTTCTTCTGTTCAAGCAACACACACAATTAGCCCAACGTGACTAATTGATCTTGAATTAATCTCTTCACTTTTCCGACATAATTTGTACGTGAATTCCAAGCAGTTGCTGTCAAAAGTTGAACGTTGATTGAACCTGAGCTATCAGCTGTCTTTTCTTGTCTTTTCTTTTCATCGCAGCAGTTAACATAAAATTCAAATTGTGCGTGAATATTGGGACACCTTTGATATGTTTGCTATTTTCACATATTCCGTCCATCGCAGCATAATGAATAGGTGCGTCTCCTCTACTCCTAAGAGAACAACGGTACGCACAACGCGACTGATTGTCTAGAACTGGGTCCTCCTCGAACTGTAGAGCAACCCATATTATTTCATTGTTACCAACGAACAACCAGAAACCGAAAATTCAATTCAATTGTCCCATTTTCCCCCTCAATCGATGAATACCAAAACAAAACGAGTGACACAAGGGCACTGAGGTCTCAAAGGGATTCCTCAGCAGCTCCCGTTTCCGTTGAGACGCCACCAAAACTCGATGTTCTTCACTAAATCATCGTAACGACTCGAATTTTATTAGCCTCCCATGCCTTTACGAGCCTCCATGTCCAAATTAATTGATTGTAATTGCTTTTTAATTGAACACCAAACGCAAACACATCCCGTCAAAGTTAAGGTACCCTTCTTCAGTCGCAGCTCAAGTGCACGACCTGGACAAACTATAAAAGGACGACCATTCAAAGACTTCATCATGGCCAAGGTCAGAATGAAATTAATTAACAATTCAAGTCGTAAATTTCGGTCCAAATAAGAACGAACCATCCCAACGACAACGACGACAACACGAACACGAGGAGAAGTCGAGTGCGACGCGAGATCGTGGATGGGGGGGAATCATCTAGTGAACTGGTGAATTGGTGGCCAATAAATCGGATCCAGAATTGGGCTCTAAAGAATACCGCGGTAATCCGCTTCCGATTAATACGCGGCTAAGGCGGCGGCGTCAATCATTTTGATTGGACAATCGGAGTCTGAATTATGGACGTGAGAACTGATTCCAGAATCTCAGACAAAGTGGTCTGGTCATTGAGTTGAGTGAGTGATATCTCTGCGTCATCGAATTAAGTCTCCCCTGAAGACTGAATAATAATTCTCTCGCGCATATTATTTGGATATCTGTCAGCTGCGCGGTAGTTAAGTAGGCAAGTGTCCCGTTCGCCGTTCGGCTGGGGAGAATTCAATGTAATCCGTTGGATCTGTTGGAACTTTCTACACCTGGTCCATGGTGTTTACAGAACACTTGATCGTGCAGCAGCATTCGTAATCCGGCAGTGCAATGGCACTTGCTTGACCTGCCTGCCTGCGCCTGACGGCCAGCCAACTGACAACTGGCACTGACCAACGTCGGCCGACGGCTGTTGCTGGGTAGGCGTAGCTGAATGGATTCGTTAGAATTTTATTTTTTTTTTTTGGTTGAAGGAGGGGAACCGGTGGCTGGAGCTATGACTTAATTATCGAACACTGGACTGACGCAACCCTTTGAAGATTAAGCATCTGATTAGGAATGTTTGCTTGAGTTGGGACATTGTTGTGATCGGTATAAGAACTGTTGGAAATGTTAAGAGTATGTAGTCACCACTCGGTGCATTTATCTGGAATTGAGATATGCCCAACGGTCCGACGGTGCAACGGTCCAACGGTACGTTGTTGTCTCTGTGAAGAGTGTTTGTCGTATAATTTCGTTTAATCGAACGCATTTGGATACCAAAATGCAGTTAAGTAGGTAATTCTACCCAGGATGATGTTGGTGTGATGCATGCATGGCATGAGAATTCTTGGCCCGGTCCCCTGTGGGAGTTTGGCGTTGTGGTTGACGAGTGTTTGTTTACATGTGGGCGGATTAAATAATGCCTTAAATGGTTTGAATAGGGAAGAAAATCCCCTCATGACACTGGGGAATGGACAAAAGGTTGATGCAAAGCTCAGTGGCTTTTCTCTCGATTTAATGAAGAAACAAAGCACGTGGGTATCTCCGTAAACAATACGGCCCGAGTAGAGATTGAAGAGGATTTTTTTTTATGACCATCCTAACATATGCCAACAATTAATCAAAAGCTAACTAGTAGCAAGGGGTGCGCTGCCTAGCTGCCCATCAAAAAATTAGCAGTTTCCATTTCGGTTTAATAGAGGCAACCTCAGCCATATTCCGCAGTCATGTGTGCGAATCGTTAATTAGATACGTGGTGGTCCACATCAGTGCCCAGATAACCAGTAAATGCAATTTGAAATTATTTGATGTGGTTGCCGAAATGTTGGTCAGTCTAATTGGCAGGCTGGCCATATCCGCCGGGTCTGGGTGTATCCTGTGATTTTGTCCGGAAATTAAATGCATAAAGATTTTAATTAAATAATTGGCAATTGCTCGTTTGATGTCGGCTAGGGCGGTTTTAAAAAAAATGCTTAAATTAGATTGGAAGCCTGTGAAACTTTATTGATGGTGCTGCAATCTCTGTAATCTCCAAATATGATGATTAGGTTGCTTAGCTGTTACTATCGTATGTACTGAAGGACTTTTGGATCTACGAACTGTTTTATTTCATGTGTTAGGCAGTGGTCAGTTGCAAAGAAGATGATTCAGTGTTTCGATCCCTTCCGATGATCTGCAGTTCCTTATACGTTAGATGGAACCAACCCCAGTCAGTGATCATGGTGTCCTTTAAGTCAGTGTTCAACTCCCGCTAAAATATTACACTCAACTCTTGACCATATTTCGATCTTGTGATATTGTAGTTGAATCAAAATAGCTTGATTATGATGTCCTGTCCGATCTGTTGTTAGCATTCATATGCAGGTGTGAGTCGATTTCAGAGAACTAATGCTTAATTGGCAGTGGAATGTTTGCAGCCTCTGTCGTTAGTGATACTCCTAGCTTAGCCTGTTCATCCGCTATTTCATTCCCTTGAATACCATGGTGTCCAGGGAGCCAGTATAAGTACACTGGCTGGTTGTTGCGATTGAGCTCCTGCACAGAAGTATACTTATCTATCGACAACGAGCTTGGAAGATCTGAGCCTAAGCTGCAATAGGCAGCCATCGCTGACGGTTCAGGACAGGCTACTTCCAGTCATCAAAACCAGGACATATAGTAGGTTCGCTCTTCCTCTCCTTCTCGAACCAGGAGGCTGGGATACGAATACCCTCTTAGTTGGTGCCCAATGTCCATGCGCTCGATGTAACCAAGCCAGTGCAGTAGACAGATTTGTATCCTTCTGGATTGCATCCACATCCTGGTACAGCTCGAAGAGTTCGCAGTTAGACGGCAGACCGTATAACCGACGAAGAATTTTTTCTTTTGAAGGTACTAAGAATCTGCACTGCAGTTTTGTTGAACGCCCAGCTTTCTGCTCCATAAGACAGGACTGGCAAAATAAGAGTTGTGTAGAGCATGATTTTGGTCCTTCCAGTCAGGAGCTTTAAGCCAAGTTGTTTTGCAAACCGAAGTAGCAGCCGTTGCCAAGGGCGATTCTACGTCGGATCTGGGGTGTCGTTTGTGGAGTTCAAATTTTCCCCAAGGTAGACAAAGTCCTTCACTACCTCAAAATTAGTTGCTGTCGATCGTGATGTCTTGTCCCAGGTTTTGTGTGACTGAACGTTTTTTGGTAGACAGCATATATTTCGAAGAAAAAAGAGCAGAGAAGTGTAGCAACTTAGAATCGTGCGAGCTGTCAGCATACCCATTACGGGGTGTGTCCTTACTTGCAATGATTTTGACTTGAAAGATATTGCATCCAGTTGGTAGTCTAAAGTCGATGGTGGATACGGGTTCAAGCTAACAGTCCTGGAAATATGAGTATACAGTCATCTAGTGACTCTCACTCAAACACTAACGGCAAGACTAATGCTATCTTCCTAAAACGAATGGTTTTTTTTAGTTTGTATCTTGCTACACTTTTTCAGTTTTATTTTATAGTTATCGATGCAACACTATGTGCACTAACTTTTGAAACTTGTTTCCAGCCCATCAGCTTTTGAATTAATTACAGAACCAACTCGATTTACACAACAATTAATTTGCGCTCGATTTTCGCAACACAAAAATCATCGCCTTGATTAACTCTAAAAGTGCAACTTTTAAAAAAAAAAAACTGCCTCGATATGTGCAACTTCTTGTGTTTCATTGTTTCAGCATCTGTCTGTTAATTCATTTGTGTTTGTTTACAGATTCTGCCTTATTTAGTTCTTTATTTCTGTCCTTATTTCACAGTTAGTTTTATTCGATCATGTATGTATGTATGTACGTACACTCGAGTGATTGAAAACGAACTACAGTCAAAACCGGTTATAAGGACCTTCAAGAGACTGACGAAATTGTATATATCGTAATAACCTCTATGTCAGTTTAACCGATGTCGTTGTTAACGGTTTTGACTGTAGTTTTAATTGTGAGGACCCGGCTTACATTGAGAGTTCAAACGAAAGTGAAGAAGAAGTTGTTCTTATAAAAATATAGAATATATTTATATATATTATAAATTGTTATTTTCTATGCAGAAGAACAGCTATTCTGACTACACATTTTTGTTAAAAAAATGCTACCCTGTAAGTCAACAACCTCGGTTATCGCAACTCCCCTGATTTCTACTAACTGCGTAAATCGCGTTCGTACTGTAATTGCTGTAAGGCTATATCGCAGCGGTTCGTTGGAATTTGACATTTTGTTAAGATACATGTAATTTTTTTGCTTAAGTCGGATTGAGGAGTTTTTTTTTATTATTATTATTAAGTGATCCGAATTGCAAAATAACCAATATTAAATTAAGCAAAAGTGTTTCGCAAAAGACAGATCGGTGTAACGTATGTAAGTGATTGAAGCGGAAGTGTCAAATTCGGATGGGCCTACAATATGTCGACTCTGATTGACAAAGAAACCATACCAGTACATACCAGTGACATCATGTAAAGGGAAGTTTGATTACTGATTCACCTTCGTTGTATGACTCGGTTCACTTACTCATTTTCTTGTAAGGTAAGCAATAGGGATCCATTCCGTACAGTTTATCGACAACAAAGTGTGTTCTCCACTCCATTCATCAACTGAAGACAACAGACATAACTGTTTGAACGATTTTATTATACTTACAACAACATCCCAGAAACACCGATTCTTCTCGAAACAAAATTCAAGCATATGGAAGTACCTGACGGATTACATCACCTGTGCATGACTAACCACAATCCTCCTCCAACAAGTAACAGCATTTTCTCAAGATATTCAGATCAAACCATGCTCACCTCCTTGAGCAGCCAGATGTCGTACATCGCCCATCATAACACACGACTACCAACATCACATTTGCAAGGATCACCAATTTGCTCTTCACAAAATCAATCGAAACGGAAATTGTGTAGCGGATAAGGAGGTTCCACTTGAGACCTCATCTCACAACGCAACGTGCATATGCTGCACACCGTGGCCAAACAACAAGATCTCCTTAACGGACTTGAGTAATGAGATGAATTAATCTACTCCGCCCCATTTGGCACGTTTCACTGTTATCCTTCCACAGACTGGGGGATAACAGTCTCTCCCTCTCTCTCTCTCTATTCAATAGTTCGATGAGCCAAATGACGCAATCCCGGCTCCCGAATATTCTGAAACCTCTTATCACGGCTTGCATCGCCGCCACAGGTAGCGCAAGGATACAATGGATATCCATTGAATTAATTCCCTCATATCCACTTAATTGAGTCTGTGCGAGTGGACGTGTGGCTAGCACGAGCTCGAACTCTGCCATATGTGCCTTGCCATCGAAATCGAAACTGAATCTCCAAAATGCAAAAAGGACACAGCACAAAGGACCGGGAGGGAATCTTACAACATCATCTTGATGGTGATGAACATCATTTAAACTAACCGCAGCGCGAGACAATGGAATGCAACACAAAGGAGAGCACGCAACAGAAGGACAAGCTACACCGACAAAAAAAGGATCTTCACCTTTGCCTTTTTCACTTTTAAAGTGAAATTCTTGCAGTTCACGGTGCGCGGCAGGATGGCGGATTAAATGAAATTGGGAAGAATTCCCTCCTGACCAACTGCTGCACGAGCCAGAGGGAACCAAATCTTGAGCATTTACATCGGCTCCTGACGGATGGCAGCAACCATAAACATTTAAGATTATTTTCATACACACACGCCTGTCAGGTACTGCGTGAGCGTGCCCTGTCTGTCTGTTTCGATAGACAGCTGTCCAAACACAGGGCCGTCGGCTGTGTCATCCGTGCCCGTCAAAGTTCCCGTCATAAAAATCAGAAAATTATTGCACTCCTCGATTTGACGACATGAACAGGATGTGCACTTCGTCCTCTGAAACAGGCCCCGCGTCGGATCTCCCGAATGCCCCTAACCGAAGTGACATTTAATTAACCCCGAGTAAACGTAATTATGCAAATGTCAGCGGATGTCAAACGCACCTACACTCACGTACAGGTGTCTGCCAGTTCACGCAACATTGACTAAATGATTCCCCGGGTCTCGGCCAATGAGGCTCACACAAGCCACACGGCACACATACTAGCAGCCGCCTTAAATTAGCAAGTTTGTCATTTAGTTGTTCGCGTGGAAAGGCTGCGCTGACAATCGTGTGCCGGCTTGCCTGCAACTAGTTCCGCCGTCGAGGGCTGTGAACCGTAAAAAAAGGATCTCAGTTCCGCTGCTTGCTGCCGCGAACCTGATTTCGTTTCCTTGCCATCCGCGTCCTTTTTTATATTCTCCCCTTTCTTTTGCTGAATTTTAATTAAATTGAGTATTTGAACACTTTGTTGACAAGCGAAACGTGCAGTTGAATCCGTTCTGCAGCGACAACATATTGAGGACATTGTGTCCTTGTTTGAAAGCGTGTGTGCGTATAGCGGGTGCGGGCGAGGCGAAGGAGTAGATATGCTCAGTGATAAGTGCTCGCTCGCATCTCATTGTCGATAGAGAGATGAAAGCATTTTGAGACAACTAGCAGTTTCTAATGGAAAAGCGCGGTAGTGCCAGTGAGAAGCGCATCCACATCTGGGGGCACTGAAGTAGAACGCCTGTGCTGGGGTATCTACGGCTGGGCAGCCACGTAGGAGGTGCACTCAATTGTGGATAAGTGGAGACAGGGATGCAGTGCGTTACTTTTCGTTTTGCCTTTGCAAGTGTATTGAATGCAAAATGGCAATGCCCATGGGATGCGGGACGTGCAAGCACTAGAAATCTAGTTGCTGCCTTTGACATGGTTGATCCTTGAAGTTTACAAAGTGGAACCCGTACAAAGGAGTGATTTTGTGAAATTGCTAAATTTTGCATTGAATGGTTCGAGGAATCTGTACACGTTTAGTCGCCTCGTGGATTTTGGGATTCAAAGAACGCTTGGCGATGCAGGCAGACCATGAGGGGTCATCTTTGAGGTATCCGTTATCAACAGGGATGAGATTCTTAAGGTATTCTGTGAATGATGACGTGCTCTCCCTCTCTCTCCTGTGGGCGCCGTGAAATGTGACCACACTTTATGTCGCGCTCTAGTGTTCGCCACTGAAACCACACCTTATTGATTACATCAGGCAGGATATACGTCCAAAATTTATTATCCTCATTTTGTGGGAAAACTAACCGATGGTAGGGGTAGCAGTCACTTTTGATAAATCAGCTGCCACCGCATACTCATGATGAAAATTAAAACGCTCGGTCCTTGACAAATGGTTACGGTGAAAATGTTAAGATATTCTACCCGACCGACGATGTGGTACATAAACTATACGTATCCCGTCCACATCATTACTATCCAGTATCCTTATCCCCGTTCATGACCCGTAAGGGATTACATCTACTACATCCCAAAAGGGGGGTGCATTAAAACAGGTCTAAGCAGAAATCGGGAGATTTTTGGGGAAAATCCCTAATGGCAGCCATAAATTGTCAACACCAGAGACCCCAGGGCTGTTGGCCAAGCCGACAAATGCCCAATTATTCGAGCGTATTTCCAAATGAAATGAAAATCGCCTCGGACATTATTTTTAATAAAAAAAACATCCTTACAAAACAAACCAAAAATACAAACAGTTCACAACTCGCACGGAAATAAGCATGCCGTCGCATTCCAAATAATGTCCTGACTTTGAACGTGATTGATGGCTCAATTAAAGCATCCATTACATTCAGGCCTGTGTCTACATTCCCCAAACAGTATCAAGTTTCCATGCGAAAAGCTCACTGGGACGCACACATTTGACTTGGCGGCTGGGCAATGCGCTGCAACAAATCGGACCCTCTCCTGTCCTGCTGCTGCTGCTACTGCTAGGAAATGGGGTCTATCAATCAACATCAAATCAAGACGAAATGGATTCGATTCGTAGCCCCATGCGCCCGTCCTTCCTAACAGAAACTGATCGGCTTACTGTACGCCGGACGGTAATGAGTAACTCTTTCTAGATGGAGCCTCTCGGCAGCCTCACAGCATCGCTGGATGTAATTAGTGGCAGAACTGCCTACCTTTCTGAAGATGATGTAATTACTGAAATGTCTCCTGCAAATGGGAATTCATGGGCAAAAGGATGAACGTCCCACTCCCGGCGGCGGGTAATGGGAGTAGACGAAACGGAAATCTGACGATACAGCACAAAAACTGCATCAAGCAGTAATCCTTTGTGTCCACTGAAGTACAAAGTGGAAGGAAGATACAGTTTCACAGTCGCTGGCGGTGGACTCTACAAAGTAATAACGGCATAGGAGTCAGGACCAGGAGCAGGCAACGTTGAATCTGGAAAGGACACACAGAAAGAACTAATTACTTTCCACGCCGGCAATAACTCTTCATGCAATGTCCTTTCGACGCAACGAGGAAGAGGCAGTCCTGGAGTAAGATACGGCGTATATCGCGTTCCTCCTTGGAGCAGACATTTTCCGAGCATTCCACATAATTGCACAGTAGAACTTATCTCGTAAGGACTGCGGTTAATATGACCAAACTGCCGTATAACGAGCTGGCCCTCCGGTCTGCAGAGCTTGCGCCGTATTGATACGTACAAAGGCGGTTTTTGGTTATGCTCGAGGAATGAATACTGTTGGCCTGATGGACAGGAACGACTTTTTAATGAGCTCCCAGGAATCCGAGAAAATACACTACGGAGTGGCGCCCAGTGATACAAGGCCTGCCAATGAGAATGGGACTATGAAACTACCCCCTCCCCCCCCCCAGGATTTGGATTTCCATGCAGGCACTCCCTCCTCCCTATCGATTGCCTGTTCAAGAGAATGCTATAGTGCTGCCGAATAAAGGGTCTTTCAGGCTGAAGTGCTGCATGAAATGAACTGGATTATAATGCAATGGCCACTTGTCGGTATGGAAGTGGTTGTAGGGTGTTCCTTTTGAAAATGAATTGATAGTGGGTGTTCAGTGGGCATTCGGGTTAAAGGATTGGCAGCTTGGTTTCAAATTGACTGGGGGTGTGCTTTAAACTTGATTAAGTACTTTGGGATTACAAGATGCAATTATGCCCGCAAAGCGCACTGTGTCGGCATTAGACGATTAAATGTGATCAAAACTTAAGGCATCTTCTCTGAGCTCACGAATCTGAGCCTCTCCGCTCAGAAGATTTCGTTAATCGCCGACGGGTACCTTAACAATTGTCCGGCAGTCGTTTGAGATCGGGTGTCACAAATCGGCTTTATTTCGCTTTCATAGTAGGTGATGATGTAAGTAAGGCCGAACGTTTATTATTCCTGCCACAGCTTTCCATCGAATAGTCAGATCTCTCTGAGATTCCACCACTGAACTATGTATGTCCTCCTGATCGTGAACTAACAAAGAAATTCATTTTATTCAGTATGCTGGACAGTTTCCATTTCTTCCTCATTTCTGCAGCTTCTGCAGAAGTCGTTGTGTGGTATGTTCAGTTGCTCAAGGTTCTTCTCTCGCGCTCTGGGCAGCTCTTATTCCAGTCACTCCATTGTGCATCGAACAGTTGTAGGCAGGTGTGTGAGATATCTTCTTCCATAAGCATCAACTTCCATAAGATATCTTCTTTGATAAGCAACAACAGAATGTCATCAGCAGAGTGGTGAAAATAATGACTTTTAAAACATGAACAGAATAATATATAACCCAAGACGGACCCCTGCGGCACCCAGTAAGCACACTCATGCATTCCGAAAAACGTTCCACAAACATCACGTTGTGGCTTCATAGCACGAGCAGCTACATTACTAAAACCAAAATAAACCTTCTCTGAAGTCTCATGCACAAAATGACGGGATTTATTTTACCAGCAGCTTCAGAGAAATCAGGCGGTCTCTAGATGGTGCTTTACTTGAGCTCAAACTATATGTTAATGTATTTGCTTCTGTAGCGACAACTAAACTGCGCCTTACTGGGCCTTACTCAAACCTTTAACCACTTCCAAAATAGTCGAGGAATGCAAGTATTCCTTGAATTTGATCGAACGTTAACAAAGACTGGTCTTGGGCCACCACGGAATCACGGTAAATGAGATCGCCGATGAACTCTCTAGACAAGGATCAGAGGAGGTACTCTTATGACCAGAACCTGCGTTGGGACTGCCCGCGTCCTCGGTTGGGGTTTTCACCGATGGTTGCGCTACAATCGGAGGTGGCATGATTTTCCAGGATGTAAGCAAACCAAGCGCATGCTCCCTAACGTCTGTAGAAATCCGAGGCATTGTTGTTATCTCTTGACAGAAAATACTGCAGACGACTTACCGGCGTACTTACGGGCCACTTCGCCAAACAGCTAAATGAGATTGGAGCAGACGACGACACTGCTGAGCACTCCCCTGCAACTGTCCCGCTCTTACTCGGATCAGGTGGTAGTTATTTTGTGCTGATGAGGTGAGACCTGATGATGTAGGCTCCTCATCAAAGAGGAGCCCGTTGGTATTCCTCTGGAAGACCATGAAATTTCAGTAAATGTAGGTTGCTGCCTGGTAGTAAAGGGTGGTTAAATTTTAAGGGCCGATATTGATTTTGAATAAAACACACATTATTTAAGAAATTATTGTCATTTCTTTTTATTATGATAATATTGGTATGGTTCATATATGTGTGGAACAAAATATCGGCCAAATGGCAGCCGCGACCTCGGCGACACACCTCCATCCGATGGTCCAAATTTTCGATGACGCTGAAGCATAATTGAGGTTCTACGTCGTTAATGTGCCGAATTATCTCACTTTTTAGCTCTTGAATTGTTGCTGGCTTATCGACGTACACCTTTTCTTTCAAATAACACCAAAGAAAAAAATCCAACGGTGTCAAATCACATGATCTTGGCGGCCAATTGACATCGCCACCACGTGAGATAACACGGCCATTGAATTTGTCGCGCAAAAGAGCCATTGTTTCGTTAGCTGTGTGGCAAGTGGCACCGTCCTGTTGAAACCACATATCGTCCACACTCATATCTTCCAATTCGGACCATAAAAAGTTCGTTATCATTTCACGATAGCGAACACCATTCACAGTAACTGCCTGACCGGCCTCATTTTGGAAAAATACGGTGATGATGCCCTCCAGCCCATAAACCACACCAAACAGTCACTCTTTGTGGGTGCATTGGTTTTTCGACAATCACTCTTCGATTATCATTAGCCCAAATGCGGCAATTCTGCTTATTGACGAATCCACTGAGGTGAAAATGTGCCTCATCACAAATCACGAAGTGCACGATATGCATTTTGATTTGAACGCCCATTTTCATAATAAGCCTGAATAACTTTAACGCGTTGCTCGATACACATCTTTCCATGGTTCAAATTGAGTTAGTCTGAAATTGAGAAATGTCAAATGAAATGCAGAAAAAAAACTTGACGTTTAGGTGTGGTTCACATTCAACATCGACCCTTAAGATTTAACCACCTTTATAAGTTTAAAAATATCTGACAAAAAAAAATTACTTTAATGTCATTAAGTCTTCCGATCTCAACGGTATAGGGCAAGCTACTTCCGGCCCGGACGCACTTGGTAGTTCTCATCCACTGGTGGTATGGGTTTTGGTTGGCACTAAAATAACTAACGTTCACTTTCAGCCAATCGAATAAGCAGAAGATGCAGAAGTTTACAAAGCGTGTGTGAGAAGTAAGTACATATACAGTACAGTGTATAGAATTGAAACGTGTTCTCATATCGAGCTTCATTCAAAAATCAAAGCAAAGACATCAGGGCGCTGCAAACGCGTACTCTATACAAACATTGAGTTTCGTAAAAGTCCAGTAGTAAGTCATTTGTTAACAATGACTGATGAAATACCACTACGCTCCTTTTAAAGGTTCGAATAATCACCTACACCCGTCACCAGACTACTCCACAAAGTGCACTTTACATTTTGTATACAAAATTACTCTTGCGTAGAGGACACTTTAAATAATTGCATACACAAATACCTACTTCATCACACACCTTCACGAAGTCGCCTAAGCACCCATCACACAGGTGCTTACCTCATCGTAAACCCATCACATCAAACTGCAACATTTTTAATTAAATTAAAATAACATTAAAACCAGAAAGTTATTATCCTTCATTAATCTGGTAAGGACATTCCACAAGAGATATCTCTGGACAAAAAAACTTAGTTCTCTCCTTCCGGCCGCAGGCGGTCTATGTGTCTGGGTGCATCTGGCACCCCGTGCGCCTTAACCTCGGATTTCCATGGTAATACGCGAATAAAGGGTAATCCACTTACGTAAGGATTTCGTCCAGCGCCACTGCATCTAAGCAGGTCGGCAACGCAAAGCTCCCCATGGGAGCTGCGGCAACTGGGCGAGGGATAAGTGTGAAGTATCCCTCTTTCGCTTTAGTATTGGCTGCCGGGACATAATGTTTATCTGATCAAGAGGGTTTCCTTTTAATCTCTCGCACACAACGAAATGCTCGTCCACCGACACCAGCACAAATCATATTGTTGTGCGCCGTGTCTGTGTGCTTTGCGGTCTTGCGTGTGTTTCATTAAAATTTAATTAATTTATACCAGAACTTCTTGCAACGGAGAGTGCAGTCCAGGAGCTGTGAATTCAAAATCTTTGCGCAGCGTATCTGCCGTTGAGAGTGAACTCCCCATTTCCCAATGGTGATGGGTGGCCCTCCCTTACAATGGGCAACGCTATGGGCTACGGAGAATTTTAAATGAATTCACTTCTGAATTCTTTATCAAATGAATGGAACGCTGACCGCACCTGAAATAGATACGGCGCACTAACTCTCTCTCTCTGCTTCAGCTCCTTGTGGTATAGGTGGGTGTCGTGACTTCAGCAAAAGTGCGCTTCCACCGATAAGATAAAGCAGGTCCCAAAGGAGGTGGGTCATTGATATGCCAGCCAGGCACGTTTGCATGAACTTTGTGCCCCCGAAAAGAATGAATAAATCTTTTGATGCGGAACGGTCTGCTACGTGTGCCTGATGGGGAGAAAGTTAATAAGCGAATTCGGGGGGGAGGGGATGGTAATTATTTCCGTTAAAGGGTTTCCTTGCCATCAAAGTGTAAGGCTCATTTAAAAGTACTTCTTGTCGTGGCTGTCCTGTGTGTTGGAAACTTACTTTCAAAGGGCCATCCTGGAAATTATTTCTGTTTGGTAATAAGTATGTTTTTGGCCCAAATGTGTGGCGATTAGAGAAGAGGATTAAACGGGGGAGTTGAGCAAGTTCAAAGTAATATTCGTGCTTGGTTTGTTATCGTATTATTCGAGCGGTATATATATAACTCGCTTCAAAATGCATTCAGATTGATGGCGTTGTAGTCTGGTGTGGACCCTGACCTACTTTCTACAAAAGCCACTCTTTTTGTGGTTGCTTTTGCATTCTTACATATGGAAGGGACCTACATTTGTATACCCACTCCAAAGGGGCTACGTTTGAGAAGCTTTGAGGACACTTATACATTCTGAGCATTGTCAGTGACTCGATAGAGGCGGAGCTATGAATTATGAAAGTTGTTCATGCCGAGAATTGAACCTCGACATCCACCGTAGGAGTCGACGCACGAATCCATTTCTGACGGTGACTCATGACCTGCAAAAATTACGGAAACATAAATGATCCATCCATATAAGTCCACTTTTCTGAAATCCGAAGCCCGTTAAACCTCGTCAGTGACTTAAACAAAAAAAAATAACCCTTCTCCTGATGATCCCTGTTGAATCTCATCCATATTCACATCGAAGGCCAATAAATTTATCCATCCCAGAATTGCAATTTTCCACCGCTGACCGCCAGCCCACCATTCACCGCTATACGGCGTCATTGTCATGAGCGAATCATCCTTCCGTCTCTCAGTTGCGAAGAGACGCACTCCACCACTTCACAGCCACCATCATAAATTCGCCGAAGTTTTATCGTGTGACTGAAGGCAAATGTATTCCAGAATCCACCACACCCCCCTTGGGACTGTGGCTTTGGAATTTATTTACCCCACGCACCCATTAATTATGGGCCGCGTTTCAATAAACATTCCCATATACAATAAAACGTCCAAAATATCTCGCAGGACTCCTCGATAATTACGCGAAACGAGAGCTTTATTATGAGCGCGCGCAATTTAAGAGAACCACCCCGTCACTGGATTGCTGGCAGTAATTGAAATTTTACAATTAATGTCCAAGCTACTAGCTGGAGTGATGCCCTCCAACAGCGCTGGCTTCCTCACATCAAGGACGGAATACGGTAGCAAGTCAATAGCTCTGCAAACACACCCAGGCGGTTGGGGATCAGTAACATTTTATTTACTCCTCCGTACATCGCATTTTATGATTTCAATTTCAAGTTGCAATTCTTGAACAATTGCACAAACGTTTGGAGGGGCTCCTTGCCAGCCCAGTTTCAGAGGAAGATCAGTGGAGTCGAGCGGCAAACGGGGCAAAACGTGAACGTGGGCTAAGACGGAGACGAGCAAGTTTCTTTGATTTGAAAGTTTCCATTTTTACGAGTACTGTGCTGCAATATCCGAGAGGGAAATCCATCGAGTTACGATTATTTCCGCACAGATACTCGAGGTCCATGCTGGTTGGCAAAGGCAGCTCGAGTGCGAGGTGGCACTGGAGCTGGCTCTCAGCAGCAAGGTAAATGTGAGCGAGGCAGGAGGGGGGAGGGGGAGCCTGCAGCCATCTGCCATCTGGCGCTCGTTCGTTCCGTTCGGTGTGTGTTGTATTTGCTCGCCCCCAGGAGGGTGATTATGCCCTTCGCTTTGAAGTGGTATTTATTGTGTTGAGGACTCTTAAATTGTCAAGGATCAAATTGGAGATGAGCTTATGGGATGTGCTCATGTTTTCATTTTTCAGAAGGAGGATTACGTGAGTGAGGCCTTCGATTCATGGGATTAAGAGCGAAGTTCATAGGAAGTGCGGCGGCAGGAAGTGCCTGCTGGGATCGAGATCGGGACAAAACGGACGTTGAATGGATTCTCCGTTCAGGATTTGTATTATTTTTAATGTTTCAGTATAACGTACCTATAGCTGTTGCCGTTGAGAATTGTGACGCGAGGGGGAGGAATGACAAGATGGGTGACATAAATTAAGCGATTTCAAGTGACACCCTAAGATGCTGGACATTGGGGAGTGGACAGCGAACGTGAAGGATGGATCTGTGAATGCTGTTTAAGTGGATGAGAACCGTGCCATAGGCTTCGGCTTATGAAACCTTCGTATACATAAAGTGTATACAAATTGCGAGTGAATTCATTTCTGTATAACATATTTAAAGGATTTTGAGCTGGATTTGGCAAGGAACAGATAAACGAATGAAGGCGGAAGTGATCATAAAATATGAATGAGTGGCGAGTCTGGATTTTGTCTGAAGTTGAGGTAGTTTCCTAAAGGTCAGCACAACATGACACTGACCTTTAAATGACGATTCCTCCTTTCCCAGTCACAAAACATTATGATGCTTTGTTTTATCTTTGTATACAGAGTTTTATTAAGATGACTACTACTTATCTTTCCACAAATGGAATGACATTTTATTACATCGTTGTTTTCAGTCGAGAAAGGTAGAATGTGTCCACCTGATGTTTCACTGAAACGGAGTTAAAATTTATTTGGGCACGTCCAGATCAACATGCACTGAGTTTCACAACTTTAACTCGTTCAGATGGCAGACCTTAAACTAAACATGTCGAGTCCTAAATGATAGCTTTTAAGTAAGATTGCAACAGAGTGTGGTAAGGTCAGAAATGAATTGGATTACCATGAAGCTAGGAGCATGAAACTCTTTTTGTTTCATCTGTCTGTACTGTCCACGGTGGTTCAGTCGGTATATCACTCCGTGCGCTGTTTAGTCAAAGCTCAAAAGTCCAGACCTAACTTAATTTTGCACTCAATACCGAGTCGTTGTTTGAGGAGATTATAACACGACCAATACATAATTAACTTAGTTGGGATGATGACTGAGCCTCACATAGACCGTTTTGGAGCGTTGTGATACCACATCTTAGAGTAAACGCATATATTGCCATCTGTGCTCTTTTTGAGGTGAAATATTTGAACAGTCATATCGTGTAGTGATCTAAGGAAATGGGATGTTTACGTTTCATGGCTAATTCTGGCCATTACGTCGCTTACTGCTTATTTGTTGCAATTCCTGCATATGTCAGTGGGGACTTGGCCAAGTTTAAAAGCACGGTTTACACCTAGACCTGCAGTCGTGATGATTAGATAGATAGTCGTGATAATTAGATAGATATTAGGTAGACTATTCAGCCAAGTGGATGTGTTGATTTTCTTGAAACGGCTCACTTTTAATTTCTACAGAAAAATGCTTTGTTGGATATATGGTCCTGATTGCAAGGAAGTTGAGTGGAGGAGGAGACATAATTGCGAACTTTACGAGCTGTTTCAGTAAGTGCATGTAGTTTGGAGGGGAAAAGTCGGTCGACTGAACTGGCTCGGTCACATCAAGTACATGGACACCAATGCTCCAGTCATGTCATCACAGATGCTGTTATGTTGCATTTAAGACCCATCTTGGAAGTCCTGATGAAGGGGACATTCGTGCCACGTGACGAAACCATCGAAGCAAAGCCCTGTCCTATTCGAAGAAGTATCTGCTCAAGGTTCAGTTCCTTGCGCACTGTCATGTTTCTCACCCTATCACGACTAATAAATCCTACAGCAGGGCGAAGATATCTCATCTCTGCAGCTTATATTCGCAATCTTATTCTTTCGATCATTACCTAAATTTCATGACCATAGGTGAGAGTTGGAACAATTGACTTTGACACCAAGTTCGTCCTTTCTAATTACAGACCTTCCAAGTTGTTTTAAAATGGCCTATCCTACATTAAAGCTCAGCATTACTCCTGCCATGAACCCCGATAGACTTGAACTTCTCCACCTGCTTCAATAGGACTCCACTAACATGTTGGGGGAATTGGGCAGGCGTTCTGGATATAAAGATGACAACATTAACGGCGTAACCACGTCGAATTTCCAACCGCGTACACACAGTGTTCTCACGAATTAAGTCTCATTTAAATTTGTCTCTATGTGAACACGAAATTAATATTCGAAGTGAACTCAACGAGATTCTGTCACAAATCACGTTTATGTTCGCTCAATTTGCTTCACATCGGTATCGTGACTGAAGTGCTTGTTCTAAAATTTGACAATCAATTCGTGCATCAGCCAGTTAGTCTTTCCAAGACGTTCTTGTAAAATAATGAATTATTTGTGTACACATAATTTTATCAGTGGATTCTACGATTTCAAGTGCATTTTCATCGAAGACATAGTTTCTGTTTTTAATTATTTCATTTCCGTTTGATGTTATCCTCTAATGGTCACTATTTTGTGTACAATATTTTACCAATGGTGCATTGAGCACCAACAAGGAGCCTTCCATTTGCCATTTTGTAGACATAGTACAAATTCTTATCGCAGTCCTTTCACAACATCCGAATGAACAGGATGCTTACGAGTCAATCACATTGTTTGCTATTTCAATCATATTTGGAAATATCATTGCAAACAGTCCCAAATTATCCTCCTTCTCGCTCCTCAAACTGAGTGGTTCTGCCATTGCATGTACCTACAAACAATCCTTCCTGTTCCCTTCATTAAGTTCGCACCAAAATTAATCTCTCAATAGGGAGACTCATCAACATAAGGAGCACCCTTCTGCACATGCACCCACCCCCAGTCATGCTCCATTGCACGTAAATATTTAGTTTCAACAATCCAATTGAACTTGAATATTCCGCTTACGCCAGTATCCTTCCAACTCCCTCCCTTTTTACTTCCGCCCGACCAAATGCCAGGGAAGAATTTCAATTTTCTAATCTTACTTCCGCACAACCCGATTGCCATTCATCGGGATTAAATATAACAAATAACCGCATTTACATTTATTGACTTTCTGGCCAAGGCCCTGGTCTGGATCCTATTCAATTTTGCACCCAGAACATGACTGTGCTGGTGGCGGCTGGTTGGGCTGGCACTATAACAACAGTGCATTTTCTGCATTCGTGCGGAGCTCAATCAGAATCAGATTAATTACGAAAAACGTTCCAGAATTTATGCGAGCCATTGTGTCGGGAAAAGATATCGAATAACCAATTGAAAATTATCGGTCAACTTCACCAGGGTGCAGCGGAAAGTTTCAGAGTTTGCACCCCAATAAATTAATGCCGAGCTCGGGGCGCACATTAGTCGAGTATGTCGTATTCTCTGTACCGAGCGGGGATTTGTGGCGAACAAGCCGGGCGAATGTACGAAACTCAATACGGGCATTGTGTTGAGAGGGAACGAGTGAATTGGAACAATCATTCGATAATTCTGATTTCCCGTATAAGGATTTAATTAAACCATCGGAAAGTAGAGAATCCGTGTGTTCATTCTGTCCATAAGTAGGATTCTGTTTGATTAAATTTTCCAGCCAGAGTATCATCTGCGAATTGGTAAAGTGCATTTGAGAGAACATTCAGCTAAGGTTGATGTTTGATTGGCGCATATTTGCAATCGGGATCATTAATGACTGAACTGTATCAATATCAAATAGAGACCAGTACAATATGAATATTTTGGCGGATTTCGAATCAACAATTTCATACCGAAAAGAAATTTACAAAAAAAGGTTATTTAAAAGGTAGTGTCAACGAATAGCCACTAGCTCAGTTTCGTGTGACTAAAATGTGGCAGTTTCACTGTGGCGTCCTTTGATATTTATATTCATGCCACCTCAATGATATTACGTTTCCCAAATTAAAACAGTATAGAGTTTAGACAAATATCCTCGGGAACTGACCACTGCGTTGAACAACTTCGAAAAGCGTTGTCCATGGCGGGCTTTATGCGATTGCCACGTACATGCTGAGGGAAAATGAAGGAAAAGAGAGAATAGAACGATATTAAATAGCCAAAGGGAATGAATTTGTACAACGCTCCCATTGTAGCGTTTTTTTTTTATGAAAAACTGACTTCCGGTCCATATTTAAACTGTGTTAGGAAAAAAAAGAAACTTGTAGAGCTCAGCAATAACTCCTTCACCAGTTCTTCACTATCCGCCGAAGAACACCGAACTGGCAGCCACTTTGCTGTACTCGCTACGGCGCGTATGCTGTCCGGGAACAGCAGTACAGGCTAAATAGGCTAGGAATAAATAAATATAAAAGGTTAGACGGCAAGTACAAGTCCGCGTGTTAATTTTTTAATTGTTTATTGTTATACAGCAATATGTCAAAATATTCGCAATTTCGCTTAGTCGCGCAAGTATATTACTTTTCCTTGGACGCTCGGGGAACTTCGCAAGACGAAATACCGAACCTGTGTTACAGTCCATTGGTCGAGCGACGGCCTTTATACTCCCTCTCGTGGTAGTCCCGTAAGTCGCGTCGTGGATTTGCTTCAAAAACACAGTTTTCAGGGTTGCCATGCCTCAAAAATTGCAGAATGAAATAATTTACTTTCGACATTGGCTATAATACTAAATAAACAATAATTCAACAAGTTTAAGAAATCAAAATGAGTAACACAGAAGTATAACGTTACAAAGTTGAGTAAAACACGAATCAATAATACAGGCATGATGATATTCGTCAAACAATATGCAAGCTCAAGTGCAAGTGGTCGTCGAAAACTATTAAGAATGTTTTTTAAAAAACGGAACGGGCTTTTATTTATAATATAACATAACATAACAAACATGACCTCTTCTCTTACATAGTCCTTAAGAAGATCGTGCAGAACTCACTCGCAAGAGGTCCGTAACACTGATAGCATACGCGGACGACATTGACGTAAATGTTCAAACACAGCGAGCCGTCAATGAAGCGTTTGCTGGCATGGAATCGGAGGCGGCCAAAATGGGTTTGGCGGTGAATGAGGACAAAATAATGAAGATGATGTCTTCAAGGAAGTACTTACACCTTCGACGAGAGAAAAGTTCTGAACTCAATCTGTGGTCCTGTTTGCGTTGATGGTATTTGGAGAAGAAGATTTAACCACGAACTGTACAGCGTCGTGAGTCATTCCAGGCGTCTACGGATTCAATACCTAAGATGGGTCATATAGAGTGCAAGGAGAACACGCTTCGACCCGAAGATTCTTCGACTTCGAAGCAGTGGGACAAGACAATAGAGGTAGATAGAAAACATGAACAATATCTACCATCCATCGTTGATGGTCCTGGATACGCTGCTTCCAGTCATCAAGGTCAAGTTGTCTTGCGTCCGCGATGTCTTGGTCTTTATACCGGCGGTTCCATCTGCCTCTCATTCTCGAACCAGGAGCCTTGTATTCGAAGACCTTAGTTGGAGCATTGGTGTTCTTGCGCTCGATGTGGCCGAGCCAGTGTTGCGGACGGATTAATGCGTTCGGGACTACATCCAAAACTTGGTACAGCTCGTAGAGTTCGCGGTTGTGTCCTCTCCTCCATTCACCTTCCTCGCAGACGTTTTTTTGGTCGACACCATATTTTTCGTTTTGTCCTAGTTTCTTTTAGTCTGTTCTTCAATCGCTGTGAAAGCTTCCGCTACTGCGCTTTACTGTCACATAAAGCTTCTCAAATCTTAGCCGTTCGTCTACCTCACTGGTTCCAGACCAGTGCTACACAACTTGTTGCTATAGAAGCTGAGATCAAGTCCACCGCGGATGGTATCGCCAAACAACATATTCATATTTAGCTCATCTTAAACTAGCTACACTTCTTTCTTTCATTTTTTGTGCAGTTTCCTTCTCGTTAATTGAATGCTTTTTCTTAATATTTTTTATAATTAATGACGATAAGTCCTTTGAATATATTAATTAATACAAACCGTTACATCTTCCCATTCATGCACTGTGTTAGTCATGATATTCCACTAAAACCGACGATGCCTTATTCGATGGCTTCTTGGCAAGAGACAAGTCTTCAAGGAAATTACGTAAATCGTTGGCTTTTCCTCAGAAATGATATCTTAAGTAAGGTCTCCAACTCAAGGTCGGAAAAGAGTTAAGTACTTAAGAATGATAAAATATTTCCAAGAACAGTTACCCTGAAATCCAGCCATAGAGATGAAAACCAATTACCACTAGTAAGAAGAATACCAACAGAAAATGCAAATTGTGCGAATGGTTCTGTTGGAATAAAGAGCATTATTAATTTCAAGGAATTGAGTTAACTAAATGACTTAATAAGAAGCTCATCAGCGAATGGAGACACATTCTGTATACAGACGACAACAAAACAGTTTTGTGTGGCTGCTATGAGTTCCGTGAATACTAAATACTGAGTAAAAATCTGGATGTACATATGAGGAAAATATTTTATCCTTGAACTTCATCCATTTAAAATCGAACAAGAAAAAAAAAACTTATTGTAAGCAGAAAGGCACAATAAATATATTAATTAAAATAACTAAGAGAACCCGCAAAGCGAGGTGGTGGCTGTAGTTAGGCCCCAAGTCACGGGACGAAATTTAGATTTTACCAGCATTTCTTGGAGTTTATCACGACTAATGAGGGATAGCGTGTGATGGTATATGATTCCACATGTTGACACTGTGCAGAAAAGAGCTTCTAACATCAACAACCATCTTAAAGAGGCAATCAGAAACCTGAGAAACACAAATCCCGGTCAAGGTGCTCAATCTCCTAAGCGAGCAGAACATCTAACATCGAGCTGCATGGTATCTTCCAGCTAGCGATAGCCAAATCGTCTACCACCCCACCACCCCATCCCAAAATTACCAACATGTACACACGGATTTGAACAACCCGATGTAAGCACTGGACAATGCATACACCAATTGGGCCCTACTGTTGAGCCAACACCCTAACCATTATTATTAAGCCTAGATGTTATCTCAAATTGTAAAATATAATTCTCTGTTCACAATACAATTTTTAAATCTTTTTAAGGGTGTATGACTCAATTCGTTTTCGAGTTGGAAACACAACCAGGAGCTGCGAGCGAAAGACCAACAGAGGTTTGAGATCGGGCTCACACTTAGCCAAGATGGAGGAATTTCGAAACACTGCTTCAAACTTACTTGTGATATTTTTTTTAAATTTGTAATTAGCTTTAAATTAAATTTTAATTAAAATGAGAGCCCTAGAAAATATGTTGAATGGAATTCAAGTGAATTTGCTTCGCTAATTGTTTTTAATGTTAAACTGTGCTGTAGTTCGGAAACATTTACTTATCATAACGAAAATTGTTTTATTCAAAACTGACGCGGACAACCAAACTTTTTAGTTCACTCATGAAAAAAGTTAATTTGCAGTGTCATTGCACACTAGCCTAGTCACGGATTGATCACAATTATTTTACTATTTTACAAGTACTTTAAGTACGAAACTGACTGAAAGACAACATTTTTCACACGGTTTCGCCATTATCCGTGCTCCAAATAGAAGATGTCACTCAGGTTTCAAATTCGTCTTATTCTATACGAAACAAATTCCATTGCGATCAAACGCAGTCAGGAGGTGCAGGAACCTTCATGATCATGTCCATTTATGGTGTTCGTGCGATTAAATCAACTAATTTCACGTGTACTTAGGACGGACACATGACCACAAGTACTTAGTGTGGATTGGCAAGCACGTTCCACGTGATAACGTGTAATTAGATGTTCGCTCGGAATCTTAGGCTGTAGTTTCCAACCACTTTGACAACGAACATTATCTACAAAAAGTAATTCGGTTAATTTTCAATTTAATTAATTATAATCAAAATGTTGTATCAGGCCTGTTTGACATCGAAAACAAATAATTTTCCTTGACGAAGTCAAATGCATATTTACATCCAACAGTGTCATCCATCAACAAGAGAGTGTTACTATGCCAGCCTGCTGATGGATTGCAAACAAAAGGTAACTCACCTTTCGACAGAGCTAATTAACTTTACAACAATAGGGAATATATGTCCTTACAGCTTACATGGGAGGGCTTTTCAAGCGTTCCGTAATTACCACGCACAAGAGATGAACACTCTGCACAACGAACCACACGAGCAGTCACTAAAGTAGTTCATAGCTTGCGAGTGTGTGAAGTCACTTCTGTTACATAACTCATTCACTTTATCGCATGACATGCTACTCCAAAGCAACTGCAGTGCATCTGAAGCCTTCTCCCCCGTCTGTACTTCAGTCAATCCATACTGATTACCGCGACAGGCGAAAGAAAGGGAAAGAAACGCGAAAAAAGGGAAAAGGGAGCTAGCTCTCTACCCATATTGCGAGAACAAGTTGGCGATAAGGACCTCTCCAGTGCGCTGAGCAGCAGCATCAGTGAGTTCTGAGCATTCCCCTCTTACAGTTGCAATTACATACACTAAGTTAGACGTTCACTGCGAATCACTGATGCACGAGGTCATTAGGGGCTCACCGCCACCTGTGTGGGTCTGCTGGCGAACTACTTGTGAGTGCACGTGTGAGAGAGTTCTGGACACAAGATGAATTATGCCCCTATGACGAGCCCATCGCAGACACGATACGAATGTCGCCACATTTTATGATTCGCAGCACACGTTCAAGTTGTCTAGCGCTGCAATTAGCTGATAATCAAAGGGCACTATCAACATCACCATCAACATCGCCGACATCGCCAGTGAGTCCTCATCACCATCACCATCATCATCATCATCATCACAGCGTGGCCGTGGCGAGGGGAACGTGGTAGTCACTAGTCAGCAACATCAACATCATCATGGCCGTTAATTAGGAAGTTTTTGCATTTACTTCCGTGTATGCGAGCGGCGGCGACGCGCAACTGCTCCAGATGCAATTTTCCAGTCGAGCGTCTTGTAATGGCGCTGCAATTAAGCACTTGTGCAGAACGTAAAGTGAATCCGAAACGAGTTTAAAGCTTAGAGTGGGCCTTGGAGCGGCACACAACGGTGACCGTGCAGCGGTGGGTGGCGAGGGGTGCCTGTGTTGTTTCCAGGATTTCCAGATGTGCATTTACGGCACAATGAGCAAGTAGCTATAGTTTAATTAGCGTAGGCACGAGCTCCTTCCTCGGAGTTTACCATTCGCCCGCATGGCGCGAGACGTTGAAGTTGCAAATTGGGTGGCATTCAATTGCCATGGCAACGTGACTAGGTTCATTTTTCAACTGGAGCTCATCCCTTAGCCGGGCGGCTGACGATGACGACGACGATGGGTCAGTGTGTGATGAGTGATCTGTCACTGTGTGTAACCACATGCAACGGATCCTAATGGATCTATTAATTTCACAAAATGGGTTCTTGCTCGTAAGTCACGTGGCCGCAGGCCCTGTAAACGGATTACATTGATTAATGACAGAGTCCTGTGCAAGTTTTGCCTAGACCCGGTGGCAATAGGTGGGCGGAGGTAGTGTTTGTCTGAAGGCCATTTATTGTTGAGATGCGGCATAGAAGTGGGGCTTTTAGATTGTTCCAGACATGACCATTATGGATTGCAGTCCATTAATAAGAACGGAAACTTGCCGCACGAAATGTGTTTATCCTTGAGGTCATGATGGCGAATCGGTGCTGTTGGCACGAAGGCAGGCTTCGATTTGCCGAAGTCAATGTGGTCGTTTTTAGGATATATTGGTGAGGGCAGTGAAAGATTTTAGGCTTTGCACAAGCCCACACTTATGAGGTTGACTGCATAAATATGGTATGGAAAACCCCAACTGACAGGCATGGTGGTGGGGCATGTCCTGTTGTCAAGGGAAAATATCGCTCGACATTCTCAGACGGAAGCACCTCCATGCAATGAAGGAAAGAGAAAATTGAGGGCACGATACATTAAGCTTTGAGATTAATGTTTTTCGGAAAAGAGAAGCCTTTTTTTTTTTTCTCATTTGTAGTTTGCAATCGATAACCCTTTACTCGGCAACTTTTTCGGCTTCAGTTGAGTTATAAATTTATCGTGAGCAATGAATGGGTGGTTAACAAGGCAATAAATCACGAACTCTGCTAAAACTGGTTTTGGGAGACGACTATAATTCTGGCGACTCGTGGTTAGGTGGTCCCGGAAACTTGCCCGGTTCTTAATGGAATTGGGAGCTGGCCCATTGGACTCATAAACCTTAGAACTAAGCCTGGAATCGAGAGAAAAGTGAGATCAGTAAACGCTGGGGCAGAAGGGAACACATTTTTTTTCAAACGATAAGACTGTTATCATATGTGTACAGAAATCGCAAAGGAAGACTGCGGGATGCTAGTAAAATCACAGTCGATACTGAGAATTGAATCTCATTTCTGCAGACTGGATTTGTGAGACAAACTGTTCAACGGCGAATGGCCCGGCCAAAATTGTCCACTCAAATTGGACGACGTGACGTGAAATCCATTCCAAGTAGCTACTGAAGTCAACGAACATTGGCACCATTGCGACGATGAGGATGGTTTTCTTTGGAACCAGCTTATCTATAGAACGTGCAGGACACGTACAATCTCGCCATCATTTGTCCAATCCACAGGAAAGGAGAATCCTTCGACTGCACCACATTATTGTGGTATGTTGACACCCACCGCGAGACTCCAATGAGGCGTATGTATGTTGTAAAATGTGTCTGTCTGTAAACCAGTCAAAAACGATGTTGGACTGCACCCTGACTTCGATTAAGAGTGAACATAGACTACTTAAACCGTCGTATAACTCTCGCCAGTCGGTGTTCTTCGAGTTCGAAGGGCAATGGATAGAAGACCCCTTCCTTGAAGGACTGAACTGTCTTTTTAACAAGACCTCGATAATTCCAATTCTGCATAATAACAATAATCTGAGTGGCGTGACAGTCTAAGGTGGACCAGGGTGCTTATGTTCTGGCCGACTCCGAACGGCAAAGTTTGAGAAGCTTTTTCTAAACAATAATTCTCATTGAGCATTGTCAATGACTAGAAAGAGGTGAAGCCGTGAATTATGAAAGTTTGTAACTTCGATTGAACCTCGAATCTCCGGCGTATGAGTCGTTACACGAACTCACATATTTTATCGAAAGCTGATGCAGAACCTCTTGATGTTTGATCCAGCCCTGAAACAAAATCATGCGTAGCTGCTGCCGACTTTGTGATGGAGACGGCCCAAGCTCGGAAATGTCAACTCAATATGCAAACACGGATTTCAAATGACTTTTGTCGAATAATTTTAATCAGCTGTTTTCAATTCTCAAAATCATTTGGCACAAAAAATCTCTCAATTTGGAAGAAAATCTCGCAATTTGTAAGAAAAGCGTAAACGAAAATATCGAACATGTTGTTCGTTGGTCTCATGATACACAAAATGCATCATCCTATTAGGATCCTCTCATTTTTTCATCGCCATTCAAATGGGAGCGTTGAAAGACGACGCAGCGCAGCAGCGCATGACTGTGTTTCAGCCATCAAACGCCGAGCCAGTGGAACAACGCAGCAGATAACATTCACGATCGTGGTGGGACACGCATGTGAGCATTAACCAATATGGTGTGCAGACTGAAGACAAAACTAACAAGGGCTCATACTAGCTGGAGTAGCTTTTTGGGTTAGGTCCACTCCACTAGGTGTTCTAGAAGGAGCAACCTCCGTTCAATTAACGCCTTCATTTTGTTAGCCTCAACGTCGGACTATCCATCCAGTAGTTACCGGATAATACAATAATACGGGTGACGGTACAGCCCGTAGAGGGTCAGGGCCTAACTTCTCAGCAACCACTCGTGTTGTGCCTGCTATTGTTCTCTCACGAGTGGAAGTTACCGAGAAGTTATCGAATACTTCATTAAATTGTTAACAAAAAAATTGAGATCACATTTTTGCCTTACAGTTCAGTATTTGAAGAGCAGTGTACAAGATATACTCATGCAGCTCCCCAAAGTTCGATACATTAACTATAAGCCACTTTAAATTTTCTTTATACGTTCCATTGGCTCATCATTCATCGTTCAACAACGGCTTTTTAAGAATCAAAATTAAACTTTCTGAAAGCATTGACTACGAAAAGTTTTGAATAAAGCATCAAACAACAGAATCTATATTAATCAACTTTTAAATATTCGTGAACTTTCCAGTTCAAACTGAAATTTATGTTCCGCTTGATGGACGTGAATGCGGCCAGGATGGTGGAAATAAATCACCGAGTGCTACAAGACAAAAAAATGCTGTCTCCTTCAAAAGTTAGCATGTCCAAGAGACTTGCCGCAAACAATTTCATTTTCGCTCCACAAAGGCACAAGTTTATTCGACGACAAGCCTAAAATATTAGAACACAAAGAAATGAGCTTAACACGCGAGTATTCTAAGAATGTGTCCTAGTTGTATTCGAGAATGGCTATAGCATGTTTTTCCTCTGTTTACTGCTGTTCATGTCTGCTTCTGCAGGAATGTGGGGCAGTTTGAGGGTGTCCACGATGTCGTTAAGTTCATGTCCTTCGTTAGCGGTGGCGAGAAATGCTTGATAAGCCTCTTATATGTATTCAATCCTGCTGCTGCTGCTGCCCCAAAATAGTACCGTCCACGCACAGTGCATTCCAGCGAGAATAGTCAACCCCAGTTGACTCATACACTGGCACACGGTCTACCTTCATTCCAAGTATTTCTTTAATTTCCCGAACTGCGGCTCCTAAATAATAACAATAGCCACTCCCATCTCATGAGTGAGAGGATCTAAATAATGTGTGCCTTTAAGAATCCACCGACTGCAAGCACAACAACGAGCACAAATTAAAATTATGCCCTCGGGCTATGCATTTTTGATCAATTTTCCAGCCAACAAGGCCTCGACTTTAAGCCCCATTCCGCCAAAACCACAGTGCAGAGTCCCATAACGCATCGGTCCGAGCACTGCCTTAGCTCGTACATAATCGTTTATGGGCCTACTCCTTCCAAAAGGAAAAAAAATACGGCAGGGAACAGAAGAACAATCGCACTCCTGATGGTCTCTCAGAAGCGCGTGCGCATGCTCTCTCTGTCTTTCTCCCTCTCTCTCAGTATGATCCGTCGAAGGTAATTTAATCAGTACAGTTCTGCAGCGCATAAATATCCTTGTTCCATGAGAATTACTCTAATTTAAGGCGAATGGCTGTGCTCGGCTTGTGTTACGTTTTAAATTTTAATCGATTTGCGTACAGCGGAGTCTCCTTGATCGCAGGGTCCTTGGCGTTCACCACCTTGACTAAGCGCGCCCAACAACAATCAGATCACCACTATGCGCAACGTTGAGAAAACTAATTAAAATCGGACACACGAGGCGGGCGTGATCTGCATTCCACTGACCGCGACGGACCGACCGACCGGCAGCCATCCAAAGCCGGTGGTAGAATTAATAAGCAGTATGGGTCCTAAACTCGCCCGACCATCCGCGCTTAACAAATCCATAACGCTCATCGTCCTATCTTCCCCATCGTCGTCGTCGTCGTTGGCATTTTGTGCCGCAGGACAGACAACAAGATTGCTGGAGTCTACCATTCTTCGGCCGAAGATGAAGTGAATAAAAACACTGGCTCCGATATTTCTCTGTTTCACTGTGGACAGTGGGAATTGTGCGTCGCCGTCGACGTCGACGTCGGCAAGTGGGCCATATGTTCTGGCAGATTGGTTAATTTAAGACAATTATGGCGGTAGCACTGGGCACAGGTTGCTGCGAGGCCATTCGAAATCACCTCCCGGCAGTTTAGGGAGCCGAAAAATAACACTGAAGTGGCTTCCCCCCTTTCGGCAGGCCAACGGCATGCGGCGACCAACAACACACAGGCGAAAGCCAAATGAAAAATAAGAGCAACGAGAAAATTAATAACAGCATATTCCGGCGAGAGATGGATGTACAGACGTATGCGCTCCGCCATGGTGGACTCCTGCCGCCACCTCGTAATTAATCGGCAAAAAAGGAAGGATTCCAAAGGATTACGGCAAAAAGAGGATATTCGGTTCTTCCCTCTTCGGTGGTTTCTTTTGGGTGCTCTTTTTCTTGTGCTCTTATGCTCTTGTGTGCCTTGTGCTGTCTCTCGTGCCGGCAAGGCTCGTTATTATCCTTGATATTGGGGGTGGTATTAATTAAAATGAGTGTTGATGTTTGCGTCGGGGTGGACGCGACTAATTAGTCTCAGGATTTTCTCATGGCCATGGTCTGCGCACACGGAAGGCAGAGGTGTAGCTCCTGGGCTGGTTAACAATGGGTGGGAGGTGTATATATCTGCCTTAAGCAGGATCTCTATATTCGGATGGATGAGTGGTTTTGGGGGTGTGAGTGATTGGGATAGGACCGCGGGAGCGGTTTGAATGGATTCCATGTAATTAAGTGCTGTCCGGTGTTATGTGAATTAAATCAAAACAATAATTGCCGCTGGCACGTAGCTTGATAACTTAATCCGGAGAAACTAATCCCCGGTGAAGGGTTGTACGGTGCAATGGTGGTGCGCGGTGATTGAGAAGTGTCCGAATGCTTGAAGGTGGCGTGTGATAGCTGGGGAGTTATGGTCGTTTTCGGGGCATTTTAAACACATCGACCTGAGGGACCGAAGCACTTGTCGATTAGTCCCTGCCACCCTATGACTGACAGGAGGAGTTAATTGCAAAGTGTATTGATTTACCGATATTCCCACAAAAGCAATTACACGCACCGTCTGTATGCACAACACAACAAACCAACTGGAAGGAGAGAAAGAAAACTGAAGACACCCACACCGAGGCAGAAAGGGAAATTTATCCTTCTGGTCAGCTGTATTGGTCAAGTCGAAAGTACAATGAATATGGGTGCCCTACTGTGCAGCTGAAGCCAGGATTTAGATTGTAAATCTAAACCAGAAACCACATGCAGGTGCTGCCTGAGATGTTCACATGTTCACAAGCCTTGTGGACTTCAAATGAACAGAAACCCATCACGAGGAACGCATGTCCAGAATATCATGCAAGCGTGTGTGCATTCCAGTTGATGTATGAAAGTCCAATTGAATTCCTTAATGGACAGGAATGTACCACTGCCACCTCATCCATCATCGGTTTGAGAACGGGAATCAGTCGAATAACGAAGCTTCGCAGGCACATAGTCAACGAAGTTCCTCCCTCTCTCGCATCCTCATGGCGCCATATCCCTCCACCCACTGACTCTCTCTCCCACACATACGCATACAATGGCGTCACTAATCCTCCGTTTTGCTGGCAAGGATCCACTCATCTGCACCAAGCCACCACTCCTCGAAAAGTGGCATAAATCTTCAGCACGCGACAGAGTTTCAACGGGATAAATCAGTAAATTACAAAATATGATCCCCACATCCTGACGGGATTCACTACCAGTACCAGGCGCACAATGCAGTGCCTTGGCGGAACGGAACTCCCCCGGCGAGCGCAACGTCACAGAATGAGCAGAGAACGGCACTGTGCACGGTGTATGGGTATTTTCCCAGCTGTCATCTGTCTCATTGAGTGAGTGAGGCGTGTACGTACATAAATGCACAATAAATAACTCGAACGGTTATCATCCGGGCAAAAGATGAAACCTGCGCTGCCGTCACGCGTGTGCATACGGATTTAACGGGTAAAAGTAACACCTCGTTTTGCCCATTGATTTCCATCCATCGGATGTGTGCTGCTGCACAGTGGCACCCTTATGGCTTCGATATTCATAATTCACGGGCGTTCTGCTTGCGTTCAGCTTGCAGTGGTGATGCAGTGATGAACTGCTCCACGTCCTGGATTGTACACTCGGATGCATTGTCTGAATTGAACGCTAGACAGAGAACGGGAAGCGAGTGAATGAGCGAAACTGCGTACGATGACATCTGTGCTAATTATAGGCGCCCAGGATGGTTGGGCGTTTCATTTGCGGGTGAGTGATCGAACGAGGTCATCCTTGTGTGAGCAGCAGGACACACTCCTAGCCGGGTGCCATAATCGTATCCATAAGCATGTCGGTGTGTCGGTTTCCGTGAACGTCTAACGGTGTCGAGAGGAGGGGGAAGGAAGCAAGATGACGGAAAAGGATTCATTCCCCAGGTTGAAATATTCATGCTGTGTTGAGTGAAGAGCTGGTGGGAGGTGCGCTCACGCGATCCCTATTTGGGCCAACACTAATAGGAGGGCGTATCGATTAATTGATTAAATGTGCCACAAGGTATTCAAATACCCACTATCGGGTTTACACCCCACGGCGACAGGTGTACGAGTGGATAAATGATGACTAATCAACTAGGAATTATTCTGCTCGATATCGACCACCGCGGCGGTGGCACGGAAGCGCCTTGTTGTGGGATGTCCTTGAAGAAATAGGCACTGAACTGTGGTTATGCAAGGCACTCAATTCATCACAAGCCGCAAAAACTATTTATGACCTCATTTGCGGTGGATGTGTGGCAGAGGATTTGGGTCGAATCAAGTAGGAGGAAAATCTTATCGATTTGTTGGTTACATATAATGACCAGTTTTCAAATCCTGTGGCGTATTCTTATTTTTCATACAGTCCGGTGCAAAATTGAGCCTTAACCGACGTGTCTTTCCAGCTGGCATTTTACACACTAAGTTGGTGGCGGTCCTGTTCTACGTGTGTGCACCACCATAAAATCGAGCATTCTCTGTTTCCGTGTTCCTGGCTCAAAGTCGAAGATGCGTTTACGAAGTACACTCTGTTGGACATGCGCTTGGGTGATTACAACGAATACAATTCCCTCTGGTTCTGGTTCCATTCGAGGATAGCAGCACCAAAATTGTTATGAATCGGTGCAATATGTGCGACCTTATTCCGGTGTCTCGAATATATATATTGTTAGCGTTGACTAAGGACTTGACGTCGTCCTAGGAAAAGTAATCGAGTGGTGTCAAGTCTCATGGCCGCGACGGCCAATTGAAGAACGCTCGCCGTGAAATGACCAATAAACAAATGTCTCCTGTGTCGCTTGTGCATCATGTGGCGTCGTCTTGCTAGATTCACTTCTCGGGTATATTGACGTTGTTGAGCTCTGGCCACAGAGAGTCTCTATATCGGATACCATTGACGGTAACGTTGTCATCATGCTCATTTCGAAAGAAATATGGGCGAGGAAATAAACCAAACAGTCAATCTTTGTGAATGCATTGATGCTTGGTTTTCCTGTTGACATAGCCGATGAGCCAGACCTGGTCCGAAAATATAATATTTTGATCAAAATCTGGATCTCCGACCAGCTTTTCCAGCGCCCAATTAGAGAAACCACTGCGCGCGACGTTGTTCAATTTCTATTTTTTCTTGCGTCAACACAATCCTATACGGATGTAGGGTCAAATCCAAAGACAAAATAAGTTCACTTTCTGGTGATGTCATATTCATCTGATCGCCGTCGAATCGACTTCTCTGGGTTTTCTTCAAGTCAAAGGAGTGTAGTCACGCTTAAACTTTTTCACGGTGCAACGCCTCACAACGAAAATCACGCTGCGTACCTACAACTGTGCCGAAATGTAGATAATATTTTTTAATAATTTCTTCACAATGCATGGCGCGACACTATGACAGAATTGGCAAACCTTGCTTGATATTTTGACAGACGGATGTCTTTGGCAGCTTTGACAGCTGCTGGAACATAATAATGTTGTCTTCCAAAATTGCTGGCAACTGCTTATAATCTCAACGCTGTTTGTGTTAGAATGTTTGTTGAGCTGTAGCTCCTAACCAATCGCGCGGATTTGGCTGGAACTTGGTACGTATATTACTCATACATTACGAATTAGGATATAGGCTACATTTATGTCAAGAAGTATGTCTTCAACTCGAAAAAAACGCACTGTGTAAGTACGGGAGAAAGTCCCAACCTGTCGTATCTGCTTAGCTGACAGAACCCATTGAATATTATACAGAAGCATGGTGAAAGTAGCGGCAGTTGCTGCTAGGAACTTAATCAACATTCCAACTTCAACTGCCAATTAAGTGGGTATAGAGTGCTTTATTTTGCTCCAACTTTATTTACCCAAAATGAACGAAACTTAACGAAATTGAGTGAAGTGGTTGTTATGGTCCCAATGTATCACGTCTATGTCTTCTCTTGATTAATATAATTTAATATTGGTGGCGCTACAGATCGTAGAGGGCCAAAGCCTAGCTTCTCAGGTTTCTCAGCAATCGCTTGATTGATTAAGATGAATTCCTTACGTCCGTGGTTAAGCCGGACGCCTCCTTAATGTCGCTTACTCCTTAATAGCCCTTAGACTCACCTGAAACCGTTTATTAACAATCTGATGCGATACTTCTGAATGTGGCTTCAAGTCAGGGGATCTTCTCTCTACTGCAAATCCTGAAAATTACTATAGAAATGCCACAGAAATGTCACATATTCGTTGACTTCAACGCCGCATATGCACAGCATGCATAGAGACGAGCTCTACGTCGCCATTTCTACTTAGTTCTAACATTGTAGCCAAACTCCTCATTCAAGCTTGTCAGTTTACAGAGAATGACGATGAAGAGTCCTCGCTGCTCCATTAATGTGCTCCATTCAGTTATAAAAAATGATTGCCAAATGGATTTAAGGACGGCGAAAGGGGTTCATTTTCACCTTCTTTTAGTTTGAGTTCCTCCATAGAGTGCTCATTTGGAGTTACATCTGACTGTCCTTGCGATCACCCAGATTAAAAGACAAGCAGTGCATCAATTGACTTAAATCCCCAAAATCTCTCATATGTTCTCAAAACTTGCAAATTACTAGGAAAATCCAAAAGGGAACCTCTGATCATAGACAAAGTTCATTCATTCATTTAGTTCGAGTCGGTATTCACATCAACAATTACGGCAAGGTTTCCGTTTCCGCACTAAGCTTCAGTCAAAGCACGCTCCTTACACTTCTGGGGAATCCGCTTAGTTCCCCCTTTTATTCCCTGATCAGAAAGTACCCTGAAGTCTGGACCTAGTGTCTGAACACCTCAATGTACACATTTTCAACGTGCATGCAATTTTTCCGCAAGCCTCACATACATCAGAAGTAATCAAAACTGATGAGAGTTGCAGAGAAGAAGAGCCACTCCTTACAAATCCACTGGCAGAACGAAGCAAACCAAAGTCTGCTGTGGCAGTATTGAAATTCCTAAAAAGCCATTCACCCATAACCACAAGGACACTGGCCGGCCGAGCTCCTGGAGCGTATTTTCTTTTTCTTTTCCTTTTTTTTCTCTCTTCAATCTCATTTTTTACAGACTTAGTTCTTCGACTGGGCCAACTGTGCCGCATCCAATTAACTTTTTCCACCACGAATCGTATCCGAAAAGCAAAACTGTCATAACGGCGCTACAGCATTAGAATTATGTATCTGAGACCGGCTCTATTGTTAGCCACAGCTCATCGAAAATTATAGCCAAGTGGTTGGGATACCTCAGATGGTCGAAGCATCATCGTCTTCTTCACTTGTCTGTCGGTTGCCGCTTGCCGTCGGTCGTGTCGGTCGCCTGCAGTCTGGACTCTTGGCTCCTGCTGCTGTGGCTGTTGCTGCATTATTACCAACACCACATTCCATGTCGTGCACACTTTGCTCGTGCTGCTATTTCATCGCTCGTTTATATTGTGTATCCGTTCCGTTCGTCAGTGTATGTGGTCGGTTTTTTCGCCTTTATTTTTTCGATTCGAATTTATCAAAAAAGATTCGCCGAAACCGACAGAGAACGAAATCGAAAAAATAATCGCAGTTTCAGTTCAGTCGGTAAATGCGGGCGTCGGCAGAAGGGACGATGCGATGAGCCGTGTGGAATGTTTTCGAGAGCTGGAGAGCCGGTCACAGCCATTCGGAGACGGAGACAACCTTCTCGTTTGAACGTACAAATTAAGAACGGAGATACAATGTTGTGCAATTTAACAGGTGGTCTCGAGACGTCACTCAACTTTGTGGTTAGCAATTGTTGCTTCGAGAGGACCCTTTGTTATTGTTCGTCATGCGAACCGGACGTATGGGCTTGCCAATGATTTGATATTAAACGCTAAAAGTTTTCAACTACATCGATGGGAGAAGTCGATTCTGGACGAGGGGGAGGGGGGGAGGGGACTGTTGGGAGGTAACATTGCTTGTGTAAACAGTGAACATATTGTTGCACACTAGACTTCCTCCGCGTGGGGCTTAGAATAGTTGTGTGTAGCTTTATAGCAATTTAACGGGCGATCATACTTCAAGAGAGGGCAACTCCTTCCGGGGACGCAAGCAACAACTGTGGTGGAGCAACAGTCTTACAATGTGTTTCGTTGGTCGCAGCCAAAATATGAGTTCAATGCCTTTGTAGTACTGATTATAAGATGTACAGGGTGGGCCAAATACAAGTTTTATCTTAAAAATGTATTAACATGAAAAAAATAAAAGTTTTTTCAAGTATTATGACTTTATTAGTAAGAACAAACATTCCAATTAATTATGAAAATCAACGTCGTTCAAGTGGCTGGCTTCGCAGAAGCAGGAGCGCATTCTGTCACCCCGATTTTAAAAGACCTTGTTGATGGTTTCGGGCTGTAGTCTCACGAGCTTTTCCATAAGCTTGCGTACAGCATTCACATGGTGCTTCATTTCGGCCGAGACTATTTCTTTTCCGAACACGCACTTGGTTTGGGCTACACAGCACTCACTTTGTTTCAATATTTTATTTCAACGTTGTTCAAGTGTAAAGCGACTCATTTCTGTCAAGCTTTCGAGCGGAAAACAGCTGTCAGTGTCAAAATAACCTGTGATTTACAAAAAAACCACTAGATGGTCTACCCTGTACACTGAATAGTAATTTCAGTAAAAAAAAAAAACCAACTCTCACAAAAGCCCATTAAAACTTTTACTTCCGTATTTATTCTTATCGCTTAAATAATTTTAGCGCATAATTACAGCGTTTACTCGACTCCAAACTGCATATTAAATAAGTTTCATAGCATTCCCTGTTTTTTTTTCGTTGCGCTTCCTTCTATCCACCATCCTTCCCACTCGGCAAAGACTAGCAGAGGAGAAATTCAATTCAAACTTTCACATACAAGCAATTATCTAGTAATTAGAGTACTGTTCACAGCATCAGAGTTCCAGCAGCGCGTCTGCGACAGAATTAAGGACACCCTACAGCGGGGACAATTTTCCACCGTAGCCAAGGGTTTTCCTCTGGCCAAAGTGTAAACAAATTATTTGCAATCAACTCGAAGATACGCCAGTACTGTGCTTCGTGTTTTTCAATTTCATTCTCTCTCTCTCTCATTAAAATTGCATATTCAATTCATTTCGCTCGAAAGCGAAAAACTTACTTCTTTTAATCGGATTATGTCTCTGAAGTCCATTATCCCTCTCATCTCTTGCGGCCAACAATGGACACGAAAACAGTGACTTGTGGTAAAAGTGTTGAGGAGAATTGTTGCGTCACTTGACACTGGTAACCTTTTATGGGTGAGTGCAATATTGAAGACAATTTCGCAATCACTTGTGCTGTTTTGCAGTAAATGTCGGACTGGATGAATAATAGAATGCGTACGTCAAGGCAAGTATGACAGGTTTTGATGTCAACGACTTATTGTGACCTTCAAAACGGATCACCTGATTGACATTAAATGAGTAGGTTTCCAAAAGAATGCAAAATTTTATTACACTCCTTAATGAATAATAAAAGAGTCGCAAAACTGTTGAAAATCATTAGTACATTCTTCTAGTTCGTGACTAGTAAACTTACCTCAGTACTTGCTTTATGACCAACGTAGCCCGAGAGGATATTATGGATCAGCTTTTTATAGATATTTTACCACAAATGAAGCATATTTCGAAGTGCAGGCTCATTCCATTTTGTGTTTTCGAAATACAATTTAAGTAAAACACTTTTATGGTGTAGACATCGATCAAATTTGTATTTCAATATATTCTGTGAGTCCTGCAACATCATTCACCTATCTCTCACGAGGTTTTTTCTGACACGGTCATTTTTGATGACTTTTCGATACAATCAGGCCACAATTCGGCCACAACTTAACAAATATTCGTTTTCGAAATGTCAAGAAATTGTGGATTGTGTGTATAGACACGATCTTTTTGTAGACACACGAAAACAATTCCATCAGCAGCAGATAACTCGATCTTGTTGGCCAGTTCACCTCACCAGAACGCGAAATAACTCATCCAGGAAATTGTTCTTGCAATAAAGACAAAATTGGTCTGAGTCTAAGTCGTGGCCACATCTTGTTGAAACTACTTGCCTTCCACAGAAACATTTTTTCCGATTTGAGGGAATTTAAAAATTTGTCTATAGCGGTGAGAAGTAACGGTAACGGGTTCACTCCAATACTTTCCAAGAAGTATGAAAAATGAAAAATGATCAGTTGCATGAGAATTTTCACTTACCTATATTCGACAATTTTGTATGTTAAGTAACTAGTACTTAATTTAAAAAAAGAAAGTATAGCCAAGGGACACACTGTCATGCGATTTTTTAACATCGTTTTCGAGAAGATAGTGTGTAACTCAAACGTCAACATCACAGGCATGATCTTCCACAAATCGTTGCAACTGCTCGCATATGCCAATGACATTGACAGCATTTGAAGAACACAGTGGGCTGTTAATGAGACTTTTGTGAGTATCGAGAAAAAAGCGGCTAAAATGGGGCTTGCGGTGGCCAAAAATAGATAAGACAAAGCGTATGCTGTCCACAAGAAAAGTACATCAACACCGACGTCTCGGATGAAGCCTCGAAGCGAAAGACTTTGTCTACCTAGAGTCCGATGGTAATCCAGTCAATGACACCACCGCGGATATAAAACCAAGTGTCACACTTGCAAATCGATGTGACTTTGGGTTGGAAGGCAATTGGGGAATAAAGTCCTCTAACAAAGAACCATAATATCCCTATAGTGCCTTATGGCGCAGAAGAATGGACAAATGGAATGGAATGGAATATAAAGTTTTCGACTCCAGTACCGAGTGACATCGCTGTACAGGAAGATCAGGGATCCGGTGGCGTACACAGATGGAAAGGGACCTTAATCAGCTGAACGTGCACAGCTGTCAGCAACTAGTACAAGACCATGCTGAATGGAGAGACATGTTTTCTGCGGCGCAGATTCACACCGGACTGTAGCACCAGCCAAAGAAGAACAAGGAACAGAAGAATGTACCCATCGGATGGAATATTGCGTTCATTACATCTTCAAACTTCCAATGAGGGTATTATACTACGCAATCCGTGGTCAGCTGAGTTAAATTCATGAGTGGATTGAACTTATTAAAGGGTCAAACCCATAGAATCCGATGGCTGTGTTACGTAGGTAGGTAGGTGTGACTACAATATGTTCCTAGGAACATAGGCTTCACTTAGCCATTTAAGGTCCATTGTGATGTCACTTTAAGGCTATCCCTGACTACCCTCTTGTAGCTTCGGTTGATTGGGGATTTATGCCCTCTATTAATTATCTTATTACCAGTAGGCGGTTTTGAGGTATTTTAGGATCTCCTTGATATTTACGCCATATTCAAGGCTGTTGAAGGAATAACTAGCCTGTAGTTTTCTTCTTGTCTCTATAAGGGCTGGACAGGTCCCGAAGTAATGTGTTACGTTTAGAATCCACAAAAATCGTAGTTGCCGGATTGCAAAGCAGTGCCTAATGAATAAATACGTTGCGTCCGAGCTCCATTAAACGACAATATTAAAATACAGTGGACTCCGTCCACTAAAGTCGAGTTAGAGGAAGTTTTTTTGTGTGAGAAATTGAGGAGTATGCCAAAATATGGCGAACGAAATATTCGAGGGAGAGTTCATCAGCTTGGTGGGAAACGAAATGTCCACTTGTGGGCAGCATTTACTGTCTATCTCTCACTCATTAGGGCTTATGAATTGTACATTTTTGGACATTCGACGCACGTAAGGATTGTATTGGATTTGCCCTTAAGGGCTTAGATGCAAAACTAAATGCAAAGACAAGCCCAAGCGATATCTGACATGGCAACTCTCGGTGTTTTAGAAGTTCGTTGGGCTTAGCAATTCATCATGAATAGACTCTCGTCAGAGCTTCTGTATGTTTTCACATTTATAGCGCAGTTTACTATTGTTGAGCGATCCATACTGGCAAACCTTAAAGTAAACGCGTACAGGCTCGGATGACAGTTCGACTGACGTATGTGATTGAATCAGGAATGTCAAATCCGGAGTAATTGGACGACTCTATAAAAATCTTGCTCCTGTTAATAAACAAGCGTGGTTCCTGTCCGTGACTTTTTAATATGCTTACCTCAGTATTACTCCGACCATGGCTCTACAGCCACCCTGGTCCGCATAAGGGATCCAATATCTTTTGTCACAAGATTGGTAGCAGCTGAAACATACGTATTTAGTCATAGTATAAAGTAAATAAAACAAACAGAATAAAAACACTCCACTTGTTGGTGAAAAAATTTATTTACTCGAAACAATTTCGTAAAAATATTTGCAGCAATTTAAGTGTGTTTCATTTATAATAATTTCTAGTAAATTCTCATATATATATATACAATGTGATCGATACATTTTCTGGCAGTGATATTTAAACTCAATCAGCAATTCCTAAAATTTCATTTATTGCTCCCTAGCCCTACGCAGCACTCAATTTGAAAGTTTCTTGGTAGTTTTTCGTTTAGAATTTATAAATTTATAAATGGCTTTTATCAATCATTTTATTTGTACTTTAACTTTCATTTGAGAGATGTAATATATTTAATAAGTCATTTGATATTGCATTTCTCTGAATTATTTACAATGTGAAAATAATAACATACGTTTATTGCACGGTTGAATAAGAATTCGAGGAAAAACGCTACTCAGTCTTTAGGAAAATAAGGAAACCAAAAGAAAATTGGCCACATTCAGTACTTTTTTTTTTTGTTGATGATGATGTTTCAAAGTGATGACAGTCTTCACGGTTTTTTTGGTGGTGTACAGACAAAATGCGAGTTAACGTGTATACTTATATATAAATATACATTTTTTAAATAATTGTCTCCTCTTACAAAAAAAGAATAAATAAAGAAATAGTTCTTGAAACGTTTAGTGTTCCAATAAAGTCCGAAAGGATGTGCTACGAATGCCTGTAGTGAATAAAACCAAATGTTCAACATTCCCTAGTTGTGACAGAAATTCCAGCTGTCATTAGTGCGTGGTCTCTGTATAGCACGTCTCAATTTAAGGTATATTGCGCACGCCATCCCATCGACCAGAACCCGTGGCATTCTCATCAAAATGTGACTTTGTCGTGACAAATGATTGAACACGCAAGGTTGAGGCTAGTGGAATGCAAATGGATTATCCTGTGGTGGCTGAAAGTCTGGTGGGAGCTAATTAATGCGAATGATACTGGTCTGGTCATAATTACCTCGTCCGCGTCATGGGCTTGTCTCATGTTAGGGATGGTCGATGAATGCTTATGTCGCGGGATGTCCTTGAAAGTGTACACTTTATGTTATGACTGAAGATAACTCACAAAACATACTCCAGAGACCAGAGAATGTTTGCTCATATCATTGCCGAGTGCTCCCTTGCGGAGGTCAAGACCGTCATTTGTGTGACGAAAATTATGTACAACACCCTGACCTTTACTGCACATTGGTAGGAGTGGAAATACTATTAGCCAAAGACATATTTAGCTTGATTCAGTGGGAGACATTTCAGCCATTCTCAACTTTGTGACAAATCTCAGACGACTTACAACGCTTGTGATCATCATCCAGCCAATTTAGCAAATCGACTCTTCGACTCGACTCGAAACTAATACTACAGAGAGGACCGTAGTGAAACGAAGCTCCTTTAAAGCAGCTCCTAGACGATCAAGAATTTTGTACACTGTGTAGTGCTTCAATTATAGCTTCGATCTGAAGACAAAAAAGGGTGTGGAAAATATTGCTTTCAACCAAAATTAGTTCGATTTACATCAAAGGACACAATGTGTGCCAATGTACATTAATTGCTCGTTTATTTACCAACTTCCGCGTATTACAGACGCGCAATGGCCTCTTGATTGTGTGATCGTGTCTCTACAACTACCAGTCGTCAGCTACAGGGAAACGTATTGAACCCCTTTTGACAACTGGCGAATAACACATCAATTCTGATCATCAAGCAGACGCTCTACACTTCAGTTAAAGTTCACTTCAGGCATCGACACCTTCCCTTTCGGACACCTTACGTAGTATATACAATAGTTAAATAGAATATGAATAATCTACAAAACAAGCAAAGGAAAAATAAATAAATAAATAAGTAATCTACAAGCGCGTGTAATGAAATAATTTAAATAAAGATATGTAAATCCAATAACAAATGAATAACGAATGAAAACAATAAAGATTACAGATGTTCCGACGAATTCAATGCAAATTTCCACTCAACTGAAAAGCACCTCCTGTAACAGCGTACGGACGGACGTTCCACCCCACCACCTATACGCCGAACTCATAATATAGTGGCTCTCTCGGCAGTATCTGCTCCACTTTCAGCCTCTGAATTGCGACCGTATTCATGATGTTGAATATGACCGCGAATATCATGCACGCTGCATACGCTCCCAGTGCGATCCACCACAGGAGTTGTTCGTGTAGCTTTTGCTCGAAATTCTTCAACACCAGCAATCCAATGGTCAGTCCGGCCAGCGCTCCAGTCAAGTGGGCAACATAAGACACTGATGGTGCGAACGGCAGCTCCACTGCATACCGTGCGTATATGGCGAAGCCAACATCACAGGACGCTAATGCCGGGATAGTGGTGATGAGTGGTGAGACAAATAATCAAAATAAAAGGCTCTGGACTACTTACCGAAGATGAAAATTGCTGCCAAGCGAACAATACCGTACCGCATGCTGTGGTAGTTTAACATAACATTGGCAAGATGTGCAGCCAATAGTGCGTAGACGCCACCGCTGGCTCCCACCAAACACACTTCTGGGTCAAAGATACTGGTGCCTGTTGATGGAGAGACAAACAGATGGTTATGTACATGCACCGAGGAGTCCGTGCGGGTGTGTTATCTTACCTAACGAGCCGGCTAGAACACCGGCAAAGTATATGCACGCTATGCGACTGGACCCGTGGACCATTTCCAGTGGCAGACCGAAAATTAGTTGGATACACAGATTGAACCCGAGATGGAACCATCCTGCATGCAGGACCATGTAGAAGATAAAGCGCCAAATTTCGTGACGTTTATCTGGACGGTAAATGAACATCGAATCGATGGGCACTGGACCTGCTGGTTCCGCTTGCCCGGACGTCATGGTGTGGTAGGCAAAGAAGCCCAACTGAAAATTAGAATCCGATAAGGTGTGGTTATTAAATCTGAAAAATTATGATTAGTTCTTTGTGCAAACTCGATTGAGTGTTCCGTTCACAGAAGCGACTAGGAGACCTTGACAGGAATTTCGATTACACTGGAGTTGTATTTATTTAAAAAAACGCTAACTATCTGAACTTTATGAATCTCTCTCTCTCGGGTGATGTCAACCTCTGCAATGAGAGTGTAATTGCCTACCAGACATTTTATATAATAACGTGATGACGACGTGTTAATCCATGCGCAGCGCTAAAACAATGCTCAGTTCAAGACCAACACCTCCAGACGCAAAAGCCCAACAAACAACGTTTAATGGTAAACAGAAGCAGAAGAAAAACCAAAGCAAAAAAAAGCAGCAACAAATAGATCGTTACACACGAGCAATCGAGTTTTCACTTTTATTCTTTGTCCATTCAGGGACAGCATCATTGCGCCCAGCGACAGTCTACACAACGTGCGCGCTTGGGGACACCTCAGAATCGAAGAGTAATTAAAAAGCGTCATGTCCATCAGACGACTGCCCGGCTGGCTGGCTACCTCTTTTGGCACCGAGTGTCGCGCTATTCTTCGTACGTGTTACGGATGTTTTTCCTGTCAGTGAACATGTCGCTACTACACATCCGCAGCACAACTGAGTCAGTCGGGGCCCCCATTCGGTGTGCGCTGCGGTGCTCACTCCCCTGGCGAAGGGTACCTGATTCCCATTTACGGAGCTCATCGCCGGACCATTTTGTAGTGTGGCGACTCGCCACGCCGCGCCGGTCGCCAAGGGAATTATTCATGTCAGTATCTTTAGATTACGTTTCGTGGGCGGTTGATTAGAGACCGGCCCCAAAGGTTGTCGTCACGTTCGCGTTGTAGTTTTTGCCTTCTCTCGACCGAGTGTCACTTGTGTCACTTGCGAATGCGAAATTTACTGGCGAAAAAGGTGTGCCAGTTCGGTTGGCTTGGCGCCTGCGACCTTGGGTACGAGTGAGAGGAACGAGAACACCGGAACGTGTGTGTATTAGAAAATTTGTTCGCGTGATTACATAATTACGGAGGAAGTTATGGTGTGAAGTTGTACATTTTAATTATAACAGACGTATAATTAGGCAGTGGCCGGCTACGGCGACGGCAGCGGCGGCGAGGATGGAAGTGGATTGTTTATGATTTCGCACCTTTCACTTTTCTCAAGGGAGAAGAACAGCCTTATTCCGAACGTGCTCGAATCATGGTCCCGAATTGCAGACAGGTGTGCTTGCCGCTGTTTTCTTTATAGTAGATGTGCCTAGGACCATTAGTGGATCGTTGGGAGCAAATAAGCAAAATTGCTTTTACTGGAGTTGACTTTCTGGGTATAATTCAAGATAGATTACTTGGTGTATAATTTTTTTTTGCTAAAACAGCGTGTCTCATTATTCACCAGGAAAATGGAAAAATTTAGTACAACAAAAATTAGCACTGATATCAAATGTTAGTATAAGTCAATAATTTGTATACTTAATGTCACCGCCTATTTTTTAGGTAGAATATATTGCGTACTAAATTTTAGTACATGTACTAAACTTTTGTACTAAAATTTAGCACCCACTTTTTAGATAATACCTTCAATCGGCCTGAACCAAAAACACGAAATCTTATCAAATTGCTTGATATCATAATAAAGGATAGTGAGCCTTTTTTCAAGGTACCTGGCGGGAAGCGGTGTACATAGATATGTATATATATCCAAGGACTTTATCTACCTCAGCCCAGCATGTTAACAGACCTTGGTACACTCTTGGAAAAATCACTCGTGACTCTATGGGATTAAAAGTGCGACATCTCATTATATGACTCACTAGAGGATTCTGCGGAAAGAAACAAATTACTGCAAGTCAGGGACATCAACTCATGCAACAATACATGAATAAATTAGTCATATGCACAAACATGCCTACATAATTGGTAATTGAAGCGTAGCCCCTCACTCAGCCCAGAAAATAAACAGAAATGGCATTAATTCCCTGTCACTTTCATAAAGGCGTAAACCGGCATCCTTTAAGTCCGACAACTCTTCACAATTCTCTGCCCAATTTGCGAAATCATCACAGGATCAGAGCCGCTTAACTGCATTGTATCTCAGTCAGTTCCGGAAACGCCGTACTTTATGCAAAAGTTTAAGCCCACGTTAATTATTTGCCAACGAGTGAAAAAAGCGTCAAAGTTAATTAATAAACGAATCAACTTATTCATGCAGCAGAGGCAGCAGAAGTCGCGCAATAATATGCGGCGAATTCGGTCGCCAACCCCATTCGCTCCCTATTCGTATTTAAAGGCAAAGCAATTTTTTTCCTCCCAGTTGCACTGGTAATCCACACTCCGAACGGATGTCGACCAACGACGACGGCGGCGACGACGACGGCGAAGCGCCGGCGACCGGTTCCAGGGTGGTCCTGGCGCTTATGCGCTCAGATCTAAATATTTCATTACGCGTAAGTCCAGGGCAGGTGGCATTGGGTCTTATGCAAATATCCCATGAATTATTTTGAATGCATCGAGCAAATTTGCGCCCAGTCCCGACGACGACAACGGCAGTGGCGGCGGCGGCAACGACGATGTCTGTCCTTTTTGTCAGCCAACGAGTCACCATCAACACACACACACACACACACAGCAATGACGCCAACTGGGGAGCACTGTATTCATGAATGGAGGACTCGGCCATTACCTCCCATGCCGATACAATCGACCATGACGTTCCAATGCCGAGCACTGGATGCAAAGGTAGCCGCATAGACAGTGCTCCGCATTTGTAAACAGCGGAGTCGCGAATTGATGAATGAATTGCATGTAGCAACTGCTGCTGCGGCCAGGGTAAACAGATCTAGGCGCCAATTTTGTTTTCGTTTCTCCAGATAACCCGCCCGGCGCCCCCTCCATAAATTGTTTGTTTCACCGGCGGAATCTGGGTATCTATGGGTTGGTGGATCAATGACCCGCACGTTTTGAGAACGAGGCGTGTGCTGGCTCTGCTGGGAGTAAATTGTGTATGCTTTGGGATGTGTGCTTGTGATATGGACAGAAATCAGATATCCTATCAATTTGTAGATACCAATGGCCGGCTATTGACAGACGAGGGAGTTCATGGAGCATCCCATCCGGCAGAAGGTATTTTCAAAATGAAATGTGTAGTCTGGCTTATTTTGATGGAAACGCATGCTCGTCGTCACCTTCGCATCAAGGGATTGAGTGTTCTTCATCAGCCATCAGATAATCGCTTCGCGCAATTGCTACCAGCCTGGAATGCAATAATTTTCTCACACCACCAAGTAAGTGCGGTCCATCGTTTTGGCGAGCCGCACATGTTGAACATCAAAAATGTAGTGTACGACGTGCCAATGAATGCTCGGCATAATCTCATATGAACTTCATCAGTCAGTTGTGTGCTCCATTTGCTTTAGCTCTCCGTGTGCTACATTCGGTGGTACGACCTTGACATCGGACTCTGCACATTCGGGACTTGTTGATGTGCAATAATGTTCTGGGTACTTAGTCGAGACTGACTGTTTGCTTTGGTTGTCATCGCGGAGATTGTACATTGTCTGTGGCTTTACATTGCATATTTTCTCTTTCCCTCCTTGAAATGTCATTTAAAAATAAATTCTTTTCGACAACTTGAATACAACGACAGCTCGAGCCTCATAGCGAGTGGCGCCACATTCCGGGATAAATTATAATTACCATGGCTCCATCCATTAACCAATCACATTATACAGGTTTTTGTTCTGCATAGTTACGACGAGTCCGAACCGCGATATCCGAGAAGCTTTTCTCAATGATTGGAGACGGAGATAAAATTTGAAAGTTGGCGTGCTGGGGGGGGGGGAGTAGAGGAGTGCATTATAATGAACCTCTCAAGATATTGAATAAAATGTTGTAGTCTATTTCATCTTTTCTGTCCAGTTAGTCATGCTGTACCAGTACTAAATTTCTTTGTACTCATGATTGCATGTCTTACTCGCTAAGCTACAGAATTTGTCGCCTCAGTCTTGACCTCTTCTTATTGTTTACAGTCCGCGTGGACATGTGTCTTCACTTCGAGGCAACAGGGGGCAGTTGTGTTAAAGTTGACGCTCACAAGTGGAGAAGGACATCCACCAATTTGGCAATAGTAGGAAATTATCAATCCGTCCGGGAAAGGCTTGTTGATAGAGGCCTCATAAAATGAAAGACGATGTAGAACGATTAATTTCGATTGTGGTGCAGAGAGAAATTTGGATGAAAAAGTTAAGAAGATCGGGCACACTACTATACGCATCGGATGCCGGATCAAAGTACGTTACATTAGGAACCACAAATAACTGAAAGTACAAGGTCGCGCAAAATGAATTATCCTATCGGAAGATGTTATACTTTTTGCAAATGGCCTCGTACGTCAATCATATTTGACATTTGTGAACTAGACAGCTGCAGTATACAAACAGACAAGCAATGGAGAGATATACTGCGCAAGAAGGCGGAATAATTGTGTCAATTTTTTTGACCAATAATCAATAGAAAATCATCATGAGCAACGAGGCGCATTTTCACTTAAGCGGTTACATCAATAAAAAAAAATCCAAATCTTCGTTTCTGGGGCACTACATCCGCTTGTGATGCATGAAGAGCCATTACTTCCACCCAAAGCCACTGCGTGGTGCGGCGTTCATGGGGGCGAGTGCTCGGCCAGTAGTTTTTGAGGTGATATACGATTGCCTGGAAGTAAATCGAATACGTAAGCATTCATATGTTACGAAAACCGACACTATTTTAATTTTGGCTTGATTTTTAAATAAATTAATTGACTGGTTGTTGGAAGTGGAACTTTTGAAGCTAAGTTACTTACCAGGAGTAACATCCTTGGGCTAGAAGAGGAGCTACAATAGAAAGACTCCTCTTAGATTTCATTACTGCACCGAGGGGATTGTCTATATGTGCTTTTAATTGTCAAAGTCTTAGAGCTCACAAAGCGGATCTCATCGACATGGTAGTGCAGCGGTCAAGCATATTACTACTCTCGGAGACTTGACTGACTGATACAATATGGACGTACCAAATTTTGGTTGCGTCGTACGATTCAAGCATATACAAAAATACTCCATCATATAACTGTCGATTTTCAGCAAGCAAATACACTGTCTGTGAATAGTTCAGTAATCGGCGACATTTGCGCTGCTGTGTGCATCATGGAGGACAATTTTGATGATTGCCATATATATATCTCCGAATAACACGATAGCAGATACACGGTGTATACTGTGGAAATTGCGCCTCTCATTGATCCCGAACTTAGGACGATACCGAGAAAACTCTGTGAAGATTTTAATGAGAATTTTGCATCTGTAGAGTCTCAGTCATTAATTGACTTTCATTATGCTCAACTCCAGCAACGGATGACAGAGCAAAAGCAACGACGATATCTGGAACCACTATTGATGCAGTTGTCGCCCGATTTCTAGATCGGTTACAATCAAAAATGTTTATTTTGTGCTTTAGTTATCAGAAACCGATCATTTCATTTGAAACAGAATAAAAATCTTTTTTTCATTGATATTGTTAAAAAAATAATTTCAAAATAAGCAACCTTCAATTTAAGGTGGTCCGATCGTATGCGGGCTTTCTACGCTACAGGGCGCTACAGGGCTAAACGACTTCTTACTGCCGTAATTGGATGTGCTGGGCTTGTGGTTTCAACAAGACAGTGCAACCCCGCACATAGCACGAGCCACAATGGATATTGTGAACGATGCGTTTCAGGGTCGCATCATCTCCAGTTTTAACGATTTGGCATGGCTAGCAAGATCACCAGATTTAACCATCCCAGACTTCTTTCTTTGGGGCTACTTGAAGTCACGGGTTTATGCAAATATCGCCGTATCTTGCGGAAAGTCATGGAAAATGCGGTAAAACGGACACAAATGTCTATTAACACTTGGCAGATATCATCTTTTCAACTAACAGAAAAGAATTCCTCACACAAAATCATTTTTTATTGATTTATTAAAAAAGTAATTCAAAACACTTTGCACCTCTTGAAGAACCATAGGAATCTAACGACGAAGCCAATGGCATGAAGAAAATGATTCTATTCTATTCTATTCTGTTCTTCAACAGGCGTTAATTCAAGGCAAGATGTGTGGTCAACCTCGTGTAGAGGGAGCGGAACTCCCGAGCTGCTTGTCCACCAGACACATCGGCTTCAGCGGGAGGACAGTTCAGAGGACAGTCTCAAGGATTTCACACTCGATGAGGCTACATTTGTGTAAGCGACGGAATGGTCCGAAATGGCGGCACGAAGTGAATTGTCGATAATTTGTGAAACCGTCAGGTTAGCGTTATTTTGAAAAGAACGAATAATGCTGTCTCCGGCCAAATCATTCGAAACATGTTTTTTTTATAAATGGCTTGGTATTCTCAACTATTCCCCCAGTTGTTTGGCAGAACTACCATTTGTACGGAGCACTTTATACACTCTCTGAATAAGGGACGAATACACTTGCCATTTGTTGCCCCCTTTCTCACCTTAAACAACCCAATTGCAACAAGTACAATTCAGCCGCAGTCTCCAAAGTGCCACGTTCAACTGAATGAATACTCCACGGAAGCATCTCGTCACACACCCACTCGTCGCATTGACAGCGTATTCCTGTGCCAATTTCATTTCATCATTCACAGAGCGCAACACCATCGCCAGAGATCGTAAAAACTCATCTACGTCTACCATCAATTACCTAAAAGCATCCGGATAGATTCTCTTTTCAACAGGGCGCCAGCATTTCATCAAATAACTGAGGGATTTCAACTCAACAACCAGTGGGAAAAGTAATTATGTCGGGATCCATTATCATTCCCATCAACAAGGGCATATTAAAAAAGATACAGCAGCAGCATCACCCGCACTTCGCTCCCTTTCCTTTTCAACACCCGACTCCTTTGTTGTTTCGCAAAACGCTACTGTGTATGGGTGTGTGTGCTTTTTTTGTATTTTTTAATCGGGTCAGAGGTTTCAAATAAAAGCCTTCCGCTGAAAAACACCAAACAATGGGATTCGTCCTTTAATCAATCTCAAACAGGAGCCGTAGCAACTCCTTCCCAGTCCTGATACTGCGGGGAGATGATCCAAACAAATACTCCATTACTATGTATATTCAAAAACATACACGTAATTTCAATTATTTAATTGAATGCCCGCAAAGTGTGATTAATAAATGTTAATTAATTATCCCCTGCATTGGGTTTCATATTCGTTAATAAAGCTATTCCAATCTACTCTTAATATGATAATGGGATAATGGGCGCGCTCTCACCTCGATAAATGTCATAAGGACGATGAACAGTGGGGGCGGACAGCAGGAATACTTGTCGGCGTAGTATTTTCGATCGCGCTCCTCGGGCAGGATCTCCAAGGCGATACATTGTACCATTTTCTTGAAGAAAGGCAACTCCTCCAGCATCAAATGGAAATCATTTTCTGAACAAACCTCACGATCACGATGATGGACAGCACACTTAAAGCTACGAGTTCGTTTACCACTCATCTGAAAGGACAAAGGAATTTATGTTTATTATTATATTATTTTATTTTATATATTTTAGTAAATTTAACGAAAGATACGTGAACGACGGGCAAAACTAATGCAGTTGGCTGTAGATTTTCTGTCAATACAGGGTGTCGGATCCATTTGTGCGATTTTGATTTGGATATGATCAAATTTTAGTTTCAATTGCTTGGAGCTTGTGATCATGAGTTCTTATTGTTTTCGACAGAGTAACTCGACCATAGCAGACCATAACTTGTCGAATATTCGTTTCCAAAGCGTCTAGAGCTTGTGCATTGTGCGCACAAACAGGATCATATCACTCAAGGGACTGTTGAATCGATTGCACAAAGATGTCTAGGGAGTGACTGCAAGAAGTGAGAGAACATGGAGTTCGTCGAGTGCGAAGGAAGTAATCCAAAATTAGATTGATCTTGACTGTTGTTCAGTGGTGGATGCTTTCTGGTAATTTCTTCGATTTCGAGTTTGTGGGATAACGTAACAAAGAACGACAGCGGCTTAGGTGGCACACCACTCAAGTGGACAAGGACATCAACATGAGACAGCTGCCAGAGATCACGGCTTGTTGATTGGCTAACGCCCAGTATAACGCCGGACTGTAGCGTCACACAAAGATGGAAAGAGTTTCTTGTGGAATTGAAGCGTCAATAAATTGTCGTACGAGGAGTGAAAGGAAATCGAGAATTCATCTGGAAACTACTTTCGAAAACCAGCAGTGGATTGAGCCAGGATTTGGGCAATCGTAGAGGAAGTGCACTGTAGCCTACTCCTGTTCCTCGTGTGTGCAACTTTTGCAAAAGTCGTTTTAAAGCAGACCCAATCTAAATACGTCAGTTTCAGTGAAAAGTCGGTCTGTTCAGTCTGATCTCCTTGGCGAACATCAACAACCTCTGTGGAATTTAATGTGGGCTCAGGGCATTAGCAGCTTTACGGACAGTCAGGCCAGTCTTTCTCCATTTAAAACTTGTATCAATCTGTCCTTCAATTCTGAGTACATCACAATAAAAACATTACATGCAACTGTTCAGTGGATCCGGTTGGCAGGCATGTAAGAACTCAGTGTCCGATCTTCATTGCACTTGCCCCAAATAGGAATGTTCATTGGCACAAGTTCCTGCTACAAACAACAGTTACTGAACATTTCATTACATAGCAAGCCTCCATGATGGATTGGCTAGATTCCGATGTCTCCAAGCTCCTGCTTGCTGTGATCAGTTACGTGGTTGGTATCATTACAAGACACTGTCTCTTGTAAGATCACGGGGTCTTGGCGTCATCCAAAACGAATGATGCGAAATCTGCATCGATGAAGTTGTATGAATTGTCCAACACCATCTTTCATTTCCTGTCCACCTGTGATTTCTTACTTTTCAACGACTCAAGTGACCTTAACGAGATACCCATCGCAAGCTTACTTCGATTCAGCTCCGAAGAGATGTGATTTTGCTGATAGCACAATGGACCAGTGAGGACTAAGTGGATTGCATTAGCCACCCCAATCTAAATAGTCCATAATTGTCAGCTAACAACTCAACAAATTTCCTGCAATTTAAAGTAATTGAGAGATTTGCTTCCTGCATTCATTTCCTCAAAATTCCAAATGTCATCATGATCAGCGACCTCGATTTGAAGATACAATTCTCAAATCGAATGGCCCAACCCATCAAATCTTCCTCTGGCGCCCATCATCTGACCCAAATCTCTGTCGTACACAAATCCATTATACCTAGATCCTTCATCAGCATGAACTGACACTAAAGACAACAAACCAAAAAGCCCCACAATTCCACGCGTTACATGCGAAAGCACAATGTCAAACAAGACGGATTCATTCTACAGTCTCATCCCACAGTCGTGTCACTCTATTGACGACCTTCTCAAATTGACCATCCAATCATTGTCATTGTTCATTTCCCTTGTATGTACGCAATTAGGCAGTGATAGCCGCCGCGACCTCACTTGGAACAGAATGAAATATCATAATGAAATGACATAATCAGCGACTGGCGCTAATTGAGATGCGGCACCAAGACTCCGAGCAGTCTGTCTCCGCTAGGCACCGTATCTATTTAATTAATTTCACTTAAGTACTCTCTCTATCTCTCTGGCTGTGCACGACATTAGCCATGAGCTAGACACATGCGAGCATGCACACCTTTCATTGTAACACTGCCTGCGAGTCGACTATCCAAGGACTGACGATATTCCTTTCATTTCAGCATCCCGCACCATTCGGATGAGCACTGAACTTCGTGTTATTAAGCAGCTCCCCAGCGACAGTCTGGAGGAAGTTGTACAAAAACGTTCCCCTCTCCATCGCATCATCGGGGACGATCTTTCGGTTTCGTGCATGGCGGCACTTCTCACTCAACGCGGGGTGGGTACTGCGGGGGCCATTGTGTAATTTCAGACATTCTTGTGCAAAATTTATTCGAAAACTTTTCTTACCGTCAAACTGTCATATACGTGGATGTTATTATAAATTAGTGATGGATGCTTGTCCGGGCTGCAGACTTGCACCCAGTTCACGTGTTCATTCATCGTCAATTCTATTTAATACACGGTGAGTTGCCATAATGAAACCCACGCTCCTGTTTGCGAGAAGGGATGTGCAAAAATTATTTAGGGCTTACCAGCGAGTGCAGGATAATTCCCGGAAGGTATAGAGAAAGGGAGCGACTCAATTTCGGGTGGTGGTAAATAATTTATTCGACAGAAGTATGCTCACATATGAACGTATCCTATTTTGGCGGATATGCATGGCGCCGTAGATGGCGGGAGTTTCAAGTGTGATGGGGGATGTATTCTTAACAAATTCAAACCACTGTAAGGACTTATTCACACGGCGTCCAATAACGCAGACTAAGGCTAGCAGAAACCAATTACAAACCATAATGGGAGAAAAACAGAAACCCCGTGGTGCGATCAACGTAGTCAACAGCGACCAAGGACTTCTTCGAAATTGAATACGTCCTTGAGTGTACAAGAAAAGATGAGTATTTCATCAGATTTGTAAGCAATTAAGCCATTTGTCAAACTGCTGATTTCTCGTGTTTCGTTGCACACACACCCCGCTTAAGAGAAAACTTCACAACAGATTAGCAAATCCACTACCCAAGGGAATAATGACCGAAGGACTCTCATTCCAGCACACTAATTGTTGTTCGCCGAGTGCAAATGAAAACCATCAAAGTTTTGGTGCACACTTGTCGCACCGTCTCACGCTCACCGTCGATTTCATGCAGCGTACACGTGTGTTGCAGGACTCGGTTACCTTTCATTGTTTCACAAAGTTTCCAGTGTGTCGAGTCGAGTGTACCCTGTACGCAGTACCAACGTGTATCCAGCCAGAAGAAGGAAAAACTTTTCAAATTACTTCATCATTTTCAATTTCACATCTCTGCACCCGACGCTTAGAACGGCGCCGTCCTCGCCGGAACTTCAGCGCTCGACTCTGCTGCAGACATCATCAGTCATCCAGACTGAAGTAGGTGTGTGGGCAAACTTATTTCGAAGAAAGTCCAAAATGAAAATGGAAATTTTGCAATTTTCCCGAATTTTCATCGCCCCGCATTTAACGTACGCAGCAGCATTAGGTACTCGTCCTCATCTCAACTCAATATCCAGCACGGTAAATCCATTAGTGCCTCGGTGTTGGCACACCTCTTTTCACCGCCCAACCGCTTTAACGCCATTATTTTGAGTAATGGCGGGAAGCAAGAGGATACGCTTTTCCCAAGGACTTCCTTCCTGGCTTCCTTCCTGTCAACTAGTTCTCGCCGCGGTTGACACCAAGACACCGAGTAAGAGAGACGGCGACGCAGCAAACTGGCATCGACTGAAACTTCACTTAATAACCGCCTCGTGCTTGCGGTTAATTCAGGGAGAAGTTACACTTGAGGCTTCTCACATATTCATGAGCGCCAATCGTACACGTTTGCCACACACGGGGGCGTGTGGTGTGGGAACGGTGTATGTTTTGTCAACATTTGTGGTGCAACTATTCCTTCCACTCCGGCCGTCGCGTCGCCGCGCCGTGTCGCATGCATTTGTTTGCTAATTTTCGTCGGCCTTTGGCAAGACACACGAGCAGTTCCCCCCATTGCACGGCCTAAGGGATTTCAGTTCTCAGTTCCCCACGCAGTATGGGAACAAAATCGCTGACTTCTCTGCACTCAGCCATTGTTTCCAGATCAAGAGGAATTTTCTCACAGAGAACACAAAGCGTACCAAACAGGGGGACAGTGCGACGGTGGGGTGGATGGGAAAATATGCGACTGAGATTAATTGAAACAATTAAATTCCGGCAGAATGTGGGTAAGTGACTGTGCTCGTGTGTGTGTATATGCTTACGGTTGTAGGAAGCTATGCAAGTAGAGCTGCGAAATGCTGCGAAATGCTGCGAAAGGCGATGTTAACGTGGTGTTTGAACTTTAAGATGTTTAATTGCCTTCAGCGGAGGATGCGCTGAAAGACGGAGAAATCGCAAACGCAACGCAATAAGCCAGTAATTAGACAGAGGAAATAGTTCAACGCAACTTTGATGAAGTCTTTATCCTTCCATAGCGGAAATGCATTTAAAAAAACGACGTAAACTTTATCCTCATGTGTTTTGGGTTTCCCTCCAGTGTGCTGTGAGTGAATTTAGTATGCTCTGGGTTGGGAAATGGGGGAAGCAATAGGAAGGAAGGATTCAGCTATGAATTGAAATTCTCACGTCAGGATGTTTTATTGCAGCGTCAGAAGTTCTGGTACTCAACGGAGTAGTCGCAATTTAGACTAAGTCGCAAGTTAAATGAAATTAACGTAATGAGTGCAGAATAAAATTAAAACAAAGGTGAGCTTAATTGAAAAGGAAAGTTGTCCACTGAATGATCTGGCTGGGCGGATAGATCATTTGAAAGACGTGCTCGGGGAAGGCATGTCCGACTCAGTACCGCTGGCCTATTCCATAAGAAAGGAAATCGCTTTGTCTGTGCCGATTATCGAGTAGGAAGCATACAAGGTCGTCTCTGTTATTTTTGTACTTTATCAGCTTGGTGTCTAGCTAGAGAAGTTTAGACAAGACCAAATCGTGCAGCATACCGAAAAAGATCGCCACTTTAGTCGCAAGCTCACTGACTCATTCAATATCGAGATAGTATTGAGTATCATACGAGCATTTAAGCATTATTCTTAAGAAATTCCTTTCGAATTGACTGCCCAACGCTAGAGGCACGATTCTTCAAAAAGTCCGTATGCTGCATACACCGTTGCCGATTTAGCAAGATCGTGCCATTATGGCAATTTTTATTTAAATGGCACTGTTGCACTTTAACATTAAAAAAGGACACTTTAGTAAAAAATTGAAAAATTGACAAATTTACATTAACGTTAGACCTTCAGAAAGAGTTGAAAGTTCGTTAAGTTTCGATGCATATGTGTCAATATGGCTTTATTTATTTATTACCTTGATTATTTTATGCATTCATGTTTGTTTCTATAACATTTTCTAATTAAGTGCAATTCATAAAGTTGATCAAAATACACAACAATTTAGATTTTGGTCTATTTCCGTTTGTGGCACCCATGGCCTTGAAATGGTACTTTCTGGTAGCAGAGGTGAACAAAATGTCTAGCTCCATATACTAGTAGTTACGCAGATGATGCACTCATAGAGAGATGCCAATTAGGCAATGCTAATGGAATGCAAGTGACTGAAATGGGTTTGGCGTCAAAGGAGGCCAAAAGAAAGTATTGTGATAAAAAAACAAGAGTAAAAAACGCTAAAAGTTTTTGAAATCCTTATTTATTCTTCTATTTCTTCGCCTTCAAACTACTCCTTTCCCGAATGAAAACATTCAATCCACGAAGTCAATTTTCAAAATGGCGCCCAACGATTTGGTTTTTATCTCCTCGTGTCCAACCAACCTGTGTACCCACAGCGGCCTTTTAAGCTAAGTGAATGGCCAGGAATCATAGATTAGATGAATATGACAATTGGCTTTAAAATGCGACAATTTTTCCCCAAAAGTTGGGTTTTTCTCGAAAGCAAACGAGATTTGACTTTTTTTTTGGGCACAAATAAGACAATATAAAAATTGACTGTCCAAATGAAAAATAAACTCTATCAACGAGGTCTCTAGTTGTCATACGACGGTTTTGTTTTGTTTTGAGTTGTTTTTCCTTCACGTGTTGTTCAGCAGTTCATATTAACACTGCTATCTCTGTCTTCAACTCTTTCCCTGCTTTCTTCTAATTGCTTGCACCACTCGTAAACAGTTTTTTGTAAATTTTTCTCCAACAGCACCATGCCTCTGCAACAGAAATTTCACTCCGCAAACAGAATTTAATGCAACTTCTTAGCTCCACAAATTCACATTCTGTTGTTCAACCTTGGCCTTCTTGGAACCACGCGTTCCTTACATTGTTTACGATTCTGTTTATTCTGTTCGAATAGTCCATGACGTGGCAATCGATATTTGGACTCAAACTTCTTGGCATAGTCCTAGGTTTCGTAGATCAGGACGAAGTCAGTGAGTCAACCACCACCGAAGTTTGCCGTGTAGCCGAAAACAAAGCAATCATTCTCGCGGCTGTCCTTCTTGTTCACCGAAAACAAACCTGAATGGATGACGCCAATAACTCTTTTTCCTGCATTGAAAACGATTCATAATGAAGAGGGCAGGCTTCGAGAAAGGTAATCCGGGGAACAATAGAGGAGAATTTAAGCTGAGGGAAGCGCAGATCGTTGTACGCAGATTTTAACTAATTTTGGCGCCTGACAATGATAGAAGACAGGCTATCTATTCGAAGTTACAGTTTAGGCGGCCGTGGCATTGTGGGCTTGTGCGTCGACTCATACGCACTTTTGACTGCTTCCCCCCTTTAGAGTCACTAATATTGCTCTGAGAGTAGTCTGTTTACAAAAAGCGACCCATATTACTATTATTAAGTGAGTTTGTATAATTAAAGCCAGAATTTGGTCATACCATGAGCTAAAACTTAAGTCGTCCATTCCTGCTTCCAGCACTCACTCTAGCAACAAGTCTGAAGCATCGATTAAACTTGAATCTCTTCACTTTTTCAGATGCGAATCCAAGACAGCCTTGACTGCTCTGAGCACGACGCTTCTATTTACTTAGTCTAGAGTCTAGATGACTTAGTCTCTAAACTAGAATTGCGATAACCATCTCCTTCACAGCACTAGAGGTCTTACTGGAAAAATTAACACCATCCACATTCTGAAACGCCAGATTAGTGAACACCCCGCACATGCTTCACAATCCCAGAAGTGACAAGAGTCAAGCCCGCATTCGCATATCCAATTCCTAAGTTAGCGTGACAAACAAATCTCGTCAGAATTCTTTCATTAATTGAATTCATTTTTGACTTGATTACACCCCGTTTGCTGGATGCAAAACTAACAAGTGCATCCGTTGACTCCTCTTGCAAGTGCAAAATGTACAATATTTTTTTCCAATTTGCTGAGATATGCTAAAATATGTGAAATCAAGAAGCATTTCCAGGTGATGTTCCGAGGATTTCGCTGAGTTTGTGAATAGCTCTGCATATCGTCGTCGTCGTCACCGTCGCCCATTCACTGTACCTACCACCGACGGCAGCTCGTCCAAATTGACACGCTTCTTGTGTCCAAGGCTCCGCTTCTACTGCACTGCTCTGCACAAAAACTTAATTTATTCCCCTTGCACCATGAGCTCTTGTTTTTATTGTGAATCTCTTACGCTATAGAGTTAAATAACAAAATTACAAGCATAAAACAGAGGACACAAAAACAAATACAAGTGCAAAGCTGAAAACTAAAACAACCAGCGAAAGAGTCATAGAAACAGAAGCAGAAGCACTAACTGAAGAGGTTGCGGCAGTCGGGCGAGAAGTTTGTTTTGCGCAATGGCTTTGACCGTTGAGGACATTGTCTATGTCTGCTTTTCTCTCTGTTTTCCTTCTGCGAAATTTAATAACGGTGCAGAATTTTATTTCAACTCTACTATATTTATAATATATAAAGTGATCCTTTTACATGTAACAAGAGGTGACATAAATGAACTCTGAACAAACAACAACTGGCAGTTAGCGCTGGAGTTGGACGCAGTTCATTGAAGGGAAGGTTCCACTGAAGCTGGTAATTGGATGCGCTGTGTGGCTTCTTTTGTTCTATGCTTGCATTCTGTTGGAAAGCTCGAAGTGTCCTGAGAGCTGAATGGCTGACTTCAGTCAACTTTAATTTGAAGGAGAAAAGAATCTTCAAGAAAAGTAACGCTAATTATTTTGTGTTATGTCCTCTTCAGCAACGTCTAGCAAGTGACTTTGAGTATTGATGTAGTAGGAGTTCGCAAGGAGGTGGCTAAAGGATTCGTCGAGTGAACTTGAGGTGACAATATGGCTCTAATTAGAATTAAATTTACGCAATGAACACACAATTGTTCTCATGCCGAACAGCAAATCATTTTGCTTTAATGTACTGCTTGTCGTCGTATTCTTTGAGTGGCCTGGACCAGGGAACTGAGCCCGTAATGGATGAGGTATAATAAAATAATATCCCAGTAAGGTTGGGACACTTCTGCTTGATTTGTGTGTAAACTACCATTTGGATTTGTTTTTTTTTTTTTTTTTCTATAGACCAGCTTCGATGCTGAATTTGGAAGCCAACTCTACTCGCGTAATTGGGCAATCAGCGGTCGCAACGTTGGAAGCAGTGATCCACAATTGGACTATCAGAACGGAACTTGTACGGCGTAGTCTCACGGAATCGTGACACTTTTTTAAGCAACTTGATGCATTACTTTTAATTTGTTATTGCAACAAACTCAGCTAACGCAACTGCTAGAATTGCAACCAAAAGCTGAGGGCACTGATTAGGTGACTGGCCGCCGTACAATGCGTAATCATTTATTTTTTGTTTGTTTGTTTGCATTTAAGGGAGCTTCGAAATGATGAAGTTAAGAAATTTTAAATGCTTACAATTCATCGAATATTGACACCCTCCACAAACAGAAAGTTGTATAATTTTCAAACAAAGTTCAAGTGAGTTGGCTCTCGGTTAATGCCGGTTTTTTTTAAACTGGAAAGACAGTCCTTGTGCATAGCCTTTAAAACTAGTATTAATTAATTGTTATTTCTTTCAAAAAGGAATCTAAATCTTAACATAAAGCCAAAAACTTTTCAGGGTATAAAGTTGAACTAAGGCCCGCTCAACCTCCATCGGAAAACGCTTAGAAAGCTATTATTATTGAAGCACTTCGGTAATTTTTGAGACTCTTCTGTTTTTCTGTTTTCTTGGGTAAATCCTCAAATGGCTTTTTGGGAGTACCACGATTATTTCCCTCAAAAGGGGTGTTTTTGGTTAAAGATTTTGACAAGTTGTGAGGAAGTAAAAGATAGATAAAAGATTTTTCATCCATGGTGCTTGAAAGTAAAATAGTAAAATTGTCATTAATATTCCTTATTTGTTTAATCAAATCATTTTTAATTAGACTGAGCAGTGATACATTTTTATTACATCAAAAACATACTAATTAGATTCATATATGGATCAGAAACTATTTCCAACTGAAATCTTTCCAAAAATTTGCTCGTTTTTTTAAAATTTAGGTAAGACAACTGAATGCATTTGAAAAGTAAAAATATGAGAAAATTCAATGGTATAAAGGATTTTGCTACAATCTAATTTAAGCATCAATTAAACTGCTCTCAAAAGAAAGACTATTTTCATGAATATTTTAACAATAATTTCACTTAAGAATAAATATAAAAAAACATACACAGCAGATCTAAGCATATCCATTTTGATAATTCACCAATAACTAAAAATTGATAAGTGATCTAACACTCAGTTCAGTCGATATATAATGGAACACTTTAATATGGCCACGCCAGGTAGGGTTAAATTATCTGACTACCGGTATGTGGCAGTCACACATATCTAATCTGTAGGCATGAGTCCCTATAGCACAGTGTCCTGTAAAAAAGCCGATAAGAGTTCTGAGATTGAGCGTTTTGGATCAAGAGTTGGCCATAATTGTTTAGTGACGAGTCACCCAGTACCGGTAGACCACCTACGATTTGTGTGAGTACGCTATTCAAGCTTCAGTGGATGTTTTGCATGGATGGCGGGTCTCCAACTGGAAAGAGTACAGAAATAGTCCCCTTTCTGGATAATTCGTCCTCATCAGTATGATGTCACATTGTCACGCATTTTTTCGGAACCTCACAGTGTCCCGACATCCACATAAGGGATAGGCGGTAACGATTTGTTCCCTGCCTTGTTGTCCAAACAGATGACGCTTGATATTAAATTGATTCTTAGCCAGGGCAAGACTTCCTTTATCGTTAAGGTCTCTGCTTTACGGGCGTTACAGTGATTTGGTAGTCAGAATGACAGTTGAATATTTTTATTCTTAGAATACACACCCGCACCCACATCTTTGTCTACCTTCGATTCATCTGTGAAAATTCGCAGAGAACCGTCCAGCGTCTTGTGTCCAGACTTTCCAGTACGATCTGAGTGGTATACTGGTTGAGAAATTCTACTCGAAGAGTAGCTTGGGTGTCATGAGGTTGGTGTCTTCTGGTATAGAGTGTCCGGAGCTGAGTTCCTTCCACATATGCAGCGTAGTTATGGCGCCCGGTAAGAACTGCTTTTAGCATGCGTAGACCCTTGAGACTAAAACCGATCAATGATGTTGAATAGGATTGTGTAGTTCACGAAACTTATTATTTAATATTATTTAAGAATTTTGTATTAATATTCTAGTAGTGTGGTAATGTAACCGAATTTCTGTATACAAGAATTGTACAAACAAAGATTGTAAAATTGCTGCCACAATAAATAAAATTGAATAAATTCAAACTAGTTCAAAAAAGAGCTCTATCAAGTGAACTAAGTGAACCAGTTCACAACGTCATTTTATTTTTAGTTGAGTAGTTCAACAAATTCAGGTATACCTTACTCTGCATACATATGTCTCAGTAAGAATAACTTAACTAAATCGAACTTAATTGATTTGAATTGAATGCTTTGCTTTGTGTATTTAAGGGCATTGTGCACATTTAGGCTGTTTTTGTTTAACTACCGCACCACAAGTCCATAGAACATCATTGCATTGCCGGTGGTGTATGTGCAGGAAATTTCAAAAATGTCTGTTTGATATATAGGAAGCGCTGTTAATTATAATGATAATATACCAGAAATAAACCATCGAAAATATTACAAGACTCAGTTTCCTGAACTAAATGAACTAATTTAATAAACACTGAAGTTAAATGCATACGGCTAATGTAGAGATCAACATTAGCCGTATGCATTTTCTCCGCTTCGGCCATAGAGCCCTCGCCGGTTGCCCAATACTCAAATCAAGCTATCGAGCTCTGGCTCTATCTAGGGCTTCGTCCTCTAGTTTTGGTGAATGCACATATGTATGTACATGTCATGATTGCGCACAGCTCGAAGCGTCTTCATGACGAACGGAAGGTAAATTTTGATACCAAATTTTGTTTACTAATTTCAAAGACAATATTGAATTCATTCCGTCGTCAATCAAAGCGATTTATGCGAACATTTAACATAAATATCATAAGTTCGTGTTTGATGAAATTCTAGGGACCTACGGAAGGCTACAGAGGACTCGACGACCCCTTAAATAGTATCACATGCCTATTACTACACCTGTGTATGCATACTCACCCCAGTGTTAAAACTCCCCGTAAAGTCAACACAAACAGCGACGACGACTATAACGACCTTTCCCCCCTCACCGACAAATGACTTTTCGCTCTTTGAAAACATCATTCCATTTCCCGAGGATCTAGTTTTCAGTTAGGATGTCATCAAGCGAATGCCTTTCCTTTCAAATTGTTTACAAACACTAATGAGCCAAGGTACACGACCCAGAACCAGAACTTTCTTCGAAAAATGCGCCCACATCCCCGTGCGAACCTTATCGCCCAACTTTCATTTATTAAATTAAATTTCACACAAACCAAAATACAGGAAGGGCACACCGTTCCGACATTGCAAAGGCAAACCGTCACACAAACCACCACAGTCACGAGCAACGAGAGATTGACATCGAAAATCTTTCACGTCCTGATAAAGGATCAAAGTGAAAATTTTTCTCATTAAAATAACATTAATTAACTTTTGATATCTCGCAATGTGACGGGACTTACAGGGAACAATGTTAACATTAATTAAAATCACATCCGCATTGCTTGCGAGCGGGAAAGTGGCCAGGAGCTCGCTCCAGTGTGACTTCTACCAATTATGCTTCTTATCAATTGCCACGGAGAATGGCGACCAATGAAATTGATTCAAAGGACAAATATGACAGCGATGACATTTTAACGCCGCAACTGGATATCCTTCCCAAAAACCAAACCGGGTCGCGGTGCTCCGTTCACAGTTCATACGTAATTAGTTCATGGGACGGTGGACTTTTGTATGTTCCAGCTATCGGCTCTCTCTCTCTCTCTGGAAATGACATGAAGCGCCATTAATTGCCACGACTGGGAATTATTGATTTCCCCAACCCCCTCCCCACTTCCTAGCGGCAGGTACAGATACTTTCAGATGGGGAATAAAATGATTTTGAATATCCGCGATCTATGCTGGCGATGTCAGGCTTTTTAATCTCATTTGGGAGCGGGGATATTATTTTCCAAAAAAAAAGAGCCAACAAAAATCCGCACGGAATCCATGGAACTGCGCGTACTATTCATTGCGAGTCCTTTCAGTTTTTCGTTTTTCCTGCTGGACGCGCGATATTAACTGCTGCTCGCATGTGTGGGTATAAATATCTGAGCGACTATAAAAGGGGGAAAAAAATCGAAGTTTTTGTGTGTAAATTTCCGAGTTTCACGGATGAGTTTCATTCAATGGCCCACTGAGGGGACATCCGTGAGAAGGACGATTTCATTAAACGAGTTCCGGTGAACAAACTAATTTTTTCTGCTTTGCAAAATAGGATGTGTCTATAGATCTAGGGATTTCATTTATTGCACAATAAATAGTTCAATTGCCTGCAGAGTGATTTTTCAATGCTCTGTCGAGTGTGGCTTTTGCCAGAAATCGCGGACACAATAGTCGTGGCGGTACAAATGGCCTTCGGGAACTAGTTGGGGTAATCGATTCAGGATTGTGACTCCATTAGAATAACTTTGGGTTTCTGATTAAATAAATGCTCCATATCCAATGGCATTATTCGAACCTCATTCTTATTAATTCGTTATTTTCTTCAGCTTTGATTGGTGGAGATTCCGAATTTAATGTTCTGCAAACCACGTTCAATGGGGATCAATTTAAGAACGAGCTATAACAACGACCTGTAGGAGCCGTTCAGCGACATCGACTTAGCCAGAAGAGTGAAGTTCCAACGATTGAGATGTCTAGGTCTTGTAGAGCGGATGGAAACCAATGCTCAGGCCCGGAAAGTCTTCGAATCCACCCCCGAGGGACGGCGCAGTAGAGGTGCTTCGGAAGCTTACTTTATATCAACTCCTCTTTCAAAGACGGGTTTGACTGTTAAATACTCCCAGGCCGTAGGTCACTTAGCTTGTTGGGTCCATTGTGCCCTTGTTTTGAGGCGGTTTACCACCGTCAGACCCACTTTAGTTCTAATACCACCCGGATTCACAAATGAGTCTTAGGAGGCTTTTAAGTTCAACACCGCTTAGGCCCTCTAGCTCAACGAAGAAGTTGAGTTGGATAGTCGCAGAGCAGATATTGAATGTATTCTGTTTCCTCATTTCATCTCTGCAGCTTATACAAAAGTCGTTGTGCTGTAGATTCAAACGCATAGCATGTGTGCCTATAGCACAGTGTTCGATAAAGACTCCTTTTAGCATGCGTACATACTTGAGATTAAGACATATCAATAGTGATGATCTCTTTTTGCTAATCGTCAGGCCATAGAGCGCTCGCTGTTGCTCCCGTACTCAGGCTCTATCTAGGGCTTCGTAATCTAGTTTCTTCCTTATGGATCTTAGTGGCGTATGGGCGTGCGAAGTTAAAAGACTTTCTGTAGTCAGATCCCGACAATATCGATACACGCTAGCAGTCCTTCCAACAAGACGGAGCTACATGACTGCACTCCACTCGATAATTTTTTCTACGACTACGTCAAGTCCTTAGTTCACGCTATCAAGCCAACCTCTCTGGACGGGCTCAATGTCAACATTCGAGATGCTAAGCCGCACATATTGGACCGAGTCATCAGCAGTTAGACTGTGCGCCTTAAGCACTGTCAGCGAAGCCAAGGTGGCCATTGGAATGCTGCACTAATGCATACAAAATGGCATGAATGTAGATTCAAAATAGAACCAGTATCCATTGTATACCTCACACAGTTGCTGATTTACTTAAATTTCTTTTCCTATCGTTAGTTTCTGGTTACCCTGGATCTCAAGAAGACAAGAACTCGGCTTTCGCTTGGAGTTAATTTATGGTAACAACAGAAAATTACGCGTGGAGGCTCAAATCCTGACACGAACAACTTTCATTATTCACGGATCCACCTCTATCTTGCCACGTCCAATGCCCAAAGAGTACCCCTCTACAAGGCAGAAGCTTCACCATTCGGAGTCAGCATAAGACTCCCCCTCAACTCGTGAGAGAACGCACAGCACGTGCAGTTACTGTAGAATCTAGTCGCATATCCACTGCTGACTGTAACGATGTTATTATTATTATTAATTGAAGGAATGGGCTAAGCATTCAACATGCGAATGCTAATTCAAATCCAGCACCAAACAGCCTTCAAGTCGCCTTAACATGTTATTTTGTAAACATTTCCAAAATCATTACTTTTCCGTCAGCCAGATCCTGCTTCTCATGTTTCGGCATGATGCCCAGGTAATCCGGGGTGTTTGCTACCCGGCACACGGTATCTCAAAACTGTCAAAGTGAAAGCGCAAAAGATTAATTTTCAGATCCCAACTCAGCTAATTAATCCAACAAAAGAGTACACCTTTCTCAACCGCAGCGCACGACGCCAACGCACCGCGCCAGCGAAGGATACACTTATTTATTGCGAACATAACTCATAATCGTAAGCACGGGTGATTATTCCTCCAAAAATGTGTATAAATTCCCTGTTTTTTTCCCTTCAAATCGAATTAATTTCCATTATCCACTTAGTATCTAAGGTAACTCGGATTATGAGCTCATTGCCATTTCAGGTGGCGGCGCGCAGTGATAAATGGCCGCCGGGTAAGAGCCGAATTTAATCCCCTCAGATGCGCGATGGCTGAAAAATAATTTCAGATTCTGTGCTCGGTGCGAAATTGAAGTGCCTGAAATGAAATAGCACGTATACGCCCGAGCGGATAAACAGCAAATGATTGCATTCTTGAGATGCGAGTAATGTCACCTCTTTGTTACGGTGACGAGCCAGCCAACCAGCTATCCAGCAGTGAAAAAGTAAGCGACGAAAGACAAGTTTGTCGCCGTTTTCGACAAATTGCATCGATAAATTTCGAGTGACAAGCAATTAATTAAAAGCCGCCGCGCCGTTTGCAAGAGAAGGCCCTATCATTTACCAGCGCACGCCCATGTTCCATCGGGCGGATGGGAATCAATGCTATCAATGCTGCCAGGACCTCGCCATTTCATCTGTCAATTTCTATTGAAACTCTCCGGCAAATTGAATTCACACCCCGCTGCTCGTTGGCCTGCCCGACTGGGAGGGGGCGCAAAAACGATTTCTCTTCACCCGCCATAGCAGTGCACTTGACGCTAAATATTTGCCCCCAGACTGATCCCGACGACGGCGCGGTGGTGTACGGGCTCAGCGAATTAATGGAAACGGTGCGAATCAAGAAAAATATTACTTGCCACCTGCAGGTAGTTTCCAATTTAAATGCTGGTCCACACTCACACAAATTCCCCCTCCCCCCTTGGCATTCCCCATTAGTTGTGCCGGGCACAGATTCCCGACCGCGGGGACTGAACCTTTAACCATGCCCAGCACCCTTGTTGCCTGAAGTGGCTGCCGCAAGACACTGATGATAACGGTAACAAGTTGTCTTGCAGAAGTAATTAATTAAAACCAATATAATCCTGCAAGACCTCTCCTGCGGATGTTGTTGTTTACTTCTTGGTTGTGTAATTAAAAATACGAAGTGGAGCAAAAACAGAGGAACGCTTTAGAGACAGGACACAGGACGACGATGCTGAGCAGACACCCCGAGTGACAGAAGGAAGCGGCGAAAATTAAGACCAGAAATTGCAGCAGCCCTGTGTTGCTGCAGAAGGACAATATTGAGATAACCGCAAATGACACCTGCTGCTAATGGGGCTCATCTTGTGCCAAGAGGGGTGGGGGGGAGGGGGGTGAGGTGAACATTCTGCAATGGATCGTTTACCTCATTTACGAGGTGCCATTGCAATAAACGAGTGCGAACGGAGAAAAAAACCGAGTCAAACGGTGGGAGGAAGTGGAGAATTTCAACTCCACTCTGTCGTTAGCGAATTACAAAGTATTTAAGAGGATATCTTTGCATTCAATTGGTTGAATAGGTTTTTGGTTTGTGAGGGATTTGCTATGTGTCGAGGGAGATTGTTGTGTCACTCAACTTTAAGCGGCTGACTGTGGGTCAATGGACTGTCAAAGGAAATTATAGACCTCCATCAGAGTGTCAGCAACTACAAGCACGCTATCATTGAGTATAAAAAGGGAAGTAAAACGCTCCACTTTATTAACTTTATTCATTACGTTAAATGTTTGTTTTCCAGCAGATTACTTCATCATCATCTCATTACCCCGGTGTGCTCCAATTCATTGGTGCGAAAAGAAATGTGTCAATGACGGCAGAAATAATTGAGAATCATGATTCAATACGAATTGATTGGGATTTACAAAGGAAAACACAAATTCCAAGTGTCAGTGAAAGCACGCAAATCACTTACTTGCAAACCACTTCATCTGCCCGAGAACCAGCACACTAATGGAGAGAAAGAAATTGATTTGGCTGCCCATACATCTTCCTCCCTCGGCTAATACACTTCAGCGTTATTCACGAAGAAAAATCTATCTCTGAAGTTTAATTACTTCCCACGCTCTTCAGAATGCCAAAAAAAAAAAAAGATAACTTAATGATGTCTTCAACCCCTCTTCCAGATCGCCTCTGCAGTGCATGAGAAGCAGGAGGAAGAAAAAATGTGAGGATAAATATTTCAACACCAACACAATAGCATCGACAATCCGATTAGCAAACGATAAATCGAAAGTCAACAACTTTTATCGCGTTTAATTGCAATTCATTTGTTTATTCGCTAATCGCCGGCTGAATGGGATTCACTCATGTAATTAAACTGAAATCAAACGATTGACTCTCTTGTCTCTGGTCAGACGGAATGAATGAAAACAAAAAGATCAAAGGATCAATCTGACCGCAGAAGAGTTTTAGTTTTGTTTGGTTTTCTTTTTTTTCAAACTATAAGCGGATTTGCGAACGAGTTGCCGGCTATTATTAGTTTTGAATTGAGTTTCAAACGAACAGATAGACAATGTCCGCCCGAGGTGGAGTAATCATCAATCTGTGATTCCAGTGAAATGCTCCATGGGTACAAGCGTAACGCATGTATATGAATCATTGATTTATCCGGTAGTCGGCGTTATCAGCATCAGCAATTGAATTAATTTCGTGACGATGTTCAATATGATAGCAGATTAATGGATGAATGCTTCAATTCTGAAGGGATTCTGCGAGGGATTATTTGAAATATGATTCTGTGCTTTTATTGCAGAGCGCTTAAGTGCATGTAACTCGACGTGCGTGTATTTGGATTTAGATTTTAATTAGGTGCAGCTGAGAAGCCCTTAAATGTGTTCGCATGTGTGCGAGTGCCCTTTTGAAACACATCGTTAATCATCGCTAATTAGGTAGGTACGAAGTGGAGCCACTTCACGACAATTCCTCACGTGTTGCTATTAATCGGTCAAGTGTATCACTCTTAAAGAATTATTGTCGAACTTTGACTTTCGCTTCGCCTTCTGCACAAAACTAATAGAAAACATATACTTTTGTATAAATTCGTTACTGCACTACAAACGTTCCTTGTAACGAATCGTTACTCCTTAATAAACATGGTTACGAACACGGTTGTTTGCTGTTGTAATTCTTAAAAAACTGAGAGCCGCTGTCAAGCTGACTAAGCTACTGATCATCGTAGTCCTGCCGGACGGCACACAGGCAGTGTGTTCTTGGCCTCTTCGAGAGAAAAGTTCTACATGTGGTCTTTGGTCCGTGGTGGTGGTGGTCCGTGGCGTTGTGGGTATGTGCGTCGACTCCTACGCACTTGGACCTACCTGTCTAGGTTCGATTGCTGGTACGACAAGAAATACTTTTCACGGCCCCACCTCTTTCTAGTCACTGACAATGCTCAAAGAGTATAACTGTCTAGAAAAAGCTTCTCAAACTTGGCCGTTCGGAGTCGGCATAAAACTGTAGGTCCCTTCCACTCGTGATAGAACAATAGCACGCACAACACGAGTGGTTGCTGAGAAGCTAGGCCCTGGCCCTCTACGGGCTGTAGCGACACCCATATTATATTATATTATAGTGGTATTTGGTCCTATTTGTGTTCATGTTCTTTCGAAGAAGATTAAACCACGAACTGTAAGGGCTTCACAGCCACATGATCCCAGGCATCTACGCCATCAACGTCTAAGGTGCCAAGGCCATGTAGAGCTAACTTGGCGTCGAAGAGTTTTCTATTCCGACCTTGGGGGACAACACAACAGACGCCCACCTCTAAGATGACACTCAAAAGTGGAGAAGGTCTGGAGGCAGCTAGACAGAGATCGCGCTAAGTGGAAAGGCTTGTTGGTTGAAGTTCAGGTCCATACGAACAGTAGCGTCACACAAGGAAGACGTTGTCATTATTCATCCTACAGTGTCCTGGGTGTAATTGTTATGAGAAGCAAGCTGCATGGCACAGTTGGTTGAGTGCCTGCCCTTGGTTAGAGGGGTTCGATCCTAGTGAAAGCAGAGTTAATACGCTTTATCCGGTTTTCAAATCTGGTCTAGTCACCATTTGCCGGATCAAATTATCGGCACCATCACTTGAGTAGTCGATGGACCAACATGGTCTAAGTGTGCTGGCGATCTCGCTGGCAGCCCACTTACCTAGCTACCTACCTACTACTATGAGCGTAGAAAGCAGTACCATGCATTCTGTGTGAAATGGTAGCTCTATGGTATCATTATCAGCTCCAGTATCGCTGCCTTGTTCCTTTATCTACTCTTTGGAGTACGTATCTGTTTTGAGTGCGAAGAGGAATGCAATACACTTGCAGAAGTACGATACTGGGAAAGAGATCCGTCGAGGTTTAAGTAGGGAAGTTCGTAACTAGATGCCCTGACGGCCTTGTGACCGTGGCTCACCTAGAATAACATCTTGAGTCCATTGTGTCCTTGCTAGGAAGTGAGACCTACTCTAGTTCGTAACACACCCATATGAATCTTAGGATAATTTTCAGTTAAACACCGTTTAAGTCATTCAGCTCTCCTAGGAACTGCTTTCTTTTCTTTGCTAGGGCTGGGAATTCGCAGAGTAGATTTTGGATCGATTCTGTTTTTTTCTCATCTCTGCAGCTTCTATAAAAGCCTATGGCACAGTGGCCGGGCAAGGCAACGACAGGGGTTTTTTTCACACAAATAGTCCGGTAAAATGCAATTTCAGCGAAAGTAACTAATAACGACGACGAATACAGAGTGGGCATAAGGTGTGCTACTGGTTTTTCTTTAAATCATATTTTGACACTGACAGCTGTTTCTTGCTCGAAATCTTGACAGAAAAGAGTCGCTTTACGCTTGAAGAACGTTGGGAAATATCCAAAGTGAGAACTGTGTAGCGTTTTTTGTATAGAAGAAATTTTGGACGAAATGAAGCACCCACCGCGACTGCTGTACGCAAGTTTGTGCAAAAAGTTCTAGAGAGACTGGTATGCTAGTGGACAACACTCATGGTCCCCGTCGTCGTACAGTGCGCACAGATAAGAATGTGGCTGCTGTGGCCTTCATCGAAAACGAGGCTGGGACAAATGTTTCGGTCAACGGGGGGCGTTACATAGCCATGGCAAACGACTTTTTTTTACTGAGATTGAAGACATGGACTTGGGCGACCTCTGGTTCATGCAGGATGGCACACCATGCTACACAGCCCATGCCGCACAGCCCATGGCACAATCGATCTTTAGCGCAACAAATTCCCAAATTGTGTTATCAGCCGTCTTGGCGAAGTGAATTGACCGCCTCGGAGCTGCTTTGGAACTGTGGGAAACCCTGAAGACCATGTCAATAATCCGGAAACGATTCAAGCACTTAAGGCCAACATCATCCAAGCAATTCCCGAGCTACAGCCCCAAACCATCAACAAGGTCTTGGAAAATTTGGTGACAGACTACTGCGAATCCAGCCGAGGTAGCCACTTGAGCAACGTTGTCTTTCATAATTAATGGGAATATTTGTTCTTACTAATTAAGCCATAATGCATGGAAAAAAAAATTAATTTTGTTCATTTTATTGCATTTTTAAAAATAATGTATTTGGCCATGTTGGTTCATGTGGTCGCTACTTAACCTTTCCAGCTCCACTATGCTATCAAGCGGTATCTGTGATTTGATTTATTTATCAATTTATTTAATTTCTCCAAATATGTGTATCTCGCAGAAGCTTGATTAAATAATATAAAAAACAGAAATAGAGAGTAATGCATTTGCCTTAAATAAATCAATGCTAATGAGAAAATTAGAATTTGTGATTTCATTGGTAATGAAAAAATGGCATTGATTTTTTAATGCTTTATTTTTTTATACATTTTGTTTGTGTATTTCAATGATAATGCATTAGAATTTTTAGGTAGAAAAAAAATTGTATTGGATTTTTCAATTATAATGAATTTTATGTTCATTGGAATTGCGAAATTTATTGCCAATGAAATTTTATAATTTTATTATGAGGGTAAAGCACAACTCACATCTCGGCCGAGAAGGCAAATAGTGAAGAACTTATTCAACTCTTTGCAACGACAACGTATTTCATCCTCGTATGAGCTGTTGCGAATATATTTTAATTGGCTTTATTTTAATATTTTAATTATGGAATCAAGCTAGTGTCCATGAATCAGATTTATTAATTATCCATTAGTTGGAGCTTCATATACAATAGGATAGACACATCATTGTTATCAATTATTGATTGCATTTGAATTTAATCTAAAACGCATGCACTCAAAACATATTCACAGAGAGTCAGAAAGTGCTTCTGGCTCCTAAGCACTTGAACCTTTGCAGAGACTTGCTGGAAAAATAGTTTTTAAACCACCACCGTTACCAAATTTTCAAGCCATTGGTGCCAAACGAAAATATTGCAAAATATTGTGTTTTTGAATCAACTTTATGAATTCGAATTAAATTTATTGCTATAGAAACAAACATAGAAAGATACCCTTTCCTCAAACCACAATCGTCTCAAAAAGCAACATAAGTTACCCTCTTGAACAAAAACGAGAGAATGGCCAACGATCTGGTGAATCAGAGAGGACATGCCTTGGCAATTGTCTTTGGATCGCGAAAGTGTACTGTCGTTGGATTGTTCATGGTAGAATTTCGCCTTAATACGAGCGTTCAACTCTTTCCGAACGCAGATGTAAGCGATAAAGCGACTGTTTTATAAACGGTGATGTAAATACGTTCCTTCTTTCAAATTTTACCAGAGTACCATGTTCAATGCTAAAATGTCACAATGCCATTTCAATCAAAAAGTGCCATAATGCATCAAAACAAGCCATAATGCAGCACGATCGAGTCACATCTGCAACACTGCCTATGGAGTGTCACTCAACTAGTACAAAGGCTAAAGCCGACACGAATATTCTTTCAGCATTGTCAGTGAGTCGAAAGAGATGGAGCCGTGAATTGTGAAAGTTGCTTCCTTCAGGAATTGAACCTAGAACCCCCAGCGTAAAAGTGAACGCGTCTACCCACTTCGCCTTGGTCGGCACTAAACTCTTTTGGGCTTTTAGAATGCCCATCAATTTTGTTGAATGAAACTTTGTAGGTGATTGAAGATAGATGAGGATAACCCACGCCAAAGTATTTGCCATCAGCTAGTTTAAATCTCACCCAGAAAACGATATCTGAAAAAAGTGCAGCTATCACTGAACCTTGGGGAAGGCCGTACTTCACTTTTCGCAAATGTCTCTAATGTACACTGTAAACGTAGTTTGTCTTCCATAAAATGTTGGGTGATTTTTCCGAAAGCCAGTAAAAATCATTCCTCCGCTGTACAGCCCCCTCTGTATTCATAGGAAAAAACACTTGCGGACCAACCATCTGCTTCTCATTTGCTTTTTTTCGCAAACGAAATAGTTTGTGAAAAGTTGCGTTTGAGTAAGTTCAACTGTCTAACTAAGCACAACCAACCCTGAGGAAATTAGGTTGATATTGTTTATGTATTAGAGCAATACAAAAGTGCCGAAAAATTATCTCTCGTCCAAGAGCTGTCTGTGGACTCTTTAGCGATAAGTTTGTGGACAAGGCGCTTTCTGATTGGCAATGCTTGGTGAGCAATGTTTGGTGAGCCATAAAAAAAGTCTAGTTTCTGATACGAATGTTATATTTATTTATTGGTTTTAGTTTTTCTCTGGCAAGTCTTGTCAGTCGGTAAGTATGTTTTCCATAGTTTTCTTAGCCTGACAGTGCCTACAGACTTGGACGTGTTTTGCTTAGGAAATGGGAAAATCTTGCAGACTTTAGAACGGCTAGAAGATCTAACCTGATGGTTAGTAAATACTTCAATTTTAGAGGTAAACTACAGATTAGTGTGAGGTAAACGAAACCTTTTTCGGCCAACGGCATTTGCTAGTATGCAAACTTGGTGATCTTTTCGGCAGCTTGAGATGAAATTCCAATCTACTGTGGTTCCACAAAAAAAAGAAACAGATGTAATACGTCAGAAGCGTGGTGGCCCGTGGCGTTGTGGGTATGCGCGTCGACTCCTACGCATTTGGACCTACCTGTCTAGGTTCGATTCCTAGTACGACAAGAAATACTTTTCACGGACCCACCACCACTCGTCCCTTCCACTCGTGATAGAACAATAGCACGTACAACACGAGTGGTTGCTGAGAAGCTAGGCCCTGGCCCTCTACGGGCTGTAGCGCCACCAAAATATATATATATACGTCAGAGGCATTCCTAAGGATTATTAAATGTTAAGTTTCCTGATGCCCTGCCACAAAAGCGAGAAAATTATACACAGAATAACAAATGACAAACAACTAAGTTCGTCAATTTAAAAAAAAAATCACAATCACCTAAGCTCTTTGGTCTGAATCATTCAATCAGGACTGAGTGTTCTCGGACGTCAATTGGTGCCTGGGAAACATGATACACAATTCTAATTTCAATTGCAAAGGACACACAATTTGCTTAAGGTATACGCACTCGACATCTACTGTCCCGTACCAAAGTCTAGCAATCATTCCTTGTCGACTCTACCTTCTCCAACCTGTCCTCATGTGTACTCACTCGAATATGTTAACTCTGATGTTCCATTTGCCCTTAAAATATTCCTCTGATGACATCCTCCAACCGTATTCTATCACTTATCTCCATGGCCACCCAGGCCAGCCGGTCTCTCTCATTTTCTCCTTAATCCCTTTCATCTAGTTGACATTATGACTAATTGCCTTCTTCACTGGCTGTGGTCACTCCATCTTTTGCAGGCAACACGCCCCAAGGATAACAACAAAACAAAAAAAAACAAAGCTGACAGACAGCCCAACCCCATCCATGCTTACTATAATATTTAACTTAATCTCTCCGTCCCTGGAGAATGCACACAAGAGGGAGGGAGGAAAAAAAGTAATTCACTTAGTAAACCCCATAAGGTTATATCCTGCCATGAAAAGCCAACCAGCAACCCATCGTAAATGAGGAAAACTTTTAATTTGCATCCCATGTGGGTTTGGACTATTTCTTCTTGTTTTTTTTTTTATCACGAATACAATCAGAAGTTCCCTTCCGGTTCGACTATCATCACGAACAATGAAACTGAATTGATCCCCGCCGATGGCATGATTCCGTTCCACACACACGTGGAACATCCAGCGTGTGCTCCACGACCCATTGTTGCGGCCGGTGGAACCATGCCGCACTTCGCCCACACGAGCCAACGAGGAAAACTAAAACAAAAGGGAAATTAATATATTTTCTGGATGAGGTATAAATTTAAATATCTCTACACATTTGTCAGAACCTAAGAGCTCGCTAAATGATGCTAATAACTCTCAAGGTTCCTTGCTTGTGGTGTCTCGGTGGTTTTTTGGGTTTTGTTTCGACTCTTTTTTTGTTTTTCTTGTTCTTCAAAGCAATTTGTTAGGCTGGGATTTCCTCCACCTCGGTCCCCGCAAGACAGCGAGACCATGGTTCGTTAATTTTTTGGACCACAAATGATGAAACGGAGTCCAGAGGAAACTCGTAAAGTGGTGGATTTTATTATTTCTAATGTGCTCACGACTTACCAAATGGATTTTATGTGATTTTTGGTCATTGCACTAACAATAGAAATCAGTAGCAACGGCAGCGGTGGTGGTGGCTGCGACCGCGCTCGGGTGAAGGGGCATTCGAATTGGAAGAAATAAACTTATGTAAATTCGTTGAAGTTAATAACTTAGAAAATCGTAATTAATCAGTTGATGTCGGGAGATGTTATCCGTTCGCTGGGTATGGATGAAAACCAAAAGCGTACGACCGATTATGGCTCCATCCTGTTGTTGTGTAAACCAATCGGAAAGGTGCGGAGCATGTAGGCTGGCGCGATCTTTTGTTTCGAACAAAAGGTGTTGAAATCGAGACGAGGTCTCATGCTCCACAGACTGGAGATAATTGAATTAGTTGATGAGTCTATTTGGTGCCTGCGTGGCTCATAATTTCACTTCTTCAACACGCGATTTCTTGCACTTGTGAATGATTAATCAGTTCAGATAGGGAAGGTATTGAATATAGTCCCAAACACGCGCACAATTTGAGGATCATTATGATTCAGAAATTCACCCACACACATACAGACAGACAGAGCCAGGTGAACTGGATTCAATTTCTACGGCGAATGCGTAATTAAGTCAGCTGGTTACTCCGGACTTTATACTAAGAAACTACACGACAGACTGATGTTTTGAACAACGAGTGGATAAGTGGACTCTGCAAAGATGTACGTGGAAGTCGGCAAAATAATTCCTTACAAACTAGAGGACAACTCATTTGGCAACATCATGGAAACGCTGCTAATCCGTTAGTTTATGAACTATCTTGAATCGCGGACGCTTCTTAATGACCGGCAGTACGATTTCCAAAGGAACAGGTGCACTGGTTATTTGATAGCTTATCCCACAGAAAAGTGGATCCAATCTTTGCACAATGCAGACGAAAGCAAAATAGATGCGTTTGATATTTCCAAGGCAGTTACCAGCGATTGGCAACAAGCTCCTTTCGAAAATGAGTGCCTACGGTATCGTCTTCTGTGGATTAGAAATTACCTTTCGAACCGTTCAATTCAAGTTGTTTCGGATGGGTTCAAGTCTGATATCCACCTAATAAAAGATGGTGTCCCCCAAGGCTCTGTGCTGTCTCCGACACTCTTTCTCATTTTTATAAATGATCTCCTATCTGCTATTTTCTTATACAAATCACTTCTCCGCTGATGACAGCACCCTTAGCTCAGCTTCGTTCATATTCATTCCAAGAATCACGACCCCGCCCTTCTGTCGCAGAATTGGAACTTCAGCGTATGTTAAGCTCATTGAATAACGATCTTGACATCATAAATAACTGGAGTAAGAACAATAGAGTAGAATTCAATGCTTCAAAAAGTCAATGATATCTGCTCTCACACATGCGAATAAAACTGAACATTGGAGTTGACCTCTTCTTGCTCAGCTCCAGGCATAGCCTCTGCGCCGTTCAGTGCCACGAATTTTTCAAAGAAGCCACAGAACACCACTGCAATTGTATCTTTTTGAACCTCCAGTGCATAGAGCGATTCTCTCTCATACTCGTACAAAGAAAACCTCTTGGTGGTCTGTTGTACCATCATGACAGACACATGCTCATAATGTTTGTCATTCTAGAACCCTACCGATTTGAGACTCACGGCTAATCTGCTGCTGATATAACCAGATGCTACTAGATGTGACCAGTCTCGAAGGGCATAGCAAGAATATATTACATCCATCGATTTGAGTCATCCTGCTTTCGCTTTCCCTGGACAAGCCGATATTTGAATTTTCGTAAAGTTTAAGAGAAGATATTACTTCTCTAGGGCTTGTCACAAGTCGAGTGATCCATCTGATAGGCACAAGATTAAGGCTTAAGGCCCTAGATGTTTCCTACCCGCTGCTAACGTACATCTTTTCTAATGCGTCAAAAATGTTCTATTTCCGGATAAATTTGAAATCAAGCATAGATTTAGACAGTCAGTGTACAAATCCGTTTGCAAATTTGGCGTATGAACGCTAGAGCAGGTAAGACACTATGACAGAATACGTTTAAGCTGTCGTCCACAAGTGGAGAGGGATCCCGAACCAAGTCCACCGCGGATTGTAGCGCCAAACAGAAAAGAAGAAAACTGCGTGATATCCAAATCCAAGCCCATTGTACTTTAAGCATTAAAACCATTTGAATTCATCTAAATAACCATCTACCAGAGGCACTAGTTCAAGAACCCCAAACACATCTTAAATTCCCCCCGAGTGGTGAACATTTTAAATGGCAAACCCCTCCAGCGGAAGGCACACATAAACAAGCATCCTCGCTGAACATGAGGCTACGCGTACGCTGCGTTCGCACATAATTGACAGGATAACAACTCTCGTTTACATTGCAAACTTTACTCAAGGAATCAACAACCTCTCTCATAATTATTTCCACATCCAAGCCCCCTCTCATAAGCGGCTCCTCCCGCAACAACAAAATTAAAATGCAAGAGTTGTGTTCCTTCGTCTTTTCTTTTTTCTCCTTTGCGCCTTATTTTCCATCAAGTTCTTCTTCATCTTCACTTTCAGCTTGTCAGACTGGCAACGTCCGCATGTCCTTATCTCCTTCTTTATAGATGCTTAGGGAAATCTCGTTAGGAGATCGTACAAGTTGACATAGCAACACAGAGGAGGTCTTTTGGAAAAGCCTGCGAACATGTCCTGTCGGCTGGCGGTTGTCGGGGGTGGTTCGGTCTGAGGGGCGAGGACTTAAATTAGTTTGATTAAGTTGATAGTCGTGTCGTGTGGTGATGGCGATGACAGTGGACTACACGATTACCGCAACAGCTTTAAGCCGTATAGTCCATCTATTTGGGTCATTATGAATAATACACTGATGAGACCACCAGCCACCAGAGCAGAGACGGCCGCAGAGACCACTCGGTCGTAACCGGGGAGTATACCGTGGCGGATGTATTGGCTAAGATCAAGGTGACCGTGATTGGAAACAGGTGGTTTTTGGACTTTGAAATTTGGCCAGTTGGTCGTGTGCCAAGACGGGGAAAAGGATGCCGCGCGCCTTGTTATTAACGTTACAGTGCCTATTTAGGTCCTTGGCAGGGTGTACACGGTACATGCAACCTACTTTCTGGTTGTTAGTCGAATGGGAAAACATGGAAATGACTTCTAATGGGCGGTGTAATGGGACAGGCAATTCGCCGAATAAGCCCTTTCCTTTCCGTCAGCCTTGTCGTGCATTACTTTGGAAAATTGCTCGTCCCAGATATGAGCAAGTTTTGGCTTGGCAGTGGCGTTGTGGAAATAGGCTTCCGCATTTCATTTGGGATTCTTTGAAGGACGGAATTCGGTTAGGAGCGGAAAGGAAGCACAGCCAATGTCGGAGTGAAATTCTGTTTCGAGGAATTCTTACATAAACCCGGGATGTTGCAACAAATAAACACAGCAGCAGATGGCATGTCTTTAACAGCGTGGAAGAATAGATTTTGACAACGGATTGCAGCCACAAGTTGGTTGTGGCAGAAGGATGACTCCAGGATAAATGTGGTCGGCGAAAACATGTCGGAAATGTTTAGAAATGTGTTGCAAAACAGAACATCCTTTTAATTCACACGGAACGAGCAACCCGAGGTTCGCCGTTTATAGTCTTTTTAGAAGAACGTTATCGAATAATACGTGTGTATGTAAATATGAATTGCTCAAAGACATTCAATTATTGAACCCTCAGAATATACAAATAGAAAATACAACACAATTTGTTTCCATATTATAATAGGTTGCTCGTTTGAAGTGCTTAGCGGAATTTCAGAAATTCTGTGAACGATCGTTACGCGACTCACGCACACATTGTGGAGTCCAAGTAAGAGCCATCCTTGGAATATCCGTTCTCGTTTTACGCAGGGTGTGACTATCCAGCTCCACTTCGACGTTGGATCTCTGCTTCGGTGAGCTTCTGTGAAGGTCCGTGTAGCAGCTCTTCGTTCGCTTGTTCCATTCTGGAGAGAAGGCCTTCAGGATACGTCTCAAATATTTGTTGGTGAAGACCACCAAACATTGACAGTGATTGTCTTCCAAGTCTCGCATCCGTATGCCAGTACGGATTTGACGGTTTGAATTGGACATCCGAAGCTTGAGTGAGGTGGAAACCTGGTTGAACCTCCAGACGTTGTCATGTGAGTAGTAAGCGTGGTGGGCCTTGTCTATACGAGACAAGACGAACGTTTTTGCACCTTGCAAAGATGCAAAGCGTGCTGCCGAGGTAGCAAAATTTGTTGACAGCCTTGATTGATTTTCCGTCTAGCAGGAGAGGTGCCTAACATTGATTTTCAGTCCAGCTCTTCTGACGTTGATGTCTAACGCGTGTAGTTTTTCCTGGGCGCCGCCTAAGGTGATAGCTAGCAGTCAGATGTCGTCGGCGTAGTCGAGGTCGTGAGGTTTCCTTGTCAGGGAGCATTGGATTTTTTTATTGAAGCAACGTGAATTAATGAATGCAATAATTGAAGTACATATGTTCCAGAATGGTTTGCAGTAGGCAAGCATCACGGAAGAATTACTTTGAGGAGTTGTAGTTAAAGCTCAATGTTAGGTGAGAACTAAAATCGTATTTAAACCAACGCCAGACATCGTCATGAACGTTTATGGTTCTTCAGACAGAATCTGAATAACTTGCATTCACCTCAATTCTGCAGTTTCAAGAATTAGAGCCATTTAACCATTTCATCACAGGATATTGTTTCTTGAAGGGCACATTGAATCAGCTTTCCCAACGTATTTGGGTCCAAAGGAAATCCACAAGCTTATTCCAAAAAGGTTCCGGTTTGTGTGATTTACGGGCTGATGGTATCATAGGATTACGCTGGACACAACAATTGATTTAAAGGAGAGCGCCGTAAATCCATCATGATTGGGATTTATTTTTTTCCAATGTAGGGGCTGTTGCTTGACTTACCAGTTTTCTCAAAAATTAGTTCTAATTTTGATTTTGTTGATCATAGGGCAATATACCAGTGTTGTTTAAATTCTATTATTTGTTTGAAGATAATATGGAAACCCTAAGAATTTCCAAATCTAACCAGATTCTTTAAATATTCTTTCAACAAATTGTAATGAACAGGGATTTTTATAGAAATGAAGTAAGTACAGCGAATATGGCCCATGCTTACAATAAATCCCAGCACAATATCTCACAACAGAAAAAGCACACACATACCACTCTGCAGTCATTTCATTAATTTTTAAACAGCTAGAGGATTAGAGATCTGCACAACCGCCACAAAAACGACAATCCCGGAATTCAGAAATTATGAAAGCAGCATTAGAGAAGTGTGTGTTCAGTGGAAGATGTGGTGTACACTAAATTAGTTAGAAACCCCATTTTCCCTTTAGTTAAGTTGCCGACGATTGAATTAAAAATTGATAATGGAACAAGACATGCGATTTATGTACACAATTGATTATCCTATTCCCCCGCGCATCAAGAGCCGCAATCGATTTGATATATTATTCGATGATTGAATGGACGAGTGAACTCCGATCAGTTATTTTTAAAATCTGGCCTTTAATTTATTTTTGCTTCATTGCGGTTATACGGCCTCATACGCTTCCGCATCATTATTATAATCATTAATTAATTATTTTTCTAGGAAATTCAATTTGCATTTATTAAGAAGGCAAAGAAGAACAGTGTGAACGCCAGGGCGTTGTAGAGAGGTCCGCAGTGGATTATGGATGTTCATGAAATCGTGTCCCAAATTAAAGCATGGTTTGAATTTGTCTCCATTTGTGCACAAAGTTGTTAGAAACACTGAAAAGAGCAACGTATCCACAACGTTTCATTGTTGTGCTGAATTTGGTGCACATTTTTGGTTGGAAACATCATTGGACCGTACTTTCTTGAAAATGAGATTTCTCAAGCAGCGACAGCTACTGGTGCTCGTTATCTAGGCACGATAACTCAGTTCTTTCAGCCGAAAATGGATAATATTGATGTGGCCAATATGTGGTTTCAACAAGACGGTGCCTCATGCTACACTGGTCACACGACACATTTCCTGGTCGTGGACTTGTTTCGGTGATCAAAATTGGACTCCTATTCGTGGGCTTTAACACCATTCGATTTCTTTTTATGGGATTATTTGAAATCATAGGTATGTACATACAGCCACACATTTATGCAGAATGATGCCTATCTTAAATTTTATACGTACCATTTTTATATTACAAAAATAACATTTTGGTTCGTCAATGTAAAGCGTAAATAATGATGCACTCGCATAGTAAGGAAGTTTTCTCTCGATGCTCTATATGTCTCTACATCAGTTAGCAGGAGATTGTTGACAGTCTTGTTAAATAATTCAGTGCCCGGAGTGGCAGTTGTGGCGTGGCGACTAGAGTCCAATCGAAGGCCACTTTTTCGGCCGACATCGGAGCCGAATGTTCGGTCGGACTCTAGAACCAACACTTACGCACTTGAACATACTCCGTCTAGGTACGATTCCCGATACGAGAAAAAAAATAATAGTTACGACCCCACCTCTGTCTAGTCGCTGACCATAATCATGGAGTAATAACTATCTGTCTAGAAAAAGCTTCTCAAACTTGATCGTACTTGACTGTAATCTGTGGGTCCTTTCCGCTCGTGAGTGAACAAAAGCACGCACAACACGAGTAGTTTCTGAGAAGCTACGCCCTGGCTCTCTACAGGCTATAGCGCTACCCATATTATATTATTATTAAGGCCTAACACACATTTTTAGAGACTTGTCATCAAAATCCAATAAATTTAGTAAACGAACGAATAAGCCCTTCCCCTTCCTCAGACAGTGCAACATGCTGTACAAATTATTTAAAACATATGACTTGACAGGATACTTTATCGATGAAGTCATGACGGATTAATGAAAAACGATTTCCTCAGTAGCCTTGGCAACACGACGTATTTAAGAAAAACTCCACGAATTAGATTCGGGATTATACTGATTACACACGCAACGTCATTATCAAGTCAAGACGTGTTCCCCTTTTTTCAATTTTGCACTTTCCTAGGTCTTAGAACTTAATTGTCTTCAATTTTATCTTTCATAAATTATTTAATGATATATTTGCGTACTATATCTTAGCTTTCCTTGGTTTGCTTTTTTACATTTTTAATTAACACATTGCCCACTTCAGAAAACACACGGAAATTATGTATTCCTCCCCCTACTGGATCCAGCCTGAATCAAGTCTGAACAGCAAGAGTCGGTCGAACTGTGGAGTCTCCATTAATCGGTTCCCGTCTTTTTTCCAGTTATTAATTTGACATTAGCCTCGCATAGCGGTTTAAACGATCAAATGTCTGTTTCAGTAAATCAATAGTGTTTGATCTTAGAGAGATCGTGTCAAGAGATTTTTGTTGAAAAAAAAAGAAAGAAAAACCCAATGGGTCGTAAAGGAAAGAATTCAACATTAGAAAAACGAAATATGGTAATTTTTCACCATCAAATATGTGGAACGTACATAGAAAAACTCTTAAGCTTAATGTTGACCATCGGCGAGAACTCCTGTTTGAATTGAACCAAAACGACTGTGACATCACAAACACTTAAGCTAATTAAGCGTGGTCCACATCGAAATTTTAATTATTATTGTATTACTTTTTTCCCTTAGATCTTCGTCTGAGGAATTTATCGATCGCTGTTTATTTGGACTCAAATATGAGAAGCTGATTGTCTCTCACATTCTTTCAAACACTTGGAGGAATCGGCACTATCGCCAGTGCATGAAGAAGTTCTTGGCGTTTGGAAAATAAAAGTGGTGGTTGATTTTGATGGTTTGATTGGGTAAGGTTGAAGTGAGTGACTGCCAACATGCAGCAGTCCAACTCTGCGTTACAGATGTTTTAAGTGCAATTCTCATTCACCAACCTTTTTTCACTTCTTTCCCATTTCTTTCGTATGAGGTTCGCCATGAATTCCCCACTGCAATGACGGTATTATACTAATTGTTTACTTTATTTCCCACAAAAATCAAAATTGATTTAGTTTAACTCAGTGGCATTACATTTAAAATGATCCTTCAACTCAGTCTGAATACTAAAAGTTGTTGAGCTGTGTATAGCGCCAAGCATTAAAGCCTTTTTTGTTCGAAATGTAGCGGAAAAGCAGTTTGATTCAACATTATCTAATAGATTTTCGACGTCCGTTCAACATTTAGTCATTCTATATTCTAGACAAATATTTTGTAATAAATGAGCGGGGTGGTCAATAATACCACAAATATAATGCCACATTATATTTATTCACCTGTTTTACCATTTTCTCATGAACAGGATTTAGTTTCTTATTGACTTTTTTCACTATTTGAGTGCTTTATTAACTTACTCTCACCGGTTACGATAGTTGAATTGTCAAACAAGCCTGGCAGTACACCAAGCCAATTCAAGAAATCTGTAATTTTTAAAAAAGACTTCTGGTACATTTTTAGTGTAGATATACGGCTTAAATATACATTTCCTTCATTGATTTACGCATGAATACATAATTTTAAACTCTAATCGAGACAAGCTACAATCATAAAATCATTTTAAGAACTTTTTCGAAATATACGAGCAAATATCGTCTATAAACTTACACTTAAAATTCATAAAAAAAACTGAAAAACTTGCAAAACTAAGAAGTCTATTGAGAAATTTCGAGAGGCAGCATTACATTTTTGAGTAAAGTAAGCAAGTATCGGTAAACAATCGTGGCATGTAGTAGGTTTGATTTTATTCGATCTTCCGCATATTTTGTTCTCCCAGGCAGTCTTTTCCTCTTTTACCAAATTTAATACCGGGACAATCAGTCCACACTGGTCGAGCTTAAGTCAGCGTAGGGGGATTGTGTTACCACGCATTGGGCAAAGCAGATGGTGTTTTTGATAGAGCGATGAATATGGCTGACACTAATGTTGCTTAGTTAACCCAGGCTCCTAAGCGACTTTTCCATAGGGAAGAGAAGGCGCTGCAAGACCAGCTGTCTTCCCCGTCCCTGCAACTTCTGCAGAAGTCATTGTGGGATAGGCGCAATCGAATGGCGCAGTGACCAATAACGCCTATAAACTTTCTGAGAGGTCTGCTCAATCTGATCAGACTGTGCGATCGTATTCGAATCAAGAGTAGTCCATAATTTGTTCGTGATGTGGCTCCCTGTACAATCAGTTCATCTTCGATTGGTTTGATCAATCGTTTCAAGCATGAAGACAAGTTTTGTGGTAGCGGTAAATCTTCACCCGGAAGGACCACTGAGCTAGTCCCCCCCTCTATCGAGTTCGCTGCATTGGTGGCCAACGGAGGAGGATTTTCAATCACGTGGTGTACGGATGGTACACATCAAAGTTAGCATCTAAGTTCAGCGGCTTATATGGCTGGGGCATGTAAAACACACGGGCAACTTAGCTCCGTCGTCATGATTCTTCGACTCGTTCAAGATGAAGCATATCAGTGGGGAATGGCTTCAACAACTTGTCGGGTATAGTAGAAGTAATAGCTGTAGAGGCTTATTGGTTGGGCGCAGGTCCACTTCGGACTGCAACGGGGAATCCTGAGGCACTGTTGACTGCTCCGTCACTTCTCTGAAACATCAGTGAGTGCCTAAATATTGTATGAGCATGGATCTTGATCACAAAAATGCCTCGTAAGTTATTTGGACATGATTCGATACTTTACAGGCAGTGCTTTCGATTTCCTAACATCAGTCCAGCAATGAGTACTTTAAGGTTAAGTTTTTTGTGATTTATTTTGGCAATCATCTTTGCTAATGTCTTGTGAGGAATGGACGCTGGTCATAAGTCAGAAACCTCAATCCTATCAAATGATGCCTACTTCTTGCACTTTCCACTGCGTTTGTTTACACCTTACATCAGATCCTAAAAACACCTCCAATAATTCACAATCAATCCAACCACTTGCCACAAACTTTATTAGCCGCACATTCCCATCTGCTGATGATTCTCAAAAGATGATTGGTGTACATCAAAATGTAATATCAAACGCAACGTCAAATTGCCTGTCACCTCAGAGCTGTCAGAGTCTCTCCGCAAATTTCCATTAAAATACTTCCAATTTTACTATCGAAACTCACCCATTTTTCCGCAATGCAATTTCCTTGACTGATCCAACAACAAACCACATATCCTCTCAAGAAATCATCTCGCAGCAATAAACCGATAGACAGCGTTCAAAGAAAATCATTCGAATTGTTGGCAAAAACCGCGACCCAAAAAGCAACCTACACCACCGCTCAAAGAGCACTGAATAATGGAACCGTTTTAGCTCCGCGGCGACTGCCCTAAATGCAAACAAAACGGTTTTGATGCATTTTTTTTTGTTTTTTTGTTTTTTGGTTCGATATCGTCATCGATCTGAAGAGCACTCACGCGTGTGGGTGAGCGAATCAGTGCCAAGCCAAACTGGTGCTGCTACCAGTGAGTAGGCCAAGGAGCCAAGGAGCTAAGTAGCCAAGGAGTCAGGGTTGACCTGCCAAGCGTTTCAGTGCAATGACAGTGTCATTCTGGTGTGGGTGCGAGCGCAATTGAATATAGACATGAAGCCTGGTTCTGTCAAAAAAAAAAAACAGAATCATCTTGTCATGTTGCCAAAAAACCGGCCTCCCTCTTCTTCCGCCACTGGTTAACATTTTGATTACCCTCAACATACACGAAGGAACAGAGGACATTCGCCGAACCAGCAGCAGCACTCCCTCCCGATTTGCGGAAATCGAGAGAAGCCGCACACGGCAACTGAGCAAATGTGTCACTTGTCAAACTCGCTGAAATTCGGTCCTCTTCGAGAGCTCCTCTCCGTTTGTTTACATGTTTTTCTGTCTCAAAAGAGAGTGCGTCACAAAAGAGAAGACGCTGCACCCTCTCTTCCAAAGAGAGGATGACAGTTGAATGAATGAGCGAAAGAGTGAATCTGTCCCAAATTGTCCCAAAACAGTAAAAGAGATATCCCTGCTCTTCACTTCTCAGCAGAACTAATTCAAGAGAATTGTGAAGAAGGTAAATGTTAATCAATGAAAGCGATTGAAGAGCCAGGTAGGTGTGTGCAGAGGTTTATCCGTAAGAACGTGCCTTCTGCCTTCTGGTCGTGTCGCTGAAGAGGATGATGCCTTCATTGCGGTCTGGTCGGCATTTTTTTTTTCTTCTTTTTTGTTTACCTTCGACTTAACTGACCTTTTTTTATTGGATTTGTGTAGGACGACTGGCTTTCAAGGCGGAGTTTACAAGGTAAACAGATTCCATTGGAAATATTTTGAGGGTCATCATAGTGACCCAATTCGGTTCTTCGTGAATTCGGCTTGAGTGCGATGTGCTTGTGTGTGGCGAGCATCTCTGAAAGGATGCTGGGAAGTGGTGTGCGGTAGCAGAGCTCATCCATCACGGGGCAGGAGTTGAGTTGAGAGATGATTTAATTCACACAAAAACTAGACAGAAGGGAAAGATGTGTGCGTCAACTGTTTGAGTAGGTAAATAGTCGTATAAATTGCTGGGAATCAAATTAATTAATACAAATTTGTTTTCAAATGAAACAGCAGAACCAACAACTATCGTGGTTTGGACTTCTCTTAGAAGAACAACTCTTGTTAACCATTTCTAGCACTAAACGAGTTTCTTGCAACTTGATTCACTTCAACTCTTCGGATTTTTACTGGGCAATGGATTATAAAGACACGCCCCGTTGCGAGACGTCTTTGTCTTTACTCTTCCAAGCCAGGAAATTTAAGTTTTCAAGTTGACTCGCGTCAATCAAACCAAAGTCAATTGTTCGACAAAGAAAAGTTGACTATTTCGTTTTGTAGTAAATATCGATTGTACACTAGAGTTCTTTTCCAAAAAACAATGGTGAGTTTGTCAGCGGAGTTTGAGGTCCAAAGTTAAATTCGTCAAGGGTGCGTACTATCACCACTATTGTACTCCGTGCAACATTGATGGACGGAAATTATGGCATTCCATGGACTACGACATTTTCCCTTAAGCACCTTCACTGCACTACTTTCGCATCGGATAATGGACCTCCACTTGATGGCCCACATTCCACAATCTAGAATGAGTGGACAGAATGAGAGAGACAGAGTGGGGCTCAAAATAAATACAGCAAAAACTAAAGCTCTTAGCTTTTCTAACAACCGCGCCCAACTGAACATTGCCGAACAGGAAGTCGAGGAAGTTAACAGCTTTCTATACTTGGGAAGTGTGGTCTCTGTTAACCGCGGTGGCACCGAACTTGATATGTTGAGCACCGAGCTGCGACTGTTCCGCTCCAACGTGGAATCGGTGCTGCTTTTTGGATGCATTACCATTCGTAAACACATGTTTCAGAAACATCCTTGGGATTTTGTTGCCAAATCGTGTCTCCAACGAGCAATAATTCTAACTGAGAACGGGCCAAAAACATATAAACATCATAATACAAAGAAGAAAGTGGCAGTGGATTGTACAGTCCCTACAGCGCGAAGTACACCATGCAGGCCCAGTTGACGAGGAATCGAGTTCTTTAGGAATGAATTGGACCGCGTTGTGAACTTCGAACCAGGTGGCGCACAAATGTGGTTGACATCCTATTTCCCCCGAAAAACTAGCAGACAATTGAAAATACTGGCTTAACTTTGTGTAATTTCCTGTTAACCGATTACAGTTGAGACTGGCAAGCTTTAACAATTCAAGAATTGAAAACTGTAATATTTAATCAGAGGATCAACGTTTTACAAATATAAGCAACAGAGGCCAGTTATGGTGTCTTTGAAGAGAAAAATGTTAGTAGGTTAGTTGGTCCTGTCGAACCCTTTGAACTGCACAAAAATGTGAATGTAGTCCAAGCGGTATACATCTGTCGACTATGTTTGCTCGACCACATCGAAGGCATGGGTACCACTGCTCCAATTTTCCAAGCATAGCTTGCTGTCTTTGGAAGATCGAACCTGCAGTATAAGTCTGATGTCGTCTGATTAACGGGAGCAAATCGTTCTTAGCACGCTACCCTGAGAAGTAAGTAACCAGGATGGAAGCAGACAAAGGCTTCGCTTACGTCGACTCTCAGGCATACGCAGGATGCCCTTGATAATCTCTACTTCTTTGGTTGCAAGAGCAAGTAAATGAAGCTTCTGGAGGAAGACTAAGGCCCCTATTGCTTTCGATTGGCGATTGTACAGAAATTAGTACATTTCGGAAATTATAATTACCCAGGAACAAAGTGGTTATATTTTCTGAGCGTCCGCTGTATTGTGATTATTTTACATTTTAAAAGTTTCAATCACTAAAGTCATTGCATTTACTGCATAATAAATGAATGAGAAATATCAACAACAGTCGATTATCGATCGACACTCGCAATATTGACCTAAGCATATCCCCTGCTCTACGTCGCAGACGCATAAACAAATGTGGTCCGAACAAAACAAATTGGGGAAGAATATTCACATTCTTTCAAAACCGTTTCGAAATTATCAAAACCAAACCAGGCTAATGTAGACAGCACAAAATATAGGCAACTCAAGTCCATAAAGTTCAAAATAAGCCTTAAGTGTGCAAAAGTAGCTTAATGCCTCCATCTTCCCATTAGGCTCGTCCCCCATTATTCGTGTGGATCTGCAATACACTCTAACCATCAGGACAACCCTTCTCGCCGCTATGTAAGGAGACCTCTTACCAATCACTAAAGTAACTCTTTAAATAGAATTCATAAACTACCCCAATTAGCATCAGTCTGTCACCGTTTCCACTCAAAGAACCACCAAACAGTTGACGTCGATGCATATCTCAGCCCAGACGACTATTTGTAAGATGCACTTCACACATATCTCTACTCCCGCACTCCGCCGCATAGAATTTTTTTCACATCACCTTCGTGCCACCTTTTTGACGGTGGTTCCGCTTGAGGATTTCGAAGAGATTTGTCATATCTCGTGTGTGCACACGCTCACTGTCGAGCGATGCATGCCAAAGTCTGGTGCACCTCAGGTGCACATCTCTCACTGGAACCGAAACGCGACTCATCCACCGTCACGGTCTTTAGGAGATGTTATTAAAGTAAATTGCCCTTGAATTAACAAAAAAAGAAGCAGCAACAAAGGAACAAAATCTGAAAAAAGGAAGCGTAAGGCAAGTTGTCTGAACTTGAGTTGTCTAATGACAAATAATCACATTATGACAATTTTGATTTGGGAAATGTCACCGCCGAGGAAATGAAGGAGAGGCGCGCAACCGAGAACGATGTTTGTTTTCCAGAGCGGAATAACAATGTGTCGGTGTGAATGATAATGGTGATGTCAACGGAGACACCTAACATTGGCAAGTCACTTAATTTGTTTTCTTTGAAACGAACTCGAATTTATGCATACACTCGTGAGAGATCTCCTCCAGCGACAATGAATTTAATGGGAAAAGTTTGAACAATCTCCGTGGAAACTTCGCCTTGGCATAAGTGACGGAAATGGAAGTGTACCTAGGTAAGAGCTTTGTATTCGAGAGGCGGTGGAAAAGAAACTTTGCACTGATACATATGCTGTTAACAGAAAGAATCAATCAAACGGTCAGAAGAAAACTGTTGACAACCACAACTTTGAAGTATTGACGGAGATTGTCCCAACTGGGGCGAATGCAAAACTCCGCAAATGTCTCCAGCGGGACGAAGAGTCACACTGGGAAATTGACAGAAGCTTGTTTTCAAGGAACAAGCATGGAATTTCGAAGTTTCAGTGTACACATCTGCTCAAGATTGTTTTGCTGCGATAAGTGCCTATGGAAATCGCTCCAAAGTCATTTCTAAAGTTGGAACTTACGCCAAAGTTGACAAATGCTATGTATACTTATTTTAAGATCCTGTTTTCCTGAACACACATTCACCTGATTTCTTTTCCCAGCCGACTAGAAAAAGATTTCAGTATTCTGATAAGCAACTTAAACCTGATTCTCCAGCCAGCCTGATGACTGCTGTCACGAACACGATCAAATACAGGGTGACAGGTTACTGAGTAAGCTGTGAATTGACATTTCTTAAGATTTAACAATTGGGATGATAAGATACGCGCTTGAGTTATGCACCCGTTTTCACGCTCTGAAGGCCATAATCAAAAAGTGTGGTAGTTTCATCGCGCTTTTGGCAGGATGATTTCGGAGCAGAGGCATATATTTTCGACTAAGATCAGACAGTTCGGACACAGAAAGGCGACGAGGCATTTAACTGCTCAAATGCGTAAGACAGTCACTGCATAAAGATTTTTATTTGTTTCCTTGATAATAACAACACCCACTCATCTTGTACGTGGTATTCTCTCAAGTATAAGAACGTCTACAGTTCTATACCGAGTCGGAAGGGACCAAGTTTGAGATGGTTTTATTAGACTATTATACATATTTCCTTATAAACTTTAAATAAAAATTAAAAACCAAGCTAAACTTCACAGATTTGCCCATTCGCCGTTTATATCAGGCGAAGCCCATTCGAATATCGAGTGAATCTAACGCCAAAATCCTCCATTACTTGTCAGTCAGTTTAAGAAATTCACACTCGACCAGGCTTGCTTTCGCATGGAACTCCAGACTTAGTAATGAATTAAAATAAAACAAAATGATTAATAATTGAAGCGAATGTTCAGGTCGCCAAAAAGGGATCGTCACGCCAGAGAATTTAGTGCCTTGAATGGCTAAGGCAGTATGCTTCTCAACTGCTTCTCACATTTTACATGAATCTTTGGACATGAAAAGCCTCGTTGGTTGCCGCTGTTACTCACACTAGGCCATAAGAGCAACCGTTTTCAAAAGAGTGGCAAATATCCATAAATTGAGCTGATCGTAGTGTCACCCTGCATATTCTCCCGCTTCAGTTATTTCCCGTTCCAAACAATTTTTCTAAATGCATAGAGCTGAGTTGAGAAATAGAACGCTTATTTGCTTACAAAAATCGTTTATTCAAAAGTCACTGACTTATCAAACGACTTTCATAAATTACAGAAGGTGACCGAAGTTGCCTCTGAACCTTGGTACCATAATGAATCATCAATCAAAAAGTAATATTACGTTCAGAAATATGAACGACGTGCAGCGATTGTGATTTTTCAATCACTGTGAAAAAATCGCAGTTAGTGAGTTTTGGCTCAACTCTAATAGCCACTCTGCATCTGGCTTAATACATTTTTCGTGTTAAAATATTAAGCAACGACGTGGTTGTCAAGTTGATCAATATTTTCTTCTGTGTTCTGTTCGGCTCCACCGACTTCATCGGCGGAGGGTCCTTATACCGAACCTCCAATTGCAACATTAGCACTTGAGAGCAACCTTGCAACTCACTTTTTGCAGTTAACCTACTCAACACAGATGGCCATATTAATTTAAATTTTTCTTCATTCACCTCTGTAGATACACCACAATTTTAAGCATGAATCCGCAAACGTTCCGAGAAATCCTTTAACTTACGACCGCACAGCCTCAGGCTTACTCAGCTTACCAGATAGCCAGGCCCAACGCGCCAGTCAGCACTCCCATTCCATTTAATTGCAAATCACTTTAACGTGGATTCTCGGCAGATTTAAGCACATAAACATGTCCAGAATAATCCCGTGCGCGTCGCACACAATTTTCGAATTTCCGCAACCCATGAATGACAATCGGAAGGAGGGGCCAAACTGTTGCCAGTCCAAGCAGACCGATATCCATAGCATCTGTGTTTTAAGCTTTGATCATGCAGTTCTTCCTCGTTTTTTTTTCACTTTCAAGCCCATTGTAGACGAAAACCGTAAATCCTTGATGGAATAAAAACAAATTCCAATTCGAATTTCCCCCACTGCCCGCGCGCGGAGCAACCGTAGTCAAAAGACATCTTGATAAGACACGCTCCTGGAGACCAACGACTAGCACGGAAACCGACTGCGAAATAGCGACAAAGGAAAATTAGGACACCCAAGTGAAGGAGGGAAAAACGTGAAAATCATTAAAGATTCCCATCGCAGAAGGAAGCCTCCATAAAAAACCACCCTCGTCCGATGAAGCACACAATGCACGAAAAAGGCAAGCATCGATTGTTGTGTGCTCAGCCCCCACAGTCCATAGCCCACAACCCCCCAACGCCCCAACACCAACCGATGGCGGCAAAGATACGGCGGAATAAATGGTTGCCAAATTGACCATCGGATGCAGGATATCCTCAGGATTTCGTACCAAATCGAATCAAGGAAATAAAATCGTGGGTAGAAATTTCAAATTTGGTTGAATTAAAATTGCAATTGGACCCGTTCCGTTCCACACTGAATCTCGTATCGTGTCGTTTCGATGTTGAGCTTTATGTGGAATTGGCGACTTCCGTCCGGACCACCGCGCCGATTGCGGTGGCGGAGGGCGGGTTTCTTTTCTCCTCTGCACAGTATCCTGCAAAACGTTAAGTATACCCTGCCTGCATTGTAAACGAGCGGATTGCGGTGAGGTGTGGCATAGGGGGGAGGGGATGTAGTCGAGATTCGCTCGATTTACAGATTCCCATCGATCGGATAGCCGCACCACAATCCACAGTCACCCGGTATCCTCCGGCTTGCATTTTCGTTTTCGTATCCCGACCAACAAGAACAACAAGCCAGCGCCAGCGCCAGCAATCCGAAGCGATTTTCGTAAATTAAATGAAGGACATTTTAATTTTACGACGGGTCGGATGGGTTTTTGTTTCCCGACAACTGCCGCGCACTTAATCGCTTATTTATTCTCATTAAAATGTGAAGTGACATTGCAGTGCCCGTACAGGCTACACAGCGGCAGCCAGCTACTGGGGTGGCTCTGGGGTCGAAATTAGGGTCGTTGAACTGGATGCTTTTGACTCTTGTGGGCTTCCTCTGATTTTGACGAAGAGAAGGGCGCCCATTGTTTGTGGACGAACAATGACTCCGAAGACTTGGCGTCTTTGTCTGCGATCGCCTCGCATACGTACACACGCGCAATCGATTGATGGAAGTGATTTCTATTTTGAAAATTAATACGGAAATTCAGACGGAATTGGCGACTTCTTTCAATCGGCGGCGCGGCGGCTGGGGCGAACAATGGCTGAGAGAATTTCGTGGTGAACAGTCGTGGAGTAGGGGCTTGTCGTTCTGTTGCCTCCTTTGTGGCTGCTCGTTGGAAAATGTACTTGACGTAAACTATCGATAATAGGTACGTAATTGAAAGCTTTACTATTTTAAGGCAGGAGAATGAGAAAATGTGCGTGACTGGGAGAAGTAGAGATCTGGACAGATGGCTGTATATCGAATAAACAAAAAATAGAAAATAAACTAGGGGCAAAAATAACAAGGGTGAGCTAGGAAATAGAACTGAAATGCAAACGATGGCAAAAAATACTTTATTACGTTCACACAGTGTTGGTCGGCTCACAGGCTTCTGTGTCGATGGGGTTACCTTCTGTTGAATATTACAGTGTGGACTAACTTTATCCTGTTCAAAATTTTGCCCTCGCCACCATTGTCACGACGAAGCTACAAAACGTTTATGAATAGGTGCCACCGCAACACAACAGATTTCACAGATTTGAAGTATTAACGCAAGAAGACAGAAGATATGGCAGTTCAAAGAAACCCTGATCACGCAGAACAATGATGAGTAAATCGAAACTTGAGATAACTTGAGGAATGCCAGGAATTTCGTAATCTAAAGCAGAGAATATGTGTGGAAAAAAGCGTGGATTTAATTGTTTAATATAAGGTATCGCAAAACTATTGTCAAAAAAAATTATAACAAAAAAAATGTTTTTCAGTGATGAAAATCTCTATTTGGACCTTTACACTTTTTTCTGTTAAGTGGAAAATATGATATCCGCCAAGTGGCTGCCGCCAGTGTAGATACACATTTGTGCCCGTTTGTTCGCCTTAAAAGATGCGATTGTCTGAAGCTTGTTGTCATAAGCCCGCGACTTCAAGTAATCCCGAAGAAAGAAGTCTGGGATGGTTAAAACAGTCGATCTTGCTGGCCATGCCAAATCGCCGAAACGGGAGGTTACGACACTAGGAAACGCTTCCTTCACAATAAAATGTTGAAACCACATATTCAACAAGCTCCACTTATCCAATTCCGGCTGTAAGAAGACGTTTATCATGGCCCTCTAGCGTTCGCCAGTAAGAGTGAACGTATTGTCGATGGCGTCCCCAAAAAAGTACGGCCCAATCACTAATCCCGCGTGATCGCCGCGCCACATAGTGTTTTTGAGTGGATGTAATGGCTCTTCGTGTATCACACTCGGATTTGCAGTGACCCAGAAACGAAGATTTAGCTTATTGACGTAACCGGTTAAGTGGAAATGCCCCTCGTCGCTCATGAAGATTTTCGAAACAAATTCGTCCTAAACGTTGTTGAGATGATTGTTGATGATTAAAGATGATTAATTTTGCGCCACCTTGTATTAGATGACAGATGGGAGCACTTGAGCACTGTCAGCGACTCGAAAGAAGTGGAGCAGTGAATTACGTAAGTTCCTCGCGTCGGGGAAAGAACACGGAGTAAAAGGTGACACACGTACCCTTTATGCTACGGCGGCCACATTATCGATTATGACTCCCCCAAATGTTGCCTTACCAGTCCTTTGCGTTGTTTGCCCACAGCGAAGGTGGCTGAATCTCCCCGTAAACAGTACTAATTTTGGTTTAATTTTGTGGACTCACTACACGATTCAAAAGAAATGAGACCCTTTGCGCCCACTATCGAGGAATAAGTCGTTGTGTTGCCTTTAGCATAGAGAAGTCCGCAATAAACTTTTCAAACGGCGGCAGATCCTGCAAAAGATCAAAATGCAGATCGACACTCAGTTCATATTCATCAATTTCAATGACTCATATGACAGCGTTCACAAAAACATACGGTACACCACCGTGATACCCCTCCAGAGTCCATACATGTTGACGATGGAGAATTCTCGCTGCTCAAGGTCGGCAACAAGCTCAAGCGTCGCGCTGTCATGTGACATCTTCAACATCATTCTTGTGGAGATCGGATAAAATAGACTACACTATAAGCATCAGCCGACATTGATGACATTGATGAATGGTCAAATGCAGCGGTCCGTTCATGTAGCATTTGGCAACATTGCAATGGAGTCGGTTTAAGTAAGTCTGGCGGTGAACGAGGGCAAAACGAAGTATAAACTGTCTTCAAGAAATGACATACATACATCATCGACGTCTCGAGCAGGTGACAAGTCCGTAATATTTTCAAGTTCTTCGTCCGATATTAGTGTTGATGGCAACTGGAGAAGAAGATTGAGCTACGAACTGTATGGCGACATAAATCCACGCATCAATGACGGCAGCCTGTACAGCACATGGAGCACTTGATCTGTCGCGATGAGAATTGGAATACGCCCCTTTGCGGTAAAGCAACAGAGGATAACTGCATCTGAAGTGGCCTTATACATAGATCACCTCACCTGTTGACACTTGCTGATTGGAGCCTTGATTCTGGCCTGTAGCGCCACACAATGGAGATAGAGGGATGGGGATCTCCAAGCCGATTGATCTAGACCATGAGGGAAATCATGACTTTTGCATAATTTTCCAGAGTTTATGGCAACGACGTTGTATCAATCCACATAGAAGAGGAGATGACACACCATCTTAGGTGCAGTCTATAATAATGACGCAGTAGTTGAAAACAAATTCGGAATCAGCACATTAACCAGACGTCCTCCGAACTCCCAAGAACCTGTCCCAAAAGCAAAAAACGGTTAAATTCTTCATGTGCCATCGCTCTACAAATCCCGCTGAACAAACATCCAGATGATGAGTCGCAGTCTCAAACTCAAAGATTCCCGCCGGCCCGCAGAGCAGCTTTAATTAATCAGTTTACCTGATTAAGGCCAAAATCACCATGAACATCGGATCCCGGTAATTACCGCCAAATCACGCATCATCAGCTCCCTCACACCCAGGCCAGCACAAATGTAGAGCGGAAGATCATCTAGGCCCAGTTGCCATCGCACATAAACAGGGATTGCCGCACGCACAAAAGGAGCCCAGCCGAAATCAGCCAGTCGGTTATCGAGGGAGGTGATGACGCTCAATGGATTTTGCCAGTCAGCAAACGCCGACGCCGAATACAATAACCGGCTGATATCCTCATTAGGACGTGAGCGATGGTGGCCGTTGGTCATTTGTAGTACACACACAGATGTTGGCTGGAATATAGCCAGAGGCAATCACGCTGCCGTGCCCAACAAGGACACCCTCTGAGATTGTGGGTAACGCTGACGCTAACGCCTGTGGTGATAACACGAAATGAAGCGAAAGCCAAAACCTCACCGACAGGCAACAACACCATGCACCGGGCAACGTAAATAAACGCCTGGCCGTGATCCTTAAACCAACTCGATTGGCCCCGGACCAGGACCCACAGCGCACAACACACACGGACTCGCTGAACTCTGTGATTAGGTGCCAATTATATGTTCATTAGGCAAACGAAACAACAAAAGAAATCCCATCCTGGATGTGGAATCGTTGTGTGTAGTTCCGCTTTCGGGTTTTGGTTTTGGTTTCGGTTTCGGTTTCGTGGATTTTTTCGGCGCGTCCTTGTGATGTGGCCAGTCATGGCAGCGGTCCTGATTCATCTTCGCGCTGATGCCGAGTGATTAGCAATCGGTAAACATTCAAGTTGTAAAAAGTGACTAAATCGATGATGACGGTCTGTCTCTCTGTCTGTCTGCTCCTCAATTACAGTGCCCGCTCCCGCCAGCCCAGGGCTCCAGGAAGACTACTTCCCTACTTCCCAATCGTCTTTCCTCAGGCCGCATGTGTGTGCACATGTCAGTGTCGATTGTATCGGCAAATTAGTGCCTGCTCGTATTTACTTGCCTTTGTGACTGTGTCATTAGTTTGAAGCTAAATTTTTGGAGATTCACCACCGAGTTCGAGCTGGGGCTGCCATCAACCGGGTGCGGCTGGAGGAGGGCGACAATTTGTGCCGCAAAATGCCGCAATAACAAATTGCAGGGAGGCGAATTTTTCGGAAAGGGCTTATTGCATTCCCGTAGCTCGTTGTAATGGGAACGTTTATCACTTGTATTGCGCAAATAAATCGTCCCGTCACCTCGTTACTGAAAGCAGACTGCACTGAGCTGCTTGTACTAGCTCAGCAGCTCGCATGTATGGCGGGCACACATCCTGCATCCAGTGCAGTGGCAAGTGCATGCGGAATTATTTCGATGCGGAAATAGTTTACAACTTTTCTGCATTTGAGTTGCTAAATTGCACTGTGCTGAGTGCTGTGATGGTGCTGCCGGTGGTGCCAGTGGTGGTGGTGCTGGTGATGGTGAATTTGCTCGGATTTGCATCCATTGAGCGTAAGTGACACTTTCGGTTGGGAATATCTAATTTTTGTCACCCGCATTGTGTATGTACCCTGGGAGATGTGTGTGCGGTTACGGATGGAGTGAGATCTTATGTATCCGCAGAGCCCCCCACTCGGCGAGGAGGGGGATGCATGAATAACAAAGTGAGTCGATGAATTTTCGAAGAATGTATTTCCTTTAAATTGAGCTCTTATCCTTACAAAAGCCCTAATACTGGGGAAGGCATTTTATGGCGAACGATTCTAAAAGCATTTGAAATTGAAATTACCCTTTGAGATAGTTTCAGCTCGGGCGTATCCGTATCATGCAGGGAGTGGAATAAGGACCCTGGATGCATACGAAGTGAAGGTTGCATTGGAAATGACAAAGCAATACAGCAACAGTGACGATTGGCGTATTCACGTTCAAGCTTGTACTGAATTAAAACTTTTAGGATTACCTCCTTCGAGTTCATCCGATCTACGATGAAGCTGCGAACTGGAACAGCTGCTAGGTGTTCTTCTTAATGCTGGTGCAATCGATTATGCATATTGAAATAAACGCAATCCACAGGAGTGCCACGCACCCAATATCTTGGTAGTAGGGAAGAGGGAACGACCAACTTGTTGCTGCACTTTATGGTGAAGCCTATTTAAGACAGGGTCATCCATAAATTTAAATAAAACAAAGATTTTGTGTATTTCGTGATCGATTTTTATTTCCATTTCTTGCTTGAATCCTGCCATTGTGAATGAATGATAATATTCCCTCTCAATAGTCATGTTTCAGCAGCTGTCAAAATTACCTATGGCGTCTAGCTGTAAAATTTTTCAGTAAATCTTGCCATTTCTTGCCGAACGTGCCGAAGCGACAATAGACAACGCCGTGAGTTCGTTGATTGGGCGCTGGAAACGTTGGCCATTTTTGACTCAACGTCTCTGTCCGATGACAGCGGCAAAATTTTTGGAGTGAACGCAATCCACAAGTGTTCGACCAAGTATCAATGCATCCACAAAGCTTGAGTGTTTAGTTGACTGGAGGACTTTCATTGAGGCATTATTGGACTTTATTTCTGATATTGAGCTATGTTAACCGACTTTCTGAGGCCAGAGTTCGACATCGATATATTCGAGCTGTGGTTCCAACAAGGCAACGCTCGATGTTGTGAAGGAGCAGTTTAGCTAACTAAGCACTGAGTCATTTCACGGCGGACCTTACTCCATAATTTTCTCTGGGACAACGTCAGGTACATAGTATACACTCTACGCTAAGAGGCCAACCTTTTTGGACTAGCTCAAGGCCAACATTCGAGACATTAATGTCGGAATAACGCCCCACATATTGGACCGAGTCATGAAAAGTTAGATCGACCGCTTCGAGCAATGCCAGCAATGCCAGCAAGGACGAGGCAGTCTTTTGAATGATGTGCTATTCCATACTTAATGGACAAGATATATTGTCAGCCCTCTGAGTTCTCACCAAAATCAAATCCAAAAGGGAGTCCAAAAAAAAATGCCTTAGTAATGTACTTGAAACAAAAAAAAGAGAAAATCCCATAAACTATATGCGCAGTGGGTGATAACAAAAATGTGACGAAATTTAATCAGCAACAAATTGCTGGGCTTGCAAATGCTGTTGCAGCAGGTTATTCTTCAGATTGTGAAAGTAACCAAACCCCATCCATTTTTTGATCAGTGGGCACTAAATTGACTACGCTAGATTCTACTATAAATTCCCAAACTAAGACAGATATCTATCTCTACGTGATTTACATGTACATATGTATGCTTAATATTGCTGCGTGAAAATTGCGGAACAATTTGACTCTCAGAAAAGTTGACCAAATTTTAGCTACCATACGTTACCTTCAAAAGATCACTTTATTCACCTTTAGTCAACTTTTTATAGCGTGACTGCTTTTTTACTTGCATTCGGTTTTTTGTATATCAAACTTAAATACGCGATCTAAAATACATAACACAGCAGCTACTTAATGTTCAAGAAGTCAAGACATTGCTGTCGAAAAGAGGATTGAGTTCCAATTTGGCTTTGGACTTTGGAAATTGAAGAGTTGAAGAGTTGAATGCGGACTCAATTGAAGAAGAGGACAAGATAGAGGATATTGATACTCATAATGACGAATCAGAAATCGAGAATGTGAAAACTACACTTTTTTTTATCCGGAAGCCATCGGAAGCTTATATGCATGATCATGGTGCGAAAAAAATAACGAAACTAACCCTAGGCCAAACCTCGTGGCTTTACGCACAAACATAAAAACTGATTTTACAAAAAATACAAAGCAACTTCAAGCTTAAGATGTTTTAATTTTTTGCTTTTAAATAAAATAAAACTAAAAATCCCAATAAAATATGACTATTTATGAACAAAATACTAATTTTCTAAAGATCTTGAAAATTGTCCAGAAAAGTTGACTCTGGCACATTTCGATCAACTTTTCTGCACTTCTATTGGTATCTTGAAAAATATATTTTCTATGGAAGTACGGTCGCTTTTTATATAGTACATAGCTCATTCGTTATTAGCCATTATCAGAAATATTTCACTTTCCACTTTGGCCAAAAATAAATATATTAAACTAAACCACTGTAGATCTCCAGCAGTTATTATATAAAAACCAACAAAATTGACTTATTATTATTCCCTAAATTACAGGAGCTGTTTGTCCGGCCGTAGACCGTGAAAAAACGGAGACGTCATTGGCAAATCGCTGCACAGCCGCTATTTTGAAATGAATAGCTTTTGAATTTTTGTATACAGTCACTGTTATTTATTTTGTTGTATTCCTGAAAAAAATCTTAAAAATCCCTATTTCCTTCTACATCTAATTAGTATAAAAAACCACATTCATGTCTTTTCTTGGAGTCACGTCTGAATTCAATTTCTGTTGAGAACTCCGACAACTTTATGCTGTAAGCTTACTTTTGTGACTCACTGTAGCTTCAAAATAAAACCAGATTCAATTTTATATCTCACACTGTTGCAGTTTTACTTAAATGGCTGTCCTTATCTGGTCACCCTGTAGATATCTACATTTAAAAAAAAACCCCGGTCACCCAGTTCCACCGGCCTTCACCAACTGCTCAGACCCCACAGAAGCTCATAACCATCAGGCCAGCAGCAGTCCGGCCGTAGATACAGCATTTTTTTAATAAACAAATTGCCAGATGGACATTTTTTATTAGTTCATCCTCTGGACACCCAGTAAATTTGCCAATTAAGAACCCAGCCAGCCGTCCGGCAACCCATTTAAACCTTATTTATACATCATAGGGGAGCCATGCATTTTTTCTATCTTTTACACCACCCAATGCAAAGGGAGAGTCCAGCCAGAGTTGCGCTGGTCAAATCGCAAGAGTGTTTTAAAATGAATTTAATGCCGGCATAGGACCCTGCCACGAGCAACAAGAAAAATATAATCAGAATGAGGGGAGCACCACACCACCACCAAAACCCTTTGATAATCTCCTACCGATTTGTGTCCAATAAAGCGAAACAACGTGCCTCACCCCCCCGACACTGGACAGGTCCAAACTTCAATCAAGACACGTAGGAAACCGAAAACTTGAGCGTCCCCCCAAGAGATTCACGAGAGAGAGCGAGATTCTTGAAGTTGTGGCAAGAATACACTCAACTGGGGGTCGGTTAATAAGAAGGCGCTCTCTTGATGGTCATAGCACGAGTCGTTGTGCACATTTATGGTGATGACAGTAATTAAAGGCGACTCCTTACTTAATTAGCCGTCGCTACTGCTGCCACTGCCGTGCCTTTGGTTAACCGAGAGATGGCGAGATGATGCCACGTCTGCCCAGTGTCCCAGAGGGAGACAGTTTTGTTTGCGCGTTCCCTGCCTCGGGTGTTAAGTTTGAACACTCACAAGATATAATTAGATACTTTGGGGATGCGTTGTTAACTGTTTTATTTGTTGATTAAACGAGAGGAGTTCGGTGAGTTAGTGAGATTAAGTCCTCCCGCTACGTGGCTCATAAACTCTGCGAAAGATTGAGCTTGGAACTTCTAAAGCTGCCAGCTTCTAAAGGTGACAGGTGACAGTGACCGACTGTAGATATGCTCAGATCCATGAGATTGAGTTGCGGAGTGCCCGCGAACTAATGTGCAAGATTCAATGTGCAAGATGCAGATTGAGTAGAATTCAATTATTGCCCAACGACCAGCGAACCAGTCACTCGTGCCTATTTCCTTACAAGTGCGCTCCAATTCACCCCAAGACGAGGCGATACCATCTAAGCAATCTGAGCTCGCGTGCGCTGCTGATATAATCTTCCCCGTGTCTACCATGTCCACGTCGTAGCTGTTAAAGCGCCTTGAACAATTATAAATCACTCATTTGCCATGCAAATCTGCTCCAAGCTTGGCCGGCATGCCATGAACTGAACTCACTCTCTTGTGACTAATTGGAACGCTGATCAATACCAGAACGGTCAATGCTTCGAGATTGTACATACCTATATTGCAAACCAACAAAACCTGCCGCCATCGCACAGCCAATCTTCAAAGAAGCTCCCCTGAAAGTGGTAGCGTCGTCAGATGCAATGGTCAGATACAAGAGAAGGGAAAACGTAATTGGCCAGTTAATGAGGGACTCCGCACCGCTATCAAGCGGCAGTCGCGCACTCACATTGATTTCACACGAAGCTATCAGTTGAGGAAAGTTGATAGCTGTTCCTTAGGGAATCGATGCCCGGAGGGTATATCCACGAGTGTATCGACACGAGTCAAACTGCTGTAAATGAATATTCCTGTCCAGTGACCAGGCCTCAAGTGAGTGGTCAGCAAGCAAGGTGTTGGCTTCAGTTAAGTGGACGACATGAAGATCTGATCTGCAGGAGAAGCTGCGTCTTCGTCGATGGTAGTGGTAGTTGGCTGATACAATGTTTGTAAGGATTTCAGGCGAAGCAATCAGCCTCACCCTTGATATGGTTTAAATTGATCTTGACACGAAGGGAAGGTTATGGATGGCGGAGGACTGGTTAAATAATTTATTTTGATTGATTTATTCAAAGAGAACAGTTTGCCACACCGCAGATGTTTGCGGGCGAAATTTTCGTAAGTTTTGCTGTTGCTACTATGAAGTGGTAGGCTGCTGAAAATACAGTGCAGTCACTGTCGCATGGTTTTGATAGCTGACATCGTGAAACACCGAGAATCTGAATAAAGGGCATTAGAAAGAGGTCTGAGAATGGTTACCAACATTCTCAGATTCGTCATTCGTGCGGTAGTGCTGCCAAAGTGAAAGATATTTTGTGACAGTTGGCAATCCTTCCTTTTCTGACACTTGACAGCTTTTATTTTTGTGATTCTTGACGGTTCTGGCCGCTGACGTATATTTTCCTCTTGATATTTTATAGTTGGTGTGAATTTTGCACCGTTTAATAGTACAGTGATGCCAAAAAGATAACAATGTGACAGCTGACATTTCGGGGTTAGTAAAAATAGAGCAAAAAAGTACGTACTTGCCAACAAAGCCGTGGCGGCCACTTATCCGATGTGCTATTCCATACATAACCCGAATCTGTATAATCTATTAATCAATAAAAATTTAAGCTTTCTAATTAAAAATCAGTATTTTCTATAAAATGAAATTTTGCGTGAATTATGGAACACCCTTTATAAGGTTCATTGGAATATGCTTCAAAATCATTTATTTTTTTAATTCGTTTTTGTTTTAAACTTCTTTGCAACTTATATACTAGACAAAGGCTTAGCACAAAGAATGACATCAGTGGTCAATTAGCCAACTGGCTGGAAATACAGTTTTCTCGTTTCTCATTGTCTTTGCGGTGGCACTACAATACTTAAGCCTAACCAAACATGTGGTCGCTATAGTTCTTAACTTTATTAACTATGGAAAAGGAGAATGAATCCAGTAGTCACACCCGATGCAACAAAACTTAATCAGAGAATTCTAGAAGTCATTCAATTGATCTTTTAACACAAATCGTTGAGGCAGATCGCTAAGAGTAAGGGATCATCGATTCAAAATATCCTCAAACAATTTGACAGTTTAAGAACTTCTTTAAATCTGGTCTATATATTCATTAAATCTGGCATGATATACGAAATGCGGACTACATGGGACTTCCACAAGGCCGCACAGATAAAAAAACATATCAAAACAATTATTGCAAGATTCATATTCTGGCCCTCTTTGCTTTGTCCAACAGGTTCGGCACCGAATACTCTTCCAAGTTTCCAAGCTACATTAAGCGTTTGACGCTTGGTTCGACATTTCATGGTTAGATCATCAGCTCCAGATATCCTCAATCTTAACAGACTCAAAGATCGCACGCAATTTCTCTCGAGAACACAAAGGACTTCCTTCACCGGTTTTTAAATTATCGATTCCTCTGTTCCTTGGAACAGGACTGGGATGATCAATGTTTTGTACGAAGTCAGCTTGATCCTTAGAGAAAAGGCTCTACTGCTCAATTAGACCCTTAGTGCTTGATCATGGTACTGATATCAATCACGATAAGGTCAAATCTTTGAAGATCTATATGGTGCGTTCTTTCTTGAATATGGCATACTCCGTGGGCTCTCCCTAAGTCGAACGCCCTTTAATTCGAACTAATTTTGATATCCCTTGAGAATCTGACTTACTGAACTTCAGTTTTCCGTCGTTTAGTGCCAGGCCATTTTAAGCAGCTTCATTTTCAACCGTTCGAACACTCGCGTTAATGTGTTGTGACGTGTTGTAGTAATTAGTGGCTGCTAGAAGTTACACTGAACTGTCATACAAAGAAATAAAGTTGAAGTCCACAAGCCCACGACCAACCATGTCAAGACGATGGCTGCCACATTGTTGCTAAACTCGAAATTCTCTTTCCGTCTAGTGACTTTTTATTTCTGAGCAGTGGATTGTAATGTCAGCAGGAATACATATACGACTCGATGACCTGATTCTGCTTCTTTAACAAGAACGAGGCATAAGACAATCTAAAGCAATAACCTCAGTAACCAGTTAGCAGGGTCGGAGATAAATGCACATACATAGCTCACTAACAACATTTGGGCTGTTGGGCAACCTATTCTCCAATTAAGACTCAAAACACCCAGGATCAACTATCGCTTAAGCCCGGACACCATTTGAATTAGCAAGACCGGCTTGTTGCTGAAAGCCATCCTGCTACTGTTCTCTAATTTGGCTCCCATTGACCTCAGACACATTCTCCACTTCTTCCACTTCCCTCACAATCGACAAGGTGAAGGACACGGACACGCCTTAAGACGATATGCGAACTGAAGAAAAGAGAAAAACACACAAAACAAAGCCTAGGATATTCCATCTTTCAACCGCACACGCCACACGACTCAAGACAAACACACAATCACTGCTAAGTGCATTTAATGAAGTCATCCGCGAAATAAAACATCTGCTTGGCAGCTTTCAAATTCAAAAGAAGGACTCCGGCACACTTCAGTCGAGATGAATATAGAAAATCGGAACAAAAAAACGTCCCTTCAGGTGGTTCTTATCAAAAATGTAAAATAATACCAAAGAGCAAATAAATCCGTGTCCTTTTCCTTCGCAATCTGCAGCAAAGCGAAGTGAAGAAAAAGAAATCACTTCCAATCCTGGATTGTGCCCCACCTTACGCAGTATAGAGCACATCTGTTTGCCACTCAAAGGAACTAAATCACGAAATAGTTCAACGCACACACTCGCACTCACCGGCCGTGCACACGGTAGCGTGCACCTCTCCGCAGTCCGGACTCCGCTCATGTTGAATGCGACTTCCGTTTGAACCTGACAACGATGTCTGCACTGACGATGCTGCTGCCGGCAGGAATCAATTGCAATCCGGGCCGCATGCTTCTGGCAAAACTACCCAACGACGCGACAACCGACGTTGACATACGTACACATCTCTCTCTATCCATAGTTCGTCGCTTCCCTTGTTCCGTAGGATATGCAGATGTTTTCTGTGCAGACGAATTCGAGAAACAGGAAACGGAATGACACGCGCCCGCGATTTCTTTTGAATCAAAAATCCGCACTCGTGAATCGTTAGTGATGTTAACTTCGCTCGTAATACGAGAGGATCCGCTCCTGTCGATGGCGAGTGAAAAGGGAGTCCTTGCTGTGTTTTGTTTGTATTCACTGTTTGCCTGTTTGTCAATTCTGGAACGGATAAGGATTTTACAGAGTGCACTGATAAGTGAAATGCACGGTTTTGGATTACGAACAACAAGGTGAACGGCGTGCGTTCACATTTGAGAAACCACTCATCAATTTTTCGGGATTTTCGTCAATCGGATGCTGAGACAAGTAAACACATTTGACTCGCAATTCAGTGAGTCGATCAGAGGCGAACTGTCATGATGAATGCAAAGCAACAGGAACAAGGACAATTATTGTTGAAGGCTTGTAAGCGTTGTAAGGGGTTGTAGATGGGGTTCTCATGGAGACATCGAAAGACGGGCTTGGAAGCCGCAGGGAGTTGGAACATATGGCTTCTCTCATTTGAATGGGGAACTCCTGGTTATTCAAGCTGGACTAATTTCAATCATTTTTTTGACTCCAACATCATCTTTTTCACCAAATGACGCCACTTTACCCGGATAGTCAGCACTGCATCGAATCGCGTTGCCTTTGCATCTATCCCCCAAACAATCCATTGAATGCAAAGTCACCAACGAACGCCGTAAACTTGTTTCATCGCTTTATTGCATCGCTTGTCTTGATTGAATTAAGGCAAAGTTAGGTCCTTCGCCAGGATAATTCAAAACTTTTCAAAGTACACCAGTTCAACAACGGAAAGATATCTCCTTAACATTGTAGCAAATTGTTTATATTAGCAACAATGTTCTCAGTTTTGCTAACACCGCCACATGAAATGTCGCCTTGCTACTTCTACCTCCTTCCGAAAGGACTTTTCAATTCGCTCTCACTTCGCCATTAAAAGTTCAAAAGTTATCCCCTCTCTTAAAGTTTTTTTTCCCTTCTTCTTCGTCTTTCTGGGAAAATACAACAAGGTATCCAATGGTTGTTTCGAACAGCTTAAGGTGAAGCCCTATTACACTTAACGACAGAAAGAAATGCAACCCCCCCCCTGCGCAGGGATAACTTTGCCGTAGTGCCTTCTGTTCATCCTCTTTGTCAGAAGTCAATGCAAATTTATGCAAAGCTTAAGTTTTACCATCATTAAGCGCACCGTAAATGTTGCTTTGAAGGCGCAAATCAAGTGTCCTTCGCCCGGAGCATGTAAGACGATTCATTTCGTCGTGCGTTGTTTTGGTAAACATTTGCTGCAACAACCACTTTGCATAACATTCTGTGAAGGATATGATAATGGATCTGGTCGCAGGGTGGTCCAGTGGCATCCTTTCAACAATCCGACACAGCGACTGAAATGTCATCGCCCATTCGGGTCTTCAGATGGCAAATGCAGTGTTCTAAATATTTCATTTCAATTTGTCGCAAAAGAAACACCCAGAATCCATCCTTTCCTCGCTTCCAATATCTTACCTGATGTCCCGAGCGATATGATGATGACTCTCTCCCTTCATCAGATACGAAAGAGCGCCCCGACACTGCCGGTTAGTGCACTCCCGCTGCGAAGTTGGCAAAATGTCATTATCAACGAGCACACAATGCACTCATTTTTCATTTTCTGTTTGTAGTCGCAATAAATGTTTCAAATCAAAATGGATCATCGTCGTCGCCGTTGTGTTATTGTTGGCTTGCTGACCATGCCGAATGTTGTTTGTAATTTCCCATCACCTTGCCGGACCTCAACGCAGGGCAAATATTTCGGTGTCCTTGTGTGTCGGAGTTTGCTTTTTATCTCTGCGGGAAAAAAAACTGCATACAATGGCGAGTGCGGCACGGCGGCGGGCGGTAATATCGATTCGGGTGGCAATTTTACACGTGAACAGCCACCACAACCGGATCAAATGATCGATGGTAAATATTTTCCCAAGAACAATGGCCGGGGCGTATCAAATGCACCGCACACCGGAAGTGAGTTTAGGGAGGAAATTATTGGACATATTGATGATTTGATTGTCGATTATTACTTCTTTTTCCATTTTTTTTTCCTGCTTTCGGTTTTATTTCGAAATCCGGCTCAGACATGATGAATGAGGAATGCGCTTGTTCGCTTTGCAGTGAATCATGTGTTTTGCACAAACTGTCGTACTGAGTCCGAATTTACTTACTCGAATGTCACACTCATACCAAGAAAACTGCAGCCACTAAAGAGGCGACTAGGGGTTGTTTTTTCAACCTCCAAATGAAAAATAAATAATGTGTGCCATTTATATTTAGACGCAGACTATTCGTCTGTGGTTACCTACAGGGTGGGCCAAATAAGTCAAACCGATGTTAAGCACTAATAACTTTTACATTTTCCAAAAAAAACTGTTATTTTTTTTTTCGTTTTGCAGTTTCAAATTTGTTTCCTGGAATTTTATAATCGATACATACGGTACACAACAACGCGTTCAAATTATCGTTTTTTGTGTGCCTTGCATCACGTTTATAAACGCAAATATTGGCATCACTTGCAAACGTCAAACGTTCATTTAAGCATCATCTCCCTCATCAGATTCGCAAGCTTTAAACATTTGATTCGCATTCGTTCTGAAACGTCAACAAGCAATTCAATCAGCAGTGATGACGCATCACTGTGCAAATGTTCGACGTTTCTGAACTCAGCCTGTCAACGACGAATTGTGATGACACCAATATACATATTTTTTTAATCTTGTTTTAAACGCGCCCGACGTTTTTTGTATATGTAGATATTTGAAAGATAAAGAAGTTATCCAATAGCTGAATATTCGAGACAAAATTGTTCGAGCCTGGAACCAGGAGTGTAATGGAAAATTAGCTAAGAAAGGTCCAATGTTGGTGGTGGCCCGTGGCGTTGTGGGTATGTGCGTCGACTCCTACGCACTTGGACCAACCTGTCTGGGTTCGATTCCTGGTACGACAAGAAATACTTTTCACGGCCCCACCTCTTTCGAATCACTGACAATGCTCAAAGAGTATAACTGTCTAGAAAAAGCTTCTCAAACTTGGCATAAAACTGTAGGTCCCTTCCACTCGTGATAAAACAATAGCACGCACAACACGAGTGGTTGTTAAGAAGCTAGGCCCTGGCCCTCTACGGGCTGTAGCGCCACCCATATTATATTATATTAGGTCCAATGTTGCCTATTGAGAAAAATGGTGATGTATTTAATATACAAAAAATTTAATAAATTAAATCAAATTATTATGGCAGGAGTTACATGTGTTTGCAATTGGTGGATCTTGTTTGGCCCGCCCTGTAGTCTGTACCAATGTACTGACTAAATTCTGTAAGCTGATATTTGGTAGATACAGCATTTTTAAAACTCTCCACTGAATTGTTACTATTATCTACACATGCATTGAGTAAAAACTTTTCAGTTATGTACATATGTACGTCGATCGACAAAGTTTACTTTTCTGTCTGATTTGGCTCGAGGCTCTTTAGGCGTCAACCGCAAAAGAAAATTGAAATAAAACAAATCCAGCTTTGTTTTGGCGTGATCAAAATGTTAAATTGCTCGTACTCTTTGCCCTGCATCAGGCATTGTTAATAAAGCGTCGAATGCTTCCAACACTTTCGAAGTGTACCATTTTTCTAAAACAAATGTCAAACCAGATGTCACAGAAAACAATGTTCCAATGCCAATTAAAACTGTTGCGGCTCTTAAAAAAAACATGTGAGAGGTTTTGGAAGAATGAAGTTTTGTTTTAATTCAACTCCATACAACAATGCCGAAAGCTGGACGATAAGCAAAACAGAAAAAATCAGCTTCGGATATAATCTGGTTCCGTCTGAATAGAGGAGAAGACATAACCGCGAACACTACGAACTGTACCAAGGTGTGGATGTAGTCCGGAAAGCATATGTCCGTTGACTGCTTGGCCACTTCGATTCCGAGCCTCCTGGTTCGAGAAGGAGAGGAAGACCGAACCTCCGCTATAAAGACCAAGTTATCGCGGACGCAAGACTGTTTGGTCTCGGTGACTGGAAGCAACGCGCTTAGGATCGTCAGCGAGGGAAGGCAGCTATTGCTCAAGCTCAGACCATTTTCGTTGGTCGATAAGAAGGTATCTAAGTGTACAACAGTGGTATTTATATTATTTTCTATCAGAATTTTTAGACCTTTCAAGCAATTTGTACAAACTAAATGTTGGGCTACCGGTGTTATTTACCTTTCGGTTAGTGGTTGTTTTTCACTCAGTTTACGACCCTTTCAAGTTCGTCAGTTGTCTTACTGCCGATTACGACAGTGTAGATAGGTGCCCACAAAAATGAAGAAGAATTAACTCCTGCTACAGAATGCGACTTGCTTGGAATTCATTTCCACAAAAATTCATTAATATCCGCCTGACTGTGCATAACATAAACTATCCTCTCTTGGGAGGAATCAAGAAGTCCGATTGAATAACGCATGTTTAAAGCTTCGGAGAATATGCCAAGTCTGTGGTTGTCACCAGATTCTGCCCGTAGGTGTGAGCCTAAATCGCCCTGATATTGATATGTAGGTTCACTTTTGATCTTAATGCGAAAGTGGGAATTAACTAGCTCCCTGTTTTTTTAATTCTTAAGTTATATTCGTAATGTTAAAAAAAAACTATACAACTCCTCAGCAATCCATAGAGATTCTAACCAAAAAAATTGGGGTGATTAGTGCACTCTCAAGTAGGTAACGCCCCGGACAGTGCTAACTTCACCTGGTGTAGGTCGAGGGGATGCAATTCTCGTCTGTCATCGTTCGTTCGTTTGATTGAGTGGAACATTCTACCTACGTTTGAGTCTGCAGTCAGTGATTTCTAATCCAAATACAGTTATAATTCACGTAATCAACCAACGAGTTATTATGCAAGTTACCGTGCAGCTACAATTAAAGCCCACGACGTCGTGGGAACAGCTATTAATTCGTAGCACTTCTTTGCTTTTAAAAACAGGTCATCTCTGAACTTTCACTGAAGACAACAATTCAATTCGACAGACCACTTAGATCCGTATTCACAAAGTAAGAACGGGCACACGTGCCATCGCATTGAACCGCATAACGTGACATTGACATCCTTCAGTGTTACTTTCAATTGCAGTCGTGGCTCCGAACAGCCTTGCATGTCCTTCAAAAACCAATTCAGTCGTTTATCAGTTGTCCGCCCAATGCACGACAATAGTTGTTCATTTTTGTTCACTTTTTCATAATGAAACTACTATTACCATTGCATGTGCAATCCTTTGAATGCAATCAAAAAGCAATCTCACAAATTGCACTTTTGTTTATCGACTAAATGAATGCAATCGATTTATGCACTGCAGTGACTGCATGGAAACCTCCATTTGCGTCCGCAATCGAAACAACAATTCATGTGGAATGTGGAATGTGGATTAGCCGTATGCAGATACGGTGGTTTTATAAAATCGCAATAGCAGGTGCCCCGTATTACTTTCAAATGTTCCCCATCATGCTGCACATGATCAAGCAAAAGCAGTCCACGCGAAGGTCCTCTGTGCGCACTAGTCGACAGGACAAAAACATACGTATGAAAAATAAAAACAAGACAAAACAAAAAACCAAACTCAAATCAATTAACGAAATTGTTTGCCATGAACGTGTTCCCGTCCCGTTCGGGGTAGGATGAATCGAAGTGCTGAGTTGTGTGCACAAATGGCCGTTATTATCCTTTTTGCGGAGGTAAACATGGAATCGTTAGAAAAATGTGTGCCACAGCAATGAATTTCAATTTTCAATTCGACGATTGTTTTCTGTGTGTTTGCCTGTGCATGGGATGTACACAAATAAACGGGATTGTATTGATTTTCGTCCTTACCTTGCTCGGTTGCTCGGTTTCGGGCGTATTTCGGCAACCGGTGATGATCATCATCTGACATCGACATCACTTCAGCGGCTAATGAGCAGCCGATTGTACCGTTGATTGATGCGATTTGTTTGAGTTTATGGTGACTCTTGGCTGAAGTGGCATCGCAATTAAATGAAAATGAATGTTGTTATGGTTGAAATGAGTTGCCAGAGAACGAATTGAATTGATCTCGAAAGCGATTATTGCCATAAACGCTGTTGTGAACGATTAATATTGAGAGAAACGCTCAAATATTGATTTGGTTTTCATTTCGGCTGTTCACTAGTGATGTGATTTGTGTGTTTTATGCATCCAAGCTGGATTTAACCAAAACACACACAATTGTATAAAAAGTCTGACAGTAATCTGAATGAAATTGCTGCTTAAACGCACGAACAACGATATTTTATCAAATATTGGAACAGATTTGACAATATTTATTTAAATCCATTAAATTGGTTGAAAGCTTTCTGCAAAGGCCGTAGGGCTGGGCTTCTTGTATTTGGCATGAACTCAACATGGTTTGTTCGGATACTAGGGCTTAAAATCTTTTCAATGTAGTAGAGAGTAGGGGTAGATTGGAACCGGAGATCAGGACTCAATCAGAATTACGATGATGTCTTCATCAGGATCAGCAGACGGCATGCCACCACATTGCTACAATCATGGAAGTATGACAAAGCAGGAACATCTTTGGTTACTTGCAATCTGGTTCGAGCAGTCGACACCCAAAAACAAACAAATTATGAATAAGCGATACCAGTGTCATACCTCGTGAATAACCGCAGATAGATGGTACCCTCGGTGTTGCAATAGGCATCGCGTAAGTCTTATAAAACGAAAACCAGATATAGATCCAAAATAATCCCATCACAAGTTGCTTACAAGAGGTTTCAAATTAGCACAAGAGACATTGCCATTAAAGCACACTGCCTTGTGATTGCGTCAATGAGAGAAGACTTGATCGCTTCTCAAGTTTCTACACAACCCCTCTCGACGAAGAAGACAAGGGGTATAGCTGGATACAAAACACAAAAAAAAAACATTTCTTCCAGGACCTGCAGGAACTAACTAAAATTCCCTTTACCTCTATTTTCAGGTTGATGGGTACGAGGAAGATGAAGAGAAATTGTTCCCTCTTTGGGAATCTCAATGGGTCCATCAAGATCGAAGTAAGACATGGCTTTCGCGTCCACTGACCTAACCTAACATAACATAGGTGAGTAGGTAATTGGGTGTCCATACGGCCTACTGGCCCTGACTCACTTAAACCAACGTGTTGAGTCTAATGTGCCCTTGCTAGGTAATATTATATTTACTACCGTGAGATCTACTGTAGTCCACAGCTGAATCGTTGGAGGTTTTTCAGCTCAACACCACTTAAGACCCCCACCTCTACGAAGAAGTGCTTTTCTAGGAACCTTCCGAGGCAGATGTTAGATAGATTATGTTTCTTCCTCTATGCAGCTTCTACAAAAGTCGCTGTGCGGTATGTTCAGTCGCATTGTATGTGTACCTGTGGCCCGGTCAGGACTCCTAAATATTAGCATGCTTACATCCTTGCGACTAAAACCGATCAATGATGTTGATCTTTTCTTGGTTAACGTAGAGCCCGTTGCTCCAATACTCAAGCCAAACCATCCGGTTCTGGCTCTATCCAGGGCTTCGTCTTCTAGTTTATGCTTTTTATGATGCTTTTTACCTCCCATGCAAGGAGAATGCCTAACACCTTCCTCGTTCTTTATCTTCAGTTTCCATGTCACTCAACCACTTAACTGATTTGGAAAAATCGATGAATACGGTGTCGTTTAATGGCAGGAGGCTTTTTGCGATCACCTGACTGAGAAGCATTTGATGCACTTCGCACCTCATGTTATAATTTTTGCAAATGGCGTCGTACGTCAATCATATTTGACAATTGTGAACTTGACAGCTGCAGTATACAAACAGACAAACAATGGAGCACTATACTCAGCAAGAGCGTGGAATAATTGTGAAGGAAGCGTTATCTGGTCGTGTAATCACCCGTTTTGGTGATTTGGCATAGCCAGCAATCGATACCATCCAAGACTTCTTTCATTGGGGCTACTCGCGACTTCAATCGAGTTTATGCCAACAGGCCTCAGACAATCGCAGACCTTAATAGCAATATTGACAGGAATACGAACAATTATCACCGGAATCTTGCGGAAAGTCATGGAAAATGCAATAAAACGAACACAAATGTGTATCAACACTGGCGGAAACCACTTGGCGGATATCATCTTTTCCACTTAACAAAAAAAATTGTAAAGGTCCAAAGAAAGATTGCCTCCGCTCAAAACCATTTTTTTTTATTTATTAAAAAAGTAATTCAGAAACAAAATTGGCCTTAAATCTTGCGTTCATATTTTGAATTTGTCACTGTTAATGGTGAGGTGGATCTACAGTTTTAATATCATTTAAGTTAGTTAAGAATTTCGTGGCCGATGTCATGGTTATGTGGAGCAAATATATCAACTACAACTACACTTGCGACCATCGCTTCATTGCACAATTGAAATTATGCTCAATTAGTCCTATGACCTAAACTAGAATATGAGCGATTTATGTACCAAATTTCATGCAAATTCGTGACGCTGCTCAGAAGACGGAGCTCCGCAAACATTCAAATATTTAATCTTTCTAATTTACAGAAAAAAACAATGTTTGTCCCTATTCGCCCCTCTTCCAAGCAAACCAAATTAATTCCACGTGCCAAACAACCACTGGCCGTCTTACAATAGTCCATTCGCCTCTTGCAAATTGTTGTTTGTCATTCGAGTATATCTTTGTGTTGTGAAAGGAATTCCCGTAGCCGATGAACTCCGTACAAGTCAAGATCTCATCATTTTTTTCGGAAATGGAAATATAACATTCTAATCTCTTTTGCAGTCAAGCATTTGTTTTGAACTCGACGCGATTGTATCGTTTTGCTCGTCGTATATGACTCAAGAGCACTACTCTTGACTACTCGTCCCATTACACGGCAAATATGGCCTTCACTGAATTTAAATACTGACTCTATGGAATCAGAATGAGCAGAGCAGCGCTTAGGACACCCATCGGCGTCATTGTGCCATTGGCAAACATGTCTATCTTCCATGGATCCTTCGTGAAAATTGCACAGACACGAGGAGAAGAAGATTGTAGTGGACATGCTTCACTCGTGCACCGCCCTCTCTATTCGAGGAATAAGCAACATATGGGAGCTACAGAATATCAGCGTCGTAATCGCTTCGTGACATATACAAAAAGGTTATCGCGATCCACGTGACCAAGTTCCAAATCCAAAAAAGACTAATGTTTGACTCTAAAATACAGACTTCTTAATATACTTCCACATCTACTGGTAGTCTGTATCACACCTTCTCTTCAGCCTATCTGCTCACCATCGTACAGAAGTATATGATCAACATTTCGATCTCGCAGAACTACGAAAACCCACATGATCCATAACACGACAAAGCCGCGGACCAGATTCCGCCAACGATACTCTGTGTCTCTCTGCCAGACATGCACAAGATAAATTTGACAGTGGATAAGAAACAAACAAAAAACTCTGATCCTTCCATACCGTCGAAACACAAGGAGTAGCAGGTGGTATCCATCACAATTTATGTCCACTCAAGTCGCGATTCTGCCCTTCGTACAGACGAGTGACCGATGAACATCAGAGATTGTGGCCCAGCAATCAATTCCAGTGCACCCAATACGCACTAATGAAGATTTAATTGATTTGTTTAACCCATCAATAATCGTGGTCGGTGGTCAAGGTGCTGCTGCATGCTAACGGCGGAGAATGAATCAATTGCGAAAGTTATTTCGATACCGAACTGATTAATTGAACAGGTGTTCAACGACGATGACCGCTGAGATAAGGGGACGCGCGTATTTTCTCCCAGGACAATGCGATTTACATTTTTATGTGGTTTTACATTTCATTGTCTGCGCATATCCTGCCCGAACAAGATTTCAATTTGCAGGACAATCAATGGCCAAGGCAGGACCCATTCAGGGTGTCCAGAGCGTTCAGGGCTAAAATCAACATTGCATGTTGGGAACTTAATCCCCCATTGTGTGTGCCTCTTCGGAACTACACCTACCGATGCATGAATGTGTGCGTGCCTGTGAGGATCAAGCAAATAATGCTGATACGTCCATTTGCAGGCCATTCTATAGAAAGGAATCCGAAAGTAACCGCAGCAAATGCCTGACTAGCAAGACACATCACGATTAGATACTATTCTCCCTTTTGTCCACTTTCGGTTCGTAGCTGAGTGCAATGTATGGGTTCACATCCTTTATTTGGCATGCAGACGAGGAAGAATGCACCCTATTTTCACCTCCTTGTTATCCCTTAAGCACTGGACGAGTTCTCGCACACGCACACAACCTCTCCCTGAATTTGAGTATATCCCAGGCTGGCTGATATATTGTTATTACCTTCCTGAATGCCGCGATAAGTACGCAAAAGCGATTATTTACTAGAATTTCAGGATTATTACTCCGTTCTGATGGGCGCTCGCATGGGGCAGTGATTTCCCTGGATCAGTCTGCCTTGCGATTGGGAGGCATTTGCATGGCACTGTTGATTGTGTCCCGTATAATGCTATTGTGGCGATAATGCGCTTTACCGATTTCCAAAGGATAGCCATCGGAAGAGTTAAAATTAAACAGAAAAAGCCGAAAGTGCCCTCTAGTGCTTTTGGGAAGGGAATCCGATTTGCAAAGCAAACCTTGTGGCAAGTAACCAAATCGGCTGTGTTGGTTCGCTTCCAGATTTTGAACTCGGATTATAACTGAAATTAATTGGACACTGAACGGATTTCGCATGATGAAATCCAGCGGCAGCGTTATTAAGCAGCATTTCCCCGTGGGAGAAGTGGTGGAATATGCCCCCGATGCAGTCGATTAAGGCACCCGAAACGGAGGCAGGGGATGTGATCGTTAAGCGGAAACTCGCTTAAATTTATGAAACAGATTTTGGCATCGCACTTGCCATGGGGTTGATGGAGCGGGATTATCTGAGGAGTCACATTACACACGAGGTAGTGTTTGCGTGATTCATTCGATAGGTGGTGGTGGTGCGTTCAGATGGAGGCCACATGAAAAGCAGGTCGATATGTTCCATTTCATGCAACCCTTATTGTTTCCGAGCGCATTTGTAAGTGTTCACGAATACCCTTCAGAATCAACGCGAGCAAAGGCCCTCGTATAGAGGATGAACAAGAATCTAGCCCTTGATACAAACCAATCTTCAAGTCCTGCTTTTCTTTAAAATTTCAATTCCAATCAAGGGTGTTCAAACGGAAATTCTTCAATGAAACCCCCCTACAGACACATCTCGGTTAATAATCAAGTATGGACATACCACACGCATTCACGACGGCCCCTTGGAGACTACCGTCCAGCCCATAGATGGTCCGTCTTGGTGACGCTCAATCAAACACACAATCCTTCCTCCTTTCGCGTGACAAAGTCGTCCGCTCTCTCGGCCCCTCACCGGTCGACAGATGTACTCCAGGTACACGATGGAGAATTGCGCACGCGCAGCCATTAGCAACAATTCATTGGCATTTCATGAATGAAAAGCCTCTAATTAATGAGAGAATTACTGAGTGAGACTGATGCAGCAGTGCATCAGTTATTAACTGGATGCAGCACACGCAGCAGTGGCGCGTCCAGATCCCATTTAGGGACTCGATCGTTCCATCCATTGGCTGGCTCCGGAATCTCCGCTCAGGTGGCACAGTATGAAAGCGCAGTTGTAAATGCGAACGCGAAACATGATCTGGTTTTGTTATCATTGAGATCATCATAATGCGTTTCGTTTTGAAAGAAAAAGAGCAAAGTTGCCTGTTCTGTTGTGTGTCCTGGCTGTGAGGTGGAAAAAAAAGTATCACTCAGAATGTGACGTAAAGTTTATTCAATTAACCAGTTCCTCCGACTGATGCACTTGCAATGGCGGGCGTAGCGTGTGCAGACGATGCCTGCCGAGGTTTGGCGAGTGCCGACACTCGCTCCGCGATCAGTGTGCATTTATTATTTATGAAAGGATACGAGATATTCATTCTGGTGACGTTCTTAAAAATGCGGGAATTTAATTATGTGCACCGGACTGAGGCTGCTGCTGGTGCCTTGCTGTTGTAAGCCGCATAACTTCGGGGAAACTGCTTGCAGTTGATGAAGCCAGATTCCAATGGTGACTTGGTTAGTTTTTCTCTTGGGGCTTTTGCGGCCTTCTTCATCGCCGTCACCCCCGCCCCTCGCCGCTACCATGTTGGTAGAGTTTTTACGCTCCTGTCTTGTATTTGTGAAGTCATTAATGCTGAACAGATGGACGACGATCGATGGCGATCAGTTCTGATCGATCGATAGGTTTTTCGTGCGCTGCATAAATAGCAAGGAGGCGCGCGTTTCATCAAACCTATGTCAGACAACTGGCAACTCTCGTATCGCGCATCTTCTGTCTTCCGTATACACGATCAGCGATCGCGGACAACCGTCCATTTAAGGATTTGTCACGTGCGATCTTTTGTTACAAATTCAGTAATCATTCAATTGCGTATTATGCATGCAGGGGAGAGATGTCACTGGAACCTGGGGCCGCCAACAGCACCTTCTGGCCTGAGTGCCTGCAAAAAGATCCTCAGATGCACTGGGCGGCGGCGACGCGGCTGATAGCCGTCCATCCGTCCATATATGGCCGACAGTGGCGGGTATGCAGCGAGCAGTTGTTAGCTTAACGATGAGGGGCGCCTTTTGTTGACCATAAAGACGGCCATATGGTGTTTGGTCAGTTGCTGGCAATACGCAGACTACGTACTGGCATGCGGCGGTTTGTTCCTTGTTTGCCGTTTTTTTTTTTGTTTTTTTTGTTTGTCCTGTGCTCTCGAGTTTAATTGCTTTTGCAATTACATTGCACTTGCTGTGTAATGCTATGTGAGATATGATCTATATGCGATTGCTGACTTGTTGATGAGGATGATTCGAGGCGGCCGCAACTTAAATGGTTTTTATTGCAATTAATCAGTGGCTGTCGGAGATGTCCGTCGGGATTTGAGTGGACTTTCACATCTGGGATGGCTTGATTTGAGCTCTTGATCATTGATCTGTGGTCATTTAAGGAATCTCGAAAGGAACTTCTGGACGTGGATGACAGACTTTCCATCTTTCTTTTTTTACATTTTTGTAGACTTTTAATATTTTTTTCATCGCCATCATCATCGTCTAACCTGCGTGATCCACCAGAAGGATCGCTGGGGTAAAGCACGCACGACAGATTTCAAGGACACTCGACCAGTCGCCTACCTGATGGAATCGCATCTAAGCATCGACTTAATATTTTATATGTTTTATTTATGCATCTTCTAGCAAAATAAGCATTGTAGCCTTTCCCCTTTCCAACAAATCGTTCAAGTGACATTCCATCAATCGCATCATACCGCCACCCGTAAAAACAACAGAAAACAAATTAAATGCCTCATCGTCAAACTGAAATGCAAATCCCTTCAGCAAATCCCATCAAAACCACAACCCAAGAGCTCTGCTAAGAAAATATTTGGCAGTAAACAGCAGCAGTAACAGCAACAGCGAAACGTCAAACCGAAAATCAAGTCCCAAGCCAGAGTTTGCCAAAATTATTAAATGCCCGTCGCATGAGATTTGACTGAGCCCTCAATGGTTGTTGTTTGCTAAATAAAAATAACAATCATCATCGACGTGTAAACATTTCGTTTAGCCTCAGTTAAACATCCGCACTGTGTTCTCAGGTAAATTCCATATCCTTCAGAATTCAGTCGACGATGGTGAGTCGTCTCCTGCTTGCAAGCGCAGCCTGCCAGCTTCTTGTCTTCGTCTCGAGCACGGTGTAGTGAAGGGCGCGTGCTACTACTCTTTGGCAAACACGAATCGCAAACACCCCCCGTACATCACCTGGTCTAATACAGACTAAACACAAACAGTTGCACCTGCCTTTGTGTTGTCCCATCCGAGTACAATCAGAATGCGTGTGTTTGTTCATTAGCATGCTTGTTGTTTAGGGCGGTTTCCCTGGTTTCCGTGTTCGTACTGGTATCCTTGGAGGTGGTGTTGTGTTTTTTTTTCTGCTGTGTGTACATTTCGTGAAATCAATGAACTTATGGCCGCGTAACCCCCAACACAGCACACCACTTGACGATATTAGTACGGTAGTTATCGAACGAAACGAACGAGTGGGTGACGGACTCGTGCGGGGTGGATAATAAATTTCGATAATTATTACCCCAGAGCATGTAAATCGGTTGAAACTTACGCGAAAGAGTGTTCTAATCAAACTTGATAGTTTTGATAAGCAGAAGCAGTGTTTCTAGCCGGCGCAGGGGAAAGTAACTATGCATAGTAACACGGTTCTATCGCATGGATTGCGCCCATTTATTGCAGCCTTCAATAGGCCGGAGCGGATGTATGCGAAGCGAGAAAATAAGTGGGGGCAAGAATGAATGGAGGTCTGTTGTTAATCGATATCGTTAGTAGGAATCCTGGGCTAATTAAGGAATAAATATTCTGTTGAAGGATATACCTTGTGTCGGTTATAAATTGAGGCTGCTCTCAAGATTATTATGATATAATGTCGTGAATCAGGAGACAATTAGTTTCTTTTTGTTTCGAAATCTTTTTCAACCATTTTTTATACTTGTTTCGTTACCGTCGTATGCATGCTCGTACAGGATATGGAATTATCCTGCCATGAAAAGCATTTATGATGGATTAAACATGACTGGATTAAAATGCTTACACTTTATGCTTACTCATTAAACAGAAGGTCACGACTGGAAAGACGATGTCATTAAACATAGAATCGAGAGGAATACCGTCAATTCAAAGTGACAACAGAATAGAGACTGCAGATTTGAAACATTCGGATATGACTGTCTTAGGAGATTTTTAATTATAGTAAGTTAAGAAAGATTATTAAAGCTCTACGTACATACGTAGATTATTGTTATTGTTTTGGGGTCTCATTAAGAAGCTCGTTTTAATTGGCAAGGTACAGTCTCTTACGCTGAAAGGTTCATTCATTGATACTACCTTGGTTTCATTTATTGGTCAACCACAAGTTAACTTTTATGATTTCTGGTAACTCGAAAAAGTTTATACCGTTTTCAGACTCACACAGCTGGTTGATGATAGAAATCGACCCGACTGTTCATAATTGTGCAAGCCATTCCTCATACAAACTGTGATGTGCATGCGGCTTGATTCAAAATGTACTCCTTTGCATGAAATAGACTCTTTGGGCATAGATGAAGTTTATATTCACCAGGATTCACAGTAGCGGAAAGTGGAACAATTACAGATTTCAGGGACATGAGATTTCTCGAAACGGAAGCGATTCTCTGCGATTTTAGAACATGAGAACATTCGATTAGCTTTCATCAGCATTTTGGAAGGAACACTCCATCTGGTGTGAATGAAAGCAAATTTCGTTAAGTTTAACGAAAACCTTCCACTCACATATTTTGACACTTGAGTGCCCCCTCGATTTTGGTGATAAAATATAGAGTGTGCATTGGAGGTAACTTCAAGAGATAAAATAGTTAAACAAAATGAAGAGTACTGTTTCGGAAGAGGAATACTGTGACGTGAAGTGAAAAACCATGAAAAAACGAAAACTGGAATGAAAGAAGACGATTTCATAAAGTTTTTTAAATTTTATCCGTTTTTGCTGTAACATTGCTGGAAAACGCCAAGCTCCAAACATGAGGAACTGATTGCTTAACCTTGAAATTATCCTCTCTGTCCCCGAAACACCTTGACTTATAGATCTTCTTTTCTCGCCTGTGCCTTTCAAAATATTACTGGTTTTTTAACCAGTTTACCAAATTACTGAAAATGAATATTTCCTTTGAACCCATTTTTGTTGATTAGCTGACAAGAATATTGTAAACAATTTAAAAATGAACATATTTACATTACGCCTTCCGAAAGAATTAACGAGAACGCTCGTTAAGTTTCGATGAATATGTGTAAACGGTGCTTTATTTATTTATTTACTTAATTTCCTAATGCATTTATGTACATATATTTGTTTCTATAATCCTTTTATTCCGACAACGCTGTTCGTAAGCATAGCCGAGACGAACATTTAATTAATACTCGCCGACCCTACAGACGTTGTCCTGTTTTAGCTATAAATATTCAATTCGAAGTGGAATAAATAATAAAAAAAAATATTGTAATGCTTTTTGATACACAACATTGTTAGTTTTCTTTTCCGGCACATAAATCAATTATTTGGTTTTCCGACACGCGAACAGGCGACGTACAATTGGCCATGTGAAAAACATGGATTTTCACGATTGATGCCACAAACACTTAACGACAGCCCTTCGAAAAAGTTGAATGGCATATCGCTCGGAATCATAGGCAAGCGTTGTATCAAACCGTCTTCACCTTTGTACATCGCTTTCAACATAATTGTGGTTTCGATGACGTTTTTCATGAATTTCTTCACCGCAATCCCGGTGTCATTACAAAGACGTGGCGGGTTAATGTTTCGCAACAAAATGATTACCGATCCCACTTTTAATTGCAGATTATGAGGTGGTAATCCGGGAAATTCCAGGGAATTAAAAATTTCCGTTAGATAGATGACAACATTATCTTTGTTAGTAACGGAATCAACTGCTTTGTATGTCATCAATTCAACAGCTACATATCGTCTGACAACAACGATTTTTGCAGCCAATATAAGATGAACGCGAATTCGGTTTTTGATTCAAGATGACAAAAATAAGGGAAAGTAATGTATCCAGACGGTGTGTCAAATGAATTTTGCGATTACCAATGGCGAGCAATTGTTTCGAAAAAAAAACTATTTCAGACCGGCAGCATGAATGCAGCTCGATGCGGATTAAACGCATGCATGTATATAGACTTCGAGTTTTAATCTCAGTTTTTATTGTTTTATAAGGGAAAGGTTTTTTTTTTAATTTTCATAAATGTGTTGTATTTTATTTGATTTACTCGTAGTGGGGTTGTATGGACTTCGAACGCAACGTACGTATTCATTGGGTACATCTTTGCAATCCAGCAAATAGGATTTAATCATAGATAAAATTTAGAAGTTGGCTTTCTCTATAGTACTTGATTTCTGACTCGAATACTGCTGTCACATGTTCGCCGATACCTATCTCAGATGTCAGCTTTTCAGTAATGCATATTCTGTGTGTGCCATAAATGAAAAATATGTAAAAAAGCGGCATAAAAACTTGAACATTGATGAATCAAAAACACAATAATCTGTGGTTTCCACATGTCAGACTTAATGATTCAGCCTTGGTGACACCATCGCTAGATATCTATGGCTTAATTTCTTTAATGACATAGTCTGACACCTAAATACCATCATTGACAGAGTTTTTGTCCTCTTCCTATTTCTGAGCCTTACGGCTCATCTATATAAATAACTATCTGTACCTATTTTACTCATTGTATGTGTTTTTTTTTTCTAATGTTGATCAAAGCAGTTGGAGAAAATAAAATTACTTGCATAGCTACATTATTCACTATATTTTAAGCTCCATTCGATTTGTACAATTTTAAGAATAGGTTTTCGACTTTTCCTTGGATAAAACTATTACCTACCGAATGCCAATCCTTGTGTTATCCGGATGATATGCGAACAAGGCCGGAATATTTATAAGTTCCTTACTGGCATTCTCCCTCAGTGAACTACGAAGTATGAAAACCACAAAATCGCTAATCCGGTCGCTGTCTTAACCGGCAGCTCCTGTAATCCTACATGCGTTTAACTCATGACGCTGTAGGTAGAATTTATTTCGGAAAATTGTTGTGAATTTGTTTTTCAGTTTTTTGTAACTGTAACTAGTTCGCGCCACCACGAATTTCACTCAACTCGTATTGCTCTCTAGTGTGTTTTCTTAATTTACTAAATTCCACATACATAGTGGGATTTCTGGCATACTTTGATTTGTAGTTTGTCGGATTATGAGAAGCTCTTTTTCTAAAAGTTTCGAACTACGGTCGGACTGAGGCGGTACTCTATAAACTGACATGGGCTTGCAACATGTTTGTTGGAATTCGGATTACCGCGAGTTCACTGTATTGCCTCTCCTGGCTAGTTAGCACAACAAATTGAAGCTCGGCTGGGTCTCTGGACACAAATGGTTTGCAGGATCTGCAGATGAGCTCGATAGGTCTGGCTCGGAAACTGCGTTCATAGCTCCTGAACCGTATTGTAGTATAAATTGGACAGCGGATACAACGCTGATCTACGAATTGAAAAACAAACTTCGCCTAGACCATTGGACCAATGGGGATTATCTTAGGCCATTCAAGCGATTAATCAGGCCTTATTTTCTTTAAGGAAGTCTTCATACTTGACAAGGAAAGCATAAGAAAGCAAACGATTATCAAAATGAATTTGTGACAGAACAAGGAATGTCGACTATGCCTGGAGGAGGAGGAGACATTCGAGCATATTTTATGTGAATGTCCGGCACTACTCTGGTTAAATAATCGCATTTTCCATAGGGAGATACTCACTTCAGTGCAACTAAAGAGATCCATAGCTGCTATCTTTCATACATTGGCAGTATCTTTCACAAGGTACGTCTTCTGGGTTAACGCCAACCATGTATCGACATTAGACCTAATTAGGTCGCGGTAGCGTTTGCCATGGCGTCATGGTTTGTACAAGAGGAACAAAAATAACATCCATAAAACAAATAAATACATAATTGATATGCGGCGGATTACAAAGACTGATTTGATTGCTTGGAAATGTAGGTAATGGAGGTGGCAGAATATCTTATTAATTGACTACCTGCAAATCATGCATTTTTTACATTGAATAACAACCCTCCACGAAATCCAAATCAATTAATTAAGGCAGCGCCAACATTGACTAACAAAAACCACAGATGTTAAAAAATGCCACTAGTGATAGGAACAATAGCACGCACAACACGAGTGGTTGCTGAGAAGCTAGTCCCTGGCTCTCTACGGGCTGTAGCTCCACCCATATATATACATATATATGTTAAAAAATGCCCTGTTTATCAACTCTCTCATCTTTCAGAACATGTTAAAATGACAAGATGAATATTTCAAATCCTTACAATAAGTAAAACTTCTATTTTTCCAATCGTTTGGCTTGATAATTGATTCATTAATGTAGCTCAGTTTCCTCATAGTAGATTTGGTTCAGAGATTCCCTTCCATTACCCCATTTTGACAAACAATCAACTGCACGACCAAGTTAATTTTTGATGCAACAGTTTACCCACATATCTATAGATTCATTCAGCATCTGAATGATGTCGATTCTCGAAAAGCGATAAAACGTGTCCTCAATAAAGGAATTCCGTCCTGCGTCCCGTTCCCTTTCAGAAGCTTAAATAAACATATTCACCGAAAACAGGGTTTCTAGGACACTCTCACACTCGAATCTATAAATGATGCAACAATTGGCAAACGTGCTTCGAATCTGATTCCCCAGATTGCCTGCTACCCAACCGAGTGATAATGAGCCTATGACTTCTCAGCAATCATCGTCCAATTCGTTTCAGGTCGTGTTTTTTTTTTTTCCTCTGATTTTTTTCCTCGTCTCATTCTTTCCCGCCCAGGTCGATCAGGTAGGCTACTTCCACATTAGGAGTTAGGAGTCTACTTCCCAGAGAATAATTGACTTTTTGAAGATACCGTGGAAATCCTTTCGTCATTCCCTCGTTCTCTCTGCCAAGGATACACTCTTGGTTCGGTAAAATCTGATTGTCTTGAGAAATTCTCGCCGACTATGATTTGTTTTGTTAAAAACACGTAGACACTGGAAATGTTATTCTTCTCAACAAACAACCGACTACCAGAGACTCAGCGTTTACACTAAACAACGCATCATGGTGGGAAAATACACTCGTAGCCCATCGGTCAGGTATGTGTCCTTAAGATTGACACACATGTTTATTATTAAGGCGTGCAGCGTGCACTGGTGACTGACTTTGCACAGTTCCACTGATTCAATTGGCAAGTATCGGCCCACCTGTTGGATTTGTGTAACTCAATGGTGATTGTGCGTGTATTATCGGCTCTGCGCACGGGAATTCCAGTGCAATCTCAAACATATGGAGACGATGTGTTACACCTTAAAAATGGAATAACCCTGAGCGGAGCGAAGGAAATTCCTCATCTCTCACGATCTTCATTTCTCACGATCTGTTTGCTAACAACTTTTGAGAATGTGATTAAGAAGGTCCATGTCAATTGTAAAGTGCATTTTGTCAACACAATTTCGAGGGCAGACGCATTCACAGAAGGGACGCGACCGTTGCAAATTTCTCAAACTACTTAAAACTACCACGGGATCCAAAATGTGCACTTACCTTGATGACTTTTTCAGAACATATGTGATTTGTTAAGGGAAACATTGAAGCACTTACCACATTGACAAAGTCCTGAAATGTTACGTATCCGGGTCCGTCAGGTACTTTTACTTTCATGGCTCTTTCGTACAAAAGCTCACGTTTATTCATAGGCACTTGTGACAAAAATTCTGGGGACTTTAGAGCTGCTATGAAGTCATCAACGGGAATTTCACCAAAGCCCTCTGGATCGAACTAAAAATATCAGAAAGAAGTAATTAACAAAAATCGGAAAGATAAGATAAGAATAGATTGCAGTTCGAGGTCGATTAATGTTCAGTTGGAAAATGCAGCGGCATTCCTTTTGTTCTGCTTTTGACGTTTGTATTGTTTTGTGGGCAAGACAACTTGGTCTTGGACCAGGTCTTACTATTTTATGCAGCAGTGTTTTCTATAATAATTGCACATTGAGTAATACTATCATCATGGACCATGCTCTGTGACCAATAATTGCGTTTCTTTGTACGTTTAAATTGATGAACTACAACAACTTGATAGGAATATCGTGTACGAATATAACAGAAATGTGGGTGGTTCTAGTCTAGTCTAGTTCGAGGTGGGCCTCGTCCTAGTTTCTCAGTATGATTCTGTCACGAGTTCAGGGACAGGGACAGATGTCGAACAGCGAAATTTGAGGAACTCACGTGCGTACTAATTGTAATTAGAGACACAAGTTCACCTGAGTGTCCAAAATATGAGTTTCTATTTGTTTTTTATAACTAAAGAGGTGGATATTTTGCGCAGATGGAGCAAGAATCCCAAACAGGGTAATGAGGATGGTACATCCGTAGTCTTGAGTACAGCGGAGAATAGTCCAAATCTGGAGGAAATAATTTTCAACAAAAGCTGGCAAACTGGTGCTATTATCACTCTTTAAAAAAGGGGATCAAAGGAAATTGCTCATATTATTTACAGGAAAGTCTACGTTAAGGTGTTGGAGGCGCGTTCTGGAGCTATGGTCGGTTCCAGGATGGGTATGAAAAGTGCGGATTACGTCCCGACAGAAGTACAACCGACCAGCTTTTCACTCTATGAATGGTACTCGAGAAGGCTTGAAATTATGCCAAACCGATCTACAGCTGTTTTTAGATTTGGAAATGGGATACGATCGAGTGGCTCGAGGTAAGCTTTGAAGTGTTCTGCAGGAGTATGTGATTGATGGTCCTCTCACGAGGAATATTTCACATTAGGAGAGTTGCACATCCTTACATGGTTTGTGGCCGTATGTGTTGTGATTCTGGGATGAAGGTTAACGTGGACAAATCAGAAGTTATGGTCATTTCCACAACGTCTGTTCAATGCACTCTACATGTTAGTGGAGTCCCAGATGGAGAGCTGTATCTCGAGGTCTTTTTCCCTAGTAATGGGAGGAGTAATGCTAAGCTTTCCAGCAAGATTGGCCAAGCTGGGTCTACTTTGAAAAAGCTGGTTGCGCCTGGACATCACTTCTGATGAGTTAGACTGCTTTATGAGTACATTTAAATGCCATAGATCCAACTCCATATTGAAGGTATCATTCATCATTTCTTCTTGATTTCCTTAGCATTAAGGAATGGTTTTCCCTACTTCCATATCTCTGTAGATTGTATATCCCTCATACGTCATGCATGGTGGTCTGGTAGATGTTGTCTAATGATAACTTCCATGACCCCTGTGATAACTACGTTCAGTTCTATTTGCGGATATGAGAGCCTTGAATGTTTTGTGCTATTAATACTGAGCTCTTACGATCTAATGCAGGACATACCAGTCTTGCTGCTGTACAAGAATCAAGGTTCGAGTGAAAATTTCTTCGTTCGTTTGAATTTAGAGAATTTGTCGGAGCAGCCGCGAATTTTCGAATAGCAATAACTTGAAGAGTTGATCAGTTGAAAAAATGTATCATTTTTGATTGTTTACTATATAAACAGACCCTTCGCCTGTGTGGTTGTATGTATTTAATAGGTTAACTTCCGGGGACCGATGACGTATAACATATTTGGCACGAACTTAGAATCTATCAGGCATAGGTCATATGACCGTCATATACCGAGCTTTTAGCGCCACATTCGAGACAAATAAGTAAACTACTATATACCAGCAGGCATATTGCGCAAGCCAATCCTGTTTAATGTGATTCTCTACATAAACTAGTTCATTCAGATTTTATGTCTAGATATTGCTGGTAAGATTGAAGATATAAGCTCGTTTTCGAGGTTTAACATTAATGTTTTGATGTCCTTACATATATGTATTTAGTAGCGTATGTTGAAGCAACAGGTTGCAAAAAGAGATAATTTTTGACACCACGCGGATTAGATAACTCTTTCTCATGCAACCAACCAAGTGATTTAGCTAACTTCCTGATGTATTTTCAGTTCACTCAAGTTCTCACAGAAGCAGCGCAGCGTGTCTATGCCACAGTGTCTTTTTAAGAAGCCGATGAATGACCTGATCTATCTGACTAAACAGAGTGAGTGTTTGAGCTTGAGTGTCGGCTGGATGTGCCTAGTAATGTATATGTATTCAATGGGACTGCTTGCTTAGGGATAGATCCCTTAAACGGACAGGACCTCCGATTTGCATACATTAGGTGAATACTTCCCTTTGAGGGACGAAAATGTCAGCGTCGGTGAAAGTTTTCTGTTCTTGGCATCTATTTCAGTATATTTGAGTTATATGCTATAGTTCCACCTAGATGAACATCCCAATTTTAGCTACACAATCACTTAGAGGTTGACTTAACCTAACTAAAACGGCCACATTTCCTTTAGATTTGATCAACTTATCCAACAAAAATGATAATAACATATTCAAAATCTTATCACGGCTTGTATAAAGTATGCCAGTAGAAATTCACAAGCATCGGTGGTTCAGTGGTAGAATGCTCGCCTGCCACGCGGGCGGCCCGGGTTCGATTCCCGGCCGATGCAATCATTTTTTTCTTTTTTTCCCATCTGCCGTCTTTTTTTTGTCAAACTCACCATGTCAAATAAAAGCTTCCATTTCTGCAAAAGAATAGAAAAGTTTATAAGTGCACGCTCGGGTCAACAAAATCTCCCACTCACATCTCGAAGGAGTTCCCTTCGCAGTTCAGCCTCGTCAAACTCGGAGTTGAGATCTGTGTGGTCCGTGTCGTACACTCCATCGTTAACGCACTGAAAGTATGCAACACACTATGTTACCTGTCACTGTTCTAATTTCAATGATAGCACATACCTGTGATAGTGTTCCAATAGAAACGAAGGACCCAGCTATCGTCGATATATGCTCCACCTCAACTGGCAGTGTTTCCTGTTGGCTGGTACTTGTATTCTGATTCGGATTATCGGTGCCACGCGAACTGCACCGATCAAATCCTGTCCACATTCTTACCGTCGGACTATCTTGTTGGTGATTTTAACTTTTCCATTCAAATTGAATGTGATAACTGCAAATGTCGTTTCCAATAATCAAAATAAAACTTCGTTAACTCTCGGTGCACATTGCTGGTGAGGTTATCCAAGTGCGGCTGGTTTTATCTTCGGACGGTTGTTGAAATTGAATATTCGTTCTATCCTGAAAGTATGCAATGAGATGGGTTTGAATTATATAGCTGATTGCTGGGTAGACGGTTAATGGTGGCTAGGTGGGCTAGCGTGCCTGGGCGCTGGTACTTTTGCGACGAAGCGTCTCCGGTTCGATTCCCAGTAGCTGCTGATTTGTTGTAGTGGTTATTGTTTTCTCTCTTATAAAATCAAATTTCGCCTCTGCGTTGTTTATTAGGGAATTACTTTCAAATGAAGTGGTTCCCTCAATCAAAGGGGCCAGAAAAAACAATCCCGATTAATCATAGACATGGTCCTTTGATGCCTTTGATCTATTTCATGCTCGGGTAACACTTTTTGAGTGACTCAAGGAACATCATATTATGGTAGTTGGAGGGGCGGCTATTTAAGCTCTACAAAAGGTTGGAGATCACAACGTTCTTAAAACGTGCGTGTTCATAACTAGGTTCATACTACTGTAGCCGCTATAGATCGATGAGCGGAAAGATTTCAGCCACACTGAAATAAGCAACAAATGCACAATTCTAGACAGCACTGCAATAATTCCTCTTGAGATCATCATAGACTGCATTCGTCATGAGCTTAATGAAAAACCTCAAATAAATTCGCCCCGCATAAATAAATTACAACGATTATCATAAATAATGCGAAGCGATTTGTTTAACACACTCCACTGTAACTGAATTTTAATGAAACTATTTATCAAATGCGAAATGAACTTTAATTTGCACACAATGCATTACTGTTCAAGTTGTGGCCATAATGCGTCCAATTGACTATAAATTTTAGAACAAAATAAATTTACACTCATGCACATAAAATTCGGTGAACACTCCGGAAGTGTTGGACTAATATGTTAAATGATTCAAACAGTGTCAAATAAATTATTGCACTCCAGAGTAAAGTTTATTTATTTGTCTGCACTTGAATGAGGTAACGCAGCAACAGATGAATGGGGTGGGGATACACATGAACGAGTTTATGTGGCCAGTTCAGCGTCAGTCATTTTGTTACTAGCATTTGGCGTCCACTCTTGATAGAGTATTTGCAGATAGCATGCAACTGCAGGGACTGTGGGGTATTGCATTTCAGAAACTATATTTTTACACATAAAAGTGTTTCGTTTGCACTTTGCCAGATGGAGAATATGCATTCGTGCATCGATGTTGCCTTAGTAATTTAATTAAAGAAACAAAGCAAACTCAACGTATGTCCTTTTCATTCGTCCTACGAATTGAACCAGGGTAGCATGAACAGGAGAAGAATGATGTCAGGGCCTAGACTATATGTAACTGCATTTCATCAGTGAAATTTAATTGTAATCAATCAACAATGTACACACATACGAGTACATGGCCGTATTAGGAAGGAAGCGGTCACTTTATACACAAGCTGGGAAATTCTCGGCCCCAAGTGGGGTATCCAACCGGAAATTGTGCATGGAATGTACACTGCAATTGAAATACCAATACTGAAATACCGTGTCCTTTCCAGCCGGACAGCACTACAGACTGAACAACGTCTTAGTCTTAGAGAATCCGGAAACCTTGGGAGGCATGCAGTTCCACACCGAATGCAACCACTCTGTTGCATTTGCTTTACTTTAAAGAAAACTCAATGGCAATTGAATGTGGAGACAGTATTGGGATCACTGTCGTTGACTCTGATTTTTACGGTGAATGGGAACTTATGACAACCAACGCGATTAAGCTATAAAGTTAAAAAAGGTAAGAGATTGCGCTGGAACTGTACCTACAGTAATGAATAGATAAACAAATAGATTTAGAGATCCCGAAATAGATCTAGAAACAAATAGATTAATTAGCTCCCTTTAAGGATTTTCAATAAGTTCACAACACGGGGACGATTGGGACTATCATCAAGTCAGGAAACTTCACGAAAGGTTCTGAACCGAATGAAGGCATATGCTCAAAAGTCTTTGCCATGTCGCCAGAGGTTTCTCTGACCTTCAATGCAGTGTATACCAAACATAACTAACATCTCTTCAAAAGAGACGAAATCTAGTGTTCTAGATCTAGTGTTTTTTCTAATCATAGTTTATTTTGACACTGGCAGATGTTCCCGCTTGACAGGAAGTCAGTATTATACCACCGCGGAACAAAATAAATAGCTTTTCGCTTGAACAACATTCTGAAATATTGAAAACTTATTTGCAAAGTGAGTGCTGTGTGCCCCAAACCATGCGTTTCTTTTAAAGAAGTTTCGGCGAAATGAAGCATTCGCCGCGACTGCTGCACGCAAGTTTGTGCAAAAAGTTCCTGATACTGGTAAGCTAGTGGACAATACTTACGGCCTCCATCATTGTACAGTGCGCACAGATGAGAATGTGGCTGCTATGGCCGAGAGTATGAGACTCAATTCACGAACATCAACTCGTCATCGATCTTAATAGCACAACATTTCACGCAATAGCCTGGGGAGAAGATCTCGGCTTGTTCGCATACAAGGTCTAATTAGCTTAGCAATTAAAGACGCGCGACCATCCGCTTCATTATCGCTTCGCAGTTTGGGCCTTAGAGCAGCATGAATTGGACAACGATTTTGGGACACTTAAGGACACTTGCAATCCGTGAGCTATAGCCCGAAACCATCAACAAGATTTTGGAAAATTGGTGTGACAGAATGCGCTACGAAGCCAACCGAGGCAGCAACAATATACACACAACGAGACGACGAACAGGTCACTTCGCGGTTCGATCTGGTAAAAGAGGTTACTTTGTGTATTTTATATTAATTTAATAAATACAGTCGCCTCCCGAAGTCGAATTTTCACGGGATACCCAAATCAGTTCGACTTAGGGAGAGTCCACTGTACTCACTTCAATTATTCAAGCGAAATCCAAGCGGGTATAAAATCTCCGGATTGATGATGCCGTCATCTAATAAATCTAATATGGTAACATTTTTTTTCATGGAGGAGATGACGGTCAGAGGATACAACCTTACCGTCACCAACGACCCTGGACGGATAGTTATTTATCTAAAATGGAGGAGGCTGACATGCCCATCGCATCAAATCAGCAGACATCCCATTCCCACTAAAAGTAATCAAATTATGTATGTTTTTTTTACTGGCACACGCCATGAAAGTGATTAACCACAGACGGCACATGATTTCAAAATTAATGTGGCCAGTACTAAATCTGATTATAACCGAATTACCCCTACGTGTAAAGAGAACGGGCATCCGTAAATAATTAGGCTTACTGATTTATGGAATGGATATGTCTTACGAGGCCAAAGAAAAGACTCTCCATTAACATAGCACCTTCCCAGATCTTGCAGCAGCCTTTTGTTTTTGGACTTGCATTTACGCGCTTAATCGATCAAGAATTGTAGTGAGTTGACCACGAAAGGCGAAGAACATGAACACGAATTCCGTATGCTTTAACATCAACTGTTGGGTAACCCATTTTTACACAAGCATTTCTTCAGCGATGAGGTTCGTTTTTCACTCGATGAATGCGTAAAAAATTTGTCACTTATATATGAGGAACATAATGGTAACTGTCGAAAGAGCATTGCGTCCACAAAATATCACTATAGGGTGTACAATTCGGAATGAGAAATGCTCAACCTCTGCCTTTGATAAAATTCAGCTATTTTGCCATGACTGGAGAACTACCTTTTTCAGTGCTCCGTTGTACACGGCACGGTGAGATACGCACCTAAAATGGCGCATATTCGGCACAATTGACCCGCAGGAACGGCATTCCCCTGCTGTGAGAAGTGTAGTAAGATATCTTGGCATTTAGCTGGATAAATATTGGTATTTTGACAAACATGTAGATGTTGCTCTGACGAAAGCCAGAAAGACCTTTGCGTCGGCAGGATGGTTGTTTTTCAGCAGCCAACTGGATCCCAGGGAGGAGATAATCTGCTACATGGCCTTCATCCAGCCAATTATGTTTTGCGGTTGTCCTCATCCGTATGCCAAATACTGACAGAAGTTTTTGGCCTGAAATGGATGATATGGTGTCTTCTAAAGAGTGGAACGACGACGAACCATCAATTTCAGTTAGAATTTGAAAAAAAAATTGACGAATGCAACTTAAAGCGGAACCTCAACGAACGGTGGAGACAGCTAAACAAGAATTGAACTAACTTAGTGCCTCCATTAGTGCACATCGTAATTGGCTATAAAAACCATTCCATATTAGTTTGGTACCGCAAAAACGAGTCGATGTGCGTCCGAAATCAGGCTTAAGGTCTAAGGGTGAACGGATGAGCATTGCTTGTGACGCGAGTATTGCTGTTGAATTGATGGAGAGCAGGAATACAATTGACTTCTCTAACTTTAGTACCGTTTGTTAAAATAGCGATGAAACAGTGCACGAACGACACTGTAAGTATAATGGTTCGCTTTTGGATTCTTTGCAGTAGGAAGGTCTTGAGTGCACCAGGTCAGCGTTTCTGGCGATCTCAAACCCATATCAGGGATGAAAAGACTCTCGAATTCGTTGACACAACAAAATAACTGATTATTGAGCGTTCGTTTTTGTGACCAGAGATCGTAATGAGTTTTAGAAGCAATTAATTCCACTCCATTGTTCTTACACCAATTGTGATGACTTAAAAGAGTATCCAATGAAAACCAATAAACTGTCAATTGATTTCGTAATAAGCCAAAGTGTTTTGGTATACATTTAAAATCTTGCTGGCTAAATAAGATTTCCTTAAAATCAACACCTCAATCTCAACTGTGCACTTATAAACTTCCTGTTTATTCACACACCTTAACTTAATACGATTCGTAAACACAACGATACCCACAATCCGCATTCACAACACAAGAGTAATTTGCTTTACCTATACCTAACCCAACTAATTTTCATGGTGTAACGTCACATAAGCACAAATTTAGCGCAAAATATAGTGATGACGTTATTCGGTTGTCACCAAAAATATAAACAAACTCACAAAACAAACACATAAGCACCTTCAGCAGCCATCTCTTCACAAGAAAGTTAGTCACATGGGCTCCTTAAAAGGTTATTGATCTCCCAGACATGACTAAGGGCAACAACAAAACCATTTCAAGTTTAGGCTACGAGAGCAAGTCAAAGCCATTACTTCTGTGACAACGACGGTGTGCTCTCCAAAAACACACAACCGTACACTCACACGTGACTCAGCTGGCAGGAGCCATTGCCAACGTCCTCTGGCGAACGTTGTTTTACACCCTCCGACGGGTGGACCACCCCCATCCACTCAAACACCCTTGAATAATTGACGGAAGGCAAAGGCAAAAATGATACAAGCATAATCGCACTATGGCAGTGTTGTTGGGATATTCAGAAATTCCATCTGGCGCAGAATCCCAACAATTACTATCGCTGAATGGGGGATGAATGCCGTTGTCTCACGCACCATTGAAATGATTTATACAATTTAATGAATAATTTTTATTACTCCCTACTAGCGCGTTAGGTGCTGAGTGTTTAAAACAATCAAACAAAATTGCCAGTAAAAAAATCAATAAATCACATCACTTTCACAAATCAGAGGCGCCTCGTGCACCCGCAGCCACAGGCTGGCCAACACAATGCGGTTGCGGACCAAAACAGAGCCCGGATTGCCGCAGTTGTCGCGGTTTCCATGGCACCGCAAGCACTTAGCAGAATTAACAAAAACTATTTGTTTAACATTTACCAAGAGCAGTACTATTTATGATGAAACTGAACTGATTTCCCGACTGTTTAATCTCCATTCACCGGTAAGAGGACCAAACGCGCGGAACACCCCCAAACGAGTTCGCGGCAAAATGACAACTACTGCCCTCTCACGCAAACAGGGTTGTCGCAGCGACTTCACGTACGAAGGGTTGAATGAACATGAATGCGAGGGGTGAATGGTGGTGAATGAAACACAGGGCACGACGGATCTTAGTGTTTACCATCGAATTTGCTCTCTGCCAAGTGGGCGGCTGGGTGGGTGTTAGAGTGCTGACGGTACATGCGCAGATCATCAAGAGACTCACCGCATGAGGCATCCATTAGTGTTCTCTCTAGAGAGGTAGTCTATGGAAATGCGAGCAAGGTACTCCCTGCTCACCCCATGCTAGACGATTCGATACGGTTCCGATGCATGAGACCCGAGTTGCTGCACATGCTGCATAATTTAACGGTTTTGTTATGCGATTTTTGCGTTTTGTTTAGCCTTTCTTTGTTACCGATTTATGTTTTTTTTTGCTTACTTTTAATGTTTCAACTGATTGAGGGTAGTTTTTGCTTCTGCTTTGGGATTTTGCAATTGGAAATCGTTGCTGCGTTGTAAATTGTCGCGCTTGTATTGGAAGAATGCAACGATATTCGTGCCATTCAAAGGTGTCTAAGAAGAGCTACATGTATACACGATGGCTTATTGCAAATATTTAGAATTTTGAATTCTTTTATTGCACTTTATGGAAATGACACCCTTTTCTGGTACGCATTTGAAGCCAGTCAATTACAAGGTAAATATGGAGCTTTGAATAATATAACTATATATTCATGCATACAAGGGTATACAAAGTATGTACATCAGCTTTGAATACTTAGGCTAACAAATTCGTACCACATTCTCTGTTAAGAACATATGTCGGTACTTTCTTTCAACTGACCAATGCCTGAAGTGACTGATATTCGCCATCTCGCTACTCCTTAGTCAGATCCTTGAAATTCAAAAGAATTTTAAAGAACTTGGTGTTAATTTGAAACGCCCAAACATTAATTGACTTAAATAAACTTAAGCTTATGTCACAACCGAACGGAGAGTAACCAAACGGATTGTCAAATTTCAAAGTCGGCATAATTGCTCCTGGCAGATTACGGAAAATTCCAACACCATCTGTTGTTTACATATCTACGTATAGACCGATTCATTTCGCTCCCAGTGAAGCAAGTAAATATGAACGAAACTTAACGAAACTGAGCTATGTGGTTATTACGGTTGCAGTGTGTCATTGTATTCTCTGGGTTGCTTGTGCTTACTTAAGTCTCCATACATTTATTAAGGATTGGTCATAGGTTAAGTTGACTTCAAATTAATTTTGACAGCACAACTGTCATGTCCAAGTTGTTCCTCATCTTTACACCAGTCGCTTGGTCTTCATTTATTATAAGTTATAACCATTTTCCCTTCCATTCGGCTTCACCGCAGACTGGATGTATGAAATATCGGACACATCAATTTTCTTTCGAAGGTACAAATGAGCTTCATACAGCTTATAAGCCAGACATCAGCTTCAAATGCATAGACTGATATGATGAGCTTAGTCCTTTTTGTTGGAGAATGATCCAGTCCCGCCTAAATCATCTTGGAAGTTGGTGGTACCTGCCAGTTATCTAATATTTGTTAGTTTGGTTACTATTTTACACAGTCAGTCTCACTTGCATGCGACATATTGAACGTGTGCGTCTTCTGTTGCATTGTCTCTGACTGCCTTAAAGTTATACACCCCATTGTAATGCTTTGCCCATGCCGTAAGCACACAGTAAGCAAAATTGTGACCAAAAAATTAATTTTTACAACTTGCTCAATACTAAGGATTAGAGTGTTGGCGCAACAATAGGGGCCCAACTGATGTACGTTGTTTAATTCAGCATTTGGTATTACAATATCGGTTTATTGCTTATTTTTTATGTCCTACAATGTCTAGTGCTTACATCGGGTTGTTCAAATCCATGGTGGGCCGTGGTGTGGTAGCCGATTTAGCCTCTATGATGACTGTTATCGTTGCTTGGATAGATGGTAGAAGTCAAGCGGCTAGTTGTTAGATGTCGTTTGGAAGTTCTGCTTGCTTAGCAGTGGTTCCTGATTACCTCGTTAGGATAGTGCTTTTTGAACAGTACATTCTGCTACTCATTGTAAATCTTCTTGTTGCCGTGGTGCTTTCGACGGTGCCTGTTGAACGTCCGTCCTGTACATATTCGCAGTAGTTTCCTTTCGAAAATTGCGAGCTTCTCCTTGCTGGTCTTGTAAATGGTGTGCCATATTGGCATGCCGTACGTTAAAATCAGCCGTATTAGCTGATTGTAAAGCAGCAACTTTGTCCTCTGGCTTAATTCATTTTGCCTACGCTTCAAAGGATAGATAAACCGGTGGGTTTTCATGATTTTACTCTTCTTAAATAATATTGCATATTCTCAGGTGCTACTAAACACATTTGCGATTTTAAATCCCTTGTATCTTAATTTTCGGTTATTGTTGCCCTTTTTCTTTGCCCAAACTTAAATATGTTTAAAAAGCAATGAATCCACTTCATAAGACACCAAGCACACCTTCAAAATCTCTACTTCACAAATGTAAAACAAAATCAGAATACCTAGTGACTTGAGCTCTAAGTTTTGAATATCATCAAATTATATAAATATAAAATATAAATATTTTTGTTCTCAATCAAGTCGGGTCGGAAAAATTGTTTTGTGGAAAAAATTAAATTTTGCTTAATTACCAGTATGGCTGAAAATAAAAAGAAAATCGAACATGAAACTCAAATCGAAAAAACAAAGAAGAAAAACGACGAAGAAAATGGGACCAATGAGAATTCATCAATTGAAGAGGATGAAGAAGATGAAGATCCACCACGGCAAAGCACGCCAAAGGTATCCGAAAAACAAAACTTAACTATGAAGGGTGTGCTAATAGTAATTTTGTAGATTGATTCATTGCAGCTAAGAGAACCAAGGGATATGTGCTCCGGGAGTAGACGTCGCCGACGTTTCGATCGGCGTCCCGAACGACGTTCCGAAAAACATTCACGGTCCTCTCGTTACAGGAAAAGCAGGTCGCGATCAAGGCGTCGCAGTCGTCGTTAGTCAATGTTTGTTTTTGTTGTAATAAATTTTGGAGTTTATTATTTGGTATACATTTTGCGTTTTTATGGGCGGAGAGGAGCGTTCGCGTTCTTAGATTTGAATGTATTAGGCGAATATTCGTGAACACATTTGTTGTAAAAATATGGAAACAGCTGTCTTGAACTCGAATATTAGTTTATTATGGGTCATTTCATGAAGTCGGCTGACTGCGCAGTCTGCATTCGTTGGGCCGACTACACTGGAGCACTCTGACTCAAAAATTAACTGAAATTTGTTGGTCTTGCGGAGAATACCAGCAGGCGCATAGCTGCCACCTGATCCAAGCAAAGGCAAGACAGTTGCAGAGGAAGTGCTCTGCAGCGTCGTCGTCTTCTCCACAGGCGTCGCAGAGAGTTTCATCGCTTACACCAAGCACATTTATGTGACGAAGTGGTGGACTGTTAGTAAGCAGGTAAGTCGTCTGCAGTCTTTTCTGTCAAGAGATAACATGAATGCCGCGGATTTCATACAGACGTTAGGGAGCATGCGCTTGGTTTGTCTTTATCCTGGTGAGTCATACCACCTTCAGCTGTGCTCTCGAGAGGCCCAACCACGGATGAAAGCCATAAGCAAGGACGCAGGAGTTACAGCACATGTTCGGGTCCTAACAGTACCTTCCCTGATCCTTGTCAAGCAAGTTCACTGGCGATCTCATTTTCCGTGATCCCGCGGTGGCCCGGTACCCAGACAAGTCTTTGGCTTCTCTCTTATGTCACATCATCGGATCAGTTCCTGTTACAGTAGTTTCATCATTTTAAATTTGGATGGTTTGTGAAATTACAAAACACGAGAATAGTTGTACTACTAGATTAGTGCATACTCATATATATATATATATACTCATATATATATATATACTCATATATATATATATACTCATATATATATATATACTCATATATATAATTTAACCTCTGTCTTGGGCCAACCTAGTCACTTCCGGTCAGGATTTGCCGGTCTTTCGATGTTCTTTTTCCACGGTCCGTCTCCAATTTGAGCGTAGTCGAACCCTACTGCGTACTCCTTGCGGTATCCAGGTGATGGCCATCCTTCCGATATCCGTTCCCGTGTTACGTAGGGTGTGGCCTATCCAGCTCCACTTTCGATGTTGTATCTTTACTGTGATGGCCAGAAGAGCTTCAGGATCTTAACCCTCAAGCATTTATTGACGACGATCTGAAGCTTGCGAGCAATGACATTGTTTGTCTTTCATGTCTCGCATACAGCAGTACGGATTTCAAGTTGGTATTGAATATCCAAAGTTTGGTTGAGGCGGAGATCCAGACGCTGCCAAGCGAGAAGTAAGGGTGGCGGGATTTATTTGTTCGAGACATGACGTCAGTTTCTGCACCTCCATCTTTAGACAAATTGCTGCCGAGGTAGCAGAATTTACTGATATTCTCAATTGGACGCCCGCCTAGCAAGAGAGGTGCCTCGTGTCTTGAGCCGATTCTCATAAGATTTGTCTTGACTACGTTGATTTTCAGACCAGCTCCTCTGGCGTTGAGGTCCAGAGCGTGCAGTTTTTCCCGGCAAAGGAGTTGAATAGCAGACAAATGTCATCGGCGTAGTCGATGGAGTCGGTGGAGCTTGTCCACCAGAGACCATTGGATTCCTTTGGAGGCGGCGTTGCTTGTCCGGTCTAGGCAAGGTCAAGGACGATGATGGAAAGCAGGGGTGATAATATGCAACCTTGCCTTACACCTCTGGTGCTGGTAAATGAGATACTGTCCTCACCCTAGAAGCGCACCTTGCAAGACGCTTCCCGGTAAAGCTCCTGAATGAGCTCGATAATGGATGGTGATATTCCAATGTTCTCCAGGGCGTTCCAAATGGCTTCTCGTCGGACCATGTCGAAGGCTCTCTCGAAGTCGACGAATAACAAAAATATTGGAAGTTCCATTCAGCCTACTGTTCGACACAGACGTACTTAGTCAAATTATTATTGCAGACATTAATAAGTTGGATCAGAAGTAGGCATGCCGATGATGAAATTATAGCTCCTAAATAAGACCAAGTGTCGACTTCTACATTCTCCAATATTTCATTTCATTTATTGTTTTCATTGTACATTAAGAGTGCTATACTCTTTAACGTGAGGGTGACATATATAAATAGTGGTTAAATTTTTAGGGCCGATGTTGATTTTGAATAAAACACAAATTATTTAGGAAATTATTGTCATTTATTTTTATTATGATAATACTGGTATGGTTCAATTATGTATGGAACAAAATATCGGCCAAATGACAGCCGCGACTTCGGCGGCACACCTCCATCCGATGGTCCAAATTTTCGATGCCGCTGAAGCATAATTGAGGTTCTATGCCGTTAATGTGCCGAATTATCTCATCCTTTAGCTCTTGAATTGTTGTTGGCTTATCGACGTACACCTTTTCTTTCAAATAACCCCAAAGAAAAAAATCCAACGGTGTCAAATCACATGATCTTGGCGGCCAATTGACATCGCCACCACGTGAGATAACACGGCCATTGAATTTGTCGCGCACAAGAGCCATTGTTTCGTTGGCTGTGTGGCAAGTGACACCGTCCTTTTGAAACCACATATCGTCCACATTCATATCTTCCAATTCGGGCCATAAAAAGTTCGTTATCATTTCACGATAGCGAACACCATTCACCGTAACTGCCTGACCGGCCTCATTTTGGAAAAAATACGGCCCGATGATGCCGCCAGCCCATAAACCGCACCAAACAGTCACTCTTTGTGGGTGCATTGGTTTTTCGACAATCACTCTTGGATTAACATTCGCCCAAATGCGGCAATTCTGCTTATTGACGAATCCACTGAGGTGAAAATGTGCCTCATCACTGAATATGATTTTCTTCGAAAATGCACCATATGCATTTTGATTTGAACGCCCATTTTAATAATAAGCCTGAATAACTTTAACGCGTTGCTCGATTGTGTATCTTTCCATGGTTCAAATTGAGTTAGTTTGAAATTGAGAAATGTCAAATGAAATGCAGAAAAAAACTTGACGCTTAGGTGTGGTTCACATTCAACATCGGCCCTTAAAATTTAACCACCCTTTACATAAAGGGTGATTTTTTAGCTATTATCTTTTTGGCAACACTGGTTTAAACAGCTGAGGCACGTTTCGTGTTTTGTTTCACTGTCAAAGGGTTTTAACATCATATTCCGACTCGTTCGACAAAAAGTCAATTTTTCATATAGATAGTTAGTTTGTTTTCTGTGAATGATTTTGAGAGTAGGATGCATGATCTATAGCTTAATAATGCTACCAGTTCACATCCAAGGAGAATGCAACCTTGGTACGAGACTTGATCAAATCTTCGGAGGTTAAAGACATACCGTGCAGTCGCGTTGATTGCTTTTAACAATTTTTGCAGAGACAAATTATCACAGTCTGCAGACAATTCACAGCCGTAGGTTAAGAGAGCTCATATGAGTGCTTTGGCGAGTTTTAGTTTGACATTGGTGGAAAGTATAAATTTGCTAATAGACAAACCTCTAAGAGACGCACATACTTTTGACACTACACTGTCTATATGGTCAGTCCATGTTAGTTCACTGTTGCACATTATACCAAGATTCTTGACCCAGGTTACATATTCAACGGCAATAGAGTTTAAATCTATGGTAAGGTAAAGTTTGAGAGGGAGGGATGGTGTTTTGAAAGTGGAATGACTTTGGTTTTGTCAGGACTGTGCGTGAGGGCATTTTCTTCAGGCCACGTCGCAATTGAGCTCAGATCATCGTTTAATTTAGCAACTGAAGAGGAAAACTTAGGTAGCTTTGAACATCATGAAATTTGCAATACGACTACACTTTAGGAAGATCATTAATGAACATTGAGAATAATAACGGACCGAGAATAGAACCTTGTGGTACTCCATTCTGAACATCACGAAAAGACGACAGCTTAGAGATATATACAACAGCTTGAACACGGTACGAGAATTGTAACTACGAGATGCTATACATGGAATGCTAACATTTGTTTATTGTTCTTCTTTACTTACTTATCAGGCCGGCGACCCATGAAGAGTCCGAGCCTGTGTAATTGCTACCTTCTTTGGTCCTGTGCACGCTGCTTCCAGTCATCAAGACTAAGCTGTCTTGCATCCGCGATTACTTGGTCTTTATACCGGAGATTCGGTCTTCCTCTCCTTCTCGAACCAGTAGGCTCGGATTCAAGACCCTCTTTGCTGGAGCATTGTTGTCCATGCGCGGCCGAGCCAGTGCAGTCGACGGATTTTTGCCTTCCGGACTACATCCACATCCTGGTACAGCTCGTAGAGTTCGCGGTTGTCTTCTCCTCCAATCGCCTTCCTCGCAGACGGGACCATATATCCGTCGTAGAACTTTTCTTTCGAAGGTATCAAGAATTCAACTCTCTCTGTTCTTCCTATTAAATCATAAACCTTGATATGCATCCACTATGAACCGTGCATCACATCACGCATGAGGTCGTCTTCCTGAACAACAAGATCATCGGCAGTCAGCACAAACATACATTACCTAAATTAAACCAGATCATGTCCTCGTTAGACAGTCTCCCGTTAAAAATGAAACTATAATCGGTTTTAAAATGAGTTCGACTATATGCATTACACGTCTCCAAGCAGTTGACGAGAGACCAAGTGGTCTGCTTCCCCAACCACAGACGGGATAATGAATATAATGCGACAATGTCACAAGCATGAGCAACTAAAGAATCCACCGCAATTATACAGTAAGTACACCAATTGGGGAGATATGCACATATTATCGCACACTCTCCTCCGAGCTTGCATTCTCCTTTGCTTCCTGTGTTAGATTGGCTTATGATTACCCACTTGTCCTACCAGTTGGACTCGTATATAGCATGCCATGGCATGCTTTATGATGTAACTGCCTTCGCGCAACTAATCGTCATCACTTCCTTACCTTCCTCAATAGTTGTTTACAAACACGGCGCCAGCAGAATATTTACATCCAATACGCAAACATCAGCTGGAAGCGAGGACATTTCCACGCCATTCACAAAGGATAAGCCCCCCCCTCAGCCACAGAAACAACTGTTCAAGTTTATTTAAAATGATTTCTATATTTAAGTTATGTTTGTATCTTTAGCGAGCACACTTTCAAGTGCTCGGTTCCGAACTAATGTAATGACGTAAACAATAAAAAAAAAGAAAAATTATTCATACATGAAATAAAACATATGTAAATCGCGTAAAGTTATCGTTCTTTACATACTTTTAGGGTTAGGCTATAATAACATAACGGAATATTATCATTAAAATACAAGACAGAAAAAGTCATTCAATTGATTGTTGGAGCGCCTGTGCGCGCATGTGCGAAACTTGTAAATTTAACATGCAACAACTTGGGAGAGATTGCAGTTGAGGGTATGTATAGGCAACTTTTTTTTTGTTGTTTTTCGACTTTTCTATAATTACAATATGTTCTCCTTGTTTTCCTTGGTGTAGGGGGCTATGACGGGCGAGTTCTTGCGGGACGCTGGCTTACGGCTATTCAGTTGGGGCTTCAAACTGGCCATGCTGGTGCCCTCTCGGTTTTTGCCGTTGGTGTCCTTGGTCTTTTCGGTGGGATTCACCTCGATGGGTGTCGAGTTCAGAATGACCGCAGGGTCTGATATATCAGCGGCGGTCTCACTGTCCTGAAAAACGAAACAACTGACAATTTGGACTCTCATGGGTGAGTGGGTAACTTACCTCATTTATTGTCATCTCCAGGTCGGACCAATCGTTCTCCTGTCGCAACCGTTTCACGATTTGATTGTGCGGCGACGTGGAGGCCAAAACTCGGGGATAGGAGAATTCCCTCTTGGATGGTGTTTGACCTGAAATTGAATTAAAGGCGCACATAAATTTAGGGTACTTCTCGACTCGCAACTCAACTCACCAGTTGGAGCGTAGGTCTGCATTTCGTTTGTTCGGAACGTGTTCAGATCCTCCACACAGTGCTTCATCTGGGTGTTGTAAATGTTGGCGTAGTCCCGTACGTTGTACTGCAGCGAAGTGGTGAGGGCTAAGTTTTGAATGTCGTGCTCCTTCAATCGCGTGTTTTCGCTCTTAATCAGCGTCTGCACAACTTGGCATTCACTTGATAATCCATCAGCGGATTTCTCCTGCATTTCCTTGAGTTCTTTTTGATGCGCCTCCACAGACTTTTGGACTTGCGTGCAGTTGCTGTCCACCGATTGCTTCGCTTGTTCCAGGCGTTCGGCAATGACTTTCTGTGTTTCACTTTGTTGGCTTTCCAAGTCGGCGACCACTGTTCTGCACTTTTCCAATCCCACTCTCGTCACTGTGTTGAAGGAATCACTGTCTTTTTGGAGATCAATTAGAGCCTTCTGACGAAGCTCACAGAATTCGCCGGCAGTAGTCTGTTCCGCGGCCAAGGAGCTCTGTGCCTGCGTTTTGTTGAGCTCTAAATTGTCTGCAATTCCGGTGATGGCATCGGTTAGAGATCCCTCTTCCACCTCCATTTGTTGCATTTGCTTTACGAATTCTGTGAGAGCATTTTGCCGACGCGTTGCTAAGTCTTTTCTGGCATTCATGTTCCCAATCAGTCGGCCAATCTCGGCGTCAAGTGATGTTCTCGATTTCTCGGCGATTCCTTGGAGACGCTGCTTCAACTCATCTGTGTGCGTGGATAGACTCATTTGGTTCTCGGTGATGCGCGCTGTAATCTCTTGGTTCGCCTTTTCCAAGGTGGTGTTCTGCTCCTCGAAGAATAACCTAATGGCACCAAGTTTCTGCTCCAAGTTGCTCTTCAATTCACTCTCTTTCGACTGAAGTTCTGTCAACATTTCCGTGACTGCAGTGTTGTGCTCCACGCTTGACGAGGAGAGCGCTGACAGATGTTTCGCAACACAACCGGTCAAGGACTCAAGGGATTCCGTGTAAGCCTTGCTGACTGAGTCAATCTTTCCCATGGCTTCTGTGACGAATTTGTTTTGCAATTTTGTACTGTTGTCGATCTCCTCTATGATTATGTCCGTGTGCGAAGTATGATCCTTCTTTAGATTGCCCAGATTTTCATCCATCATTTCGAATGAGTCCTTCATGCGATCGGTGAACCGCTCGCAGACGCTCTGAATCCTCACATCGACATCTCGACGACGGTCTATGGTGTTCTGCGGAAGAAAAGAACACATTTTTCAACTATTGGACTGACATCGAAGCATCGCGATGACTTACAAGCAACTGAACGGTGTCGTTGGTGGCAATGTCAGCGACCTCAATCAGCTTCGAGGCTTGATCGAGCAGAATTTCCTCGGTTTTCACGTGGCTCTCCAAGAGAATTTTCTTCTCCTTGTACCGTCTCTTTGTTGTGGTTAACACCTAAACAGGAAATACGAAATATTGTGTTTAGAGAAACGAAAAGCCCTTCGTTTGTTGCAGCAATCAAACCTTTTTAGTAATTTGGAGTTCACCCTGAGTCTTCGTTAAGTCCTTCTCCTTCTTTATCAGCTCCTCGGTTTTCTCCACCAAATTCAAGCTCACTTCGTTGAAGAGCCTCTCCTTGCTGCACATCTCATCCTTGAGTGCCTTGAGCAGCAACATTTTCTCGTTCAGTTCTCGATTCTGCGCGTCCAACTTGTACTGCATGTCGTTGTAGGTCTCTTCGGCGAGGTAGATACCGTTCTTGTCCCGCGCAGCCATTAGATCCCTTTTCAGCTTGTCAATCTCTTCCGTGTACTCCTTGAGTACAGTCTTCTTGGTAAGCTTCTGATTCACTTCTGGACGATTCTGAATGTTTTTCGCCCGATGGGCGTACTCGAGCGTGCTAAGTGTCTCCTCTAGGTCCTTATGACCGGGCGAGATTGTGGCGATTATTGATGTTTTCGTGCGACCACCAAGCGACTCTTGCAGCAGGCGAGTGAGTTTCGACTCACGGTAGGGAATGTGAGGTGTTCGTTCGACCAACGCCGTGATGACCCTGCCCAAAGTCAGAAGAGACTGATTGATGTTCACTGTCTCCCTGGTGCGAATGCCCTTCTCGTTGCCAGCTTTAGAGACATTCTCACTACCGGCCAAATCGACAAGGTTCAGCTTGCCGATTTTCAGCATCTCCTCCCCGTCCATGCCGTTCTCTTTTATGTGAACCAATATTGAGAATACAGTGTGAGATCTGGACGACTGGGCGTTCATCAACGTTGTGGCGGTTCTTCGGCGCTCCTTCCCCTTCTCAAGCAACTTATACACATCATCCTTACTATGAACTGGTATCTCTTCAAGCCCCTGAATGATGACGGATCCCTTCTTGCTGCTGTCATCAAATATGCGGATTTTCGTCGAGTCCTCTGAGGCGAGCAGATCACACAACTCTTCATTATACAGCTCCAGGTAGGATATTCGCATGGAAAATTCAAGCTCCATCATACGCAGTTCGTCGAAGAGATGACTGAGCGCCCGAGGAATGATACCAACCTCAGTATCCTGAAATAAAGGGCAAGTTGAGAAAGGCGCTACTCAAAAACACACTCACAACATACGTCTCCCCATGAAGATTTCAGCTCAGCACACTCTGTGCCCACCATGGTATGGGTCTTGCCTGTTCCGGTTTGTCCATAAGCGAAAACCGTGCAGTTGTATCCAGAGAGGACCTCCTCGATGAGCGGCGCGACAACAGTTTCATATACGTCATGCTGTTTGGAATCCGGGCCAAAAGTTCGGTCGAATGTGAACTTCTTTGTCAGCTTTGTATCGGCTATATGACGAGCGACTATTTCCCGCGGTGGATGCACTTCAATGACTTCTGATGAGCGGATTCCCTTTTCTCTAGCATTCAGTGGTCTAAGTGGGTCAGAAATTTCCGTGATTCAATGAACAATTAGAATTAATTTGAAAGACTGTACCTAACGCGGACGTAGACTTGAATATTCTGATTTGGCTTGTTTATCCGGGTGGTTTGATTAGCGCCGCTAGAACTGTTCATTGCAGATAGTTTTCAATTTGTTCTTATGCGTCTTTAAAAAGGATTTATATTGCTAATGCACACAAACAACACCAGAGAATATATCAGTTAAGTTAATATTTCGAAAACGATTCTGCGGGCCACAAACTAAATGCTGTCAAGTTTGAAAATGCACAGAAAAATCCGTTTGGAAAATAATGAAGCTTAACTTGGACACAATGCGACTTAGATGACATCTAGCGTTGAACATTTCTATTAGAATTAAGTGATACCAAATCCGTTTTCAAAATGGTTATTATTTGAAAAATAAAGTCAGAATTAATATCATACTTGGACGTATATGAATAAACCTTGAGTAAACCCTATATTAGGAGGCGCATAATTAAACCGTGAATAAGCCTTTGAAAACAATCTGGAGTGGAAGATGAGGATTTTATAATTTTTTTACAATTTTATCCGAGTTTGCTTGAAAAAAGGCAAACTCCATGCCATGAAAATGAGAAAGAAGTTGCGTTGGAAGAATTGTGTGCTTAGTTTGTTACAGATAATCTAGAAAAAAATTTGACAAATAAATTTGACAGCCCTCCGCTCTAGTTTTCAAACTTCAACTTGAGGGAAAGGACCTACCTCGAGGAAATTTTTTATTCACACCAAATAGAGTATATTCCTTAGTTCTCCTCCGAGTGCTGCTTTAGTTTTTAGGTCTGTTCCATTTGATTTGTGTACAGAAATTCGTAGTTGAGCAAATTGTCAGGAGTGGAGGTGAAAATCTCTCTTTTAGAGAGAAACTGTGTACAAACTTGTGGGACGACTTTTCGTAGAAATGCACAGAATTCATGAAACGTCAAAGAAATATATGAAAATTGAATGTCGTTTGTTTTAGCTTGAATGACAGTATTCAATTTTCTGCCCACAGAAATTTCTGTGGCAGAAATTCGCAGGGTGGGGAAATTTTTTACTCTCTTAGGAGCACGCTATTCTGTGACGAACTACGAAAAAATCACCAAATGGAATGGCTTTTGACAGTTTTTCGGAGATTTTCGGTGAATTTCACAGCAATTGGAACAGACCTTTTATTCACACCACCCAATGTCAAAATGCCAAATCGTATCGACAAGCTGTTGAGTGTGAATATAAACGAATACTCCTAGTTCCTTGAATGACAAACTGTCAAAACTTTTCTTATATTTGAATTATTATTGCTAGCTAGCCCCAAAAATTATTCGCAATTATTTACAAAAATATATACGAAATCATATTTGATGTTCTGAATGCTTTCATTCCCTTGTCTTTTTTTTCATATCACAACATCTGTCAAAGTCCCAAAAAGTGTGTACTAAAATTTAATACAAATAGATTCAGTGGCTTTCGTTTTCATATTTCCCTAGTCACTCGTCGTGTTTTCATAAATATCAACAATGTCTGATGAATACGATTGTGCTTCAAGAAATAAGTTGAAACTTAAAATCAATGATAGTTCAGAAAAGAAGAAAAAGAAGAAGAGCAAGGACAAGAAAAAGCTCCAGCAAGCAGTGGCCTCAACCTCGGCATCAGAAGAATACACGAAACCCCCGGAGAGAAAACTAACAAAGGCGGAACTATCGTTCAAGCAAATGCAAGAGAAAATGGTACGCTTTAGCTCGAAATTAAAATTAGATTAAGAGCATACTAAAATCTTTATTACTTTGGCAGCAAACTAAACGAATATTGGAAAAAGCATCTCTGACTCACAAGCAGCGTGTGGAAAAATTCAATGAACACTTGGATTCGCTCACAGAGCACTTTGACATTCCCAAGGTTTCATGGACAAAGTAAGGCGAGGAGACTTGGTTCTCGTCGTATAGCCGAATGTTCGGTGTGGAACGTACAATTGATTTATATTCCATGCAAGAAGGTATACAATTTTACGGGTTTGATATATTTGTAGTTTTAGCCTTAAGACCGATTTGTTCAGAATCTTTGTAACTAAGTATTATACAAAACTAATAAAATTCTTGTAAATACATTCGAACGTTTTCTTGGTTGGAAACCGAAAGAGATAACAGATTGAATAATAAGGTCATGGGAATCTATTTTCAAATATAGATTTTCGATTAAGGCGTATTGTGTGATTTCATTTGTTTACGATAGGATGGTGATGTTGATACATAAGATTCGGAAAAAGATTAATTGGTACGGACGCTTGGGTGGAGAAATCATAGCCAAAGTCAGATGAAAGAAAAATGACTAGCCGTTGGGATCACGCAACAGAATGTTTGCAAATTAGACATATGCAATTAGAGAGAATGATCCCTGATGGCTGCGAAAACGTAAACTCCACGCATGACATCTTAGTGGGGATCCGACGTAGAATTGCACTAGGCTTCAATGCATTTCAAGAATATGGAAGAGTCTAGGGACGCACAGAAAATACGAGCCTTTTATAAAAAAAGGAATTATGAGGGTAACCTTGTCGCTGATCCACAGGGAATAGTGGACAGGAGAAAGTGATAGGGAAGTCGATGAAGCAGTCCTCTCACATAGCTTTGAAGAAGCCGGCACAGCCATTAAAGGGCTTACCATCAGAGCTCCTCAAGGCCGGTGGCGATGTTCTGCTAGGGAGCATGCACCAGATCATCTGTAGAATTTGGGAAGACGAAAGCATTCCCGAAGACTGGAATATCAGCTCCATATGCACCATCCACAAGATTTAGGACAACTGTAGAGGTATATCCCTGCTCAACGTCGCCTACAAGATCCTGCCCAGCGTGCTGTGTGAACGTCTAAAGCCATTTTGCCGCATTGATTGGCACTTACCAGTGCGGCTTCCAGCCCGACAAATCGACTCCAGACCAAATCTTCACACTAAAGCCAATCCTGGAGAAGACCAGCGAGTTTCAAATCGATACGCACCACCATTTTATCGACATGCATACGAGAGCATGCGATGGCCGAAATCGTGATCTTTTTAAAACTTGCACAGGATCTCAGCTAGGAGATGCGCAGTCGTGTGATTTCTTTAATTTGGTAAAGGAGAAGACAGTTCGGCGGGAAGGCACTATATTCTACAAGTCGTTCTAACTGTTGGGGTACACAGATGACATCGACATCGTCATGCGTTCCCAATATGCCGTAGTGGAGCCTTTCACGGCGATTGAAGAACAGGCGAATCGAACTGGTCTCAAGGTCAATGAGGACAAAACGAAATATATGCTGTCGACCAAAAAGCGTTCCGACGTAGAATCGCCCTTGGAAACCGGTGCTACTTCTGTTTGTCGATACAACTGTCTGCTCTACAGACACGAAAGCTGAATGCTAAACAAAACTGCAGACCTGGTACCTTTGAAAGAAAAATTCTACGTCGGATATATGGTCCCGTCTGAAAGTAAGGTGAATGGAGGAGAAGACACAACCGCGAGGTCTACGAGCTGTACCAGGCTGTGGATGTAGTCCAGAAGGCAAAAATCCGTCGACACCAAAGGCTCGGCCACAATGACACCAACGACCCAGCGAAGAAGGTCATGCATTCTGAGCCTCCTGCTTCGAAAAGAAGGGAACGACAGAACTTCCGGTATAAAAACAAAGACGTCGGGGACGGTCTCGATGACTGGAAGAAGTGTGCCCAGGACCGTCATCGATGGAAGGCAGCTATTGCCCAGACACTTCATGGCTCGCCGACCTGAGAAATAAGGAAGTATCCCTGATGAATGGTGGCAATCTTTGCCGTTTTGTGCAATGCCAGGATACAACTCATGACATGAAGTCCGATTTCTCTGGTCCGAGAAAAACTGGGCGGTATCACTTATATTAGAACATTTTGGTGACTCGACTATTGACCAATGAACCTAATTCGATCATACTTCAGTACCCCTTTATTACTTTGTTGATACTGCTTCCAGCAAGAGAAATAACCAGACCCTACACAAGGCAATTGGCCGCAACACTCATTAACACAACTTATCTCAGATTTCCCTTGGCACTTGTTCGTACATTCATGCCCACTGCTGTTGCTTGGTAAAGGTAAGAACATTAACTTAGGTAAGTCTTGGGAGGGATCGCTATGGGAGTTCTTGAACTGACTCACATTGAATACCATCATGACTACCGGCCTTAGTATGATCATGTTCAGTTTCGTCAACAATTATTGCTGATTACTCATGATCCATGTTTGCCACCACACAACGACGCAATTCGAAGGAAGGTACTTCAGTGCATCACCAACATCCATCGCCAGTAAGACTCCATAAATGGATAACTAAACAAAGGAATCAGTTTTGGAATAACCAGGAGTATTAAAAACGCAAACTAACCAAAGAAGCTCTAGAGCTTAAAAGGCTGACCTAAGAATGCTATGTGCAGGACACGGAACATGTAACTACTCAACAATAATCTGTAGGCAATGTTGCTAGGCAAAGGAGTACCAACCGACTGCCTAAGCCTTGCCGGAGGAAGATTCAAAACAGAGCATCCGCAACAGGGAAAGACTTTCCCACCTAGAAGCTGTATAATTTTGCACTTAAATCCTAGACAGAACGAAGGGGCTACAATAGATCTTTATGGTGGCAGTACTAGTGTCTTTAGTGACACACGTCGATTTCTTCAATTCTATTTAAGACTCCTTCAAGTACACGTGGCCCACAACTTTTATACGAAAAGAGAGAGTCGATGGATAGACAGCTTCATCTCAACTTGACCAAGCACCTTCTAAACAGGCCAATAGTCGAATTGACTGCAACATCATCGAATCCAAGATGCGACTTCCCTCCTGTATGTGACAGGACCACCAAAGCTATTCTTGCCACAACAACGGGGCACTGCAGTCATAAGTACAACGAAGTTAAAGTTCGGACAATAGACAGATCGCGGAGCAACTGCCAGTTTATGCAATTAGTTGTATCAACGACGCCGCATTAGTTTTGTGAAATGAACAAGATGTGATGATTTATCGACCGTATCCCTGTTTCCTCATTAGTCAAAATCCAGCGTTTCAGAGAACCAAATGCTACCCAACTCAAAGAAATACAGAAAGTTGTTACGATCTTATAAAATTTATTAGCCAAGAAAGGATATAAACACAGCGATAGGTTCCACCTATCAACGAATTAGCTTAATCCTCTTCTTCCTCAGCAGCAGCAGCGCCACCTTGGTTCTTCTTCATGTTCTTCCTCTTCACGCGTCCAGGGCGGCCACCACCGAAGGGCGACTTCAGAGAGAAGTCAATGTGCTTCTGCGAGTCCAGACGAACCACGAAAGATGGGATATTTACCACCTGTTTGCGGACACTAGAAGAGACAACAAAAAGTAAACGTTAGTTATTACAGAGACAAGAATTCTTCGGCCGATTGCGACTCAGAACAGTCTATATGCATAATCAAGTTCAGTGACTTACGATAGATTTGCTTGGATAGCAAATACCTCAAGACGTTGAAAGCCGGTACAGCGAATCGCTGTTCGACTTCCAAGTGGTCTTACTGAACAAACCATAATAATTCTCTCAAAAGCAGGCATCGCCTTGCCCAGAAATATGGATAATTACCGGATATGTCTTTGACGGATCAACACACGTGCATGATGGATGGACTTGGCCAATCCCAATTTGAAGACCTGAGTCTGAAGACGACGCTCCAAGAAATCTTCGATTTTCAAACCCAACACGTAATCGAGCTTCATGCGAGTTTCGTCCAACACTCCAATGCGGACCAAACGACGGAGCAGAGCGTTACCTAAAAAGTGAAATAGTGAGCATTTAATTGTGAGTTCATTATTTCAAAACGAGCAATTTGATGATCACTTCAGTTTTTTTGTTATCAACAATAATTTTTCTGCCAAGAAGTGTCAGATTTATAAGTTTAATATTAGATCATCATAGTCACCGAACGAGTGTACATCAATTGAAGTTGCAAATTACCTTGGAACAATCTCTTCTCGTCCTTCTCATCCAAAGTGAGGAGCTCACGAGCGGCTTTACGGATCTTAGCAAGAGCGTATTTCACCCTCCAGACCTCGCGCTTGTTACGGAGACCATACTCGCCGATGATTTTCAATTCCTGATCCAAACGCGCCTTTTCATAAGGACGACGTGGGGTCACATAGGTCTTCGAGAAGACGGATGGGATACGTCCGTTCACCATTGTACCACTTTTTTAAACCGACTTCTGAAACGGGAGAAAGGTGGTCATTAGACGAATCCAGAAATATTTCGCACATCACACTAGATTTTCAACTTTTTTTTTAACCAAACATTGAGTGCGAATATTAAAGTTAATAATGCAATGACAAGTTTGTTTTTTAATTACATAGAATATTGCAAATTAAAGAAATTTAGATCAGATACGTACGCTCGGTTCGACTGTTTTACGATGAAAGAAAGAAATTCTGCAGTTGTCAAGAGCACATTGACACAAGTGGAAATGGAACAGAATTCAACTTAATCTACTCTACTACTTTCGGTGGATGTGTCCAGATAGTCATTTGCTTCTGATGTTCAACATTTATGAATATATTCTGAGAGGCACAAAATGTTTTATAATTTCAGCATGGGTTTGTTTTATAAATTAATAATTTTTAATTTGGTGAGAATTCAATATTAAATGTCAAGAATTGTACCAAAATTGACGAACATTTTTTGTTTAAATACAAATACAGCTGCTAATCTGTAAAAAAATGGACTCTTTTGAAAAGTCACTAACAAACGTATTTTCTAATTCAATCAATGGACAAAACTATGCACAAAAACTTGACATGGGTCCATTCAAGTACACATTTTTTGTTTATAAATTATTATAGTGACACACCAATGCAATCCTCCAACTGAAGTGCAACATGCAAGCGAAAATACGCAGGCATTACTGACAGTTCGTGTGCTTTGCCGTGTTGCCAACTCCACGCAAGAAGATAAATTTTGCTAGATAACTTATGGACAAGAAAACAACTTGTTTTTTTAAGATTTAGATTTGTTTGGTTAGAAATAATTTTACAAAATGGAAGTAAATGAAAAGTTACTTGTCTTTAAAGAGGTAACTGCTTTGAAAGAAACAATGGCCATGTGTCAAATACGTTAAAAGTTTGGCTAAGCATTTTCCAATTGATTTACAAAACCATCTTGTGAATATTATTTAGACACACTTGCAGAAACAATTGAATAAATATTAATGCCCATGCAACAGGCTACAAATGGCCCCATAATCTGGCCGAAGTAATGCAAGAAGTTGCATCTTATCATACTAGATCATTGCTTTGTGTGCAGCAATAAATACCACCGAGCATGATTATATCTCATGTCCCGCACACATTTTGTTACCAATCTCGATAACAATCATGTATGAGCGCGGTCGAGTGAGTTCGTTAGCAGTGCTTAACACATGTCACAGTGACAGTTCCCACAGCTTCAAGCCAGCCAAATCGAACGTCATAAATCTTTGCAAACATCATTCCGCGTGCAGTTGGGCCGCTTCCCCAAGTCTGCACAAGTTATCCGCCAAAACAACTACCCCTGCAAGGGAGCATGGCACATGCTCTCCACGTAAGGCTGCACGAGTAGAAAACACAACAAAACCCAGTCTGCAAGCCGAACACGTTGTGTGCGCCCCACGCGATTGGCTCCAAACGATTGCCCCCCCACTCACACACGCGCACGCCGTCGTGTCTGTATCAGTACAGCCATCTGTTGGCTATGCTGTGCAGACTACAGCGAGAAACTCATTCAGAGCGAGAGAATGAAAAAAGAAGCAAAAAAAAAAAAACATACATAAAAACTATGGAACTTTAGAAAACGAGGGAAAAAAGACGAAGAAGAAGGCAAACGCACACTAAAAATAAAGAACTGGTCGTGTGTGTCAGTGTGCGTGCGTGTGAGTGTGTGTTGCGTTGTGTCGGTGTGGTATTTTGAATTTCTGGTTTCGTTGGTTCTACTGACAGTTGTTGTTCGGCGGTTACACAAGCAAGAGCGCCCTCTTTCGTCCTCGCGCGAGTGCCTGTCTGCGACAACGTTACGCGTTCGATTCGCCTTTATCTCCTCCGTTGTGGATACCACCTCCACCCACTAAGTTCTTCCGCCGCCTTCATCATCGTCGTTGTCGTCTTCGTTGTTGCCGCTGCCGCTGCCGCCGTCGTTGTCGTCATCGTCGTCAGTGTCGCCTGTCCTCACCATCATCTCGTTGTCGTGGTCGCCAGTGCCTACTAATTATTTATAGTCGGGAGTGTGATTGGTGTTTCATCAGCAAACTCATTTCATTTAACTGATAGTGAAAGGATTTAAATAATCGGTGTCTACGCCCCCGCCCCATTCACCACCGCACCTGTCCGAAGCCGAAGATGCGAATCGAGGAGTGAAGAAAAGAAAAGAAAAAAAAAATTAACAAAAATACTGCGAAATAGATTAACGAAAACCTGAAATTAGGTAATTTAGTGACCGTTACGTTTCTATTTTGAATTCAGTTTACGCGCCGTGTGGGGGCTATAAATGCGAGCCAAAGATAAATTTTCGAGAATGCGTTGGGCCATGCGATGCACACGGAAAGCATGCTGGCTGCTGGGGCATCCTCCCCGTCTATTTTTACTTGAACGTATTTTTACGAATTTCGTTACATCCCATCCTCTGTCCGTGATGTGTGATGGCGTTTGGCCGCCGATGCTGCAATTTATTACGAACGCCGCACACGGCGAGACATGAACACAAAGAATCTACATATCGTCTCGAAGTTATATATTTTTTTGCGTTTTTCTGTGACGATGTTCTCTTCGTGTCTCCTTTGTCGATTGCCTTCGGTGGGCCTCTGACAGATATGTTCACCAAAAGCAGGGCTTAACAAAGACAATTCTGCGTGCCAATTAACGGGGGAACATCACATGAAGTACTAGGCTAGTGGTTTGGTTGGGATCGCGTGGGGGCTTGGATGGGTTTCCACGTCCACCACGCGAATTGATGAAGGCGTGAAGTGTCCTTTTGTTTGGATTTCGTCACGCCATCGTTAAATCTTGAATCAATTCAAAATGTCGTGCCTTGAAAATTGTTCGTTTCAACTCCTATTGGTTGTCACAACATCAAGACTTTTGCAAATGTTGCCGCGTGGTCAGTCAAATTTAACTTCGTTGAAATTAGTCTTTTGTCAGCCTTAGAGTTCGTCTTGAAAGCTATTCAAAGTCAGCAATAGCTGCTCTGTGTTTAAAAAGTATCACTTCCAACAAGAAACTAAGTCATGACCCCGATTCATATTCATAGTCATCATGAGTATTTGTTTTCAAGCACTGCTCCTCAATTTCCTTCTCATCGAAGTTAGATGAAATAAGCCTCAAAGAGGGCACAATGGACCCAACAAGTGAGTCACGGCCTAAGGTGCCCACCCTTTCTAAAACCCAAACGTAGTGTTACCTTTTAAACGTTCATCGGAAAATAAATTACGAAATTAATACTCGTGTCAATTATTGTTTACAACCCGATAGTGCTACACTTCGTCCTCTTTCCTTAAAAATCCGTGGCTGTGCGTGCAAAAACTGAAGAAAAGATGCCGTGACTCGAAGTGTTCGTTGCCATGCCTTACCATTTAGGCGCGACTGATACAAGACACGAACAGTGGGTTGGTTTGCCTCATGACTCGATTCAACTATTTCCTCGCCTTAAGACCGTTTAACCTTCGACGAACAACAGTGACAGACATATGACCAAAAATGTGTTCCTGTTTCTTTTACTAGAGGCCACCAGGACTAGTCTTATTGACCATTTTTGTTTGAAGTCACATTTGGTCCTTGGCCAACACAAATTTGCCATAAAATCATTCTTTGAACTGCCCTTCAATTCTTGTGTCAGGTGTGGGCCAAGATATTAATTCAAAATGTAGTGCAAAGTTCCTGCGGATTGGACCATTTCTTGTGATCGTCCTTAAAACGTTTGCGTACGTGGCGTGTATACATTTATTGGAATGCTTCTTGGGTGATGCATGCCGTCCCTAGACATACTTTAAAAACAGCTATTTGTCTATAAAGACGTTTATAAACGTCTCAAGTCAGATATGGTTTGAAGCAAATGCAGCTTTGTGCGCACCAACAGGAGCAACTACTTTAGTTCAACTGCCAATTTTACGGATATAATTCCCCTTATCATTTGGCGACACTTTCTATGTGCACTAGTCTTTGAAATATTCAAAACGCACCACCTCAAGTCATCGAATATAAGCACCGTGCTCGAACGTGTTAAATTGACACCTCTTGCCCTTCAGTCACACCTTCATTTATGACGGCGAGATCTTCACATCCCTAGCTTCTTCGAGGCGTCCAACTTAATCGACTAAACACACAAGAAGACGCTTAACGATGACCAAAAGTAGTACGAACTTTATGAAACGTTTCTACGACTTTGTCACCATTTTGCAGTGAATTTTCACTAATGTAGGGCGTTTGTGAGTATTCATCGATCTAAACTTCATAAACTCCTAGTTTTCCAAAGTCGTCTCAATGACAGTTCAACAATGGCACGTATTTTTAATTGACACCTCTTGTTGGATGACTCTTGAATATAATGCCACCTCTTATAAGAATTTAAATCTGGTTTCGTTATAAAGCTTGAAGCAAAATAGTTCTGGTTCTTCTCTCATTGGACCCATCTTGTTAATTTGACTCATTGTGATCTAAATTCAGAGACACTGTAGATCTTAAAAACATCACCACCATCCAAGTCAGCAGACATTCTTTCCCAAAAAGTCACCACCAACAACGATCGCCGTCTCACTGTGTCCAAATTACAGATCACACATCCATCATCCATCACAGACCATTGTTTACCCCCCGGTCGGACTGGGGAAAAGGTTGCCCTGCCCTGATTTAGGCCATCCAAGGCATATGCATAAAAAGTTAATTTATTTTTTCTATTCTTTCCATCTCTCCATTTTTTAAATGATCTTTTTTCTTTATTTATTTCTTAGTGTTATTTTGTATTGGTAATCAGGCGTCTAAAAATAGTGGCCACCACATGGGTGTGTGTAGTCTCTTTCCTCGTGGTAGTCGAAGTCGTCTTTGTTGTGCGCCCGATATGAAAATGAAATGGACACAGGCAGACTCCGACTCCGAGCTGTGTGTGTTTTTGTTTTCCTTCGCGTCATTGTTCCTGATCTTCAAGTTGATCGCCGTTGTTGTCTGTTTTGCTGTTCGTGTATTCGTCAGCCCCTTGGGGATACGCGATTAAAAAGTCGGAATCTGGCCAGCACCGAAATGCCATGGACATAGCCTACGGCGGCTGTCCACCATCAGATTTTGCTTGGTTAATTTCGTTTTCATTGCAAAAATTCTTCCTTTTCATTCAGCGCTTACATTCTTGCCGCACCGCACCCAGTCGCACTTGGAGTCGCAGTCTGTAGCGAAGGCCTCAATGGATAGGAACCCGACTGGGATGCCATTGCATAAGAACACGGGCGACGCTTTGTTCAGGTTCTGCTGATAGCTTGGAAGTGCATCAGCGCTGTGCCGACAAAAGCTCTGCAGTTGCACCAACAATTACCCAGACACGACGACGGTGCAGAAAAAAGTCTCAATTATCTGACAGATACAAGCCAGAGTTAAAACGAGTTTTTCCTGCCCAGCCCAACACGCGCGCTCACAAGTGCAGACACATGCATATGCAGCTGATGAGTGGTGGCCCGGCGGTGTGGTGGCGTGGTGTGAGTGTGGCCAAGAAGTGGTGAGAAACAGAAGAGACCGTGCAGATGAAGTCAAGTCTATGCACAGGCATGGCACACACCGGTCTGAGGCTTGCTGGTCTAGGGTTTTATGGTTCGCGCTCACACACATGGGTCCGCTCACGCACCGCTGCAAAGGTGCAGCTGCATTAGGGCCTCGTTGTTGTTGTTGTTGCGTTGTTGAACCTTCTCTTTGTTCTCCACCTGACTGACAGAAGGTGAAGGAACTCTGCACAACAATTACGCTTCTAGTACACGGAGTTTGTTGTGTTAGCGGTTGGCAGTTCCCGGTTGACGATGGTAGCGCGTTCTGACCATTTGTGAAACGTAAAGTATTTGTTCTAGGAAGGTTCGTGGACTCTAGCTCGCGATGGCAACAATAACGAGCTTCATGATCACGGGAACACAGTTGTGACGGACGAGAAGATCAAAAAGTTGAATGCACTAATAGAATACGGACGTGGTTGGTACGTCGTGTGCTGGGTTATGAAGAAGAGTATACGCGAGTTGGTTGCATTTATGCCAGGAAGCTTAAATTGGTTGTGTGCTCGTAGCTGGATCGAGGATGTGGCTATTTGCTTGAAAGTAAGAATGTTCTGTTCTCGATAATGGTAAACAGTGTCGTTTGTAGGAGACCATCGACAAACGACTTCGACTCGAGAGGTGGATGTCGTGCTGGAGTTTTAGAAACTGAGAGTAATTCGGTTGGAAATTGATAGTGAGTCCGTGTATTTGAAATGATTTATGGAGGTGCACAACGAAATCCAGTTGACTGTGAGGTCATCTGAAAGGATGTGTGAGTAAAAGTGGTTTGGCAGTAGCATTTTCATTTTTCACGACACGACGATGGATATTCAATGAGGTTGTTTGTGAATTAACTGGCCTTGATGTACACATGATGTACACATGATCAGGAATTCTGGGATGTTGATGTTAAAAAAGACTGGTATGCCACAGGGCTCACTTTTGAATCCGGTGCTTTTTATTATATTCATCAATGATCTTTCCTCTGCAACATCAGATAATCTTAACTGGTTTGTTGTTAACAAGATGATCGTTTCAAATTCGGATGTTCTGTTCATTGGATGCGGAACAACAGCGGCAGCAGTCTGGGCATCACTAACCACTTTCGGTGGAATGATGACATGCTTGACATCGTTGGAAAATGCGTCAACATGTTTGTGTTGTCTTCGACATTGCAAAATGTTCTTGTCCCCTGTTCACCTGGTTATAAACCTTCAAACGAATGTATGTCCATAACTAGACGACGCGATTCCATCTATGGACAAGGACGAATTTGTGACAGTTAATTGTGAATCTGCGTAAATTGCCTTATTTTTATCCAAGGTTATAGAAAAAACGTCTGACTAAAAATTTTACGGGGAAATAGGAGTAGAGTAGGAGTTAACTATTCGTTATGTAGTCTATCATTGAATTCTCATTTCTCATTGAGACAAAGGTCTGTATTGTCACCCAAAATATGTTCCACCGCAGCTTGCGAGTATTCTAGTACATAATCTTCTATTACGTCTGAATAACCAGACTATTTATGACACTTCAGAAAAGTCGAATTTACATGGTCAGTCAAGTCGGACAGATCTGTACGGATGAATATTTGACGGATCAAAGTCGTTAGCGTGTCCATGGTCAGAAATGTAGTCAGATTCAATTTGTCTGAAATTTCAAAGTCGGACAGGCCGGATAGTTTGTGATTCGTGGTCCGATTTGAGTTCATCCCTTCATCATTGTTTGACTTATCTGACCATGTAAGCCCTGCAGAGTCTTACAATTTAATTTATGCTTCGCCTATTCGTTTTTTGAAAAGCTACGTTGTATGTACCTACAGTGAGTAACTGTGGAGCAAGCAGGCTCCAAGCCGTTTTAGAGTTTTTCGCTAGTACATGACGCAACATAAGACTGGCTGTGTAATCATTGCTTTATCGCCGACTAAAGCAACACCAACGACACAATAAGTCGAACGTCACAAGAGTACAGTGGACTCTCATTCCAACAACTTCCCTAGAAGGGTGATACTTAATAAATGATACTCAAAATACCCTAAAATCTATAACTCCTGTCACTCCCTGTCATGTGTCCTAAAACAGTACCTTGCACACGTCGATCTGGTAACTATTACTGCCGACGAGTTGCACTTACGTATTTTTCAAAAATCTTAATCTGATACTATTTTCCATTTCATTGGATTGTATTTTAAGTAGATAGCCCGTCAAAGGTGCTTACTAATCTTGGTCATAAAAAACAAGATGAGTGCGTATGCTTAGAGACTGGATGCCCCCTTAATGGCTTAAAATTCCACGCCGTTTAGTGTTAAAATATGCGTGGAGAATCAGCTTAACTTCAAATGAAGTGATTATCAAAACCGTGCAATGAACTGCATCATTCCAATAAACTCAATTCAGTCTGACACCTCAGTTAGGCATCATCATGCCAGTTACTGCATTCTTTTGGCATGATTAATGTGAAAGGTTGCAGGGAACCACATTCACTCACGGGATTCGGGTCAGATGAAGTGCTTTGTCACTTTGTACTTCCATGTGTCACGCTGACAAGCATCCGGCCAATGATGTCCACAGACGTGTGACCCAATTATTTCGCCAAACCAAGATCAACACTGTGAAGCGATGAGAGATTTACAAATGCACTGGCATCTTATGAATCACGTCTTGAATCACCCTTCACCCATCGGAACATTCATTTCCCTTTCACACAAAGTAGATCTCGTCTGAATTTCCACCCCGAAAATATGCCTGCTACCGAAATGGAAAGCCCGAGTCATAATCACAATCGAAATTTAATAACAGAATTACAAACTTCAATTAATTTGGCTTCAAAGGGGCAAAAAGTTTTTGCACTTTAAAGCAGCATCTGCGAAGGAAGTTCACCTTGAATACCAAGCACAGGCACCATCCAATCGCAGGTATTCTTTGGGTTCATTCAGACGTGAAGTAACGAAATTAATCCCAAATAAAGCAGAAGAACCTTTCCTGGGGTTCATCTTTTTTTCCCCTTCTCGTCTTGATAATTTGCTCTTGTATCTATATCTCAGTCAGTTTCCGTATGGATTTCACCTACTAGCCGAAATTTCAAGGTAAAGAATCAAGAATTATCTCCCCATCTCCGAGCAGCCCCTCGTTCCCGGTGGCACCTCGCCCATGTTGGTTCTAATGAAGACTTACTCCACCCAGTGCGTTGTGGACGGTCGGCAAAGGGGACCTTGCGGCAGAGGTGGGGATAAGACCTGGAACCTGAAAATCTCACAAAAGAAATGCTTCATGCTTGCGGCACTTTTTTGGATGGACGATTCGGTTTGGTTGCGTCTCTGCTTCGTGTTGCCTGCTGGTCAGGTCTTTTGTATGCTTTTTCCACTGCTATTTGGTTTATCTGTCAAGACCAGGTGTGTGCTCCCCACAACACCGCCCTCCCCGCTTGCATCGCCCCGTCCACATGGCATATGACTTTCCTGCCCCGGCCGAGTCAAATATTTTACTTCCCCCCATCCAGCGGTGGCCCACGAAAGTGATTCGTTTCGTTCTTTTGTGTCATCACCGTACTCTTTGAATAACATTATCTGTATCTTCGGTTTCGGAGCTCGCTGGCATCCAGATGCGATGTCACTCAGGCAGCTTCAGATGTTGAGCGAAAACTTTTCGGTTGACGTCGTTTTTTCCTCCGAGAAGATTCACCTTACACAAAGAGGAATCGCATATGAAACTTGTATTGGGACACCCTCCGAGTTATTGGACACTTATTAGACGACTCCCCTTAGGCACCGCCGCCGCCTTCGCGGTCGTCGCGTCTCCTCAAGGTGTCTCGACGAATGGCGAATGGCGTGCGTGGGGGAATCGATTTGTATTTCAAAGCATGTCTGTACGCAAATACACAAAATATCACAACTGATGCGGTACATTGCCTTCTTTTTCTTATATTTCCAGATTTATTTTTCCGAACCATCCGCCCATTCACACAGATCACAGAGGCGAACGAGGGAATGGAAAACAATAATTAATCAATCAAAAGGAGAAACAAAAAGAGACCCGAACCGAACCGAGGCAATCCGAGGAAGTGTTGTTCATATCATTTGTGTTCTTCAGCAACCATCGCTCGTGTTCGAAATACTCGTCTACATTATTTTAAGAGGAAAAAAAAGCAAACAAACAACAAATACTCAAAAGCGCACACGTCCTAGAATTAAAATAATATTGTGAATAAATTACGAAAACGAATCGCGCGCAGTGACGCACGGTTAACCTCAATTTAAAAAAAAAAGAAAAAAAAAGATCTTCCTACCGATACCAGAGCTTCGTGTGAGCTCAGTGTTATCAGTTCGAATTTGATTGTTTCGATAATTAATTTGAGGAGAAATCAATATTAATCAAATAGTGGTTTGCATGAGTGCCCGAAGTAAGAGTGGCTTTTTGTTGTATATCAAAAAATCCGTACGCAAGCGCAGTGCCAAGAAAATGAAATCAATTTCATGATACTATAAGTGGTCTGAATCAGTGATATTAAATTACTTAAGGATGCCTTCGACACCGTACGATTTGGTCCAAGATGACCAGGACCTTAGGATACCGCTGCATGCTGAACAGGCCTTCTTAAATGGGATTACATTTCAAGCTAAGGTGAGTGCATTATAAGAGTGTTATTTCTATTGCAGGTAGTAGAATAGTAATTCTTAAAGGTTGTTCCATAATCTACTACAATTCAGTGAAGTGTGTTTGTTTAAAGAGAGGACGCAAAGTATTTTCGTCAATGATAATCCTTGAGAAACACGTTCTGTTCCATAGTTTCATTCTACAGGGAGCTCCAAACTTCACAAAAGAAAACAGAGGTTTCTAAATAAAAATTGCAAATGTTTTGTGGAGAATAAGAAAACGTTTGGGCTCAACGACATTTTGTTAGATACTTATTCTTGTGTCAAGGTTTTCCACGACAGGTTGTCATAATTATAAAGAATATAGAATTTAGAAAATACTAAATTCGAAAAAAAATGAAATGTAGGACTTTCTTGTTGATAGGGGGGTATTGAGCCAAACATCACTTCCCAAACTACACAGACACTTCAAAGTCATTCCACTGAATGGAAGTGCTAAGCAATAACGGACCGCCTTGACTTTTAACTGCAATGAAGCCTGGACTCTGATTTGATTTAAATTCTGCTAAAAATGTGTTGCTAAAAATGTGTGTCACATCATTGGGTCACATCCTGCTGTCCATGGAAGGTTTGAGCTTTACCAATAGCTGCCTTCCATCGTCGACGGTCCTGAGCATGCTGCTTCCAATCATCAACAACAAGGTGTCTTCTGTACGCGATGACTTGATCTTTATACCGAGATTCGGCCTTCCTCTCGTTCTTGAACCATGAGTCGAAGATTCTTAACTTAACCTATAACTGGAGCATTGTGTCCGTGCGCTTGATGCTGGTGATTCCGAGCTAGCGTAGTCTACCGATTTTTTCTTTCCCAACTTTATCCACATCTTTATGCAGCTCGTAAACTTCGCGGCAGTGTATATCCGACTTAAATATTTTCTCTCGAAAGCACTACGAATCAGCTTTTTTTGTTTTTTTGACCGCCCAGCTTTCGGCTTTATATTGTAGGACTGGCAAAATAAGAGTTTTGTAGAAGATGACTTGGTCCTTGGAGTCAGGAGTCTTACCGCCGCTATTCAGACAAACCTAAGTAGCACCGGTTGCCGAGGGCGATTCTACGTAAATAGGAAACACAACAAATATGAAGAATGATCTGAAAACTAAAAACCAATACCGAAGGCAGAATTCAGATTGTTTTATAAACGTTGATGTTATTTTTTTAAGCTTGTACCTGAGTGATGTATTCAATGTTAAAGTGCCATTCCAAACAAAAAGTGCCAAAATGGCACGATTCTGCCACATCGACAACGCTGTACACAGGTGGTTTTAATTGATCATCTTTGATAATGTTTTGTACAGAACACATACGTAGGTGGTACTTAATTAAATAAATATCAAATCTACAGATTTTCTTGCATATTAGAGGTCAGTTGGACAGACGGAGCTCCTGAATCCATTTTTGAGATGTCGCATATTTAAGTATGACGCTTCAGTCCGATGTTTACAGATCTTTAACTAATTATGGTATTTTAGACATTCAGTAAAATAACAGGCGAAAATGCTCACTCATCTAGAAAATAAATAAAAATCTATTTACAAGCACGTTTTCCTTGGAGTAAAATATCACATTTCTTGCAATTGCAAGCGTTTGCGGCCAACAATGTTTACAAAAAAAAACAGTCTACATCTCTTTTCGGAAGCAATAAAAAATACTGGGTCAAAGAACGTCTAGTCATCTATTTTGTTTCTTCCGCGAAGAGAATGTTTACACCAAAGTTTGACGGATAATAGCCGCACCCGAAACCATTTCAAAACTAAGCGTCACAAATGTGAAGAAGAATAATTTAAGCATGTGCAGATAAGTTGTTCAAATCGCAAGAGATGTCATCGTTTGGAAGTCACTTCATGCATCCCTTTAATCAAAGCATCGATGAAAGACGTCACAAATTCAATAAATACCTACTACCCTTGTCCAATCCTGCAGACACTCAGACTACAGTTACCAACTTTTATCTTCATTTTATCTCCCTAGAGGTATTCCATTAAGCCGCAGTTAGTTAGAACTTCTTAAGACCACATAGATCCCAGCGTACTTTGATGTTAATCTTCACAGCTTACTGCTGTCCAACTGAATCCGAATGAACACACACACGACCTCTTCCAGTTTGTACCTGACACCAAAGTTAAGTAACCGACGTAACAATCTGATGTAATTGGCACGTCTGCCTGAGAAACAGAAAAATAACGTGAAATCCCCCCTGATTCACGCTTTAACTGGAACTGCGTGAAATCGCAGAAAGTCAATGCAAATCGATAGCCCAATGATTCACAAGCGTGTGTCCCCAAAACGAAAACGGAAGTCAGTCCGGTGTCGGCAGAGCAGTCGCCCCTGCTCGGAATTGAATCACGTCGAACTGTTATTTTTTTTTTCTTACTTTTTCCAATTAGAACGCGTTGCCGTTGCTTTTAAGGTGTTAGTGACTTAGTGTATGTGTCTCAAGGGAGCCTCGTGGCTTGGAAATGCATTGCATAGCATAGCATCGTCTCTCAATGAATGACAAATTCCGTCTCCATTTGATGACCGCTTGAGTGACGCCATTAACTCGTGCACGAACAAGTGAACATGATTCACGAGAATTCATCTCGTTTAATTCGTTTTCCTTTGTATCATCGGAATTTTATCTGTAGATGCATTAGCATTCGCTGAATCTGAATCTGAATGTGAATTTGAATCTCTCGGGGCCAAGTTCATGTATCTGCTGGTAATTCTAGTATTTCTTTTGAATGTATTCCACTGCATTCACATATGGATGGATGTTAACGCTTTGTTCATACCAGCAGCGCGTAGCGTAGCGTGTGTAGTAGCATAGTGTTTGGGTGAACAGATCTAACCTCACCTGCTTTGAGGTGGTGCTTGCATGGTGTAAACCTCTGCCTTTGTCATGCATGACTGGCTACATGTGACTGGGGGGCTTTGTTGAACGGATGAATTACTCAGCGACATTCTTTTGCACCACCACCGGTGAGCGGTACGGCACAGGTTACATGTCTATGCACCTACATAGAAGTAAAGTATGCAGAATTTGAATATCGTTTCGCTTGTAATGCGAATTAATCGCTGTTAAACAATCGATTTGTTGAAAGAGCCTTAATGGAAATCTTCTCTGCCGCCATTCAATCTTTCGTTTTTATTTGTATTCAGAGCTGGTCTCGCTTCTCGTGGATTGAAGATTCACAGATAGATTTCTACGAATTCAACGTCAATTTGCATAAACGAACGGTGATTAGATTTTCCTTTTTGCAGGTGAACTGCTGCCTCTGGTGGGACTTAACGATGAAATGTCAAGGCGTCTGTCTCTGAATCACTGAGATGTTGATTTTTCTTATGCTGCTTGATATTTGAATGGATTTGTGCTATTTTTCAAGGCGCCTTAATCGGTTGTTATTTCCACCAAAGCATTTGAAAAAAATGCAAAATTTTGGTCGGGTTTGAAACCAAAAGACATGTGAATTATGGAATATTTTCTTTGCGGGATATTATCCACAATTTCTTTATTTTTTCCAAGCTCAGCTTAGTAATCAATCACATTAGTTTCGCATTATTCAACGCTTCTCCTGAGAGGTGATTCACAGCTGATGAGTGGATAGTTTTTCGATGACTCAGGCCTCAGAGAATCGGATTTATTTCTGAGCGAAATTAAATATTGGCTGTAAGCTGGTTTTAAGTCAGCAATTCCATCAAGTGTGTGGTTCGTCATCAGAGATACTGTCCAGTTTTGTGGATTTTTTTCTTCGGGAATTAAGCTGCTGACAGAAATGACTTTTTTTTTGTGGGAATAGAGAATTGTCGAAAATATCGCCTGACATCATGAAACTCATCAGAAATTAATGCTTTTGATGACTTTTTTGTGAATATTATCTCATCTTGAGATATAAGGTTTCTAAGCAAGCAAAGTCAACTGAGCAAGATTAATCGTCAAATCCTTCCGAGTTGAATGTGAGCATGTGTGGTGGATGGTCTTTCTGGATGTGGCAATGTCTAGCGGAAGAGGAGTGCTTTGCGCTTCGATGATGGCAGTGATAGGTCTTATGTGGGTATTTTTTTAACTCCCGCCAGTCAAGGGGGTACTGCCTGAGTTTCACATTAATCAAAACCGCAAATCAAGGCTACAACTCAGCCCATAGCTTCTACTGAATTGACGATAACCCAAGTTGAGCCTCATCGTAACGAGGCGTGTCTTGAAATCCTTTGCAGACGAAAACATTTTGACACCTTGTATCAAAAAAAATTGTCCTTTCATGTCCTAATTCAGAATATAAGGCATCTGTCTACTAAGTTTGGTTCAAATCCCTCAAACATACAATCTTCTTGTTTCTAATTTTTATATTTGTGGGCTGAATGTTGATACTTTTGCATGCTTTTTATGTTATACAAAAAATCATACAGTTGAGGATCATGGAAAACTATTGCCCTGCTTCTTGCGGAGATAATACTGCTGCACTGGTTGAGCGATATGCAGTTTTTCTCCACTCCAAGGAGAGAAGTTTGAAGTCGACGAGTGACTAACTCACGAGAGTCTAGTTAGACACTCATCATCATCATCATAATTAAAGCAGGAATGCTGTGCGCTTGTCCACTTTGTAATGACGACGACATTTTTGCTTTGTGTTAACATCGTTGCAATCTAGTTTGCTTTGAAATCATTTCAAGTTCAAGATCTAGCCATCTGTTATGATTCACAGAATAAGCAGCCAAGAGTTATTCACTCACTGACGGGTGACAGGGTGCACCATTTATTTACGACGAAATGGACTACTGGTCCACATAATTTTTTGATCGATATTGTAGTTCTCTTTGCAAGACCTTCTTTTCCTTTTCAGTAGCTGTTGTAAAGAGGAAACAAAACAGAAATCAAGTACTTTTTCAGTAATTTTTCTGACAGCGTTTCCGTTCTTCAAATTCTTGAATAAGTGTCAAAAAGTCCTTATCGATTGGCTATTCATCGATTGACAAGTGAACAGCCAGAACTTATAGTACTAGATTTCTAAACAAAACAATAGAATTGTCATGACGAAAACCATTCACCTTTCATTCTCATTTCACTCAGAATTCCCCGGTTGTCAGATTAAAATGGAATAGATTGAGGGGTCCTTAGTGTATAATACGTAGACAGCAAGCTCATCAATGTTGCATGATTTTCATCCATCCATTGAGCTGGCCCCTCTGTCGTTCTGTGGCGGCATCATTATAATTCAATGCCACCAACAAAGGTCTAACCTTTGACAAGGGTAAGGTTACTTTATTTGTGACAGTTTTCGAGACTCACCTGGCTCCCGCTTCAAACTAATCTAAAATTCAATAAAAGTCACAATATGTTCGTATTTCGCAGCGTTGTCGTCGTCGTCGCCGATCCTTTCCAGTGGTTGGCAAAAATCCATCCCCGAACATGGGTAATCTCAGCTTTGAACTTTGCTGCATGCATTATGTAAATTTCCGTTTCCGTTTTCAGTTGTGTGTATTCCTAGTTTGCTCGTTCCCCATTCCCCATTCTGTTTGAAAGTTAAACAAAGGCTGAATACTGCTAAGCAAGCGTTCTTTTCGAAAAGGGGTTTTGTTTCTCTTTTCTGTTGGCATTTAGTTATCCGTCATGTATCGCTGTTTATAATTCGCGGAATACCATGGAAATATGATTTAGGTTAAGCCATCTGATGTGGAGATTCTATGCATATATGCGAGTGAATGCGCCGGAATGAGCGCACATTTATTCCGACTTGAACGGACCTAACCTCTAGTCTGCTTGTTTGTCTGTTTTCCTGTCAGTTTTAGGCGTGTTTTCTTCTACGAATCTCTTTTTATCGTGGACCCATCTGGTGGTGATATGGTGTCGCTTTTTGCAGCGCGCTTCCACGTACGTATTTGTTCGTTTCTGTGGTTCGTGTTCTTGCCATTTAAATATATGCTAACCTGGGGGGTATTGATCTATTTTTGTATTTAATGGATCTTCATTAAAAAGTATTTAAATTCATTCGTTCCTTCACGGATTGTGGTCGGGAATGGTTTTATGTTATTTTACTTCGCTTTTTTTTTGCTTGCGATGGAAAATGGAAAAAAAAGTACTAATGTTTTATTTTGTTGTAGTGTTTATGCTGAAATTAGTCTATTTCAGTTCAAAGTCAGACGCGATTGAAGGGAATATTGATACACATTGCTCCCTTTCTGTTTCCATTACTTATCGAGGGCATTGTGTAAATAATTCTGAAAGTAAAAATCGATTTGTGCGTTTTGATTGATTCATGACGTAGGGAATACGTGGCTCATTTATTTGGAAGAACAACATGGGCGGATGTAGCCGAACCACAACGTCAGGCATTCTCACTATGGTGGGTATAAAGTGGTGGTGGTGGCATCAATCTTAACAGTGCGTCAAAGCCGCAATGATGGGCGCACTACTGTAGGTGCCATTACTGAAGTTATTCCATATGCACCCGCACACTGTGCCAAAGCATTTCCCAAGGCGAGCATTGTGGAAATTGTAGAGACGAAGGAGAAATGAAATCTGTTAGGTATCTACTATGCAATAACCCGTCTCTGATGAGAAGGAGATTGTCACTTTGGCGAATGATGAGCTGGAAGATTTGAATAAGATTTAGTTAAAATAAAACTTGTAGTCAGATCTGGGTAGAATCCTGAAGAGAAAAGAAAATATAGTGATTGATTCTTCAAATGGAACCGAATTACTATTAAATGTGAGCCGCGGATGTAAATCCCAGGAACACCCAAAACCAGACCTACCTTGAGTCAATCAGTTGAAGTCATTCGGGGAAAATCTGGCTTCTCGATGACGACCGCGACGGATACATAAGTAGATTACGCTGAAGGAAGAAGACCTTGAGGTCTATATCTAGTCTATGGCTTCGTTTTGCCGAAAGAAGAAAGGAGCTGTTGATGAGGCTGATGACATGCAAGGATATGCTTTTGGTCTTAACACAAGCATACGATGTCAAGGATGATCTGTGACGTAATCCAGAAAAAGGTTTTGACTGAGATGAATGGTGAAGCGGCTGGCCGATTCGGAGTCTCTCGAATTTTTATATGTACATATGATCAGATGGACGAATATTCCTTATTCATATAACACTAATGTATGCAGTCTAGATATCCATTAAGTTTGGTTCAGAGATTCAAATTGTGAAATTGTTTATCCTTAAACACTTTCTTAAGTTCCTTTGCCCTTCAATTGTTGTGGTTTACACTTAAAATGTCGTGCCAAAACAAAGCCACCTCGTAGGACCTTTCATATCCATATTTCACTACCATGTAATAGCCGCGTTTTATAAACAACTGACTAATGGCCGCCGTGGCGTAGAGAGTAGGTGAGGTGTGACGAGCAACTATCAAAAACCCGGCTCAACTTCCTTCGAGTCACTAATAATGGTCAAGGAGTTCCTTTTGTCTAGAAAATGCTTCTCAAACTTCGCTATTCGAAGTAAGCATAAAACTGTTGGTCACCTCCACTCGTAAGGAAACAATAGCACGCACAACACGAGTTGGTGGTGTAGAAACTTGGTCCAGGACCACCCCGGGCTGTTGAGCAATCAATATTATTGTTTGAAATAGTCAGCTCAGTAACCAATTTCAATAAAACGGCCGAACTGGCTTAACTTTGAAGGCTTTCTTCACAGCTACTTGCAATGACATTTGGCAGGAAAATGAAAATAAATAATTTCACAAACTTAGTGACAGACGGCTAGGCTATTAATCCCTAGAGGTAGGTTGGTAGTGGTGGTGTAATAAATCCACTTGCTACACCTATCAGTCCAGTGTGCGTTCACGCAAAATCTGTTCAGTACATTTATTCCTAAAAGAACCACAGCTCTTGTCAATGAGGATCCTTTTAGATATAATGACTGTCTATTAGGCGGTGTGAATAAAAAAAAAGGGAACACTCACGAGTGAAGTGTTTTCGTTAAAGGGAACACTCAATTTGGTGTAAATAAAGAAATTGTTCAATGTATGTTCTTTCCTTCAAGTTGAAGTCTGAAGGAACACCAGATGGAGTGTTCCCTCCAAAATACTGAGGGAACACCCACCCAATAGGCAGCCGTGCGAGGTGAATGGAAGTCCAATTAAATCACTTGTGCAGAGGATATAGGAAACTGGAGGAGGAATCTGCCCATCAATCGTAGCAACTGTGCATTCAACGGCCTAGACGAGCTGTCGGAGATACATAAACTTCTACAACCTACTTAAATACTTAAGTACGATCTTGAGAAAGTCGAGCAATCGAGAGATTGGTGGTTCGAACTCCCGAATGTCTGGTGACGTGGCAATGAACTCGTAAGTGGTATATGTGGGTCACGCCGGACGTCGTGACTGTCACGTTTACTTACTTGATAAACTGATAAACTAAAATTCAACAAAAACAAAGAAATATAAATAAAACAAAATATTTCTAAAATCCATCTTCTCCATCAACTTTAGAAACTCTTGATGCCGTCGTAGTTGGCACTAGCCGCAAGCGATGTGGACTTCGGTTTTACAAACACTCTATCTGCACCTCAATTTGCAGACAGTTTTATTGACAGCAATAGATTTGTTATTGCTTTGTGTTTACTTGCCTACTTGCCCGGCCCAATGTGAATAACACAAGTCTAATGTTGATTGCTTTGTACGACTGCAAGTGTATGAATCAACATCAAAGACTGCGATTTGATTCTTTAGTATGCACTTTAATACACTTTAATTAGTTCCGAACAAGACCTTTGACTCTCCCTAATTAACACAAATCACTTCCATGATGGTCAGATATTTGTCTACTTACTTTCTTTACCCCTCACTGCAACGTATTTATTGCAATGATCACGTCTCACCCTTGCAATACCAATTGGGGGTTTCGTAAAAATAAACTGAAGGGCAATCAGTCAATCTCGTAACACATGCACTCCAATGATTTGATCAATAATTACTCTCCTCGACAACAGAAGTTCACTCTGTCGTTGGCACACCTATCGAAGTCTGTTCTATTACCGGAGTGACTAAGAAACCTACCGGATATCGTCGGTAATAGCTTCCTGTGACACGTCTATTCATGACCACCACCTCATTAGTTTCGCATAAAGTAATTTCAGATCAATTTCGTAGAAGGCTGATGTAACCCAGTCATCTGTCTGGTACAGGCATTTATCGCAACCATATCTCAATTCGCTCATGAAGTAAGTCACCCAAGAGCCAGGGACACATGTACTCGCACTCGCACTTCTCCCAATAACCCTATTTGGGCAGAATACAGAGTAAGGACTCCTTGAAATAAAATCTCTGTCTGCTGTGTATTTCAGTGATAAATTGATTGCTAGGCATTGTCCTGGCATTAGCTAGCCTCTGTGACACATGACAACAAAACTGTTGACAAGAATAAATCAGGCACTGGCGATACACGCAGTGCGTTTCCGGTGACTAATTGCTTGACCGATTCCCAAACAAGTTTAGGGTCAAACACCGATTTATGGTGCGGAGATACTCGTACTCCGTATGTCTACTCCACCACCACTGTTTCTGTTCAGGTACTCGGTATATTTTGCTCGCTACGATGGTCAATTTATGGAAACGCCTCTGTGTCGGAGGTTAATCTGTGGTGGTGGTGTTCCCGGAGCAGCCGCACTAAGCCGACACAAGCCACATTCCACGATAAGTATCTGTGTGTATTCAATTTCAGACGATATCGCCAACAACAAGCCATACAATTTGTGGCTCTGCAGAGCAAGCACTTAATTTGTCTTCGGTCGCTTTTGTTTCAAATTGAGTTCAGTGGGCCTCGGCGCATTGAAATTTAATTAGCGCTTATGTTTATTGCTTTGTCAGAAGCTCTGCGCTATGATATACGGAACCGTGATAATTAATCAGCACGCGCATGGCTTACAACTCACAAAATAACTGCCACTTTATGATTACTTTGTCATTCTGACAGAAAATGGAGCATTAAAGTGATTTGTCGTCAAAACGATATCGAAACCCAATCGATTGGGTGAGTGACCTTTGTTTGTCTTGAATTTGACTTTCGGCCGAAACTAGGGGAATGTTTTTGGACACCTGTTGGAGGGTGATGATATATTCACAGTCTCTGACAGACGCAGCGGTTGCTATCTTGCGAATAGTTTGGTTTGTTGTCGCTAATTTAATAAATAGTGAAAGGGTATGTTAATAAAATTAGCGAAAAATGAATATTTGATCGGCAACTGTCTAAAAATAGAGCTCAGGCAGCATTGAATGCTGTCTGAAAGTCATTGGATGGCAATATTCGTTCAGAAAAAAACTGTTCAAAATAAGTAGACATGATGTAAACTTTTTGCACAATATTCTATTTGCGTGAGCAGGCCACACTCAAACCTTCCTGATGGAATCAAGAATTGAGGTATCTGTGGACGAAATGCTGGGAGCTTTTGAAAAAAACGAAATGTTTTCGTTTTGCTAGTGACGGGACTGACTGCCTACACAGCTCTCAGCATGTTCAAACTTGAATTGAGAAGAACTGAGCGAGGTGAAGGGGTTCAAAATTGAACTTCCCTCAAAACAGCCAGTTTCCCCCGAAATGTTGATCAGTAAGAACAAATGGTGCATGCAGTTAGTTTTAATTTTATCACATACACTACTCTTAAGACCCAAACCCATACCCATTAAATGCGGTCATATATAATTTAACGCTGATGTCGTCGTAGTGGAGTTGTATGGATTTTTGAAGCAAAGTACGCCCACTTAAAGGCTGGCCCAATGAGTCACCTCTTTACAATCCTCCAACTACGATTTTTGTTGATTGTAAACGCATCGCATGCAACGGATTGTTTTGGTTTTAGCTTTTAAGTAAACACTCATTAGCTGTAAACCATTTAAATCATCTGGACCTGATGGCACAACTCCTGCATAACTTCAAAGCTGCCCATCTAATCAGTTGTAAAAGCGGTCTCCAGTCTCTTCTCCTTAACATTTGGAAGACTAAATCTCCGCCTACTCCATCAGATCCATAATTCTGTACTGGGGCTTCAGATTTCTGTCGTTTTTACATAGATAAAAAAAGTTAATAAATTTAATCAAATGTGTTGGCTTATGTAAGTGCTGCATACATCAGTAGCGAACTGCGACCACTAATTTTCAGATCTAACCAATTGGGCATTAATTTATTAAATATTCTTATAGACAAAATAAACTACAGTCGATTCTCGATAATTCAAACTGATTGTTAGGTCCCTTCATAATTCGAACAAAGCATATGTGTTTTTCGCTCGTTAATTCGAAGTGATTTGCTGGTGATTTTTGCTGGCAACACGCTGTAATTCGGTAGCTAGTTCCTCGACCAACATCTCTCAAGCGATTGACTGTCAAAATTGGGTCCTAATCAAAACACGCACATCACCGTGCCGACTTCATTTAAAATCGACGCGAAGGGACATGTTAACACTTGTCACACTGAAAATGCAATCCATAAAGTGACAGATCCACAAATTCACAACTAAAACTATAGAATTACCAACTTTACCCGTGGCTATGTCAGAGATTGTGAAGTTTTGCTGTTTTTTTGTCTATACGGCAAAATTCACTAATCTGTGAATTTCTGAATATTCTGAATAATCTGAGGTCAGCTGAACTTGTGTCAACTTAATGCTATATACTATAGCTAGGCGAGAAGACACTTGTTGATGACAACATGGACCAACTTTCCGAAACGTTTCACCGAAATTTTTCCATATTTGTTTCTTGATTCTTAAACTATTCAACGCATTGTCTTCTTACTTATTAAATGACAACACAGCAATTGTTGAGTGTTCGCATTTCAACAAGGGGGTTCAATTTTAAATGGCACGTTTTATTGGACGACCCAATTAAAATAAAATTCTTATCACTGCTTAATGCTGACATTTTTCAAAGCGCCCTCTCTCTTTGTTCGATTTAGTATTCAAAATTAAATGAGTCACTAAACAGTGCACACTTCACGAACACATTTTAAATAAACTAGACTTGCAGTCGCTCTGATATGGCGAAGGTTGCCCACGACAAGTTGCGTGTGTGGATTATAAGATTTGCTTAAATTGCAAGACTGTGAATAAATCACTGGAGGACAAAAACTGTTCTGCTTGATCATTCGATATTGGACTCTAACGAGTTCTGGAAGGAGTGACTTCTGGCGCACACGTAGTGCGTAGTTCATTCACCATCTATCAGAAATCACATAAACTATGTCTCAACCCTCAATTGCAGCAGATTAAGTGTGTTGTCGAAATCTCCCATCAAAGTTACTAATTAAGTTGCAGAACACAGCCGTGCTCCAGTCAATAGCTGAGCGCGTGGTCTAATCAACGTCAAAGTTTACTCTGTCAGGGCACTAGATAATCTGCCAATAACATACGTAATTTCCAATGATTGTACTCGCAGACGTGAATGGGCACACGCCCATGTACAATAGTTGGTAGCAGATTCGGCATAGGAACGTCTCATTAATTATCGAGTAGGCCTGTTACGTAAATCACTGCCACACATACTCAAAGGAGCCTCCGAGGCGGTTTTGCGTAATTGGCAAAATTTAATTACCGACATTTATTAGCCTTTCGCCTGGCATTATCGTAAAAAGGACCTCGAATGATTGCAATCTAATGAATCCTGCGGAAGCCATACGAAGTTGCGGCTCCTATTGCTGGCCAATTTACGACACATTCCCCGTTTTATGACGGCATTTACTGGCAACATAGAAATTCGAACAATTAATCCGGGCTTGTGGCCAAACGTGATTCGCTACATTCAATTCGGATTCGCTACAAAAGTTAATCGAAAATTGCCACGCCAGCCACACGAAATGCACTTAAACTTGACTTCCGCATGTGTGACTGATAAGACCGCAGTTCACTCTCGTAAAAACCATTTTGTTGCCGAGGCGGAGGAGGGATCCATTATGTATGCTCCAGCCACCAACAGTCGTCCTCGTGCGGCGACCGAATGAAGATATAATATTCGTTTTTCATCCGCAAAATGTGATATTTTACAGATGAAAAGTGTAAATAGTGCCATAAATTCGATTCCATCCTCGGTTCCCCCTGAGCGTCCTCCAACGAGTCCCTCATGAATACTTGGCAAAAAAAAAAAACAAGGACTGCACCAGTCACTCAAGCGCGCGGGGACAGGGGGGTTTCTCGGAGAGTGGGAGAAAAAAATTTAAGGGTCGTCCTCGTCGATGTTTTCCTCGTTTTGTTACCTCAAATATTCCGAGTCGGGCCTCGGGAATGAGGAGCATAGACGCAGGACTCCGAGACCGGCGAAATGGAGTTTTGTGGTAGTTTGGCAAATGGGAATTTATGATTACACTTTGTTTACGCATTGCGGATTCATTAATAAATTTCACTCCGAAGCTCCTTAAGCTAATATAAACAACCCGGGGGATCAGTATTTGCTTTTTAGCTCACAAAACTCTCACGGATGAATGTTTCAATTTGTCATGAGTGTGTGTTGTGTACACAGTTTGTTTTGTTGCCATGCCTCGGGTATGGGGGAGGGAATTCTGCTTTTGGGAATAGTTCCGATATTCATCAATTCATTCATGTGTGGCATGCAGGAAAGACACATCGAATATTTTTTGCATTTTTAAAGTGCTCATGGGACGGGGTATTTTTTTTTCTGGCGGACAAAAAAAGCCATGTTTTTGTTCTATTCCAACTACACATGTAGTTCCTAGTGGGAGCATAGGCAGGTGTGCTGTGTGCTGTGCTGCGGAGAAAATTTAATCCTCACAAAATGCCGGGGACCTAGTCACGGCTCATCGGCTCAAGTGAAGAGTACATCTGTTCCTAATAAATTGTGTTTTTTGCTGTTGGAAAGTTCAATGGGATTAGTGAATGCTTAGCGTGGTGATGTTTGGTTAAATGGATTACTTTCATCTCTTAGTTCTAAGAGCCAAACAGTTTTCGCGTGAATCGAAACACATTACGATCGGCGAATGTGTGTTAGCACTCGTAAAAACCAAAATAATGTTCACTTTCGGCAAGAAAAACGGGTTTGTTGAGCACGCTTCCGATTCGAGCAAAAATCTGGTTCAAGGTTTGAACTTTAATCATCTTTGTTTTGCTTGTGAAGTTATGATGTGACATCAGTGATTAACGAAATGATGTAGAAATTAGTCAGCTTTATGGTTCTGATCTAAATTTGGGAACTAGTCTAATAGCTCCACTGGAGACGGTTGCACGTTGGCATAGTCTACAAGATGGTCGAACTGTTCGACATTGGCATGAGCTGCGTACAAGGCCTTGGCGACTTGCTAGGCATTTGAAGACATTGGCATCATTTACTAAACAGAGCGACTTCCGAGACGTGCCTTGAATGCGATTCCATCAAGCAGGCGACCGACAGGTGGTTGGATCAAGTCCAAGAACTAGCCTGGTTCTGCTTGTGCATGAGTTAGAGTCGATGGCGGATGAACGAGTGGTCTCTAGATCCGTCCGTTGTAGTGGACCGGATCAGAAGACGATAATGATGATGGAGCAATTTAGGAGTGCCTATAACTGCTTCAAAACAGATCGTCAAGGTACTAACGATGAGGGTGAAAGGGTCGTCGCCGAGCAGGCCACTCGCAAAGCATGTTAGTGCGAATCCTTAATGTGCACTTTGGCATTAGCACACGAACATTAGATCGTGGCATCTCTCACAGTGACTTTTTCTGTCAAGTTTCATCATTGTCGTTTAGAAGCTAGCTCTGCAAACATCCAAGTTTTCGAATCGCATTCTGATGTGGATTAAGGCCTAATTTATACAGCTTTTGTTCTCTCAAGAGTAGAAGTGACCTGCGGTTTTAGGCCGCCCCATACGGAGTCACACAGGTACTGCCTCGAGTGTGGTCAATTCACAGACTTTCGATGAAAACGAACTTACCAATAAACAAACGGCGCTGCGGTGGTCAACAAATTTAAAATGACTTCAGTCTTCTACCCCGAATTCAAGAATTCATAATTACCCCGCGTAGTGAAGCAAAATGTCACGATGAGAAATGCCTTTCCTTTTGATGATGATTGAAAAGCCTTTAATCATTAATTTTCCCAGAAATATTTTCCCCCGAAATTTAATGGTTTTTCTCCTTATTATTCATTCATATTTTTTGTAACTACCCAGAGCGGCACGGGCGGGGGATATACATTTTCTTTCTCTCTGGCCTTAATTAATTTAATTCTGACTGAAGCAATGATGTCTCCCATCATCAGTCTTGTCACTGTGACCATCTAAGTTCCATGTGAAGCCATTCACTGAAGTAACAATTCCTCCGTCCCTCCCTCCCCACAATCACAGTTGTATTTACTTACTTTTGCGGGGAAAGACAGAAATATTAATTAAACACATTCATCTAGGACGAGAGTTTTTCTTTTGTCTCCGACTGCTGTTGTTTTGCTTTTAATTTCGCTTATTTGCTCTTCCTTGTGAAGTTCTGTTGTTTATGTAGTCTTTTGACACAACCGCATGTTGCATATAAGCAAAGTAACCTCAATCAGCAGCAACTTTGTGTTTTTCAAGCGTTTCCCCTTACGGCGGTGTACCTTAAAATAGAATAGCACATGCGGTGCTCCCACTAATACGCACGAAAATGGAACATGTACTCTCCAGCACACGTAGAACGACAAACAACGAAAATGTGAAAATGTGGGGAAAAATGAAAATGAAAATGAAAATGAGAAAGTTCATCGTACACGACGATGTACAAATTTCTTTAAAATGGAAACATCACTGATAAATAACTTATCCTCTTTCATCAGGCATGAATGAGAGCTTGGACAGGACTCGTCAGTCGAGCGTTTGAAAAGGGTCGACTTCTTCGACGAAATTTAATATTTCATGCAGAGGCGTTTGAAATGAATACACTCTAACAGGGAATGAAAGTGAAAACAGAGGAAACAAAAAAAAAATGCTCGTGCATGAGGACTCTCGTCCCTCCACTCTCCAGTCGAAGGTTAATTTATTTATTCAAACATGGGCTTTTCTGCATAGCAACATCTGTCATCGTATCAATTTTGAGGTGCTTTGTGAAATGGGAACGTGATGTTTTTTCCCATGGGGCACGGGAGCCGGACATGACCCAGAACACTACGTATTCATTGCGTTTGAATATGTTAATCAATTTATCTCGATGCATAAATATCGTGTCCTGATATGGGAAAACAAAAACTCTAGAGGTGAAATCACATTTGAGAGGGATACGCGTTTCAATGTTGATTCAATCAATGTGAATATGAAGTTACCAGTTTCCTGAATTTGATTTGTTTTTTTTTCCTCGAATATCATTCATGGGGGTGGTTGTTTTATTTTTACTGAGTTTCAATGCTGTTCCAGCTAATGAAGGGGATATTATAAAAAAAACTGGTGGAAAGAGACTTTGCTTGGAGAGGGCTTATATTTCCGACGCATGTCAATAAATGATTTTTCCATGTACGTGGCAACATGAATCAGTTGTATTCCTGAGGAATGATGAATGAAATTCATTGGATTTTATTGACCGAATTAAAACGTTCCATAGTTACATGAAATAAAATGTGATTTTAGCACTTCATGTGTTCTAGAGGTTTAATTTTAAACTTGGCAGCACTGTTCGCAGTGACGACCATTTTGACAGCTGAAAAATTATTGGCTGAGAGTATGCTCTGTCGTTTGACCACGAATATATTCACGCTGGATCTATGCTTGAAAATTGGGCGAATTGTTTTTTTATTGAAAGTACTGATTTCTTTTTAGAAAGCTTAATTTTTTTCTATTAATTCATAGATTATAGAGATTTAGCTTATGTATGGAATAGCACATCGGATAAATGGCCACCACGGCATTGCTGACAAGTACGTAATCCTTTTTTTGAAATTGTCTATGACCGTTTCGCATAAATGTGGCTGAATTTCATCAATACACCTTCCAATTTCCTCTTTTAAGGCGTTTGGTAATCGTCAGCTTGCTTCCACACACCTTTGCGTAAAATCACAAGATCCGGGTGGCCAATTCTGATCGCAAAAACCGCCGATTACACAATTGGAAAATGACTCATGCAGTAGTTGAATGGTTTCTCTGGCTGCATGGCATGTGGCACCGTCGAAACCACATGTTGGCCACATCCATTTCTTGTAATTTTTTCCCTCAAAACTGGCTTATTATGTCATTATAACGAACACCATTAATTGTTACTGCTTGACTAGCTGCCTGTCCGTATATTATGGCTTTAATAGTAAAAACAAAGATTCGTAGTAGCGCATTCTGTCACCTTAATTTTCCAAGACCTTGTTGATGGTTTCGAGCACAAGCTCGCGGATTGCTTGGATGATATTGGCCTTAAGTGCTTGAATCGTTTCCGGATTGTTGGCATAACATCGGTCCTTCACACTTCCCTACAAAAAAAAAAACGTCAAAAGAAGTCAAATCGCAGCGGGGCAGCGGCCAATTGACATCGCCAAGATGGCTGCCAACAGGATTTGGGAATGTGGTGTGCAAAATATCGTTTGTGACATGGGCTATCTTGCACTGCGCGCCGTCCTGCATGAACCAGACGACCAAATAAATATCTTCAATTTCAGTAAACAAAAAGTCGGTTAATATGGCTATGTAAAGCCCGCCGATGACGGACACGTGGTTCCCAGCCTCATTTTTGAAGAAGACCACAGCAGTTACATTCTCATTTGTGCGCACAATACTACGACGGGGACCATGAGTGTTGTCCACTCGCATTCCAGTCTCACGAACTTTTTCCACATACTTGACTACATCAGTCTTCATTTCGGCCAAAATTTCTTTTCAAAAAACGTATTGTTTGGGCTGCACACATAGCACTTACTTTGGAAATAAGTTTTCAATATTTCCCAACGTTGTTGAAGCGTAAAACGACTCATTTCTTTCCGCGGAGGTACTGACATTCTGTTAAGATTTCGAGCGAGTCAGTTTCGAACTGTCAGTGTCAAAATAATCTATGATTTAAAAAAAAACACTCTATGGCTCGACCTGCAGCGCTAGATGCTACACAATCAATTAATTGAAGAAGTCTTTCGATGAGTGCCTCATCTCGTAAAATTCACTCAAGCTTAAGCCTTCCCCACAACGACTTCAGCAGAAGCTGTAGAGACAAGGAGGAGGAGAAAACAATCGTGCACCTTCTTTGTAATTGCAACGCCCTCTACTCCCGATGGAGATGTCACCTAATGACTTCTTAACCAACCTGATCTACTAAGCAGCATTGGTGTCGGCCACCATGATCACCAACTGGTTTGCTGAAGAGGATCGACCAGATCCACGTGGTAACTCAATTGTGCAAAACTATTTTGGCTTAAGTGTGAGGAGTCAGTCACAACCAAATCAAACCTTCAGTGGTTAGGTAGAACAGAGTCGTATACCTTTCTGCTTATTTCCTATAGAATGACTCATTTAGATGGCTCCCACAAATGCTCCAATCCACCTTTTCACTTGATCTCTTCTAATAACACCAGCTGCTTTCTACTGGAATACACACACGAAAAAGCTCAAGTACAGCTGTTTATTCAAAACATGGTGACGGATATGTTTACATCGTCCGATGGCGAAAAAAAAGTTGAAGAAAAAAAAACCCTCAGGATTCCAATTGTTGCATGTACACAAGTGTTTACGAGTCCATTTCTATTTAATTGGCGCCATTTAGGTTGAATTTCCAGTTGAACTGCGGTGCTGACGTATTTACGACATCGAATCCGCTCGGCAATCAACACAAGATACGAAATAAAATCGATGGGAATAGTCTAGTTAATGAGGGTGCCTCATTAAACTTTTTAAACTCGAAAAAAAAAGCGAAATGAAACTGCCGTACTTTAGGCACTAAACACCTACACGAAAATGCGTTCGAACTTTTTACGTGATGTTGCTGTGCTGCCAGGCGAGAGGGAAGACAGCGAGAATGTAAACTAAACAGCCCTCATCGTCCTTGAACTGATTTTTCGCAGACTTAATCAATTCAATTCAAGAAAACAAAAACTGAATACAACAACGGACGGTTCAAGAAAAACCGAGCTGAATTTGGCCCGCCATTGCTAGACCCCTGTGCTCGGAGCACTCATCAGAAAGGGCAGTCAACTGGTTATTGGAAAATTTATCTATCAAAGGATTACCGCCGCCATAAACAAAAGGAATTCACAGCTGAGCTTTCCGTTTTATTGTGTGTCTTCAAGGGAGGAATCCTATTCGTCTTCATTCAACAATGAGATTGCTCTCTATTCGGCGAGAGAGATACGCAGACATCCTGTCTGCTGGGTGAGCCTTGGGCATATGCAAAGGAGGATGGATGCGTGCGTCTCTTTGATTAGGGACTGAGGGATTAAAGTCGAAACTCTGATTTTGGGGCACTCTTTGTGTGTCTGCCTGCAAGTGGCAGGTTGGTGAAGGAGAAAATTAAAGAAGCTCAAAAAAGGATTCCGCCGCCCGCATGGATATTATTTAGGACTTTAGCATTCCGCCCGAGAGGAGAAAAGTGCCTGGGACTCTGTGTGCTTCGGGGGGAAATATTTTTCTGCGAGTAATGATATTCGATGGAAATAAATTTCGCTGCCTTTTGTCTTTCCTTTCATGCGGAAGTTTATGCACGAAAAGTTGTGATAAGGGTGACATACCCATCTCCGTTGCTATTGCCTCCGGAGGGTAAGTGTGTGTCGGATCCTAGTGCATACTTACAGCAGCAGACACTTCCATTCCTATTCTGGTGACGCGCCGAAAGCGGGTGTGCTTCTCGCTGCGGAATATGAAGGCTTCATGAAAGTCGTTGGAATTGCGGCGGGGGTGTTGTGGAGATAGGAGTTTTTGTGTGGAGGGCAGTGATTTATTGCGCTATTGGAGAAGTCTTAGAAACTAATAAGTTGGACTTTGTTTGGGGGGAAGTTTGTGCGAGTGGCTTTGCGTTGAAAGTTCGTAGAGTAGCCAAGCCGATGCACATGAGACACGCAACGAATACACACACGTGTGTATGTAGAAAATATAAAACTAATAATTGTGCTGCTTTTCAGCTGTCGCTGTGATGTGGGTCGTTAGGGGTTTTTTCGTCACACTTTTTGTGCAAGGAATTTGAATAGAGTCGTAAATAGTTTTGCCTGGATACGATTATGAAGAGCTTACAGCTTGGCTGTGGATGGCAGTCTGAAACGATTGCCATAAATCATCACTTGGGGACTGAGCTGACACAATTGAATTTCTTTTACTCTTGGGCACTCAGACTGGAGGTTGTAAAGCAGCACCACGTGCTGAATTTTCTATATTTGTCTGTCTGTGCGTAAGTTACTATTGTTAACAGACCAATCGAAAAATATGCTTTTTGCGTGCAGCATGAAGACATCGAATGGGACAACTGAGCAAAGCCCACCGACGGGATCAACACAACATTTAAGGTGGTGGACAAAAGTGGGAAATGGCCATAGGGACCTTAGTGATTATTCCGAAACTGGAAGCAACTAGCAACAGATCGTTCTGGCTATATAATTGGCAGGTGCCTAGGTCCACCCCAGATGTCCTACAAGGAAAGACAGAGGATCGGTAAAGCATTGTTGAAAACAGGAGATCTTACCACCTCTCTCTTTGAATTAATGAACCACTCGAGCTCATCGTGTTATTGTTCTCTCAAAAGTGGAGTGGACCTACTACCGAACTATGAAGCTTGAGAAGTTTTCCTAGACAAGTGGAACTTATTTGAAATTTAAATTTGGAAGGGCACATTTGGTGCGTTTCCAGCCAACTCGATCTTTAACAGGCTGTCTCCAATTTCGCACGCATAGTTGATTGAGTTCCCTTTCCACTTGCGTGCGCCACCTGAGTCGCGGTTTTCCTCTATTGCTCTAGACTTTCCGGGCAAGAGCAACTTCGTCCGCTTTTGACAAAGTCCATGTCTTAAGATCATATAGAGATTAGAGGGATGCTTTGGTTGTTCGAGAGAGGGCTTTGTTTATCTTCTTTGTTATTTTCAGTTCGATGTCAGCGCTGGTGTCGTTGTCTGAGTTAATACCGGTTCTGTTGGGTGCTCTTTCTCGTTGACAGCATATATTCGGTCTTGCCCTCATTTATCATTAAACCCATCTCCACGGCGTCCGTCGCAATACTTACAAAAGTGTCATTTACATCACGCTGTGTTCTTTCGGCAATGTCAATCGTCGGCATATGCATGTAGTTAGACAAACTTCTGAAAGATTATTCCTCTGGTGTTGGCGTCGGACAATTCTTACAATGATGATGTTGAAGAAGTCTCGTGACAGCGCGTCGCCTTGTCTTAATCCTTTTTTGACGTCAAAAGTCTCGGTTAGGTCCTACCCGACCTTGATGGAGCAGCCTGCATTCTCCATCGTCATTCTACACTAATGGACGAGCTGCGTAGGCATGCCAAAACTTGACATTGCTCTGTATAACTCGTCTCTATATATGTTGTCATACGCGGCCTTAAAATCGATGAATAGGTAGTTGGTATCGATCTGTTGCTCCTGGGTTTTTTTACCCAAAATTTATGTGTGCGATGTTCAGAAGACTGATGTCTCTATAGTCAGCGCAATTCAGAGGGTATCCTTTTTTTTGTGGATCGAGCAAGCTGTGTGAAGTTCCATTCATCGGGCATGCTTTCCTTTTTTTTGACAGATGAGTTGGTGTAGTTGGACTGGACCAAAGAAATGCAAAAACTGTATAAATGATAGGGAATACGGGTGTCACATATGTAGAAAGCATTGCCAAGTCGCGTTATAGTTTTTGCGATGATGAGCGGGACACAGATAATAGTCGAATCTTACAATCAAAAATCGATTCCATCCCATGTCCCTGTGTCGCTGGCCTGCTACGTTTCTTTTTTTCAATTTGAACCGCTCATAAATATGTAATACGTCATGAATCTTAATGGTTAACGTCTTTTTAAAACTCTTCACTCCATCGACAGCCGAACAGTTTTAAAGCGCCATTAGACGCCAATCATAAAACTTGTTTAGGCCGCATGTAGGGTTGTTAAATTGATTCCATGGATGGTATCTGAATCGTCGATTCATTATTTCCCCGATTAAATGCTACACTTAGTTGACTTTTTTTACTCCAGCAACTTTAAGTTTTTCTTCACGTTAAAATCGTAAAAGAATCAATACCTTAGCATGCAAGTTTTGCATGAGTTTGTTGCCTTCGTATAAAGCGCTATAAAAATGCTTGCTTTACTGTCGAACCCGCTGTGATGTCGTTGAGGGATAGACATACGTAGAGATGTGAGATGTACGGATATGTTAGATATTTTTTTTTCTTTCACATGTGCTTGTCTGTAGGGTTGTGAGTTTGATATTTTTATGTGGATTTCATGCTGTCAATTCTATTAAACGCTTTAAAATTCTGTACGAAGGAGAATTTAAAGGGATTTACGGAACGTAGTTTTCATTATCCCCTCCATGAATAGTATTCTGTTCAGAGACTTGACGTAGAGAGGAAAAGCAGTAAGGGAGATCATTTGGGACCGGCGACCATTCTATAACCAAGCTTTGGCCTACTTCAGCAGAATTCTTCTAAGACGCAAACAATAAGCGATTCTCACACTAAAAGCGCACGGATTGATCCCCGATGCAATAGCTTTTACTATCACAACAGCATCCTTCGCCGGTCACTGACAATAATCCCGTTGACACAGACCTCCCAGTTGAAGGTAGATGGGTGCGACACGTCGAAAGTTAAAATCAAAGTGCATTGTCGGGTGAAGCCCACCAGGTTCATTCCATATCGACTCATTCATATAGCGTTTCCTTATGTGCGGATTATCGTGGAAGCACTAAGACCTTTCGAATTCCTCGTAGTGCTTTAACAAAAATTATGTACAGTAGACCCTACGTAAGTAGAACCCTCTCTAAGTCGAATTTCTCTCTAACTCGAAGTTTTTGTTCGCCATATTTTGGCATTTCCTCAATTTTCATACAAAAAAGCATCCTCTAAGTCGAACTCTCTCGAACTCGAACTGATTTTGATACCCCGTGAGAATTCGACTTAGTCGGAGTCCACTGTATATCATCACTGAAACAATTGAAATGCAAACTGAATATTTTTTGCGTTGTAAAGTGTAATTTATTAGGACCATCTTGTTTTTAATTTTAAATACATCACATTATGGCCATGTGAGATTACGCCGTACAAAGTCCATTCTGAATATCAAATTTTGGATCACTGCTAGAGTAGCGCAATTAATGTTGGCTTCCAAATTCTGGATCGTAGCTGGCTTATTGGCGAAGACTTTTGACTTCATGTTCATATAACCCATCCAATAACGTACACTGAGTAATGACAGACTCACAACATTTTCACAGAACGTGGATTTTCGTAATAAAGTGGACTCCCGCTATGTTGCTTTTTTACTAAATAAGAAACAAATTATTTTGAGTGATGGCAATTTTTATTCGGATGAAATCCGTCAAGTAGCTGCCGCAGTGTTGATACACGTTTGTGCCCCTTTTATCGCCTTTTTCCTGACTTTCCTCAAGATTTCCGGGATCCTGTCGAATATTCTCCTTAAGGTCTGGGATGGTTAAATTGGGCGATCTTGCAGGCCATACCATATCGCCATAATCAGAAACGATTCCTTCACAATATACATTGTGGATAGAGCTGTGCGTGCGGTTGTACCAACTTGTTAAAACTACATGTTCACCAAGTCCTGCTCATCCAATTCGGGCGGTAAGAACTCGTTTATCATAGCCCTGTAGAGTTCGCCGGTAACAATGACCGTATTGCCAATGGCGCCGTTAAAAAATTTGGCCTAATCACTCCTTCCGCGTGAACGCCGGCTTTAAGTGGATGTAATGGCCCTTCATGCATCACACGTGGATATTCAATGCCCCGAAATGAAGATTTAGCTTATTGACATATGTGAAAATGCGCCTCGTCGCTCATGATGGTTTTCGACACAATATTGTCCTTTTCGTTGTTGAGATGTTTGTTGATATTCTTGCGGAGTAAAGCGCTCCATTGCTTGCACAGACAAACAGATGTCTAGTTCACAAATGTCAAATATAACTGAAGTACGACGCTATTTGAAAAAATTATAACATCTTCGGATAGGATGATTCATTTTGCGCCACTTTGTGCAACTCAATTATTTGGAAACGGTCTTGAGATGTGAGGTCCTTACAGGATAGCTTGTCAAATAATCGTGAATAAAAATGATATGACACCATGTGGCCAGTTACGCGTGAGCTTTGATAAAGCCTCAGGACTTCAAACAACTTGGCGTGAGAAACTGGAGGCAGCTAGCCAGAGATCGCGCTGTTTGGAGAGATTTGTTGAGTGGGGCCTAGGTTCACCCGTGGCTGTAGCGCCGTACAAAGAAGATTAAGAGGACATTGCTTTGCTGAGTAGACATACATATTATGCTAATGGTTCTGAGAAAGAAAGTCCTGCGTGCTGAATGACATGGGCAAGCGCAATGTTCAGATAGTACAATTGCGAAGAAAAAGCTTCTCAAACTTGACCGCACGGAGGGGGCATGAAACTATCAAGCGAGAACACGAGGGATATATGGACTATACTATAGTATTACCAGGAAGAAGATGGTGACAAATTACAGAAAGTTACTAGCCCCAAAGCTATGAGAAATGACTCTAAATCGGTATAAACTAAACCGCCTGGTATGTAAAAGATTTTAGTCCACAATCCGGTTAATTGTTTTTTGAAGCAACGTTATTTATTTTAATTTTAATTTTATACTGCTCAAAAGATCTTCGTTTCTACCTATTCAAAAATTATCCAGGCCAAAAGCAGCGTCGTTGTGTAGCCAAAATACAAAAACTCAATTCTTGCTTAAACTGCTGCATCCATAAATTGAATAAATTTACTACAGACATTTTACGAACAAATACTAGAATGTGACTAATTTTAATATTCCCCATACAAACCTCAGCCAAAAGGAAAGTGCAGTGCATTTTACATGCTCTCATTTGTCAGCAAAAATCGCATCAGTATGCTCGCCAAGAAATGCATCACAATATTTCAAAATTTTAACAGTGCACTAAAAGTTAGCACAGCGACTAAAATGTATTTCAAGGCTATAAATACAAGTTTGCGATTTCTTCTTACCTCACCTGTAGTCTAGAGAAACTATATTAAGACGCACCCAGTTAGCCGAGTTAGAAACGGCCGGATCCTGGGTCTGTCGTTCTGGTCCATTAATCTTCGGTTGTTTTTATTCGCTGGATCGTGTGTTTTGTTAGTGCTTCCTGAACAAATTAAAATAAATAATACCCTTTAATTTTATGCTTAGAATTTATTTTTACAGCTCAACTAAGACTTTAATTGCCTTTCACACTGTTTTCTCAGTAAAGTGAAACTGAAAGAATGAGCAGTTTTATTTTATTCGCGCATCTATGTTGTGGCGGCATTAATGCTGGATTTGCTGTCTTATTAAAATCCGTGACAAAGTTAAGAGCATATAAAATCAACGCGAATTTTTATTTTAGGTTTGTTTATGCTCCGGTCAGTTTTTGCTTGTCAAATGAGCAGCAAATTTGTGAAAGATCAAAGTTATCTGGAAATGGAGCTTAACTTAATCAAATTAATATAAAAGTGAGAAAATAAAATGTGTACGCAGGTTAAGTGTGGAAACTATTTCTTTTAAATGAAGAACATAATATAGTGCTGAACATGAAACCGTCGCAACATTTAATTTAGGAATTCGACGCCTAATCTTGGATTTTATTACCTTTTGGTGATAAATATAAATATCTTGATTATTTATAAAACGCGCATATCTGTACACAACTTGAGGATGGGTCAGGCGGACACGAAGGATAGTCTTGTGCTTCTGCATGAGGACCAAGGTTTTTTTTTCGTGCCAAGAAGTGCAATAATTCCAAGTGCTGTACAGAGGAGCCGCCATTTTCGGACTGTGAAAGTAGTGACTTTTGACATTTCATTCACAGGGTGTTTTCGTCGATCGGTGATAGCCGAGATGAATTTGAAAATTGTTATATTTTTAACCCCCTTTTGAGCATTCCGGATTTAGTTTGACAAGTCTTCTGGACACAGTTTTTAAATCGAGGAAAAAGACAACACCCATCATTTGGAAACCTAAACCAATTTTGACAGCAATTTTTTGGAAACCAAAAAGCATAGATTTTTTTTCATATTTTCTGGTAAGTGGTTTTTTAACACAATGGGGGCTCATGAGTAATGCACTAACATTACTGATTTATTCCACGTCCTGTCATGGAAAAATACCTTGATATAAATGCAGAAACGCTGTGGTGCCCCGCGTGTCCAAGAAAATCGATCAGCTCCTCCAATAAATTTGGTGTTGGTATTCTTGAACAACCATCATTCATCAAATTCATTGAAAACCAAGCTCACCGTTCCCTTCTTCCTTCGATGACATACAATTTTGGGGTAAATTTGAACCTCAACTTCTACCAAAAAGCCTGCTGCTTGATACAGTCTCCTGCAGGTTGTCTCCAGTTCCACCAAGTTCGATGATGTGGCTCTCAGCTTGTGTGAACGCCAACTTAAACGCAGGCGCGGCTGAACAGAATCATGCCGCTGTACAGCTTGTGCCGTTCGTGGTGTGACGTGTAGAGCAGCCAACGCTGACATGGCAAAAGATAGCATGCAGCGCTGTGTTTCTGGAAACGTCCTTGGGTTTCTTCATTCGTTTTCGATTCTGTCTATGCTTTTGTTTTGTAGAGCAAATTTGGGATGATCAAGTGTTTGTTTAAACCCAAGTGGCGCGGTCGTGAGTAGGGGCACCATCATGCTGTTGCATATGAAACGCAAGGAAACATCATTTGCTGTTAACTTCCTCGAAGACTTAACTGACTACTGAACAGTCGTTAAATATTTCAATTGTGGCTAATTTAGAGTCAACATCTGGGTTCTTCAACAACATTCTGTAAAGGGTGTTCTTTTTTCAGAGGCGCATAATTTTAATTTGGCAACATTGTTTTCGGTGACAGCTGATTTGACAGTTCTCGGGTGTTTTGAGGTTAGGTTGGTTTGACACTGAAACGTCAAGGCATTTAGTTTAAAAAACATGGTACAATTTGAGAAAATTAAACTAAAGGCATTGTGGAAACACACAATTACATCCAGAATAAGTCAGCGTTTGGCGCGCTTTATGGGCGGCTGGAACCATTGATCCATATGTCATCAAAAATGGTGATGATCAAAACGTTTCAGTGAACAGTGAGCGATACAGAGACATACATTTTAATGCAACACTTGGACTTGGAAGCCAACATTCGACACGTTATTGCCGAAATACTGCGAAAACTGTACGAAAATTGTATATACATATTACGCGGCGGTCACATGCCCGAAATCATGTTCAAACATTAATGCCATAAAATGATAATTTTTCGGTGTTTCATTTCAATTTATAGTTTTCCGCCTCTCGGACACGCAGTCTTAAATTGTTGATCGGAATCCGTTTTAAAATACATGCTTTTTGTCTTAAAAACGTTTCTCCTCTAAGAAATTGAAACGGATTCGCATCCCAAAATATATTCACCTCAGTCCCGGTTCGTTCTTTCTGAGTCTTGTCCCATTTTCCCCCAATAACTGACAACCGAAAAAGAAAAGAAATTTAATTATTCAATCCACAGAACCATTAATGGCTACTTTGGCTGGATCTAAAACCGTCTCCTCTTTGAGGCGAAAATTCCATCAATGCCTTTTGCTAAGTCCTGCATTAAGGCTGTTTAATTAAAGAATTAAATCACGGGGAATTCCAAGTTTCACCGATTTGTTGTTCGTCCTTAAATTCCATCAATCGTTTTTTTGTGTCCTACCTCCTTTATCCGGGCACAATTGACAATGAAATTCCAATTAATTTCAATTAAATTCAATCATTCTCGTTTATCTATGATGAAATTATACTTAAATTCATTTGAATATTTTTTCGCTCGCTCGGCTGGCCACCGCTCCGGTGCGAGAGATGCGTTCCATAATCTAGTCGCCATTTTTCATTTTCGGAATCATCGAGGAATGGGCGCAAACTTCTGTCAAATGGATTTAATGTCAATTAATCATCGTCACTGGGTGGCTCTCGACTCTCGGAGCTGTGATAATTTTTCTTTTTCCATCCTTTTTTTGTTTTGTTTTGTTTATGTGACAGTCAAGGGTAGCCCACACCGGCAATTAGTGAAAGCCCCTGCAATCTATCATCCTATCAAGTTTCGTTTTAATGACACAAAAGATTCAGCTTTCATCTTTGGCTTGGATGTAGGATTGACGCCCGAAGCAGGCGCAACAAGGGTTGAAGCTGTCACAAGGATAATAAAGGCAATTAAGCTTTGCCGAGAGTAGTTTCTGCGAAGCCACCCACCAGCACCCGTTTTGAGGAGAACGGCAACTTTTAGCATGGCATGGAAGAGCAAATTGTTTACAAGTTTGTTACTTTCCTTCACCTTGTGTGAATGAAAGTCAACAGAGGGTCCCGCAATGAGGGTAAACCTCATTAAAAGGCCTCGGTTTGGCTCCCAACACAAAGATGTTTCCATCTGTTGCTGATGCCTCACACTCGCAGCACTACTCTCGGTTATGAATTTTATCTCATTAACCACACATCCTGGCGAATTCGACGGCGTCAAGCAGCCACCACATGAATCCGCATCATTAGGCAGAGTCTACATGTCGCAGCATGAGACCGAAACGAAACCACGGCTTTTTGGCTCGTTCAGGGAAGTTCTGCATGCGTAAAGGAGACGCGGGTAAATACACTACACACTGTGTACATGCTCCTGGCAATCTGCCGAGCAAGGATAATTATTACTCACGGTAGGTGGGTGAACAAAAAGTGTTGCATTTGCAGTGCCACACTGCTGGCTCTGCGAAAAGTGAATGAATGAAAGGAACGAACACATTGAGCCTGTCAGCGGATTGTTGCTGTGCCTTAATTTTTGCAAAAGTCTGCTTTCAAAGGACGCCGGCTTTGAAGAGACCGCAAAAGGAGATGAAATATTCGTTATAGCGACATTTGCATCAGTGCCCCAGCAGAGACGAAAATCCGAGGATGACGGTGGCTTCCGTGAAAATTCTTTGAAAGAAGTTTGTTGTCTGTGTTGCAATTAGGGAATCGCTATCAGGATGTATCCATTGGAAAGGATACGAATCTCCGGCTTGTGGGTATTCTACAAATTGCCTCCTTTTGCAGCCGCTGTTGAGTCATGGCCGTCTCGGCGGTATGAAGTGCTCTTAGTTTCGCAAAGTTACTCAGTCGTAAATAACTCCCTTGACGATATCGACTTGTCTCTTTAAGAAGCAGTTTTCCGTTGAAAATGGTTATCCCATGATTTTGCGAGTTTCCCCAGCAGTTTTGCTGAAAGGTCCTTTGGGGAATTTTAAGAGAAATTTTCGATGATGTGGTTTCAAGTCTTAAGTGTTCATCCAGAGATGAGGACGTCGTTTTAAATTCAAAATTGATGGCAATTTGCGATGAATTATCTAGAGGAAGTGGGAAAGTTTATTTGGGAAATATTACGCGGTCTGGGGATGACGAAGAGGTCGTTTACGTGGTATATGAATCCCCTTGTGTAACTAAATACTGTGCATTTCAAAGCTGATCGAACTTTTGGAAGTACGTTTATAGTTCGCATTTGACACCAATTAATTTTACATTAATTGAAACCATAAGATTCGTCGTAGATTCAAGACTTTGATGTATCCTTTTCGCTCCTACTCAGGAAAGACGATTTAACGATCGCCTAAGGTAAGGATGGGATCAAATCTCTGAGTGCAGTCGTTTTTTAACTCTTCCCTGAATTGCAGCCCATCTACCAACGAGATTGCAAAATATTTTAGCATCCAACCTTTGTGGGTGCAGGGACACTATGACATTCCAGAGAATTGTGAAGCGGACGAACTGGCTAGAAGGGTTACTAGGTCCGTACTCTTTCCGGATGGAGACCTACCATCCATGCAAAGCTTCTACTGAAGTTTTGAAACGCTTACTCACATAAATCGTATATGCTATACCGATTCTGGGTGCTTGATTAGATTGAATAGACATAACTCTAGATTGTCGGCGTCATAACCGGGCATTGTGCCATTGGTACACATGGCTTCAGATAAGGGCTCTCCTAAAATGAATTCGGCAGAATCTGCAGAGACGAAGAGGAGAAAGTAACTATTGCACACTTGCTGTGCAACTGCAGTGCTCTCTCCTCCCGTAGAAAACGTCAAGTTAGACGCTTACTATCTTAACAACCTGACAGAACTAGGCAGCATTAGTATTAGTCAACTCCTTTGCTGTATCAAAAGCGCTAATTGGTTTGCGGAATAGGCCAATACTTGCTTAAGTGACTGCTGCCAAGCAGCCACTCCAACCTTAGGTTAGGACAGAGGGTGTTAGCAGAACCTCCTGTAGATCATTATTGGTGCAGAGAACTACCACTGCATTGAATTGATCTTATTGTTCACGACTGTCCTCTTGTTGAGGCGAAATATCAATTTGAGAAAGTGTGTTCACAAGAGCCATTGAATTGAAGAAGTGGTTTCCAAACATGTCTAGTTCAGACCTAGACTGGCAGAAGCATAGGAGGTGTAACATCATCATCATCTTCTGACCAGCGTGACCCACTAAAGGAGTCGCGGGAGCGAAGCCATTGACTCTAACTCATCATGAGTTATGCCCAAGCGGAACTAGGCACGTTTTTGGACTTGGTCCAACCACTTCGTTCTGGGTCTGTCAAGCGGTCGCCTATCTAATCGGTGTAGCATTCAAGGCACATCTTGGAAGTCATGATGAAGAGGACATTCGTGCCACGTTACCAATCCATCGAAGCATAGTGCTTTCCTTTCGAAGAAGCAGCTGCTCAACGGTGACTTCCTTGCGCACTGCCGTGTTGCATAGTTTGGTTAACACCTCATGGCAGTTTTCGTAGATGTCGTTGAAATGAATAATTCCTGCCAACCGCTGTTTTTTTGGAATCAAGAGGCAATTGAATAAGAGAGCTGTCGCTGGACGGATTCGGCTGGCTTTATATAAGACACATTCCTACTGTCCTCCCAGTGGATAATCTCAAAAGTGAATGAAGAAGCCTTTGGTCTCTTCTGGAGAAAAGTTCTGCATCCGGTTCATGGCTGACGAAGAAGATTAAACCACGAACTTTAAGAGATTCACAGCGCCTACGGCACCAAGGGCGGTGGGCCATGTAGAGCGATGGATAACTTAGTTCCGGAAGCCCGAAGTGTCTTCGACTCCGCACCTGTGGGTCAAAGTAACGGATGTTGTCCGCTTCTAATGTGGCTCACCCAAGAAAGAAGAAAATGTATGCTTCCAAGGGAATAAATGACACCTATTCTATGCTCTTCTATGCTGGTTCGGTCTCAACCTCATCAAACCTCTCATGAGTCACCGACAATGCTCAATAAGAACTTCTCAGTCTTCATCGTTGATCACCCCCAGTTATGGGATATTAATGTCATACAAGCCAGGAGAGGTTAATTCTTGCGCTACACTCAACACGATAAGCATGGTCATAAGCGCAGTTCAAAGAAGGAGCTTCTTGTCTCAAGGGTGACTTCTTATATTTACAATAAAAAAATGGTCATGAATTATCCTCCATTCCCGTAGTACTAAACGCAGAACATTTTCCAAGTAGAACACGAGGTAGAGATAGAAAATACTTTCTCTTGTTCAAATATACGACAACATTGTTTGACAAACAACACGAATGAAAGAATTGTGTCAATCCAATTGACCGTACAGTGTACAGAGTATAGTGCCACCGTCAAGTATCCACTACTCGTAGTCACACTCTAAGATCGCAGATAAATTCCACCTTTAAGTGCTCTCAAGACCCATCAACAAGAGTTAACTCAAATGGCATTTTCCCCGCCCCTCAATGGTCTTCCATCACCAGACAATGTCCTGGGACGTCCATAAAAGACCACCCACTTGCTTTCAGGTGATATCCCATCATAAAGACATTCCTAAACTACAATATAATTGCCCAGAAAGTACCATTCCTATGGCAATAAAACAGAAGCTATTTCAATTAAGATTAATGGTCTTCGAAAGACTCATTTCAATCAATTCCTCGGCGCGGCGATGCGACGAAGACGTTGTCTACGCCGTCGACTAGACACGGACACGGGGGATGGCTTGGTGAGACGGTGCGGCGGGGTTCGATAAAAGATGGAGCAAGATGAAACAGTATTGCTGGACACTTGGTTGGAAATGCAATTATCGTAGTTCTTGCCATTCAACACACACACACTGGCAGCCAGTGAGCCAGTGAGGCAGTCAGGCAGACTAAGGAGGAAAACTTCATCAAAAAGATACTTCGCATCCATTCTTGTCATCTCGTCTGGTGCCGTGCACTTGCACGAGTATCAGAAATCAAATTGAAAGTAATAGAGAGTCGCATGGATTTCGTCCCGCATTCTCTTCCCGGCACCATCACCACCCGGCTACGGTTGCATTCAGTTGGCCATTATTTAATTCTCCACTCTACCCTCGTTCTTGTTTCCAGTTAACAACATTTCCGACGTTGTCGTCGTCGTCGACGTCGATGTCGTCCCTCCGTCGCTCGATGTGAATACATCCAACGCTGTCGTCCTTGCAGACGATTTTAATATGATCGTCCATCATCTGCGAGTGGATGGGGCCAAATTGACTCATTGAATCGGGAGAAATTCTCTCGGTTGACAACCAACAGTCGCTTCGCGCCGTTCACCCTGCGATGCTGGTCGCTTATCCCGTCACATCGAGGATAAGAACTAGATAAATAAATTTAATTTAATGCAGAACAAGTTATCCGATGAGGCCTACACTCACTGCAGCCAGTCCCACACTCGTCGATGCCGGTGTTGTTGTCCAACTTGACCCAGAACCGCCTCAAAGTGTCAACTGGCTGTGCTTCGATCTCAATGCCACTGGGTGTCTGTGTCTATTTATGTGCCCGCCTCAGTGTTGAGTAACACTTTCGACGGTGTTGTCAGTAATTACTTAAAAGCTTTCGGAAAATCCTCGTCTAGCTGTACGAGCATAGTGCTTCCTCTCGTTTCGGTTGTCCAACTCACTCGTCTCGGCTGTGCATTGTCTGAGGGGCGGTCTTCTGCATTGCACTATCGGTGCGAGAAGGAACGCCTGAGGACGGGGTCACAATGACAACGGCTTTCGTAACCTCTTGCCACTTTCAGTTTAAATTGGCGTCGAGTTTTGTTAGTTGGTTTCTGGGTGCCATTCCGATGTTTTAATGAATGTGTGTGTGTTTGTGTATTTTGGGGGGATGCTCTGGAAACGTGTGGCGGATGGATGGATGGGTGTGCATTGCCCGTAGTGGAAGTGGCTGATGCTCAAATTTGTGCAGAGTGCCTTTGTCGTGCAGAAGTGGGGGTGCTTACGCTTCTGTTGTCTGTGAACTTCTTAACTCATTAAGATGTCTGTGGAAATGAATAAAAGGTTGTGCTGGTGTCACAAGAACGAGTGGTGCTTAACCTTTGACGGGGAAGTGGTTGTGACGAAATTACATTTTAATACATAATGGGGGGTGAGTGCCTGTGACAGTGATGCAATCAATTTTCGCACTCAGTTGTGTGTCGCTTTCAGATCTGCACCGTGTTCGAGGGAATAATTATCTGGCTTATGAATGCTTCTTACAATCTCTTCAAGGCGCCTTTGTGTACTGAAGGAGGTGTTTAGATATGCTGAAGCGGCTCCTTTGACTAGAGTCTGTCAAGGGGCTATACACTTGGAGAGGTTGGAGAGATTCTCTTTACAGAAGCTGTTGTATACAAAGGCAAAATAAGAATCTTAACAGATGTACTTCCTTGAAGAATGTGCTCTCATAAACGATATTTCGTTATTCGCTCTTTCTTTATTGTCTCTCCACTCCAACATAAAGACTGATGACGCTGCTTACTGGCAAAGAAAACTGCGTTTATTTATATTGCGACTAATTTATAGGTCCACTGACGATGGACTTTCAGACGCACAAAGAATTCATGTACTCGGAGCGTTCATTTCGAACTCATTAAGAATTTTTTTTCGTGATTGGGATTCGAGTTCATGAGCTGGCACAAAACGAAGTCGTGACCATTGGTTTTGATGGTTTGGTTAGGGACGCGAACAGACTTCTATTCTACTAACAGACTAACATTATTTCCTCGCGAGTATTATTAATGTACCTTGTTTGTTTAAAAAGTCCATGGCTTTTGTGAAAAAAAAACTCCGGCGAATAAGCGCTTGTTTTTCATTTATTCCCTCGAAACTATAAGTTTTCTTACGATGTTCGAAATGTGTGCTTGTTTCAGTGATGATTTGTTGCTTCCCACTCTTTTCTTATAGCCCAGACATTTGCTCATGTTTGGAATCGTTCGAAAATTGGCTCTATTCATCGATTTTTGCCACTCCTTTGAAGACTTCACACGGTTAAGCTTTTGGTAGACTAATTCGGAACCAATTCTGCGGATAGCTTTTGTATGTCCAAATGTTATTGAAAAATGTAAGGAACCCGCTCTGTTGAGATGCTTAAGGCCCTAGCCACCTCACGCACTTTAATTCTCCTATCTACGACTTCTAGTGTGACGACCTCTTTTGGAGTGGCCTGAGCGTTCAGCATTATTTGTGGTAGAATGACCGCAAAGGAATGCAGTAAACCACTTGTTAACCATTGGCATTGATGGTTAGGGGCTCCCATAGGAATTATCGGGCTCCTACATGTCGGTGATAGAGACCTTATTTTTTCCATTTTCTTAAAAATTCATGCTTTCAATGGCTGTCAATCACAAACTTATTCAAAACTTGACAGTAGTCTTCTAGTAGATGTCGGGAGCTGTGTTGCATGCAAGTCGGTAAGAAGTTTAAAACGACTCAAACGATGTCATACTTAAGGAATTATTGTAAAACATCCGTAGATGCAGCTGTGTTCAAAATAATAGTAGTGCACTTTTAATTTGCATATCCCAAGCAATTCCAAGCCAATTTTTGTATATAAGATGTTCCCTTCATATCCAAAGCAATTTCAAGCAAATATTGTTGTTTTCCCTGAATGCAGCCTGTAGAAATGTATAACGGTGATTGACAAATCAAATACCTATCATATTTTCCACTGCATGTCGGTTGTAGTATCAGTCAGTCGTGAAAGGTCTAGGTGCCTATACAGCTGTTCACAAACAAAATAGTAGTGTGCTAATTAACTGACTTACAATTTGCTAAAAATAAATTAAAATTAAAGACAGAAACATAAACGTAAGAACAAATAAATATTTTTAACTTAGGTTATAATAAAATCTTAAGCTCTTGATTAAACAGTGGGAAGACAAGGCAGGAAAGACGATTAATTTTAAAATTAAGAGCAGATGGAAAAACTTATAAAGAAATTCAAAAAAAAAACATCAGAATTGGAGAACAGGTGAATTGTAAGATATATCAAGACGCACCCCTCTGCACCTTCAAATATCATCCAAAAAGATTTGGGGCTAAGTATAGTGCTGTCACAGTCCGCAGGCGGTTATTAAAATGAAGGGCTATGCGCTCGGAGTCCCCGCAAGGTACCATTGCTCTCCAAAAAGGACAAAGCAGCTAGGATAGACTTTGCCAAAGTACACGTCACCTGGCCGGTGGAAAAATCGCGCAATACATAGTGGACCGATGAGAGCATGTGGCCGTCCTCCAAACACGGAATATCGCTCTCAATACACTTTACAGACCATTAAACACGGCGGTTCAAATTAATGGTTTGGGCTGTTTTTCCTACCAAGGTGTTGGGCCCATCCATCTTATTTCTGGGATCATGGACCAGACTGGCAATGCTGCCTTATGCAGAATATGAAATGCCATTAAAAAACCAAGGACCATTCCTTTCGGGTCCATTACGGGTCAATGGGGTTAATGTTATGATGTGACCCGCAAAGTCACCAGACCTTAACCCCATAAAAAGCTTGTGTTGTGACTTAAAGAGAGCAGTGGCGAACATAAAGCCAACCAATAATAGAGAACTTTGGCAAGTAGTGCAACCCTTGCGGGCATCACTTTAAATCTAAACGTGCTCTGTTCCGTGCCAAGACCATGTCGGAGTCCCACTCGAAGTCCGTGTTTCTTCGGGTTGAAGCCAGTTGTCCATGTGCTCTTTTCCTTTGGCGACAATAGGAGAGAATATATACAACAGTTTCCTCCTTTTTCTCGTCTCTATCGCTTCTGCAGAAATCGTTGTAGGGCAGACCAAATACGAAGGTAGGCATAGTGTACATACCTGTAGTAGTAGCCCTGCTCATTCTGATCACGCTGTGTGATCGTCTCAGTTTCGGAGTATGCCATAATTTGATCGTAGTTGGTATGATCAACCGTTTCAAGCTTCAGAAGATGTTTTGCAGTAGTGATAGAAAATGTCTACCCTGAACTTGTGCCATTCCGAGGGAGTTCGACAGTTCTTGATTGAACTTTTTCATGGCAAATAGGTACCACAATAATCTTTCTTCCATCGCATTGACTGTTGGCTGTGTTTGACCAATCACGGCAAAGTGTATCCAAGCATGTTAACAGTTGTACGAACTTGCTAATGCTTGAACTTCGCGTTCTCCTTACCAGAACGTCAAATCATATGATCCTTCATTGGAGACATTAAACGAGGTTGAAACTGTTGTAATTGATAGGAATTTTCTTGATAGCTCTTGTGTAAAGAGTCGATGCATTTTCAGTTTTTTTCTTTGCGACCTTCTCAGAAATTGACCTAAAAACGTACATATACTCGTAGTCACGTACCTATTGTGTTGCGTCTTATGTGAAATCTCTCGAATGGCCTCCAAATCACAAGGTCAGACCAGAACAATCAGATATATGTGACATTTTAGATTATTTCGACGAAAAAAATATGAACTTTTAACTTCAGTTTGCAAAGAAAAGCCGTGACCTAGTGCCCAATATATTATTGTAACTATATCCATAACTATGATCGATTATTTATTAACATTAATTTCTTTTTTATTTTCCAGGTACGTACATAAATGGGATTGCTACTAATTTCCAATCTGAGTGAGTACTAAATTCGAAAATAAAATCGAGTAATAAATCGATTCCAAAAGTAAGCAACATTTAAGGTGGCACCAGCTCTCCCTGAGCATCACCTTTTGCCACGAGATGGTAATCTTCTCCGCGACTGTGACTAACCAAAAGCCCTTATTGACCAGCAACATTCGATCCTCAGATTTCTTCTCACTTCCGGTCACTCGTGCTAATTTAATTTGAGTCTTGACCCAGTCTAAAAAATCCATTCAGGATTATGTCCATCTGTTTAGGTGCAAACACGTTCTTCACTCGAAATCGGTCATGTGAGATTTATGAACGACGACGCCCAGGCCATCAATCATTTGCAGCATTCCCCCGACGGAAGGGATGATGTTTCATAGGCAGTTCCGTTCCACATAAAGTTGTTTCTATTTTTTATTTCTCCACCAGGAATAATTCGGTCAGCAAGGCTTTGCTAAAAGTGAAAAAAAGAATGCCTTTAACAGCAATCTACTGCTGCCACCGCCCATTACCTTCTGCATGCAATCAATCTAGAAAGTCATCAATTTTCCATTAATTACCACAGCTGACTCGACGTATCCGAGCAAAGAACATGCACAGACAATCGCAATCGAATGCAATGTCCGAAGGCGGTAATTGCTTTTTGGTGGGCTGCCAGTGATCGAAATGTACGTAATAGCTGTGCCATTGAGCTCGGGACTGGACATTAAAATGGGGAATGTCTTCCAGCAATGGCAATGGCAGCAGCAAAGGCAAAGACAAACGCAAACATTTTAATGATGCGCCACACTGCCATTCTGCAAATAGGCAACAAAGGGTGTTTGTGGCATCTAATTGGCACCCAAGTGGTGGTACTCGCTGGAATGACGCTCTGCAGCGGGCAATAAAATCCCATGCATCGCGAGGAACGCTCTCTCAAAACAATAAACACGGACTTGCACGGCACGTCGCCGCGGCTGCCATCATCAGCGGAGACATGACGTGTTCACAGGTCACGAAGGCATAATTCTACGAGTCCATTTCCGCCACCAGCGCTTTTCCCAGTCAGCTAACGACCAATCGTTCCCCGAGCTGGGCCCTGGCCAGTTGGCTACGCACAAGAGTGTACGAAGCGACGAACCGATCGCCATCATCGTGTTCGCCCCTTGGGAACACTACGGTGTCTTAGGATAGGCGTGTGTGTGTGTGTGTGTATCGTAACAAGCGCCCTAGGGGAAGATTCCGCAGCGACTAAGAGCAGAAACTGTTCAAGCATAGAGCGCCGTAAACACGCTCCATTGATTTGCAGCGGAGAGATCTTTCACCTGCCTGATCCTTGGTCGCGGAGAGCCGAATCGGGTCAGTGCGACGCGGAATGCCCGTATGTGTCCTATATGCAAATGGTCAGGTCGTTCCGAGACAATGGACGCGTCAATTTGTCCCGCACCAGCATGCACTCTATGGAAATTAAATTGCGGAAATAAGTAGGACTAATCGCCATCCGGTGCGGCTGGTCGCCGGCGCATGCCGTGTCGAGATGACAGCCCGCCAATTGGGTGTGTTGCCAATTTTGGCTTCAGAGTCAGTTGTATTGCAGACAGCATTTCATTTGGGAATGAGCTCGCCGATGCAGATGCAGTCGAAACGGAAATTCGCCATGAGTCACCGTGATGGCTCGGGCCACCTGGATCTGCAGTTGCTCGGCGCAACACACGAGTGCAGATGTGTGCTGTATCTGGGTATGGGAACCATTTTATTTATGCTCACAGAAATTATCAATTATCTGGATTGGGTTTCCTTGTTATTGTTGCCGTGCTGTGGTGTACGGGAGTAATGGGAGCGCTAGCTCGCTTTGAGGTGCACCGCCTTGGGTTGGAGCTAGCTTTGGTGAGACGAGTTGTGCTGCCGCCGCTGCCGTGTGGACGTTTACAATGAGAACTTGTTGTTTTTTTTTCGCAGTTAACATAATTTACGTTTGATTTGTTAATGAACAGAGAAGAGAGACGCGACTGGGAATTGATTCGACTGGGAGGCAATTTAACGTTGCACTGAAATGGAATTAAAGTCAAGTCTGAAGGAGATCCATTGCATTCTATTTCATTACCTTCTCAGGCTGTTTTTATTCAATCAGTGAATTGATCTCTAGTCAACACAAGGCTTGTACTCGATTTTCCTCATTTCACACGCAAGGAATGAGTCGAACACACAGTCATGTGATGCCGCTGGCGTTCCACATTTTCCGTATCGATAAATCATTCTCACGTTAGCTTCCAGTTGCCTCAAGCATGTGGTGCACGAAAGAAAGGACCGTGTTGACTGGCCTCGAATTGGGACAAATTTAATTGATTTCAAACGTCTTGAGGCGCGAAAAGATATACGTTTTTGCTTGAAACGACCTTCGTGTCATGATCACGCACGCGTGACGATCCAAATTCTTTTCTTGCGGAAGTGTCACCCTGTTGTTGAGCTGCAACATGAAGTGGTGCCTTTCGCAGGATGGTAGGATGGTGAAACTAGTACCTGACAAATTCCAGTCTTTGGAAGTGGATAATACCTTTCGCCTAGTTTCCTTGAAGTCGAAATTTTGAACTTTTTGATCAAAATTTCAAGCCATTCCCGAAGCTTAATTCTTACCAATTTCGAATTCGAATAGTGGATATGTAGTCGCTATTAATTGTAGTCATTTAATGGGCTGTGAAAGACAAGCAAATTGCTATTTCCCCGAAGGCCTAAATTTGGAACTTTTTGAACAGAGCTGCAAAACTTATTCCCTAAGCTCAATTTTTACCTAAATTCTCTTTCACTCTTGGGATGGATGACTGAAGGGATATTCCTTACAAACAGAGTGGGCTTAAGCCTAGCTTTGATTGTCCATAATTTGGGAAGAAGGAATTTGGGCCTTGCCGGATTCAATTAATTTTGACGACTTGTCGATGTGGCCACACCGCCTAAACCTGTAGCGACTAAATGAGAAGAAATACGATAGCACACCAAATTCTAAATCGAATCAATTTCCAATTTCAAACGTCTTGAATCACAGTCACGTGCGTAGGCACAGAATTTTAGTCACGTCACATTTGTGTCCTCAGGAATCCATTGAAAGGGGCCCAACACACAGCAGCCTTGAAGGCGATCAGCAATAAACGATAAACATTCTATTTTAAGAATCAAATGATTGATTTGACAATGAGGTGTCCCTTAGCAAATGACGCCGCTATGGTGGGCACAATCGAATCCAAAACACCGCATCAGCATATCGACCGTCAGAATCGAAAACTTTATTGCTACACCTATCAACCGGCACATTGACGTGTGCTTACAGCAAAAAAATAAAAAAAGGCGCACGGACGCGTGTATGCGTGAAAGAAAAGGTGAACAAATGCTGCCGAAGCCGGCACCATAACACGATTAATGGCATTATGTCGCTCCGTTCGCCACCCTCGTCCTCATCCAGTGGCATGACTTTTAATCAATCACGGGGACTAATGAAATTTGCTGCTCAGACCGAGATAGGTATCGCAATCGAATGCGAATCATCCACACGTCGTAGTGATGGCCAAATTTTTCTGTGCGTGTATGTGTTGTTTCTTTTCGTTTCATTCAGCACCGGTTCATGCCTTGCCGTGCTTTCAATTATCGAAATGGAAATGTTTTGATTCTTTGAAATCAAGAAAGTAATCACATGTGTGTGGAAAGGAACACATATTTTCAAAAAAAAGAGGAATGGATGGAAAAGCTCAGCGCATTTGTGTGCTTAGGACTTGTGATGGATGTATGTACTTGAGGCGGAATCGTGACGAGTAATTCAATAAAGTTTTTGATGAATGTGATAATGTTTACTCGAAAATCTTCAATGGGAAAATTAATGGAAGCTTCGATTAATAATTAAGCGATTGACGCAAAAGTGCTTCGCGCGGAGGCTGGGTAATGCATGTTTCATGGATGCGATGATGATGCTTTGCTTTGATGCTGTCGCAGAATTGTGAATGTAGCTCGGGATGTATTTAGAGTGGTTTACAAATAATGGAAGCTGATTTTGTGAAATGGTTTCATCTGTAGGCGATTATTGGAGACTGGTGCGGTTTTATTTGGGCCCGTTGTCACCCAATGTTCAACTGTCCTTGTGGAATGCTCGATCTGCGATCCATTCTTACTATCCTCCAAGGCTCCACCCATGTAGCAGTCCTATAATTCTTCTCCCCGTGAAGTGTACTGCCTCTATTTATTTTAATTTTATTGAAATTGTGTTTAATCCAATTTACCCAATTTTCACCGACAAGCTCTTCCAATACGGTTCAATTTTAAAGAGACTTTTTTGTGATGGCATTCTTTTTTGTTCGAATTAGAAGAACGTCCCAAGGTGCACGCTTACATTCTAGGCACTGCCTTGTAAGTAATCAACCAAGAAGAATTGAAGCGCTATAAATAGACTCTTGCAGCAAATGAATGGTGGTGGAGAAAGAGAAGAAAACCTTAACACCTGCGGTAGTTATTCATTCAACGACCTAAAGGAAATGTCAGAAGCAAAGCATCGTTGATTTATAAGGTTCCTAAGAATCGAGTGTCAATCCAGGTTCAATCCCTGAATTTAGCAACCTTCATAGTTAACCTCTCTTTCGAGTCACTGACAATGCTCACAGAGTATTCCTTCCTTGCAAACTGCCTAGTGAGATGCTAAGGTTTCTTCGAACGGGAAAGTAAACAGCACAACATACCCAGAATAGGGTCTAAGTGGGTCTCGAACTTAACAGTGGCAGTCACTTTAACCAAACCTAACATGTGGTGGCTTAACGTGTCTCCAGTTCTTTGGGATCACCTTCCTTCGGTGTACCTCAAGGCAGTCACCTTGGTCCTATGATTTTTAATATTTATTTGTTTGACTTTGAGAATATCGGTCGATTGTTGCATAGTCCCGCAACTTGAGGAAACCCCTCAAGAAGTATTACGGTCTTCAGTTTTTGTCGCCTCTGCTTGAGCTATCCATGCCATCAAATTTGCTCGTAAAGAGTGCTCATTTTGGCATCACCTGTGTGAATAGCAGTCTAGGAACGGCACACCGATCGGCAACGTTCTTCGTTGTTGTTGGTGGATATGTTATGAAGAAGTTGAAACGGATGAAGCACTCGGCCATATCCAATTTCAAATAGTGACTTTTTGCAGATGGACTGTGGAGCATTTGAATTTATTTATCGCGCTTATGATACGAATCTCTTCATCTCCCACCGACACTCCTCCCGTCTTTATGGATTAAAAGGTGAATTGGGTCTCCTCGTCGAGCTCCGTATGTTAGCTATACTCTCTGAGCATGGAAAGCATGAAAAGGTTAGATTGATGTGATGTCATCACTGTGCCGGTATGGCTCTGTCGTGAGAGAGGGGACGTCCGAGTCTGGTACCACGGACGATCAGGCAAGCCCTCGGTGGCTGTGGGTGAATACCCAAAGTCACGGAGAGAGGTGGAGATTATACATGTTTCTGAGTTAATCGTGTCAGGTAGCGTGTGCCACTCCGATACGTGAAAGGTATATGATCCAAATCTGTATGGATTTGCAAAAATCAAACGGGTGATGCGACCTAAGGAGCAGCAGAGGTTTTAGATCGGCCCACACATCACCAAGGTGGACTAACAAGTCCATAAGCTTGTCTAAAAAAGTGTCATTTGAGATTCCTACTTAAGGCGTCTGGCCGAGCGTGGCAAACTGGTCCTAGGAGTAAAAGACCTTGTGATATAAGCCAGGTGGGTGAATCAGGCAGGTGATCACGTTAATCAGTTATTCTTTTGTGCCGGTATGGCGGCTGGCTATTTGGTTGAGTCATCTAAGTCGGTTTGGTTTAGATTCACAGTCAGGGTCTACGGGGCTTTGAAATCATGGACCATGTTGTATGATGTGCAAATCTCTTCACTGTAATATCGAATACGATGGCCAGTGTCGGGATTATCCTCATGCCAGAATTGAAGAAAAGTCGAATCGGATCCACGTGAAATCGAAAAAATTGATTCTCACTCGTGTCTCGGACAGGAAATCACCAATAATTCATTCAAACAGGCGTATCCAAGGTATCCTGCCGGCGATCCAACAAAAAAAAGTCTCTAAATATTGACCAGCTCATAAAAGTCATTAAACAGAAAAAATGGAAAAAATCATCCCTAGAAGCAACTTAAAGCTGCTTTCATCCCCATGCCGACTAAGATTTGGAGTGTTTCATTTTTCAATGGAAACGACTTAGTGCTTCCTTGGTGTTGTTTTCAGTGACCTCGAGGCATTCACAGAGCAACAACAGCAAACAATCGCTGTTTTCGCCTCCAAGGGAAATGTTGAATGCTTCCTCTTTTACGCTTCCTGTAGAATTACACAATCATTTTGTTTTATTTCCTTCAAGGTGAACATGTCGTGCCATTTGTACGTTTTTAAATTTTTATTTATATCTATGAAACGAAGTTCCCCCGAGAGATCGATGTGAATGAATGAAAACGAACGTTGAGATGTTGTTAGGATGTGTATATTTTTTGTCGATGATATCACATCCGTAGGCTCCTTTTAGAAAATGCCTCTCGAGAATTTCCAGAGACCGAAGCCAGCCCATCGGTGGTGACATTGAGGCAAGTGATAGGCAATTAATGAGTTTTGGTTTGAACTGTGTTCTGAGTGATGTTTCAGTACATTATGTGCGTCAGAGTGGGATGAGCCGGTGTGTCCTGATGTGTCCTTGATCGAATTAATTCGATTTTAATGGGACTGTGGATATGGTACACTTCCTGCTCTTGTAGCTCTTGAAGAGGAAATGACTAGAACCTCTGAAATCCGACCCATCGCCTCAATTAATCGAACTCATCCACACATCACGTCACCTCTCCATCATTTCCCATCGTGGCTGCATCGCACAACAAATCGCCAATCCTTTCCTCAAGCTGTGCAGTTGATCCGCCTGTTGCCCGCCATGTCAGACTCACTGCCCAAGGTGTTACAATGTTTGCTTATCATCCGCAAAGTCAATCAGTCAGCATCTCTCCCCGTTTAGCAGGTGTAACACGCCCAGAACGGAGATCATCCCGCGTTTGATTGAAAATAAGTTTCAAAATAATTCAAAACCAAAAATGATGTCAAATCATCATCACAACAAATCTCTCAGGCGCGTACTTCTTTCAGAAGCGATCCGGCCGAGGCCGGTGGCGTCTACGCTAGTGAAACGCAAACACTTTTCGTGGATGGAAATGAATGATTTTGATTTGGAAAATAAAAACAAATAAATTCTAGTTTTATTTTAGGAGCGAACACATCGCACACGTTGAAGCTGTGAGGTGTCTGCCAGACATAAATTTGTACCGGGTGGTGGATATATCATGCAGTAAGTGTTTCACTTCAAACAGCGAACAAAAGCCGGTGACACGTGTTCTTGCGGTTGGAACATATTGAAAAAATTAAGCTGTCAACAAGCGACGAATGGGATGGGCGCTAAATGACCACTAAACTGCAAACTATGTCAATAAAGGTGTCAGATCCGGTAGATGTCCAACGTGGCCACATCCGAAGTCGAAGCAGGGCCATCATTTCAAATGATGTCAAGGCAATCATCCACATGTGCAACCTATTTCACTTCCTTCAGCAAAGCTATCCATAATCTGAATCGGATTCCGATTCCCATGCTGGCCAGCAGAGCCGCGCGCTTGGGCTCCAACACCCAGTGGGGCATTAATAAAGAATAAAGACATAGAAGAACTCGCGAAGCCAAAAGGTTGACAAATTATATATTTTACGACACCATTTATAAAAATTATGACATTCTCTTAATGACGAAAATATTAATAATTTCGCTTTATTTACCGTGTTGAGTTTGAAAATGTGCCAACTAAATCCAATCAAAATGTGTGTTCCCTCCCATTCCACGCCCCCTGCCACGCAGAAGCATATGTTGATCGCGGAGAATATAGGAAGCAGCCAGACAATCTAGCACTTACAGACACATCCTGTGGGTGTATTGCAATGAGCAGTCGTAATTAGGAAAATCTTTCTGTGTCACACCGCGACGACGCGTCGTTGAAGAGCGAGAGAGAGAAAAATTAAATTAATTGGGTTTCACTTTGATGTCACATTAGTGGGCGCATATGGCCAACACCCATGGATAAAGATCACAACTGGTCACTGGACTTTCGTGACATTATTCTCAAAAAGCAAACATATTCACTCCGTCTCACCAGCCATATTTCTTCGCAGTCGTCGCAGCGAAAAGACAAAAAAAAAAAGTGGAATACGTTGGTCTTATAGTGAAATTGAGAAAATAAATCATCTGTCTCGACAAAAACGAACGACAAACAAAAACATAAAGAAGGATCCGCGGATCTATAATCTGGCGTTAGGTATTTGAGAAATTTCAATTTCTAAACAAGAAAATATTATTATAGGCATCGAAGAATGTCATCAATTATACTTTCATAAAGAATTGAGGGAAAAAACGAAACTGCGAGGCGTATAAATTTTGTGTAGACCGGCGGAGGAATTCGTGGGATATTTATTTTTTGTTTTCTTATTTATTTACTTTGATAAGGCGAAATGCGGGGTTGGACGAGTAAATATTGCACGCAAAGACAGTGACCCCTTGTAGATTAAAGTGCCACTCACTGCACGGGGGTGCCGTGTTTTTTGCGACGCCTTGGTGTAGGAGCTTGGATCGACCGATGGTTCTTTAGAAAGCCTTAAGCATTAAATATGGTAGTCATCCGTACATGATTTAGATTTTGATCAAAATTGTATTTCAATTCATTGTTTGGATATTTCCATTATGAATGCTTGTAGTTTTTTTTTATTTTAATTTATTAATTATACACAATTTTGTTAATTTTTTGTTTATTATTGTTTTATTTGTTGAATTAGAAATAACACAAATATACTTTATACAGACAAAAAAGACTTCGTACAAAACTTTAAAAGTACGACCCCTTTTCTGCAGCAGCTTTTTTAAGTTTTGAGGTTTTCTCTGTCCTTTTGTCTTTATTGCCTAATCCTTTTGTTTGCACATTCACCAGTTTATGCCTGATTTCGTATCATCATGTGGTCCGTTCTTGTCCTACGTATTCTACATTCATATCCTGTGCAAGAGATCTTGTAGAACTCGATTTGATTCGCACTCGAACTCTTTTCGACATGTCCCAATAACTCGGCCATAACTATGATATTATTAAATTTCATGCAGTCAAGAGCTTGAGTTTTGCGTGCAACGTTTGCATAGCCCCACGAAAAGAAATCCAACAGCGACAATTTGCATGATCTAGTTGCTCAGTTTACATCACCAAACCGACAAAGAACTCGTCTAAGAAATTCTTCTTACAATAAGACCACGATGGGTCGTGTTGTGTGAAATCTAGGACCGTCTTGTTGGAGCCACAGGTCTTGCGGATCAATATTCTAGACCTGAGATCAAAATAATTTGGTTAACATTTCGCTACAACGATATGAATTGACGGTGACGGTTTCACCTTCATCATTTGCGAAGAAGAGTGGACGAATGACATGCCTAGACTAAGTTGCAAACCATACAGCAACCTTTTGTGGATGCAATTGTCTTTTTAGGGTTACATGAGGATTTTTTCTCCCGAATATGCGACGATATTGTTTGTTTATATTGATGAATGCCCCTCATTGCTGATGTCGTGTGAAAGTTTGTCATCCAAACTCTGGTATTCAAATAATGTCCCTAACGGTGTATCCTCCACGCATTTTGTGAGCAGCTGGCTTAAATTCTTGAGTAAATTGAACTTTATAAGGACATAGATGCAATTTCAAGTGCAAACTATGTCATTATCTGTCGCAAGACAAGTGCAAAAGCTGAGTTCGCTGTGAAATTAATCGAATTCGGCCAAAATTTCCAAAATTCTTACTAACGACAGCCATTTTTTTTGTAGAGTGTGCATTTAAGACGTCTTTAACAGAAGCAGCCTCTTCGAATTCGCTGACAATTTAGCCTATAGTATGCTCAGATGAGCGATCATGTTGATCATAATCTACTCGCCTAAAACGTACCTACTACAGATTCACTACTTTTGCAGTAAGTTTTGACGACACGACCACTTTCAGCGACAGTTGCGTGATTCGTATTATAAATTGACAAACTTTAGACTAAAGTCCTGCAGTCTTTGATAAGAGCTCGGATTGGGGTATGCCAGAAATGTTAAATCCGAATTGGATAACACTGTAAAATGTTTGTAAGGACGTTCCATTGAAGAAGTTCCAAGAAATGAAAGCATCAACACATTTTTGTATCACTTTGACTCGTTATTCTGCCGTGTTCTTCTGTTCAAATTGTTTGCGAGAATCCTACTTTTTGGTGTCACAACAGTTCGGCGTGCACATGGCCATCAATCAACAAGCCTCTTCAGCTTGCACAACCTTTTGCTAGCGCTCTCCAGTTTAGTGTACCAAAATGGATCGAGGTGGCACTTGTACAATCTTAATTGTGGACGCTTCCTCTTTTAACGTGCAAGACTTAGTCGTGTCAAAGTCTCATTAAGACTTTAACACTTGATTTTGGATAATCAACAATTGATAAAATACGAAAAAACACCATCTTCATATGCTCTCCCTCTTTGTTCCTCTTCTATTTGTGGCGCCACATTCGAGTCCTTATCCAAAAGTCATCTCCAGTTAACGCAATCTCACGGACTTATTGGGTTTGCTTCCTCGCTCCAAGCTTCCCTTCATATTTCCAAAAATAAATTCACTGACCGTCGAAACAGAAGGTAACAGATGTTTTTATTCCCACATTGAAAGCAATCAAAGAATCGCACTCGGTGATACTGATTAAATTTTCTGTTTAAAGAAGCACTGTCCTATATCGACTATCCAAGAACAAATCAATGCTTCACCCTACGTCCCTATGCACATCTCGTCCACTCAGACAAAAAGGTTTCCCACTCGGCTTCGTCTTGATTAATTTTGCTTCATTTTGAATCTCCCCTTCTAACGGTGATTCGAATTTGTTTGATCAAAGTTTCTGTCTCAGTGTTGATTCTCGGTGTTGAATATTCATGGGAATGTATACACCAACACCCTTCGAGCTGTTTGCGAGTACTTCCCACGACGGCCCTGTCTAGACGGAGAATTCGAAACGTCGTCGAAGAATTTGAATATCAGTAAGTGGCGCACAAATGCTAATTGAGATGGATTTATAAGAGGTACAACGTATTTATAGGTCTAAAATTTGTGGTTGATTTGTTAATTCTTTGTCATCTACACTTATTAATGGACAGTGAATGACACATTCAGAAAAATGGCAATTTCATTCCCTAATTTTCATCTTACTGGCGATAATGTCAAGTCCTATACAATGTACTGTGTATCGTTTTAATTGCCTTTGCATCACAAAGGGTATGATGTTCTTAACCACCATTCATTCTACACTGGATACACAGTGAAATCTTTCTTAAGCGGAAACGGCAATGAAAGAATTCTTGCTCATTCAAATTGTCTATAACACATTTAAGAAAATAAATTAAAAGAAATAGAAAATTAAAACACATTGACAATATTTTACTTTTTACTGAAACAAGTAAAACTTTAAGATTTAAATAGTTTTTGTTCCCCTAGTAATGTCCCGTGTACAATTTTCCTGGTAAATAAAAACGGCAAAGCTGATTCTACGATTTCTTTTATAAGACATCGGTGCCCTCTCTGTAGGAAAATCGAATTGGAAGGTCGACAAATGCCTCTAGTCTGCCAGTCATGCAAAAACTGGAAAATATTCAGTAGTGCTCACTTTGATAAACAGTAATACTTGATTAAAGAGTGTTTGTATTTTTGCTTCATCAAGGAAAAGGAGACAAAATCTTCGGTACGGATGCCAGACTATAGCAGACACATTGCTTAATCGTGATCCGTACAAGAGCTTTGATCAGGATCGTGAAAGCTGAAAGGCTGTTCCAGTTTTAGTTTCGATTATGTTTGTTTTTGGTTCCTTGTAGACCATTGATGAAGTAATGTGAGCTGGTCTCTTGCTATCGAGTATGAATCTATTCATTGGACTCAACAAATGTCATCCTAAGGGAGTATACCTTGGCAACTATTTCCACCTCGGTCTAAAACTAAACAATTTAGGCCTCAAATCATGCCCTATTGAGTCTATCTTTGTCAGTTCTGTTACATGAAGTCGAAAGCTGGACGATTGAGCACCCTTTGAAAGTTATTGAGTCCTGTCTACAAGATTCGTGAAAGAAGTATAGTACAAAACTGCAAACTGTATGAGATTTACAAAGATTTGGATGTAAATAGGCTAAGATGCGTCGACTATATTCACTCGTTCTTTTTGATACTGAACAACAATGCTCCAGCTATTAGGGTCTTCCAATCTGAGATTCTTAGTTGAAAACATCGAAGTTTTGTATAAAAGCCACATTCGCGACAACTTGATCTTGATGACTGGAAGCAACTTTCGTCAGGTTTGGGAAGGCAGCTTTAGATCAGGCTCAGACCCGGCACGGCTCGCTGTCCTGAGAAGATGTTTGCCACGTACGTGGCATTAATCATAAAGACATTTGAAAAACAATTGTGTAGCTTCCTTAACTTGTTCATGCTGCAATGATGCGATTAACATATTTAAGCCATCTCTGAATGTTTCGTTTTAAGCTTGTTCTTAAATTGTTTTTTTTTTTTAAATCGAGTTAACCCGAATTGAAATTGAAGCAAACCGAGTTGCAATGTGGGTCGAGCGTAATTCGTCGTGTTCGTGGTGTCTTAACCAAACCGGGTTCACTTCACCAGTTTAATTATGCGATTCGTTTTAGTTTCGCCAACTTGGTTTGATACAAAATTAACTCGATTCAGCTCGATTTGTATGTAACTCGGTTTGACCGGGTTGACTAGAGTTAACCCATCACTATCCAATAGTAGATAACAATGCAGGTTCGTTCAACTAAAGAATCACCTAAATAGTTGATAACCATTTTATTAATTTATTTATTTAAATAGGACTGTGGTGGCCCGTGGCGTTGTAGGTACGTGCGTCGACTCCTACGCACTTGGACCTACCTGTCTAGGTTCGATTCCTGGTACGGCAAGCAATACTTTTCACGGTCCCACCTCTTTCGAGTCACTGACAATGCTCAAAGAGTATACTGTCTAGAAAAAGTTTCTCAAACTTGGCTGTTCGGAGTCGGCATAAAATTGTAGGTCCCTTCCACTCGTGATAGAACAACAGCACGCAAAACACGAGTGGTTGCTGAGAAGGGCTGTAGCGCCACCCATATTATTATTATTATTAAATAGGACTTGTGGCAGGATAGAGCATCAAGTTTTGGCTTCTTTAAAATTTCTCGGCGTCAATTTTTGGTTATTTTATTGACTGAACATAGTTCATTGAATCTCAAAATATATATATATATATATAATCTGAAGTGGGCGCGCCAGTAAAATATACTCCCTTTAAGGCAAGACAACCGCACAGCACCACAAAGAATATTCAATTCTTGATCGCCCTGTATCTGGCGATTATTTAATTCGCAACCGGTTGTTGAAAAGAATGAAAATTGAAAGTGCAGATCTTATGTAAGCCAGCCTGCAAACTCATTAGTTCCGATCGCTGTTGCTTTAATGATCGGCAATTACACTATAAGCGACTTGTCCTTGATCACATAATTTTCTGCACGAATTTCATGCATCGTGCTGTGAGCATGAACCCCACTTGACGCTAAGATGACGCGTCTGTCTCTCAGTACAATTGATTGTGTCATGTTTCAGATAATTTGCGTGTGTGTGAAGAAATAACACTCACCGGTTTCCGGTTTGCTGGACGGTGTGTCATCTTCAGAATTTCTGGTGCGTTTGCACTTTCGCATGAATTTTTCACACTTCGCTTATTCCAATGACGTGCCAGTGCAACTTCGGCATTTTTGCACGCTAACCGAGCCAAAGAGTGTTGCGTGTTAGCTTAGATTGCACCTCGTCACTCGATGACGGCATAGTCAGTTAAAATTCCAACTGAGTACAATCGAATAACTGCTAATGACTGAGTTAGAAATTGAGAAAAAGACGCAGTTGCTAATCTTAATGAGCAGCGCAATCACATATCACTGCGTTCCAGTCTGATCAACAGATGGCCAGGGGATGCAAGTTATTAATGCACTCGTCGTAACATCCTGTGTATCCTTTCGGTAACCTGACTGCAGCATGCGCCACTGCTGATTGCACATGCAAAAGTGAAACTCGTTTGGCAAACTTGTTGCGCCGCACCGTACCGGCAGACACCCACAAAGACGAAGTTAAATGCAGCAAAAATCTCTGCTTATCCGACAGATACTTGCAGCAATCACTTAAGCAACACTTTTCGTGTTACTCAAGTGCTCGTACACTCGGACTGCCTCTTATGCCTGGGTTTACGTAATTGGGAGAGCACATGACACCGGTGAGCGAGTGGCTGACGAGCAGCCAAGGCGAGAATCATTTAGAATTCACGAGACGAACGAATGAGAGAATTTTATTAATTTCTCACGCAGAAAATTAAATTTTCCCGATCGATGTGCTTTCAATTTTCGAATGCAAGCTGTCAGCGAGTTGGTGTGCGCTTTTCCCCAGCATAATTTCGTCGATAATTAGGAGGGGGCTTAGGTATGTGCGGGAATTGATTGAATTTCACGAACAAAGGGTGTCTGAAAGGTATCGACATCTGAACGTGGGGTAGGGCCAAGCCAAATGAGTAGGGGATTAATTCCGAGTGAGTGCGCACACCTTTACCGAGATTGCTAATTTGGATCCAACGATTTGGGTATCAGTGTACTGAACTTAATTGGGGCTGAGCACTTTGAAGCATTTGACTGGGGATTAGGGCTTAAATGGCATTAGGGCTTAAAATGTATTTGGTGTTTATTTGATTAATATACAGTGGCAGTGCTGCTTTATCAAGCTTATCAATAGAAAATCTCAGTTGCCGTGAAATTTGGGACAATTGGAAAGGATTTTTATAAAAAATGGCGCCAGACATTGGAAAACAATTGTAGAAAAACGTGCAGCGACGTTCTCATTCTCTTCAGTGATCACTCTATTATCCAATTTTCCAGCAGAAGATGTAGAAAAACCCTGAAACCGATGGCAATTAGGACGAATTTTGGTGGAAAATGGCGCCCAACCTTGGTCCTTGCTGACTACCTCAGTGTTCATCCATCTTCTTCAGAGAGTCACGAAATCAACTGACGCAACCCTCTATTCGATGTACATTAGTCGCAAAGAATGCACCAGCAAACACAAGCAATCAAATTCGATTTGTAACTCAGGTCTGTTGATTTATGTGGTCTGCTTAAAACCTCTCGAAAACCGCCATGTCCTTGTTCACACATCGTTCGCTCCAGTTTGCCATGCATTTTTTGGTTGTACATTCAACAGATATCCCACTTTATCCCTTTTCGCAATGAAAAGCCCTTAGAACGTGCACCGCCATGGCGGGATCCATTCAAAAGCAATACATCTTCAAGTTGTCACCCTTAGAGTTCCGCACAGTGTCTAAGCACTTGAAACAGAATCCTTGGGTACTCAGATAACTGACTGCGAACCATCTACACTTCACATCGGAAATGAGAATCCTTTTGTAATAGTTCGCGTACCATGAATGGATTCTGTGCACTGTGCCGGACACCAGGCGGAAAGGAAAACACAGAGAGAGCCAGAGACAGGAGCGGAACAAAAAAATGATTCCATTGTTCCACAAAGGAGAAGTAATATCTTCATTGTGTCACATTCATACGAGGATAATCCAGTGTCATGTCAGTGTCTCGTTGAGAGATACGACCAAAAGCCTTGAACTGCACGCCCAACCTCATTTCGTTCCAAGGCAACACCTTCATCCTGAGCAAAGGAGAAATCCCAGAAAAGGTGAATAGAGAGCAGATCCTTTGAATTCAAGTGGAGGAGATATTAATATCTCGGTCCTCTCAGTGTTTGCACTGAATGTGGGATTAGCATTAGTGGTCTCGGTCTGGCGGAGATTTCTCGGAGAGAATTGGATTTTCACCGAGCGCACGTAAGCCACCAATTATGCTCGAACGGATAAATATTCTGATTTCATGTGCTCTCTGCTTTGAATAATTCTAATTTAAGCCGAGCAAAATGGGGGCAAATGTTGTCGCAGACATCCTTCGGCAAACTTTAATTTTCCAGCTAGTCGTCGGTATCACGTTCCTGTAGAGGCAGAGCTGCAAGGGACTAGCCTTGTCCCCTCTGGTGGGTGGGTGTGCATTTCATGGCGGATCCTTTGCCGTGCTTCTCTGATGCACTCCGGTTCTTGTCAGTCGGGTTTTTATTCAATAAGCGAACGTGAGACTGTTTGCAATTGATATTGATTGGCGAGTGAGTTTTTTTTTTGTCTGCTAACCTTTGCTGACCCCGAAGTGTGCAGAACTCGATGCGGGTGGTGATGGCTAATTCAGTTCTGGGCTCTGCCCATCAGGAATGAGATTGTGAGCGGAGCTCTCGGGTCACTTATCCTCATCATCGGATGGGGGGGATGGATGATGGCCATCTACGGCCCCATCATGTGGAAGGACTGAAATTCATAACAAATTGATGATGGAGTGGCGATGCTTTGTGGATGCATTCATCGAGATATTTAATTAAAAGACCTTTTGTCGAGCTGCCCGAGTGGCTGTGGTGGCATTGTTTCATTTGTAATGGTCGAGTGGTCTCTTTAGCATTCCACCCAGTAACCATGGAATTGGGGTTCGCCTATTGTGGGAACGTGGAATGGAGTTTATTTGGAGTCAGCTGGGATTTTATAGAGTGATGGATGGCTGTGATGGAAGACCGCAAATCTGGTTGAGGTTGGCGGGGAATGGTTTTTGAGGTTTTAGGGCGAATATATTTTTTCACTTTCGGCGGCAATGCTTTGTAAATGAGTTCATTGACATGTGCCATGAGAAGGTCGCCACAGAATTGGAATCTAAGCACTTTGAAAACCTTAGAATTTCTATTTATTTTATGGAATATAGAAAAAAATCCTTTATCTCCCGTTCCGGAGAGAGCGATCCATAAAGGGCGAGGGCATGAATTGAATGTACTCCTTCATGCTGCTTCCAGTCTTGCGCTAGTCACTTGCTCTTCCCATCTTTCTCTGCTTCTTTAACCAAGAGGCTCTGAAGACCCCCTTTGTTGGAGCATTGATGTTCAATCGCTTGATGTGACCGAGTCAGTATAGCGAGCTTTCGTTCGAAGTCACCAAGAATCTCGGCTTATCGCCAAGTATTTAAAGGGTCCATACAGCTACAGACGGAATACGTGCTGTTTAAAGCATGATTTTCGTCCTTCGAGCCAGATTTTTGACTAAAGTTGGCCAGATAAGCCGAAGTAATAACGCTTGCCAAGGGCGAATCTGCTTCAGATCTACACTGGATTGTCATTCGTGGAATTGACGCTTGCCTCGATGTAGACACACTCATGTTTGACAAGACTGTAACTATTAATCGTGATGTTGTGTCCCATTTGGGGACGTTTTCGACGGTTTATATTTTATTTTCCCCTCATTTACCTTAACACAAGCTCTTCGCCGTAAAAGATTCTATCAAGGCACTTTGCGCACGCGGGTGGGTATTGATAACATAGGTCTACGTAACGGAACAGTTGAACTGATTTGTAGATGAAGGTACCTGCCACGTTCACAGCTGCCGGTTGGACTACCTCTTCCAGTGTGGGATTGAAGACATCACACGACATTACTCACCTATCCTTCAACCGAACTGGTTAAGCATAGTGCGACACAACAACGGAAGCCCGTATCTATTTGAAACTTGCTTGTCCATTCCAGAAATTGTCTGATTGCAAATATAGGCGATTTTTAGCGACGGAAGCAACATTTGTACGTGGTAATCAGTGCGATGCTTAAGATCTTCCCACAGTATGCAGGCCATTAAGCTGGGATATGCCTCAAATGTGTTTGTAAGATCGCCTGGATCGCCTTGATCACCTTTTCCTTCAGCTTGTAAGAGTCTTGTTTAACGCCAGGCGGGAGGAGTGCTTCATCAGAAGGAGTTGGTTTTCCTATAGCTCGCTTCTCGTCATGATCGCTACACATTGACATATTCACTATTCCCTGTGGGTCGATAACAAGTTTAGCCTCACAAGAGTTGACAAGATTTACAGAACTTCCTTAAAGCCTGCTGTCAGATTTTAAGCTTCTTTGTTAAAGGCTTTAGACTCTTTGATCTGGCTGAGCTGGAAGATTCGGCGAAACCTTGATGTTTTAGGCCCATCTCCCCCCGTCTTCCAGTGCGATAAATCACCTCATGGTTTTCTTAGTAGTGCACTTTGATATGCTTTCTCGATTACTTATGAATTTGTAATTTTTTTGTTCACATTCGCCAGCATTTCACTGGTTTCTTATCAGTGTTGATAGGTAACTTGATGTTGTGACTTGGGGCGGTGAGTCTCCGGCTTAGTTGCTCTTCATAGGCTCTGGCAATCTGCAGTGTACTCAGGCGTCCAATGTCAAGGCTCCTACTTGATGCCTGCTGCACCTTTTTGACTTTGGACAGACGAGCGCTGAATGGTGCTGCTTTGATGAAATGGCTAGAGCCGACATTTGATCCACTCTACATGTTCGCACATTCAGACTATTTGACGAATGTCTTCCATCAACGAGCGCATGGTAGGCGATTCCACCACCCTGTTGGCCTATAGTACACCAAATGAACTATTTTTGACATTTTGAAATCCATTTCCGAGACTTACACATCATCTGCAGCTGAGGCTCTCTGAAGCCGTTCATCGACTAAATGCTCACCTTATCCGTCTGGACTCAGTGCAGACAATCATTTCCAAAACCCACAAGCAAGTCCTACTCCTTCGATGCGCTGTCGTTTGGGAAGACGATTATCGAGTATTCAACAAGGACGCACTTTTCACATGTACCCACCTCCCGGTGGTATGTTAAATTGTTGTCGTGACCAAGCAAAGATTTGTGCACTGGTATTTCTAAACATCTTTGAACTTTCAAGCAACTTGAAGAATCCACAGACGGTTCGGAGCATTCGCCGAACACAGCAGGAGCGTCTGCTATTGAAAGATGAAATTCCAAGTATGTTCTTGTGCCCAAGGAGACCAGAGGATTCCAATATGAATTTGTCAAGAGCAGAGCAGGAGTGGCTGGGAGAAGCAGGTCAAGGCCGCCCTGGACCATAGGTGCGTTGTCATCGCCGAGTGCATCTGTCAGTTATGTTCGTACATGTCGTCAGTTGTCGGTTGTCATCTATGACGAAGCAATTTATTGCCCCCTAGTCCTAGTCGTCCTCGGTGCGTTGAAGAGCTCACAATAAATAAACCGTGACAGCTCCTGGTGGTGTACCCGCAGTGAGTAATAGCACTCGAGGCAGTCGCGAGTGCTTAGCATCGTCCCGTTACCCACGCGGAGGAGGGCACACAAAGAACGTAGATGAACGAGAACGTTCCATTCAGGATCTTAGGAATGTGTACCTTGAGTATTTCTATGGGAGCTATTGTGCTGCTCGCAGGGACGTTGGCGAGGCGAGACTGAAGCAAAGTATACTTCTTATCGGGACATGATGAGATTCCTGATGTTCCAACATACTTGTCATATGTGAACACCACGCTCGTCTCCTTCATCCTGCCGCAGCGCCTCGTCCGTGTGCGATGTTTGTGTAGTTTAGCAGCGTCCTTCTATGGGCGTAATTATGGTAAACATTTACCCAGAGTAGTTTGGTTTTATTGTTAGTGTTCCAATTTGTGCGCTGCGTTAATGTGGTGGCTGGATGGGAGGGTGTGGGTTGTGAGTTATAGGTATTTTATTCACGTTCGCACCTCCGTCGCAGGGGAGGGATTGGCTTAAGCCAGAACGAAAGTATAAATCTGTCGGATATATAATCCGAGGCGAACACGTTTCATGTTCGTTTTCCACTATTGCCGCTTCGTTAGTTGCTTCCACACAACATTCCGAAGGATTTGTGCTGGCTGGCGGTGGTTTGGTGGGTGATGGAGGGGGGGGGGGGGGAGGGGCAGGGCTCCTTTTCATTTCAATTTGACTCCTTTGCCAGTGGAATAATATTTGCTGTTCGTGACATCGGAGGCAACGAGCGTTGCTGTTGCTGTGGGACAAAGTGTTTTTCCACTTGCAAGCGATGGGGCGGAATGATGACAATTGTGAAAAATGGTTTCTAAGGAAATCGCATGCAGGAGCCGGCGAGGGTGTGTTGGTGGCTCTCGAGCTGCGAGTAATAATGATGGATAGCCGCTGTGGCTGGTTGCATTTTAAAATAAATGAATTTGCTAATAAGGAGGGTATCAAAAGCAACAGGAGGGTGTCGAGCACATGATCTGGGCGGCATGAATGGCTGGCGTTGTGTGTGGTGGACATTTGACAAATGTTCTTTTCCTTCTAATTGGTTTGCTGGGGATGACTAGCAGATGTCAGAAGCGGTTGCTTTGCCCTTGCCGCCTTTGGGCAGGAAGAAGACGTCTCGAACAAAGGGAGGTTGTTTGTTTTTTGTTTTTTCGTGGGTACAATGGCTTTTGTCTTTTGATATATGCTTCGTGGTTTAAATGAAAAATTCAGTCTGCGAAAAAAATGAAAGGGCACGTGAAAATGTGGGGTGAACGAAATTTTTGAAATGAGTTTGATATTATGGGACGTCGAGCGTTGAGAGTGGAGAATACATTCCGAATGAGTAGCGTGCTCAATCCATCAAAAGTCATCATCAAAGTAAGCAAATGCCTTGTGTACGGCTGACAGGAATATGAAATATTATTTCCTAAGCCACGTTCATTACCGCCAGGGCACAATGGACGCAATTAGTTAGGCTAAGTGAGCCGTATCTGTGGATGACCACAAGCGCACTCGTGAACCTTTCTAGAATCAAGTCAACCACATCAGAATCTGGCACAGAAATAAAACAAGTACTAGTTTGCGCTTGATGAAGGCATTACGTTCGCTTTCTTTATTTGAACTCCACTCACGAGATATTATTGCACTGCTAACTATAATTTATTTCGAAGGAATTGTTGCTTTTATGCTCTGTGTCCCTCTTTGCTTGATTGCTAAGTCCATGGGAGCTAGAAGGGCCGAAACGTGATTTATTGTCCTCCGCACTAAGGAATAGTATCACCTTCCTCTGTGTTCTCATTGTTGGTTTGCTTTCTACGCTCTATCTAAGAATTCAACATTGGCCCGAGTCCACCTACGACACCAACAAATCCATGCCACATACTTTTTAAAACTAATTTCATGCAAATGTTGACCACGACTACGTGGTCCATGTAATGAATGCAATGTTGAATCACGTTTTCGATCACATAACACGTCCATTGTTGTCTTTGGAGGCTGCAATTGGAGCTGGCTTATCGACATACACAAGTTTTACGAATACGAGAATTAAAACCCAACTAGGTACGTCAGAAACTTTCACAATCGTCTTCTGTTTTTCAACTGCTTGACAGGATCGGATGTTCAAAAGACATGTATGCATGCAACTGGGCCCCCATAACGATGAGAGGTGATAGGTTTACGCGAGTGATTGGACGTATCGCCATAAAAAATAGACTAAGGCCTCAAAACGGTCGATCGAGCCGTCCAATTCACAGATCCCAAGGGGGGAGATAATTTGTTCACCGAGCTCATGTCTCAGCTTGAGCTCGTTCATTTTATGCAACAAAAAAAAATCGAAATCATTGAACGATAGCGGGCGTCATTGACGACAGCATTGTCCTCACGGTCATCTTTCAAAAAATTCGGGCAATGATTCTTGTGCACCATAGACCGCACCGCAACAGTGCATATTCCGGGTGCAGTGGCAACTTTTGTTTTGCCAGAGCTTGCTCATCAGCATTTTTGTTTATTAACCAACTAGAAATGAGCTTCGTTCAAGAAGAAAAATGTTTGTAGCATGCACTAGAGATCCCCAAGCTACTTTATTCCTTGCCAACGACTTGCAACCAAGCGAGTTTTTCTACTTGTTTCAACCATCTCGTCCTGGGTTTGCCAAGCGGTCGCTAAACATGATGGAATCGCATTTGTGCCACGTGCTCAAACCATCGAAGCATAGCCCTTTCCGTTCGAATAATCAGCTGCTCATTGAGTTCCTAGCGTACTGCCGTGTTTGTCACCCTATCCCACCGAGTAACTCCCACAACAGCACTAATTTCGGCAGCTGGTATTCGCTATCTTATTCTTTCGGTCATTACCCAAATTTCATTACCATAGGTGAGAGTTGGAATAAATATTGAGTTGTAAACCGCTAACATGGCTTTGAAACCAAGCTCGGCCTTTCTGATTACAGCACTTCCAAGCTATTTCGTTCAATTGACCCAGCTTGGCCAATTCTACAGGAAAGCTCATTGTCACTCCTTCCATCACTCGTGAAAGAGACTCCACCTGCTTCAATGGGACGCCACTAATATGTAGAGTGTATTGCTCAAGCGTGCACTCTGATTTGTCCACGTTAACCCCCCCTTAACCCCAGCTTTAGCACGTATGGCCACAAACCCATCGAGTGCGCGCTGGAATTCCGTCTGCAAACAACACAAGAATCATCCATTGCATAAGTAGAGTTGCAGAATGATTATTGAAAACGACTTAATTTACGTCTTCCTGAAATATCATTCGTTTGCTATGTCCTAATTTAGACCACAACCAATCTATGTACCAAATTCCATTCAAATCCGCGCAGCCGTTGAGGAGATAGGCCTCCACAAACATAGAAACAGTGGACTATTAAAATTTCTAATTTATGATATTAGTAATATATTTACCTCACGCTTATACATGAAGAAATGTTGTAAACAATGACTAATATTTATTTTTATTCCTTTCAGGTACGTAGAGTGATTTGGCAACATACAGTGAGTGAGTTTTAAAACCATCAAATGGAGATATTTTAGAAGTAGAAGTTATGAGCTCATGCCTTTTGTTAGAGATAACAATTAATAGGTAACGCAGTGAGTTTCCACGCTGTATCATCTTAAGACTACATTATTAGTGGGCTTTCGTTGGAGTTTCATAGGTTTTTGCACGCAAAAATTCTTTAATTTCACGCTCGATTGAATATTATTGTCCCTTATATATCATTTAACAGAAGTTAAATAGTCACGGATTCATATGTCCTGTTGAGTTGTAAGTACCTGCTATCTCTGATGATCTTCATCATGCGCCTTCAAACTGTCTAACATCCGTGACCATTCGGGCTAAAGTTGTTTATTTTAACCTATTTTAAATTAGGACCGGTTTCAATGAGAAGATGAAGAATATTCTGATTTGATGAGTGGTTTTGTCCTTCATTTTATCCAAGCATTTGGGACCATAGACGAAAGTTTCGTCATCGCTTGTGTTCACAGAAATTGAATTGGGATGGAAACAAAAATCATCTGCTCTGAATTATTATCTTCCATCGTCGGACTCTTTTTAAACACTTTCAACAGCCAAACACAGTGTGATAAAATCCTTCAAATGTGTACACTTATTCTAGCGCTTGTGCAAATCGAAATGGTTGCATACACAGTTTTCTGCGTTCACATCTAAATCGCTCTTTCCTGGGGGCCATGCACTCATACCAGTTTCAGAGTTTCTGATTTAACAGAGATATATGTTCGCCAAATGAATGCAACTTATTCATCAGTGATTCTATAAGTACCCGGCAGTTTTTCTAATTATCCTCCCCCAGCATCACTTACAAACACGATGAATGAACTCATTTGTGCTTTTTATATTCACCCATGATTTGTTGGTGAAAACTATTCTCGAAAACATTCAATCAGCTGCGAACTAATTGCGCCCAAGTCGGTGTGCAATCCTTCCCCGATGGTAATGGCTTTCAAATTTTGCAATGACTTTTCACCAATTTACATCGTGAACAGCCCATGAAAACCAATATCGCGGCAATTCATTCTGCGCCATCAACAAATTAGCAGTACAACAGCCGATTCCGCCGATCGATTTAAACGTATCGCGCTCCAAAATAGCGCCCCCAAGCAGGCACAGGCGGTGTCCGAACTCGCACACAACACAAATTCCGAGAGGCAGTAGCAAATTTCCAATTGTGAATTCTATAAAACTTATAATTTCGCCGGAATAACGCAGCAAAGTGCCAAACGTTACACAGAATCGCATGTTAACCCGCAGTCCCATGCCGCCATCAGCGGGCCATACCACGCGCACAGGCCACTGAGCTAATTTATTGTGGACGGCCACACTCCCCATCGCACGAAAAATGACGTCGGGGGTCCGGCTGTGTGTGCTGCAACCTCGCCTGCTGATCACGCCGATGATTGTTTTCCGATTTCCATTTCATCCCGACCCGGACCACCATCCCTTCCCGTCCACCCTTCTGGTGGGGTCTTCTGTTTCCGCTGACTGAGCGAGGGGGTTGGCCTGGGCAAATAATTCGCATCGAACATTACGGGTCTCGTTGGCGGTGGCAACGGTGGCGGTGGCGCTGGTGGTAGCAGAGGCACACTGGCAGACTGTGCAAATGTTAGCAATCGTTCAAATCATTTACATTAATTGAGTTTTATTTGAAAGAAATATTTATCAATGTTGACCGAGCGGGCGTTTAATTAATGCGTCCCCATTAGATGGGGTCGCTGAGAGTTTCTGTTCGACGACCGGAACTCCGTCTTTCAGGAAATGGGGTGGCTTAGCAGCGGGGATCCTATTGATTGCCTGGTGTCCGCCGACAAAGCGACCCGCTCGATGGAGATGTGTGTGCAAACACAAGTAGAGTACGTTTCTCGTCGCACTCCTAATTACAAAATCAACTTGTAGTGTGCACATATCGATTGGGGTGCCCTGTGCCAGTGAAGACGTCGATGGGGGGTGAACATTTTTCACTAGGCCCACACTGAGTTGGACTGCCATTGTGTGTGTTTTTTTCACGTCGGTTCGTAGTTCGGCTATTTTTAGGAAAGCGTTCAAAGGACATGCACTCCGTTGGGTTTTAAAGGGGACCTTCTTAAAATGGGGAAGAGTGAACGGTTGGAATTTTAAAGGATTTAGGGGTGGAAGAAGCGAAGCATTATGTGTGCAAATGAGGTGGCCGTTGGCTTTTGTGCAAGATGAGGAAAGTCTTTGATGTTGATAATCCCGAAGGTGACTCTCTTTTACAGCAGCCGGTCCAGTGCATATGTGAACACGTTCGTTCAACTAATTGGATGTTGTAATTTTTGTTTTTTGTATGAAATGGAATGTGCTTTTTTCAGTGTCCATCCTGGTTGGCATGCCATGGTGGATCCTTACTGAGAGGGTGTTAAACTTAAGGGGACTTGTGTGGGGTCGTCATTCAATCCGATGAACTCATATACTGCCCATATGAGAATTCTCTCACCGGTTGACCGATTCTTGTTTCGAACATTCTTAATCCATGTGAATAGCATGTGAATATTTTTCAAAGTTAAAATTAACTGCAAACCAACTATTGGCTTATAGGGTGATCAGCTTTAGCCCATGTCGTATTGATGTTCATTCAGCAAACATTGTGCATCCCGCTGATATAATAATAATATGGGTGGCGCTACAGCCCGTAGAGGGCCAGGGACTAGCTTCTCAGCAACCACTCGTGTTGTGCGTGCTTTTGTTCACTCACTAGTGGAAGAGACCTACAGTTTTATGCCGACTCCGAACGGCCAAGTTTGAGAAGTTTTTTCTAGACAGTTATACTCTTTGAGCATTGTCAGTAACTCGAAAGAGGTGGGGCCGTGAAAAGTATTTCTTGTCCAGGAATCGAACCTAGGCAGGTAGGTCCAAGTGCGTAGAAGTCGACGCACATATCCACAACGCCACGGGCAACCACGCATCCCGCTGAGTCATTGTCTTTTATTTATTTCTTCCCTTTCTCTTGATAATTTCGCTTTCTACGTACGTCCTTTATCGTACCTCTTCACTATCAATGATGGCTTCGAATTTATCGTCAGTTTGTGTACTATACTACTCGACTCTGTATTCTGCTATGGCATTATTTTGATCCAATTTGGACTTCTCATTACGACACAGATTTCATTTAAGTGGCAAAAAAAGAAGATCCGCCCAGTAATCTGAGTCACCATCATCTTCTGACGCATGGTCCACTAACGAGGTCGCTGGGCTAGAGAACGGTCGAGAGATCTCCAGGCGATCCTCGATCCTCCGCAATCGACTCAAACTCAGGAGTAATATCCAGGCGAGTTTTAATACCTTACCTTGTGCTAGGCCTGCACGATAGAAGCGCATTTAAGCAGCCCCGGAAGTCGTGATGATGGAGAATCTGGTATAATATACGGAATGCTCTCGATCTCCTCGTTCATATTGCTTTTGCAGAAATCCGTTGTGAGTTCCTAAATTCTTTCCTTGCTCGGAGGGGGTTGTTATGAACAAGTCGGCTGAATAGATCGACGCTTGTCGTTGGACTTAGCTGTGGCGTTAAGGCGAATGGCTTTTTTTTCCTAGTACAACCACCAGACAACCACGCAGCAAGAATGTCCGATCAATGGCAACGTAGCTCTAGTGAGCGTTCCGTGTCGGAATTTTTTTTTAATAATCCTCGTCATAATAGTGTAGAACGCGATCGTAGTCTCATGTATGCCCTATTCGTCTAGGCGTTTAGGCTTGCAGCGGGGTTTGTTGTCGATTGTGAGGTATTTGGCGGTGGCGCAGAACTAATGCTTGTGGGGATTGGGGCATCTGTGGGATTGTACATATTGGTGAAGTAGATTAGTTTGGACTTTCGTCTAACACCGCATATTTTGGTCTGTTAGCGAATGAATTTTTGTATTTTTTCTGCAGCATTGTCTATCAGCAACGCCTTCCAGCCCTTCAAGCAATAGTAGCAGCTTGTTGACCACTAGGTTCCATAGAAGGTTGAACAGAACACCTATTCGTGGAGAGCTCAGCGAACGCATCTTGAGACAAAACGCAGCTCTGTGTTGATTATAACGTTCATTAGCAATTTTTATTTCAGTGCGTTACATTCTGCTGTTGTTAAATAGCGGTCAAACTCTACCAGCATCACTACAAAAAAAATAAAATAAATAAGGAATACATTTTTGACGGTCTCCTCACAGATATCGCCCACAGATTTGAGAAAGGATCTCTTTAGTATATGTTGCGTGCTTTGAACAAGTGACACTCAGGCACAAAGATGTCGAGGAAGGTTTTTCTTTGTGTTAAATGGTTAGAACTGCGGCATTATTCGGTAGCAAGGATGACTAATATGGTTGCCTGAACCTCCTTTGGGATAATTTCACGTACTTACTTGCGTCTGTATAGAAAGTTGACTGTCATAGCTATGTTATAAGCTCGTCATGTCTTCCCAGATATTGCACAGTTGCAAGTGTATCTGCCTGACCCTTGCATTGATCGTACATTGCAGACGAGCTATGAAGAATATAGATCCTTTATACAGTGTCCACGAGTCTTTTTTAAAACTTTTATTTAATTAAAATTCAGATTTTCACAAAGTGTCATAATTCATCCCTGCGATGCTCAATGAACGTCTCAAAGAATATTCTCAAAAACAGCGCATTCACATTACTTTCACATGAATGGGCAGACAGACAGAGTTTTGGTGTTGAAGCGATGAAGAGACCGTGGAAATAAATCAAAGGACTTCATCCGAAAAAGTTTCTTCTCTCATATTTACATTCTCCTGAATAATCAAAGGCAAGGCAGTGTTCCCAGATATAGAACACACCCGCATGCAAAAGAACAAACAAAACATGCATCGTTTGCTGTGCCAATGCAGACTAATCTTTCCTAAAGTTTTGTAGTTTCACTTAGCCGTCCGCCTTAAGAGGGTTTATTCAGGAATGTAAGACGTCTCCTTGGATAAGGAGTCGCTTAAAAATTCTGTATATTCGCCCACGCTTCAATGAAATCAAGGAAATGTAGCCATATCAGATTAAGACGAATTTTTTTAGTGCTGTTCTCTCACTATTAATTTAATTTATTAGCGCAAAAAGAAGGACAACTAGTTATTTTTGTTAGTCACCGGCTCTTATGCAAAGTGGGTACGTTGAATTCGCCAGTGGCCTCATTTAAAAGGGACCACTTCCACATCGAAGAGCGCCCCACCCCCTGGGATAGAGTGCCTTTTCGATTCGAACTCCGTCGTTGCCACAGGAGTCCCAGTCCCGAAGAACTTTCCATTAAATCACAATGTCCCCACGTAGGCCCCTAATAAAAAATACATGCTATACACCGCTTAATTTAGCAACAATCCCCCGCTGTACCATTTGTGCAATGAAATCCCGAACGGAACATTAAATATTAAAATAAATTTGCGGGCCTCCCGGGCCACAGGTCGCGTCCAAAGGTGCCCTGCTATCACCGCAGACCCCGATTAACTATAAATCTAATTCAGCCAAACACACACGCACGCTCGCCCATCTCCCATTCGTCTACTCGAAAGCCCGAAGGAAACCCGAACCGGAAAATCTCTGAAAAGTTTTCGTGTTTCACACTCGACATACATGGCACGACGACGCCGACAACGAAGACGACGTTTTCGCCCCAAAGGGAATAACGCGGTGGCGACGAAGGCGATGGCGATAGCTACGGCGATGGCAGTACTTCGGAGGCGTTACGTGCTCCGTGGCTTGACTTTCCCAGCTACCCCGAGAGTATCTATCAAAACAATGTAATTTATTTATTCTCTCAGGTCGATTAATTATCTCTTAAGTTGTCTTATGTTTCTTTTATTTATTTGTGCTTACGTTGCGCAAAAAAAAAAAGATCACTGATACACGGGAGCAGGGAAAAGTTTTCGTGCGCTCTCCTCCTCCGTGGCGTCTAAAGAGGCTGCCGTCACGTCTGGCAGGTGATTTAATGGCGACATTTTATCTGGATTATGATGAAATTATTCCGCAGCCAGATGTGGGGGTGGATGGAGGGGAGGGGGCATTAGGTTCGAGTGAAAATTCAAAATTCGCCGAATGGCGCTCATAACGCGACATCATTTTGGCGTAATAACTGGAGCGCATGGTTATTCGGTGTCACGTGCCATCGGGGACAACGTGCCACCGTAACCTCCGTGTTTTGGCAAGGCGCGGAGCGGCGATGGAAAAGATGAACTCTTCTATGCTGTAATGGATGGATCATGAATTGGCAAACACCAGCGTCTGCCATCAAACATCTACAGGATGATGCTGTGTCATCGTAATGCTTCCTTAATGTGTTCTGTTGTGGCGACGGGAGGTATGGCATGTGTTCTGAACGGAGATTATGGTTTTGTCAAGATAAACAGAATCAATCATATCACCCAAGAGGGAGTGGTTGGCGTAAAGAGACGACTTATTGGGCTCATTGACTCTCCATCAAGTTTACTCGTTCCAGAAAATCCATTCCATTCGCTGGTTTAGCATCTGTGGAGGACTGATGGTGAGGGAGAAGGTACTTTGACGGCTGATGGCGCCACAGAAGATAGGTAAAATATTCTGAACATTAAAATGACTTGGAAGGAAGTGCTCTTTAAGGGCGGTGTCTTGAAGTGAGCCTTAGGAACTTCAGCTTTTGAGGAGAAGGAGAAGTAGCTTTTTTAGTTAACTTTTCTCTTTGCTACAAATGTTCGCTGTCAAGAAGCTTCAAGGTCGGGGCCCCACACTAATTTGGTTGTTCCTGAGATCCTTCTCGTACATTCAGCATCGTGCAGACCGAGCATTTCTGTTTGGTATTGAGCTAGGACCCCTCTTGATCTATGAATTAAATGCTGGTCAAAAGGATGCTTTTTTGCTGATTATTCAAGGGATACATGGCATTTGTCAAGTCATTGACTGTTCAACAATGATGCCAACAAGAGAAGGACTCTTGTCCTGTTCTAATGCGGTATTTACATCAATCTGGTGGCCAAAATCAATCTCATTGCATCTGCTCCTGATTACCGCCACGATCCAGATGCATGCTCCTTCCATCGCAATCAGACAGTTCATCTCAACTGAATCTGTCTTCCAATCAATCTTCAGTCGGAACTTTGTTCATCACCACCTTCTTCCTCTGGCGCCCGACGTTACCACTCGATGTTCAAAATTACTTCTCCTTTTCAAGAATCTTCCCCCCTTCGCCATCGTTGCAAGTGTAATGACAATTTGTTTAGAGGCCATCTACCCAGTCAGATACTTATTCGAAATCCGCAAATTATACATCGTCACGAAAGGACTTTCCCCCCGCATAACCGATACCTCGAGCATAATAAATTCATACCTCCGACCTACCCATGCGTTGAACATGTCCCCTTACATACACACACATCGCACGGAACACCAAATTTTGTATTCCTTTCCACAAACTGAGGACCCCTCAACGTTGAGCCGCCTTCTTCGAAACCCCCCTCCAAACTGACAGCAGTGGAATGAGGAAAGAAACAACTCCCAGACCAGAGAGACAGGCAACGTGTTTGCCTGCTGTTAACATAAACACCCCACAGAACCGAAGCTAATAGCTAATATCTGTAAACAATATTCGCAGGAGCGGAATCCGGTGAGACGCGTGTGCGCCCGGATTGCCTCTGTGGAACACGTGCAAATATGATTTCCATGTGATCGATGCGATGTGTGCCATGTGGTCCCAATTCACTCCTCTCGGCTAACACCTACGAGTACGTACCGTACATCCTCATCATATCGTCGTCACCGTCGTTCGTGGTTCGTGCCGTTCGGTGTCGCTGTAATGTAGGAAGCCGACATCGGCAGGCAGAATGCAAAATCAATTTATGCGGTGATTATGTGATCAGAAGGGTGCTGTGTGCTGGGTGACGGCTTTCCATGGATAGAAAGACGACAGCGACGTTGCCGAGCCCTAAAACGAAGGCGACACGAATGTGGGACAAGCCACACCATCCATGTGAAGCTGACGGCACTTGGCATGCTGACGGAAATGCATGTGACCCACAACAAGTACGAACACCGGTGGCGTGCTAATGACAGCGACGTGCTTCCATTGGAGATGCTGATATTCAAATCCAGTGGCTGAGGTGATTATCACTGCCGCCTACCCCGGCCGACCGCTCGCCGCAGAGTCGAAGCAGCGGAAAGCGCTGTGCATAGCCGTTAAACGAATCGGAACAGTTCTCCGGACTCAGGTAACCACCTCGCACTGCATTCAGTTGACGCTTGGATGCAACCATAGCCGTAGCCGCGCCATGCCATTGTTATCCAACGCGACCAGCAAAAAAACGAGAAGACAAAATAACCAGCATCATGACTTGATACGGCTGTCATCCATCCACCCGATGTGCCCGATGGCATGGTGCTTCAATTTTTGCGCTTTTCCGCGAGGGAGACTGAGTCAATTTTAACGGTCGGCTAGCTTCACTGGTCACAGCCGCGCTGCCGCCTCCACCGCCGCCACTGACTGTTCGCCACCACCGAGCAGTGGTGTTCGTTGCAAATGTCGGACACATATTGATTTCCATGCAAATATTTTGTGGTTGATTGTACAATTATGTAATCATATCTGCGCTGGCGAGCTTATGCATCACTCAATTTGACGGCGCGCTTCGTGTGCCAATGTGTCTATGTCGGGTGGATGCAGATGAACCGCTTTTGATTGGAGAAATGTATTCAAATTCATTCGGCGCGGCGGCGATGAGGTGGGCGTGATTTATTAGCTTTTGATATGTGAATCGGTGCAGTAATGTATTTGCTCGGTTGAAGGATGCTGCTTTTGTGCGACGCACTCAGCCGCAACGGAATGAGATAGTGCGGCTATTAATTGTGAAATGAGGTGAGCTAATTAGTAGGATTGCATCCTCGGGCGGCGCCTTCTGAATTAAAGGGGCCATTCGTGGAGATACTTTATGTGCTCGACTTGGACCAGATTTCCAAACCCCTTTCGCAGAATTTATGTGATACAGGCAACTTGTGGGAATTATCTATGCATTAACTGATAAAGTATAACCGCCAGATTAAAGGGAAAGATAAAGGGTTGCACAAATCGGCGTCGAAGATTTCTTAACGTCTGGACGTGAAATTTTGACTGAATTCCCCCGACACAATAGAGATTTCAAAATTTGGCTCTTTAAAATGTGGGCAGAAATGTGTTAGGAATACCGTCATCGTTCCGGTGCAGACTGGTCATAGATTGTAGTGAGTGCTGAAATAGCGGCAAAGCTATATTGGAATCCATCCAACAGGAGCAGAGTGAGTTTTAATGGGCCCAGACTTTAAAATGAGGCCACATTAGAGACCTCAAGTATGAGCACTAGGCAAGAGTTGTGTTGATGCGTATGACCGAGATGGAAATTCTTTGACACTACAGACAAGCGTAATGGCTGGTTTATTAAGTTTTCGCCCAAGAAAGACAATGCTGAAGCTTTAAATTAAAGTCTATCATTTTCACCCCAATTAATTATGTTTACAACGTTTGAGATTTCGGGGCAGTATCGACAGTTTCTTGGAACGAAGATAGAATGCTGAGATCGCTGTTACCAGTGAGAGAGCGAGTGGGATTATAAGTAGCAGTCAGAAAGAGTGTCGGAGACAAAATACAGCCTTGCGGACCACCAACACTTATTTAGTGATCAGAAGAACAGAACCCATCTAAAGCAAACAATGGAACAGGGCGATATCTAACCCATTGCAGAAAGATCATTGACATAATAGCATGATGTGCAATGCTGTCAAACGCTTTGTGGATATCATGCACCAGAAATATGTTGGAACTGCTTAAAGATTGGTGAGATAGGTGGCCCTTTAGGCCGTGGCTCACTCAGACTATCTTGTTGGGTCCATTGTTCCCTTGTGTTGGGGTGAGACCTACTTTAGTTTCAAAACCATCCGGATTCATAAATGAATCTTAGGTGGTGTTTCATCCGATTTTCAAATCTGGTACAGTACCATTAGCCGTTGGGATAACATTAATGGTACTATCACTGGAGTTTTCGATCAGTGGTAGTAGTCTGACTATGGGTATCACAATGGACGAAAATGGTATAAGTGTGCTGGCGACTTCGCAGCCCACTTACCTACCTACCTACCTCTACGAAGAAGTGTTTACCTGAGAACTTTTTTTGCCACTTCGCTGTCAGAAAAAAATGGTGATCGATTTGCCGGCTACGTTTTGATCTTTCAGCGCCAGTGTAGCAGGAGGGATTTTTCGAAGAGATCACAGAAGATCCCCGCGCCTGCACCAACGCTCGTCCTTGAGCCGTCAGTATGTAAGGCGATACCCCTCTACTTCTATTACCAATTACTCCTGCCATTGTATTCGGTCCGGAAAGCGCTGATTGAAGTTCCTCTCCGGGGCTTGGGTTGGTGGTAGATAATCTGTTTGTCTTATATTTTGTGCAGCTGTCCACTTCGTTAGTATAGTGTACCCGTTTCTGTGGAATCCTTACTATCGACCATGGTGAAGCTTCGTGATTGTAGATTCATTTTTTCATAAGTTGATGGTACAATATCGATTGAATGACCTTAACAGATCCTTCTTCCGACAGCTAATGTTTGAGTTAACAAATGATGTGGTACCATGTGGTCATCATTTTTTTGCCGAAGGGCTTCAATATTAGTCCATTGTTGTGTTGTCATACAAAAGTGTTAAAAACAAGGCATGACTCTTACGCTAGGTGTCTAGGTTCAAATACCCAACACAAATGTTTAAAGTTCCAACTCCTTCAAGTCAGTGCTCAACATTCGGCATTCGGAATCGGCATAAATCTGTAGGTACCCACCATTCGTCGTAATAGTCTCGATCACAACAAAGCTGCTGACGCTAGCCCAAGGTCCGCCTTGTACCTTAGCGCCACTTTTTCTAAACAGCAAGCCACTTATGTTGGATGATTTAAAACGCGAAAAAGAAAGTTTTTTAAAGGGAGAATAATAGTGGTCTAAGTTTCGATCGCTGTGGTACTCCGTAAAGAGGTAGTGGGTACATGATGACATGATTGCAAATATAAGTCTTTTTTAGCTTCTTATTTTTTTTTCCGTGGGTGGGTGGAAATCTTCAACAAGACTCTATGGCGCACGTTCGATCATAGAAGTATGAGATTTTTACTCACTAAAACCACATCCCAGTACCCCACATCCCCACGCGCGGGTGTAGGCTATCGCACGAGATCAAGGGGCTAAGTCCTTTGAAGTCAGCGTAAGACGTTAATTTCCTCAAGGATCGAATAAATTGCAGAGTTTGTATACTCTTCCAGGCGGCGCTTATGTTTGTAAGCGATTTTTTTGATTTCAGCTTGGATTTGTTAACATTTCTAGATCTCTGTGGATATCGTCGTTTCTGATATACATACCATGGTGTATTTACAATAGTTCTAATCACCTTGTTTTCAAAGTCTGTATAATATTCATATTGCTTGCTTTGGTACAACCCCAAAGTTGTATGCCATACGTCCAAACTGGTTTTAGGATTTGCTTGTATACAAGCAATTTGTTGTCAATACTTAGCTTGGAGTGCTTACCTATGAGCCAGTACATATCTTTGTATTTTTTGTCAAGTTCTGCACGTTTCTTTTTAACGTGTTCTTTGCGCTTGAGTTTTACGTCAAGAGTCATCCCTAGGTATTTCGCGTCATTAGCGAAAGGTATTTGGACACGATTTAGAAAGACTGGCAAGTTATCAACGTGCCTATAAGTAAAATTGATATGAACAGATTTGCCTTCGTTAAGGACAATTCGCCAGAAGCTCCTTTGGTGTAGACTCGTCTACCGTTTTGGCTGTTACCAAAATGGCGGTGTCGTCAGCAAATGTGCCTAGAACAGTGTGTTCTTCTTGGGGTAAATCACTCGTATACAGCAGGTATAGCAGAGGGCCAAGAACACTCCCTTGCGGTACACCAGCATTTACCTTTTTAAAGGCAGAATATTCATTTCAGTGTTTTACCACTTCTTATGGCACGACGCATTAAGCGTTTTACGAAATAATACCGAACTATTGAGAATTAGCCCCGTCTCGGATGATATACTCTTCTTCAAAATTGCATATTTCGGAAATTAGCGCATCATCATTGTGCATCATTTGACTCAATTTCACATCGGCTCACATGAAATCCTTTGCTATGACTAAACCCTCGCTGTGAACCTCATAAAATGAGAGTCCGTCAATTTGCAGTCAAGCAACTTTTATGACAAATGGTTTACTAAACGAAAAGCAAATCCCGTGAAAGACATAAAATATGTCAAGCATTAGTTCTGCCAGGTAGCCTCTTTTGTCTACACAAAAAACTGAACCTTCTTAACTTTTGTTCTCGTCTCCGAGAGCTGTGGTTACTAGAGCGTATTAAGGCACTTCACACTACGAAGAGATACGACATCAAATCCATTTTCTGTTCTGTCAGCTTCCTCATTACTCTCGAGTTCAATGGGCTGCCAACCGGGAAGTGCGACTACACCATAACCGACCGTATCCTCTGCTTTTACTGCTTGCCTTAGTTTACTGCCCACTCCGGGCGATAATCCCCTAGTGTCCCAAACCAATATCCATCGCACCAGCAGATCTCGATTGAGTTGTGCATACCTTCGGAGGGTCCTTGTCAAACTATAAAATTGTCTGAAACACTGAATAAATAAACTGCTGCCCCTGTTTCCATGGGCAATAACGTACAAATGTGCTAGAAGTCAATATCAAGTGGCAACCTGGCCTTTTGTCATACTCTACGGACTGGGCACTCAGTGCTGATGCCGGTGCGGATATGGAAGTGTCCCATTTCGAAGACAACTGCTGCGGCGGGAAAGGTACGCTTCGCTGCGTAGCCGCTGCCAGTGAGTGTCATATTTGGTCGACTAAATTGCGTTATCAAAACACCATTTTGTCGTCGGAAGAGGGGCGCCATTGCTGTCACCTCGGTTCGGCACCATGGTCGACGGGCGACACTCGCAATGGCATTTGGCATCACCGACTCTCCAGCTCATCCACTGTGAAAGGAGAAAAAGTGGAAATGATGTTTCATCTTTTGTGGCCTCTTCGCCGTATTTTTTTTTCCATTTCCATTGCTGGCTTTATTTTTCCATTTCCCCAGACCAGCCTCCCCCGGTTTATGCTCTTTATATGTGGGTTATTTATGTTGACTTAGAAATCGTTTACTTTTATGGGTAGAAGCACTTTTGCGATGATTATGGCTAAGGGCGGCACTGTGCGCTGTGCGCCGTGTGCTGTGTGATGTGTGTGCGGTGCGTTGTGTGGCAGTGTGGCGGTGTGATGTGTGATCTAAAGCTATGGACTGCGACAAGTATGTGCTGGCTGGAGCGTAAGCCAATTCCGGTGGGTTGTTATGGAGAAAATTCAATAAATTGTTTGATATTTGAAATTTATGCCCAGAAGGGATCGGTGGGCGTGCTTGTGAGTGTGGGGCGATACTTGTGTGCCGAGGGAAGTGGGCGAATCTTCCTGGAAGGAAGTGAAAGCACCTGCTTCCATCCTTCCTTCCCTCGGCATGTGCATGTTCGGGTGTTTGCCTTTATTTGTTGATAGAATGATGTGCGATGATGATGGCTCGAAATAAATGATTCGTAAAGGTAAGCAGTGCGAATTGAAGTTGAACGGTGACGACGACTGCCTTTTTGGTATACGCACGTCGTGGGAAAGTGTGTACATTTCACTTTGCCTATAAGGATGCTCGATGTGAAAGTCAATAAAGGAATAGCGATGCGGCTTGTTTTATAAGGAATGCATCAATCACGGATACTTTCACAGCTCTGTAAGGAAGTGATAGAGTGACATTTCAATTATAAATAAATCGATGAGCGACGCTAATTGCGAGCTTTGGAGATGAGAAGTGGTGACGATTGAATGCAGTTTGAGTGAGGTTCAAGGTGTGGAAGTAGCTTGGACGATGAATTGATGGCGATGTTGCACTCTCTCCTCCTTTGCACAGCTGGTTAGAGATTTCTGCAATCATTGCATTGTGGCTGTGTAGCTAAAGAAAAACCTTGATGGCCTCTTCTTTTCGATCAGAAAATCAGGATAGTGGGGCTCTTTTACTTCTGAAGCCCTCGCACTTTCACAGAATCGATGGAGTGTGCCACTCAAAACCTGGACAAGAGACGTGATGCTCCATCAGACTCATGGTGCAGGGTGCAATAAAACAAATGTAACCGCCGACTAAATCAACAGCCTTCAATGATTAATGAAGATGACAAAGTGGAACAACACTCGGTGACATTTTAAGCTCCCTCAAAAGAAACAACTTATATTCTTGCCAGCAATCCCACACGACTCGATGCATGCATCCACTTGTGAAATCTATTGCCATGGGAAATGCACGCGTGTGTCCCTCGAAAGAAATTCCCTCACGTATCTGAGGTAATTTGTTAAAGAGCCCATCAATTCCAGAGCGTCTTCGATTAGTCTTCATCTGCATAATTCAGTTCTCTAAAAGTGGCAATTTGTTCTTTCATGTCTGGTTGCCTAACGTTGCTCTGCCAACTGCCAACTGCTAACTTCGGCGTGATTTAGAGAGCTCATAACGCAAAAAAAACCTTTCAGTTTAACGTCTATCGACGCAATTTATTGGCTATCTCTCATCTAAATATAAATCGTCCTATTCCCACCGCCAAAGATAGGAATACTCATTTCCATCTTCCCTTCCATCTTGCACTGGTTGGCTTTGAAGAGGCAACGTCGCTGCGATTGTGGCTGAGTACCCAAATGCCTCCACGCCTGCCTACAGTCCCACGTAGCGTTGATTGATTATGCTCTCAGATGGCAGCGTTAACGCTGGCCCATTCATAAGGAATTTTCTATTTTTAAATGGACATCAAGACGTTTCAGAAGAAAGTCAGTTTTTCACTTGCTAGCGGCTGTCTGCATTCGATGGAGCGGCGGAGAAGAAATAAAAATGTCAAACCTCGCAAACAGAACATGCATCATGTTCAGGGAAAACAAATTTTTTCTTTTACGATCGTTCTCACACACTCCAGCGATGCACGGTGCCAAGTTGATGCGAAACTATTTGGCGGATGGCCGTAGCGAATGGGGGCTTTTTTTCTCTCTACCGCTGCTGTGGTTTGGTCAATGGTCAATGGTCAGAGCTGAAAGCAGGTAGCATCCGGACAAGTATTTATGGGTCTTCACTGAGGAAGATACAGCTAATGGGTGCCGCGAAAGGTAATTACTTCTTTTTATGGGTGATTGTGATTGAAAAGCAATCAATATGAAATCGAAGGTCTATTCATAGACATTTATTGTGGGAAAAAAGGTTGGCTTTGGAGTTTGTTTTCGTCGTGCCGTGTGGTTGCCTCGAGTGCGTGGTGACCTATATTTACTCTATGAAATAATTGATATCCTTGAAAGAGGCACAAACAGTGAATTGTTCTTGAAGCTCACAAGAAATGTTCGTCTGTAGGTGGACACAACATTTAGAGGATATTCTTGACTTGGAAAATGCATTAATTACATTGTGCATTTGGTAACGGCTAGAAAGCGCCCCGGGTCTTAAAACAAAAGGCAATGTGGTTAACACTTTATCTGAAATGGTTACTCTGTCTGCTCAGACTAAGGGGACTAGCATCAGAATCCTTATCCGCATCATCGCAGGACACTGTGCAATTGGCAACGAGCCAGCAGAATGTGTACCCCTTACAAAGAGGAGACGATACATCATGTCCATTAGCTCGGTGCATTGGTGTGCTTAATCGCTGCAAGCGCCAATTGGTTCCAAGAACAGGGGTTAGTCAATCTTCGTAGTATCACAAATGGCCCTATACAGACATAGGAGTGACTGCTATCTCCATCTAACCACTTTAATCTAACCTAACATACTACTATTGGAATGGGTCTGAGCATGAGCAATCGTTGTCTTCCATCCCCGAGAGTCCTGGGCACGCTGCTTCCTATCATCTAGACCAAGTTGTCTTGCGTCCGCGAATTCCAACATATCATAAGTCATAACTGGATTGAAAGGTTATATTATAGCCTTAGATATGTAATAAGCACTGCCTTCGAGAAGTTGTAATCCAAAATCCAGCAGAACATAGTCATCGCCAACGTTTCTCACACATCCAGACTATGTTAGCCAAACTAGACACCAATCGATCCTTTTTCGACATCAACTATTGGTAGAATTGTATGTGTCATCAGAGGCTTCTGGTTTTAAGCATAAATGAATATCCTCGATTATTTTCAAACGATTTCTAGAAGTATTGATTGGACCAGGGAAAGGATGATTCGAAGATTTGTTGTCCTTGTAAGGTCATTCTTCTTCTTTGCATAATAATATGTTCAATGCGGTTCGAAGGACCAACAAGTTGAAATAAAATTCGTAAAATATGACACTTGTTTGAATTAAGAAATGTCTTATTTTCATACATAAAATAAAGAGAATGGAGAATGGATTACCCTCGTCCGGTGATGCTGGTATTGCGGTGTTCTTTCACTGTTAATTTATGACTGAAAGAAAACATACTTCTAAGGCATCAGGATTTTGCAGGACATTGTTGCTTTTTTTTTTTTGAAAAGACAAAACTATCTAAATATTGTCTTTTATTGATTTTGCTTATTCACCAATCGAAGCTTTCACTTCTTGCTTAGTTAGGGGGGCATAGGGTGTCAACCACGCCATGGTGCGTTTGGAGTTCTGCAACACGTTTCAGCCCTTTCCAACTCATTGCTTAAGAGCTCGATTTCCCTTTAACTGCACTGCGCCCCGTTTGCCTAGGGCTTTCCGATATTTCTGCTGCCTGTGTAAGTATACTGCATGGTGGAACAGGCGCAGCTCGGTTCACAGCTGATAATGTTGCATTTTCAGATCTTTTTCGAACGTAGACTTAGCGTTTCGGATTCTACTGCACACATCTAGTTGGGATCCAGACCGCACTTCCTAAATATTAACTTTCTCGACTTCCGATTGGGCAATGTTCAGTTGGGAGCAGCTATTAGAACTGCTTAAGGTTTTAGTTTTTGCCCCAGCGTCTAGATTGAAGGTGTGAAAGTAGACAAACATCGCCAGGGAAAATAAGGTATTTAAGTACATTCGCTATAACCAGAAACAATAGTGCTGACCGTCAGTTTGTCTATAATTCTTATTTCTTCGCCCTTCGAAGTACTTTTCATACTTACAAGAGAATGATTTTTTCCAAATCTATGTGGTGTTTACAATATCTCAAAATGAAATCATACCTGTGTAGCCTTGTCTTATAAAACAGTGAATGTTTCAAAAAGGCTCATAAAAACAGTATCATTCGCACGCACTCTACCTTTTACTAGAAAGATTGCCATTCAGTCAATTACATTAAACTGTGGAACGGATCAGATTGCAAGACAATTACGTATTACGTTAGACAAACAGGTCGAATAAAGCTCCACTGCACCCACCACCCCCACAGACATTTGAGACACATTTCCTCATCCCCACGAAAAGCAGTGAATTTCAGAAGATATCCCTCACCTCACTCAAGGACAAACACGACTACTATCAATCCACCGACGTGATGCTCTATCGCAGCTGTCACTCGGAATCCTCGTCAGAGTACATCTCCAAGCCACGATGACACTCAAGCTGCACGTTCCCCAGAAACAACCACTTACCTAAGTGATATCGGATCACTCTGTGCGTCCTCATGACCCCGCTTCAGTGTCACGTCAATGTGCTCTTACCAATCCTGAGTGTTGCTCAAATGTCAGTCATCCGAAACTAATCAAAATTGACAGCGACCATTAGTTTTTATAAACCCGCTCCTAGTTTGTTTGACTTTTTCATCACGACGTCTTTTACACATCATAACGGCATTATGGAGTGCGTGGTGCTTCAACCAATGACGCACCTTTTCACCCAACGAAAGACCAGCAGACAGAAAAATGTCCTGTAGCCAGACGTTGAGTAACCAAGGATATACGCTACCGCATAAACTTTCGTATTCATCACATCACAAAACTTCACAAACAGTGAACGTGACGAAGTTAGCTTATCCCTTAACCACTAAACAACACGTCCTCCGTTTTTCGTAAATTTTTCATCACTCCCCTCCGCATTCAGTGGAAAAAAAAACGAAACGAAACCCAGACGATGAACCAAAAAAAAAAAAAAAAAACAGTGGTGTCCGCCCGCCCAGTAAATACTTGTGAACTAGTGATGTCTTCCCCGGGGATTTGGTATAAAACCGCTCTCTGCCGCAGAAAGGACTTTTTATCCTGCTTCTTGCAACAGAGCGTTTAAACGAAGCTGGAGGCACAGAGGCAGCGCTGAAAAATCATGTCACGTTCGTGAAGCGAATTTTTTCCATTCACCATTTATACCTCTCCGCACCTAAAACGAAATTGACTGTGATTACTTTCGTGCTCTTTTTTAAAACACAAAGCACAGACTAAATGGAAATTGACAGGATCAAAAGCACCCCGCCGCGGCCACCGACACCGCCGCTACCACCGCAGGCTGGCGCAACGAACTCAGACGGATGAATGTCTAAAGACTAATAAAAGGAAGCTAGCATATTTGCCAGAGCCCAATAAAAAGGGAAGAAAGTAATTATAGATACAGCGCGGATGATTTTTGTTCGTTGCTCCTTGCCGGTGATGGGAGGTAAGCGGCGCCACCCAGCATTATGAGATCAACGGCGACCCATTTGCGAGTGGAGTGAACGAGACGAGGCTTGTTCGGTGGGGAAAATGTGAAAATGGCTGAATTAATACCGTTCATCGTTATGGCGCGGCACAGTGTTATCCTTTGTCGCAGGCAATTCACTACAGCACGACACACGACAAAGGAGGCTTCGCGCCATCGCCTGGAATGTGTTCTCGTAGGAGATTATTGCGGTTGTCGGAGGAAGACAGCCGCCCGTTTGCCAGAGAATGAAATCTAATTACATTAAGGGCCACGTCATTGGCCATCATTGGAATGACAACAGTTTTATTGAGTGCTTGGCTTGGTGGGCGTTCAGGCAGACAGGCCTACATGGAGTACGGAGGTATTTTTTGTGAGCTTCTCATCCCTGACACGGTGCCTCCTGTTCTCCTGTTGTCCTCGAAGTCAAAGTGGCGCAATCCTCCTGAAGTGATCACTTAAGGTTTTGAGAATGTCTTCCCTCGGCAGCGTCAAGTGGCCAGAATGTGTATTTAGGCGCTCTCTAAAGTTTCTGAAGTGGTTTACCTGTGTGCCTTGATGGATGATGTACTAATCCGATTGACTTTTATGAGATTTGTTTCGAGAGTGTTGACCTGGTGACGGGCGGTTGACGGCATGTGGAACCAAGTGTGTCCTTGCCGACTTTGATGGGATCGAGAAGTGGAGGGGTTTTAATGGGACGGTGAGTGGATTTGTTTAGAGGTCACAAAGAAATCTGTGACACAACAGATCACAACAGATCTCCTAAATCCCTTATTAAACAAACATTCAAACATGTCAAGAATCCACCCACACAATCCAACGGCACCCGTTCAAATTCATCAGAATGTCAAACATGACTTTAAATCCGATCTGCTGTCATCCAACCCGCGTCACCTCAATTACTCACCATCAGCAAATCAGCTTAAGATTACGCACATCAAATAAATAAGCGGACTACCGCCAAAGGATGTTAAAATGAAATCCCCTCTGTTCTGCATTTAGCTGCGAACAATCTCAAAGTTTAATTAAGATTTTTCATAAAGCAGGCTGTTACGCTGTTCTTTTATCTTTCGCTTCCTTATATCTTCAAGCGAGCGTAAAATGTACACAACAGCCTTTTTGATCCTAGTCATAAAGCGAAGTTTATGCTTGCATCCTTATTACACTCGCACACACCCTTGCAGCGGCAACGACATTTAACACGACTTTCCACTTGAGTGTTATCATTAAACATTTTAATTGCCCAACAACGTCAGCGCGTAAACGACATCTCTTAGATGTCAACGCCATAGATCAGTGCCGTGTCGTCAAACAGACACACATCACGGGTCACACTCGTGCTGCTGGAATACACGCTGGAATCGATAGCTAGTCGGAATAAATCATCCTTTAACGGGCCATCCTCTCGTCGGATCCACGAAATTCTATGATAAACGCTCGTTAATGAATAATGGGGGGGGTCTGTCATAAAACTTGCAAACTCAGCATTGGCAGGGCTAAAAATAACCGCCGACGGCTGACCATTCGACCACCCGGCATCCTCAATTATCTCCTCGCATAATTATAGTACATCCCTTCGTTCGATTTCTTTCATTCTCGATCTCGCGGACGATGGCTGTGATTTATTTTCGAACGCAGAAATGGGTCCACGACGCTATCTCCGTTACACCCATGAATGAGCAAATAGACGGGCAGGAGGATGGCGATTACAATGCGGCGACATGGCGATCTTTCGATAGGGGGCATATTTCACTTCGAATTACACGGCGAACGGACGGGACCACGGACCTTCTCCCCATCGAGGCGGGCTGCTGGCGGCCAGATGGCCCCGTCTGTTCAAGTGTACCGAGTATCTATAAATCAGTTATGGTAATTGACGCAATAATTGCCGTTTTGAATCGCACAATAATGGCTGGCACGCGATGTCGTTCTGGTCTGGGCTTTCGGCTGAAATTGATTTTTAATTCGAAAATATTACGTATACGCCAGAGGGACCGACGCTCTGCCTGTGGGGGAGGGGTCAAGCAATGTCGTTTCTTAGAAACTCTTGTACTCAATTAGGGGCCGAGATGTAGGGCCAGGCATTTGAGGGATGTCAAGTTGTCAGTCAATCACGTTTCAGGCGGAAAGTGATTGACTGCTTGAAAAGTGACAGAAGTGTCGTGGTAGTACCGAGCATTCTGATGGTTACTATGGCTATGGCAACTGTTGCGTGATTTACATCACTTAAGTGAGAGTTTTGGCAAAAGAGTGAAAAGTCGTCACGCAACCCCTGTGCTATTGATAAGCTCCTGTGATCTGTGCACCACGTGGGTGGAGTGTGGTTGTGCTTTACTGGGTTCTTCGCCTCGGCTGGAATGATGGCGTGCTGGTCAGTTGCCTTGAAGTGCTTTTCAGCACACCTTCAGCGTGAAGCACTGAAGATACTCCAAGAAATGATTAAGATTGAGAATGGGCTATTTCTGTCAGCGGGTTGGGGAAAAAGTTTATTCTTAGCAACCGTGCACGAATTATCTGATACTGGAGATGAATAGCAGACATCTGAGAATTTGCGGAGGTAAATGCCTTGGCGGACATTGCGTTGGCGAAGGCTGTGCTAGAAACAGAAGTCAAGGTAGTGAAGTCTGGCAAATTGAAATGTTGAACAGACTCTATGATGATTGTTCCAGTGTTTCAGTCTCAAAATGTATAATTTTTCTGGCGAGGTATTGCATTTTTGGAATTATTTCACTTGTCCATCAAGTTTCTTAGAATCTCAGGAGGAGGCACTTTAAGGTCATCGACTCCACGCTCAACATTAATAAAAGGAAGAGAACTAAAGGGAAGTGGCAGGTTGTATGCATATAAAGAAAAGCCAGAGTAGGCGTCTACCACAACGATGCAAAAGATAATCGATGACTGGGGTTGGGTCATTCATCTTATGCACAGCGGCATCACGTCAGTCCTTGGGAGCGTGCATGGACAATCGCGTAGGGACTTATGAACATAAGAATATCGCGATGATGTCTTTATTTTGGTAGCATTCAGATATCAACAAAAATACTCTTGTCGATAATGCCAGGATAGTAAAGATCGGTCAGAGACAGTAGTCTAAGCTGAGGTATTGTGTTTGCTTTCGAGCTATCAGTTCTATGATTCTTTAGAGCCAAGAGTGAAACTAGGCCGACGTTGGCTTTTTACAACATCCGTTCCTGTTCTGGCGCAAGTTGACTTTTAACATTTAATCAAGATTAACAAAGGCTCTTAGGCTTTGCTAGGAATAAGCTACGCGTGTGATCATGTTTGCGTTGCTGGCTATTAGGGATGAGATGCAACATAAATTTATACGAAATCTAGGGCTACATTGGGTCAATAAAATTGGAACGGAAACGTATGTCAAGCCCATATGTATAAGTATAATAGAGCGGGTTACAAAGCGTCATAAACTCAATGATGTTGGCTGTCATGTAAAAGGACATTGTAAAGGGTCTTTCATTAACATCGTTCAAATGGCAGCCGCAGATTCTCTGGGTGACACGCATCCGAAATGTCCAAGACTCTGGCGTCTGGGTTATGTTGGCTTATTCGCATAGACCTCCGACTTCAGAAAATCCCACAACCAAAAGTCTGACGGGTCACGAAACATTTCGATGTGTATTTGACGCTCATTGATCTCATGTGCATTGCAATCGTCATAAATTAGACAATTTTGTGTTTTTTGACGTACCCATCCATCCACAAACGGCCGTCATCACTGATGATGGTTTTTCGAAGCGAAGCGAGCGAAACGTTGTCCTAACACAACAGCCATTTTGATAAAACAGGAACAGTCGCTTGGAAAGCAACGTGCTATGTAATTTTTTGTCCCGGTTTCATCTCTTTTTTTAACAAACGATGTTTAACCTAACTAGCAAATTGCATTCCTCCTCTCCACAAGTTCACCCGCAAATTCGCGACTGGAATGATTTTCTTTTGGACGCACAGCTAAGCTTAAAGACTCGTTTTTTAGTCGTACCACTCCAATGTGGAATGCATTTCCCAGACTAATGCTTTCCGCTGAAGTCCTCAGACATATATGACCACTGTCCACAGGTACCTCTTCTCCCTTTCTCATTCTATGAACCGAGGATCATGCTGAGTCTTGACTCCGGACACGTAGGGTGGTAGTAATTGCGAGCGCAAATTATACAAAAAACTAGCGAATTTTGCCTTCTCTTAATGCTCCTCTTAAATTGACAATCACATTACGCAGACCAAAAGCAGGAGTGTGATAACCAACTTTCGCAAATAACTTTAGCCCATTCCATCCCACACGATTTTATCTGCTTGTCTCTCTTTCTCACACATATCTTGTCTCTTACTCACACATGCATTATATGCTTCCGATACCCAACGCTGAAAATAACAATACAAGAAAGATAGAAATGAGGCTTAGTCAGACAGACATTCCTCTTGAATCACACTACATATTAATGAAAACCGCTTTAAAATCTGTTGTGTACTTTAAAAGATATAAGCGTACATCAGGACAGACGGCTATTATTTTATACCACATGTGTAAAAGAGTCCCTAAGAGCGTATGCTGTAGAAGCTAAGACTCATCTCGTATTGTAACACCAGCCATTCTTATGTCAAAAAAGCAACAGAGGTCGACCACGATGAGGATGGAGTACACTCACAGTGGCGACCGTAATCAACTTGACGTGTAAAAGTTCACAAAAAGAAGTACCTTAAAAATGAAAAAAAAAGTATATTCGTCTGGAGCAATGTCTTGTACCGATGCAGAAAATTGATTTACTCGCCCCACTCCCACAACTCGTATCCTCTTCAAGTTCACTTCGAGACGGTACTCAGGAGTGATGACTTATCAATTCGACGTAACTTCGTAATATCCTCAGCCCCCACCACCTTCTACAAGCAGAGTTTTATTAACTGACTCTTGGGTGTAATTTTTCATCATCAAAATAAAATGATTTAAATTGCGGCCGTGTCCTTGAAGTGATTCCAAAGCGATTTCGCCGTATACCCAGCCACATGTAAGTGCTCGCCCACGAAGAGAAACCCATTTCCGAAGGTGACTTGACGCATTTACCCGTGAGTGAGTTGATGAAAAAAAGTTAAATTTTTTTTGCGACAAAGCACAAAAAAAAAGAAACGGAACAATCAGGACACGTCTTGACTGTGTCTTCTCCTCAAGTCGTCCATCTTCAGGCCTTCCGGCCCACCAGCACAGCAGAACTCCTCCAATTGTTGTGCTTCACGAAATTCAATTGGCCTAAGGCCAAAATTTATTGTGGCTGCTGCTGTATTGTTGCCGTCGCTGTTCATCTGCCGGAGTCCTTCCGCAGTATCAATATTCTGAATTAAATATGCTTTGCGAAGCTGTTGTGCGGCATTGAAAGCAACGATACCACAGGACAGACACACACACAACACATGCGTCATCCCGCAAAGCAGCCGCTACACGCCAGGCCAAGGAGGAAGCCTCTATTCTGTTCCGTATAAAATATAAGCTCTTTATTTTATGGGTCCGTGTCCCTGCGTGCAGCAGATTGTGTGTCCTGAAATCTGGCCAGCGAGAATCGCATTTCTCATGGGAAGCGCACTATTCGGGCCTATGCTGGCCGGGGGGTGGTGCGCCGAGGCTACAGACTACGGGCGGACGGGCGAACAGCAAATGGCTCCGAGTGGTGGGCGTGTGCGAAAGGACCTTTGTTCATATCTCCGGGTGCATAGTTTATGGCCGGTTGTTCATATATTCTTTCATGTCTGCTCTTGCGGAAGAATAGGGGCAAACTTTTGATGGAATTTCCGGTGTGGAATTCGGTTTGCTATTAATTTAAAATGTTCTTCCCGTTGCCTCGACGTTGCGTGTAGATTGGATACTTGATGCCGAGTCTAGGTCATGGGCCAACTTCCGAATGAGAAATGAGTTCTGCGCGTCGAAGTTTTCGTATCAATTTCCGAGTCCAACTCCAACTCCAAGTCCGACTACGACTCACCGCGTGTTGTATCGGACGACCGCATCTTCGCACAGCATCCAGAGGGCTGACCAAGTGATAATTTCTATAATTTCCACGACTCAATTGGGTTGAAAGGAATTTTATTTCTTGCCCGGCCAACTCACTCAAGTGGCGGTTTCGTTTCGTACTCGAATAGGTGGTCGATCGGTCGGTCTGTGGGCTGTGGTTTACGATGGAGTTTATGTTTTCGTCTGGCCAGCATTCGGTGTACGCTCGTTCGCTTTGAGTCATGGCCCCCGGGGGGAATGAGCAGTCGATTCTCCATGGACGTGACGGGTACCTGACTTAATTTTCCTCCTCTCCTCCTCACACTCACACAGACACGCCATGTTTGCGGTGTGGAAAATCCTTCATCTCTATCTGTGATTGAAATTCCAATCTGAAGCCGCATTTGCCGATAATAGCCTTGGAGGTGGGAGGTGCCCAGATGGATGCAGTACGTAATCATAGATTTTCTATGGATTGCGGTGGCTGTGCCCTGTGACTGTGGTGATGACGGAGGTTATGAGGATTGCTGGTATCTGCTTGTTGCCGTGTGTGTGTGTGTGTTTGAAAGATGGTTTCCTTGGTTTTTCATTACGCTCCACATCCTTGCTTGTTGCCGTGCACGAATTGCTTTGGGGTGGGGGGGATACGAGTTCTTAAATTGGGTTTTTGCAGCCGCAGGCGTTAGCTGGATGCAAATGTGTAAGGACTCATGCGATATCGAAAAAGATATCAGCACATTGATTCTCGCCTCTGAACCATGAACGATTGAATTCCTACGCTGGGAACCGAACCGAAGTCCGTCGACTGTGCGGTGGAGTGCTGGTTTCATCGGGGAATTCGGGTGTGGCGTGCGACTTAATAATTGCTCTCTCGGCTCTGAGGTACGTACTACTCCTGGTGGCAGTCGTGTGGTGCGGTTGTTCAAACTCAATTCAAAGGCAACGAGTTATGGGTTCGTTTGTGTCAGCCGCAGAGATAAAAAATCCTTTGAAACTCACTCCTTTCTGAAAGATTTTCCCTCTGATTCATACCACGTGCAGCACTCCATCAGCCAGCTCTTCACCACAACCAGCTGCACTCGCCAAACCAATTTCGCGGACGACATAAATGGCCTGACTGAGTAGGCAAAAAGCGACGGCAAAGCGCAATCCCTTCGATCACCCGTAGCATCCTTCTGCGTTCAACGACTTCAGCAGATGCATCCACGGCCTATTCCGCCTTCATACAACACCCTTTGAACGAAATTTGTTACATGCCCAACTTCAGTGGCCTCAACTTAACCTCGTTGGCTGTCTGTGAGAAGATGTATCGCCACGAATCAATCAATCCCTCGATTGACGAATTGCAAAAGAAAAAAATGCTTCCCTCGCCTCATAGTCTCGCTGCTCATCAATCTTCTTATCATCGCTTCATTTTCGATGATTCATCCCCGGTGGCAGGAAAAACGAAAACGAAAACGAAACCGAGTCAAAGTTTCATTTCCACCACAAAATTTCATTAATTTTACCAATCTCACCCTCCTGCGCCGCACCATTCTGCTGTCGTGACTACACGGAGAATATTGTATACATGTCCTTATTGCGATCCACTCCAGCGAGCAGCATCTTGCAAACCCACCAAGTGTGAAACGCAACGGCCTAAGATACAAGATTCAATCGGTTGATATCCGGCATTACAGCCACCGCCTCCCACAACTCGTGGTGTGAGGTGACACAGATACATGACAGGACCAAGTGCTGACAGAAGGCAGAAGGAAAACTGTGAAATCATTACAAATTCAGTGGACCCGATGTAAGTGAAATTCGTCGACCTCGTCCTTTTGTCAGTCTTTTCTCCTCTCTCGTCAGCCGTGGTCCATTCATGTTCCCGAAGTCGTCCTCGTCGGATACTGTGGGGGGACAAAATTACTTCAAGATGAATCCTTATCATTCATCTTATCATTGAGCATCGACGGCAACCTTTTTACGGTTTCTCTGATTTTTTCCTTGCTCATTTTCCCTGCATCATCCTTGCACAGGAGCCGGGGTGATCCATTGAAAAGATTCGCCTTTCAGAGAGTGAACTCTCTCCATTGAAGCATTGAGGCTTTGTCGATGGAGATTACGGTATTTTGTCATGTTGTCGTATTAGGCAAATCCTGAAGCGTACACGTTTTGACGGTTTCGGCTACGTGTCTCGAAAGGCAAGCCGTACTCCTGGTGGGGTTTCGGCGGAAGCGAGGAAATGGGTTTTGAATAAAAGCTAATGGCGTCGATTGGGCAAATTATTTCGCTCAAAGTGACGCCATTTAGCCTCAGATGCTGGAGTGTATCGATGTGAATGCTGTCTTTGCGGATGCGAATTGGTTGAATATAGACGGTCGGTGGTGTTAAGCTCGGGCACGGGGGCTAGTTAGGAAATGAAGTGGTGGACGGAATCTGCTGCTGCGGCTAATCCGGAAGGATATAAGTTGACAGAGGTCGAACGTTTGCGTGGTGTTGGAGTAGAGTGGAAATCTCTTTTGTACTTTTAGGGCTGGAGAGGGTCATCTTTTAAATCTAATTTGCTAGAACTTGTTATTGTTGTGAGGAATTTGGGAGTTGTTAAGGGATGGTTAAAGTCAATGAAAAAGCCAAATTTGTTTGATTATAAATGTTCCGTCCAGACAAGGGGTGTACATTCTTGGAATAAAAAGGTTGAAATGATGTTGAAAAGGAACGTCACAGTGACTGCACGGAGGGTCACCCTCATAAGTACTCCAACGGAGTGCCCAAATGTTGCGAGGAGAGCAAGTTAACTCCGTGACTGGGAACTCAAAGGGCACCTTTACCCGATTGAAGGTATTGCAATCCTCCTAAAATACACCCAAGTTAGGCCATTGCGTTATGAAATTAGTGATTTGAAGTGCTACAGCGAATTAAGTGACTTCGAGTGTTCTACCTTGCTAGCTATGCCGTCTTTACCCTGAGACCTTACCCACTCTCTTTCGTGGTCCCATGTTATATATACACTTGGAAAATCTTCCAATTTCGACTGATGTTCCATTTGTCTGCTTCCAATACCCAATAATCAGGACATGTAATAATTGGAGAGATTTAAAAGTTAAAACACTTAACCAAACGTTACACGGCCTTTCTCTAGAGTTTGCTTACACATTCTCTTGGATAGCGCAGTTGATTGAGTACCTGCTCCTGGTTAGAGGGGTTCCCGGTTCCAATCCCAGTGAAAGCTATGTTAATACGCTTTTATTCGGTTTTCATACCTGTTCCAGTCACCGTTGTGACCAAATTGAAGGGGCTATCAGTGGAGTTGTCGATCAGTGGCAGTAGTCTGACTATGGCTATCACAATGTACCAACATGGTTTAAGTGTGTTGGCGATTTCGCTGGCAGCCCACAATACCTAACCCAACCCATAAAGCTTGTAGAAGCTGCCAATCGACCACAACAGCAAGCATTTGGGGCCGCCTCTTATGGTTGGTTCATTCGATATTAAGGAATCAAATTGGCAAACATGCGCATGTAGACAACACCTTGACAACCAGAAAATCCTTTGAACTTGGAGTTAGAGCTACTGCCTGATGTCTGAAGTCAGTATTGTCAGCCACTACTTCATTTTTTTTGGCTCAATAAATGGTAACGATCAATCATTTTGGACCATGTTTGATGTGAATTATCGATCATCTTGCAAACCTTTTACGGACAAATTTATATTTGCCGTAAAGAGTGTTTCTTTAAACACGCGGCAGCTGATGGCACTTAAATTTAGAATGTCTCACTCCGAATGGTATAGTTAAGAACGGTGTAAGATAGATCTGAACATCATCATTCAATTCACGGTGAAAACATCTTTCATCAATTTTGTCGATCACTTCCATCTCCAATTGAATCTTGTTAACGGCTCGAAAATGATCCGATTCAGTTGCTTGTAAAATTGTCGTACGGGTTTGGAATTAGTTTTCAATTAACTCCGAATTTGGAAATTGAATGTGTCATCTCTTTCGATATGTAGTTCATGGTGATAGCGATTAAGGAGAAGGCTGTTGTGCCTCATGAAACAGACACCAATTCTCTTTATAATTGCACAAGTGTGTTCTTATTGGATTTATTTAATGAGCATGAATTTATCTTGGAGCTGTCACATGTTCTTAAAGTGCGAACATATTTTTTAATCAAGTTCTAGAGTGTGGTTTTCCCTTGTACCCTAAATATCTATCATAAGAGGTTTAATCGTTTATGTAGCCTAGCCTCTGATTATACTTCGCTTCTTTTTCTTAGAACAGAAATTATGTGGATTCATATTTGGAAGAGAATATCTTAGTGACGTAAAACTTCACAATTTGGTCAGTGAAACCATACGTATGTTTATTCAAAGACTGGGACAGAGTTCAAAACGAAGGATGGCATAGGTATTGGTATCTTCTCCCAAGTAGTCCCTCTCAATTTTCTTGTGTGTATTCTACTTTGACCCTTGTCTCATCGATATGCCGTCTGCAATACAGCTGCGACGTATATACAAAGTCTGAGCCAAGAAAATACTGTAGTCGAATCTTCACAGATGGCTTCAAGACCAATGGAATGTCTGGAGCTGGCGCCTTCGTCGTCGTTATGTAAAATTGGGTCGTTTTTTCAAGCAGTTTGAATTCGCTAAGACTTAATTGGTTCCCGGGCCACCACGGAATTACGGGAAATGAGATCGCCGATGAACTTCCTAGAGAAGGATCAGAAGAAATACTCCTAGGACCCGAACCTACGTTGGGACTAATCGCGTCCCCGGTTGGGGCTACCATCGATGGCTGGGCTTATCGAGAGAATAACCGGAGATGGCATGACTCTCCAGGATGTAGACAAATCAAGCGAACGCGGTATTCCTATCATCTCTGAACAGAAAAGACTGCACACGACTTACCCGCGTACTAACGCGCCACAACACCTTCGCCAAACACCTAAATGTGCTGGCCTAAGCGATGACACCCTCTGCGACGGCTGTGGAGAAGACGACGACACTGCAGACCACTTCCTGTGTCACTGTCCCGCCTTTGCTCGGATTAGGTGGCAAGTTTTTGGTGCTGATGAGCTAGGAGCTGATGATCTAGGCTCCTCATCGCAGAAGCGCCTGCTGGTATTCCTTCGGAGGGCCATGAAATTTCAGGAAATGTAAGTTGCCGCTTGGTAGTACAGTGAACCAGTTTTTGAGTCAGAGTTCTCAAGAGATTCCACCTACTGGACCTGTCTTCCTCCGACCATATCTTAGATATGATTTCGTACACGCGTCCACCCAGATCAAACATATATGCCCATCCCAACACAAACGGAAAAACTACCAACTCCCATTTCGAACACAGAACTCCTCATTTAGCCACATAAATTTGAAATGAATTATAAGCCAGTTGTTTGGCTTACAAACGTCTCCATGTACTTTAATTAGTAAACAGGTTTTCGACCACACGACATGTGCAGTTCATTTCTGGTTCAGCTCGAGATCATTTTCATGAGCAATCAAAGCCCAGCCAGGACGTGGACCTTGATGACCGAATTATGCAATTGTTAATGTATCAAGTTGTTATTTCTCACTTTGTCTACTTTTTGCAGTGTTTTTGAACTCATTTTCTCATTAAAGTGATATGAAAAACCAGTCGACAGTTAAACAGATTCAGTGTCGGAGCCTCTTCGTACACAGCGATGGATAATTAGAATTCCTGCAGCAAATTTTCGCATCCTTCAGCCGTAACGAGTTGCTCGTCGAGAGGTCTACACGCATCAATAAAATGTCACGAATTCGGGCATAACCATTCGCAGCAGCCGTGCCAGGACCGAATTGCGGTATTTGCATGTAAATTCCATCATAAGCTCGCTTCAACGCTCCTGTCACCGGGCGTAGGCACTTCAGTTAAAATGAAAATTATGCCGCGCACCATTGAGCCGCCGCCGCCCCCCGGGAGCAGAGCTGCCAAAGAGGAGAGTACTCCGCATAATTCGGGATGCAAGCAGCATCGCAGAAAGTGTGGCTTTTGGATGTATTCGAATATTGTTGCGAATAACTTTCCAACTAATAGCGGTGAAATTATCCTTTTATACGTTTGAAAGCATGACTGCGGCACACACCAGCACGAGCCGGTGGTGGTGACCACTTAAATTAATTAGACGTCCACCGAGGCAGTGACTGGCGCGCGTTGAGTGGCCTCGCTGTGCGGGGCGTTGGAAGTGGCTCGTGTTTGATCTGCGGGAGAGTCTCATTATGTTGGTGAAACTACAAGACGGAGCGCAAATAATGTCAAAGAATGCGCACTCCAAACAGAGAGTTAATGCCACACAGTTGTCGGTAGTTGTTGGCGAGTGGTGCCTAGCATGGCGGCGCGGCGGGGGCACGCTTGTGGGGACATCCGAGGACGCCAATTGGTTCAGTGTGAAGGCAGGGGCAAATGGCAAATGGTTTTTCACGGTTGTCGCTTATTTCACTCGGTTTGCATGGAATGGGTTTTTAAGACGACACGAAGCGAACGCTGCCGTGGCGACAGATGTGGAAGACGAGGTCAGAATCCGAGTAAAATGGTCCAAAGTAGCCAAGGGGTGGAAAATAAACACAATTCCGTTTTAATTACACGAGTTGCGAGTCAATAATGGCATTCTGCGAGTGAATTCCTTGGCGACGGCAGTTAATGTTGCTCCCCCGCACTCAGGGCCTCGGTGGGTTCAATCGGGGGAATGCTTCCATTTAAAGTTTAATGTTTGCAGAGTGTTTCAGTTTGATATTATGAGAGCGACTCCCTGGTAAACATTGTTAATCCAAGAAATTATTACAGGATCAGGGGTCTTTGATTGCTTCGGTTGTGGTTGCTCCTTCGCGAGATGAAGACGTCCGCTGACTGGAAGACACTGTCTATTGAAAGATGATTCTGTTCGCAGTTGAGAAATTGACATCATTTGTCACTGTTGCTTGTGACAAAGTTTTGAAACATTCAGCACAGCTGTGACTGCAATAACAAGGGTATGCTAATGGAAAAGGCAGGCTTTTTATTGTGAGTGGTAGCATTTTCGCATCAATCTTCAGTACATTCAGTGAACTCAATTAAATTGAAATTCTGTCCAGTCCGTCTGTGCCTGCAAACTGGACATCACGATTTGGGTTGCATTGTATTTAGTACATGCGTCATTAGGTGACCATTTGTGTGAATTTTAGCTGTGATACAGCCCCAAACTTTGATGCATCTTCGGAAAAATCACTCATTTTACGTGCAGTAGAGCCATTTTCTAGCTCTGTGCCATGTGTATTTCTCTCCATTGTCCAAGTCTTCAATTACTTCAAAAGTATAGTCAGCCAACCTCATTCGCAGCTGGACCAAGAACACATGTCAGATCTCTATAAAACTTACGCTTCCTTTCTACTAATCACAATTCGATGAGTACTCAGTGGGAATAGTCTCCGGTTAATCCGTCCGTTTTCGGAGTCACGAAACTTGTCGCGACTCGTCGGTGATTCACCCCAGTTACCCAACACGCGCCTTTGTCTACTGTACTCTACCATCTCTCGTATCGTTTCTGTCGTAAAAGCGTGTTTGCGTTCCAACCATACTCCAGTCCCAGTCACAAGTGACAGAGTAGAAGGGTTATACTGTCTTTTATAACTTCCTTCTTTCTACCTACCATAAGACATCGCAATTCTAGCTGAGTTCAAATAGAAGTTCAGAAACGGTGCTAGTTTTAGAATGACACCTCTTGTTGGTTGGCCCTATGTATACGATAGATGTTTATGTTTTAGAAAATAATGCATTTTTTAAGTATCGCTGCCTTGTTCTAATTCGTTTTTTTATTTCTTCCAGGTAAGGACATAAACACCGGATCCATTCAGACATCTGAAGCAAGTTGAAGCAGCCATGGTATGAAGTTAAACTTGCAGTTCTCTTGGATATTATTTGACTTCTTCGGGTTGGCCATGCATATTTTCATCGTGTCCCATATACAGGGTGACCAGATAAGTTTGATGAGCTCAATGTCATTATGTGTGGAATATCACATTACTCAAGCGGACGCCTCGGCTTCGCTGACAGTGCTTAAATCGTCAAAAGTGGTTGGCTTGTTAGCGTAGACTATGGACTCGACGCAGTCCTAGAGAAAATTATTGTGTGATGTCAAGTCGCATCATCGCGGTGACCAATTCATGAAGGCTGACCCAGTCGCCAAATTTCTGCTTCACTAATTCGAGAATCGCGTCGCTATGGCATGTATCGTTGTGCTCTAGGATCGACAGCTTAGGGATGTCGATGTTGTGCAGCTCTGACTACAGAAAGTGGGTTAACATTGCTCTATACCAGATACCTCTGACCGTAACGGAAGCAGACCCCCTTCCTCATTTCGATAGAAATAAAGTAGTAGGAATCCGCCATACCATAAACCGCACCAAACAGTCAGTCTCAGGATGCATAGATGGCTGGTCGAACACTTGCGGATTGTGTTCGCTCCAATAATGATAATTTTGCTTGTTGGCAAAGCTTCTGATCCAAAAATGGACCAAATTCCGCATCCCCGTTCATCATTTTCGGTACTAGCGGCGCCACATTGCTCCACTTAAACGCCTCGTTCTCCCCAAGTAATAAAAAGTATTTTTTTAATTCATCGATAGAGAAGGCTTTTAACTTTCAGAAAAAGTCAGACATTGAAATGCCTCTCTCAAAATGTGGCTTTGATTAAAGGCCCGGTCTAAAACACTGGTAAGCTGGATAAGAAAACCGGTGATGCAGTTTCAGTGCCAAATATATGTCCTTTAAAACAAATGTAAGTTTAGGTTCCAAAGTACCTAATTCTATGAAGTATGCAATATCACATTTGTTTAAAAAATACGTACATTTTCGTGAATCAACTTGAGGTAACAGTGCAAAGGCTAATCAGGAGTCAACAAAATGTTGACTTTCTATGTTCTCATAAAACTTGTATCATTTGGCGGAGAAATATATATCACTTTGCGTACGTTTTCCAATGAGGGACCACTGTGCGGCGTTGTCCACGGTCGCCTGGCTTCAATCTTATACATGTAGGCTCAAATCAAGCCAGATAGCTACATATGTCAATTTCAGCAGAGCGACGCCGAATCGACCTTCCTTTTCTTTGATATTGTTCCCTTCGTTCGATTCTTCTTTTGCACCAAATCTCCGTCTGAAGACTTGAGATCCATAAGAGTTTACTAACGCTGACACTTTTCGACGGTGCTACGAAACTGTATGCGTTTACAACTAAGCCGAAATTTCAACGGTATCTATTTTTTAATTAATTTCGCATGTTCTGCAAGCGTGAAACATACACCATAAAATGGCAAACTTAACTGAATATTGTGACAGTCGGTCGTCATCGGTAGCTTTGAGAGCTTCTGAAACAGAACAATTGGAAAAACTATCATTGCTGCGGAAGTATCGTTTCCGTAATTGTTCAGTTTAGTGCCATTTCACATTTGACACGACGTCAATTACAGTAACTGTGAGGTTTTAAATATTCTTACTCCACATTTATGTCGACACGAACAAACGAAAGTGGCTGACGTCGGAAATTGAACAGCGAACGAGTCGATGCGCATACCGCCCACGCTACGGACTCCACGACCTGAATGCTTGCATACAATTTATTCCCCTTTTTCCAGAGCTTGGTTATGTCCCTGTCTTTTCAGAAATTATTTCCTACTAAAACTAGTCTTTATCTGTAAAACGCCAATCAATCTTTGATACGAACTTGAAGCAAAACTTTTGTCCATTTGTATTGTTTGCTCCTCGTTTGGAAATAAGACACTCGGAACCAGTTGGAAGTATCGGAGCACAAAAATGCAGTCTTATTCGCTGAGTTAAACAATAAAAACCTTTTATTAGGTTGAAAGCTCAGCACGATTTTATCTGGGACTAGTTTCAGTATAAACGTGTTCCAGAATATTCTTAAACGATTCATCCACGAGATCTTCCCCGCCATGAGGTTGTGTATTTTTTTGGGACACAAATGGGCCATTAATATCTAAGCAGACCCATAATCTTCTCATATTTGTGGCGTGGAATTCGTCGCAGGCAAACACCGCGCCTTACCTCCATCACCGTAGCCAAACAGGTTTTCCTAGACAATTAGCCAAATCTGCCCCCACCGCTGATGATCTTGCGTTCATGGCCGTGTTGAGTGTGTTTGAAAAATGGCAAATTGCTCTTCGAGAGCGAGCGCCGAATTCAAACGAGAGCCACAAGAAGCCGGTTATGCTCACTCCGCACCCAGGGGACTGGTTTGCGTTACAAGTCAATCAATATTCACGGCCACCGCACACAATAGACGGCCAGCTCAGGTAAGGTTCGACCGCAGGGAGCTGAGTCACTCGCGATGAGAAACAAATTCACAATCAGCCGGCGAAATCGAAAGCATCCCACTCGAGCGTACCTCAGGCCCTCGCCCACCAGTTCACCTGCTCTCGCATTTTCCATTACACAATTGCCGGCAGTTGATCCGCATGTCCGGTCTAATATGGACGGCATTTCTCGGAAACCAGACGAACCGGCCGCGGCCACACGCACGAAACAATGCAGTCGCTATCGACGCATGGTAGGAAGGGCCGGCGGCGCGGCGACTCACGCATTGAGGTGGAGGCAGGTAGACAATGATCGTGACCGCCGGTTGTAGCTTCAATGCCACGGTCGATGATCCCAAGCTCCAACCAGCAAGCACCAAGCCATCAAGTGAATGTGATAATTACCCGTCAGACATTATGAAACCCACTAACGAACGCTGGGCACGTTCGCCGGTTAGGAAGACACGAGTCGGATGGCGGTACATGGTCTGCGCTTGTTTTCGTTAACATGCGGAAGACATTCCCAAGCAGAATAACATCGATTGCAGACCAAAAGCCTGCACTTCGAATGAAGCCCCAGTAATAATGCGTAATTGGAGTGCGACCACTGGCTGGGAATTGGTGCTTTCGGACGTAGTTCGGTAGCATGTGCGTATGTGGTTGCGAATGGGTTTGTCAGGGAATACGCTTTTAATTACCCGCAGCAGCAGCCGGGAATTTTACACGCCAACGGGTGTGGCTTATAGATTCCATGTCACAGATACCAAACGAGGCCCGTGTGTTTTGTGCGGAACTGGTTTGTCCACACAAACCATTCCATGAACTGCTGCCAAGCGTGAAGATGGCCAGCAGAACAACGGCGAATGCAGAGATTCGTATTCCAGCAAATGCGTCGAAATATTCCAATATCCCACACAGGGGAATATCTAGCAGACAGCCGGCAGGCGCATCCCGCTCCCTCCGTTCGTGACAGCGCTCGTTTTTGGTGTTTGCCATAAATGATGTCATTACGCGGCAAATGGGAAACGAGAAGAAGGCACACAAATGATTACCCAAACCAGTGGCATGGAGACAAATTACCATGGCGCCTAGTGTTTATCCAGCGTTTACCTCCAGCAATAGCCCGATTATTTGGGGTCGTTAGGAGCTCTTTTTCCATTTTTTTTTAGGATTAATTGTTCTATTACTAGGTAAGCACTTGTTGATATCGTTTTCATGGAAGAGAGAAAATTAAGTGAAAAGTGCGAGGGACTTTCGAAACTCATTAGAGATACCCCACACGATGAGGGCTGCCCAGCGGGTGGTGAAATTTTGAAACAGAGTCTGGATAAACTTTTGTATCATGTGACAGAGGCAGCTTGGGGGAAGGGCGAATATTAAATTAAGCCGTGTCTAATTGCTGGCCCATATATCGTGAATCTGATTCTTTTTCGGGTCAACACTGTCATCAACTAAATGAAGAGAGTGAACTTGAACTTGTAACCTAGTCGAGTGAGGAGTAGGAATGAAGTAACGACGGTTAATAATTATAATGATCATAATATGGGTGATGTTACAGTCCAAGGGGGGCTTGTGATGTTGGAGACGCTGTTTTGACCATTATCAGTGACTTGAAAGTGGTGAAGCCGCGAATAATGGAAGTAGCTTTAGATCGAATTCAGCTTACGCTGCGTTGAAATCGACGCAGAGACAAACAGTGGGGCAATCCTGGAAGAAATGATTGTGTTTGATGGCCCAATGTTTTCATAATTTGTTGAAGAAAATAGTTCTGGTTCGTTTTAATGGGAGGCCCAGGGAGTTGGAACTTTGTGCTTCTCCCATAAAAACATCCGTTATACATGCAACTTATTGTACTCTAAAGGGAGAAAGAGAGAGAGAGAGAGAGAGAGAAAGAGAGAGAGAGAGACATAGATATATATATAGGGAGAGATGAGATTAACTATGCTGGCTAGACCTATACAGCTCAAGTAGGCTGTCATTCGTGGAGTTAACGTTTTGAACAAACTCAAAATTGTAGCCGCCGATCTGATTATATTTTCTTTTGCTCTTTTCTTTTAGCTTGATTTCTTTTTTCTTGGTTTCCATTGTTCTCTAATAGTGCGTTCGCGAAGGTCGATTAAAATGTCAAAAGGAATTCTAACGAGTCAATACTCCAACACTGCTCCAAACATCGTGGCTGAGACGTTAGCAATTTCACGTTCGACAGTTTTCCTGAGTTCTTCTAAGTTGATTGGTAATTGGCATAAACAAAAGACATTGTAGTTGTAAACTCAAAAATAATTCCAACGACGCGCCGCGGCGCCGAACCGCAGAAGAGAAGTGAGAGAGTGGCCAGAGAGGATTACATGATTACCAAAACCATCAGTGGGCCAATTGTTTGACTGACTGTGTGGAATGTTCCTTGACCTATTGTTACACCCAATGTCAGGTAAATCCAATTCTAGCCAGAAATAAGTTTCCCACATAGGACATGTGCGTTATCATGGCTATCCACTGTACCTCCTTTACACCTCCACAAAGTGACCGAGGTAATGCATGCCTATCGTAAGAGGCGACTAAAATCCATGAGCTGAGAGCAACTGGTTTAGGATACGTCCCTATTTCAGTGCTCGTCGTATATGATGGTTGCAAGCTCGCAAAGAAATTAATGGAAAAGAAGGACGCGCCAATCTCAATCATAGATTGATTCTGATTAGTCTACGGCTTTTTGAACATTCGATAGCGGCCAGTCTGAAGATGTTAAGGCATCCTATTGCACGATTAGAGAACAGAGGCTATAGTCTGGTGCCACGGGAGATCAGGAAAGCTCTAAGACCAGAATAGGTTTCAGCCTGATCAATTGAGGTTGGCCCCCACCGTGGTGGCTGTGGTTTAAAACCCAAAGTCGCGGGGAGAGTTGGAGATTATACCTGCATGTCTGAGAGTCAAACTTGGTTGGGAGTGACTCCGAGACGTGAAATGTATATGATTCAAATCTGTGTGGAGTTGCAAAATACAACCGGGTGCTACGACCCAATGAGTAGAGGAGGTTTAGGTAGGCCTCACTACGTTACCAAGGTGGAGGAATAAGTCCATGAGCTTATTACTAAATTTGGAACTTGAGATTCCTACCGAAGGCGTCTGGTCCAGCGTCGTTAAATGGTCCTAGCAGTAAAAGAGCTCGTGAACTCGTGCCAGGTGATCATGTTAATCAATTACTCATCTGTACTTAGTTTTTATGTAACTAATGACCTCCGTCTCAGAAGTTTCAGATTCTTGTAGGGTAACCACAATTTCGACAGAGAGTTCCAATTCCGCATTCAAAAAATGACTTGAATTTGTCCACTGACGCATAATCTGTTAGAGCGATTATTACGACTGACGGTTGGAGTAAGTTGACACCACCGACACAGGCTTTCGGCAGCAATTTTTAACACAATTTTTCAAACATTCCTAGCTCTGGTGGACTGGTGGACCATGGATGAAAATAAGAACCTTGACTGCCGTTTTGACATTAAACGATATTCATACACAGATGAAGAAGAAAACTTTAATCTTAGCATAGGTAAGGTTGGTGTCTAGATTCGATTCCTGGTACCCACCTCTTTCGGGTCACCGACAATGCTCAAAGAGTATAACTATCTAGAAAAAGCTTCTCAAACTTGGCCGTTCGGAGTCGGCATAAAACTGTAGGTCCCTTCCACTCGTGATAAAACGATAACACGCACAACACGGGTGTTTGCTGAGAAGCTAGGCCCTGGCCCTCTACAGGGTGTAGCGCCACCCATATTATTATGGTTAGGTTAAGTGGGCAGCAAGCGAAATCGCCAGCACATTTAAATCATGTTGGTACATTGTACATTGTAACTACTACCACTGATCGGCAACTCCAGTGATAGTGCCGTTAATTTGATCCAAACGGAAAATGGTGACTGAACCATATTTGAAAACCGGATAAGTCGTATTAACTCTGCTTTCACTGGAATTCGAATCTTGGACCTCGAAGACAACTTGGTGATTTTTATTTCCAACTTGTTATTTTGTTTTTTTTTTATTGTTTCGAGGAAACAATTTTTGGGAAAGTTGCCCATCATCTGCTTCGGGAAGCGAAGGGAAGGAAGTTTCTTTGACTACACAGACAGAAGGCAACCTAAGATCCCTCTACGTGTTGTACGTTTTCGTCTTTCAAAGCCCACAACAATAACGGTCCCGCACCTAATAAAATATTGTTCCAAAGCATAGGAAAACAACCAGTCTACCTCCACAATAACTATTTAGCCAATCTATTTGGTTTTTCTGCCATTCATTAATTATTAATTTGGCAAAAAGCAAATAAACACCGAAACTTAAAATGTCAAATTAATCGATCAAAAGCGATTGTCAACGTCACCAATCATAATGTACTCACTGAAGCATATCTCGCCACTTGTAAAATCATATTTTATTGTTTTTCAATGGAAAAGTAGGTTGATCTGCAACCTCCGCTCTATAAACTGATGTGTGGATAAATTTGTTAAGTTGCATTCCAGATCATTAATTTCCGAACATTTTATCACCGGACGCTTGTTATTGTCCGAATTCAACTTGTAATTAAAGAGTTTAGGATGCTGCATCTGTATATTTCACAGTTTGAATCTAAGCATTTGTCTGATATTGAATTCCAAAATGAGGAGGAACATAAATGAAAATGTGGGACAGGAAACAGTTCTGAGATTTAATCTTCACAGAATCATCAACTGCATCGATCATAACTATCGACACAATAAACTTCGCCCAGACAGTTATTCATTGCATAACCTGTTCACCAACTGATACGATCTTAATTTATGGCTTTTAAGCTAATCAATCGATTGAAAAAACAGCCCTCAACTGGGATGAGATCCTTTTCAATGGGCCCTCGAAATGGGTCACGCAGTGAAAGTTATTAAGCCGAGATGATAGTGTCCCAATAAATATCCCGTTGCATCAGAGCTTAACGGTAAGGTACACGGCTAATGGCCACACCGCATGTCATCCAGCGTTTTAGTGCCTGGCGTGGGCTGGGGACCACTATCCCCAGTGGGAGACCACTTCCCGTTGAAACCATTCAATCAACCTCCGGTAACCCCACGGCCCTACGAACGCATCGCCTGCATTGAAACACAGGTAACAGGTAACCCTCCTGATTTATGTTCAACCATTTGGAAGTGACATAGAAATTCGTTTACAGTTACACCCAACGCTGGGCACGGCATTATGTTTATTCATAAACCCTACCGGAACGCTGGCACCAAACGGTTGGCCGAGATCCATTTGCATTCCCACCAAACCACACATAGCCCCCTTCCCACCCGCGACAGTGCGGGGCAACAGCATAAGTGACCAATTATGCGATATGAAGTGCCTCTCGGCCGCACAGTTAATTACAATGGCTCCCGGGAGGGTCCATCATCGAAATGTCAAAACGAGCATTTCGTGTGTCATTCGAACAGACATTGCCCAACGCTGACATCTAAATGCACACTGCAGTCTGACGCCACTAAGCCGCAATCACAACTTTCCACTGGATTTGGTTGCGGGCCATGCACGAACGACCGGGGGAACGACAATTGACAACCGTGGTGGTTGGGCCGCAATGCATTGCGCACTTCTGCCACTTGCAGCGTACTGTCAGTGCATCGGTGGTTCGGTGGTACGGCGGTTCAGTGGTTTCCATCAATATTGTTTTCCTTTGTTTTCGGCAGCAGCGGCGACAGGAGACAGAACTCTCGGTTGAGTGCATTTCCGACGAAGATTCGATTTATCTTCGGTCTTCGGTTTGGTTTCCATTCGCTGTCCACTGAATTTGAAAGCGTTCGAATGTGTAGCAGACGAGTGAGTGACAGGTCATGATTTTTTTGTGTGTTCATTAGAATCGTAGAATGACGAACGGTCGTGCATGGATGTGAGGCTTTTGAGGGAACTTTGACATTTATGAGGAAAAATCCATTGACGGATGGATGACAGTGATTGAGATGTGAAACATAAGCGAATGCGCACCTAAAGGCAGGTGTCTTCCTTGGGAAATTGAATTTATGTCCACACGATATGGTTGGAGGGCGTAAGGTGAACTGCTATCTTGGGGAATTTTCTCGTATTCTTTGCTTTGGATGTAGACGTCATGGCGAATGTCAAAGGTAACCACACATCGGATACATTGCCCGAGGAGAACGATGACAGAGTGTCATGAACGAATAAGAGTTGATGGCGGAATTGCGCGGAGGGCGACATGACAACATGCTGCGAAGTGAATAAATTTAATTATGCATCACCCAATTTGAGGTGAAGTCTTAAGGGATTCAATTGTGGATCGGATTCTGTTTTTAAATTTGTGAAATTGTTGTGGTAATCTCGATCATTGCCAAATGTTGTTTTTAGGTGGCAGTATTTTTTAATTAGTACTGTACTTGACCGAAGTTGATTTCGATTAGAGGGTGTTTCCAAGAACAGTCGACATGCAGAGGTTGTAATGAATGCAGTGAGATTGTGGCATAAAGACGAAATGTAAACAACACTTAAACTAGTGTGGTGACCTCTCGACTGTCAAATGAATCGTGTTCAATAACGTAGCAGTTCCTGAAGTTACTTACTTATCAGGCCGATGACGCTTGGAGGGCCTGTGTCTGAGCAGTAGGTGCCTTCTATCGCCGGCGGTCCTGGGCGCACTGCTTTCAGTCATCAAGGTTAAGCTTGTTGCTCCTGCAGGCTGATGACAAAGCTGCCCTACATTCTGTTCCTCCTTTGAAATTAACTGACAAAACCAAATTGACTTAAGAAGATGAAGAACATTGTCTGACGAGGCAATAACATAATCACTGGCGGCACCGCACACTTTAAGAGAGTACCTACTCAAAGTTCCCAGCAAACTATCCGAATGAAGTTCAAAATTCATGCAACAGCTTAAAACTTTCCGCACCTAAGCCTCATGCCTCATATTTATCTACCCTTTCAAACGCTTTCTGCATTCACTCGTAATCCGCAGCAGCAACTATGACTACTCTGCCTAAGTTTCCTAATTATTCCGCCCCACTAACCGGCAACTCATTAATTTCATGAAATACGACAGCAAGTTAGTCTTAGTGAATATCTATTTATTCATTGTTCCACGTAAACTTTTTTCAGACGTCCTTGCGACTCGAGGGCGTCGTACATGGAAGAGGGAACATTTTTGAGAATCCACCCAGAAACAGAACCGAGGACAGTCAAAGAAGTGCACACAAACCCAAGCGGAAGATACATTTTGTTTTAAAACTTCACTGCTCATGTAACCGGACGTATCTTACTTTCGGTGCTCAAAAGCAAAAGCAAACGAATTCGAATTGCAGATGGCAAAGTTCAGTGTCGTTTTCTTTTCTCGTGTTGAATTCATAATGTCTTCTGAGCCATGCAGTCGTAGTCTGCACCGTAAGCAGTTCATATTTTGAGGGTTACGACCAGAGTGCAGACGGACATTGGTCGAGGACGGAGGAGAATGTAAATGGAATTTTGAACTCGCCAGGGTATGTGTGTGTGTGTAAATTGCATTCGTTGCCGACTTCTGAGCTTGAGGTTAAGTTAAATTTGAAAGAAATGAGATGTTGCTTCTTGTGGCGAGGAGAAAAAGTTTTCCAGTGGGTCGTGGGATTCAGTTCATGTTTGTTGAATTATGTCTGTTCAAGGATTGTTAGAAGAAACCTGGTATTTGAAGAGACGGAATGAATTTGAATAAGGGATGTCGACAGGAGTTCATTCATAATTCTTTTCTGATTTCGGAACTTCTTTAATTTTGACATGACAGCCAGATTTGAATAACAGTCAGGAGGTTTCAACAGTCCATCCTGTCTTGACAGTCATCCACTTCAACCTGACCTAACTCCCTTGTCGAAGTAAATCAAATACCTTAACTCTGAGCTTATTTACTTACTTATTTACGTTGTGGGTGGCCCGTGGCGTTGTGGGTATGTGCTTCGACTCCTACGCACTTGGACCTACATGTCTAGGTTCGATTCCGGTTACGTCAGGAAATACTTTTCATGGCCCTACCTGTTTCGGGCCACTAACAGTGCTCAAAGAGTATAATTGGTGACTTGACTTAACTCATATAGCCGACGCAGACTTTTTCTTTGAAAGGTACCAAGCATCATCTCTGCAATTTCGCTTAGCATCCAGCTTTTGGCTCCATAAAGCGGGACTGGCAAAATAAGGCTTTTGTAGAGCATGGTCTTGGTGCTTCGAGTCAGGAGTTTTTACCCCGAATTAGCATCGGTTGCCAAGGGCGACACTAAGATGTCACTCGTGGAGTTCACGTTTGCCCGAGGCAAACAAACTCCTTCACTGCCTCAAAATTGTAGCTGTCGATCGTGATGTTTTGTCCAAGGTAACGTGCGACGGAACGTCTTTTGCTCGACAGCATATATTTCGTCTTATCCTCATTGACCTTATGACCGGCCTTATGACCTGTTCTTCAGTCGAGTGAAAGCTTCCCCTACGGCGCGCTGGGAACGCGAGATGATGTGGATGTCGTCTGAGTACCCCAACAGTTGGACCGACTTGGAGGTAGTGACTTCCGTGTTGACAGCAGTCCGCCGCACTATCTTCTCCAGTACAAAATTGAAGATATCACACGACAGCGCAACTGCTTTGCCGAAATCCGGTGTAGATTTCGAATGGGTCAGAAGTCTCCGAGCTGAACTGCACAGAGCATCGGGCATGGATTAGCGTGGTGCGATGCAACCGGATCAATTTGCTCGGGATCCGGAATTCGGCCATCGCTTCCAATAGTTCTTCTACTAATGTCGCTGATGTCGTATGCGGCTTTAAAATCAATTAAAAGGTGGAGCCTATCGGTTTAAAACTCGCTGGTCTTCTCCAGGATATGTCCTAGTGTGTGCCTATTGTCGATTTAACGGGCGTGCCGATTAGCTTGGTGCAAAACGACTTTAGACGTTCACACAATACCTTGGTCAAGATATTGTAGGCGACGATGTAAATCTGCAGTTGTTGCAAGAGGTAGTATCTCGTTTTTTTGTGGATGGGACATATTGAGCTGATATTCCAATCGTCGGCAAGCTTCCGTCTTCCCAAATTCTGCAGATCTTCCTGAACTTCATCTCTTAAATGCCTGCACATCTCCTTAGAAATGAATTATCTTCCCATCTCATTCATAACCAAGTCCAATTAAACCTCTTTCAAATCAGCATTTAACTAGGTAACTGCTTGAAAACTATATCTGTAACCGAATCTGTAGTGCAAACACAAAGGTGAATGCAAGCCTTCCCAATTAGATTCATATCGCAAGCCTTCAAACCAAATCTGTGGCCTGAGGCCCACTTCACTCCATTCAAAGGCATCCAGTTGGATGCGATTCGATCTCAATTGCAAAATGGCACACTTATTGGCTTCATTCGCTCATGTAACACGTTTGCGTATCAACCCCTTAACTGCAATCCGATTGCCAGTACAACAATTCATATTAAACACTTCCAATCATTTGAGCACTTCAAATACTTTGATACGCATTCTCTACGGCACTCGGTATCCAGCCACCCGAAGCATGTTCAATTTGCACAAAGGTAATCCTGGCAATTCGGAAAAGTGCGCCTGTAACCAGCCTGAGACCCAGAACAATATTCATTTCCTGGAAATATTAAACAAGTTCCCCCCTCCCTACGTGCCTGCGTGTGTATCCAATGAATATGCAAACCTCTTCCGGTATGTGACCAGTGAATCAAGGATTCAGATAATTTCATTTATGGATCCTTCAGGGGAATGTTTCAATCTCATAAAACGATTCCAAGTGTATAACTCCTTTTATCCGAGGCGATGGAAAAATCTTTAACGAGTATCTTCGACGTATACACCACACGTACACGCCACCGTCCTTTCATTAAAGCCAACATCCGAGAGAGAGAGAGCAGCTCGAGGTAATAGGATTAATTTTGGACAATGGACAAATAAGGACGCGTTTCATATCCCCTCGCACACAGTGCCGGGTGGCAGGGGGGCTGGGGATTTATGAAAATTTTAATGAAGATTAAACTGAAAAGGGCGAAATGGATTTTGGTCCTTGTCCAAGGACTGCGTGTGTCCATGGCTGGCTGGATGAGTGCGGGCCAAATAAAATGGGTCAATAATGGATATGTGCTAGCCATGGACAGGGGCAGTTATTGTGTGCGTCATTCTATAACGCAACCCGAACATGCGCTAGATTTCGCCAAAGTGCAGGCAGGACGTTGTTCACAGGTTTCGAAGCGTAATCAGGATAAGCCGATTAAAATGAAATTACTTTATGCAATTTATTTCGAAACGAACTGATTTTGATTTGCAACGGTTGGGTTGTTTTATTTTTCTCCACGGTTGTGTGGTTTCTAAGTTGGAAATGTGATTTGAGTTTAATCGGAAGAGGCATTGAATGAGGAGATCGATTTGAAACACTACAGTGAATGAGAAAGTGCGATGTTTAGTTAGATTTAATGGAGCTGTGTGTGATGTTGGATTTATGGGCTCTTTGGTCTAATGGTAAGTGATTTCCTGATGCAGTTGCCATTACTCAAACTTAATGGATCACGCAATTTCACAGAGGCTCATTTGTTGAAAGGTGTTCATGAGCTTAGCTGCTTACGCCGATATAGTGGTTTTCACTTTAACGTAGGCAGGGTGGTGCAAATCTCTAATCCGCTTAAATTTCTGGGTTTACATTATGAGAGTGGTCGCTGTGAAATCGGTGGAAGGTCCGTCGGGTGTCTAGTTTAAATTCACGACACCAACAACTTTCATAACTCACAGCTTCGTATTTGGACTGAATGACCAATAGTCGGCAGAAAATAGTGGGTCCCTACCACTCGTGGGAGCTAGAAGAAGCTAGTCCAGGTCCAATCAATATATTTCCTATTTCCTAGAAAAATCATAAAATAAGAAGTTTGGATGTTTGCGGAGCTCTAGCTGCTAAGTGGTTGATTCGATTTGGGTGAAACTTCGTAAATATATTGCTTATGTTCTGGATTAGGATAAAGGGTACAAGTATTCCCAAATATCATTCTGAAAAAAACACACTGAAGGGAGAGATATATGAAACGCCGAAGTGGGTAAAAGTGCTCAATTCCCAAAAAAAAACCTTCGGTGAGTAAACTGAATTAAAACTATTTCAAGCATTCGGGCTCTAATAATTTTGGACTTTTGGGCCAAAAACGGTGCGACATGCAATCGTTAGTCTGAAAACGCATTTTTCAAATGTTGATGAGTGGAATGTTTCACATTGGGAGAGTTGAGAGGAAGTTATCTTCTTTGCTGACGACGTTATCCTCACACCCTACCAGACGGATATGTTTCTGGCCGTATGTGCTGATGCTGGGCTGAAGGTTAACCTGGACAAAAAAAAATGCACTGTCATAGTGGAGTCCCATTGAAGCATGTGTAGAAGTTTAAGTATCTCGGAGTCTTTTTCGCGAGTGGTGAGAGAAGTAATACTGAGTTTTCCTGTAGGATTGGCTAAAAGAGGGTTTGGAAACTAGCCGGGATATTGTGAGAAACATTTCAGTACGCGAGGAACTCAATGTTGAGCAGTTGTTTCTTCGAACGGAAAGCACAATACTTCATCACGCCTTCCTAGGCGTGTTTTAAATGCGATTCCATCAAGTAGGTGACCACTTGGTAGATCCAGGGAGAGCTGCTTGGACCGAGTCCAAAAAATCACGTGGTTATAACTCCTGATAAGTTAGAGACAGTGGCTGGAGTCGACTGGCTTGGAGATCTCTTGTGCGTGCGTTACTCTCACGACCCCTTTAGTGGATTATGCGGGTAGGAAGATAATGATGATGATGACGAGTGCATTAAAAGCAATGAGGAGCAAAATAGGCATCGATCTTTTTTCCATTCAAAAGTTTCTCTCCGAAATCGACAACTGCACGAAAGAGTCGCGCACAAACATTGTGGGCTCGAGTAGTGACTGCGTAAAGTAAACCATGGAATTTCTTAAAAATCAAAAAAGGTTTAGTCTTATCTATGATGTAATATTAAGGAAAATATACACTTTTCGACAATACAATAATCATTGAATTGTAGCCACTAAATGTAGAGGCGGTGTACTTTAAATTGAATCAAAAACTCAGTGAATTGGTGTATTTCAGCAAAAACGCAAAATTCAAGTGTTCCTCGAAAAATTTAGTTGTCTTGTCTCTGTACAACTCACCGTTGTAGTGACGTTTTGACCATACTTATTTTTGGAGACATGACCAATGTTACAACTGCTCATAAAAGTATAAAACGCACCAACCATACCTTTTTGTGGGTGTGACGATTAATTTTATTGTTGTTGAGGGTATATTTTAACGCGACCTACAGGTCTATTGTGCCCCCTTTAAATAGAGAGAATGAAATGTTCTAGTAACTTAATTTCTTCCTCTGATTGTAGGTACTTGCCCGGATATCTTTGTGGGCAAGTGATTCACAAAATCCCAGTACGTGTTCTGAAATTTCATTCAATTCACCAGAAACTCTGAGGAGACCTTCTTCTGATAAACCTAGTACCCCTCAGTCTGCACTGTCCTGTTTGTAAGCCTGTTAGGATATGCAGTTTATTCCTGGTCATTTGCATGCCTCAAACCTCTTTCGGTTGTATTGACTAAAGAGTTTTTGGCCTTCTTCATGCCGTGAACTTTGTTCCACGTTTCTGTTCGATTTCTTCTGTCTCCTACAGCGCATAATGGTTTCTCGCCCTTTGAAGCGTTCCGATGCTCCTTTCCTAGCTAGGGAGTCAGCAATTTTATTGCCATCTATCCCCGTGTGGCCAGGTATCCAGCAGAGCTTTAAACTGTTCCTCCTACTTAGTTCTTTGGGTTTTTGTAGGCATTCGCACAAAAGCTTGATGATATAGGAGTCTAGTGCCGTGATAGAGGCTCGCAGTTGGTATAGTTTTTGTCAATTAATTAGATTTGAATGCAAAAAGATATGGCATAGAATTCTGCTTGGAAGATGCTGGTTCGTTGGTTCAATTTCTCCTGCCCAGTTCATTCATCAGTTCTTGATCCGTCTGTATACCATTTTACCATATTGCTGCTCATTATGTGCACTATACAGTCAACAGTTCTTTTTGGTGCTTTAATGGTAAACATCTTCCAGAAATTGAAATTGAATTTCCTTATCGCGTCAACCTTCGGCATGGCCAAGAGTGGTAGCTTTTTTTACTAGTGCATCGAATTATCTCGATGTAATGGGCTTGTCCTTTCCTATTCCTTCTTTTGCCAAGAGACGTGATGGTGTTTCTACAATGTTTGAGTTCATCGAAGTGAATTATGTCTTTCAAAATAAATTTGAACGTTGCTCTGGCGTGAGTCTGTTCATTATGAATTACCAAGCTATTCTCAAAACAACCAATAACTGTCAAATCAGCTGTTACAGTATTTTGTGCAATTTGTTCAGTCAGTTCTGTAAACTGAACCGAATTAATTGAAAGTCGTTCTTTGATATTTAGAATAGCTTTAAGCAAACTCGTGTGAAACCTTCAGAATGTCTTTACTGCGCACACTTGACAAGCTTCATTTGGTCTTGAGCTGAAGGCGCCGGACGTCGATTAAAAGGTGTAACTAAACACACACATTACATTACGATGACACTAGTAGTAGTTCATGAAGAATATCAGCAGAATGTTCTTTTCCTTTCATCGCCTACCATTCACATCGTAGAACCAACTTAAAGTGCTCACTTCAAAAAGCTTGTGAAAACAGTGTAACATCCCCTCACTCTCCCACAAAAAAAAAAGTCCACCGTCAGTTGGATTACGAAAACATAATCCGAACCATGGCTTGAATCTCTTACATCGGACATTAGGATGCGTGTATCCATGAAATTACTTGATCTACCGACATCGCTACCAAAAGGGAAGGCGAAACGATGAGGATTCATTTTCAAAAGCACCAAAAAAAGAAATCATTTTATTTCTTATTTTGGCAGATGTCCATTTTCCCAAGGGGATATCCAGCTGAGTGAGAAAACATTCCTAACCCGGGCGGTACCTTCGGCTCTCCACCCACTCCCATCAAGGAGTGGGTGGAGACGCATACACAGGCAGCGGAAGACAAAAGGGCATGGGTGTGATTTTCATTAAAGTTTAAAGGATCCTTTGAATTGAATGAAATCGTTGGGCGAACGCTGGCTTTTATGGGAAAAGAACAAAGTAGCTTAGCAAGCACATTCGATGACAGGCATTCAACAGATACCCGATAACGTTTTTTTTAGCTGTTAATGACAGCCGGATGTGTTGTCGTAAAAATTAACGACTATGTGCGGATCGATTACGTGTATCTTTCGCCTGGTCACTGAAGTTCGAACCGACCTACGCCAAGAGCCACTGGCGCTCGACGGAATGGCATTCCTTTATTTTCCAGCGAAGCTTTAAGTAATTAGCAATCTCGGAATTTGGAGCGCTAAATGGGTGGAATGCGACTACTCAAGCCCATCCCCTTCGTCCTCATACTCGAGTGCTCAAACCACCCTTCGTCTCAATCAGGGTCGGTGCACCGAAAAAAGAATTTTAATTAATATTCCACAGTTGTTGCCAAAGTGAATTTCACGGGAGATTAGCGGCGCGTATTCGCTGATTAAATTAAAGCCACAGCGAGCGTGCCCGCCCCCCTCGGGATGAACGGGAGTAATTTGCATCGGTCGGATCGTTTTGAATTCAAGTCCGCCCCCAGCCCGGCAACACTCCGTCGAAGTTTACCTGTCCCTTAGCGCTCGCTGAAAATTGTTACTCAGTCGTTAACGCTTTCCAAACAGCAAACTACAGACCGACCGCGACGTCGAAAAGAAAGCGTTGAGATACATCCCCATTTGCATATATGGAAATTCTAATTGAAGGTAACAAGTACCTTTTTTCGTGGGTTCGTTCGACAGTTCCATCAGGAGTCGGTGACTAAAAGGTCTGCGGCGGGCGTTTTCTTTTGAAGCCAAATGAGGGATAAATGTCTGACTGCGAGATAGAGCAGCGCCTGCATCCTGAGCTATGAAATATTTATACAAATTTATGTACATATATCCTTGTGGGAAAAAAGTTTCTCTTTGTCTACCTCGCTGTCCTTGCACCGTCGTGGAGGTGTAATGGCTATTTTGCAACATTTTTGGTTCTGGCCAATGGCACTGAAACTGACAGCGGTGGGGGTGGCGCCTCTGGCTACTTCGCTCGTTTTCTTTATTGAATTTAAGCGTAAAGGTAGACCTTTTTGCATTTTAAAGATTTACTTTGCGAAGTTATTTCGGGCAAGCGGCCCCAAGAATGATGACTTTATTAGAAGTTAAAAATGTCGCACATGCTTTGGGTTGGTTTTTGTTTCTCGGGAGTTGTCGGAGAGTGGAAAAGTATCCCTTTCACTGTTTTTGGGTGAAAACTTCTTCGTTGAATTTGAATTAAGAGAACATTTTAAAGTTGACTTACCACAAGGCAAACCGAAGATGTTGGGGGCGAGATGAGTTTCGGTCAAAGATTGAGTCGAAAACTATTCTTGTTCAGGGTATCTTGTGGTTGATGCTGGTAGTAGGGAAGTGGCATTCAAAGAAGTTGTGGAATATATTTACGCCTCTATTAACTTGTCTCGGCAAGGAATTGATATGAGACTTTAACGAGTTTCCAGAAATTTTACATCGCTTGAATGCACTCTCTTTGTCAATCTATCAGGCATTGGAGCTCACAATAGCTAACGACAGAGTCCTTTTTGTACAGAAAACTGGAAGGCAGCCCAATATTGAGATGTTCCTATTTAATGATGGACGATTAAATCAATAAAAATTCTTATAACAAGTTATGTAAAAGGTGGAAAAAAAATGGTGATCACTCTCCTTTGGCGAAACAGATTCGACTTTGGTGGGGAACATTCGAAATTAGTTTTCAAGCTAAAAAGCTTGGTTTTTGTCCGCCCACTTTATAGAGCAGTGTACGCAAATGTCAATGTTACGCGTCGATTCCTACGCCGCACAGTGGGTCAGAAACGTCCTTAAAGCAGAAAAGCTAGGAACTTGGAACTTGGTACATTGTAAATTTACTGTCGAAGTTACTTATAGCCCACTTTTTAGAAAACAAAACTTTGCATCAGTTTCAAAAACTTAATTAAACGAAATAAAACTTTCTACAATAAATAAAAAGCAAAAAAAACAGGAGTCTATGCGTTTTTAATAGACTACATTTTAATCGCAAGAGGTGTACATTTAATTACATAAAACGGCTTACAATTCTTCCATTTTGGCTTGGCGAAGGTACTCATGGGGACATGAGGAAATTTGTAGGTTCTCTGGGTAGATGTCGCATTTTTTTCGGAATCCTTCGCACGCTTGTGTTAACACCCGATCTTATGACTACAAGAAAAAAATAAAAATGTGCGCATTCCTATTTTTACAGCGGTGATGCTCGCTACATCTTGTCTCTATTACGCGCTTCTTCGCTCAGATGACCAAGGCTATCCTCATTATTTTTTTACTACTGCTCGACAAGCTCTATCTCAGCGTGATTTAAGTTTTGCCTTGAAATCAGTAATTGTTTCTATAAGAATTATGTTCAAAAAAGGACCACTGCTTAAGACTTCGATTTGGCTATCCAGTCCTTGACAATCCGAGTCCTTCATCATATTACCAAGCTCTTGCCTTGTTATGGACACGGTTTTGGAGTTGTTCGTCCTGCAAAATTATTGTAATACAAAATAAAATAAACATTTTTTTTGTTTTGTATACTAATCGAAGGGAAGCTGATTTGAGATGAACACAAATAGGTATTATGAAAATAGTTAAAACAAATAACACAGCGACATATACACTTTGCGGCATTTCACAGCCAACCCATACAAATAGCCTACGGAATTCAGTTCAACAAATCTAAAAACAACACAATAAGTAATTTCTTTGCTAACTTAACACTGAAAATAACAGACTTGAGCTTATTAGGAGTAACTGAAAATAACATACAATTTACCATAGTAATTTAAAACGCAAAAAACGCGTCTGCGTTTGTGACGATCTGCTGAAGAACATGTGATCCTAATGCCTACACTTTTTCAATTGTAATTCTATAGGCAAAGCTCAACTTGATAATTTTATTTTCTACCGGCTTATGTGGTATTTTGCCCAACTGTGCGCCGGGGGCCAAGTTCAATCCCCTATTTAAAAAAAAGCCGAGATAAAATCGATTACCGAAATGTCCTTCCAAGTCGAGAAATTCACAGTTTGGTGGAACCTGGGGGCTGATGGAGACATCGGGATTCTTTCTTAGTTAACTTATAAGTGAAGCAAATCAGCTTATTAAGGTCAAAGAAATGTGCCATAGCGCCATGATTAATGACTTTCTTTCTCCGATTGAAAGGCGTGGATGTGAAAGTGATGTAGTTCCAGCAGGGTAGCGAATTGCTATATAGCAAACCCATCCATCAATTTGTGTAAGAAAAAATTCGATGAACGCATAATTTCCTGCATTGACCTACAAGTTGGATTCCAAGATCTTGTGATTGACGTGCATAGCTTATTTTCTTTTCGCTGATAAACGAAAAACAATCGACAAATTGGAAGTTATCTGTGTTCTTGAAGTCAACGGCCGATGTTGTGCTTTAAATCTTACAACAATACGTATTCTCTCGATTGAACACAAGTGTGTATTTTATGATGTACGATTTTTGTATTGTATTGGCTTAAAAAACAAACTTTTATTCTTATTAACTTTCTTTGGAATTTCGTACAAATGCTTGTACACTGGATTGGGCTTATTGAAAATGGAACTGCCTCCGAAGTTATAATGTGGTTCTTTTCATATCTCGGACGTTTGTTATATACGTTTGTTAATATAATAAAAAGGGGAGATATCCTGTTGACGACTGGACCCGCATTGAAAAGCCGCTTATGTATCCCCAACTTGTCCATTTGAAGGAACAATGAAACATTTCGTCTACTTCCGATATTAATAGCTTTGAGCTTGCTGTCGTTTGTGCTCCTAAGTGTCATTTACCTAAAAAGCTATTTGCCACCAGAAAGTCACAAATATTGATTTCATCAGATGGAGTTTGCGTTGGCAATTTTTCCACCAAACCATGTGAGTAGACAAATCGCTATTTTTTGTATCGCACATTTGTTCGTCTCAACCGAATTTTGTGGGTCGATGCTAGTCCCTAAGAAAGGTATTTAATGGCTTAAATTGCCAAATTTTCTAGCGATTTTGCACGATCAATAATTCCAAAAAAAACTTTCAAAAAAGTTCAACAAAAATAGTACACTTTTGTATATATTTACTGCGAAGTTGTTCTTTCGCACATTTCGCTGTCGCAGATCGCTGCAAACCGAGCTCTTTATAGTGCCTTTAATAAACGTCAGATGAAAATTTGATGAGTTCATCCTAAAAGTAGACAGAAAAATGTTCGTATTTATATAACAGTTCGCGTTGCATAATTCAAGGCATTCGTTATGATTAACTCACTTTCTAGTAAATTATGTGTTCAAGCTCAATTAAGCTACCCATTTAGTCACTTTTTTTAAAATTAAATTGCCTGAAAAACGAATTGTTTGCTGTTGAAGGGCACTGGGCTTTCGGCTAATATTTTCTTGTTAAGGACTCAGGGGTTTCTGCGCACTAATGTTCATCATTATTATGGCCAAAGACTCGTGAATTTGGGTATTCTATCATTAGTTCTAACCAATTACCAATGTTTTTGGTTACAAAATATTGACATAATTTCGAATGTTGTTACTCATATTGGAAACAAAGTTTGGTCCAATACTGTGTGTCAAGGCGATGCATCGGAAACCGTCTTATCATAAAAAGGTTGTTTCGCGGACGCTACAAGCCAACATACACGAGTGCACATTCGCCTTCACAATAACGTTCATTCTCACGCGAAGGAGACCACTCCGCTCTGCTCCATGGCAAAATATGAGATGCTTGTTTAGAGCTTCATTCATATGCACAGCTTTGTAAAGTCTGCCGGCTGTTATTGCCATGACTCCGCGCAGTTCTCGATGAACTCATGAAACAGAGCAGATTCAGACAATATTTCAGAGCTCATATCGTCTGCCAGCCACGTTTCCCTTATCACGGAACACACCCGACTCGCAGTATAAGACACCAGCAAACAGCGAGTGCTTCCGACGTCGTATAAACGAACTCTTCACTCCAATTGCAACGATGCATGTGAGGGCAACATTTATTTTTCTTTAAAACTCCAATCACCTGTAAGTAAGTTCCCGCATAGCAATCAACAATGTTAAGCTGCAATTCTTGCACGCAAAGTTTTGCACTACAAAAACAAGGGGAGCCCATAAAAACACGCGGGGCAACCCCTCAGCAAGTTACTGCATTTAACAACTCTACACCCCATTTCGAAGTTTATGATGCGCCACCCTCGCCGCTTTTGAGCCATTTATATGTGCCACCTGTTGCTGAGTGCAACTATTCCCAGAACCGAATACCATGGCTGGCAATGTGCTTGCACCTCCCTCTGCGCCATGGAACCAGCTACGCTTCCCCTGCATGTTATGTGATAGAACTTTAATCTGATTTCGTCTTATTTTCTCTTTCCCAGGTGAGTACACTGTGGACGAAGTTGGATCCTTGAGGACATAAATGCGTTTACAAAGTGTGTTCAGTGTGGAAGTTGCTGTGGAAATTTTATTACCTTTTGCTGTACAGCAACCGTCGGCGGTGGCAGCATCGTTGCTGGTTTGACGGCAATGTGGGGTAAGACCTAAAAAAAAAAATGAATAAATCCAAAGGAACTTTCCAGTGGCGAGTTATTATTATGAGTTTTTGTTGTGCAAGTTCAACTGAGAGTTTGAGAAGAGACGGCGAATGGGCAAGGCGCTAGGCAGTACCTGGCTGAGAATGCTACACAGCACTTGGTTAGCGAATGGTTTGCAAAGAATATCGTAAAGTTGTGGATTCATCATCTGGCTTCTTTATGAAGTTGTGGAATATGTTCTGACTTCCTGTTGAGATTTAGTTGCATATCTTGTGGAAAGTTTATAGTCAATTGCGTAGTTAGCACTTTCTGTCGATGAAAGTTAAGAGATGCCGCGTTTATTTCCTTCAATGTTAATTTAGGTGCAGCCTGCAGGCGGATGCGATGTTGGTGGAACATTGGTTTCTGGAAATTTTATGTGGTTTTTGTGTAAGCGAGTTTGTGAGCTGCTTTGGGTTTTAAACCAACACTGGCAAGTCGGTTGCAATGAAGTGAGAAGGAGTTGTGATTACATTGCCGATTGCTTGCTTCTCGTCCTTGAAATGATTCTCACGCCAGAGCTAAGAATAATATTCTGTCTTAACTGGTGCCGACGTAGCATTATGGGTGAGTGTGTCTGCTCCTACAGAAGAAAATGCGTCTAGATCAACACATCAACATCTTTCATTTCGCTCTCAGTGACTACGAGGCTATTTTTATAAAAACTTGCCATTCGAAGTCGAGCTTGCCAAGAAGTTAAGCTTGGCAATAGTTCTAGAGCTATTGCTGACGGGCGATCAGTGTTGTTGAAAGAAAAACTGCATGCAACGACCTGCAGATTATACCCAGTACAGGGTGAGCCAAAAAAAGTTAATTTTTAAAAATGCAATGAAATGAACAAGTTTGAATGTTTTCCATGTATTATGGCTTTATAAGTAAGAAAAAACATTGCCATTAATTGCGAAATACAACGTCGTCCAAGTGGCTGCCTCGGCTGGCTTCGCAGTCTATCACCCCAATTTTTCAAGACCTTGGTGATGGTTTCGGGCTGTAGCTGATGATGATATTGGCCTTAAGTGCTTGTATCGTTTGCGGATTGATAGCATAAAATCGGTCCTTCACGGATCCCCACAAGAAAAAAGTCCAAAGGGGTAAAATAGCAGCTCCGAGGCGGCCAATTGACATCGCCAAGACTGCTGATAACACTATTTGCGAATTTGGTGCTCAAAAGATCGATTGGCATGGGCTGTGTGATATGGCGCGCCCTCCTGCATGAACCAGATGTCGTCCAAATCCATGTCTTCATTTTCAGTAAAAAAAAAGAGTCGGTTAACATGGCTCTGTAACGCCCAGCGTTGACCGAAACGTTGATCACAGAACAGCAGCCACATTCTGATCTGTGGGCGCCGTACGTCGACGGGAACCATGTGTGTTGTCCACTAGCATACCAGTCTAAAGAATTTTTGGAACAAAATTGAGTACAACACTCGCGGTGTGTGCTTCATTTCGGCCAAAACTTTTTTTTTTTCAAGAAACGCTACACACCGCTCTCTTTGGAAACAAGTTTTCAATATTTTCCAACGTTGTTCAAGCTTATAGCGACTCATTTCGTTCCGCGGAGTTATGCTACTGACTTTCTGTCAAGATTTCGAGCGAGGAAACCGCTGTCAATGTCTAAATAACCCATGATTTAAAAAAAACCACTAGATGGCCCACCCTGTACATTCGTCACCATTTTAAGCGCTGCAGAGCACGAAGAAGGAGACCCTAGTTGAAGCATGTTATTGTCATGTTCTTGCTGCATCAGGGAGTCCAAGGAATAAAGTGGGAATGATGTCTCCCCGCGTCACTGGCACCTCCGCCAGTGTGGCATTGAATGAATAACCTCCTGGCGGATTGCTCGTGTCTCCCATCAAGGACACATATCCGCTTGCGTCGGATCTTTTACAAGCACCAGAAGCCAGACCTGTTTTCCGTGCTATCGCGCCATCATCTGTTCAAGAGAAATGATTTTTACGCTGATTCACCGATGCTTGACGTCTGCAAAAGTTGATGAATCAACTCCTTTCTTTCGCACATGCCTTGACGTCATCTGAAGTGTATTGTCCGTCCGAGTGGATGTTCGCATCTAAGATGCCGTACGTCTTCAAGTGAACGCCATAGTTTCTGGCAGACAGTTGATAAAGTCAAGCAGAACGCCCAAGTTCGCCGGAAACTGCGGTAGGCATCTGCTCATCCGTTTGACTTTGCTGACAAAGTCAAAATGCCCGAGTAGTGGGTTCCTGGAAGACCCAACGGATGGCGCTTACGCCGCCCAGATTTCCTGGAAGACTCATCTGCCGCCTGTTTGATGAGGCATAAATCCTGCCATCGGCCCAGAAACCGTGCAAAAGTACAAGAGAAAAACCGCAAAATAAACACAACTAAAAATACTAGATAATGAAACTTGAGATTCGCTCTTCGGCGCACTCCCGAGCCTGAGTGGGATGGCTGACGCAAGAGGGATGGGTTATTATAAACTTCATTACCTTTCCGTCATGTTGCGGTGTGAGGCGTTGAAGCGTCGAACGCACATTTGCTGGATGCTCCTTCATTTCGAGTCGTTATTGTTTTGCTTTCCAGTCATTCAATAACGTTTTATTGTGTTTACACTCGTCGACGTTGATTCAACGCGTATCAAAGAAAGAGGCTCTAAAAGATTTGTTCCAGTTGTGCGCGAGTCTGTTGTTGTTTTAAGTTTTCTGGCCACTTGGATGTGCGTCCTGTACGCGCGTCACCAGCGGTCCATTAAAGAGTGGTGTGCGAGTGTATTTAGGCGCTTAGCCAAGTGGTCCATACTCAACAGTGACGTGAATCAAGGAATTCCCGACGAAATCGCTTAAGTGGGAGGAAGGGAGTTTGGCGAAGGCAAAGTGGGGCGACGTTTGATTGTTTAACAAAAATAAAATGGCTTGAGATGAAGAAGTTAAAGAAGCAATAATGCGATAGCCAATTTCATAGAGCGGCTGAAAGATTTAGAGCAGCCGTTTTCTGAAAGTTGATTTTCGCTGTTCTGACGTCATGCTGTGCGCCTCCTCTGGACACTTGCTACGTGCCCTGAAATGAGGAAGCATTGTGATTTTTTTTCTTTTTAAAACCACACGTTTCGTGGAATAAAAGAGAAAACCAACCGCCTGTGATGTTGAAGGTGACGAAAATGGAATGATAGTGAGTGTTTACTTGTCACAAGGTGCGGCGGAATTTCGCGAATGGGTGCTGGGCGCGGGCTGGAGTTGACTAAATCGTCGGGGACGTCCAATCTGACTTGCCTTTCCACTGATTGTCTGTGCCAATGAACCAGTTTTAGACTGATGGTGGATTGAACATGTTTACCTGCTTCCATCGATTGCTAATAGTCTTCTACTATCTTTCTGCTCTACAACACCGAATGCAACACAATTCTATGCTGTGGCTAAGGTAAGGGATACGAACTGATGTTTAGGAAACAGTTTTTATGTACTTCTTGTCCGAAGCTACTTCTTTCTTATATAGCCACGCCAATAAACATCCAGGCTCTTTTGTGGAAAGTCAACTGACCAACAAATATCGGCGTGGACCATCAATCAAAAGGGACGACATCTCAACAAATTGTGTAAATCATTGATGGAATTGTGTAGAATATCTAGAATGCTGTGGTCAATATTATGTGTAATCAATTCAACAAACCCCTACTCACTGGCACTTAGACGATCACACCAGAAGAATGACAACCCCTCTTAACGTCACTATTTGGTCAGTTGTCCAGTAGCTCTATGTAGAAGGAAGTCATTGGCACATCATTATCAGTTCTCCCCAACTCATTCCCAGTTGCCGTTCTTCATTCTAGACTATTCCTCGCCATGTATTTCTACGACCGCCGCGTATTCTTCCGTTCTGCGTAAGCGGGTTTCCATTGCATCACGTGGTTTGCTATGGAGATGTTACCTTTTCGGAGAATTTGACCAATCCCTTAAGATATTCCGTATGCACCTGTTAACAAACATTTGCAGCCTTCTCGTAATAGTGGTGGTCACTCTTCAAGTACCATGTACAGAGAAGACATTGAGACATCAAAATTGGTTAAAAGACAACAAAACATTTAAGGGTGAGCCTTCAATTTGAATTAATTAAAGTTAAGGTTATGTCAGAGCCGAACGAAAAGAAGACAGACGTATCGTCAAATTTCAATGTTTGCCCGAATGTACGCAGAATTCCATCATCTATTGACATTTAAGTACGTGCGTACACGTAACAGAGCGGTTAAAGTCTCACCCATTCAAGTAAGCATAATCGAAGGAAACTTAGCGGAACTGAGCGAAATGGTTATCACGTCACCGTCACAGTATATCATCTCTGTAAATTCGGTCGATTGCTTAATTTGAATCAAATAACTTCACGTGCAATATTGTTGGGCCCTTACATCAAGCTCTTTTCGTTAGGTAAAGTTAAACTTCCTTCTCATTACTTTGTCGATTTCTCAGCTCTGTAAAACTCGAACCAATATTGGAGTTTATCGCATCTTCTACGTGACCTAATCCAACAGTTTGCCTCTTAGCCGTGATCTGACTTTCTTCGTTGTTTAAGTTTCTGTCCTCAATTAACCGGAACTTTCATAACTCCGATACATCCCTCCGTCGATGTGGCACAGTTTCAGAGTTTGTTTTATCATGCCAATGACATGAAATTTTGTTTTGAAGTGCCTTTCCTGTGAAGAGTTTATGTGTATTTTGAATATTAGGGAATTTGGAGCACCCATGTTATAAGATAGGCGAATTTAAAATGTTGGTGCGAAGGCTCCCTTTTAAATTTTTTTGATTCAGATTATTGTTTGAGCAATGCTAAAGCTCAAAGTGGGCTAGAATTTGCAAACCAAAAAATACCGTCACATTCGATTAAATATATATGGCATGCCTTCAGCCTTCATTAAACTAACAACCACTGTCTTGTGCGTTTCTAAGGTCTGAGTAATGGAGAGAATAATGCACTTTAATTTCAATAACGTCTGCCTCAATTTTGATACACGCTTTAGGCTCCACTACGAGAATAAGTCAAGAATTTGACATATGTATGAAAGCGTTTCCAAATCCACAACGATTCGAAGAACATTTAAGAAAACAGTCGTTGCTCACTCTGCCCACTCGTAGTTCTACATAATGAAAATACATAAAACATCCTACAGCTCCCCATTGGCGCATACATATATCGATATACTCGTACATCCCAGCACGACGATTTCCTGCCCAGTGTCAACTACTTCATTCAACACACTCATCGCCCGCCCGCTGGACAGCAGTTGTTGCCTGTGGTTATCGGCGTTGACACACAAAGAGGACTCATATTATTAGTCAATTATGCTGTTTTCTGCCTCCACGTGCGTGTCCTCCGCTGGGAAGCCATCCGGTTTTTCATTAGTTGAGGCGAATGAAATGCTTTTTGTTCGCTCAATCTCTCCATCGGCCGTAGTTAATTGAAAACGTGTTCATTATATTGAATTCCAAAAGACTCTTCACGCCAATAGAAAATATCATCCCATTGTTCCCACGCACCCACTCCATCTGCAAGCAGATCCAATCTCGAGCAGCTTCCAAAATTCATCCTGTCGAAGTATTGTCGTAAAAGGTCAAACTTTCGATAACTCTCGATAAATATCCCAGCAATAATCGTTCGCAGACTTCGTCACTTCGCTTGTTTTTTTTTTTTATTTCTCTCCGGCTGATCCTCCTCGAATGGCCTTCCGTTGAATAAGATTTATAATCCGTTATCGTGAAACAAGAAAACTTTTTAATGGCCCGAAAATTGATTTTGTTTCATTGATACTTGCTCACCCGCAACCGCCCACTTCCACTTGGGGCGTCCGCCAGCAGCGAGGAGAACCCATTTGATTGTCAAATTTACGACAATGACTTCTGACAATACCATCACCATTAAACTGCCTCAGGATCCATTGCCTGCGTGGGGCCACACTCTGGGGACCCTCTTGGGGGTGCGGCAGCGACGGCGTCTCGTATAAATAACGCCCAGGGAACAGACTCTGTCAAGAGCGGAGGACAAATGCCTTTTCAAAGCCTGCCTACCTGTTTGAATAGCGAGGCAGTGGCGAAAAAAAATGCTTTATTGACTGGTCTCCTCCTCCTCAAAGGCGCAGAACAGAAACAGATAGCGGATAGTGCTCCAGTGTCCGTTGGCTCTTTGTTGCGTCTCTCTGCTCGGTGGAATTTGAAATGGATACATCTCTGGCTTACCCCGCTGCTGAGGCCCGTACTAATTATTTACTGTTCGGGAAGCGCGAGCCAATTGAAATTATTCAACCCCAACAGGCACTGATTAATTCAAGGGGAGCGTATCCTTTCAGGATTTTTTTCTCTCGCCCCAATTGGAATTCATCCCTTTTCCGGACGCTTGCAGCGGATGGCAGAGCGGGTTGAATAGAGATGTAAAGCAATTAGTAAACTGCGAGTTTAAAGCGCCATTAAGTTGTATCCAGAATGCGTTGTCAGACAAACTTCAAACGGGTCCTGTCAGAGAAGAGCTTCCGATGGAAGCTATAAATTGAAGAGAATGATGAGGAGATGGGAAATGCCAAATGGAAAATGGAAATTCATTTGGCAATTTAAAGGATCATAAAACAAACTCGGGGGAGGAGGGAGTATACAATTTCGCATGTATCCGATAATTCACAATGTCGGCATACACAATGCCAAAGGACGCGACAAAATGCGCAATCCTGACGGCTTCGGATGTTGGGATGCACAGCATTTGGGCGGAATCCTCTTCCTGACTAATGGAATGAAATTAATTCCGCTCCCGTTACTCAGCAATTTAGTGATTTGAATTATTTATGTATGAGTGTGTGTGTGTGTGCGTGAGACGGTCCTGGCCACGTCTGTCTGACTATTACCAGGGTGTGTCATTTGGAGCTGCTGGTGGGTGGGATGAATGCGAGATATGGATTAACTTCACACCTACTTAGGTTAAGGACCCTCCGCTTGGATATGTGTGCGCAATTATTGGATGTAGCAGTCTGAGTTTGCTGTACTCTCAAACTCAATTAATTTCTGGGGATCTTGTCTGTGCGGCATGATTACCGCCCACCCTCGGCTGGCGGGACAAATGGGACAGATGTGTTTCTCTTTGGGAATGGACGTAAGTGGATGTGTTAGTGAAGATGTGACATGTTGTGTAAGGGAATTAGGATAAATTGTGACAAGACTTAATTTAATTGAATTGTTGAATGGAATTTGACGGAGGGCGGTGTTGGCGCTTAACGAACATTTGCTGCTTTCTCTTCCAGTGGGGGGAGTGTAAGTGGCTAGGCGTGTAAGTAAGTGGCAACCGCATGGAAAATAATTAAAATCCAATGTTTTCTGCTGGAAAATAGGGGTCAACGATAATCGGAGCGGAGTTGTATTCGAAATGAGTCACAGGTTGAGCTAGGTGGGTCATCATACGGGGTGGAGTTTGTTGCATACTTTTAGATGCGATGCTGTAAAGATTGAGTTTTCAGTCGATTTTAGGTCGGATTTTTTCTGAGCTGTGACCATTCGTTATTATGACCGTTGTCAGAACATTTCGTTCAACATTTTTGTTAAATTTGTTACACAAATTGGAGCATCATGATCGTCTGATAGAGGAGCTGTACCTGTGTTGCCTATCTTGCGGCGTTTTTTGTTTGTCTACGACGGAGAATCAGCAACAACTTATGCTTTGAACCAACAAGTCGCTTATAGATTTCTACAAAGTTGAGGCTAGCTGATAGAAAGCACTTAGACACATTAACCACTGGTGGGAAACTACTGTTTGGAGCAAAGAAAGTTTTCGATGGATATGCCACTTAAATCACTTGCTTAGTCAATTATCAGGCCTGTGACCCATGGAGGGTCTGAACCTGAGTAAGCGCTCCTTTCATCGATGACGGCCAGGACCAGCAGCGTGCCCAGTCATCAAGGCCAAGGTGTTAGTAGTATTTACACCGAAGATTCGGTCTTCCTCTCTTTCTGGAATCACAAGACTCGGAGTCGAAGACCCTGTCAGCTGGATCATTGGTGTCCATGCGGTCGATGTGGCAGTGCAGTGGCTTTCGGAATTAAATCACGTATTTTCCTTCATTTACCTTCCTCGTAGACAGGCCCATGTATATTTAAATCGCTTGAGTCATTAAAAAAGTGGGCACATAGAAAATTTTATCTGCGTGGCATTCGAGCTGTGTATTACCCGAGGAGGCACGCTTTCTTGCTCTTTTCCACTCATGCCGCTCCTGCAATCATTTGCGTGACACTGATTCTCGGTTGTGTTCTCTCAAGAAACCATGACACCAACCAAATGACTCACATGCGATCTGTTCAAAGAGAGCAGCTGCCTAGGGCGATCGGGATCTGGTCTCTGGCCGATCAATTTGGAGGTTTGCCATGTAATGGTTGCCAGTCATATAGTGTCACTCTGTCCTCTGTTGCAAACTCGTGCCTCATATTTGTTTGCTAAACAGAAAGACTTCAAATGAAGACAAGTGTATTTCATTTCATCTCTCCTTTCTTTAAATTATTCAATATTTGGAAAAGTTCCACAAAATTTCCCACATTTATTACATCATTCTTTGCGTATAAAGATGCTTTATACGTCAAAGTTTATTGACACACCCCGTGGCCCCGGTTCAAGTGAATTCGTTCGCACTCAACAAGAAGCATATTCCTTTGCACATACCCTCCACGGATGCCACGAGAGGCTGAACGTTTATGCGAAAAAGAACGCCCTTTCTTGGTGAACTCACCCATTCGTGATGGAAGTAAAAAAAAAACGCCACCCCCTCCCCCAAAAAAACCTTAAAAAGCAACGTATTGTCACGGCGAAATGTGCATTAAATATTAACCGACGCTTCTGAAGCTTAAACACAAACATCCTTGTATCGCAATTTAAATGCCATAAAGACCAACAGCCCTCGTATGACGACAAAGTAAGTAGACCGGTCCTCCAGCTCCGCGGCTCCGGAGTAGTCATCCCCAGTCACCTCCAACGTTCCTCAACAGCAAGCTGGTGTTGTAATTTATGCCAGCGCTGATGTTCTCCTACATAATTAATTCTTTTTCCTCAGTTCGAGAGCACACCCTTAGCGGAGTCCTCTCCTCTGGCCATAGCGCGACTCGTGCTACCAACCGCCAACTCACTGCAAACGTGTGAATATTTAATGCGAAATTGAAATACACATTCCAAATGAATACATACCGCGAATAGACGCTAAATTATGAGCATTCCTCTCGACGCCCGCGCCCCTCCGACCCGTACGCATCCTTCGCAAATAGTCGGGGTGACCTTTTCGCTTCCGAGCTTCAGTAGCTGCCCGCAGCACTCCCAATTAAACAGCTGCTGCAGGGCTTGCGGAATATATTCATGTAACTTTGTTGCTGTGTTCTTTGGCAGAAGGAAAAAGTTTAAATTGTTTCGTCAACCATCCACCCACCCACACGTGGGGAGGGCCTCCATTTAAAATCACATGTCACCCGATTCGCACGAGGCATTGCCGTCCGATTTACGGCAAAAATAAACCACCATCTTCACCATCGTCGTCGTTGTCGACGTCGCCGTCGTAGTTGATGTGAATGCACACAGCACCGTCGCGTCGACCGCTCGGACTGGGTGTGAATTTGATTTGGCCAAATGGTTAATTCATATCGTCACTACTTGCGCTGACGGTATTGCCAGCGGCTACTGGCACTTGGACCAAGAGCACAACGAACCTCGCCTCTGTTTTTTGCTCGCACGGCATGAGATGAGAAGAAAATGAAAGCTAACGAGTGCGAGTGAGGTGGCGGTGCACGGATCGCGCGGCAAGTTGCCAGAAAAAGTGTGTCTCTATGACGTCAAGTGGCTATAAATAGCGTACGATGTCAAAATCTAAGAATACAATATAACCAACGCCGCGACGTGACACCGCGAAGGGGGCTGCTTCTGAGCAGAAGGTGAATCTCTAGAGGTGGCCAATGGCATGGTTGATGAGGTGTTAGCACTGTTTGTGTCTCAACGCATTTTTTTTTCTTTATTGCGTTTATAGCCGCTGGGGTTATATAAAGCGGCCTCTTAATGGGGGGCGGGCGGTCTCTGCGACTCAAGAGGTTCTGGGGTCTTGCTGCACATTACACATCTGGAAATTCAAGGTGGATGCTGTAGTTTTTTGTTTGTTTTTTTGTTTTGGTTTCGGGAAGCTTGTTTCGCAATTCATAGGCGTGCAATTAGAAACGACGTAGATGCAAAGCAAGGGAGGGCTGCCCAGCTATTCCGTCTTACGTTTGCGCGGCTCCCAAAGTGATGAGTTGTTTTTCAATTTTCCCCTGAAATTCCGCAGTGTAAGCGTCTTGGCACTTAATCAAACCGCCAAAGTGTCAAGTATTGACGGCTACATGTTACACTTCGAATGCGATCGGAATGTGACGGATGTCATTGGAAAGAAAATCTTAGTTTTTCCACTACGAGGGGATGTCGGTGTTGATCGGCTCTTAGAAAACGTCAATTTGTTTGGTTTTTGAAATGCATGTTAAGTGATCGAATCTGAAATATTGTCAAATGAATACGCGGATGTGTAAAGTTCGTGCCCCTGAAATTAGCGTGACAGGCAGACTCTATATGAGGCTTGAGAGAATAATTTGTCACATCGAATGGGCAGATGACAGTTTCCGTGAGAATATTGGCATCTGGTAGGGCATTTGACCATACTTCGTGCGAGAGATGTGTTGTGCTTTAATTATTTTAATTTCTTTTCCGAAGGTGGGTGGAAATCTTCAAGACTCGCTTCATTACCAACAGATTGGCAAAGTTTATATTTCAGGCCTACATGTCAAACTTCGTCAATGGCTTGGGAAACATCACGAAATACGGCCAAGCAAAAGAGCTTTTTCTACTACATCAGTTATACGATGAACTTGGTCAATACTTGAGTGTTTGGTCTGACCAACCCTTTTAGAGCATGCACTGAATGCGGGGCACTGAACATTATGCTAATGACGGTGACCAAATTATCCCAATCGCCCTTCGGAGCTGAATCCGTTGACGTATGGGTTTACTCATGTCTCTGTTCATAACTTTTCCTCCACTCGCAATCAATGTGTTTTCTTCATTCGATTTGTAGAAAGAGACACGCGCCACGAACAATTCTTAAGAAAATGATACTCCACTTACACACCTCTGTCAGATTTCAAGACGATCACCGCAGATAGCAGAGTTAATCCTGGGTTCCACAGGAAATAAGATTAAATTAAATCGTGATCACTACGATTTCTTCACATCGAGACCATGAAAACAAGCGAAAACAAGAGTATTTTCTTCTAGTCACAGCTTCGATAGAAGAACTCAGCTCTGAATATTTGGTTTGGCTCTAATGCCGTCTTAGTCCAGAAGCCAGTCTCCAGTCATCTTCAACGGGCAAATGCAAGCCTATAGAGCTCTGTTCCCACAGTCATGTAGATGTCCTCCAATTTGAGGAAATTACTATGATTATTTTACCAACGCTTAATTCATAATTAAGGTACAGGATACACATCCCCAGCATTCGTCTGTTGCGTACCTGGTGAGGTCGCAGCACGAAGAAATTTTATCTCGGCAGGAAGTATTTGCGAAACAGCTTGATGGCGCCGCTGGTTGAGTGCCTGCCCCTGGTTAGAGGGGTCCCCGGTTCGAATCCCAGTGAAAGCAAAGTTAAGACGCTTTTATCGGGTTTTCAAATCTGGTCCAGTCACCATTTGCCGTTGGGGTCAAATTAACGGCACTATCACTGGAGTTGTCGATCAGTGGTAGTAGTCTGACTATGGGTATCACAATGGACTAACATGGTCTAAGTGTGATGGCGATTTCGCTGCCAGCCCAACTACCTAACCTAACCGATCTTATTCTTTCGGCGAAATCTAGAACTCACTCCCAACACCTGCAGCTTATCCCCCCAATGATATAGTCCCACTGACTCGAAGCCGAAGACTCTTCGGAAGCTACCTATGCTCCTTACATGGCCTAGTCACCTTAGTTCTTGGTCTATATCTCGTGTACGCAGTACGCTGTTTAATGGTGTCTTTCAATCGGCATCAACCCAAACGGTGCCAAATACCACTAGTAGAACTATTATCTGCTTCATTAGCCAGGACTTGAAAAAAGTTTCTTTGGTCTTTTATGACGTATCTGTTACTAAGCTGGCTTTGTTGTAAATGTTGGTTAAATTTAAAGGGCCGATGTTGATTTTGAATAAAACATAAATTATTTAGGAAATTATTGTCATTTCTTTTTATTATGATAATATTGGTATGGTTCAATTATGTATGGAACAAAATATCGGCCAACTGGCCGCCGCGACCTCGGCGGCACACCTCCATCCGATGGTCCAAATTTTCGATGCCGCTGAAGCATAATTGAGGTTCTATGCCGTTAATGTGCCGAATTGTCTCATCATTTAGCTCTTGAACTGTTGCTGGCTTATCGACGTACACCTCTTCTTTCAAATAACCCCAAAGAAAAAAATCCAAGGGTGTCAAATAACATGATCTTGGCGGCCAATTGACATCGCCACCACGTGAGATAACACGGCCATTGAATTTATTGCTCAAAAGAGCCATTGTTTCGTTAGATGTGTGGCAAGTGGCACCGTCCTGTTGAAACCACATATCGTTCACATTCATATCTTCCAATTCCGGCCATAAAAAGTTCGTTATCATTTCACGATAGCGAACACCATTCACAGTAACTGCCTGACCGGCCTCATTTTGGAAAAATTACGGCCCGATGATGCCGCCAGCCCATAAACCGCACCAAACAGTCACTCTTTGTGGGTGCATTGGTTTTTCGACAATCACTCTTGCATTATCATTCAAATGCGGCAATTCTGCTTATTGACGAATCCACTGAGGTGAAAATGTGCCTCATCACTGAAGATGATTTTCTTCGAAAATTGATCATCCACTGTTGTCATTTCTTGCCACCATTCTGACCATTGACGACGCTTGAAATGATCAAGAGGCTTTAATTCTTGAGTCAATTACACCTTGTAAGCGTGTAAATGCAAGTCTTTATGCATAATGTTCATCAACGACGAGCGTGAGAGGTGCAATTGTTGGGCACGACGACGAGTTGAGGTGGACGGCTCTTCAGCCACACTATCGCGAACAGCAGCAATATTTTCTGCAGTACGAACTGTACGAGTATGCACTGGTGTTTTCACATCTCCTACAGACCCGGTTTGCTAAAATTTTTGCACGATTTTTCCGATTGCACGCACATTTGAACGATTAAATGGACCGAAAAAATCACGAAGTGCACGATATGCATTTTGATTTGAACGCCCATTTTCATAATAAGCCTGAATAACTTTAACGCGTTGCTCGATTGTGTATCTTTCCATAGTTCAAATTGAGTTAGTCTGAAATTGAGAAATGTCAAATGAAATGCAGAACAAACTTGACGTTTAGGTGTGGTTCACATTCAACATCGGCCCTTAAAACCACCCTTTATAATGTCGTTACTGATGTTATTCGGACTATTCACCCCAAAGCCAAGCTCGACGAAGTCCCTCTCTACGACGAAGTTTCTGGCCAGTAAACACCGGATTGAATGCCTAGTCCTTTGCAAGCCAATACATCCACACGGGCTAGATTTGGGAGAGAAGATGTTGCCTCTAGATACCAAGGATCTTGCAATATTATTTCAGAAACGATGGTGCAGAAGAACTACTTGACAAAACGTGGCCTGGCGCAAGGACTTTTTAGACATTGGTCTTGGTCCGTTTCAGTTGGAAGCGCTCTCCATCGTCTACTTATACAGCTTAACGAGCTTGGCAAGATTGTCAAAATCATGCGAAGGGCTCTATAATTCAAGGTGTACCTGAGAATAGCAGTCACTAACTTTTTCAACACAGTTAGTGAAGCAAGAGTGGTTCGGCTGGCTATTGTGAAGGTTGTTCGTGCCAGGAATTGAATCCATGAGTCGACGAACCTTTCTCACAGTACACCAACAACACGCTGATGGTAGCTTGAAGTCGACGAATAAAATGTGGTGTGAAAATTTATTCTATTGCGGATCCTTTGTCTGTATTGTCTCTGTTCCATTGCATTGTTTACATGTGTTCAAGCAAAACGACCGATAAGATCTTACCCGTGATGTTAAATAAACTTATCTATTCGTTGTTGGAGTAGTAATGGATGTCTCTTTCCTTGTACATCAGGCAAACGATACTGGGACTCTACTCATCTCTCGTGCTGGTGGACCAGGTTGATGCTGCAAATAAAATTACCCCAGGTACTTTAAAGACTTAGGTGGATAGCCACAAGCTGGACTCCAAGCTGTCTTAGCTGGTGAGACGGAATTCACGACATTCATCGTCCAGATTGAGTGGAACATCTCTACTGACCGCGGTAGTTGGATCCTCATTGCTTTTCATCGACTGCGTGAGTCTCTCCCTTCTTGAATTCAAACTTCTTGCGACCACATCACCGACAGACATCATAAAAGCAAATCGTGACCAACTGAACTCATCTCAAATGTTGAGTCCCCCAAAACGAAGGTCTCTTGATTCATCTACGTGCATTGCGATGCTCTAGATTCGGTGCGTAAACCGCACCATAAACTTTCCATGAGCCGATCCAAACTACAAGTAGACGTCTTTTCCGAACCGACCATGAGGCACCAATTAAAATTCACACATAAATGCAAAACCAAAAATTATAGCCACCAGCTGTAGGGGCTGTGTCATAGTGATACATTTTTAAGCCTAGAACATGAGAGAGCACAAAGGAATGATCACGTACTGTGTGCAGCGATAAACCGCCGCGCCGCACTATGTGTAGTTCGAAGGAAAGTTTTGGCAGCCAAGCGCGAGGGGGTGTGCACACCAGACGGCTGTTCATCGATCACATAACAATAAGACGAAAGCGATTCATGCAAATGATAAACAGAGTCATTAAAATCACGTTCATATACTTAAAACGATGTTTATTTTCAGCTCAAGCGATGTTTATTCGGAGAGTGTGAGCATCACTTCGGGACATGCTGTGTGCCTGCGCTTGCCAGCCTGCGTAGACATCATTGTCGTCGCGATCGCCATTTCGCAGCGCAGCGCGGCAGAACCAGTGGCGACGGCATCTCGTTTTGTGCTTCACTTTGTGTCTTGCGTCTGCTGCAGGGGAGGCGGGAGCAACAAGGCAACAACGGGGGGGCAGAAGAGTGCAGACATTGTATAAGCGGGTTGATCCACTTATTTGACATCTTGACAGAAGCGATGCACTGGCGAATGCAGAGATGTCACATATGCATGCGCGATTCACACTTTGTCAACCGTTATAAAATTTATGTAGGTCTGCATCTACGCAATTATTATCCTTGGTGCGACAACGGCGTTTAAGAAAGTTCCATTCCTTTGCCAAATCGCTTGGCTCTCGCTCAGGGTGGTCTAAAATGTGTGCGTGTGTGTGTGTGTGCTTGCCACTGGGGCGGTTGGTAGCGAAACTAGAGTAATTGCGTAAATAACATCAACTTGGACGGGGTAATTGGTAATTGCTGTTAAGGACGAGTTTGAAGTGTGTCACAACAAGCTGCTAGCGCGTGAGTGAGTGATTTCATGGATCGTTGCGACGAAGTTCAAGAGCTGCACAGGAATGCAAAATGTGCATTTCTCAAGGATTTTCACTAATTAGGGAGATGGATACGATTTGGTTGACAGTTTGCGTTGTGGATTGTATTCAGTTGGTTCTCGGACTCGATGCGACTCAAATTATTGATAAAACCTATTTGAATTGCAATCGATGAAGGCTAGATAATGGAAACTCCCTTTTGCACGTCTCTCACAGATTACTGAAGTATATGCACCATTCTGAAGTGATTTAAGAAAGATATTCCAGGTACACTTTTGCGTGCCGAGTAAGCAGTTACTTACTTCTGCTTTGGTTGGTGATGCATGGATCATTTCCCTTGCAGCAACTGCTTGGATAGCCCATGGCTTATTTCCTTACTGGTGCGGGTCCAGTTTTAGCCAACACGGAACTCCGAAGTTTGAGAAGTCCGTGACTTGGGGGGGAGTGGTGCACTGAAAATGGTAGTTGGTGTGTCCGGGTTCGAACCGTGGACCTTCAGCTTGGGACTCTTTCTTTTAATTTCCGTGATGCTACAGTCTAGCATGACCCTCAACCCGCAGGTCTCTCCAAATACCTGCCAATTCCACACACCACCCTTGATGTCCTTCCCCACTTGTGTACTCTACCTTAGACTGGGTGTCCGCTGCTTCGTCATCCAAGAGTCTCGGCAAGACTGTTCGTGCTGGAATCAAGTTGTTCATGCTTACTGGCTGGCCCGCCTTGTGCGTCGGATAGCCACCTAGCTGGGCACAAGACGTTGTATAGCCCGTACAATGAATCTTCTCGCTCAGGGTGCCACTAAATTTCTCGACTGTACTCAAGACTCTTCTGCATCCGCTTCTGAAATTGTCCATGCCCCAGCGCTCGATCTTCTAAGATTCTTCGTTGTTTCTTTAAAAACTTTCAATCGAACGCAGAGCCGTCCCGTGCCGCGTAGGGAGTGCCATAAAAACCATAGTCTCATACTGCTCTCGTCGATGGATGAATTAGGCTAGACGAACATCTGCTTTCGACAGGGCGATGCAGTGGCATAAAGCATTCACTTGAGTTGAAGCACCAAACTCGGTGGCTGACGGAAAAGGAACGCCTTTGTCGAGTTAAATGTTTCAATTAAAGCACTCAATCGGGACGCCCGGACGTTCTATAAACTCCTTGTGTGGCCACCTGCCTTCGGCTGTGAGCGCTCCCCACGGATACCAACTACCAGCTCCTAAAGCCATAAAATGCAATGAGCCAGCAACGGCAACCGGGCAGTGAATCAGTCCTCGATTTGAACTCACTTGATCCCGGTGCGATGAAAGTTATCTCTCGACAGCTAAAAATACCATAACAGCCGCGTCTGAAACTTAATTACCACTAAAGCAAGAGGCAGATGCGACGAGCCGCTCCGACTCCATGACGTATTGCTTTCTTCCGGGTTTCTTCGGCGTGCGTAATGCGATTCAAATGAATTTCTAAATTAAACACATTTCCCTCGTCCTTCCATCTGCCATTGCCGCCGGTTTTGCACCGACTGACGACGGTGCACAGCACAGAGACCGCCTGCCTTAGTAGCCGAATAGAATGCAATCGAAAGCGTATTGCCAGCAGACGCACTGCATCAATTCGTTTCGTCTAAGTATAGCAGCTCTTCTAAATGAGCCTGCGGCGGTGGTGAAGACGACCAGCAGCACAGCGCAGCACACAAATCGGTCGTTTCGAAGGTTCCCCGATGCGGTGAAAGTGAAAGACCTTCTTAGAATTTCGATGACGTCAATCGGATCTATTAACGCATGCAAGCTGTTCATAGTTCATCGTGCCAAGATCTTTAATGCCCTTCTTGTTGTTGGTGGCCGCTCTCTATTGCCTGCATCAGCAGCCGTTGCTAAACCGAAAGCAATCCAAAGATCAAGCCCCGAACAGACAAGAAAAGAAATAAAGCCAATATTTTAAAAATAATTCACGCCATTTGGTGGCATGTTCTAAAAATAGCGCCATCTGTTGCATGCAGCGTGCAGCGCTGAGCAGTGTACTTAAATTAAACCGCAGTTCAAAATGAAATTAGCCTGAGTGGTGGTAAATTTAGACACGCTAACTCCTTGCAGCTTGAGGTGGCGAAACGTGCAGCAGCGAAACTGTCACGAAGCCACGATGGGTCCCAGCGGCGCGGCGTGCACCGTCGTTATTCAATTCGATTCGAGTGCGTATCATTTTGATGCTCCACCGGCCTTATGTGACTGCTGCTCTGCCCCTCACGCACATGATGGATCCAACAAAAGATGTAGCGCAAATAATGCTCAAAAATAGACCGCACCGCGCGTATGTTTATTTCGGAACACATTCGACGAGTTACACCTTATTGTTGTGCGGCTGTTGTAGACTCCGCTGTCTGGGTGGGGCGGGGCGGCTCCCCGATTTTGATGGTAAACAGTAGAGGTGCGAATTGTTGTCGATTTTATTTACGGTCCTGTTGGTGATAATTCTCGCTCGCTGGCTCGGGACTTGAATGAATCATTTCGATGATTTTCCTGTTTCGTTTTATTTCGAGGGGATTTTATTTACACGCTTCGATCTAGACACCCGACACATAAAACTGCGGCAGAATATAGCGCGGATCTAATATTGTCTTATTCGTGGATCTATTTTCTCCGCAGCAATTAAGACGAACGCAATTAGTTGTTTGTTGGTGTTTAGTCATTTACCGGGAACTAACCTACGCAACTGATGGGTTGCGTTATGAATTTGATTCAATTAATGCCGTGGGTGGTGATCGATATCACGCGAAACATTGACACGATTAGGGCGTCACGCAGTTCCGTAGAAGAGGTCTCAGGCCCAATTTCCGGAATAGTGACGACCCACATAATGTAAAATGATTTTATGACGGGCCGAGTGATAAGATCATTTATTGTTTCATTCCAGCTGACAGGATATATCTTCGGCTGAGTGCTATAAAAATAAATTGCGGCTGTCGGGATGTGTCAAATGTGCTCCCTAATGTTGGCCCCGATGTCGATGTCGATGGGAGACCTCTCGATCTCTGTAAAAAGGTGTGAAGAGACTTTTATTGGATGCTGAGTCTCTAATTATGCTTTTACTCTTCAATCCACATAAATCTTTCAGTCCTTGGCATCCGCTAGATCCGGAGTCCTATCCCAAGATGTTCTGTTTTCATTGTTTGAGTGGACAAACATAATTTTGTTGTGACCTTGTTTCCTCCTCAGTGAATGTGTGGCGAAGTCCAATTTAATAAATGTGTGCGAGCAAAAATATATCTATTAAACACTCACATCCTTATACAGTGATTGTAAGAACTTGAGTTAATAGGCCTTCGCCCAAGGAATTACATTTAACGCGATAAAACCATTAAAGACACTGAAGACAGGCTTAGACTCTGCTGCCTTGCATGGAATGGTGCCCAAGTGGTTCACTGAATTTCGAGCACAAAAAACACTGAGCATCTAGGATGTCTAAAAACAATACAATGGCAGAAATGGCAGAGATGGCACGAATCGGTGAGATGATGCCGCGTTTCCTGATGGTGGACTAGAAACGGATTGCGGTGAAGATTTCTAAACGGCATTTGGAACTCTTGCAGCTCAGTTAAAGTTTATTTTTACGACGAATCGTAACAGCTGATGAATTCAGGATACACCACTGAAATGAAGAAACAATCAACAGCGTGGACTTCTGCAGCCGAACGTGCATCGGCAAAGCCGAATACGGTGCAAGATATGCTTATTTTGATAAAGAAACCATATTTTTTGGAAGCATTAAGAATATCGTCTGCGTTCAGAAATAAATTCAATTTTGAAAAGAAACATAAATATTTAATTTTACAGTCACTGAGTGCTATCGAGATCAAACGCAGACTTATTCTTGCCAAACGCTCTTTCTATGGGCTCAAGTGACAAGTAGTAGAGTTATAGAGCCGTTGTTCGAAGGACCAAGCTGAATTTATATAAGATACTGATCATCTGACTGTGAGCGGCGCGGCGCGAATTCATGGAAAATCTGTGGATTAAGAAGTACTAGTCCCGTTTGCGTTGATGAATCTGGATTATGGCCCAGGTCCACACCGGATTGTAGCGCCAAATTAAGAAAGAAAGACTTGTCCGCGGTGGCGTAGTGGGTGATTGCCGCACTCTCAGCACGAAACTTCATATGAGTCACTGACAATGCTCAATAAGGATATCTGTCTAGAAAAAAGCTTTTTAAACTTCGCCGTGGAGTCGGCATAAAATTGTAGGTCCCATCATATCGTGATGAATCATGGTTTCTCATATTTTGAATGATCGCTCAGAGAGTACACTTGTCAAGAAAGAGCTTCAAAATATCGACATGTCTGCAGTAGGTATTGCTCGTTGCACTCAAAACGGTCGTACTCACTTCTGCATACTAATTTGTAATTATAGGTAATAGCTTCTTTCAAAGACATTAGACGTCAAAAGTAAATAAAAACTACATTATTTCTACAACTAATCTTTTTAAGGGCCATTGATATGAGACACGAACTGCGAACGCGAACTTTCAAAAACAACCATTCTCTAGCAAATATAAACAAAAAGTTATACTTCTTGATATGCCAACAGACGAGCATTAAATCGAGTTTTTTTATCGAAAAAAATCTCAACAAAGGTTAGTTTAACTATCCTAATTAACGATTTTAAATTGGTTCTTTACGAATCAATCATTTTATTTGCGAACTATCAAGCTGAGAACGAAATACACAAAGAAGGCTCATATGAATGGCCCTTTATCCATCCTTTGGAACATAAGGATATTTGTCGTTTCCAAAAATGATTTCAGCGCCACCTGGACTTCGGCGGACACTCTATCTCTCTTTCAAAAAACTGCTAAGTTACCCACACTACCCACTAGTATTTTTTTTGTTAATTCCCGTTTATAAATTTACTGAGCTCTGTATGGTCTTGTGAATAGAGTTTTATTTTTAAATATAACCAAAAGCACAACCTTTTCGGCAACTCTTGCTGACGTCTTCACTTTATTTTGGTATGCCCTTGGTCTGGGAACATACACGTTCTGATGTTTCTTTTTATGATCAGGCCGGCACTCGTAAATATTTGATATCCATCATCCAGAAACAGAGGTCCGTTGGGAGCATTTTCCACGAACCGACGACATTAAGGTGTTGATGGCTTTCTTTCAATGTGTTCTTCCATGTGAATTTGGTTTTAAAGAAGATGTTTCAGTTTTATAAACCGAGTTGTTAATGCTCTCATATTTCAGTGCTGTGACTGATGTGGTGCTGCACTCATTGGTCCTTAATAACTTGTCTAGTTCGAGGCGGCGGCAACATGTTCAAGTCCGGTCTTGTTTTGGTTTTGCATGTTGTCCAAAAGTAGCCCACTTTTGAACATGGTCGGCTATGCAACAACAACATGGATTGTACTAGGTTAGGTCAGTTTAGTCTTGGGAGGTTAATTGCCAACATGCAGTACAGAAACTAAGTCCAACTTTGGACTCACTGTGTTGCCCAGCGGATCTAGTCGATGCTACTTGATAACATCTTCTAAGCGATGAAAATGGCAGACACTTAATTGCTGAGTTTGGCAAGTTTATAGTGAGGAAATGACTATACAAGCTGCACAATGGCTCACTCCAATTCATCGTCTCTACAACTTCTTCAGAAGTCATTGTATGACAGACATAATTTGAAGGCATGAGATCCAATGGCGTAGTGACCTGCTCACTGTGTTTGGGTCAAACGAGTATAGGGTGTTCATTTGGCATTGTTTCCCTTCAACAGATTTTCACGCAAAACTGGTCTCTTTGTGTAATGTGTCATTTTATTCTTATTCAGTAGATATTGTTTGACAAATCGTCATGAAAAGACACACACCTTAACAACGTCCTCAAATTATTCAGATGAATTACGAAAGTCGGCGTTTTTCGTGCACTTTGAACAACAGATGGTGTGTATCATCGTCATTCCGAGTAGATTATTGCCATTACCATCCGCGAATTGGAGTCTCAGTGTACATTAGTGGATGACAAGCGACCGAATAGACCATATCCAACTCGATTCTGTATTTGAAAGCCAACATTACTCGCGAACCAGTTGCAAGGCTGGAAGCAGTGCACCAAAATTTGGCCTTCAGAATGGACTTTGTACGTCGTAGTCACGGGGAATATTTGTACGGAATTATATTCAAAAAGTAAATATCGAACACTGTTCTTTAAAGCCATAATAACGTTTCCACCATCCAAATTAATTTGTATGAATTTTACTTAAAGTTTAAAAAACACTTCTTGTTGAATCACCCATTAGTTCTAAGTAGTGCCAAACAGAGAATGCGTACAAAATTTGTCAAAGATCTTCAACTGATTTCTCCCCAGCTGACCTACATGACATCTCGCTTCATTTGCGTCTCCAGCAAGATTGTCATCGCGCTTCAGACACAATCTCCAAACCTGCCCCTTGCCCTAGTTCTTAAATCTGTTTAAACAAAGTTTTGCTCACATTTGCTTTTCAAAACAAATTTACACACAAATTTAGTTTTGACATTTCAACTCAAACGACCATCGCATCCGATGGGGCAGGAAAATATGCGTCGTCCACTCGGGAGTGCTCCAGGAAAAAAACATTCAAACATCATCTAGGCATGCTCTTTGTTTCTTTCAACCGAGAATGTCCCCGATGGGAACCCTAAACGCTTGTCACTTGTGGAAAATTTGTTTTTCTTTATCTTAAAGTTATCCAAATCCATTGAATGTGCCTCCTGACACCAATGATAAACTTAATCTCACTCGGTTTTCCCTCTTGGGCAGGCGTTATTGTTCCGGTTACCCAACAGAAGCCCACTCCATCCGCCTGGCCACCAATGCTCTTCAAATCAAATTGCTACTCTTTCAGTGGTTACAAGTTGCCAACTTCTGTCGATTGGAACCGCTTGACAATGTGTATCTAACAAGCAGCTCGGGTGCGAAAAAAAAGGTACAGTCTTTGTCTGCGGTACAGGCGCAATCAAGGCACCGAGGGTTCTTTCAGCTCTCGAAGTCCCATTCACGACAACAGGGAATTGCTGTGCTGATTGATGTCACTGTGGCTTTCCAGCACGTCCCAATGCAAATTTACTCCACGATGCATGCATGCATGCATGTATGCATGTGTACACGTCGTCGATACATCTTTGAATTGTAACATTGCTGATTGTGGTTTTCTTTCTTTTTGTCTCGTTGCAGTACATCGGCTCGGAAGAGGTGACCAGACCAAACACTCGTGCAGAGATCGTCCAAGCCATGCGTCGCATCCGGGTAAGTACACCAGAGGACCGTTGCAATTGCGGTCACAACGGGCGGAATTTATTTTAATTAGCAAATCCTACACAGGAGCGGGTGGGCCTGGGGTAGTTTATTTTGATATTTTTTTGCTGCATCGCGTCTGTGTTGGCAGATTGATATGATTTTGGTTGTGGAACGAACACTACGAAGAGGGCTGGCGCTGTATTTATTTAATAATGCTCTGTGGTCCAGAAGTCGATTAATTTACTCCGAACACGTTGGCTGCGTAATTAGTGCTCACTGCGGTTGTGACCAGTCATGAATATTTCATCGCCGAATGATGGTGATGATGATGTTTGTCATGTGGTGCTGCCGGAGTCCGCGGATGCTGCGGGTGTGTCCAGGACACGGGTTGCATTGAATAAGCTTGAATGGCAGTGCAGGGGCTCTCGGTAAATAATGATTTTTTCATTGGAATATTAAATAATCGTTTTGTGCGAGCTTCTGCCTTCCGGGACCGGTAGGGAGTGGAGTGGTTTTCATTAAGCAGTTGGCGGGTATTACAACAACGGCTGGTGGCATGCTCATTTACTTAGATAAAGGGGTGATTTGCGCTGGGGGCAGGACTGACAACTTCGCCTTCTTGTTGTCCCTGTGGTCGGGTGGATGCCGAGACATCTGCGCCGGGCATAGGCACTATCTGTGGCCGATGGCGAAAATGATTAAGTTGGAGCCATCAGTTGTGCGCCTTTCGAGTTTGCCTCTGCCGCAGAGTCCTTTGAGTTTAACGATTCAAATTGTCTGCGAAATATTAATGAGACTTTTGATTAGCAGTGATTAGGGCGATGGAAATGAGAGGTCCCTTTGAGCTGCCCGATACCTTCTGCGCTCGATTATCAAGATCCAAGAAGATTGATACGAGGGGGATAGATTTATCGGCGTAACATCTTGATGTGAGATTTATGTGGCCACAGTCGTGGCGACCTTGGGTGGTTCTCATCACAAGTCAGCAAGAAGATGAACGGTTGGTGTGTCGTCAAGTCAAATCTATGATTGTGACGGTATTGCCTGACAAGGAATGCTACAAGACAAACGAGTCGGGCCGACATCGAATGACGTAAATAAAGTCGGACATTTTTAGCGTGACACGATGGCAGCTATAAAACCGACGACGATTAATCATACGTGCGCCTGCCAAGCAACCAATCGATCACGCACTGACGCACAGGAGAATTCTATTTTTCAGTGGTGTCCTACAGGTTGGGCTGTAAACTAGACTTCTGTTGTTTGTAACGTTTCACGTGAATTTGATATAGAAACACGAAAACACGCCGATTAGCAAGTGTTCTTAGAAGTGGGCTAGAATCACTTCGATGTGTGAGACAACAGGGGTTGCGGAAGAAGCTCAATTTATGAAGGAAGTCATATAGAGACATGCCTAGGATGATCATGCTCTCAATAGACTTAGGTTAGGTCAGTATCTGATTGTACTGAGCAGTCGCATAGGCTCATTGTGCTAGGACGCGGATCGGGGGACTCCTACTCTGTACTGCTGGCTTACACCAGCAGTACTTAACTCGCCTACGTTGTAGAAGAATTAAGTTCCCACCCAAGTAGTCTTCGTGTGAGGAGGTAGCAACAGGAAGCGAGGAATTTTGCGAAGGCTCATTCCTCTTCTTCGTGCCATTTTTCCTCTTTTTCGTGTCATATTATTTCTTCAAACCACCACGCAACACTACTTGTGACCACTCATATAACATAAGACAGATTATTGGGCAGCTTCAGTGTCATTCAGTGAGTGGATGTGTTGCAGAGTTGGCGGTTCCTGGGGTAAGATCTTTGAATGATACGCCCAGTTCTTTTCCCTCAAAGATACTCCATAATTAAAATTGGGGTTCTGAGCTAGGAAAGTGGAGATGGGATAATGTTTGAAAAAATAAAGCAGAAACTCTAGAAGACTTCGAACGGACAACTGGAAACAGTCTGTTTTAACTTACATTCGTATTTATCAAGCTTACTCGACCATAGAGGGTCTGAGACTGTGTTTCGCAGCGTTCCAACGTTAACGATTCCGGGCACATTGCTTCCGGCCATCAAGACCAAAATATCTTGCGGTCACGATTACTTGGTCTTTATACCGAACAAACTATGTTAGCATAGGATTGGATTAGATGAACAAGCACTTTCTGATTTCCTAAAGCTAAGCTAGCCTATTTGCATTAAAATAAGAGGAATTGTCTGTCCAACCGAACTTCTCCAGATGGACTTGAATGTGTGGTCTTAGCATAAATGGTCCGATGGCAACGATTTTGTTCACCAGAAATATAAATGCCCCAAATGGACCCAGTAACATTTAGAGGATATAGCTGCTAGCTCTCTGATCCTGCGAATTACTTAAGCCGCATCCTGGATTAGAGGCGTAGGTGGAAGGCGAACATAATTTAACGAATGAGAAAAGCTATGCTGATCTTTGACTGCAAAAAGAAATCTGTTAAGTTGTAAAAAAATGTCATCAAACCATTCTGTTGTACAACAGTTGGATGGTGCAGTTGGTTGAGTGCATGGATAGAGGGGTCCCCGGTCCCCGGAATCCCAGTGAAAGCAAAGTTAATACGCTTTATCCGGTTTTCAAATATGGTTCAGTCACTATTTGCCATTGGGAGCAAATTAACTGCACGTTTGAGTTGTCGATCAGTTGTAGTAGTCTGTTTAGGGGTATTAGAATGGACGAACATGGTCTAAGTGTGCTGGCGATTTAGCTGCCCTCTTAACTACCTACGTTCATTAATTACCGAGACTCTTTGCTTTGAACGCTGTTGCCTTTGTGTCACTTTTTAGGTTATGCATCACGACATAGAGTGAACATTGCAGACAGAAGGGTGCACAGGACATATAAGAGTACTTGATTTTAAATTAAGTAACGTTGAAAAAAGCAACTGGGTGTGTTCTTTAGCTATCTAGCCTCTCCACAGCCGCCTATAATTTTGCACAAGTTGGTTGAGACTTGAGGACCTTCTCCACTTGGGTCCGCCATCAGTTTCGTGGATGTTGCGCTGTCTCACTGGTTCGGAGTTGAAGGCTCTTAGGCCTGGAGCAGTGTTGTCCAGGTTTCAGGAGCTCACACAAGAAGTTTATATAAGCGTTTTTTAGGAGACTTATCCCTCGGTAGTTGGAGTACATTTACATCAAACATTAAAAAATAGTTTTGAGGGACCAATCGACTCCTATCGACCTCCAATCGAATACCTACAACGCCACGTTCAAACACTCAACTGGGAGGATATATCTTCGGAGTGAAAGAAATTTCATCATGTTCTTTGTTCCCAAATAGAAAACGTCCCACATTGGCCTCAAATAAATCTGGTAACTGTAACCATGTGCATGTTTATGGACTAGAAGTGACAGTTTTGTTTATTTGTTAAATAGCACAAGTCCAAAACAGCAGTGCTCCTCCAACTCACTTACATACCTACGTCTTCTGAATGGTATACAGAAATAGTCTTGTCAATAGGAAATTCGAACACACGACATCACCGTATTGCTTCCGTTAAACAATTTAAAAGTAATATAGGAATCTCCTCTCGCGAATAGTTTCTTGATTACAGCGTTTTTCAAGTCGATGTGGCCGCGATTCTAATATCAAAACTGATCAGGTTATGCAGACAAAGTGTCACTGAGTCAGTGTTGGTGAACACGGCGACACTATGACACCACAAGGGCATACTGTTACCAAGGACACGCACAAGAGGGCAGTTTCGTGGAAAAGAGGACTGCACTGGGAGAATATCTGGCAATCCCGTATGAATATATACGCCACTTAGCTCTATAAGAAAAAAAAACTGGAAGTTCTGGATAGAGTCAGAACATCGATCGAATTAGAGCAGCTACAAGGGCTCTATGGCAGGCGCCGAGCAAGAAGAAATCATCATCGCTGATCGGTTTTAGTCGCAAGGAAGTATGCGTGCGTGGAACACATGCATTGCTTCTGAACATAATGACTTTTGCAGAAGCTGAAATGTGGAAGAAATAGAATATGTCTAACATCAGCTCTGCGAATGCCCAGCTCTAGCAAAACCCAGTTCCCAGGAAAACACTCCGACAGACAAGAGTGGCTAACGATCGGGTGAATCAGAGAGGACATGCCATGGGCAATCGTCTTTGGATCACGAAATGGTACGGTCGTTGATTTATTCGTGGTAGAAATCCGACTTTTTTTTTGTATTAGATGTGTTACTCCTACGCTGAGGTTGTGTTGTGGTTCACCTCTTTCGAGCTGACGGAGTATCCTTGTTTAGCAAAAGCCTCTCAAACTTCGCCGTTCAGAGTCGGCCCCTCTACTCGTGGGAAAACAATAGAACACACATCATGAGTGCTGTTGTTGCGGAATCTGGAACCGAATCCACCGCCAACTCATATGACGTATATTGTAGTGCTGACGTTGTTCCTAAACCAATTTCTAAAAGCTTCTACACATGATCATGTGCGTCAAGCGAATAAAATGCGAAATTTCGGGCCCAAAATGCAATCCAATGACTTAAAGTAGCCTGATGGGGGAGAGTAATAGAAACTCGCAACTGAGTGTCTCATCGTTCAATAATAGACTTCAAATTCCGTGCTGTAACAAAGTAGATACACGTTACATCTTCAACCCCTGCAAAGAACTCAAATTCAATTTAAAGTCAATGTCACGGCATTGCAATGAAATGAAAATAAATGTGTCGGAGAACCGGAAATTATTTCTTTCCAAGTGTGAATAAATTGTAACCTCCGACCAATCGATTCGTCGTCCCTTTCACATATCATTTATCATTTAACTTGCAGGAAATGAATATGAAAATGTCTGCAGCGAAAAAGTTATTTCCGACATAAATTTGGATAAATTCCAAGGCTCCCGAAATTCTAACATCAGACAAAAACGCATGCGGTTGAGGGAAATAAACGAGGAATATGTTGCTTAGAACAATCCCCATTAACGTGGAAGGCAAGAGGAACTTTTCAATTAAAATTCAAATCTACCCCAACTGCCGGCACCGACCTTCATTAGCGCAGGTATGGCATGTCCACAAATTTGCACACAGTTCCCCGTCCCTCCCGCTGAATATTTTATATTCAAAACCTGTGTGTAGGCGGAATCAGCGCCAGCTTGCCACCCAAGTTACTTCGTTATATGAGGCGACTTCGAGGTGAAATCCATTACCCTTCATCAAAATGAGGACCTTTCGAAATTTGTTAGGGCACGCATCTTGAACAGCCATTGGCCGTGTCGCCCTCATCAGGTATTCTTCAACCAACGCCCGTACCTCAGCCGATAATCGCAGCAATAAATCTCCTCCGGGTGCGGAGATCCGCTGAAAAGCTAGACAACTCCAGCTCGCTTGCTCATTTCGATTCGGAACCCTTTAAGGATCACAAACGGACCATGGCAGAGCTTCTGATGTAAACTTCATCACATCCTCACCCTCGTTGGGGCTGGTGAGGGACCCCCAACTCGGTTCGCATTTATGTAAATACCAATTACATCTGAAATGTGTATCCTCATGCATGCGGGGGCGCTTTATCGGTGTCATCCCTGGGCACAGATACTCGGAAACTTGTTGAATCGTCTGTGGGGCGGACTGCCGGGAATGGGCATGCCATTCGACAGTCGCAAAGCTTTGAGCATTTTCCCCGAACTGAAACCAAAACGTTTTGCATGCAAATGTCGTGCAAACGTATAAAATTTTAATGAGAATTTTCAATGCATACACACATGTGTTATCCTGCTGCAGGATAATAGACCATACGACGTCTGTAGTTGGAGACGAGCACTGACAGGGCAGCGCTGACAGTAGTTGCGGCAATAAACTGAAGTACCACACCCTGCCCACAGACAACTGCGGAAGAGCAACAAACAGGATAACAACTGCTCCTTGATGAATTATTCCTGTGACTTATATTTTACATTCTGTCAGCTGAACAATGAATTTGGGAATCAACTCGGTAGCTGCGGGTGGGTGTGTGCGTGCTGACTGTAAAAGGGCACATCACCGGATTACCGACATTTTACAGTCAGTGGTTGTAACGAGTGCAGGATGTGCTGTGGATCCTAAAACCGATTTTCAAGGATGAACGTAAAATGTGTCTTTGTGGCGAGCATACCTTCAACACAGTTTTACGGGCTTGGGAATAAATATTTGGTGCTGAAATGTCGCAGGAGAGTATAAACTATTTGAGAACAATTCGGAAGCAACACTTTAAGGACTAAAGCAACTAAAGTACTATCCAATCTATTTTGCATGGGTTCATTGTCTACCAAGAAAGAGGGGGACTATGTGGTCAATCGTGTGGTCAACTTTATGACTCCTACGACTACATTCAATGTGACACCCAAGATGTGGTTCGAACGGAATTGTAGTCGAGTGTCAGCTGGTAGTTTGGTTGACATCATCTTTTTGACGAACCTTGATCACTATACGACACGCGAGAGGCCTACTGTTCGAGGTGACCGTGTGTAGCTCCTAGACTAACCACTTGTGCGATTGTTAACTCACGAATGGTGGGGACCTAAAATGTTTATGCCTGAACACACAATCCTACGTTGGCTTTGCTTCCAAATTGACATTTGAGTTGATAAACTAGGATTGCTGTCAAGCATGCTTTGACAGAGCATGGTCATAGCACGTAGTCTTGTGGTTCTCGCCGACTTCAAATAGACTTACTTGCTTTAGCTTAGGATACGAAGCGCTTAAGCAGTATGGCCTGATGTCCTTGGTCTGCATTTGTTTGAAGTCAGTTAGTTTGAAGTGGCTCATAATGAGCTTCGACCATACTAGGTATCGTCAAAAGATCGCCTCTAGATCAATCCATCTCTGCTGCGGCAGTAAACCAAGCTTTCAATGAAGCCTAACCAGCTGAGCTGCTATTGATTTTGGTTCTGTAAGAAATAAAAGTCAATTACATGTCAGAACACCTGCGATCGAACTTGAGTCAGATGATCCGTGACGTGTTGCAAGCACACTGACTTTGCGTATAAAACTGTTTGCACTTCGAGGGGTGATGCAATTTCGAGTGTGATGTGGCCGCGAACTTGGCAAGCTATTCGACTCTTCAGTTGGCTATGTAAATTCATTACGGACCGGTTCACAACAGAGGCTGTTGAAATTTCACACATCTCTAGAAGATAGCATGTAGACTTATAAAATTAGTTCCAGATCACTGATCACTGCCTTCATGGCCGTACAAGTACTACGTTTATATTAAGCGCTTATTGCGTTCCGCAAACGGGCACAGGGCAGTGATTTTCAAAATACCATACTCGTAAGTCTACTACCGAAATCTTAGTGCTGTACATATCTTCGTACTTAATCCACGAACGGTGTCCATGGAACCGCAGAGCTTTCCATTCTTGGTATCAACACAACACTTAGTTGGAACGATTACATATTTGAGGTCGCCAAAAATACTGCGAAATGTTTAGGTTTCCTTAATCGATACAAGAAATATTTCACTCCCTTTTGGCTTTCATTTATAAGGCGTATATCCGCCCCAAGCTTGAGTACAACGCTCCGATTTGTTCTGGTGCCCCCAAGACCACCCTGCACCTACTAGATATAATCCAAAAGCGAGCGATAAAACTTATAGGACACAACAATATCGCAGAGTCATTGGATTCGCTCGAACATCGACGTACCATCGCTTCTTTGTCCGTATTTGATACTCGTCTTGCCAGGAATGCTCATCAGTTTACCCTGAAGCCTTCTTTTGGACGCGCAATTAAATTTAGAGATTCATTCTTCAGCCGCACTACCCGAATATGGAATGCTCTTCCCAGTCCAATATTTCCCACAGACTACAACCCGCAGATATTTAAGAACAATGTGGACAGGTACCTCCTCTTCCTTTCACTCTCTATACCTTCGGCCCGTGCTGTGTCTTGACCCCGAACACTTAAGGGTATTACCAAAAGCTTGAGTGCTCGCAAATTATATAAAAAAAACTTCGATTCACCGGCCAAAAAGTATCAATTGTGGGAGTTCTTATCAACGCCGTATCTAGCGACATTCATGGGTAAAAATGTGACCTATTCTGTGTATGGTCGCATTCGCATAATAGTGGTGACACACTTACAACGTTGTACAGTAGAATAGGTTAGGTTAGGTTAGGTATGTGGGCTGTCAGCGAAATCACTAGCTCACTTAAAACATGTTGGTCTATTGTAATACCCATAAACAGACTACTACCGCTGATCGACAACTCCAATGATAGTTCCGTTTATTTGATCCTAACGGAAAATGGTGACTGCCTCTAAAAACCGGAGAAAGCGTATTAGGTTTGCTTTCACTGGAATTCGAACCGGGGACACCCCCTTAACCACGGGCAGGCACTTTTTTAGACAGGACTACCCTGTGGGATTGAACCCACAACCCCCAGCGTTGGAGGCCATGCTCCTTTTATGAATTTTTGTTTTATTTTTATTTACTTACAGTCTAGCTTGACTATCTAAGCGGGTGCTGTTCTAATCTAAGATGTGCCTAAACGTAGATCAGAGTTTATACACCTTGCTTCGTCGGCCACGGTATATGAATCCACCAAATCTTAATTCCAACCCTCTTCACCTTTCAAATGAGCACCTGTAGTTTATGCGTAATCGGCTTTATTTGATTTATTTGGATTTATCTACGGGAACAAATGCCATGAACAACGAACAACCACCAAAATCCATGTATATTTAAAAAATCCCTTGTAGACTCCCTTACGCCCTTATAATCAGACTGGCAAGCAGCACAGTCAGCATGTATCAACAAGCCGATACATTATGCCCTTCCCCCGCCCCAACGAGGACTTAATGGAATAGATACAATCCGAATTGAAGTCTCTGCTGTTGAATCAAATTCCCGAAGCAAAGTTCCACTCAAGTAATTTATTCCAACTTATGTACGAGTATTTACAAAATAATACCCCAACGTTGAGATATACGTACGACGACGCGACGTCCGCATTAGACTTTCATCGCACATGCCCTCGTTGTAGGTATATGAACACTTCAGCTAAATCCACTTAGTGAAGCATCTCCACGCACACACGCTGCCACATACACGCACTCCCATTTGATAATAACACTTCTACGTCCCCAATTACCATAGCGCACCCTCCTCTGGCAGCCACCCATTCAAGCGAAGGATCCTTTAAGCTTAATCTGAATACAAAAGAGGAACTTCCACACACCGGGGCTGGTTACAAATTTTCACAGTGAAACTTTTAATGGGCAGAGCGGCATTGACTACTGGGGTTGGGCTGGCCCGGAGAATATGGGTGTGGGCTTCAGTGGAAGTCGGGCGGCTGGTTGAACAAAAAGTTTCTGCGCTATAAATTTAGTACTTTGACACTGATACAAATACGCGCAGTCTGAGAGGCATAGGCTAAGGACATTAATAACGACGAGGACGGGAGCCAGCGAGCAAGGACTAAGGTGGAACGCAGTCGCCTGCTTTTAAATAACCAAAGTGGCGTGGCATTATGCTGATAACAGGCACTGTTTGTGGTTCTTACACCAGTAATGCTAATGCTAAGGTCATTAGGTACTGTCTTGCCGTGAAAAAGACATTGAGGACGACGGCACCGCACCCCTCGACAGAGGCAGAGCCACTCAAGCGATTATGCAAATTGTTTTCCACAGACAGACAGAGAGAACACGGGTAATTAACGATTCGCCTACCAGTTCTGTGCGTCCCATTTGGATTTCGTCCTCATCGAGGCTCGTCACGAGTGGATGAATGGATGGATCCACCCCGGCCCAGCTCGTTTAATTGCAAATTTAATTCTCAGTATTGTCTTTCATCATCGATGGAGAGGATAGGTAATTTCGTTAGGGCTGTCAAATTTGACAGGATCAAGTGTCGCCGTGTGCGCGTGTAGGTGGTGGCCCGAGCCCCCGAGGATGGGGCGAAGACATTTTTTTATTTTTATTCCTTGTGAATTCGAGTTTTTATCTTTTCGTCTTCTTTTTTTTTTGTGTATTTTCAGTATGACTACAAGGTGCGAAATGAGAAGAAGAAAAAAGTGACGATCACTGTGTCGGTAGATGGGGTGAAAGTGTTGCTCAAGAAACGAAGAAGAAAAGTAAGTATTCAACTGTTGCGATGAGTTTAAGGATGTGGGTTAATTTATTTCTTTTTGCAGAAAAAGCAGTGGGTTAGTGAACCGGAGGAGTTCCTGTATCATCCCATTTATAGGATATTCTACGTTTCACATGACAGTAGCGATCTCAAGATATTTAGTTATATTGCCCGAGATTCTAGCACCGATAAATTTAAGTGTGCAGTTTTTAAGAGCAACAAAAAGGTGAGTCTATTCTGCGTTTTAAAGAGGGGTTTATATATTTAAGCATGCATGTTCATTAGGTCGACGATCCATTGAGGGTCCAAACCTTGGCTATATTTAATATGTTCAAGCAAAAATGCGAGTAGTTTTTAAGATATAATTGTTGACTGCGTTGCAAACAGATCAAATCTTTAATGCAAGTTGCCAGACAACATTGACAAGGGTCAAGGAAATAACCGAGTTTTCTAGTGGGGTTCGGGGTGTTAAAAAAGATTTAAGTAAAAATTAAGTATCGCCGTGCGCATAGTCCCGCGCGGGACAATCTCGGTCACATCGCCCAATGTTGCTCGATATTTCAAGTTATATCGGCGTGAGATAACCATGCCCTCAAGTCGCTCATGCAGAATGTCCATTGTGGCACATAACATTAACTTAAGACCAAACAAATTGGTCTTCATTGAACGGTAGCACTCTTCATTGAAGGACTGAACCGATTGTGCCACCGCCCCACAATCCTCGCCAAATAGTGGCTTTCCGCGATTGCATTGGATCTCGTGTGGATTCTTTATTATTTTCTTTGTGTCGTGCTTCCCTTCCGTCTTCGATTCGGACCAATTGACTATCATTCGCCGGTCTGTTCTCTGCTATTTGTTGGTGGACATCAGAGACACGAATGAGTCAGAGAATCGGTAGTATGTGGTCAAATCTGGCAATTTCGATTGTTGACGTCTAAAAATGTAAATGAAATCAGCAAACGGCTTTCAATTTCTGAACGTAGTCAGCGAGAGCGAACACACGGCATTGTCTATTATCGTTTTCCATCAACTCCTGGGACAGTTGGAGTTTGTACTGATGTTGGCCTCTGCCGTTCTGTGCGAAAACCTTTGTCAACTTGGTGATCAGTACTCATCAGTTCACCCGGCGGCAGATTCTGGAAAACACCCAACAAATGTCGATCGACACTGATCTACTCGACGTATAGAGCCGATCTATACTGCGTCATGTCTAGTTTTGACATTCCTGCCAAACTCGTCAGGTTGTATAGCAAGGCGACTGCTCCATCAAGGTGGGTAACAAACTCATCGAGACCTTCAATGTCAAACAAGTTATTTGGGCGAGGCAGTGCTCTGTCATGTCATATCTGAGAATATTGTGCAAAATTCAGCGCCAATATTCGAGGCACGACCTTTCAGAAGTCCGTCCGTGTGGATGACATTGACGTGATTCGTCGAACACCGTGAGCCGTCAATGAGGCGTTTGTTGGCATTGAATCGGAAGTGTCTAAAATGGGACGAGGGCAAAGCTAAGGATATTCTATCTTCCGGTCAACATCGACGCCTTGGTCAGAATGTCACAATGGGCAGCTACAACTCCGAAGTCCGTTCGTAGGGTGCGTAGGCCCTCCTGCCTGCCTACGTGCCATCCTGTGCGATTCGCAGCAATTTGTTACAGTTTCACTAGTCTCCACGATCAGTTTCGCCCTTCTGACGTCTGAACTTTGCACTCCGGCCGCAGAGACCGTCTTAGTCATAACTTTCCTTTGAGAGCGGTGGAACTTCCAAGGCTCCCTACTTAAAGTTATCCGATTAATCTTAAGTGGAAAAGCAAAGATTCATCTTATAGCAATCTGCTTGCGTCATCCATAAGTAATCACTGTCCCAGCCCTCTCCCTCCACCACCCCATACATCCGGCCACCTTCAACCTTGAACTTGGAAATAGTAAAGTGGTCATAAAACAAGTTCCACCCTGAGTCGTGCAAATCGAGGCCACACTGACTCAGATACTGGGCTATCGATGAACTTATTGATGGGTTCAGGGTCGAAAGAAACCGCCTGTCGACAATCAGATACCAAATCGATACACGACCATCAGAGTGCCTGTTGGAGATTTACCGCCACACATCCGTTTCCTGTGCCAGTGTTGATTGAATTTAATAAGGAAATTCGAGTGGAAGCGACCGCTTCAAGTGTATCCGCAACGCCTTGCATAATTTATAGCATCTTGAGTTGAACACACACGAGTATAGATGTGATAGCTCTTAATTAATTACCTGCGTTAGTTGCGTGCAAACATAATGGACGGCATTTAGTGGTGGCCAATCTATCAACGTGCTTACGAGTGTAATGTCAGGGAGCATCTGTCATGGGATAGGCGTACCAAGCCCGAGTGAATCATGAATGATTTGGATAACAAATTACATTGTTGTCCTGCATTCGTTTGGACAGAAATTCGATGAATATTGGATCAGACTAATGAGGGTGGGAGGGAGTACATGTGGGAAATGCTCTTACTTGCTATTATTAGAGCGGATTCATCATGAGTTGTAGTAAAGAAGGAAACTCACATTCGACTAGGAGGGATGAGGTTTTCATTTGGAGAGGCGTACCAACAGTTCATGAAATTAAGCATGAAGCTTAACCTCCGGACATGGGATAGTAAAGCCTTTTGGGAGTGCTCTATTGGGAGTGCTTCAATGGAGATTAAAGGCATGGACTGTGTCTGTAGTCACATCTGTAGTCAGGCCTAAAAGTATGTAGTTGCATTTCTTGAACTGCAACCTTCTTGACCGAATTCAAGGATTGGCTAGCAAATGTACTAGAGGGTCGTTAAGGATAAGAACTCTTCGCTAAGTTCAAGCACTGGTCAGGTGCTGTTTACAGGAGCCGCACCCTGCGCCCGCTAAATATGAAATGCAGCGATTTTTCAGAAAAACTGAAGAAAAATGTGTACTCATAGGTATGTCGAGTTGGGGATTTATTTTTTTCTCTCGTGATCTACAAAGAGACGGCCGTAGTCCACAATTTCTCGAACATTTGCGACAAGAAAAAAAATTCCATGTGAATTAAATGTCAGGGTTTGCGAAGTTCGCTATTCGCAGGTCGCAAGTCGCAGCTTATGTGTACTTCTTCTTCTTCTTTGGCTAGCGCAACAGTCCGGGTTGGACCTGAGCCTCGACCAACATTCCAGCTACGCACGCTCAGCTGAGTGAGGTCCCTTTCAAGATGCTTACGTCCTTCGGGGTTGGAGTCGTAGAGTTTTCCGGCCGTAGCATTATTGTCCGTTCGCTCTACATGACCTAGCCATCTGAGACGAGTGACTCGAACTCGTCTGACCAGATCGCAGTCGCTGAGCATCCCATACAGTTCGTCGTTCAGTCGCCTCTTCCAAATACCATCAGTACATACGGGACCAAAGACAATACGGAGGACTTCCTCGTCCGCTTGGGACCATGTCCATGCCCCAACGCCATACAGCAGGACTAGAACTATTACGGTATATATATGTATATACATATATCTCCGCGGAGGTGTCATTGCTTGCGTTAACTTCGGAGTCCATATAGACAAAGTCTTTCACTACTTCGGAGTTATAGCTGTATATAGTGACATCGGTGTTGGTGGACCTTTTACGTAGACAGCGTATACTTTGTTTTACCCTCAGCTTATGTGTACTCATTACTTCGTTATCAGGCCTACGAAACAAGGTTGGTCTGAGCCTGAGCAACGGGTGCATTCCATTTTTGATGTCTTGGATCCCTAAAATTATGCTAAATCAGCACACAAAATTCACGAGGATTTATAGGTTTTCGCAGCATGCTCAAGACGTATTAGATGACAGATGACGGAAGCAGTGTTGCACATAAAGCTACTGTGGAAATTCTTAAACTCACTGACTTTCCAAACGACTCTCGTATTATAGTATTCACCTCATATAGGCGCCGCAGCACTATGTGAGTTTCACTAGACATGGCTCATGGGACTATCACTTCTCCCAAGAGACCCATATACCCATACACCATATACCACGCCCTTCACTACGGCCAAACATCACATAAAACGACCTCTTTAAAGCCCCATTCCCTAATGAGGATGAGAAGTTCAGCACTTAGAACGCATATCCCTTTGAATTGGAGCCTGGCGCTTAACGCACTTTCACAATCGCACCCCTACACTGCTGGACATGGTACTACCTGTGCAGATTTACATTTTTTCGTGGAACTCTAAGCCGTTGAGTATTTTTGCCACTCACAATTTATGCACGTTTTCCGCGTTCTTGACTAATTTCGTGACTGTCCTGTTCCGTGTTTTCTTTTTATTGCCAAAACGATGCTCCCAGTTAGGGAAGTTTTATTGCAGTCTCTAAGACCCCTTTTAATCCTTGTAATTCACAGAGCATTTAATGTCCTTCTTGTTCAGAGCAGAGCTGAGATAATCTTGGAGAACATCGCAATCACCTTCTTGACTGCCGCGAGTTATGTTAATTTCCCTGTTCTTCACCTTAGCAAATTTTTACCCTTCAAATGGCAGCATAAAACTGAATTTAAAACCGTGCTTATCCTACGAGAGATGTCCTTATAAAAACAACCACCGTTCCAGAGTAGAACACCTCCATTTCATCGCCCGCATCACTCTCAAAGCCGTGCAATGATTCAACCAGGAAAAGTAGCTCATCATTAATCCGCCCCAAAACGTGTTGAATAATTGATCAAACATGATCCATTCCTTTTTTTATCGGCAAGCGTCAGACGCTAAACCGCACTTTTATCGCTTCAAAATGTGCCGCCGTTTTTTATCGCATTTATATTTCCGATCCCGGCATTTATTGCCCAACCTTCTGTGCATATCGCCACGAAATTAATGCATTTCATTTCGCCCGCATTAAGGCGGCCAACTGAACCAATCCCTCACCCTGCGGATCTAGACTTGAAAAAAATTACCCTCATATCCTTAATAATGACGGTTACCCTCGCATGGTTATTGTTTTTTCATGGCCAAAAGAAAGGGGAAGACCGAACTTTTATCCTCATTCAGATTGTGCGGTTTATGGTTTACGACGCTTTCTACGCCTCTCTCCCCCCATCCCTCTACACTCGCAGAGATACGATGCCACCGCCGCGCCGCTGGGAAAAGGATAACATGAGGCACAGACAAAAAAAATACCATCCTCAGGCAGTCATTCGTATGAATGTGAAATGACTCTTCCCGCAGACGACACAGAGTAGGCGGTGTCTCTGCCCCCCTCCCCCCCCCATCGCTCCACCCGGCGAGGATAGCAGGTTTAAATGTTAAGTCGTTCAGATGGAAAATTCAAATTTGATTTCATTCTCAACGTACACACACGACCGGCTGCCGACGACTTCGTCTTCATCTGCGGCTTCATTTTCATCTACCGTTTGTTTATTTGTTCTCCGCTACATTTGCCATTCGCCGCAGCGAATTGATCTCGAAGAGGGGCGTTTATAGTGTCGGCTGGGCCCCACAGCCAAAAAAAAACCACCCAATAAGGAAGGCAAGGCACATCGAAATCGTCAAATAGCCGAATGATCCATGTTGTGTGTATTTAAAAATTGAAATTTTCAAAATAATAAAAGCGACACGAGAGCCGATGGCGTCGCAAGGGGGATGTTGTGTATTTTCTTGGCCCCATTCCAGGCGACCGCCAATCTCTGTCTCTCAGATTTAATGTACTCGCTTTTGGCTTCGGTACGAGGCGGTAGTAGCATCGTAATGAGTTGTCCATACATCAGATGGTATTTTGGGACAGCGAAAAAGAAGATTCATATTTGTACATGCGTCTGTTGGGGGATAAGGTGCTCTTGCCGATACTCGAAGAACACACTCAGCGTTTACGATTTGTGGTTTTAGGGTGTGCATGAAAAATGATGTGTATATCGACTTGTTTAATCTACAAGTTGCCTCGCCTTTATTTGAACATCTCTTTCAGAAGGAAATTCAATTTTGAACATTTCCTTGTGTAGACGATGTCCTGGTTGCTGCAGGCGGTGAGCTGTTTGAAAACATTCACAGAGTGGGGGATGTGGAGGCTCCTCTAAGCTTCCTTTGAACCCTAGTCTATTCTGTTATTATCCATGTTCCTTGATGCGAAAAAAGAGGATGCAGACAAAGTATGTCATTCATTCATGTCACTAGGCCTTCACGCAAAAAGACTGGGTCTATTTTTCAATGACTTCTGCAGAAGCTGCCTAGACCTCCTTTGCAACTGTCCTGCTCTTGCCTCAATCAAGAAAGCCACCATAGGCTCCTACTTCTTCGACAGTCTAAACGACCTTAGCAAAACACCTAGCTAGTCAAATTTGCTGAGAAAACCAACTGGCTGTCATAAACCCTCTTTATTTTCCTATTGGAACACCCAGGTGGCAGTACAATGGGCCTACTTTGGCCTAAGTGCATTAATGCCAGCACCTACCAATCCCCTGAGGTCTTTCAATGGCCACCGTCCTGAACAAGGATGCTTTTGGTTTCTCGAACAAAGCGACGATGTATTCAATTGTGTGACGCTTGATTTCTGAAAGTTGTTTGATCTGACCATGTGTTCATATTTATTTAATTTCCATTCAAAACATGTGAACTTGCATCTGAGACACTCGTGAGACCATATTGGGGACTCAGCGTAAAAGCAACAGACTGTCCTGGTTGTCTGCCTTAATTCACAAAAAAATCACCGTCAGGTAGTAGCCAATTCATTTTCACAATTTGTAGTCGGTTTCCGGTCTCACTTCGGTTGTGTCACGATGTCTCTTAAAGTTCATCAATTTATTGCTGTCCAGCGGTTTGTGAAGCATAACAAATGTAAAGCCATGCAGCTATGAACACTTTGACAAATTTCCGTATCTCCGAATTCAGGTTTTAAATTAAGACGTAATATCTACAAAGTATTGCAGTTTAGAAGTCTGTTGGCAGGAAAAGCTCTTCAAGTTTTATGTGACTTCAGGCGAACATTTCAATTAGTTTCGAAATAGCTTGGATGCCACGGATGAGTGGTACCCTACTTTGGCTGATTTAATGACTCAGTGAGTCAGTTGGAATTATATAAACAAATTCTGAACTGAAATGAAGTTCTCTTTAAATGTTGCTTATTTTTCTCTAAATTAAAGACACCGAGTAAAAATTGTGGTATTCGCCAGCGATGACTGGCAATGGCTGAAGATCAGGCTCAAAAACTATCTTTTGTTCAATCGGAAGCGATCGGCTGTATTTTAAGTGCAAGTGCTCAGAAGTCAAACTCTATACCTTTTCCTTTTCAATATGTGTTGTTAGCGGTCTGGATTTTGACCCTTCGCATGGCGATCAATGGTGACTTCGAGTGGATGACATGACTCGTCAGCGAGTCATCTGCGAATAGACAACAGTGCAGTGTGTTGGGTGGAGGCGATTGATCTGCTGTGTAGATGTTGAAGAGCATCGGTCCCAGTTTCGACCCTTGCGGAACTCCCGCCTTGGTGCTCCGCTCAGTTGATTGGCTGCCCTCCATTTAAACGTAGAATCTTCTGGAATGCGGAAAGTTATAGACTATTTTTATGAGGTTAATTCAGCTTGATGAGTCCATCTATTCAGACCGTGTCGAAGGCCTGCTCCAGGCAACGGTGGCTTCGTGTTTGTTGAGGACAAGTACAACATCGTGGTGGAACTTCATTAGAGGATGTACCGTCGAATGTTTTTTTCCCGGAATGTATACTGCGTATCTGGGATGTTTTTCAGATCGGTGGACCATCGCTTTAGTTTCCTTTGGATTTAGATTGGTACCCTGAAACACTGGCAGCGTTCCTCTTTTTTGATATTGCAACACATTGCTACTTTTCACTTGCTAGGAAAGTATAAATTGTTGATAGAATTGTTCATGATCATGGCTAGAAGTATCATCACCATTTGTGGAATTCGTTTCAGGACAAAATTCGAGATTTTGTCAACTCCGGCTGCCTTCCTCGTTGTGTCACGTTGAATAATTCCCGCGATTTCTTCGGCCTTTGTGAGGACTTCGTTTTCTACCAGGTCGTCCCCTGAGTTAGTTTCGTTGAAGATATCGTCTGTTACAGATGGATTCTCAAATGCATTGACGTAAGTGTTGACTTATGTGACAAAATCTGGATCATCAGGCCGTGATGGTTAGAAATTGCCCTGATGAATACGCTTCTGCTTTCTTTCGCTGGTGTGTATAAACAATGACCAAGAGTGATAGTCTTTTAACTAGTCGCATTGTCTCGATGTAATGCACTTGTCTTTTCCTATCCCTTCTTTTGCCATTCTCATGCAATTGTTTGCGCAGTCTGCAACGATTAGATGCAGAGGAGTCAGCTCCAATTGCACCTCCACGACAACAGTTGGGCAAGTTTTCATGGCACCTGTAATACAGAGGCATGCAAACTCTGGATTTTTTAGTGTGTGTTTTACTCGCGCTGATCCAGAGTAGGTTTACACTTACCAATGGCCTTCACTATGGCCCAAGACACACCCTAATCTAACTTAATCTACGGTTCAGACCATCTTAAGATATCCTAAGACTTATATTTCCCATAAGCAATCTGTTCACCTAGTTTTAATCAATTCCGCACAACAGTTCAACAGATAGTGTTCTACAAACAACCAAACATCTTAATTTGCAATATTATTTAAATAGTTATAATAATGAAATATGGATGGCGTTGCAGTTCGGACAACTTGTGTTGTGCGTGCTTTTGCTCTCTCGCGAATTGAGAAGACTTATAGAGTGACCGCCATAGAAATCTTACACTTAAATTGATTGTAATCTGTATTCGACCCAGCCGTGTGTGGTCAGTGTCAACATAAAAGTGTGCATCACAGTGTTCGTGTAAAAACACCCATAGAACATGATTGGTTGCTCGAAAAACTATATTAAGACCCTTTGTGGTCAATAATGGTCAAAGAAGGAAAGGATAAAGAGCAGAAGCATGATCCCAGTAAATGATCTGAATCCTCTAGTGAGATCAGGTTCCTTAGACGATAGTGCACGCGCTATTACAGCCGTCCTTGTAGCCAACATTTGAACGACATAATTTGTGGGTCCCCATTGTTATCGATCATCGCGTATACACTAATTCCCTCTTCAAAAACACTAGTTCGTCTGTGTAACCGCAAAATCTGTCAGCCGCAGTAATTTTTCATTTTCTCCCCAAAAATATCGACACATCCTGTACTTGATGAATCTACAATGTAGACGGGCGCGGCGGACCAACGGCCACAACCATCACCAGCACCACCACTACGATGCACTTGTAGTATACGCGAGTAGTTGCGAAAAACTGTATGCTTTTGGCTGACGATCAAAATTAATTATAAAGTCACGGCAGTTTAGTTTTCGTTTGTCGTTTGTTTATGTTTTCAAGTCGTGCTGGTTCACTTGTGCCAACGCAGTATCTGCGGGAAAAAGTTTAAATAACCCGAAAAAGTCGGCATTAATCAACGATTTCTGTGTCGTTTTTTTTTTTTTTGTCTGTTTACACTTTTGTGGGAAAAGTTTTTTCCCATCGTCGATAGTCAAAATACAATTTTACCATGTTCCCTCTGTATCCTTGTCGATTGGGTTTAGTTCAATAAACTGCTTAATGGGATGGCTTTTGGAATATTCATCGTGGTAGTGGCCGTTGTCGGTTTTTCAATAAATGTGACCTGCAAGGCAAAATTAGTTAAGCGTACAGGACTAAGCAATCAATCTTGCGGGGTTGCAATGGCATTTGCAATTCAAACAAGCGTTGGTACAGAATTTCTTCTCCAGTTCGAAGCATAACAAAGACAATCCTTTTGAGCGTATGTTTTGTTTACCCACTCTTCGTCCAGTCAGTGACGACGTAGCGTTCGCAAATTAACATTTATCTTTAAGATGAAATCTAGCCCCGTTCACCGTCCCACCAGCGACCGCTTGTGTGTGTTAGTACCAGAAGTGGGGTGTATTTTGTTTAATAAACTTGGCATCCTACGGGTCAGTTTTTCGCACACACGTTGTGTAAATAAACACATCTGTAGGATGCCGCCCCAGACGGGAATCAATCATGATGTGTGGATAAACACCGAGTTATGATTTAATATGAGCCAACATTTGTCTATCAGCTTGAATTCATGTTTTTTTATTAGATGCACACGCGTGGAGAAGAACAAACTTATTCGCGCGGTGCTCACGCATCCCACGCCCGGGGGACCCGAGCTCATTTGGGGATACTGGAACGACATGTTAAGCGGATTCATTTGAATGTAAAACTTAATTCCGTAGCAGTAAAATTTGATTTACTAAAGTGAAGTGTGTGAAGGACTGTGCCAGTCAGTGAACTGTGTCTGTGACAAGTGTTCCGAGTGACTTTGAGTGGCCGCGTCGGTGACTGTCCTGCGTGCGATTACTCACAACCATCTGCAAATTAATTCCGATGTAGAATGATGTCTGGCATAAATACCGACTTAAGAGTCTTTTTAGAATTAATATTTTTTAAATGCCATAAAGCAGCATCGCGTTGTGTGTTCATCGTAAGTGTCATCTGTCTGGACATCATGTCTGAGATCATTGCCGTTTTGATGTCCGTATAGTCTACTCATCGACTGCTGTGGTGGCTGTGTCTGAAGTTCCTATAAAAATTCGCTAACGACTGTTGTTTGCTTAAACTCACATTTCGGTTGACATTAAAGCGTCTGAATCAGTTGTGTTCAATTTGGTGTTTGCCAAGGTCAAGCATATGGGACTAAGCAGTTAGCCTTGAGGTATCCCATTTAAACTAAAGATTTTAAGTGAGCGGAGGATAATTTTAGGTGATGTTTTTGTTTCGGTGTCACTTTGAAAGTTGCCAGAAAACAGAAATTTGTCACTCAATAAAGCGATACAGAGGTCCTAGCGGTTGCTAATTGTGCGATGAAATGGCCAGTAGGACTTTGAATGATGCACCCGACGGCCGAGGAAGGCTTACAAGTGTCGGCAGCTGTTTATGACTTCCAAGAGAGCAATACTTCTGATGTTACACCGTCCGGTCCCTGGTTGTGATGTCATTAGGATATATTTTTCTCAATTTCAAATAAAATGCATCAAATTAATTCGGATGGTGAAAACTTTGCTATGGCCGGAAAGAGCAGCGACTGACGTTTAAGATGGCGTGCAAATGTTGCTCGTAACTACACTGTTCATGGTTCATTCTAAAGGTCCAATTATGGATCTCTTCTTCCAGCCTTGTGACCGGTGTTTGCCCAATTACGCGTGTAATGTTGGCTTCCATATCCTGGATCAAGCTGGATATGGTATATTCGGTCGCGTAAGCTACACTGAGACTCGATGGTAAAGGCAACAACATGCTTGGAAAGCACATCATCAGTTGCTCGAAGTGCACGAAAAACATTTTTCACAATTTTTATTAGTAGACTATTGTGTTGAACTGTCCCAATCCAAAAAGACCGACGCGAGACTCGATGCTGATAAAAGAAAATCATCAGAAGTAAATATTGTCCCCTCTTCCCAACGTCATTCATATTATGAGCATTCTGAGCATTTTTTTTCGTAAACACAAAACGGCAACGTTGCGTCGGTATTCAAAAAAAGAAGTGTCACTGTCAACGTGGAATGCTCGTACGTAGGCAACGCAACAACAAGGAATGCGCCAACTTTTGAATTACGTTCTTCAGCCGTGACTTTCTTGGCATTTCTGTGATGTTTGCGATCGAAAATGTATAAAACAACTCATAATCAAAGTACTTTCATGATTTATGTAACAACCCTCCCAATGTCCGCTCACTCATTTTTCCAACGATCTGCAAAAGAATTGATACACAAAATGAAGCGAAATAAAAATCAGTTCCTCCAAACATCCAAAAACGAAAAATTCATAGCAGACTTGCATAGAAAGATAAATTCACTCTCTTTTGTTTTATTTCATCGATAATCCTTTCATGTTTTATACAAGCCTCTTCAGCACCGAACAGAACGCAGTCTCTTACCGAACCGTTCGTCGGATCGTTCGTTCGTTCGTTCGTTGGTTCGTTCGTTTCTCTGAAAATGCTCGGTTTCGGTCTTTTACCTAAAAATACATTATTCGATACACACCACACGACGACTGCGGAGAGGCATGATTCAGCCAGAGCGCGAGAGACTATGCCCACCTATACACGCTTTTCCTTTCACACAGATGATCGACTTTTTTTTCCTTCCAAGTACCCCGTTTTCGACTCCCAGCAACTAGTCAGACTGACAATATATGTACGTCCGTTTTTCCACCTCCGAAAATTTTTAGTGCGTATGCTACCAGCGGACAAGCACGGTCTCCGAAAATATCTCGCGTTGTCGGAAAGATTTTTTCACACAAAAAATAAAGAAAAGAAAAACAAAAAATTGATATAATTCAAATCGAATACGGTCTCCGGTCTGCTGCATCATGCGTAAAATGAGATTCTGATATCAATAGTATTCGTTTGTTGAAGAAAAATACAAGTGTTTTGTGCATCGTCCTCACGAGAATAGAGGAAAAGTTTAAACAAAAAAAATAAAATAAAAAATGTAAATCATAGTGACTACGTGAATATTGTGCTTGTTAAACTTGTTTTCGAACGTCTATGGTACGCCTTTGCCCTTCCTCCATTTTTTTTTCACCTTTTCGAGACAGAGACGAGCTGACAGATTCTTTGTGACTTGGTCACTGGCTTTTAAGATCCATTTGTACTTTTTTTCTTGGATTTTTTTTAAACCAAACAAAAAGAGAGTCAAAAAAAACAAAAAAACGATCACGTGACTAAGTCTGATTTTAGATCATATTCTGGTCGGCATCATGACCGATGTCATAAGTCTATGAAGACACAATTTATTTTCGTTCCCGAACACCGACGTTTTAGAGCCAACAATAATAAATAACGATTGTGAACGAAGAGATCAGCGGACAAAGCATTATTCAAACTCGGACTAGGATGGATTTATCAATGTTTTGAGAGGGCTTATGCGCCTAATCCCCACGATCTCTGTGCCATTCCCTTGTCGTCGGTCGGTTTGGTTGTCCAAAAAAGACGAGGAAATGATCAAATATTTTAACAAGAAATTCAATTACAGTTTGAAAGCACGGAACGGGCCGAGCGTATTTCTCAAGTGGGTGCCTAATTAAAAATGTATTTTTGGAGACAAGATGCTTTCTTTTTTTTTTCCTTCTTGATTTTTCTGTTTTTCACGTTGTGGTTGTTGTTGTTTTTGTTGGTGTTCACCGCAACAGCAGCAGCAGCAGCAGTTTCCTCAATTTTCGCATTTTGGACTTTTTGTTTCTTTATGTCAAAGAAAGAAGGAAAAAAAAGAAATATAAGATTTTTAAAATCAATTCTGTCGGAGTGCTTTTCAAAGGGGGGACGACGTGTGTTTAAGTGAAAATGGCTTTCGGCTGAGGATGTGTTTGTATGGCAGACAATTTGGATTTGAGATACACTTGTAATGGATTGTTTATTTGGCTGAATGGCCAGCATAGAGCGGGTGGAAGTGTGCCTGTAGGTGGGACCCGTGATTTTGAGTTATTGCTTGCGTAGATGGTGATGGGCTCATGCTCACCGTATTCGATAATCGATGTCAATAGAGGGATCTGTCCATGTGACGTCTGTCGTTTTGAAATGGAATTGTGTTGCTCACTGGTTATTTCACAATGTTTTTTGAGGTTCCGCTATCAGAAAGCAGGTCCTTTGTAATTCCGGTGTGTCCGGCTGTCTGGCATACTTCCATGTGCATTTCGGAAGCGATCGATATGCAGTCTTGGAAATGTGTACTTTAGGCTTAGATGTCAATCATGATGTCTGTATAAATATTTTCAAAAGCGAGGTACTGTTGTTTGATGTTCAGAATTGCTTTTTTGAAAAATGTTTACGGTACGGCACCTTCGGAATACGAGTACTACTCCTACTAAGCCATTTATTTCAATGCTATCACCTTATAGATATCCGATTATCTACCACCGATTTCAAAAATTGAGTACGCTTACCAACACATACGGTTGCTTTCCAAATTCTGCCTAAAAATACGATCATTTACAAATCTGTGAACCCTTTTTGAAAGTAGCATGACTTCTGAATTGAAGGACTTCTCTAAATTAGCAGGACTTGCATTAACGATAGAAAAGCCGGGCTCCTCCAAGTGTAAAATCCTGTATCAAGGATCTTCGATTTCAAACGTTTAAGTGTCGCACACGTTAGCTGTTAAATCGGGAAATAAAAAGTGGTCGTCCCTTTAATCCAAACAAAATCGTAATTTATGTATTTTTTTTTTTTGTATGTGAAGTGGACTTTGAGATACATTTTGAGATACATAAATTCAGTCTCGGATCAGATCTAAATTCTAAATGGTGATGGTTGGCTCATTGAACCAACTTTCATCTGAGGCCCGGAACAATTGCAATCATCTGCCGGATGACAATTCTTCTTCGTCTTGTGCCGTCCGAAACTACTTGTGTCCAATTTTACTCACTGTGTTGCCTGACTCTCCTTTCCGCTTGAGTAAGCCACCATTAACGTGGGCAATCGAGATCGTGACAATTCGCGAGGAACTATCTTGGTTTAACTGGAATGTCATATACGACCGTCTTATATGACTATTCTTGTACAGCCTTGCAGCCTTGAATGCTTTGAAACAATAATTTCTAAAGTGCAACAAAGTCAAAAGCTTTAAAAGTACTAGCTACGAGGTCATAGCATTTTTCTCGTTATTGTGACCATTTTGCCTCAATCAAATGGACATAGCAATGTACACATGCCTCCAACTAGGTGTACTCTGTTGCTACGTGAAGTGAGAACTAAAAAAACTAATAATTGATGGGTGAACGGCATGGCATGTTCTTCTACTTCTTTGTGTGGTTTCCCAGCCTGAGGGGAACCTGAGTCTCAACCAATAAGCTTGTTTAGCTAGCTCTGGCTGCTCTCACTTAATGGCTGTAACCAGTTTCACACACAAAGTTGGTTGTGGTACATCCTTACTTGTGTGTAGCTCCTTGAATATTTAAAGAATCTATTGTGATACCCAACTGACTCGGAATTTATTACGCAAGACGAGGCATGTTATCCATCAAGAGGGTGATCAGTTGACGCCTGGCTAAGTCAAATCGTACGATCATCCTATCGTGCTCTAAATGCTAACGCATGCCAAAGCAAAAAGGACTGAAACGAAATGGAAACCTTCTGAATACCAAGCCACTGCGGCGTTCAGCAGGACTGCAATGGTTAATGCCTTGTCTGAAGTTCGAATCTTCGTCCTACTACAAAGGAGTACAATACCTACTTGGTAACTGTTTATTCTGCGTTATATCGCCTAGCACTTTCCCTCCGACAGTGTCTTTCAGTATCAACAGTTGGGACTAGGACTGTTTTAGCTAGTCCTTGGATTTCTAAATAACATCACTGAACGCTCAGTGGCAATTGATTTCAAAAAAGCTCTATAGCTCCGAAAAGCCCTCAATCTTGCACAGAAAAAAACTTGCATGGCACTTAACAGCAACTTGTCTTTCCTTGTTGTCTGAAACAACGATGCAATTGAGTACAGTCTTTCCAAATCATGAATATGAATATCACATCATATCGAAAAAATACGTCCAGTCATCGCTAATAACCTTCCATCATTACAAATTCAACGGAAAATCTCTTAGACTACTCCCCCTTGAAAATTGCAGCGCCTAGGGAGCACTTTCTCTCCCCCAGATTTCCGTGGCATTCAATTAATTCCAACCCCTCTCCTCTTCTCTGAATGTTCCTTCCTCTTCGTCGATTAACGACCACCGTGAGCAAAAAAATAAACCAAGTTAATGTCTATTCACCGACCATGGATAACCATTCCAGGAATGAGGTATTTATTTGTCCGCAGTATAAACTTCAACACTTCCAGCAAAATGTGCGCTATTAAGCAGTTAACTGTTCAATTGCAAAACTTACTTTTAATAAGTTTTCAAATACCTACATAAAAATAAACCCTGCCGAGCATACTTTCTGAAGTGTATTCAGAATCCATCTGCTGTGGGTAATCGGATTGGATGTATGCCAGGGAAAGATGCTACCGCTTTTTATTGCCCGTATGTGGTATTGCTTTCTGCATCAAGGAGGCTTTATGATTTATACGCTTATTCGCATGAAATGTGTTTTGTTGAATGCGCTCGTAAAAATATGGGACAGTATCTGGGATCAGGGTGACTTTGTTAAGTGCTCACAAATGTCGACAGGCGGGGAATGGTTGGTTTTTGGAATGAATGCGCGATGGTATCTTGCATTCGGAAGTCATCTAAGGAAAGCTTTTCAAATTCACTGAAGTGGTACTTGTGCATGGTATGCCATCTCATTCATCGTGTAGGGGTGGATTTGAGCTTCGCCGAACATGTCCAAAGGTACTGGGAGTCCTTTTGTGAGAACCATTTTAGGAAACATGAAAACAGCTTGTCATCCACGTCAAAATTAGTGACCTAGCTCTCTCCAGATCAGGACACTAGGTTTGTTGAAATTCTTCCCCACTTGTAGACGCTACCCGAAACGTGGGAGGCCTCATTTCTTTTGGCCAACTTGATCAGAGTCTAAGATCGTGGCAGAGCCAAGCATGGCACTATACTCTTTGTAAGATTCCTTGAAAGTAAAGGCAGCATGCCACTGCGAGCTATTTTGAACAGACATTTCAAGACAAACTCCTCTTTTTAAATTCGACTTGCTCCACACTCAACTTTTGTCTTCTCTCAATAAAATTTCACGAGAGCCGCTAGAAGCTCTATTCTTTCCTTTTGGACGTCCCTACAGTTTTGTTCAACTCCATTTTAGGCATCTAATTTTATATCGGTTCAGTTGGTACTAAAAAGCGTTGTCCTAAAAATAAGAGTTGGTGTGTCCGGATTCGAACCATGGACAGAGGCTTACACAAATTTAATATTTTTGATGATTGTGCGAAAGTAGATACATTCTGTTCACGTTCACAAAGTTGAAATGTCTTCCACATTATTGTTCCACATACGATTTGTGGGCCTAAGATTCAGTTCAAAAACGCCATTAGCCATCGTTCGCGGAGTGGATTCTTCAAAAATTTAGGACAATTTTTGATTTGATTACAAATTGAAGCCCGCTACTGATTCTATTTAAATTAATTCTTCTCCATACTCAAGTGGCGCTACAGTCAGGTGGACTTCATCAACCACTCGTGGCGTGTGTGCTAGTCTTTGGCTGCCTCCGACCGGGAAAGTTTCAGAAGCAAAGCTTTTCTTCAAATTAGCATCCTCAGCAATTCGAAAGAACTGGAGCTGGTGGCTGAAGAGAGCTGTTCGTGTAGGGAATCGAACCTAGACAGCGAATGTAGGAGTCCACACGACCACCTACCATCTATTCAAAGTAATTCCGCCGAAATTTCCTTCTTCTTGTTCAAGTGGTGCCACTGCTTGTCGGTGTGATTTTTCGCCCGTTGTCTGTAATTTACTTGAAGCCATTTCCAACAAGCGCAAGTGCCCGTCTTCGCATCATTTTTCTGTCGAACCTCATCATCCCCACAAAGTTTCTTGAACACATCACGAAAATCCCGACTGACTGATGGTCTAAGTGGATTCTGGGGAATCTGCTGTTTAAGGCACTTAACCTCCTCATTTGGTTGTTGAACCGCTCGAATTCGCTGTACCACTCAAAACTATTTATAGCACCAACCTTTCTACTGATTCGTACGACTGTTCTAAAATGGTGCCCTCTTAGTCCTCTTCACAAGCAGAAAATATCGTCATCCGCGTGACTAATCAGTGGAACCACCATGCAACAGTGACCAAATCTTAGATCACCCAAAACTGTCTAAAACACAATGGCACTCATAAAATATTCAAAATTTTCGGATTAGAATCAATCAACGGCAGGCATTTTGAGGCCAAGGGGATTCGACAAAATTTCTCACATCTTTCGAATAGGTAACGACTTCGGCAACTTATCTCAAGAGCTTTGTACAGCTCCAGTGTATTGACATACTCAAGCAGCGACCCCGTAAATATCTTTTATTAGACAATTTCCGAACATTACCGCCGCCCACTGGGTGACGCGGACTCGGACTCGGACTCGGACATGTTTCCCAATTACACTTCATACTGCCAAGTGTGCAAACTGGCGCCGAGTTGAAGGTGTTTCCTTGTCGTTGCTGTTGCTGTTGCATGTCGTAATGCTCATAACTTAGAAAACAAAAAAAAAAATCGAAATTATTTTCAAAATTTTCCTCAACTTTTGTGCTTCCTTCTGTGTTCCGTGCGCCTCCTCAAAATTGAAAAATGAAAAAAAAAGAAAAAGAAAACTGTGCCTGTGTCAGTGGTCGTATATAGTTTCATGAGACACTCTGTCGCCGTCTCGATCTTGAGCAAAGCCTGACCATCCTCACGCATCGCCGCCGTCCATCTGGCCATGCTTCTTGCACAAGCGAGCACGTATCTATTTTTGGGGCACATGTTGAAATGACTTGTTGTTGACTGATGTTGCAGGAGGGAAGCTCTGTATTGTGACGCTGACGCATGTCGTGTCAGTAGCGACAAGCAAAAGGGAACATATCACCACCATGACCGATGGGATTATTCAAACAAGATATCTGTCAGGCCGCAGAGCATTTGTAAGATCCGGGCGTCCTTGAAATTCCCATTTTCTTTTTTTTTTTTCTTTTGTGCTCTCCACTCGTTCATCGTGAACCCTCCGATTGCCGAATATTGTGTATCCGCGAGAGATGAAGTAGACTGGCGTCTATTTGAAAAAATTGTGGTACTCGTGCGGACATAAAATATTATAAAATGTTTCCGCAGAAAAATTTGCTCGCTTGCAAAATAAATACTTTTTGTTTACTCCTCCTCGAGGGGGCGTGGGCATTTGGGGAGGAACTACATGTACCACATCGCTGTGCAGTTGTAGTTAAACAATCTTCGGGCCGGTTGTTTACTTTCACCGCGGCAGCACTAATGCAGCTCCACGCTCTGGTTAAACAATCCCCGCAGTTAATTCGGTTGAATCCCAATGCTGCCGTGGGTGTGCGTTCATCTGCGGTGAACGGGGTGGGGGTCTCAGTTTTCATATCTGTCGTGGGGATGATTTGCTCTCGTCTCTCTCGTTGTCTCTAATTAGCAAATGCAAAGGTGTGCCATTAGAAACGACCTCAGAGGTTGAAGGCAAGATTAACGATCCAGCATCCTCTGTTTCTAATCTAGGTTAATGAGCCGGACGCGAATGGGTTGCCCGAGCTATTATAATTAATCGGCCGAGCCATTTGTTCTTCCTCTAAAGCAAATGTGCAGACCTTGTCCGACTTGACAAGGAGTGAACAATCGATTTGGAGGTCTGTGTTACATAAACAATTCGTAGACTGAACGCTGCGTCCTTGAGTGGCGCGTGTAAGTGTGTGTGTGTGCCGCGCGCGAAAAGTGTGATCGACACATTGAGTGTGCGAAAATAATCATATCGTCAGAGAAGAGGGAGCATCAGCTGGCGTAGTTGCGCTTGCAATGATGAAGCACGAGTGTGTGATGGCATCGACACCGATTCCCATTGAAATGTCAGTGACACCAGCGTCGAAGCGTCGCAACAACGACATGATCCGGTGTCTGAACGATGTGTGGCGCAATAAAAGTGTCAGCACAACCATGGCCACGAGTGCACCGAAGAGCCCCATCACGAAAGCTTTCGACTTCCTTCCCTGGTCCCGCAGCAGAAAGCAGCATCAGCAGCAACAGCAGCAACAACAGCAGCAGCTGCCAGTCGATAAACACGACGAGAAGAAGGACCCAACGCATTATCAGAAGAACATATTCCGAAATGGGGGCGGCATAATTAGGGACATCCTGAGCGACAGGCTGAACAAGGACCGGGCGCGGGACAGCAGCCTGAGTCGGGCGGACATGAAGCGCGTGCAGAAGAAGTGCAAGCAAGTGTCGCGCAACAAAAGTCTCGACATCAACGAGCTGATTGATACCGTCGAGAACGATGAACTACTGGCGAAGAAGCAGGACGTGCGGAGCCGGTTCATGGACGACACGTTCATTGATAACATAGTTCGGACCAAATGCGATGACGACGGGCGAGGGGGCGTGGAGAGACTCGGCAACGGTTGCAATCAGAACGGGAAGCATATTCTGTTCAACGACGAGAACGTTGTGTATCTGATTAAGAAGGAAGTTCCTGTTACCAAGCGGGTGGGGAGGAGCACTTGTCGGCAGGATGAGAACGTCAGAAGTGTCAGCAAGTCAAGAGGGAGCAGCAGCCCACGCTTGAGCGGCGGCCTCGGGGGCGGTGGCGGTGGCGATGGTGGGACCATTGTAAAGGCACGTTTAAAGTTCAAGAAACTATCCCCAGAAGGGATAAACACAAAGGATCCCTCATCCGGCAGAGTTGCGGTTAAAACAATTGGGAGCAACATGCCACCGGCGTCTCCATCATCATCATCGTCATCATCCTCGTCGTCAGCATCAACAGCTGTGGCGGCAGACGGCACTAGCAGACGGGGTATCCTCCACCGCCAAAACACCAGCCCGAGCATCGTCACCACTTTTGGCAACGCCGCCGCATCCATGGACAATGGCGAGCACACAAGTGGTGGTGCACAAGTACAGCGGAGAAAGTCCTTCAACGACACAAACTTCGAGAACAACGACAACAGCAGTTCGAGCAGCTTGGGCGGTGTGGGGCCCAAAGTGACTGATGAGAGACCCAAATCGGATAAACCACGCAAGAAACTCTCATTCCGGGAGCCAGTTGTTTCGCCTCGGTGTGTGGTCAGGCGCCAAAGCTCCCCCCAACAGTTCAACAACACTCCCGACGACAAATCGAAGAGACTGTTCGACAACAAGTATCCGACCGCTTCGACAAACGCCACTGTTACTGTGAACACCAATGCGTGCGGTGGGAATGCATTTGCTGACGCCGATGCAGAGGTAAGCAGCTGGGTTGGGTTTTGGTTTTCAGTTTCATGGGCGTGGGTTTTATTTTTGATAAGTTTATCTTCCTGGCAGATATTGAGACGGCATTTCTTTTCTCTCTTTTCAGTCACAAGCTATGCGTATTGTTAGGACTGTAGGACAAGCGTTTGAAGTGTGTCACAAATTTAACCTTCATAAGAATTCCTTAGATAATAACGAAGAACGGTCGGACGCGTCGTCCGATCTCTTGGATGTTGAACATACATCGGAACAATTAAGTGACGAGGATTTATCCAAAAAAGGTAAGTTTTTATTTCTTATTTTTCATTTGATGTAGTTTTTGGAAAGTCTTGCGTCGAGTGTCTGCGTTTGAATGAGCGTGGGTGTGAAGGAGTAACACAGGCATAGAGTGTCTCGAATAGGCCGATAGATGGTCGACAAGACTCTGTTTCATTCACCTATTCTACTCTAGCTAACCGACAGTCTGCGTTGTTAGTTGATGTCTCCGAGCATATTTTGCCTCTCCAGCCATAGATTTGAGTTCTTCTCTTGAGCGCAACCAATGGCATTCCAATGGAGATCCGCCAAAGAACCGCCCTTAGCAATCTCTTCTACTACAGTTCGCCCAAAAAGTTGGGTCAGAACTCTTGACACGAATGTCTAAAATCATATACAAGTCCCTTGTCCTGGCGTCTCTTCTGAAACGGAGTTGATTCTTGATACCTTCGAATGAAGTCCTGCTCCTGGTGAAGACAAGGTACAAGCGACAACTCGACGAGTTATACAGAAACATGAGCGGTTTTGTAGTTCGGAGGGAAAAGATCTGTCAATTATTCTGCCTCAGCACCGAGACGTAGTTCGAGTAGGCAGTAGCGACAATTCGATGTCGCAGATTCACTCACTCAGTACTTATGTCCAGCCTGAGGTGTGCTGATCAGTTAGTAAGATATCTGTTGGAGAAGGTCTGGCTTGCGTACCTTAGTTCGGAATTTTTCAAAAAAGTAGAGAATACAATGGAATTTTCGAAATTTAGTCGAAATTAAATCGAATTAGAGGATGGTTTTTTTTTGTGGACAATTGCCAATGTATGACGGATTCGAGTTAGAAAGAAATTCTACTTAGGGAGAGTTCGACTAAGGGAGAGTCGACTGTAGTAGGTTTTTCTTAAATTCGTTGAGTTTCCTGTCCTTTTTCGTCGTCCTTGGGTTGTTCTTCGTATTTCTTTGGACGTCTGCAGCAACCTCTCATGGTTTATTATGTGTTGCACAGACAGCGAAAGGAGGCATTTGTTAACGGTAAGAATCGGCGAGCATTGCGACTGCAGGTAGAGGTGATGAGACAATTAGAGTTTCTTCCGATATCGAACTTGGTCCTTCAATATTAGTGTTGTCGGACTTGTTTACTATGTTACGGCGACCGAGGATTCAAAAGAGTATTTTCTCCCGCCTGTTCTGTAGGACAACTGACACATTTTGAACGTAGAATTCCTCTCAACGTCTTTTTAGCCTTTATCTAGTATCGCCTCATGGTAATTTCTACATCACCACGTCATCACCTGATTGCTTTGCCTGAACCTGGCACACCAAAACAGAGATTTCTTCGCTTTCGCCTTCCAAATGTGCGGGAAACTACATTTTCTGACTGTTCTTCTAACATCAACAAGTCCACACATCATTCTATCGACTTGCCGTAAATCGCTACGCTTCAATGGAATATATCGATCATGTCGACCAAACTCAACAACACTTCCGTTCTATGTTCGATGTACCGAATTCTATTGAAATGGAATGAAAGTGCTTGAAAAAAGACAGGAAGTCTGTTGGTCATCCGGGATGCCAGAGCAATTCTCTGTGGAGCCCTAACATTTTGATTAACGAATTTTTTTCATGACCCCCTAGACAATAACTGTATGTAGGTTATAATATCAGGAAAGAAGAAAAAAAAAACCGAGAAATGCGTAGGCTCCAGACGGTCTAGAATCATGCCAAGTGTTGACCATGGCCGTCCACCTTGGACAAGAACGCAAAAACCCAATTCTACGCACATATGTGTACCGTACTCGTACATCGCAACGGCTAAAGACGCTGCTCCTTAAACACTTTTTAAATGATCAATTAAATTTCAAAGATATTCGAATTCGTCTAAAGCCCACTCCGTTTTCGATAAACAAATTTCCAAACATAAACACCGTCTACTACAGCACAGATACATCAGTCTTGCGAAACGGATAACGCTCCGCTCGCTACTATCTAATAAAACAACATAACATCTAAGAACACTGATTTTTATGACACAAATAGGAGCATTTAGGTTTTTTATGACATCGTCTATCGCAGAGCCGCCGAAGATTCGCATGACATAAGACTGCTCTTTAGCTCGCATTATGGACTGCGGATTCGCCAGTGGGTGGGGGGGCTGCGGAGTGGGAGAGCATATATTTTATGATGATAAATGTCTGCGAATATACAATATTTAATGTAAATATTGTTCACAGCGGGCGAAGCTTGCGGTGTGGTCGACGACGTGAGTGTCAGCCTCTCCGGGGGGAGACAAAGTCGCTCAGGAGGATTCCACGAAATCGTTTTTTTCTTCTCCTTTTTTTCAGTTCTTTACACGCCGGACTCTATTTCATTTGTTTATTTCATTTTTCGTTATTCTCGTGCGATTTTTGAACATTTCATTGCTCTCAACTTGTGTCGAGACAAGAGGCATCTTTCGGATGATACTCGCGCACACGGTATCTGTCGTACGATGGCCCACAGAAGATTTATTTCTGTCTTGATAATGATGTCGTCGATTATAAGCGGCCGGTGGTGACGTCAAAGGCCACCTTGTTCTCAAAAAAAAAAAAGAAATGAACGAACTCATTGCTACTTGGGATTGCTTAAATACTTCTGATAGATACTCTCACGAATCTACTACCGCTAGCGATCGGCAATTGGTAGTGCCGCCACTGCTGGTGGTGTCGGCCGTTCCGCTTTCTTGCGTTCTCTGCTCTCTGGCACAAGACTGGCGGATAGATGTATCTAGTGTGATGGTGATGTTGAAGTCTTATGAAATTTTTGTTTATTTAGAAAGAATTCTATTTTGATTTATTCTGGCTAGTGAGAGGAGAGGTGAATATTCTGTGTGCGTTATACGATACGTAAGGATATCGAGTGCAGGCTATCATTGAACCATTTGCGGTTGAATCACCCGCACTCGAGGTTGACTCGAGTTAAAGCCTCATTGCCAGGTGAGCTTAAGGTCGCTGGTTCAATGGCGTATGGACTTTGCAAACCAAAAATGAGAAACAGACGAAGCAGGTGTTCTCAAGTTTCGACAGTTCACCTAGGTGAGAAGGAGGAGGCATCCTACACACCTCTCAGCGTGATTGAAAATAAATTTATTTTGAATTTTCGAAGTTTTTCACCAGCCAGAGCTAGACAACAACAAGAAGAAGAAGAAGTTGTTTTTATTTTGTGGTTTTTTTTTCCCTCTTGAATCTAAACAGGGGTACTCACCTGACGAGGGATACGGCACGTTGCTTCAATCAAATAGTGATTGAGTTCTTTGCGGCGCTCTTGATGATGGATACGGCATGCAGGTGGTAATCGGTTTTCTTTAGATGAGACGTAACCGATGCCTCTTCATAAATCTGTTGGTACATCACTTGGCTTTTAATGGTGCTGTGTCCAACGCCTTCTTTAAAAAAAAAAACACATGCAGCAGGTATGAATTTTGTAGGATGTTGTCTTTGAGGCTTACGTTACGCACCGAGCGACTGAAGGACACAAGCAAGTTAAAACGTAAGAGGCCATGCAGTCCTTGGGCGATACAATGAACTTGATACGTGACGGTTAATTACTTAGTTTTTCACTGACCGAGCGACAGTGACTTTTCCAGATTGGTTTGCAATTGCTACTAGGATACTAGTATACAGTAACATCTATCAATCTTGTGACCCATGGAGGTGGACATGCAGAACCTGAGCTGAAGTTCCTTTCATTTTCCTTACATTTGTGTGGGTCCTAACCACGTTGCTTGCAGTCTTTAATAAGTGAAGTTGTCTTTCATTCCCAATTTCTTGGTTGTTTTATACCAGAAGTTCCGTCTGCTCTTCCTTTCAAACCAGGAAGTCCGGTATCCAGTGGTGAGGGACTGATCGGTTTTTACTCGACAGGATTTATTTGGTCTTCTCCTCATTTTGACACCACACACTTTGACACCAGCTCGCCTTCGCTCTTCGTCAATCATAGCGACAGTGAAAGTCTGCTTAACTTAACAAACTGATTTGTAAACAATGCATTATATTCAGAACTGCCCACCGCAATATTTTCTGGAGTACCAGATTGAAGAAATCAGATTTCAAACGGTCCAAAGATGCCCTGACCCGATCAATACGGTGCATCGCGTAGATTTTAGCGTGATATGATACAGCTGCATCAATTTTGCCGGGATCTCGAATGCAGTCATCTCATCGAATACTTTCTTACGATAAATGTGATCGAAAAAAGTAGTGCCCGTCGGAAGTCTCACCCAGAAAATGTTTTAGACTAATTACATGCTCTATAGACGACTTGTTGGACCAGTTGGAAGCAGCACTAGTTCACACAGTTCGCTGGACTGGACGAGTGCTTTTAAACGACGTTGAATAGGACCTCTAAATCTATAGTTTTTGCAAGACGTAGGATAGCCTCTCTTTGATTATTTATTGATTCTCTATAAGGGAGCAGTCCTCGTATAATTGCATTTCTTAATCACCGCGACGTGGCATTGGTCTTAAGAAATAAAAATGTCTTTCGTCGCTCATTGCGTGGCATTGGACTTAGTCTGCAGACACCATTTGGAGTTTCGAAAAAGGCTGTCAGACGTTGTGGGCGATTACAAGGCGAAGTAAGAAGATGACTAAAGTGACGTCAGATTAACCGTGATGTTTTTTGAAAACTGGAATTATCGATGAAATTCCGTATATCCGGTTCCTCTCTTCGAAATCCTGTGTGGAAAGTTACTTAAACCAGCATGATAGCTTTTTTCAATGGAATGAGATTCGAAAGTAATGTCTTGTTCGTGATTCCGTCTGGTATGATGCAACAAAGAATATATCTTACGAATGAAATCAGAATGAAACACAAATCTTAAGGAATCCCTAGAAACATTCAATTTCCATACAAAATTCACGTGGGTTTATGTTTTTTTTTTAACGAACTTAACGACTTAAGCTTTTATAGTTATGGTCTATGGTTAAACTGGCTGGATGCCCCAGTTGATTGAGTGCCTGCTGAGAGGCCCCCCTGATAGAGGGGGGCCCATTGAAAGCATATTTCGGTTTTGAAATCTGGTCCAGTCACTATTTGTCGATAGGATCAAATTAATGGGACTATCACTGAAGTTGTCGATCAGTGATTGTGTAGCCTGAGTATGGGTATCACAATGGTCTGAGTGTAGTGCGATTTCGCTGGCAGGTCACTTGCCTACCTACCATAGTTGTGGTCTATTGTTTGATTCCAGGCGAATCAGCATCGATTTTCACGCCACCAAGTTTCGAGCAAGGCTTTGGGGAATTGAATTGAATTGTAAAAACTGAATAGGTCCGTTCAACTCGTTTGAAAATGCATAACCTGATGATCCTTAGGTCGTGCAGCATACATCTGCTGTGTAAAACGATGCTGAGAGTTAACATTTAGGGAACGTAGGTGCATGGGTGCCAGTTGTTGAAGGAAACGCCCAATCCATCTCAGGACGACTGTAGGGTTACCCTAAAATTTCAACTAACTACAATAACAACGTTCGCAAATGTAGGATGTACACTCATATGAATGTCCCATCGCCTCTTAAGCGAACGACACTTCGTTAAGTTTTAAATTTACTATGAAATCGGAGTACTTGACGGTGTAGTGTACATCAAGTTGACAAGGACCGTTCAATTTGAGGCTCGATCTGGTGGAAGAAGTGGTATTGTTTAGTTTAATTTAGTTAATATCCCACACAAAGTAAACGTGGTCCATTCGCAACTTGTATTTATTGTGGAATGACGGACTAAGGAAATTGAATGCGGCTTTTTATATATTCACAGTTCCCGTGCGTATACTTGCATATGAACTCCAAAATTCTCATATTTAACGCTTTTGCAATTTGTTTATCGGCAAAATCTAAAGATGATCTAAAAAATAAACAATTTTAAAGTCAAAATCTCTTTGCCATGGTTACCTGTAAATGCTAGCGAAACCACGAAATTAAAAAGTCAAAAGTCGGATTATTCAATTTCCCCCTTCAGGCGGCAGTAAAAGCATCAACTCTGAGCACGCATAAATTTAAACTTAAGTGTGTCCCTGCAACCTGTCCTTTTCACGTTCAAATGTAAGTCACTGATCCCACGGATAATTTAAGAAAGCAAAAAAAAAAAAAGATTTTCTTTCAAGATCACCACACAAGATCTCTCCTTGGTCTCATATCTACACGGTGTATGCTTTTGATGATAATTTCAATTTACGCTCTCACTATCCCATGACAGCATTTCAGGGGCCAACGATACGCCTCACCGAGCAGCAATAATAAAAAAGCAATTCAGGTGACATTTTCAAAACCACGTGCGTCAATATGAATTCATTTGCCAAAAATGTCATGTCGACAAAAATAGTTCGACTTTTTCGAGTGTGCTTACATTCCGACTATTAAATTTATAGACTTACCAAAAATAGCCATGCTTAAACGTCGAAGCTCATAAAATGAAATTCCCCGCATAAGTGGCGCGCTGTAAGTGATTTAAGGATGCGTACCCCCTTCGGAATGGGCCGGGGGAGTGGGGGTGGACTATTTTCGAATATTAGTTGAAAGGCGAACCACGTACTGGCGCCTAGTCTCTAATTGACAGCAATATCGGAACCAGCTTAAAATATCTGCTTGAACGCACTTACGAGTATGTATATGAAATTTTGCGGTCGCTTATTTGTTTATCTATTATTGTGCTCCTTATTTTCCGGAATTTATTTTGTTTTCTCTTGCATACGTCTCTCACGGAGCTACACGACGTGGTGGCCGGTGGCTAGGCGATGCCCTTGGGGGCGCAGAAAAGTGCGATTATTCGTTCAAAACACCGCACATAATTACCGAATACTTGAGTCGGAAATTATTTTCCTCTTTTTTCGCAAATTAAAATTAAGTGGATCAATTAATTTGCGATAATAATTGGGAACTATTTTCGTTGATTTGTTGATACGAAGACAGGCCTTTTCAGGCGGGTGTTCAGGCTGCCTGAGGTGAGAGTGGAAAGTTTTGAAAGTGGCAAACTATTTTCAAACGAGGAAAATACTTTCGAGTCGGCAAGGGTACTCGCTGCGATCCTGCCGTGGGAGGTCTGTTGCTTGGTTCTGGTTGTGTTATGTTGTCGATACGTTTTCCTGTGATTGATTTTTATTGTGTCCGAGATGCGGAGTGATGACGTTTCGACTGAGAAATGGAAGTGATTTTGACTGTCTTCAATTGGGGTCCATACATCACGGCCTCTGTTCAGACAGCGCCCTCACTACTCGATGAAAAATTCATCTGAGCGGCTTACTTCGTCCACATTTTGAGCGAGATGAATATCATCTCCGTGAGCCAGATTAATCGTTTCAAGTTATCGTGTACTAATTGGTTTACAGAGTAGGAGACGTCCGATCTGCGTGGACTTGTGTATATTCGCCTCAATGTGACTACGCTCTGTTTTCAACCCGTAGCACCTAATTAAACCTGAAGCGTATTAGAATACTGATGGTTTTTTTTTTCTTTGAACAAACATCTTGTACAGCGATTCATTTCACTCCACCACAACACCGTCCCCTTATGCTTCCAAACAGTGACTCGCACTTGCTACAGAATCGAGGGCATGAGCAGCGGAATCCGGCGAAGGAAGGGCAATACGAAACACTGTTATCCTCTTCGCTAACAATGTTCTACATTTGTAACCCATAACTTTGCCTTAAGCATTTGCCCCGAGGTACCAATAAAGTTTTCTTCTCATTAAGTCGTGCCCAGCACCCAAAGACATTTGTCAGTTTGTAAGAATTATCTCTGAATTCAATCCGGGTCCCGGATTCCCGTTCGATGGTGCCTTCCTGCAAGGCATAGAAGGAATTCAGCGTGCTGGGCAATATTATTATTGGACAGACGACACGTTAAATAGATCAAGTTGCTGGAAGAATTTACCAGCACATGCTGTGTTTTAAAGAGAATTCATGTCGTCTTCAATGGATTGGTTGTTTTGCTGTCCTTGTTGAATATTGGAAATTCTTGTAAATTATAGAGAATGGCGTCTGGGATGATATTTTAATTAATATCGTATCGTGAAATTCTAGGAAATGTTATTGCACAAGTATTTGATTCATAGCACATGCTTTACGTTAGCCCTGTCAGGCTTTGCCATTTCCTTTGAAGCGCTTATGAGTTGCTTTGCCAATGCTCCTTTGAAGAGCATTTAAGATGGTTCTGAGAATTCTTAACCCACTCCTTTCTCAAATCGAATCCAGTGGGGAAAGTAAGAAATTTCTTCTCTAAAGACGCGACAGAAGTCGGTGAATGGAAACCCCAATTTGTTGGCAACCTTTCAATAGTCTAGTGCCCCATAATGAGATCTGTCGGAGTCCTTGGTGATTGCATTTCGATCAAATGGAATGAGCTCCCAGGGTTCAGAGGATGGCCGATTTTTTCAGCATGAAACACGAACACGAAAAATGGGCTCTTTTTCAATAAAGAGTGTTTCAGTGCCTTGAAAAGTCTTCAGAGCTCATTGGAAGAAGTTCAGTGGTCAAGAGCCATCAGATCTTAAGTTCGAGTGCTCTTGCAAGGATACAGATATGTTAGCAACAATGTGGAATAAGAGAAGACCTGTGAACGGAGAGGAATCTACTGATATGGCTCATTTCAAGTTTGCGAAGTTTTCAACCAGAGCGATGAATTGAGAATCATTCGATAATGTGTAACAGACTGCTTAGTTCTAAGAATTATTTTTGTCGTATTGGGATCTTAGATACCGTAGGTTCAAGTGCGTAGAAGTCGGTGTTCATACCCACAACGCCACGGCAGCAACTCATTTGTAAAAGTCGAAGTTGATTTATACGAGATCCTCTTCAAATTGAATTTCAGGAACGGAAATATTAGTTGGTGCCCAATATACCGCTAAGTAGTGCGTTAAACACAATACGGCGTTGCTGCTGGCGTATAGTGTAGACCTTCAAACGAGCTTTTCACAAATCCCACATGAAACATATTATATCCTTACTACATCCACTAATTTTGAAATCACTTTTGTCTTAAATTAACTTCAGTCGGCTCTTTTCACTTCTCAAATGTCAGTTGACATAAAAATCTCTCAATTTGGGAGAAAATTTCTCAATTCGTTTTGGAAGTGTCAGTTGAAAGCGCCTCTAGCACTCATTTTTCGAAGGTGTCGGAAAATATTTTCGTGAAACTGCCAGAGAGCGAGCTCTTACGGTTTATGACATTCCTCACACGAAGCAGTATTTTGTGCATACCCTGACAGACACTCATTTATTCAAAAAGGTTTTTGGTTGTGTCCTGTGAATGATTTTAAAGAGCAGCTCTCATGATCTGCAGCTTAAAAATGCTTCCAATTCACACACGCTGGTTATTTCAATAGTGTGAATCCTAAGAAGATGCTACGCTGCAGCGATCTGCATAGAAGGTGAATCTCCTCCTGGTGCAAGGGAGGATGTTGTACCACACCTTGCGAGGTCATCGGCTTTGCATTTGCCCAGTATGTCATAATGTCCCGTCACCCACATTAGGTGCACTTAAAAAATGTTCTGTCATCTCTTTAAGAGACTGCCTGCAATTAAGGGGTGTTTTTGAATTGAAGATTTGAAATTGTCCAAGGACTTAATCGTGACCTGACTGTGCGGGCAGATGGTGATATCCCTTTTGGATATTACATTGTTCTTGAGCCAGGACAGTGCCTCCTGCATCACAATAGTTTCTGCCTGAAATTCGCTAAAGTGGGTGGCAGCAATATTGAGGTCTTTATAGTACAACCACTCCTTCGTCCGTCTTCGATCAGTATGATACGCATGATAAGCGGCAGACATCCAGTCCGATCTGAAAGGAATCCTGGTGGAGAATTTCTTTTCGCGTGAGTCCTTACAGTTTTCCCGAAAGTGAAGTGGGTATAAGCAAGCGCGTGAAACGCGGTTTTCTTATCGTATCTGCTGAATACTGAGCAGTGCCTCTCTGTGCGGAATTTAATTTTTCTGTATTTTGTTATTGTTTTCTCAAAATTTGGGGATTTCCTTTGTCAAGGACGACCATTTCACGAATACAAGTTATTGGTACAGTCTTCTCACTTACCTAGCTTAAATTCGAATCGTCACCCAATTGATCTATAAGTTGTTCTTAATTCATTCAGGAATAATTCGCAAATTTTGTATACACCTCCAAATGCCATCTAAGGACTTCTCACTTCATCCTGTGGCATCTCACTTGAAGATGATTTCAAAAATAAATATTAGCATGTTTGAAATAGCACACATCTACAGAAATTCCACATTTTACGCCTTTAAACACAAGACTCTTTGCATCCCATAAACAAGTTTATTCGATTTTATTCTCATCCATTAATCAAATTGTATTTATTTTCAGATCAAATCACAGTCACGCCTGATATTAGCCCGCCGCAAAGACCTAATCATCTAGAATTAACGCCCCAGCTGAATAGCAACAATCGGAAATCACCTTGTGTACTCGTAAGTATAGCCAGTCGGTGCGCTGCATCATTTTCATATATTTTCTTGTTTTTGTCTCGGTTCAACTGCCGCCTGCGAACCGCCAGTTTCGTTCGCACCACTCCTCCAATTTCAATTGTCGAACCAGCCAGCGAATTGCGTCTTTTCAAAATAGATCCGCGTTCTCCGACTCATGCCGTGTCGTCGTTGTGAAAATGTATTCATTATGTGTGCATATCTGTTCGGCTCTAGACAACTGTAGTCTTGTACGACAGACAAACAAGCCACAGCGACATTTAATATTTCTCGTCTCGCCCGAGAATAATGTCTTAATGGATTTCTGATTTTCCATACGTCCTGGCTGTGCTGCATGCATGAGACCGAAGAGCGTCTAAAAATACGTGCGTGACTCCGCGCTGGATGTGTATACAATAAATACACGATTGTTTCACTTTACCGCATTTTGTGTGTGTTTTCAAAAGCGACCAATATTTTGAAACATTTCAAAATCGAGCTGTCCATGACTTTGACCGCCGCTCCGCTGCCGCCAGTGAGGCTTCCCGAAGCCGTTAATGTAACGAAGCAACGCCTGTGAGTTGATAACCGCCGCACTGCACTGCATCCGTAAACAGCGGCAAGCCGACTATGAACATGTTCGCGAAATCAGTTCGAGCACGCGTTCGAAGACGGCTGCTCGACTCTTGGTCCCGCATAAACAAACACCCCACAGCGATTGATAGGACACCAGCGATAGCGCTTTGATGTTTGACTGTGAATTGCGTACCGTTGGATTCGATACTATCCATTGTTTTTTTTTGTCGAAAATAGTTTTTCAAACACAAATACCGTCCGAAGACGTGCCATTAAGTGACCGAAAATAACACACCTCCACTCCTGCGCGGGCCACCGGCATTCCAGCCGGCGGGGGAGGCGCGTCGGGCGCCGTAAATAGACGCTTCGCTGGCTTCTTTGAGAAATTAACTTTTTAGTAATTAGCATGATGTATGTGTGCAAATTTAAATATTTCCCTGAGGAGCTGTTGATTGATGAAATTATAATTTTTTTCAACACACACACATCACGTCTCTTTGCATTGCAATCATCAATCTGGCATTTGAGCGATATTTTCATCGCATTAAAGCACCCTAGACAGTCTGCGTAGACATGCGGATGATGAATGTCCGATTCGAGTCATAAACTTTTTGAGCTCGCGAATGTGGTGTGAGATGAGTGGAAACACTGCATTTTGGGGGTGGAGAGAGAGCCGTGTTTGCCGGTTTACGACCTCCGTCAGCAGCACGGACATAGTTTACTGGATCAAGGTGTTGCTGATGCAATCCAAGACCAGATGGAGTTTTCTACTCCGTGGAAACGTGGCCCCTGGAATGTGTTTGTTTTCAACTGAGTTTATGAGTTTCAAATACTATTTGAAGAGAACCATGCCGTGCACAGTAAAACGAAAATGAAAGTCCGAGGAGGATATTCTTTGAAAAAAAAACCGAACATTAATTAAAGAAACGTGCTGCAGGCGAAGTGCTTGAGTGTGGCATGATTTGGATAACATCATGTTCGAGTTGATTGAGAATCCACGGGTTTGGACACACTCTTCGCATGGTTTTCGTTTCCACTCTGCGGCGAAGGTTAGGTAATGGCTACGGCGTCTTGTCTTTCTTTAACGTCATACACTCCGCCGTCGTCTTCTTCTTGGTCAGAGAATCCTTCCAGAATCCCCAGCCCTTGAAGGACTGTGATCCAATTAAGAGCACGATTGCTTTTTGACTTCTTGGCATACCCCCGAAAACACTTCATTCAGCTCCAATCAAATGGAGAACAATCCCCAGCATAGTCTCTCACTTTGTGCACCGACCGAGATGAGATGAGAAAATCACCACAGTCCTTCCATCGAACCGATTGTGCAATCAATAATGGATATTAATTAATTTGCCCCCAAGACAATTGTTCGACTCAATTCAACTCCCACCCCCACCCCCACTCTGGATGAATGTCATTAAATTTTAATTTAATTTTCCACCCTTCCCCTGCGTATCATTGCAGACCGACGAGGATAAGTCGCCATCATCTCCGTCATCATCCCCAAGCAGGGAAATCAACAAACTGAAGGATCAATTAGAACAACAGGCCATGCAGACCCGACAGGCTCTGGCACAATTGATGCTCGTCCGTGAGCAGTTGATATCCGAAACGAATGCAAGAATCGAAGCACAGGTATGTACACATACACAAACTGGCCGGATGCCATGGCCTACCCAAGGGGTAATGCAATTTTAACTCAATTTCAAAATTTTGCAGGCTCGCACACAACAATTGCTCCAGCAGAACCGAGAATTGCTGGAGCATTTGGCTTCGCTGGGGGCATACACAGATCCACAAGCGACCACCGGACTTACATCGGCCAACATAGCTCTTGCACCACAGGTAAGCGCAGCGCCAGCTGGAAGCATGCCACAAGCCTGTTAAATCTCCTAGTGTTCCCTTTTGTCTTTTGTTTGTTTTACTTACCTAATCCCCCCTTGAGTTGCAATGGTTTTATTCATATTTTGTGCCTTGCGTGCCGCTGCAGCCGAGTGTCTACCGCTGCAGTCCAGAGGCAATAACACTAGCCTCAGCCCGCTTTTGATTTGATTTGATTTCGTTTTTATTGCTCGCTGAGTTCATTTAAGTTAAGTGCAAGCATGCTGACGTGTTGTGTTATTTTATTTATTTTGTTGCTTTTTTTTTTGCATTCGTGTGAATAGAAGTGCTTTGAGTTGCCTTAACGATTTCGTTTTGTTTTGGTTTCCACTGACCGATTGTATGAATTGCATCAACCAACCGAGTGTATCCTTGGTTCCATTCCAGTCACAGCTGCAACTGCTATTCCAGGAACCCGCAGACTTGTCGGCCGCCATGCGGAAGGCCATTCTCGCCACGACGAACAACAACAACCTGGCGACGATCAACCAGCAGATCAGCAACCTAGGATCGATCAACCAGCAGCTGACCACTCTCAGCCATCAGCTGAGCGGGCTCAACCAGCAGAGTCAGAATCTGCAGAATTTTCAGAATCTCAGTGCCACCCTGCAGCAGCAGCAACAGCAGCATCAATCGCTTACACCGCCACAGCAGCAGCAACTGCATCAGTCCTCGCTGCACCTGAACACTCCGCCGGTCTCGCAGCCGTCGAGCAGTCCGATCCCGCAGATGTCGCAGCTGCAGACGCTCGGCAATCAGTTCACAAACATGTCCGCTCAAGGCAACCAGGACCTGCTGTCCAAGGAGCTTTTCCAGATGAACCAGGAGCTGCTCAATCGGCTGCAGGCGTTGAACCTCAGTGCCGGTAACAATGCGAACAGCCCCGCCAATCTGAACGGGGCCGGCGCAATGGGCAACAACAACTCTCCGCACAACTCGTTCTTCTACGTGAACCCGATGTCGTGCAGTCCGAACAACAACAGCTCGTTCAACTTCCTCAGCTCGCCCAGCTCACTGGGAAACCTGACACCCTCGCCAATGGGCACGCTCAACCGCAACTCGTACTCGAATAGCCCCATCAACGACGACCTTGGCCTGAGCATAGACAAGAACCTGAACAGCCTGGACGAGAACCAGCAATACATGAAGCCCCTATCGGCCAGCAGCATAGGAGCCGCGTCGAATGGCAACCTGACCGGTGCCAGCGGTAGCGGGAACTCGGGCCTCGACAACAGTCGATCGTCGGCCGAGGCCTCCACATCCTCCTCGCCGAACAGGGCCACCGAGCACAGATTCAACACAGTGATGCTGAAAGTAACCGACGAGTCGGGCAACGTAACCAACCAAAGAAAGCTCTCCGCCACGCCGAGCTTCATCACACGGAGTACCAGCGAAAAGGTGCCAAATCGCAGCCAGATGATGAGTCAAGTTCAACGGACCGCCTGGGCGCGACACACGACCAAATAAAACTCTTCAGACTCTCTTTGTCCTTTCCTTTCCGCAAAGGAAGATCTTCCTACACATTTGACGTTAAGTATTATATTCTTGGCGCGATCGGCAGTCTCCACGCATCACACAGCTGGTGTGGACGTTTACTGAACTATGACAGTATTAATGAATGTGTTTCTGTATCCGATTCGATAGCTGCAACCGCATAAGATACGATGCCAGCGATGCGACTTGTCCCGATCGTGCTCTGGATTTTCAAAGGAGAAAAAAAAAAACAAAACAAAACCAAAAAAAAAAACAGAAAAAAAACGATAGTCTCTTATCATTACGCACCATATCTCTCTTTCTCTTTAGCTAGTCCTTATCATATTTATATTGTAGTCTTAAGCAACTCGCCGACTGTCAACTCAGGCCCGGGGTCTGGGCCTTCGCACTTGTTATGCTCTCAGTATCATACACCTAGACAGCTCCAAACAAAAGAATGAACAAGAAGCCAAAAAACAGCTCAACGATAGATAATAATAACTTTATCGCTATATACGTATCTTATGTTACCTTAGATATAATTTGTACATAAAAACACATGCGAACAAAACATCTGAACACTTATTGTTTACCTGGACGATATTGTATCGAAATTTAATTACAATCTTTTTTTCTATTCACTAAGTTACGTATCCACATGTGTACACCCTGCAATCCTTAGTTAGTCGTTACTCGTTAGTCATAGATACAAGATACCAAGAAGTCAAAGTCACTATTAGCTCAATGAACTGTACATGAAATGCAAGGTGAAACTGTTTTAATTTTAGAAGAAGGAAAAAAAAAACAAATAAGAAAAAACATATTCATAGGTTAAGGCATCTTTGCGTATAGAATGTACGAGTATCTGTAAAATTGTATGTAATCTATACAAAGTTGAATACAAATGAATTTTAACTGTTGTGTTGTTTTAATGATTCGACTTGGACTTATTTTTGATTTTAAAATGATGTGGTATCTGCGAAACTTGTCAAGGATCGTCCGAGAAATTAAATCAAATCCAAATTTTAGGGATGATCACACATGTCGTCGATCACAGGTGTTGACAATCCCATCACACGTGAACTGAATATTTCGGAAGAGGATGTTAATCTCAAAAGTAAGAGGACAGCATAAAGTTGTCTGTTGTCTTTAAAATGTAAATAAAACACGAATAAATATAAGGAGACCCCAAAAGCACAGGGAGTCACAAACATATGCAGAAGTAAGTATACTCACGTAGAGGGGTCTGCATAATATGGTGTTTGTTTGGTAAATTTAGTGTCCACTGCGCGTTTGGTTGTTCAAGCTGGAAGTGGTTAAAAGGTTGAACAAAACCAGCTTAAGGCCCGTCGCTACAGACACAAATATTTTCTGTTCTTAACAATATAGCTCGTGGCCATTAGGATTTCATAGGTTTCCGCTTGCAAAACCGAATTTACATAACGAGGTATGGAGTCTGATGTTGTCGCCCTTCACGAAGGCGCCATCGCCAGTTCCTTCATTGGTCGTGGAGCCGTCAGTGAAGATTCGACTACAGTTCTTTCCTGGGTTTGGTTACTTGATCAATCGCAAGAGCAATCTGCATCAAGAACGTTTGCAAGCAACGCTGAGAAGGATAATTTGTTGGTGACGTCAATTTCGTAACATTGGTTTATGACCTGTTGTGTGCATGGTTTTTTGGGTCATTCCGGTAGAAAACTGCATATTTGATGTTGGAGTTCGGTTTGAACTTAATTTTGTTGATTTGTAATATGAGCTGGGCTACAGTCCGTAGAGAGCCAGGACCAAGCTTATCAGCAATCATTCGTGTTGTGCGTGCTATTGTTCTCGCACTAGTGAAAAAGACCTACAGTTTTATGCCAATTTCGAACGGCAAAGTTTGAGAAGCTTTGCCTAGACAGGTATACTCTTTGAGCATTGTCACTTGACTCGAAAGAGGTAAAGCGCGAAAATTATTTTTGTCGTACTGTGATTCGACCCCTAGACACACACATGTTTAAATGCGTAGGGGTCGACGCTCAGATCCACAAAGCCACGACCGCCACTTCTTAACTCCCTTGCTCTAATAAAATTGGTACAAATTGTGCAATTTTTGAGAGCATTTTTAAGTGCCACCAAATACTTAACTCCAATCTTCAATAGTTTGGAGTGGCAGCAGCATACAAGCTTAAAATATTACCGTGGGAGTTTTTTGGCCGGACTTCGTTTTGCTTTTTCCCACATGTCCTGGATTCTTAAATCTGTTTCTACCCAAAGTAGTTCAAAAGGAAATATTTAAAATATTTGCTATCCGGTGACTTACATCGTGACCTGGCACCCCTGATGGATCCTGATGGAACCTTCAGGCTGACCTTACAGTAAGATGTATTTACCTTTTTTCTCACATTTATCCCACATCCCACATTTATCTTCTTCTTCTTTGTTTGGCGCTACAGTTCGGGGTGGACCTGGGCCTCAACCAACAAGCCTCTCCAGCCAGCACGATCTTTCGCCACCTGCCTCCAGTTGTGCACACCAAGTTGGTTGAGGTCCTTCCCACTTGTGTGCGCCATCTCGTTCTAGGACGCCCTCTGTTGCGTTGTTCCAATGGCTCGGAATCGAAGACTTTTCGGGCCGGAGCTGTGGTGTCAATCCGCTCTACGTGACCTAGCTATCTGAAACGTTGGATCCGAAGACGCTTAACTAGGTGCATGCCGCTGTACAGCCCGTACAATTCGTGGTTGAATCTCCTCCTCTAGACTCAAAACTTTTCTCTCAGAACGAACAAGAGCTTTTTCATCCGCTTTCTATAGCGTCCATGTCTCTGCGACATAGAGCAGGACAGGGGGGATTAGAGTGTTATATAAAGTCAACTGGGTGTTTCGAGAGATGGCTCTGTTACTCAACCGCCTCTTGAGCCCAAAGAAGCAGCGATTGGCAAGAGTAATTCTGCGCTTAATCTCGGTACTGGTGTTATTGTCCCTGTTTACTGCAGAGACGAGGTAGACTTGACTACCTCAAAGTTTCTGCTGCCCATTATGAAGCTCTGTCCGAGACGTCCATGTTGTGCGTCCTTTCGTGATGACAGCATGTACTTGGTTTTGCCCCGTTTCACTGCCAAACCCATTTTAGCCGCTTCCGCTTCAATGCCAGCAGAAGCCTCATTGACAGCTCGCTGTGTCCAATCGTCAATGTCGTCCACGTAAGCAAGCAGTTGAACGGACTTTTGGAAGATCGTGCATCTGGTGTTGATATTTGAGTTTCGCACGATCTTCTCAAGTAAGATGTTGAAAAAATCACATGACAGCGTGTCGCCTTGTCTAAAACCTTTTTTGACCTTTTACCGACCTTGATGGAGCAGCGAGAGTTCTCCATCGTCATGCTGCACAATCTGACGAGTTTGGCAAGAATTTCAAAACTAGACATGGCGTTGTATAGCTCGTCTCTATGCACGCTGTCATATGCGGCCTTGAAATCGACGAATAGGTGGTGGGTGTCGATCTGCATCTCTTGGGTTTTTTTTCAGGAACTGCCGTAGTGTGAAGATTTGGTCGATGGTGGACTTTCCCGGCCTGAAACCGCACTGATAAGGACGTATCAGGTTATTGACGAATGGTTTCAGGCGTTCATACAAGACGGCATAGAGGATCTTGCACGCTATGTTATGGAGACTGATCCCTCGATAGTTGGCGCAGTCAAAAGGGTCTCCATTCTTGTGGACCGTACAAACGACGCTGAGATTTCACTCATCGGACATGCTTTCCTCCGACCATATCTTACAAATGAACTGGTGCATGCGCCCAACCAGATCATCTCCAGCTGCTTTAAACATTTGTTCTGCTCCCACATTTATACTGTTCGTTAAATCTAAGATTCTCCCTCTTAAACATCTGTATTTTTACAAGATTCTTAGAACATCATGAGTAGTACTGACAGATGTCCAAGATATTCTTGCCTGCTTAGTTGCAGTATTTAATTAGCTGTATCATTAAAAAAATTATCATTATTAAGATTTCTACACAGCAGTAGCACTCGCATTGTACAATAAGTTGCCGCCTGAGATTAGATGCATCAATTATGTTCTTACTTACGTTTGAAAGGTTAAAAGTTGCCGTCTTAAATAAAATGACCTTGCTAGTCGTACCGTCTAAATAAATAATCACCTGTAAACATAATATTTTGCATTAAATTGCTTATATTCGACGCTGGTTCTCTGACTACAGAAATTATTTTTCATATTCAATCTGCTAACTTTTCTACATCTTATGTAGCTCTTATCTTTCATTATCTTGTTCCTGAACTTTAAATTGATTTTAAATTGCTCTAAAAGCGTCTTAAAAGCAGTACTGTAAATTGAGAATGAATAACAAATGCAAGACAATGCAATAAAAAAATTCTACGTCTACCACACTCACTCCATCAAGCAGTAGGTCGTTGAATTTGTCTAATAACACAGGATTGCACAACCTAGTTGGCTATTAAAGAAGTAATCGTCAATGAAAACCCAGTGCGCACATTGGTGGGGTAAACATGTTCCTTCAAAGCTGACCATCTTTGCGAGCCCAGCAAATTACACAAAATTACGCGCAAACTCCACAGCACTTCTGTACAGTCACTGGGGTGCTCTTTCAAATACTTGCCATTAAACAGAAGGCATTTGCCCGGATACAAATGAAAGAGAAAAAAAGAAAGGAAAGTGAATAATTTATTAGCACTATACTGTGAAGCTTTCATTAAAATTCCACGATGCTGCAATGTGCAAGTGATTCAGTGAGTGTCTGTAGCACGTTCAACTTTTTTGTAATAAGAATGAAAAATTAAAGTTAGTGGTAGTTGCTTCTCATGGACACAGGTACAGTCGATAGCAAAAGTAAGTAACGTCAACAGAAATTAAATTCAAACGGATCTAGAAAGTAGAACAAAGAGAAAAATCGTATTTGCAGTTTTCTACTGCAGTAGTTGATGTACTTAAAACGAAAAAAACTGACGAGCATATCCCGAAAACCATAGGCATAGCGGGTCATAAACCAAAAATGTGACGATATTTACATGAGCTTTGCTTGCAAACGCTTTTAACATTGGTTGCTCTTGAGATTGTTCAAGAAACCATTCATTTGTTGATCAGTGGCCACAAAGTTGACCACGCTAACAGCTTCCATAAATCTCATCCAGGACAGGCTGCTCAACAAAAACAGGAGCATTACCGACACTGTTACGCTAAAATGAGAAATTGTCAAACCAATCCACAAACATGAATTGAAGACCAATGGCACAGGCGCCAACACTTGGTTCACTTTACATATGAAGTTGTCGGAGACCGGGGAAAATCGAGGCGAAAACGATAATTTCTAAAGATCGAGCAGGTGACGCAAAATTGAGTCTGTGGGGATTTGGTGAGAGCCTGGGACTTCATAACCCTTGACGCTGCTGTGTGGGATGAACACAGGACTCACCCAATACGACCCTGCAGCTAGACGCTTGTGCCAGTCAAAATGTTGAGCTCAATTTTGTCAACCTTCAATCTCGAAGTCGAGCACTTTTTAGCCATGAGGTGAGTTGCAGTATGCTTCGCAAAGGCTCGCTTCACTAGGTGTTGACTCTCTAGGCACTTGTTTAGGAGCATGTCTCGAAAATTCCTGCGTCAATTTCCCTTCCATTTGCTATCAATACGATCTTCATAAAAGTCCGAAAGCAGACACGACTTGGATCCAAGTCCATTCATCTGCTGGTCAAAACTGAACTACATGCAATCACGATGTTTCATGAAGCAACTGTATTTATCGAAAGTTGACTTATAACTCAGTATCTTCTTGCGCCGAACGGAACATGGTTTGGCGAAAATTAAGTACAAAGACAGTGTTACTCTTGCCAAATGTGGCTAATTTATAATCCATTTATCCGCACCATAACCCTGCTAAATGGAACGAAAAGCAAGACCCGTCTCTAAAAACAGCATAATTGATCGCTTCATGCTCTGTAATTGCATTTATTACCACACAAGCTCTACGAACACCATTACCGTCCATTGAAGCGCATCTAACCGCATACATGCTGAGTATTATTCTACCAATCTTCACTTAAGAAAATTGCTTGCAAACTTCGCCTTCCAGTGAAAAGCCAAAACTCTGGTCAGTTCGCAATTTGTCACGTTCACACTAGCAGCTCCTTTGTCCCTACATGTATTACTCAAGCCACTAAAACGGAGGTATATCCCTTCTAACTAATAAATACAAAGGATGCTCCTGCTGGACGTCTGCCATGCCCTCGGCTGTACAGCACAGCGTCTTCATCCCTCCCCCATTGTCAGGGGTATACAATTTTAATGAAAACTAATTGCAACAGAATGCGCTTCGGTGGCGTATACGTAACTTAATTTAGCGACTAGTTGCAGTTACACGGTGCGGTGGTGCTCCGTTGGCAGAAGTTATGCCGGCACCACCATCCACCGCATGTGCACCAGTTGTGCAAATCACAAACGAATGAAGGTGTACTTTACGCTTGTAGTTTGGAGAGGTTAATCTCATTGGAACGTTGGAAAAGTTGGAGTATTTCAAGTTCTTACTTGTGCTAATGGGATACTCGTATCCTCACTCCCGCCATGTGAACTGCATTCTTTGAGATACGGGAGCTCCATTTGCATAATCGCATTTCGTATCCAATTGTGTGTTCTTGTGCGGAAAACTTTTTCGCTCTGCAGACTTCTTCTGTGTGTGACGTCTGAGTGGAACGTTGGTCGATGGGAAAATTCTTCACTGTTCAAAAAGTACACTTACAACTTAAAAGACACTTGTAACTGCGAGGTATGTTAGGGGCGAGAGTATCAGGCGTTGGACGCTTAATTGTGTGCTGGCCTGAAGTGGTTGCTTTTAGATGAAAGGACTTGTATTTAATAAGTGCAAGTGGTTGATTAGTGTCAGCTAATTTTGTTCATGATTTAATTCATCGTTGCAAGGTAATTTTTTGTAGACGTCGGCAAGGGTTTCAGAGGAACGACTGAGAACAATTTGAGAATTATGAAATATGGAAACAATGAGCAGGCCTACAAAGTGTTGTGTGACGTTTTACTTTGATGTTTACATCACAAGAGCTGATAATAGTCTGAGGGAAAACACGAGTAAGTGCCTTCAACAATCAGTAGCAGCGCTTAACTTAGATTCTCCCTCCTAAACGCATACTCACTGAGGGTCCTTAAGTATCAAGTGTAAGTGCTGCTAGCTGTGCTGTGCTGGTGTTCATCTCTCGAATAACCCCGTAGGTAGAAGTCAAGAGGGGTCAAATAAGGAGACTGTGATTTTCGTCTGATGACTGTCAACTGATCATCACCTGATGTTGTGCAAGCTTTACCTTTCTGATAAAGTACATCTTCTGTCAAGGCGAATACCAAGGGTGGTTTCACGCTTACGGTGGGTGAAACTACAGAGCAGTGAGTTTCGACAGAATTATGCACGCCACATATCCGAAAGGTACGAACAAATGCCTTGGGAAGAATGCCGACTGTTCCCAACTGCTGTCATTGCGTCTGTCCGGGATGTTTGTGTGGTGAAGCGGATTGCAGTGGCGACCGGTGGTGAGAAAAGACTGCGTGAGACACCCAGAGTTCAAGAAGCTATCAAAAACTCTGTTTCTCGTGACCAGTACACTGAGGCGCGAAGAACTAGCAAATTGGCTGTGCGAGCTGCTAAAGAGCAGTCCTGGAAGGAGCCCGGCGAGAAGTTGGAAGCGACCATAGATCTGCGAAAAATGTATTCTGGCAAAGCATTTGCAGACTCAGAGGAGGGAAATCGAAGCAACATCATCGAAGGAGTCTGCCACAGGACCACAATTAGATCTAGCTATGGCTTCTGTACACCTGTGGGGATGGCAGACCCGTAGCATTGAGTGCGTCGGAGAGTAGCCCAACGCTGGAGATGATTCAATCGCAAAAGTAGGCAAATCTGTTGGTGTGGATGAAATCCGGCCAGAAATGCTTAAGGTAAAGAGTGAGATTTGTGGCTCTCTCGTGCCATTAAGCTGACATGGAAATGCGGTGAGAAACCGGCCGATTGGCAAACTAGGGTGATTGTCCCTCTTTTCAAAAAGGAGGACAAAAAAGGTAGCTTCATCTTCAGGGGCTCTATCTCTTTTAAGTCTTGCCGGGAAAATCTACGCTGGGGTGTTGGAGGCGCTGTGTGGAGCTATGGTTAAATCCATGATGGGGCATGAACAGTGTGGCTTTCGGCAGAAGTATAATCGACTAGCTATTTACTCTAAGAATGGTACTCGAAAAGGCATGGGAGTATGCCAAACCGATCTGCAGCTTATTTGTAGACTTGGAAAATGCATACTGCCTCGGGGTAATCTCTGGAGTATTCTGCAGGAGTATGGGATTGCTGGTCATCTTTTGAGAGCCATTCAGTCTCTATACACACACTGGTTAACGGTGGTAAAACAACACCTTTCACCGTGGGTGGTAGACTTCGCCAAGGGTACATCTTGTCGCTTCAAATGTTCATTATATATATGGCCTGGATGTTGCAGCATTGTGTGAGTTACTCGCCTTGATCGGGTGAGAAACACAAAAGTGCGCGAGGCACTTAACGTTGAGCAGCTGCTTCATCGAACGGAAAGGGCTATGCTTCTATATTTTGGTCACGGGGCACGAATGTCCCCATCATCACCAATTCCAAGGTGTAGTTGAATGCGACTCTATCAACCGTTTGGCAGACCTATGACGAGGTAGTTGGAGTCCAAAAACTCGCTTGGGTACACGGCATAGGTAATGATGAATTAGAATCGGTGGCTGAGGATGGAGTCAGCATATATTCGAGACATCTAAAGAAATTTTGCGTATATTTCGAGGGAAGTCGAAGAATAATTCGTAGGATATTTGGCAGCACAAAAAGTGATAGTCATCTATACTTAGATGTGGTGCGATGTTAGCTTCTAGCTAAATTTGTGTGCTAATTGTGAAATACATTGTTATCTCCTCTTGTCTACGACTGCCAAATGCGAACTGAAAAAAATGCTATCCAAACCGAGGTTGAGGCCCAACAAAATGAAGCCAGAATAAAACCTCAATTCAGTTCAAGGCCACGAACAGTAGTCAGTATCATTGCAATGACGGACTCCAGAGTTGAGTGTTGAGGGAACACGGCTTCCATATGCGACAAAAGTGGGAGGAGAACTCAGTCGTCTATGAGCACGTCAAGTGTAACAACAGGTCATCCAGTACAAAAAAATAAATCACGCGATGCAAAGTGGAGTGACAAATAACTAGTCATACCGCATCTGCATCGTACGATCGTATGTCGAACAGGTAATGCAACACGCAACATGCACATACGATCGTTCGAAGCGCCATTCGATGCGAAGGACGGTATAAAAGAAGACGACACGAAGTGAACGGGCGCCAGTCGTTCTGCTCACGAAACGCGTAATACACGTGTAATCTAGATTGAGAATTTAAATAAACGGATAATTTCTATTAGCGAGAATGTGTCTGAAGCTGAGTTCAGTGCGTAGGGTTTTGTGGTCTAAATGCGATTAATGAACTGTAACCAGCAACACACATTTCAGGCGTCTAGCATATATCCATAGCACTCTTCAACATACATGCCGCCCTCTCCTACTTATAAGAATTCAACCAAACATCCCGATGAAACTTTAGCGAACGTTCAAAAAGTTCACATTTGTTTGTTGTGGCAAACACCGACATCTGGTAGCAACATTCCGATTAACAAACTCTTTTCTTGGGCTAAGACAAGCAGAACACTCTTTCCACTGTTGAATTGCTTTTTAACGACTTTACTTCTGTAAACGTAATTGCCAACCGCCAAGTCAAAAGAGCGCCCAAAGAATTCCATACAAATATGGCTCATAAGTATGCATATCTTGGCAGACAATCCCATCACAAGACAATCCGCCTAAGGACGCCGCAACTCCGACACAACTCCGACACAACCGCCCCCCCGGTATACTTGCACTGATTTTTCATAATCAAAACTTCCTGCCACGCGGGGAGAACTCCCTCAAATCGCTCTCTGTTTTGCATGGAAATTGAGAAAAATTACCTTGGGATTACCCTAAGCAGATGTCCTTATACACATCCCTCACATAAATTATCAATATCTCTTCTGGGCTTTCGGGACTTATATTAGATTTAGATTACAAACCATTCTACATGAATCCTCTGCAGATTTGCGTATCCTTGTTGAACATGCGAAGTGATTTAGCGTGGCAATGTGTATCCTTTGACGTGAAATTATGGACTGCTACCATAGAAGGAGTGTTATTCAGTGTTAATTGGTCACATGGTACACTCTCCTTGTATTGAGCGAGATTTTCTTGTTTTTGCATTTTTTTTTAAATTCATTTACACAAACAACTTATTCTGGTTTCTGTTTTCATTTCAGCTCTCGTCCACAGCGAAGGTGGCACGTTGGTTTCAACAGCTCCCCTGGCATACGGCATCGTTGTCACGTCCCGAGAGCGGTTTCGTTTCTGGTGATTCACGGTCTGAAAAGTACCAGTACGAGGACCATAATAGTGCCAAAGAACCAGAGGATGATTTATGCGATGAGTTTCTTCTGGTCGAGGGTAGCAGCAGCATCTGGACGAAAATGAGTGCAAAGAAACGTCGGAAATTATTGGGAATGCGGTTGGGCAAAGTAACAACCTTCTAGTGATGGTGGGAGGGCGTCTCAATCTCCAATCCACCGTTCAATAATCGAACTTCAGCCATTCCATTTCGATTCATTCCGACTGAGTGCGGGCATTAGGGTGGGAAAATGCAAAAATTCAACTGTCTTTTCTAAGCCGAGCAACAGATCATCATATGCATCATTTAACTTTAAAATAAAAACACATCGAAGTCAAGCCAAAAAGGATTTAGGGCTTACAGCCCCATGCCCTTTTCCGTATACTCCCACTCAACTGCTTTTCCAATCGCTTCTCCACTTTATCGTTCGCGTTACTTCGGGGTGATTTCTTTCTTTTTCCGCAAAAGAAAAAAAAAAAGGAAAAAAGAAGCAAAATTCTAAACTAAATATATAATGTCTCATTCTGAATACACTGGAAGCCGGGAGGGAACCACTTTGGATCTGGCAACCAAATAAAGACGAAATGGAATAGAAACGAATCTGTTATAAGATTTTCCGTTAAATGTTTCATGTTTTATTCATCATGCATCCCCTTTTCCTGGAAAAAAGCGGATTTATATGAATCGAATGGGGTAAGGCCCGAAGCATTAGATACATTTCATTGTGGCCACGAATATCCTCCACCTCAATGCGGAGGCAATACTTACGATTTACGAATATAAGGATGCTTATTGATTATTTGTTTTGTATTCTCCGTCGCGGAGTTTCTGCTTTTCTGTTTCTCGACGTCTTTTTATTTTCGACGACAGAACACCCGCATCCCCGTCATGCTCAGTCGGTGAAATGCAATTGGAATACATCTTTCTGAAGATACACCACAGTAGTGCCAATATCGCTTAAGAGACCCCCTCATCCGAATCGGGATTAATTTTAAAAATTAGTTTAATTCGACATTCTTTTATTTTTGACTTAAAGAAAATTAGATGTTTTAAGTTATTTGTTCGATTTTTTTCTTTTGAGAAATATTTAATGTCACCGAGTTAGGGTTAGAAATTCGAGATTTGTAATTTTAAGGCATACATGCATTCATTTTGTTCATCAATTACTGAGACTGAATCATTTTGCACTCGAATCACTGAATGATAGAGAGAAAAGAAAAACGCAATTCATTGTCATCTTGGTAAGATAATTTAATCATAATAATTGTAATAACTTAAAGGTAGATAATAAAAATAAATGTTTTTTTACAAGATTGTTCTTTTATTGTGCATTTATTTGGTTGGGAAAGAAGAGAGCAACGTTTGGAATACGAATAATTTGATAATGAGATAAAGCTTGTGGGAAAGCAATCATCAACGAAGCTCATGAAAAGTGTACTTCAAAAAAGAAGGCTGACCGCGTAACATGATTTTCCTTACAGCGCACTTTTGTAGTAGGTAGAGTACATGGCTGCAAGTTGCAAGCTGAGTGAAATATTCAAACAAATTTAAAAAAAAGGATTTAAATGTTTTTTTTAGACACAATTTTACAGACCGTAAAATTAACGAATAATTGATCAAAAATGTTGCTTAAGATTGCAATTAATGTGTTCAAAAATCAATTTATGGTACAAATCGTTCCTCTTTACATAGACATGAAAGGATTAGTCCTGGACAGCTGGCATTAAATAATAAATATCTGTTACAGGCTGGAGCATAGAACACATTCGAGTCTCACTTATACGAATATGACAGCGAACAGCAGATGTTCCGTATAAATAAATACTTCTTATAAGTGAATCGAATGAAACACCACATTACGCGAGTAACTTAATGTAGAGCCGCTGCTTCTTCGAACGGAAAGGGCTGCGCTTCGATGGTTTAATCACGTAGCACGAATGTCCTCATCATCACGACTGCCGAGGCATGCCTTGAAGGCGATTCTATGAGGTAGGCGACCGCTTGGCAGATCCAGGACGAGGTGCGCCAAGTCCAAAAAACTCGCCTGGTTGCAAAAGCAAAAGCTATTATGTTTCCTTTAAAGATTATGTTTAAGTAGGTGAGGAAAAGAATGGAGCCCAACACGGAACATTGCGGACCATTCAGACTTACAGTTTGCTGCCAATGGATGAATTGCTAAAATGAGCTTAAATGTAATTTTTTTTAAAAACTTCTTGTTCATGTGTGTTTGCACACATGACCTGCGATCTCCGCTTAGCTGCTTCCAATTTGGCACGCCAAATTAGTTGAGGACCTTCTCCACTTGGGTGTGCCATTTTAGCCGCGGGCGTCCTCTGTTGCTTTGTTTAGCGACATCGACTTAGCCAGAAGAGTGCAGATCCAACGATTGAGATGGCTAGGTCATGTAGAGCGGATGGAAACCAATGCTCCGGACCGAAAAATCTTCGAATCCACCCTCGAGGGACGGCGCAGTAGAGGAAGACCGCGAGTCAGGTGGCGCACGCAAGTCGAAAGGGACCTCAACCAACTATGCATGCGAAACTGGAGACAACTAGCTAAAGATCGAGCTGGCTGGAGACGCTTGTTGGTTGAGGCCCAGGTCCACCTCGAACTGTAGCGCCACCTTAAGTAAGTAAGTAAGTCCTCTGTTGCATTGTCCCACAGGTTTGGTGACCACAAACTCATCGGGCCGAAGCTTAGTTGTCGATCCTCTCTACATAGTGCAGCCACATTAGTGTTGGATCCGTAAACGACAGGTTAGGGTCATGTCGCTGTACAGCCCATAAGTCTCTAGAAGAAACCAAGAACTTCCTCATCCGCTTTTCACAATATCCATGTCTCTCCGCCGTACAAGGACTGAGATGTTCAGTGTCTATAAAGTCAGATTGATCCTTACAGATATGACTCTATGAGTCAATCGCCTCTTGAGCCCGATGAAACAGCGGTTGGCAGGAGTTAGAAGTTAGTCTGCATTTGATCTCGTGATCTACTGATGTTGCTTGCACTGTTCACTGCGGAGCCGAGGTAGACGATGTCCTTAGCCGCCTCGAAGTTATAGCTGCCTGTTTTATGTCCATTCTGCAGGACAGTATATACTTCGTTATGCCATCATTCAACGCCAGACCTAGTTTCAGTATAAGAAACTGGACCCAGCACTTGGAACACAGCCAGCGAAGTCATTCGCACGCATCTTCGTATTGCACACATAATGACATGAATGTGGCTTCAAAATAAGGCTAAAATCAATTCTGTATTTAACACCTTTGTTGCTTTACTGAAATTTATTTTTCCATTTTTTTTATCTGGTCACCCTGTGTTTCGCCATTTACATGACTTGCCCTCAAAAGAATCCCTCAAAATTCTTGTGGAACAAGAGGACAATCAACTGTGGAGTCTGATATCTCCATATAGTTAATGGCTGATTTAAGTAATTGAAATGCAATTAATCTTCAGTGACAAAATCAAAAGAATCTCACGCAGGTCATCAAAATCCACATACTGTGATCCTAATCCAATTATTCTTATGGCTTGCGATGAAATCTTGATTACCTTCCTTCCGGTAAGTAGCCTAAGTGCTCACATCTACCGCTCCTTCTCAGTTTTTGCCTGTGTTCCGCCAAGCATGCCTCAGTACGTGCCGCACCAACATGCATAACATCACATGGAGAGTAATTTGCACATAATCCAATTGTGGAATTCATTGTGGGGCTGTTATCGCTTTTATACCCCTGACGTGATGCGTCTCGCTGGGCAAATTAAGCTCAGTGACTTTACGATGCCTGCGTTGCTGTTAATGTGCTTCACTGTCACAAAGGGCCCCGAAACGTGCAGCGTACTTTAAACCACTCTCACTATCGCAGGTTCCACGCATGAGGACTTTAAAGTTTATCCAGTCACCAGGACCTGCCTCTTGGATTTGTCGGTGTGAATAATGACTACGGTTAATGACAGGCATTATCAAGTAATTACTTCGCCTCGCTGCCGGTGCGGGGGCGATAGCTCCTCCGGAGTCCGGATGGATCTGAAGTTCTTGGATGACATTTGGCCGACTTTCTCACGTTCTGAACATGCTGCACTCCTTCCAGGCGTTGATTCAGAATTAATTACTCCCATCCCCTCTGGCAGAAGTTATTTCAATTACACTTCACTAGCACCGACAACAACTGGGTGCAGGGGGGAATTAATTACAAATTTTTGCTCAAATGTTGCTTCCAGAAGTTTCATTTGGAGAATTTAATTGGATTTCTTCATCGCGCCTTCACGGGGGTGTCAGCAACCGAATACGAGCCTCCGTTGATTGACTGTCTCGAAGCTGAAGCGTACGTTGAGTGTGAACATGTTGACGCTTATTTGGGACATGTTCATTTTGCGGAGGGAGCATAGCACTCATAATGGCAAATAATTCCAGGTCACATCAAGGTCATTGGGGACCTTATATTCATTATTCTTCAAAATTACGACATGAAGGCGTTGTAATGATTTTAAGGAGCCCCCTAAGAGATGACAAATGTGGGTCCCTCACTCAAAATAATTATGTACAAAGTATTGTAATAATTAATACAATGAGTACACAAATGTCACAATTTGAAAAAGTTGTTTCAGTTTGTACTGATTCATATTTAATAACTTACCATTTTGTTACTTGCTTTATTCTAAGTGCATCGTGTTGGGTCAGCGCCTGAACTAAGACTGTCTTCTAGCCCCGATGATCCTGGGCACGTTGCCAGAAATAGAGAGTTATCTTGTGTCCCTGTCACTTGGTCTTCACATAGCAAATTCGGTCTTCCTCTCCTTCTACGACCAGTATGATCGGACAAGTTGTCCGCTGCAATTTTTAAGGCAGCTGGAAAATACCCTCTGGGGCGGAGGCACCAACTCGTCTGTAAGATATTGTCGGAGGAAAGCATGCCCCATGAATGGAATCTCAGAATCGTTTAGCAGACACCCACCAACTATTCGTCGATTACAGGCCTCCCAATGGCATCCTACAGGCGAGACAGCGCTATGTATAGTTTGGACATTCATGCTAAGCTCTTCAGGTTGTGCAGCCGATGGTGAATTCTCGCTATTCCAACTAGGTTAATTGAAACAAATCGGCACGCGCTGTCAATGAGGTGTTTAATGACATTGAGATAGAAACGGCTAATATGGGTCTGTCAGTGAACGAGGAGAAAACGAGAATATCCTGTCTCCAAGAAATCACATACAGCAAACACGTCGTGCAGTGAGGGTCAAAAATGGGAAGCTATAACTACGAGGTAGTCAGGGCTTCTTCTACCTCGGCTCCGAGGCGAACCTGGTGAAAAAAATTCACCGAAGAACCTGGCGGTTTTGTTTTGCTCTGTTTAAAGGAACAATATGCTTTCAAATAAAGAAAACCAGAAAAAAACGACATAGAAAACATCGTAAAGACAATAGCACAAGTCCAACATACATGTAGCCTTTATTTCTTTAGGCTTTAATCCTATAATTTGTATGCAAAACATGTAAGTTATATTTCATGAAGTCCTTAAAGGTTTGATATAGTAGGAGAAAGTAATGACCAAAGTATGGCATAGAAAAAGCGTCATTAACTGAAAAAGAAGATAATCACCTTCCAAATGACTGCCCTGAGAGACGTAAGCAAGTAGATACTAGGTGCATCCATAACGTGTTTTCTGACTATAAGGATGGCGAAGCTATTTTATGTGAGTTTTACTGCAGTCAATCATTAAGAACAAGGCTGGGCCATATTAACTGCATATGAAGTTAATTTAATTTTCTTACTTAAGACTGAAGTTAAATTTATGATAATTAAAAAAATAATTAAATGAAATCAAGTTTTATTTCACAACTTTTTACTTTAAGGGTGGGCTTGCCAAAGTTATGTTAGATTTGAGTGACTGTCACAGCTGAATGAAGTGTGACCCCATTAAATCCTGCTTGGATCGATTGTGCTATCACTATCCGTATGATACACCGATTCCTCGTTGGCAACTGCAAGTATCTAAGTCCACCAATTTCCGATTGATGCTAGTTACTTCTTTAAGTAACATGGTATTTATTATTTGAAGAGAGTGTGTCCTGATTAATTGCCAATGCCAAGCCCACCCCTGTTCTAGCTAGCTCGTCGGCATAGGGTAAGGTTGCATTTAACTGATATCTCTTTGAGAGATAAGCGGCAAACTTTGACCATCTTTCATTTAATCGACAATGTGCCCAGAGCCTTGATGGCAACCTGACTGTCTATGAATATAACGATTGACAAGTAAAGTAAGTAAGTAAGCGGGCCTAACTGCTGTTGTTAGGCAGTCGAAGGAACAGCGAGAAGGAGATCTGCGGCGGTATCGCGGATACATGTGCCATATGCCTTCGTTCATCTTGAAACCGTCTGTATAAATTTATGCAGGGTGATTTTTTAGCTATTATCCCTGGTTTAAACAGCTGACGCACGTTTCGTGTTTTGTTTCACTGTCAAACATCTTCAGTTTGGTCTATAATTTAACCATGAATCGTCTTACAAACGAAAAACATTTGCAAATTATTGAATTTTATTAACAAAATGCGTGCTCTGTTAAGAAAGTTCATCGCGCGCTTCTTCCATTTTATGGTCAGTTTAATCGAAGCTCAATTTTGGCTCAATGGGTACGTAAATAAGCAGAATTGTCGATTTTGGAGTGAATATCAGCCAGAAGCATTGCAAGAGCTACCAATGCATCCAGAAAAAGTCATAGTTTGGTGCGGTTTATGGGCTAGTGGCATCATTGGACCGTACTTGTGAATGGTGAGCGCTACCGTGAGATGATATCCAACTTTTTTTTGCCCAAAATGCAAGAGCAAGAGTCACATGCCACACAGCACGCGCAACAATGGACTTATTGAGGGGCGAGTTCGGTGAACATTTCACGTTCGGGACCGGTCAATTGGCCGCCTAGATCGTGCGATTTAACTCCTTTAGACTATTTTTTGTGGGGCTATGTTAAAGGTCATGTCTATACAGACAACCCCGCTTCAATTAAAGCATTTATTCGTGAGATACCGGCCGAAATGTTGGAAAGAGTATGCCAAAATTGGACTAAGCGGATGGACCATTTGAGGCGCAGTCAAGGTCAACATTTGCATGAAATAATCTTCAAACATTAAATTATATTATTTATATGTACTATCGATTCAAATAAAGATTTCATGCATTTTTCTGAATTTTATGTGTTTTTTTTGTTATGAAAAACTTTCCTATAACTTTTAAAAAATCACCCTTTAGATTAGCAGGATTCCTGACCAAGACTTTTACGTAGCCTTCTCTATCCATGATACCAAAAGTCGATGTCTATGAAAAAGGCGATACAATCGAAAGGTGCTTCGGAATCCTTGCACTTTTGATTATTTCCTAATTTTTGTGACATAAGCTGTGTATTTTGCTCCAGTGGTTGCATTCTTTCAGCCTGATCACAGCCTTGGTAGCTGTCAGCTTCCCGTAAATGTCCATGAGAAGCAGTTGTAGTAATCTCTCCATGGCGACTGAAGGCGTGGAGTGATGTTCCTCCGTGATGCAAACACGCACATCTCTAGCTATCTACCTATACTTTTCAGATTTTCTTTATTTCTTAATGCCGTATGTTAGCATTGGTCTGACTTCTGCTGTATGCATCCAGTGTGACATTCTCATTTTAAGTCCTTCGCACTTACTCTGCGCAATCTGCGTCGTGTACAGAAACTGTTGTGCAAAAATCATAAAATCTACATATGGCTAAAAAAAACCATTTAACATCCTTAACTTAACAACCACATACATACTTATCTTGTCCAATACGAACGAAAGTCTTGCCATGCCTTGACTGAATTGTCTTGTGACAACAAATGTGTTCCTGAAAACTCTCACAGAAGCTTATAGACATCACTCAACTGCTATTTACTTGCAGAAGATCCGACGAGAAAGAAGCAGAAAAAGAAAAGGATTCATATATCATCCGCTCTCTCGTGACACGATAAAAGTCCTATTCCCTGACGAGAAAGACGACAAATGAAGGCACCTCACAAAAGTTTAAGATTCACACATTTCACATTTGTATCCACGGACATGCAGACAAACGACGAATATTTACAAAAATAAAAAGAAAAACAAAAAAACAAACAAAAGACAAGAACAAAGGACTTGTAGAATACCTTGATTAATGGAAATCATTTTTGTAACGAAATAGAGGCGTGAACAAGCGACAGCGAAAGACACCGCCACCGAAGGAGTCCCATGAAATACCGCCACGATTAGTCTCCGCGATAAGATACAGAAGGCAATGTATCACACAATAATCATAACGTGCCGTCTCTGGGCGGATAGGATGAGATTAGTTATTTCCAATTGGTTTAGTGTCTGTGACAGGACAAGGGACTGACTAATTGACAGCTCCGTTTGCTGCATCGTAATGAGGCTTTGCCTCATTTGAAGTGAACACCTATTTCCATATGTCTTCATAAATCAGCCGGATTACTGCGCAGGAGAGTGTCAAGCGAATGAAATTAGTTAAGGGATTATGCGACTGAATATGTATTGCTTATGATTGTACAGGGCTTTGGTGGAAGATGATTGATGCGCTTTATGTCGAGTGTGCGAGTAAGCAAATCGAGATTGTATCTTCCGTTCACGTTTTTAAGCGGTTAGTCTTTGTAACAGAGTGTGCTTAAATTGGACGACCTTCAGTTTAAGCAGCTGATTTAGGTTTGGATGTTAGGGTAGGAAAATACGTTAAACGGTACGTTGCAGATGATGGATTGAGGGAAATTTGCAACATTTCCCAGGTAATGAGCATAGCCGCATTATGACCACTCTCGTTATGTCCGGAAAGTGCTACTCACTAATCGATCTGGCACGGGATGTATAAGTTCGATGATTATTCATCCATTTGTTGATTCTTGCAGATTTGGGCCAAATGTTTTGAGCTTTAATTATAAAAGTGAAGGCCTTCTAAAAATCCGCAAGATGGTATAATTCGTCAATATCACGTCTGTGATGAACGACATACGATTATTGCCCCGGCTTCGAATGGAGGAGATGAGACCCCATTCTTGTCCAGAGCCATCGGGAAATACAGAATGCACGGCACCATATTTTATAAGTGATTCAGGGTGGTGAGCTCTGTCACGACTCGGATGCCCTGTAGATCGCACAGTCAATATCCACAAAGGATCCTGGCGGATACTGTGATGGACGTTAGACAATCCCCTGCTATGGTTGATCTCAGATTTTTCTATCAGATTCTATTTTTCTGTCCCTTCTTGTAGCCAAGCTAAGAAGGAAGTTTAAAAATAACACATCAGATCGTCGTCAGAAAGCTACAATCGCAACTGACTACTATGGTCTGAGTTTGACCAATACACGATTTCCCAATAGATTTCTCACTTTCCGAAGCGAGTATGGGCAACTGGTCCATTCTTCTCAAGCGTTTTGTACGCTCGCCCCTATCCACCAACAATCAATGTGTAGCCAGATAAGTCCACAAAATGTTAAATCTTCAAACTACGGCAGATCCTGGAAAAGATCCTAAAAATGAAAATCGACACCTACTCGTTGATTTCAAGGCTGACGATGGAGAATTCTCGCTGATTTATCAAGGGTGGTTGCGAACTCAACAAGACCTTCAATAAAAGAAAACAAGACAACCAGCTGTCATGTGACTTATTCAATATGCATTTTGGAGAAGATCCTGCAAAACTCAAACGCCAACACTAGAAACACGATCTTCCTGAAGTTCGTGCAACGTAGAGCAGGAGCCGATGGTATGTACGTGATTGGCAGAGCAGAGCGAGCCGTCAATGAGACATTTGCTGGCATTGAAACGGAAGGGTAAAAAATGGGGCAGGCAGTGAACGAGGGCGGCTTAAATGGATTTAGCATTGAACGAGGGATAAATAAAGTATAGCTGTCGACAGGAAGGTATATACAACATCGACGTCTTGCGCAGAGCGTCATAATGCGCATCTATAACTTCGAGGTGGTTAAGGACTTCATCTGCCTCGTCCCAGCAGTAAACAGTACGAACAACATTCGTACCGAGATCAAACGCAAAATAACTCTACCGCTGTTTCTTTGTGGTCAAGAGGCAAGTAGTAGAGTAGTAGAGCCCTCTCTCGAAGAACCAAGCTGTTTTCTGGTAGTATAAGGGAATTTTCGGCAAGTCTTGGGGTCTATCACCAAAAAAGCTTTCGCTCAAATACCTAACTGCTGATTTCACTAAGCTAAGCTAGAACTAAGCAGAGCACTTCCTGTGGCAGTTGCCACTGTCCCGCCTTTGCTAGGATCAGTAGGCAGTTATTTGGTGCTAATGCGGTGAGAACTGATGATGTAGGCTCCTCATCACAGAAGCGTTTGCTGGTATGAGAATATAATTAAATATAGGTTGCTGCCTGATAGTACAATGGACCAGTTTTTGAGTCTGAGTGCTCCAGTGTATAGTTTAAAAACACCCGACAAAAAAAAGCTGACTTAATACAGGACATGAATCATCCCAGTCCTCTCGTACGGCGCAGAGGCGTGGACAATCTCGAGAGAAAAGGTCTATGAGCGATCTTTGGTCTGGTTTACATTGATGGAATCTGGCGGAGAAGATTCAACCACGAACTGTACGTTTTGTATGTACATTTTGTATGTGTTGAGAGTATGGACAAACCCATTTTCATTGACGTTGCTCAATCGTATCATAGATTGTGGTGCAGTAAATGAAAATAACATTGAAAGTTCCGCATGATATGGAGATCAGGAGCCCTTGAAACTCGGTGTGGTTTCAGCCTGATCAGTTGAAGGTGGCTTCCTAGTGAGAGCAACGTGGTGGCTGTAGTTTAGCGTCGGAAAAAATGAAGACCAGCCCAACGTGTCTTCGAGTTTATCACGACTGAAGAGTCCACGTGAGACGTGGACGAAAATCGGTACGGGGTTGCAAACACAATCGGCTGCTGCAACCTATCCTTCGTCGAGACGTTGGTCTTGAGAACTGGATCCCAAAGTGAATTAACCTACTGGTACAAGCCTAATGGCAGGAGATCTCGTAAATCCAAACACCAAAACCTATCTCCTGACCCAGAACGTGAGCAATATATCTGCCAAGTTTCATTCAAATCCGTACACCTGCTTTTGAGCCAGAGCTCCACAAACAACAAATAAATTTCTGATAGTAAAAAAAGTAAGATTACAAAGATGAACTTTGATCGGTGGGATTGAATAAGTGCAATCACATCTTTTTCTTCACTTCAGTGGTTTGCAGGATGACGATCACTGCATGTGTGGCCTGTGAGCTATATTCAAGGACCATGCTGTTAGAAAGGAAACTTCCGCAGCTGATATCCTGCAAAAAATTGATCTCGGTGTAAAACGACTGCCTTGTCGTTGTTTAGAAGTCAGGATTCAGTATCACTGCGCATAGTCTGATATGAGGACACCACCCTTCACAGTAGGCTGGAGTTCGTGGTTATCTGATGTAAATTTGCATTCTTTAAGAACTCTGATCAATCTTTCATGCATCACTGGATGGGCATAGAATGTAAGAAACTGCTTTAATGACTGACAAATCTTGGGCTTGACCTAATTTCGCCCAACCCCATTCCGCTCACTCAGTCGACATTCACTTTAACCCATAATAACGCACACACGGCAGGTTTGCTTTAGCGAAATCAGCTTATCACCCCACCCAAGGACTGCAACTCGCCCACATTCCGTCAGACGCCCACTCGACCTGACAAATGAATTCTCCAACGAAACAAAAGCAAAACACCGACCGAGCATGACTGACCATGGGTTAAATTGAAAAGCATTAATTAAGAGCGCCACCGCATATGGCCCTAAATATGAAACAACCAGACCATCCTTGTGCACTGCCACATTCGCCTTTTTTTTTCCTTTCTCTCAGCTCCGCTGCCTAACACGGTGTACACGCGAATTTAAAGTCCACACCTGTGGGAGCAGTCATTATGTTGTTTACTTCCAAGTACTCTGACATTAAAAAGCGTGTTAAACTAGACGTAGGCTTGTGCCTGTATATAAGGACTCCCGCCAGCCATTAGTGTCATGTTGTCTTTCCCGTCAAAAAAATTCTGTGTTTGTATAAATATTTTTTTTTTTTTTCGGGGAATCCTGTATCCCTCGACTCATTTTTTTCATTTTTAATGTAACACAATCTTCCTTGCTGACACGGTGGATATGTATGTTCTTGTTGCCGCAATGGGGTATATAACAACTGGGACAGAACGTCATATTAGGGCTGTTGGACGTATCATCGTCGCGTCTGAGCGACTGCTCCTGAACGCAAATATGATCTAATAGTTTCGCAGGACATTCTGTGTAAATCGGACGTGTCATTCCCGATAAGGAATTGGCCGACGCAACAAGTTTCACAAGAGCGGGCGCATCCACAGTCAGCCGAGCACCGAAGGAGGGCACAGAGCTAATCTCTTGATTTAAAGTAATCGCCACTTTAAAGTGGGACACTCGAGTTCCTGGGACGAGGAAACATTGCTTACATTGCTTGGCATCGTCTTCGTCGTGGTCGTCGTCGTTGGTAGCCGTCATGAGCAAGCAGCCATCAACTGGTGGCCGCAGTAGTGCTGGTGGTGTTGGTAATGATGGTGCCAGCAACGAGGACTGGAGGAAATCGCCGAACAAAGGGGATCGTCGCAACAAAAAGAAGCCTGGAATTCTTCGATTGGATATATCGAAGCCGAGGCGTTCATCAGGTGGTTCCGTGGAATTCCGAGCGCAACCCGAGTGGATTGGCGAGGTGGGTGTAACGTGTATACATAGTTCCTTCAGCTTATTTATTGGAATAAGATTATCCAGGGTTGGTGCAAGATAAATATTCCCTTTCTCGTTTCATTTCTCACGTTCGCGCTGCACCCGAGTTGCCCGTGCCCGTGCAGTAAGTAACTCCGCGAACCGACACCGAGCACGTTGCGATGGCTCGTGGTTGAACTGTGACTGCGACTGTGACCAGCTACGTGAATTCGAGTTGAATTTCGTTTAAGTTATCGCGGCCGTCATAAAAAGGTGGCAAGTGTCCTGTGAAAAGGAATAGATAAAAACGTTTTTATTGATTACACATTCCCGTGCGTGTGTGCTGCCAAAAAAAGGGACGTCCCTGCATACACGCTCTGCGAGATACACGCACCTTCGGGCGAAGTGTGTGCATAACCGATCAGTACGAAAGTTTTTATTAGTCTAGACGAGTCCTTTCCGTCCTGTCGACGTGTTGAGTTATTCCTTCTGGCAGTTTAAACTTCAGCCGATGAGATTCATGCGGCACACGGTGAAATGAGGCAGAATTGACGGGTAAAGTGCTTCACGGGCCATCTTCTGCCGCATTGGATTTCGCTCAGGCGGCTGTGATTGTGATTTGTGCGTGAGACAATGACGAAAAAAAAGTCCGGACTGATTTTAGAAAGTAAGGGCCATCGCCTGCGCAAAGACCAGGTTAGTTTCCATGCGACACATTGTGAAAAATTCTCTTCACGCAGGAGGGAAGTTGTGAAAATTGGAAAAGGAAAGAAGTGTGTCCTCGAAATCTGATTTTTTTTTGTTGCTTTTCGGCTCAATTGGAGCTTACAGCGTGAAGTGATTGTTTGTAAAATGTTGGATATTCACTTGTCGTTGGGCGTCAGTTAGCGTGCCTTTGATTTTCTCCAAAGTAAGAAGTCCAACGCTTTGTTCGGAGTTGGTTATATTTTAGTGTTGCCTCAGGTGCCACAGCTGGCATCAGTAAGACGCAAATTTGTGATAGACGCAAAATGGTAAACCAAAGTTTTTGTTACATAAATTTACCCGGAAAAAGTTTCTATTTATCTGCTTTCAAATATGCGGGTTAAATCTGAGTGAAGTGACTGGTTGTTTGTGTAAAGTACCCCGTTCATGTTTATTCATTCCTCGAAAATGTGTGTTTTCAAGTTTATTTACGACGGATTTAATGGGAATTTATTTCTGTGAGGTCGAAATGTTGAAATGGCCTCTACCTTTTGCGTAACGAAAGTAGTCTGGTTTCCTGTGAATTTGCAACTTGCTTGAATATTTCGGTCTGAACGAGAACTATCAGCTCAAGCCGAAGCTTACAAAATTGCGTGTTCGCCTACCAATGCCGAAGTAATTTACTTCATTTTCCATATCCCCAAGATTTAGATTTAAGAAATCTACAAAACTCTAGAAACTGCTGCGTTTGAGTTGTGTAATTACACAACGGGAAAGTTCCATTCCTAGTACAGCATTACGGATGACACCAGTTTGATAAATGGTCTCTGAAAATGTGACACAATGTCGTTTCATTCCCCGTTCTGAAGTCAATTTCTCTAATAACTCGTATCGGAGGGCCGTAGCCTCGTATCGGAGCCCCAAGGTGTCACCACAAACTCACTGTAAGCCGGAAGATAATCAGAAATTATGAGATTGCTTGACCATTGCTGTCCTTTTTAGAGAATGATTGTGAAAAGAGTGCAAAGCTGATTAAATTGAGTATTTTGATATTTGTTACATCTTTGAGTGAGTCAAAGAATTGGCTTCCTTCATGTATTAGCCCGTCCAGGACATCTATACACATAAAAATCAATGTTTGTTTGTCCTTTATAGACTCTTAAATGGTAAGAGATAGAGCATTGATGTATTTGCCAACTTTGATCAGAATTCCTATTCCAGTTCCTGAAAAAATGCAAAACTATATTCTTTAATATACGTGGCAACGCGCGCCGGTAGAGCTTGTTGAATAATATATGATATATTCTTTCGATCTCTTTGGATGTTCTCCAGTTCCTGTATGGGTTAGGCGAGGCAAGCTCTAATCTGTGAGCATATTTCACGCAGTGTCCAGTTTAAATGCAGAGTAATAGATGACACTCCACTCTTGATAACGAGAGAATATATTTATTTTTTTCTTGGTCAAAAGGGCAATTGTTGTCCTTTCCCAACTACTGGCGGCTGATTAAAGTAAATTACCATCCATTTCAGAGAAATCGGTAGTTGAATGTGCAGCTATCTTGGATCAAGTTGAACTCTTCCAATATGCGATAGCTGGTTAACATGAGAATGCTACCGTTTAAGTGTTTTACTTTTTTATAAATCCTGAATTCTTCTTTCTTATGAAAATTGATCGCTGGTCTTGATCCGCTTTCGTCTCTTTCATCCATGTTTTGAAACTAATTTCGAAACATTCATATTTGTTCGGACACCGCATTCATTGCACTCACATTTCAAAAATAAATAAAACACTTAATATTTGACTACTGAGTGAATAATTTACCCATTGATAACCAAAAATTTAGTTGAGTGCATTCTTATACACAGTGGGTGGTGTGAATAAAAACTCAGGGAACACTACGAGTGGACACTCATGAATACAGTGTTTCCATTAAAGGGAACACTCAATTTGGTGTGAATAAACAATTTCCTCAAAATAGGCTCTTCACCTCAATTTGAAGTTTGAAAACTAGAGGGGAGAGCTGTCAGATTTTGTCAAAATTCTAGTACGTTAATCAATAAAAGCGGGTGGATAGGGAATATTAATTTTTAGTTATAGGTTTAAACATACAAACAAATATTTATAATTCACGGCGTTTCGGGGAATCTATGTAAATTCGAATTTCATAACATGGAATAGTTAAGCAATCTGTTCCTTTCCGATATTCCTCAAGAAACATCTGGTGGTGACATACCAATAATTGAGAAGATGAAAACAATTCCCTCGAAGATGGCCAGTCTTTTTCGTATCCCCTTTTGAATTGATTTTATCCTGACTGTGTGAGGAGTTGAAATTAACGCCACGGATAAATTTTCGTTTGGCTTCTTTCCGAAACAGTATTCTCCATTTGTTTAACTTTTTTTCTCTTGAAGTTACCTCTAATGCACACTCAACTTCTTCAAGTGTTCACTCAATACATTCAATCATTATTGATACCAAAATGGAGGGAATACAAAAATATAAAAAAAAGTGAAAAAGTGTTAAAAAAATTAACGAAATCTAAATTTTACTCACACCAGATGGATTCCCTCCAAGATTCTGGGGCAACACTCACACTCAATTTGTATTCACACCACCCAGTGTTTGTCTCCTGAATTGTGATACTCATTTTGAGGGCACACTATTTTAAACGATTGCAATAAATTGAGTACGCTAAGGTACTTATGTTCACTGTAAGAAAGGGCAAATTAATGCATTCGTGCATACTTTTATCAAAGCTTAAGAAGCTAATTTATCAAATGACTCGCAATGGACCGTAATCAGCATGGCTTTGAATAATGTTTTTCTACAGAAAACTGGACCAAGAGGACCAAGGAGTTTTCAACCACTTTCTCCAACTCCACCACCAGACTTTCATTAAGACACATTCCCGCATTGAGCTCTTCCCAAATGCGACAACACTCAAGAAAGTAATATACTTGGAAAGACTCCGTGCAACAGTTTTTTTTTCTTCGAAAATTCTGAAGTTTTTTGTTGTCAACATTATCCAACGCTATTGATCATCTAGGCTTCACTATGGGAACCTTATGAAGCCAGAATCTCATGTTAAAACTATATGCGACTCCAGTCAAAGACATAGAGTAGGGTCTTGATCTTCTGTCCTATCCGCCATCATGGTACCCTTCTGAAGCCTCTAAGTCAAATAACCAGACCCTTTCCAACAAACCAACAGCTTTGCATAGTTGACTGTTCCGGACTCTTCCCTGTGCTACTCCACCAACAGCACTCAACAAAATTCGCAGAAAGCCTCTGCAGGACAAAATTTTTCGTAAATACGTATATTTTACTAGTAAAATGGACAGACGGTCCTGATCTTCTCTCTGCGTCTTCATCACCTTCAGCATCGGCTCTTTCTTAAACCGCCTTCTCGAATAACTCGAACCCTTCCTTGTCAGGACAGTCTTCAATAGTGGACTATAATCAAAATACCTCTGGCTAACGAGTTTGCTTCAAAAATCCAAAATCTGGTATTGATCCTCTTTCTTCTGTTCACAGTTCAGAATAAGTAAGCGCTCCTTTTAGTGAATAGAACTTTATTTCCCTTGTAATACGCTGATTACTCAACCATAATGTGGCAATGTTTTTGGGAGACTTTAAAGAAGCGTTCTTAGGCTGGGTTTTGACCACCGACCCTTGCTTCTTCTGCTTTGTATGGCGCTACAGTCCGAAGTGAACCTGAATCTCAACCAACAAGCTTCTTCAGCGCTGACGCAAACTCTATCTAACTGCCCTACAGACAAAGACTATTGAGGTACTTCTCCGCTTGAGTGGACCACCTTAGAAGCGGGCGTCCTCTGTTTCTGCGTTATCCCACAATTTCGGAGTCAACGGCTCAACAGGCACGTGTCACATCAGTCCGCAGACAGATGTCATGCGAATTATGTCACTTACCCCTTTTCCATTTCAAATGACTTCTGTGGTCATCTCTAGGAGTGGCGAAAAAGGAGCATTCATTTATTTTGGGCCAGCAAATAGTCAAAGGGTTAATTAAGGAAGCTCCAACCAGTGCATTTCTATTATCTGATTCCCATCCCCACTTGGACACCATCGTAAACCATATTCGGTGTCACGTGAAGAAGGATGCGTGCAGAATAAGCCATTGTCACTGCTGCAAAGCTGACTCATTAAGCACATGCTCCATGGGTAATTATTCACCTACAGCTATGAATTTCAATTTTCAGCAGATAGCATCTCAACAAAATTGTGAGACTTACTCACGAGAAACTGGGAGCACCCTTAAATGAATCACATATTTGATGGTTTTGCGACCCTGCAGCCACATTTTATGGTCTGTTAATTGCCATAAACCACCCTGTTGATCCGGGCGACTGAGCAAATATTGACTTTACTGTCTGTGAATTCCAGCCGTCAGCCTTGAAAGTGTATTTCAAGGAGAAGCTGTTGCCTTTCGTGTTCGCCCAGATATCTGGTCAGACTGTGACCTGATGTCCTCAATTTATGTCATCCCTCTATGAAGTGATTCACGTGAAACATCATCCAAGGATCCATACATCAACTGCACAGACGGAGCACACACGTGCGCGCATCATTGACGCTAATGCTGCGAACAATTACAGCGAGCCCCCCCATCGAGCTGGAAACGTCTTACATGTGTTTTGCATTAAAATTCAATCACTCTTTACGACCGTAATCCTTTCTCCTTCGATGATACCCTCGGTCGAGCGAATGCTCCTCTGCTCCCCTGGTTGGCAGTAAATTGCCTTTGGCATCCATCCGCCGTCGTTGTCGTCGTGGCATGTAGTCATTTTTTTGTCACGGAAAAGCAAACACGACAACGCATCCCACAGACGAGAATTAGCTGTCAACACCTCCCTCTGTGCCGCCGGGTTATGGTTAATGGAAAAGCCAGTCGAATATTAAAATATACCATCGAAAAAAAAAAACACCACCAAGGATCCACACAGTCCTGCAGCGTGTGTGTGACGTGCTCTGGCTTTTGCTGCGTCGCCATAAACGTTTTACTACCCTCCCGGACACTTGACATCACCATCAAATTTAAACATACTCCCGCAGCTTTCCCCCCCCTGCTCATCCCCCAACCGCGCACTCATGAAGAGGTCACTGCGGCTGTGGGGTAATGTCCTTTTCGCGGAATCTCACCATTTGTTGTCTGACACCACTGAACCGTGAGGGAACTTTGCAAAGCTCTTCACGCTTCGCTTTTCTCGTTCGATTTCGCGTCGAATGAGGAGGACACCTGCACCAGAGCGGCTGCGTTCGCGTGTGGACGTCGGGGTGGACGCATTCTTCGGCGATGTTGACAAATGTCCTCGTCGCAAGCCGTTCCACACGTCCGAAGCTTTGACTTGGCCTGGTATCACTCATGCCGTGACCATATAACAAATGTTCTGCAGCGAAACTTGCCGCAGATAATTTACTTAGGAGTGGTTGCCTGTCATTTGCATGGTTCGCTGCGAACTGACACGCGGCCACCCAGCACCACTGACGGGGCCAAGCCGAAAAAAAGAGCCAAAGAGGCTTGTCGCAATTTCGCGCTATGTACGCAGATGCGGGTGGAGGGGGTGAATTGTTTTATTGCATCGCAAGGCTTAAGGTCGCATTTATTTTATGACCACCATTAAATTGATTGTATCTTGCGTAGCAAGTGAAAGTGCTAAGTACTCACGCAGGCGATGGATCGTTGCTCGAGCCGCAACTGGAGGAGGAAGTGGCCTTTTGTTTTTGGATTACGTTGCCGATATGAGGTAATCCGGCAGCGAGTGTCCGCAATGAAGTCATGTGTTTTTTTTTTGTTCGGTTTTATTAGCCAGCACCGCTTTCGGCGGAAGTGTACTCGCTTAAAATATCTGCTTAACGGTTACGGTTTTTTGATAAGCTTACTAAGACGTTTGTCTTCAATTGACGCGAAGCGAAGAAGTGCAGGGTTGGCACGAGTATAGGAGGAGGAAGCCTTAGATTTGGCTGATTCCACGCAAAGAGAGCGAGTTAATGAATGATCAGAGTGGTCGTTGACAAATAATGAAGAGAAATAAATTGAAGATTGCAAGCGAAATAAAGCCAAATGCGTTAAACAGGAATTAACATCTTTAAGGCACTCGAAGTGTTGCCGCTTATAATCAGAAGAAGTGCCTGTTTTTATGCCATGGAGGATTTTTTTTTTTAGCCTTTTCCAGTGGAAGAACCATTGACGAGGTAATCTAGTCAGGGATAGTACCAAACATTGTTGTTTCTTATTCTCTTGATGATGTGTGATTTCACGTTCGATTTTCCTCTATGAGCGTGGTTCTAATTTGAAGAGCTTTTAAGAACTTTGCTAGTGTATTCTAATATCGCCAGGTTCAGTAGGCAGTGATCTTGGCTGCATCAGTTATCCTGCTGGGTTGTCCACGCTAACTGTGACCAGCTGAGTGGTCGGTGGTGTCGATATCAACGAATACGAAGCCTGTGGAGAAGCAATGATACTGCAGAGCACTTCCTCTGCCACTGTCCCGTCTTTGCTCAGATCAGGTGGTAGTTATTTGGTGCTGATGGGGTGAGAGCTTATGATGTAGGCTCATCGTCACAGAAGGGCATGCTGGCATTCCTTCGGAAGACCAAAAATTTACAGCAAATGTAGGTTGCTGCCTGGTTGTACAATGGACCAGTTTTGAGTCTGAGTGCGCCAATGAAGAGTTAAAAACTAACGACAAACAAAAAAAAAATCTTCCGCAGTGGATGAGTGGCGGTGTCGGTAGTAGTCTCTGAGTCCAGCGCATGGACAATGCCTGAAGACACGTGTGTTAATTTGCATACAAGCCTTGACTGCTGTACGATTATAAATTATTGTGAACAGAATCAGTAAAGAAGCACGTAGCCGTGAAATATGATTTTGAGCGTCCAATTGATTGCACAATCTTTTTTCATATTCTTCGTGTGGCTCTACAATCTAGGGGTAGACCTGGCTCTTAAACTACAAGCCACTTCAGGCTGCACGATCTTAGGCTGTTTACAGTTTCTCGCACCGAGTTTGTTGAAGTGCGGGCGTCCTTTGCTTTGTTGTCATACATGCTCGGTTGGGAAGACTCTTCGGATCAGATCGGAGGCATATTGTACATTTCGCTCTAAATGGCCTAGTCACCGTTGACGTCTGGCTAGACTCATAGACATTTTTCTCTCCCAGGAGCCAAGGCCTTCTTCATACATCCCACTGCACCAGGGAGCACAGCACAGCCGAACAGCAGTCGGCCAGAGTCGAATTAGACCAAGATGATTACCTCGATGTTTAAGCTACCGCTTGTCACCCATTGTCCATGTTGTATGTAAGGGATATCGAATTTCCCCTCATTTACTGACGGGCCCATTTTAGCCGCTTACGTCTCAATGCTAGCAAAACGCTTCATTGACGTATCCCTCTGTTCGCTAAATCACGTCAAGGTCCTTTCCTAACAACTGTAAGGACTTCTGGAAGATAGTACAAATAGTGGCCTATACGTTTTGCACGATCTTCTTCAGGCCGATATTGAAGAACTCACGTGACAAGCCGTAAGGCTTTTTTTTTACATTGAAGGTGTCTGCGACTTTGGTGCGAACTTGTTGGCACTTAAGATATTGGCAGATATGTCCAAGCTAGACGTGGTAGTCAATAGTTCCTCTCCGTGTTACCTGTGGCCTCGAAATTATTGAGTATGTGGTGGCTGTCGATTTGCGCTTCTTGTCCATTTTCCTGGATTCTAAGTAGTGTGATGATCTGATATATTGGTGACTTCCCTTGTACCTCAAATTAATGAGAGTCTCTGCTTTTAGTACAATTTATTTGAAATTAATTTCACGTCATAATCTGTGCAGTTTTGACTTCCATCGCAAATATCTTGTGGCCAAATTCAGAAAGTGTGCAGTTCACATATTGAAGTCATTCTTCCATAGTTTGCTTTGGAAAGATGAGTGAATGTGATTCCAATGGACAGGCGATCGGTTGGACACTCTATTGGTATCACCTGAGCATTGCTTCTGATGATTTTAAGTCGATCACGGAAGATAAGGTGGCTTTATCGTACGTTCCTTATTCCCATCAGCCCTTTAGTTGACCGTGCTGTCCACTGGAAATGATGATGAAATTAAGTTCATTCAAATTGCAGTTTCAACTTCACAGTAAATATATATTTAATAAACTAATCATGTTTGGGCTTGCTTCATCAGTTATTCTGATGGCTTGAGCAATAGTAGCAGTCTGCCTGACAAGTGCATCTCGTTGTAGGACATGCCATTGCAATGCTGTTGCAATCGGTATTACAAATACTTGGCACACATGTACACGTAATTGCATTCTCAAATGAATCCTTCCTGGAAGCCCAATAGATCTAGGAACCCTGTGGAGATGCATTACATTTTCTGGAAATCAAATTCATTGGAGTTCATAATTCCGTTTCTCCATTTAATGACTTCGCTTTGAGGCTTAAAGTTCGGTCATTCATTTGTCAAGTCTTTGGATGGACAATCCTTTGCACTATTCCTTGAATTGAAATCAATTGCAGTAAGTCTTTGGAATTACATAACATTCACAAAAATGACATTTGGGTATATACCATTGGCTTGCAGTAATCCGCTTTCATTAAACGTGTTTTTATCAAAGCCTTTTAAATTCCCTTTGATGCCAACTTCCATGCAGCAAGGTCTCATGGTACATAACAAATTCTGACGAAGTTCTGGACATCTGTGTTGGCAATGAGAATAACTTTAAACAAAGCGCCTGGAATAAATTTTGTCGTCCATTTTTCAAGTTGACTTTATCACGTCGGTGATTATCTTTATGTTTTTAGAATTTATGAGACCCAGCTTACGTCAGATAGTTATTGAGGTGGTTCATATAATGCCTTTATCAGAGTATTCAACTGCACTTGACTGTGACAGCATCTTGGGTGGTCTCAAACGGACTGCCTCACTTACCATGAATGCACTTTGCAAAAGCAGAACAGAAACTATTTAGGTGAGAACAAACACGAGGAAACAAAATAAGAGAAGGAAGCCATTTTCAAAGGAGAAACGAAGTGAACGTTTTTTGTTTGCCCAGGTGGCGTGTGGTGGAATGTTTCTTGGTCGACATCGCATATATTTTGTTTTATCCTCATTGACCTTAACCACCCAAATCGTTTCACCTATTCTTCAGTCGACGTGAAAGCCTCCACTACGGCCCGTTGGTGCACCCGACGATGTCAATGTCATCTGGGTAACCCAACAGTTGGGCTGATCTGTAGGTGATAATGCCTTCCGTATTTATCATAGCCCTTCCGACTATCTTCAGCAGTACCAGATTGAAGAAATCACACGACTGTGCCGAAAGCTGGTGCAGGTTTCAAAGAAGTCCTTGAACCGAACTGCAGGCGCATCGCGGATAAGTTAGAGTGGTGCGATACGACCGGATTAGTTTTCCCGGGATCCCGAGAACGCATCGGTTTTTTCTTTGCGATGGATTCTGTCGTATGCGGCTTTAAAATCGATAAAATGGTGGTCCTTACAGATTTAAAACTTGCTAGTATTCTTTCACTTCTCTTTCTTGGTCATGGGCGCATCTTTGTATTTCTTCGAAAATAACTTACGCAACAGTTTTTTTTTCAAACCGATATAAGGAGGTATGTATAATTACTAGTAAGAACTACGCTCCACAAAGAGCACATTCCGACTTTGTATACGCGGTCCTCGTTGACCTTACTGGAGTTATCTCTATTTTGAAATGAATTCATGGTCAGATGTCTGTCTTGACCATTTTCTTTTATAGTCTCTTGGTGGTTTTAACATTTTTTTATGATATCATTTTTATTAACGTTTAGCACTTATTCAAGGTCATTTAAAGAATAATATCATCTAGTCTCTGCAAGGGTGGGCCAGTACCGAGGTAATGCAGTACTCTTTTCCACCTACTATTCCTCATCCCTGGAGCTTTTACCGAAGTCAATTATCCGCATTAAGTCTTCTTGCTGCCAATAAGGTAGTGCCCAGTTAATATGCCTCCCATTTTGTTGACTTGCTTCCTGCACAACTGTAGACAAGCTTTAGTTCTGTTTAGATTTGAGCAGACCACATAGTTTTCGATTATCCAACTCTGACCATCTGCGGTTGGTGTTGCACATGACGTTGGTCAGTAGCAATGCTTTTATTGCTCTTAGTGAAGAATGGGGTGTCTCCATGTCAGTGGTAGTGGCCCTTTGCTAATACAGCAGCTCTTGCGTTGCCCCGAATACCCTTGTGCCTAGGGACCCAGCATAGAGTAAGGTTGCATCTGTCCGCTTTCTCCTTCAGAGATCGTCGGCAGAGTTTTACCATCTTGGAGATGGTGTTTCAAGAGCCTTAATGTACCGCAATAGATCGCAATAGATTCGGTTTATCGGGCTCATTGAACAGATATTGCTTCTGTAGGTTCGATAGGCGGAGGGCCAAATAAATCTTTAGTAACCTAGCATGAACACCTGAACATGTGCCTTCATCCAATTTGGATCCGTCCGTGAAGATTTCCATTGCAGCCGTTCTACGGACTGCTTTGTGGTTTAATTCGTCCTCAAGTCCTCAAAAGGCGTCAGACACTCCGATTGTTTTGGGATTTTTGAGTCGTAAAGTAGTTCCATATCCCTTTATCAGTGAGTTTTACACCAGCGGTTGCATTCTCTTATGGAAGCCGTAGGTTTCCCGTACAGGTATATACATGGGGGAAAATGTAGGTAGTCATATTTCTAGAGCAGCTGTAGGCGTTGATCTGAGTGTCCTGTAATACAGATCCAATATGCCGGAGAAGAAAGAACAAATACTGGTTAAATTCAATGGAAATCGTTTAATTTTGTTGATTTTGGTCCTTCGAACCGCATTTATCAAATCAATGCCAACCTTTAACTAATTACTTACAATTCTGTGTTTTTTTTTAGATCAAAATACGTTGATTATTGTACAACCGTTGTATTGAAATTATTTCAGTGTGATGACTGTCATTTTGAAAATATTATTTCCATCGCATCCCTGTCTTCTGGTGACAACTGAACTGTTAACTAAGATTTGAGTTGAAATTGTATTTTAAAAATTAAATCGTAGAACGCAACTCTTTGTACACATTTTATCATCAAAGTCTTTTAATTTTTTTTGAAAGAACGTACATATGTTCGAGTGAACCTACCGTCTGTGGACCATTGTAATGTGGTTCTACCTCCATCAAAGGCTCACACAGCACGACACCTTCTATTGTGAGATTTTGATTAGCATTCACAAAACAGAATTCACGGCAGAGTAATAAACCTCTTTCTGAACAACCTCAAGCAAAGTGACTTCGTCCGCCTGCTTGCATAATGGCTTTGAACAAAATGTTAGAAGAGGATTGTTTACTTTTTTTTTGAAAATAAAATAAGCCCAGTGAATGGAGAGTACTTTCGCAAAACAAAGGACAGACAACAGTCGCTTACCATATTATCCTGTATTCATGAATCTCAAACAAAGGGAACAGGAGTACTTTTCCGGAGATTTCATGAAATACAGAGAATATTCCTTTTACATTCACTTCTGCTTGTTAGACAGGAATTTATGCTCTGCTCGGCGAATTGTTTCTATTTACAAATTTGCAGCTTAATTGCATGACGCCAAGAGTGGTGTTTCGTGATGCAGATGGAGTAAAATTCACTTAACTGAGGTCAGACCGTGATTTTCGATAAAGATTAGTGATGACGGCATGATGTCACTTTATGTCATTTTATGCAAAAGAAATATAAAAACAATTGAAATTCCTGCTGCACGTAACTACTTGACATTATTGCGGGCCGAATAGGTTTAAGTGGCACGTCATTGAGATGGCTGCACACGCAAACGAGCATTTAATTTTTTCGTAGACCACCAGCCTGCCGAGTGGATACACCTTAAACTCCACATCGTCCACTGGCGCAACTCTCCGGGATAAAGGAAGTCCCAAAAACCAGCAACATAACAAGTGTATACCTTATATACAAATAACCGTGACAGTACGACTGACAAATGTCCAATACCCCCACCCCACAACCAGACCACAAAACATTACCCCGTCCCATGAGTTTCACATTTTTCAACTCAATAAAGAATACTTGCCATCACAAATCGTAGAACATAACAATTAATTTAGTCAGAGTCGCCAAATCCACGAGAAGTATAAATCACAAGCGACCGCAGTCCAGCCATGCTCCCACAGCCCGTATATACTCCAAGCACGTGAGCCCATTGGAAAGTCCCCGAGCTCGCGTGGTTGGCCCCAACCAGAACGACCGACGTAAACACGTGTATTTAAACCAACCCTAAAAACCAAAAAAAAAAATGCCTTCTTTCAAAATCCTATTCCGTTTGCCTCGGCTGGCTTGATGGGACCTTTTAATTAGCCACAAGCAGCGTGAGCAACACTTTCAGTTGCAAAATAACACAGCACACAACCGACTAACGCACAGATCCTTTGTCAGGGTCATGGGTGAAGGGCAAAGAACTTGCCCCGCAGATGTCAACTATTCTCCATTCCAACTCAACAATTTCATTTTCCTTTCATTCTGCGAAGAGAAATATTTTATTCAAAAATATTTCCCAAAGCCATTAGATTAATGTCCAACAGCGATATATGTACAGGTCACACACGGACCAAAGAATAGGGCAGCGAAACCAGGACGCAAAGCCACAAAAAGGGAGATGAGTAAACTGCCAGCGGGCGAAATAGCAGTGAAATGGAAAGGTTTAAAGGCCCCTTTCCGTGTCCCCGAAGGAGATGGGCGTGGAGGTCTTTATATTCATTCAGCTCGTCGTCCACGTCGTCGTCATAATTCGCGATTTTCTATATCAACCCTTGCATGTTTGATTTTCATTTACATGTCCATACGGGAGATTCGAGAGAACGACTAGATACGCTTCGTATACTATATGTAGGTACAACCACGCTCGCAGGATAGGTTCTCTCCTTCGTAACATATATCTTTCGCTGCCTGTTATCCTGCCATCATATGATATACGTACATATTTGGTGAACCATGAAAGCGAACTAGAATAGAAGAAGAAGCAGCGAATATTATTGTATTCCTTCGTTTTTCGACCACCTACCACCTATTCCACGGTGGGGTTCGTCTTTTATTTTTATTTCATTCGAATCCGAAGTGGGAAAAAATTGGATCGTCCTTAGGTGTCCATTGTCTTGCTGTTCAGTCTTACTAATCGACTCTTGGGGCGCGCGTCAGCGGTATTGGATTATTGTATTATTAACCAACGCGTTCTCACCCGAATACATTAGAAAATACTTGAGTTCTTGACAAAATAAACTGCAACTCCTAGAAAATAGTTGTAAAACTTCTACACTCTTTGTTAGTCGGTTCGGAGGTGTTGCCTATTTTTGAAAGGGCATTCGAAGTGATTTTGTGTGATATTTGAAACTAAGTGTTAAATAAAGTGTAAATTAATTCCATAAGATATTTTAGCAACATTTTCAAAAAAATATATATTTTTAACGTGTGTGGCCACACTTTGGATACATTTTACAACTTACAGCTGCACATTTGAGACATTTGGGACTCGCCTAGTTTGGATACTTCAACGCAGGACTCAAGGTAACCAGTAGGCATTCCGCATGGCATATCGCAGGCGGCTTTGAGTGAAAAGATTGAAATTGAGTCTAAGAGGTGCCGGAATGTCTTTTGTTTGGCGTGTGTCCTTTTATTTTGGCGGTGATCTCATTCGCTTGATTAATATCGGACATTGACCATTCGGGCCATTCAATCTGATTGGAATTGCTGGGGAACGGGTTTCGATGTTACCGGCTGATATCAAATCCCCACGGAATATGTATCTTTTCTTTTGTATACCTTGTGTCTGTCGTTCTTATGTCTTAAATATCCGCTTGTCAGGCTTCTTTGGCATGTAAATGTTTTAGTTCTGACGGATTTTTTACTGGATGTTATGTACACGGTAAGGGGAAATGTATATGATTTGGCGTTTATGTGACATTTTGAGTCACGTTCATGGAGTAGGTATCTTACTTCTTTTCTATCGAGGAACTACACGGTGTTTGAGTATATCGCGTGTGGCCTCATTTTAATGTTTGTTGTGAAAAACAAGCTCTACAGGATTTGAAGGCGTACCTTTCTAACAGCAGTGTAAGGATCTCACATATAAGCATTAGATACTATTGTCTGCGTTATGCATAAATGTTTCTACACAATAAAAAAAATATAAACAGAGACCACTGAAATCTGTTTCCGTACATTTAGCACATAGTTTAGATTGTCGAGTATTGACTTTCATTTTATCTATTCTGATTGGAGGTGATTCTTACTACTTTGTCGTTTTTCATTCGCATCTGGTATTCGAAATACAGTTGTTCAGCGTCTCGAACTCAATTAAAACATCAAAGAATGAAAGATTATTTAACCATAGTCTGAGATAAAAGACACTTTCGCATCACTTCCCTAAGTATTAGAGACGTTTTTAGTAAACAATCGTTCTTCGATTTGTCTGATTATCTGGACCAAGCAAAAAAATAAGAGGTCGATGTTTCCTTTAGATTCGTCTCTTTCAAAATTATTGGGTGTACTTTCTTAATTCTAAACATTAATGAAATGGTTCGATTGCCGTTTGCACTATATTGCCTACATGTTCCAATCTTTTAATAATATGAAGCGTAAGGTGAACAACAACGACGGATCAAGGAGCGAATAATTTATATAACATTTAAAATATATTAGGTTCCTTACATTTGTGAAAAAACCTCTAGCTATCCAGTTTTTCTATCGAGTAAAAATTATTGGATTTTCTCATTTATCAGTTCACAATTTATTTCTGCCAATCAACATTCCCTTGTCGAATTGTCAAACGAAATCGTCAAATCCAGTCGCAATATACACATTATGCGATTAAAAAACCGCGAAATGTTCAAATGCCAATATGTTAGTCAGTGGAGAAATCGCGGCTGCCTGTAAGCAACGATAGCATTTCTATGTGAATGAAGTGCCGAAATTTCCGATTGAGGTTCTTGTTTGGAAAGAGTAGAATAAATTTGACTAATTTCTAGTTGCGATTAAATCTGTATATGTTACCACATTTAAATCAAAGACTTAACTGAATTGCAGCATATCTCTTAATTAAGCGTCTGGGCACAGAAAATTGTGTTGGGTTCAACTCGTTAGAAGTGGTACTTGTTCAGTAGTCTTTCCGGACGAAGACCTCCCATCTGTTCTTATAGCTTCTTCAAAATATCTGTTGAAGCTTAAAACGCTTGCTCACATAAATCCTTGCACAATTACTGGCCATTATCGCCTACTCTCGATCCGATAACCTGATCAGATTGAGTAGGCCGAAACTCAGAATTCTTATCATAACTAGGCACTGTGTCATTGGAACTCACGCTTGAAGATTAAAAATATTTTATGTTCACAATCACCTAGCAAATTATAGCCAAAACGAGCCAATAACTCGTTTCTTATTACTCTACAATTCTGTGAGAAATGAAGTGCAGCTTAGCGATGAGTAGGGACGTTTAATTATCAGTTTAGTTTGTTGTCAATCCATTGATGAAATAAATAAAGAGCTGTTAGTGCTTTAGCTTATATTATTCTCATCTTTTTGAATCACTAAATAAGCTTTTCGGCTTTAGCATCCCACACATGATTGAAGAATATCACCCCTTGTAATGGACTATAATAATAATTCATAACAAGCTGTTAATCCCTTGGAAAATCGTCATTAATTCCTAAAATGTTCATACATTTTGTTCCACTCGTTGTTTCTTATTTTATTTGCAATACAATGAACACAGAACCTGTTATAAATTCTAATTCGTTTCTTAATGCTCTTAGAATTCGTAATGCAACGTAAAAAAAATATTTTCAGTTTAACTACCATTAACTTTTGTCGACTATACATGTACGAGGGGCGTTCAATATTCTCGGTATCGGTATGAAGCTGTGGTTGTATATATAAATTGACTTATTTATCAAGTACTACTATTATTTTAGTGCATTCATGTAAAGTTATATATAAATGATTATTAATTCGCATTTTATCTCTAGTTAAACAGAATACCCATTTATTGCCGACTTGAGTTCTTCATCATCCGAAAATCTTTTTCCACGAAGACATTTTTTCAAATCCGGAAACAGGAAATAATAACTAGGGGCAATGTCTGCACTATAGGGTGGGTGTTGGATTTCTTCGAAACCACAATCTCGCTCAGCAGCCTTGGAAACTCGTGCCGTGTGAACAGGAACGTTGTCATGAAGAAGCAACACACCTGCTGCGAGTTTACCCCGTCTTTTCTTTTTAATTTCCTCCCGCAATTTGTTGATGGTTTCACCTTTTTTTTTGTACTCAATGAGCAAGATATCGAGAATATATTGAACGCCCCTCGTATATATAGTAGTAAGAAGATGTAACTACATATATGTGAATTGAGAGCTTAGTTTTAATAAAGTTAAGCAATATGTATTGTAACATCATTTCATAAAAAAATATTACGTGATCCCCGCTTAATTGAAGCTCGCTGAATTGATTTTCCCATTTAATTGAACGAAGAAAGTGAGCTCGAATATTTCCTATATAAGCTATACACGTATTTGCACGGTTAATTGAATCCCGCTTAATTGATCTTACACTCTTGTACCAAACAAGCTGAATAAATCCAAAGTGTTCGGTTAATTGATCAGTGCTTTTCGAATAGAGCGGTCTTTTTGACAAAACCAGAAATAATTCAGTAAAGAGATATTCAACTTCGACTCCATTGATTTCAGCAATTCAGCGATCTAAGAGCAACTTATAGCTGCTATATAGCCTTAAGAAGTATGCGTGAAAATAAATCAGTATGCGTGACTTTAAAGTAAAGGGTTTTTTTAGCCAAAACCCAAACACGATTAGAACATCTCGTTGCAGATGCTTCTGGACAAAATCGAAGATGAGTGGCAACAAAAAATAAAATACACAAGTTTTCCCATCAAACAGAAATTAAAAATAATAGACGCCTCCAATAATCGACGCAGAATTGTGTGAAAAATATAAATTCTCTCACAGTATGATGAATAGGGTTTTACAGGATGTGAAACAAATAGAAAAAAAATCTCAAAATTGTGAACTATCTCGCAAGCGGGGAGGGACCTGGTTGTGTAAAGAGTTGGACCAAACGCCTTTAACATGGTTCGCTCAAATGATATCCTTAGGAATAAAGTACCTTTAAGTACTACTATTGTCTAGCTTGTTTCTTATTTTCGTCACAGTTTTCTAAACAAGATCGTTGAACTGACTGCCTGCCTCAATAAAGCGAATATCGTTTAATTGCACTAGAGACGCGAAAATCGGATAAAATGGTCGGTTCAATTAAGCGGGGAAGACTCTATAATGTTTTTCACATAGATAAATCGAAATCTCGATAATTCGTAACCTGCGTTAATTCGGAAAGTTCGGATTTGCTGTATATGTAGGTACATGTATTCAGAAAATACAGAGTATTTTAGAAATTTACCGCACCTTTGTATGTTACCTTTTCAAACCTTCAATGAGCATGAAATGTCCATGAAATGTCTTCTTCCAAAAGGAATTGAAAGTTGTTGCAAAAATGTACTAAGGACACAGAAAATCGTCGTAATTTCCACGTGCAAGTTATATCTTGTTACGTCTAAAATCCATTGTGGGTCGGATCCTTTTTTTTTTATTTGAAATTCATTTTTATTGATTGAAATTCATAACATAACTTAAATACTATACAGGATCTTGAGTATAGCTGCCTTCCATCGATTACGGTCTTGAAGACTGGAGACAGCGTTCCAGTATTCAAGACCATCTACCTTGCATCGGCGATGACATGGTCTTTATACCGGAGATTCGGTCTTCCTCTCTTTCCCAAACCGGAGCACTTGCTTCACTTCTAATCGGCCGCATCCAGTGCATGGACATCAATGCTCCTGCTGAGAGGTGCTCGAGTCCGGTCGCCTTGGTACAGCTCGTTGGGTTCACGGTTGTGTCTTCTCCTCCATTTACCATATATGCGACGTAGAACTTTTCTTTTGTAAGTACCAAGAATCAGCTGTTTTGCTTAACGTACAACTTCTGCTTCATATTCTAGGACTGGCAAAATAAAGGTTTTGTAGAGCATAATTTTGGTCCTTCGAGTCAGGAGTTTTGGGCCCAGTTGTTTGACAAACCGAAGTAGCAGCGGTAGCCAAGAGCGATTGCACCTCGGATCTCTAAAATCTCACTTACGGTTTTCGCGTTTGCCCGAGGTAAACTTTTTTACTAACTCGAAATTGTAGCCTCTGATCATGATGTTTGATTGATACTAGTATCATCTCAATATGATGGCCATCTTTCCAACATATCTGTGCTTAAAAATTATGGAAAATTCCTGTAATCTTGGTCGCTGTACTCTTATAAGAGAGAGTCTTACCTAAAATTGCTTCTAATGCAGGATGTTCTGATTTTTACCAAACAGAAATCTGGGATTGGTAGGTACTTTCAACCGGAGTCTTATTATTCAAGCACTCCTCAGCAACTTCACAGCTTCGTACATTTTGTTCTTAAGTGTTTGTGACATGGCATGGCAGCCTTAGTCCACTGAATTGTTCTTAAAGGGACGTCCACCAAGGTGGCATTTCTGGAGTTTATAAGAAGTACGATTGGACATAAAGTAGAAGAGAAAAACTTGGCTACACAACTCTCATGGTCGGAAACCACCAAAAATGTGTGTAGACTTATATTTCTTACTACTGAAATGTTTAAATTTATAAAAAGGGTCGTTCGGTTCCCCATTGGGAAAGAAATAGCTTCCCTCACAATCTAATCTTCAGTTTTTCCCCATTTTCACTTGAATCTCTAACAACACTGCATCGAAGAATCCACCCATATCCCTGCAACCGTTCAATCAATGGCTTCTCCGAGTATTTCCTTGCCATCTTACAGAGAAAAAATCGATATAATGTACTTCTAAGAAGAGAGAAACTATAAGTCGTGCTGATTGAATGCGACGCTTGTGAATTTCGTTCTATAAATACCATCTCCAATCAATCAACTGAGACAACAAACGGCATTTTAAACTTCCTGTCTCAGACTAATCCCTCTTCAGAAGACAACTCCAACTGTGATTCAACATTGCGTTGTTGTCAAACATAAATAACAAATAACTTGCACTTTCAATTGCAGGACACAACTCCACCACCTGGGCCAGCATCTCCACATCAATTATCGGTAACATGGGCTTCGCAGTGTGATGTCGATGACGGCAGCACAAAAGCCAAGCAAATGCAAAGCCATTTGGAGCCATTAACCGAAAAAGGAAAGAGGTACGTATCACCAACCCACCGGAGAGCACAAACAACGGTCTCGTTGCCGTATCTCTGAATTCCAGTCCAGTTCACATTCTCACTTCCATTTAGATCACAAGAGGACAAATCCAATGAATTCTCAGCAAATTTAACTAGTCCTCCCCTGGATGCATTTGGTAAGTAGTCGACGCAACCAGCTCAGCATCCTTTAACCACTACACTCCGCAGGAGAACAGCACCACCACCAACCAACAGACGACGACGACGACGATGAGGAATACTCGATGTCAGTATCCGCAATAATGCAGAGACGAGCAAGTGTGCGGTGCACCCGAAAGCGCGGGAGCCGCTACTCCCGGCGGGCATCCAGCCCATTGGATCACGTTCTGGACACGGTCAGTCAGACGGGCGACAGACGTCGCTCCAGCGTCTACACCACCAGCTCAGGCGAGTAAGCTTTGCCACAAAGTGAAATCTTTTTGCGCAACGTGACTATGAAACCACGAACCATTTTGTTCTGCTTCAACTTTTAAAGCACTGCCATTTCTGTAGATGACGGAACAAATCAGGACTCCACACAGGAGCAAATCTACGAGAACATCCGGCTGCACAAGGAAGTCATTCAGTCGGTTAAGTTACAGCCCTGGAACATCAGGAAGAAGTTGAAGCTCGTGCGACAGGTATGTGGTGTATCGGCAGCCGACTGTCAACAGTCGGTGTACGGTGTACGGTGTACGGTGTACGGTGTACGGTGTACGGTGTACGGTGTCGCATGCCCTTGTCAGAAATGTCCTTTTGACAAGTACATGCACACGTCGTGTGGCTATGTGTACTGATATTGACATTTCATGTGGTTCTTCCCATCCTCCCATTCCGGTCCCGTCAACAGGCGAAAACCTATGTGGCCCGTCACGAAGGAGCGCTGCAGGAACGCTTCGCCCTGTCGAGAAGTCTGAGGGACTTATGGGCTAGGTTTAAAATTTTAATGGCTGCGGTAAGTGATTTTCCTCGCTGCAGGAAATTTTCTCGCTTTTTATCCCTTCTCTTGCTTTTTCTGTTTTTTTTCACCGATTTTTTTTTCTGTTTTTTGTCGTTTCACTTCTTCGCCACCGTTTGAGTTAGAGCGACACGGCATGGGCCGGGTAGTGGGTCTCTCTGGCGTTTGTGCGAGACAAGAGGGTGGCAATGATTCGGTTTTTTATTCCTTAACTGGTGCTTCCGACGTCTCGGCTTGTTTGTCTGGTTCGACGGAGCTGCTATGGGTGCTTTGCACTCCTCGGTTCTACTGCCACTGCCAGTGCACATGCAATGAAACTCATGCGGAAATTGCAGCGAAAATCCTTTTAGCCAGCGCTCCGATGCCGTTCTTGGATATTCATGTCGTTCTCTTCCGTCGGTGCTCTGTGCCGTGGGTATATGCACGAATGTGTGCGAAGATCCTTAACTCGAGCACTTGCTGTTCACTGCAGACACACACTAGGAGTCAAATAGCGCGCTAACGTGGTCTTAAATTGGGATTCATGTCAGACGAATGAAGCAATTTGAATACCGAATACTTTGTCGATGAGTGTCAGACACCAGACATGCGGTGGCACATGGACGTGGCATCAGATGCCATCTTCGCGTATTGCAGTCTTTAAGGAGTGCCTTGCTCTGCTGTGACATGTGTCGATTCGTTTGAATTTAAGTCGATGGGAACTCGTGCGAAGCAATTGGAGCGCATGATGTCATGTGGTTATTTCCAGTTAGCATGTGATGGCTTAGAAATCAGGTCAACCGTAAGTTAGAGTGACGTGAGATCTGCTGCATGCTGACACAAGTGTATGGGATGATTCGGGTATTGTGAGGCACAGTCGGAAGCAATTTGTGGCGATGTGTGAGGGGATCTGGGGTTGGGCTTCAGCTGGTCTTGGGTGCATCATTAGATTCTGTCTCGCAGCTATACCTTTCGTTTCTGTTCAAATTGATGTGTTTGCATATTTAATCCATTTCCAAGAACTGGGAGATGGAGGAGGTGCTTATGGTTTAGAAAAGATCCTATGGGCATTGTGTTGCGAGGTTTTTATGCTTTGAAATGGATGAGAATAGATGGAAAGTCAGGTGTCAAAGGGCGTTGAATAGTACACAACTGTTGTCACATGAATTTTATTAAATGATGACATTCCATTAGTAGACACTTCTTTTAAGGCGCTAAGCTGTGTTTTGCTATGAATATGCTTCTTTCCTGGGCCAGGCATACAGAGGGTAGATCATATTTATGAATGTCTGTGCTCGAATTCGTATTCAAGAAATGTTTAGTATACAGCTTGTCAGCCTTCGTATGTTGCCCTTAGCCACTGCAAGTGAAACACTACCAAAGAACTGCTGCCCAATTGTGATGAATCCTAACAACTACAAGTGTTGTATCGTTGCACTTGCAGTCGGCAGCATCAATTGCGTGGACATCAATCCTCCAGCTGAGAGGGTGCTTGAATCGGATTCACCTGACTATGGGAGATAAATACCGAATCTCCGGTATAAAGATCAAATCATCGCGGACGCAAGATAGCTTGGCCTTGATAAGTAGAGGCTGACCTTGAGTATTCGAACTGACGGCGATTTCAGCCTCCAAGCATTAATTAAAATAGCATTTGCTTGAAAAATTAAATTAAGCCTGCGGTATTGCGTGAACAGATATCCACCTCTGGCTAATTACACGTGTAGTTGGGAGAAAGCGTGTAACAGAGTGAAAGTTGTCGTGTAACACAAATTTACGTGTACATGCGATGACTTTAATATAGAAATATATTATATTTCCATGTTTTGTTAAGATTAGCACTGTGTGACGGTGCCATTCGTGATTCAAAGGACGCCTTGGGTAAAATATCCAACAATCGTTGCGTTGCATTCCGTCATAGTTCTAGTGGAATCGATTTTTATGCATCAAAGAATAACAAAAAGTCAAACAAATTACATGAAATGATGGGAATGGCAAGCATTGACTTGCAAATTTCCTGTGTTTTTACTCTTAGAAGTCAAACTCATAATCACCCATGTAATGGCCACGATATAGAGGCCATACTTAATCATTTAGATTAGCATTCACGAAATTCTCCGTTCTCCTATGCGTTTCCACTGTGGACATCAACAAGCTTCTTCAGATATCGGGATCTCTAGTTAACTGTGACCAGTTTCGCGCATTAAGTTAGTCGAGGTCCGTCTCCACTTGTGTGCATTACATTAGTCCACGCTGTGGGTTCTGAGTTCAATACCCGACTCGAGAAACTTTCCTAATTCAACGCTGCACCTTCTTCGAGTCACAGACACTTCGCAAACTTTGCAGTTCCAAGTCGGCATTAACCTTTAGGCCGCCATTTACACGTGAGAGAACCACAGCTCGCAACAATCGGTCGCAATGTGGAGAAAAACCAAGTAAACCATATCTGATTTCTCAAGCAGATGCTACCGAGATGTTCAACGGCAGAGCCCTGCCCATATAGGGCAATAAACCCACACTCTATCCAACGCATGCACAACCTCTTGAAATTAGTCACATCAATCCGTTTATGATTTATCCGTTCGAATTCCTAAAGCAGCTTGTCTTATCCGTTTCTAGTCCTTTTTTATCAGGAATGCCTAAGCAAGCTGCATCCCTTGATGCACTCTGAGATTTGTTCCACAAATTGGACTCTGTCAATCTGTCTGCTCAGTTATGGTAGCCATATCAGTGGAGAGCGTAGAGTTTTTAACGTGTTAACGAACGTCCAAGTGAAGCTCTCTGGATAGACGCAATACTAAAACCGTTTTCCAATTATAGCCCATAATATCAAGTTCAAGTTTCTAAGAGTTCCTAACCGAAGCTATTGTCATGAATGAGTCCACTACAACCTGCATGATCCACAAATGGGGCAAAGCACGCTCGAGAGATTTCCAGGCCACTCGGTCCTCCACCATCATGCCGGAACCAGTCGAGTTCTTGTATTCGCGATCGTATTCTTTCATCCATTACCCAAATTTCGCGACCATAGGTGGGAGTTGCAGCAAATACTGAGTTAAAAACCGCTAACTTAGCTTTGACACCAAGATCGGCCTTCCTGACTACGGTAGATCTGTAAAAACTGTTTCAAAACTGATACAGCTTCGCCAATCCTGCTTAGCACTACTCCTCCCATAATTCGTGAAGAAGACCTGACTCGAAGTGAATTGAGCAGTCGTTCTGGAGTTGACTATAAACTCCCAGCTTACACGATAAAAATGGTACTTTCTGTGCTGCCGAGATTCCAGTTGCAGTTCAAAAAACCACGAAAATCAAATGCTGACTACAAGCTTTAAAGTAGGCTTGTTGGATTTGTCATGATTGACTATTGAACAGCAATGGATTGAGATGACAGCATGACAGCATGAGTGAGCATGAGCTTGAGTGAGCTTATAAAACATGCAAGGAATCTTAAAGCTATTTAAAGGTGGCAGGAGGAAACGTGTGAGTTCACTTCCGCTGTTTCTTTCAAGCAGGAGTTACACTAGTTTCCTTTACCTCCTCCCAACCTGTTCACACACAATATCCGCCCCAGCAAGGCGTACACGAGTCCTATAATGTCAAAGTAACTCAGCATCACTGGTATCAATCCATCAATATCAAGCAGTCTGACAGTATTTGCCGAGTACGCGTTGAGGACCACGAAATTCACGCATGCATTAACACACTCACCCCGTTCATCCTATTCATGTCGCCGCACCGAGAGCATAGATTTCACTTCAGTTGTGTCACAATAATCTCTAGGGCATACACATTATGCAATACCCTACTGTATACCGAATACATTACCATCCGCCTCCCAGGTGGGAGAGGTGCTCTTACCTTTTACCTCCGCAAGTGTCGTAGAATTACGCATTCCATGCATGCTGTGCTTCTCACAGTCGCACTTAACGATTCCGTTGAATGGAAATTGAAGTGAATCCCACACAGGAACGCCGTCGAATGGAATTCATTGAACAAGAAAATTACACTGACAAACGACACCAATACGGGGGGAAAGGAAGTCACCTGGGCTCTGCAAATCGATTTCCAGCACAAACCCATCTCCTCCACAAGCGTCTCTCTCTCTTTCTCTCTATCTCTGTCGCACCCGCACTGAATCACTGCTCGCGTCTAATATTCAAATTATTAAAATGTCATTACCATCGCCCAATAACACATTTCATCCTTGCACGCCGCCACCACGCCCAACAGCGCTGGAGGCACTGGAAACGTGAAACGAGCAGCTTCCTCACCGTCCTAATTCCATGGGAACTGCGTATCAAAGAAATCGAGTCCCACTTCGGATCGGGCGTCGCATCCTACTTCACATTCCTCAGATGGCTTTTATGGGTTAATATAATGATGACGATACCGTTGGTAGCGTTCGTGATTGCACCTGAAGTAAGTGCTTTTGTCGCGTGTTGGGTCCAAGGGACGTGACCCCAGGTTTAATGCCCTTTGTCTACAGGTCTTGTCAACAAATCCGAACGAACAGGACCCGCGAAAGAAGATGTCGGAGCGGGAGGCAAAAGTGGCGGGCAACCTCTTCACAATTTGGGAGTTCGAGGGATATCTGAAGTATTCGCCGCTATTTTATGGGTGAGTTAGTGAGTGCGGATTCTGTGAGGGGATCCGTTTTTATGTGAGATTTTCCATTGCAGATACTATTCGAGCAAGTCGGGCGCAGTTCAACGTGGATACAATCTGCCCTTGGCGTATTTCCTAACCGCCGTCGCTGTGTACGTGTATAGTTTTGTCGCAACGCTACGCAAGTGAGTATGGCCTTGGCATCAGTTTGTGATTTATCACGTGCTGGATCCTTTGAAATTGTTTTTATTGCGAAAGGGGTTTGAAAATGGTTTTCAGTTGACTCATTGCGCCACGGCCTAGGGGGGGCCGGTTTATTGGTTCGCAGCAGATTGAGGAAATGGTCTAGCTGGCTCTGCGTCGGTTCCATCGATTCGCCGAACACATGCTGGGCCTATCATTTCCTTCGATTGCGCTACGAAACGACGATTCCGAATGGAAGAGGTCTGGAATGTCGCTATTTAAGTGCGAGAGAGGTAGGCCGACCGTGCGTTTAATTTTGTTAAGAATGATTCGGTTTATTGAAGCAATCCGGTTGGCAGAATGCGGAAAATGGGATCAATTTCATTTCAAAGTCGTATTTCAAGATTATTACTTTGGTTTAAATGGTACAGAGAGTCAGAGGGGTCAGCAGAAGCGATTGACGAGAGAATGGTGAAAGATTCATGTATGCGTTGGTTTTAAAGAATCTATTACCGAAATAATGAATATGGACTTGGTTTGGAAAACTAAGTAGGGTGACATGTGTGCGGGATGGCCGATCGATTATTGTATTACGTGTTGAATGGGATAGTGGCACGCATTCAAGTCCAAATTTTCGATGTATCTGTATGAATCAAATTAAGCCCGATCGAAGACGGTCGTTGTGATTGTTTCTAATTTATTCGCATGGACACTATAGTTCAAAAGTCCAGGTATCAGAAGATGCCTCAAGAAAGTTGGTTGGTTTGGTTGGTTGTGATTGTTTCTAATTTATTCGCATGGATACTATAGTTCAAAAGTCCAGGTATCAGAAGATGCCTCAAGAAAGTTGGTTGGTCTTACAGTAGCTACACACGTTGTTGATGCTGAAATTGTTTAATAGTGCTCTAAACTAGTGATGTGCCAAACCGAAACTTTCTTCAACCCAATTAACCCGAGTTGGAATTAAAGCGAACCTAGTTGCTACTCGAGTTGACTAACTTGCCCACACACAAAACAAACTAGCAAACATAATTATGTACAAGAAGAAACAGCGAGAGAAGAGCAAATAGACCACGTCCTGGGATTGGATACACAACCGCGAACAACGATTCCAGTCGTGGCCCGTGGGGACATCGTGACCCAGATGAGATCGGAGAACATCACCGACATGGATCCCATTGAGAAGGCAGTTGCGGTGTGTACTGCTTCTATATTCGTTGCTGATGGGCTAATCTTCAACGAAGCCAGTTTGAAACCTAGAAAATCTATGGCATTCATTCGTCTTTTGTCCGCCTTGTCAACACGGAAAAGTACTTTTTGTTGACGGCTTTTGATTTTACTGTACATTAATTTTGACTTAGTTCCGGCAACGCGGATTGACACAAATTTAACGCAGTTGATCCCGGCTTGGATGTATCTCGGTCTTGACACCCATCACGTCAAGGCAAGCAGCTATAGAAGCTACAGAAGCAGAGAAGGAACATTTTCAACAACTGATCTGGGGTTACCCATTTGCGACTGTTCCAAATAAAGGCGCCTATAAATGTTAAGAGCTGCTCCATCAAGGTCGGTAACGAAGTCACCGAGACCTTCAATGTCAAAAGGAAAAAGAATCACGTAACGGGTGTAACATCTGAGCATTGTTTTTCAAAATAAAATTTGAATTTTCACACGCTACAAGCATTTTTTGATAATTTTCCACTCATCACTGTTATAAAACAACGAATTCTGAGAGTTTAACATACCTTAAAGAAAAGAACACGCGTTGTATCAGTCCGCAATGTAGACAGAAATTGGTATAATTTATTCTTCATCCGAATTTCTGCAAAAACTAACCTAATTTTGCTCATTGTGAAGAACTCCTTACGTAAATCGAGGTGGCTGTAGTGTCCATTTAGACTAGAGTAGATCGATGCATAACTCATATTTAGCACGGTAATAATAAACCTTATTGGTGGCAGAAATTTGGTCGGCAATAGACTTAACGTCAAGTGTAAAGCAATAATAGCAAGAGGGATTGCTTTATGTGCTTTCTGTATTTCAGTCGTAGTTTAGCATCGTCGCCTTGCAGATTCCGTTTTCTACAGTAACTCAAAACGTGCCAACTCGATTTTATCTCGCTCAGCGTTATTTCACTGCATCGAAATCTACCATGAAATGTTTGTGAACGTTGAAGATATAAAAACTTTTAAAATTCTTATTTTGAAGTCTGATTGTTCCAGACTACAGCAGTTAAGCAGTTCTTTCCATCCGTGTCCACATCGCGCAGCAGCAATTTACTCGATGCTGTGAGATTAATAAAAATAATAAATTATATATTATACAATATATAATTATACAATAATTATAATTATATAGAATTATATAGTGGTGTCATCAAATGCGTATCAAGAGCATCCGCTTCACATTTGTGTGTAATGTCTGCACGGTCCGACGCCCGGCTCAAATCAATGGCCGAGTATTAGGCCATTTTGCATCCACTACAGTGCTGTCTGTTTGTAAAAATGCTAAAATCTTCAGCGTATAATACATTCCACTTGCGCAAAGACAATGTTCAATAATTATTATAAGTTTTGCCACGTAATACCTTGCAACACCTAGCTAAACAGGAATATCGGAAAGGAACTTATGACTTAGCCATTATATGTTATGAAACTTGAATCTTACATGTTCTTGAAACTACCTCCTGTGTCTCCAACACGCAATGAATTATAGATCATTGTTTTTCGCGGTTGTTTCTTTTTTATTACTGAAATATTACTGAAAATAATTATTCCTTTTGGACCCAGTTTTGTTGATTAACTTGCAATAATGTTGACAAATAAATGCGACAGTTCTTCCCTCCACTTTTCAAACTTCAAATTGAGGGAAAAAATTTATTTTGAGGACATTTTTTATTCCCACCAAATTGAGTGTTCCCTTCAACGAAAACCCTTCACTCATGAGTGCTCACTCGGAATGTTCCCTAAGTTTTTTGTTTTTTCCTTGTCAGTGAGAATGAAATTCACTTGTACAACTTTTTCTTGGCCCACGGTTTTACATGCGTGAAATAGTACATAACCTGTACTACCTGATTTAATTTAATGTGAAACTAAGCACACGTGAATTTACCATTTCTTATCAAATTTATAGTTTTTCTTAGAAGCTCATACCTTGTATGATGCTATTAATATCCATCTATCACTTCTGAGCCTTTTTTACATAAATAGAAACGGACTCAAACCTGCTCATTTCCAGTATGATCACGATCAATTGACTTGAATTATATATAGTAGGGCACTTGCGTAAGTGTCATCTACGCTCAGAATCTGAGTTACAAGATAAACCATTAGACATCAGATCATTTGGCCTGAATTGGTTTATGATCGCTTTGTAGTTTCGACGATTCTTTACAATCCAGTGACTTGGAATCGAAGGCCCGACACATTACATGATCTCGCCACTCCACGTCTAGATTTTGTCTGTTCGCTGTACATTCCAACCGTACAGTCGGGCCAATCGAGCGATGCTTACCTACTACTTTCCTCTCAAACTCAAAGACGCAACAATCGACCACAGTTATTCTGCGATTCGGCTCAACGGGCAGTCAACCAATTAACCCCGTCGACCTGATTGAAATTTTCACTTCACATTCCATCACTTTGATTAGTTCAATCAAAGCACAGCCACAACAACGGCACCCAGAGTCGCAATTCGTTAAATGGCACATTCCATACATATTTGCGTCCACAGTTTCCTAAAAAAAAAGTCCATCAACAAGGATGTTGTTTTGTATTTCCGGTTGCGGTAGCATGAATCAAATTGTGTGACTGTCTGATCGCATACCGCTTTCCCGGGCAGCACACCATCAATTGTTCGCCGGAAGTGGTGGTAGATGACGTGACGACCATTCGTCGGGCTTTTCAATTCGAAACACACAAGAATACACAGCGAATCCTTTGGCAATAGTTTCGCTGTCAATTTTAATATCCTGCCACAGAAGTACATTCGATATGCGAAACATATCCACTCAAGGCCGTGCGCAGCCACCGCCTCCGATCCGCTCGACCCAGATGAATGGAATCCGCAAACATCGTCCCCGGCGAATTCTGTGAATGATGGGTACCAGGAGCGCTCCACGACCGCACAACACAGTTCAGAAATACAATAAAATTCCTTGTCTAGCAATTTTGAGAATCAATTCGCTACGTGCTCTGCATTTCATCACAAGGACACAGCAGTGTCAGGCAGCCCGCATCCTGCTGCGTATCGTTTCTTCATCGCTCAGTGGTTCGACGACAATATAAATTATAGTTCATCAGAGGATAACCGCAGATGTCGGAAGTGCCTATTGTTCGCTAATTCATACTCCACCGACCGTAACGACGGGAAACAAGACATAACACAGCCCGGAGACGGCTGTTGGGCGCCCATAATTTGCTGCTAAATTCGCTTGATTGTGACTTGAGTATCTTGTAAGCGGTTTATCATTTCCGCCAGGAAGAAAATGAGCACCCCAAACCCCCACCACGACCCCCACTGTAATCCGGTGTCGATAATTGCGTTTTTTCTGCTTTCTTTTCATTGCAGAATGGCGGAGAACTCAAGGAACTCGAAACTGTCGTCGAAGGACGACGAGTGCATATTCTCGTGGAAGCTGTTCACCGGCTGGGATTTCATGATCGGTGAGTGTTTGAATCTATGCCGCGTCAGCAGTTATTTCAATCCGACTCTCTCGGAGCACAGGTCATGCGGAAACGGCCCATAATAGGATAGCTTCGGTGGTGGTTGGCTTCAAGGAAGCTCTGCTCGAGGAGGCCGAAAAGAAAAAGGACAAACGGAAGTATGCAAAAAAAAAAGAAAACCAAATCGACCAAACTGATTCGTTTTCTCATCAAAATTCTGTCTCGTTTCAGTTGGCGCATCATACTTCAGAGGATTCTGGTGAACATTTTGGTGATTGGACTGCTTGCCGCGTCCGGGTACACTGTTGTGTCAGCGGTCGATAGGTTGCCTCGCTTTCGTTTAATCAAAATTTCAGTCCCCTTAAGGAGTTTCTTTCCGCAGATCTGAAAACATTGGCCCCAACGCGTCCTGGTTCCGACGGAACGAGGTCAACGTAATTATGACCTTATTGTCCTTCTTCCTGCCGATGCTCTTCGATGCGCTGGGGCTGTTCGAGAACTGGCATCCCAGGCAGCAGCTACGTCTGCAATTAGCAAGGTATGTACGTAGTTGGCACGCCACCGGGCAAGAGGGAAAACTAAACTTTTTTCAGTGCACCCCTGAGGCGTATCGTAGTTTCTTGGAACTCTGGCAAATTTACCGAAGGCAATCACATTCAGCGTCATTTCCCAGAAGGGATGATACGTACAGGGGTCCGCTCTGTTGGGGTGGCAACCTCTGCTAGGCGTCTGCAGAATACATTGTTTTGCTACTGCCGAGTGGGGGGAGGGCTGCGCTGGGGATTTTGCTCCCCTGTTGTGTATCCCTGCCACGTAGACGGGATTTTCTTGGAAAAGTTACCACGTTCAAGGCCACTGGAGGGGTGCACCATCATGGTTTCATTGTTTGAAACGAGACTGTAAACAAGGCACACGCTGGGCGTCACTTACGGTGGCAATTTACTTGATCCACGTATGACTTGAGAGCTCAAATCTGTGCGATCTATTTGACTCACCCTAACGCGTTTTCGTCCCGGAACAGCCTTGGGAACTTACAATGCTTGGCTCGTGCACACGAACGGTAGGCACCTTGTTAAAGGTGAGACGACGACGTCTGCTGACATATAAAAAAAAAAAAAAAAACTCAAGAAACATGCACACACGCTTATCTGAGCCAACTGCGTGGGATGCGATGTCATGAACAGAGTTATGCATATGTGCCGTTGTTTTCCACGTCGTCGTGCAGTCAACACAGGCTGATAAATTACTTCCTGTCTTCAATGTATGGAGATGAGCCTGATGTCAGCTCAGAAATGAGGTGTGCTTTTTATGTTCCAGGGCGATGTTTTTCGTTGATAACTTTTAAATTAAACTCGATTTTATAATGTGCCTTTTACTGACGGATTAAGTGGTCTTTAACAATATTTATGAACTTTAACGTCGCACAAGTGGCTGTCTCTGCCGTGGGGCAAGAACAATTTCTTTCAGGAACATTTTTCACAACAATTTCGCAGACTTCTGATCTTTCTTTTTTCAGAAATGTCCTTCGTGGCAGACATCTTTATTTGTTCTGCCCAAAGCGAAGACATTGAACACAATTTTCGTTTGAATTCACTTCCAGAATCATGATCCTGAATTTGTTGAATTTGTACTCGCTCATGTTCTCGTTCATCTACAAAATCACCGGCAAGGACCTGGACCTGCAACTGCTGAAGGAAGTCGATCAGAATGCCACCAACGAGAAGGGGGAAATCGAAAAGATGATTGCCAGCCTAATGCTAACGTCTGCGATGACAACTCCCATGGGAAATGATTTCGACGGATCGGCCACAACCTCTATGAGTGTACCCCTAACCACCGCGTCCACGACCGCATCTCCATTCGCCGCAACGACCATGGGAGTCCTGTTCAATCTGACAAGATGCTTCACCGTACGAGTAAACTGTTCAGTGCCAAAACCATCGCCGACACGCACCTTAACGACATCGATGCTGTTGTTAAACTTAAGTACAACAATGCTTCCTAATCTCTGGACAAGTCCAATGAGCACATCCTCGACCCTCCTCACGACGCTCACTACGCCATATGACGAGGTGACCACTACCATTGACTTCCTTACGTCAACAACCGACTTTAACGATGCGATTACAAGTCCCAGCAGCAGCTCCGTTGATCCCTTCACAGGGGATGATTGGACGAGCACAACGATGGAGATGTACAGCACCACACCACAGCAGACGTCGACCACAGAGAAGGAGGACATGCCGCCCGAGTTCAACGCCACCTACTTTGATTACCAGGATTATTTCGAGAACTTCGAACCAATCGATGAGTACGGGGTCGCTCTCAACAGCGGCACCAGGCTGCGACGTTCTATCACTGATACAACAGACGATACCTCGGCGAGCACCACCGTCAGTTCCGAATCAACGGAGTACACGTCCACGCTTCTCTGGGAATACAGCACCGAGCCCAGCTCAACCCATGAAAGTTCAACAGACTATGCCGACGAAGTACACGCAGCTAACATGTCCAGCACAGCAATGTCGACGTCGGGCGATATCACCGAATCCATGTCAACCACAGTCAGCTCCACTGATGCGAGCACAGCGGACGACAGGCCTCATGAGGGGACGACACGAAATGCCTTGCAGGCAGAGAAAATTGCCACCACTGTCGAAACTACCGACCCCTCCACAACTGTCGCCACCATTGCAAGCAGCACCGAGAGCGACGACAACGACGAGGAGAGCTGCACGCAAACGATATGCATCACCCTCCCGCCGGAGCTGTTCACCACGCCACAGCCGATGGAAGTGTCCTCATCAACAACAGCCGCCACCAGCTTAAGCACCATCACCACCCTAACACCGGCGCAGCAGATGGAATCTTACAAAGAGCGGCTGAAGAACCTCACGCTCACGCTAGAGTACGTGCGTCGCAACTTGACGTCCATGTGCTGGGAGACATCCCTGGGACAGGAGCTCTCGAAGGTCATAGTCTTCGACATGGTGAGTACTAAACTCTGCTGAGCACTGAGCACCTCCTAACCGAAGAAAATTTATTATCCTCCCCCACCGACGCACAATCTCACAACCCACCCATCCGCCAGGGCAGCCTAATTCTCCGGCAAATTGTGCAGAAAATATCATAATGGTCTCGGTCCGGCTTCGCTGATAGATCTTCGGCCGGCCAGGGGCTGGGCTGTTTTCATTTTTTCCGCTTTCCAGGCCGTTACGTCCGGCCAGGCGATACAAACCCGCCGGGTGCGAGGATTATGTGTTTTTCAAAAATTCAAAAAATCATTTCCTATCGATGCCGAGTGTGCTCCTCTGACGAAGCGCTGCCGAATTCCCCAACAACAACAACAACAACAGGAGTAGTGAAAAGGGAGAGCACACACAAAAGGGAAGAGAAGAAAAAATCCAGATTGCACGCTGGATGGATTTAATAAAGGGAAATTGGAAAAGTTTCTCCGCAGAACTGTTTCTGGCCACAATGAGGGTGCGCCTCCGAGGTTTCTCGAGGACTTATTGAATTTTCTGATTCAATTGGCTGATTCCACTTTGCGAATCGAAAACAACCGGCGAATAATGAGAACTTTCAAATTAGCGCAGCTAACCGATGGGGCGCAATTGGCAGTTCGCGTTGGCAACCTTTGAACTCTGACTGGTGTGCGAGGAGAGAGATGTCATTGCGGAGATACTCGAACTCAATTCGAAACCCATTCGCACCCAGTTGCCAACACACATAGTTGGTCATGCAACCGCGCGGGGAATGAAGCGACCTCTTTGAATATCCCCTACGTGACTGGACTCGAAACGGCGGCGTTGCGTTGACGGTAGTCGTAGAATGGACGTTCCGAAGGGTTGAACCTGCTGGAGCTCCCTAACTTCTTAAGCCGTTTCGAATTAAGTCCTACAACCAACCCAGTAATTCAGAGAGGAAGGGGGTTGAACCCAAAAGCTGGATTTGTATTATTGATGTTCCCTGGTCAAAAGGGTTTCGGGGTTTTCTGTGTACTCTCCGCTTGTAGTGATCCACTTTTAACACTTTCCCTGAATAACAATCATGATTTCTTTTAAACAAGGAAGGGGAGGGGGGATGTGTAACAGGATTTAGGTCAAATTAGGACAGACTCTGGCCCGATCGGATCTACGGTGGATTGAATCCTTTTTGAAGAGATTTCAACATTTCAGGTGGGTGGTTGTTATGCCGTGGCAATGTTATTCTAAATTGATGATGATGAACATACGAGGATGGAGTGGCGACAAGTCCTAAAGTCATGCAATCAAATTCAAAGTGGTGTCCCTTTTTCTGAATGTGGAACATTTGCGGAGTGCTTTTCGTTCATTTGCTCTGATGAGTGGTGTCTGAAGGGTCGTTTGCCAAGGGATCTGCTCTGCTCTGCGGTTGGAGTTGGTCTTCATGAACATTCGATTACACATCCTAAGCAGTACAATTTTATTTCAATTTCCAACATTCGGTCTATTTGCGGTATCTGTCCCTGAGATTGCAATCACGTCAAGATGATCCCTGTATTGCGGGACCATCTCGTAACCTGTTGTCGCAGCCATATGACCATGATTGCATGAAAACAGGATGAAATGTTGAAGTACTGGTGGTGGATGGTGAATTAAGTCATCTGGCGTGGAACTTAGATGAAAAAGAAAGTCTGACTCTAGAACGTTAGGGAACACATGTCTGTTTAGTAGCAAATGATAGAATAAATGACATCAATTGACTGCATCAGGGCAATCATTTATGGGTAAAGAAGTTAAATCAAGAGCACTGAGTGCCGCAGCAGAAGTTTGTATTTTTTCTATCCAGACCCTCCTTCTAACTATCCACAGCGTTATCCCATAAAGTACGGGTAAATTTTGAATATTTTTAATTTCTTAAGAACATTGAATGAAATGAATCAAATTGCGTTTGTTGACTTCGCTGCTGTGGCTCCAGTCGACAGATGTTTCTTTTTGGGGTATGCAGCCCTATCCAGGAACGGAAGCCGTAACATACTAAGTTTCTCCGGCCTGTCCTTTCTCTATCAAATCAGGAACCTTTCTTAAGCAATTTTACAGATCTAAACTACCGTACTCACCCCAGCACTACTAAATGAGCACAACAATTATAGGTCATAGGATATCTATGGCCTACTCGCTTCTCTTTCATTCCCACACGTCGCGCTTTCTGCTCTGCTATTTGCAATCATATTCCTAAATGGATACATTTATGCCCAGTATTGCCACTGTTTTTGTGCAAAAAGTCAGGCATAAGGGATGAGTAGCTTAAGAGGTCTTCGATTCGTAACATGGGAGTCAGTTCCATAGTGCGCAGCTTTAATTGCGCACTCTTAAGTGTACACATGATCCGCGATCTGCAGCTATAGGTAGAATTCGCTTATTTATTCGTTGTAAGATTGTTGATTGTTGATAGTTGTTGTGCCGGCCGTGGAGTTGTGGGTATGTGCGTCGACTTCTACGCACTTGAACCTCGGCGTCTAGACTCGAATCCCAGTACGACAAGAAATACCTTTCACGGCCCCACCTCTTTCGAGTCACTGATAATGCTCAAAGAGTATAACTATCTAGAAAAAGCTTCTCAAATTGGCCGTTCGGAGTCGGCATAAAACTGTAGGTCCCTTCTCCTCGTGATAGAACAATAGGACGCACAACACGAGTGGTTGCTGATAAGTTAGGCCCTGGCCCTCTACGGGCTGTAGCGCCATCCATATTATATTATTATTATTATTATTATGGTTTTCGGTGGAGATTCCAAGATATAGAAAATTCAGTCACTAATAGAAATTAAGTCAATAGCAGTAACCCAGGTTGTTCCACTTAGCGGCACACATTTTTTCAAATAAGAAATGATAGTCAAAATGGCTATGTTTTTATAGAGAAAAGGCAATGTGAACCAAAAACAAATCGTTATTGCTGAACACATTCAGAAGCCTTAAGTGCAAAGCGTTTGCCTGGTCAAGATTCAGCTCTTGCCACAAATTGTCCAAAAGCGCTTCCCTTTGCTATATCCGGCTTATTGTTGACTTGACATTATATTCTTCACAAAATACTTTTTCTGGCACAACCTTATCCACTTCGGACAAAATTTCATTTCTTTTTTTTAATGAACAATTTTATTTGATTTTTTAATATTTTTTTTGTAACACGCATGTTGAAAGAATTTTCTGATATAAAAGTTGTCCGGATCCAAGAAAACTAACTGTAAAATAATGACGAACCAAACGGGAGAGCATACAACAAATGAATAAACACAAGAGGTTGCACTAATCGAGGTAACTTTTTTTGAAAAGTTGCACTCATAGAGTCAGGAAGTGTGACGACTTTAGTGTTGCGAAAATCGAGGAGTCATCTTACAATTGTCACGATAAAAAATATAATTTGACTTCTAACCATAATTACCGTATGCCAATAAGAAACTCACTTACGTTGTTGTGCGAAATTTCATCTAATACCAAGAATTAATGTTAACTTCTGTGTATTTGGGTGATAACCAGATGGTAATGGTGATTTGAGTGCAAATGGATGTTGAGGTATTTCAAGTATCTGAGTGTTGTGTGTTGTTATACGAGCCAGTCCTAAAAATCGACCAAGTTTCATCGAAATACGAACAGCCGTTCAGGAGCTAAAGTTGCACGAACGTCCAACAGCCCCAACAACTCAGGATTTCGAATCAATCATCTCGTAAGAGTGTCGCTCGTTTCTGGACGATATCCCTTCTGACTGAACTTGCGAATACCAGACAATTCTCATTCTAATACCCCGTCGTTCGTTGCATTCATTTCCGTCGATTGGCCTTCTCTCTAAATTTTCACCAAAATATCTATACCCTTCTCGCTTGTCTTACATTCCCACACGTCGTGCTTTCTGGTCAGTATCCATGTCCTTTCCACTGCCATCTCTTTTTTTCAACAATCCTCTTTTCTCGAATGTACAAGTGCACACGGTGACTGGGCTCTTGCTTACAACTTTCCTCGCCCAAATTTCCAGTTCCCCCAAAACCAGCATTAAAGATCCAACCAGTCAACTCCGATAAGACACGAAGACGAGAAGCACAAACATTCCCGCCACTTACTCAGTTACCTTTACGCATTTACAGTTATCCCCAGTTATCCTCACACTCACCCACCCCATTTCCGTTAATTCCATCACCTTACACACACCCCCTCCATCCGGTGAGCGCACGCTTAAGCCCTCACTCCACGCGCCTTATTTACAAAATGCAAACTTCCTTAATTCGCAGATAATGTCCATAGCGGCGCCACTTTGCATCGACTTCCTGCGAGCGCTCTTCGTGCGCTACATGAACAAATACTGGTGCTGGGACATGGAGAAAACCTTCCCCCAGGTATGTGTGTGTTTATCCTTTTCGCCTGCACCGGAAATGCACTCAATGCTGCCGTTCCATTTTCCGTTTACGTTTACTCGCAGTACGGTGATTTTAAAATCGCCGAGAGCATCCTCAACCTGGTCTACAACCAGGGCCAGGTGTGGATGGGGATCTTCTTCTCGCCGGGACTGGTGATAATCAATTTCGTGAAGCTGATGATACTGATGTACTTGAGGTCGTGGATTGTGCTGACTTGCAACGTGCCGCACGAGGTGGTCTTCAAGTAAGTGCTGGTAAGTCCGCCGCCACTCGACTGGTCTGCTTCAAGGGGAGCTCTCTCATTTCAGGGCCTCCAAGTCGAACAACTTCTACCTGTCGCTCCTGCTGACGATGCTGTTCCTGTGCGTCCTGCCCGTGGGATATGCGATCGTTTGGCTGCGTCCCTCGTGGCACTGTGGACCGTTCTCGGAGCACGCTCGCATCTCCGACTTCTTCACGAAAACAATCATCAACGCCTTGCCGCCGTAAGCATTTGCATCTGTGCAACTCTGGTTAGCTGGAAGTTAACTGTTTTTCTTACAGAGAACTGCACAAGCCACTGGAATACATGACATCGCCGAGCACAGTGATCCCGCTGCTGCTGCTCCTCACGCTCATCATTTACTACTTGGTGTCGCTGACGGGAGCGCTGCGCGAAGCCAACCAGGACCTTCGGAATCAGCTGCAGAAGGAGCGTGAGGAGGAACGGAAGAAGATGTTCAAGTTGCCCGAGACCAAGACGAACGAGCAGGCCACCACCGCACTGACGAACCGCTGGAGAAAGGTCCTCGAGGCCTCGTCGCCAGTCACGCCGACGGCTGCGGGACAACAACCGCCTGACTTCGATGAGGCGTCCAAGAATCAAGCGAGGAAAGGTACGTGACGACGCCCGCCACAACCATCTCCACTTTTGATCTCACTTTCTTGCACTTCCTTTCACAGAACTCATTGCCAGGATTATGAAGAAGGCGCTGCGCAAGGGGTCCGCCACTTCAGACGACGAGAGTTTTGTCCGCGGTCGGGATGAAGACGACACCGACACCGAGCACCACGAGTCCCTGCCCCACGACGAGGAGACCAAGGAGAAGATGTTTGGCCTGTCCAAGCTGCAGAACATCCGAAGGACGCGCAAACCATCGCTAGTCGACATCGTCCAGATCGCCAAGAGTGAGCATAACAAAATGAAGGAGCCCCACCCGAGGGGACGATTCAAGGTGGACAAGGTGGAGAAGGCAGATAAGAGCTCCAGGCCCGACAGGGCCCAGAAATCGGAAAAGAACGTCGATGGTGACAACGACCCTGAGACTAACTCTCGAGTAGTCTCCGAACGACGCATGAGCTTGCTGCGCAACCAGTCGGAGGAGTCCGACGTAGCATCGTCCAAGCCCAAGGAGCCCTCCGAGGCAGTGAGCAAATTTGCCATCGTCAACGAGAAGGTCACCGACACGCTCCGCAAGCACAAGCGGAAAGCCGCATCACAGAACTCGGAGCCCGATGTCTTCAAATTCGACGAGAAGACCGTGGAAAGGAGCAGAGCCAAGGAGGATTCCAAGCCGAGCGAAGTTGCCAAGAAAACCGCTGAGCCAACCAAAGCCCCAGTTCAGGAGGAGAAGCCCGACGTTACCAAGCACGAGAAGCTGATGAACTTTTCCAAACAAGGACGCAAGAAAATCGGTTCGTTGATGACTCTCGTCCGGGAAGCCGTGAAGAAAGGCGACTCCAACAACGCCTCGAACGGCGAACCTGCCACACTCAAGCCGCCTCCGGCTGAACCAGACCCCGAGCCGAAACCCGACGACAAGAAGGAGTACGCATTTGTTCCCAAGCCCGAACCCAAGCCAGCCCCACTTCCAGAAAAGGTGGACACTCCACCGCCACCGCCATTGCCGTTGCCGCCGATCGACGCCGAGGAGGATGACCAGCCCGGACCAATTCCGCTGCCGATGAGGAGCGGATCGCTGCGTTGGGTGGAGAAGCCCACGCCCATTCGCCAAGACTCTCAGGCGTCGGTGTGGTCGGACAATATTCCAACGATAACCATAAGCACCACCGGCAGTGAGGAATGCATCCTCGAGGGAGGGGCTGCGCCAGCCGATGGACAAGCCAAGAAACCGAAGCCAAGCACCAGCGACGGCTAGGATGACTTTTGAGCCGCTAAAGTATTCTGCGAACCCACTTTAGTGTTGACATTTTTTTGGAAAGGACGCTCCCGTGCGGAGCCTCCTTTAATTTGCATTTTTAAGAAAGAAACAATAAATTTATTAATAGTTGCACAAAAATATGAATTTTGTCTCGTATTTGCCGTGGCACCCAGTGGGTAGTTCGTGAGAAATCATGGACACGAACCGTGAAAGGTGAATCCGGAAGTGTGTTTGCATTGTGAATTGACAAGTAGATGGCGATGGGTATAGTCGAGATTGCAACCACGAGTGGCATGTAAGCGAAGGCAAAGGTGATGAGATGTGCAATGGAACTCATTTCTTCGACTACAGTGGGGTATAAATTGAGCTGAAAGTCAAAATTTTATTTAGGTGTAGAAATGCCTCGAGGTTTTGTGGTCACAGATAAAAAGTTTGTAAAATTTTCTAAGAGAGTGCACGAGGCTTTGTGGATTTGATGAGGATGATGAGTCTGATCAGGAACGACTGGGCACAGAAATGCTGTTGAGTTACATTTCTCTTGTGACACTCCTTTACTCGCAGTAATATGAATTCGACGAGGATCCTGGACGGTCTTCATCGTCACATGGAGATGTCCAACAACCACAATCTGAACAGCACTCCTTGCTCTTGGTGGGCATGTCGTTTCATTTCAACGTTGGCTGCCGAAGAATCAATATTACGAGCTCCAAAGCTGTTGATAAGGTAAATCACGACATTTTGGGCCTGAAGCTAGAGATGCATTTTAGATTTAGTGGGAAACAGAAGCCAAAAAGTCATGTTTATCGAAAGTTCAACAGAATCTCTGGATGTACTCACTGGTGTACCTCAAGGTTATATCCTGGGACCTGTTATATTTAATTTATTCAAAAATGGCGTACCCACAGTTCAGTTTGTAAGATTGCTTCACCTCACCTCTATGCTGATGATGTCCACTTATACTTGTCTACGCCTATTGGCTAAGATGAAGATGTAGGCTCAACAAAGATATTGCACTTATATGCAAGTGGTCAATGCGGAATGGACTTGGTTTTAACAACATTAAAACTCAAAGCATGGAGGAATCTAAAAAAATGTATGACACCGATTTTGCTTCATATTTATTAAAAAGAAGCCGCTTTTCCGTTTGTGTCTACAATCATAAGCCTGTGCTTTAGACTGAACCGTTTCTCAGCCACTGACCACATCAACTACATTATGGGACGTATTTATGGTGTGCTCTGATGCTCTGGCTATCTGCAAATTTTACTCCGACTATAGTAAAGCTCAGACTTGACAACATTGTGTTCATCTACCTCAGCATAAGCTCCTTCTAGCATTTAGTGACAATTTATGGAATTCGCAGATACGACCATATATCCCACTGTCACCGTCTTGTTCTTGGGCATACACTTAATGACTTTTTTAATACTAAAGGGTGACTTTTTAAAAGCTATAGGAAAGTTTTTCAAAAAAAAAACACATACAATTCAGAAAAATGCATGAAATCTTTATTTGAATCGATAGTACGGTCCATATAATTTAATGTTTGAAGATTATTTCATGCAAATGTTGACCTTGACTGCGCCTCAAATGGTCCATCCGCTTAGTCCAATTTTGACATACTCTTTCCAACATTTCGGCCGGTATCTCACGAATAAATGCTTCAATGTTGTCTTCCAATGCGTCAATTGAAGCGGGCTCATCTGTATAGACATGAGCTGTATTAACATAGCCCCACAAAAAATAGTCCAAAGGCGTTAAATCCCACGATCTAGGCGGCCAATTGACCGGTCCCGAACGTGAAATAAAATGTTCACCGAACTCGCCCCTCAATAAGCCCATTGTTGCGCGTGCTGTGTGGCATGTGGCACAGTCTTGTTGAAACCACATGTCATGCAAGTCAAGCTCTTGCATTTTGGGCAAAAAAAAAGTTGGATATCATCTCACGGTAGCGCTCACCATTCACGGTTACGTTACGATTCGCATCATCTTTGAAGAAGTACGGTCCAATGATGGCACCAGCCCATAAACCGCACCAAACTGTGACTTTTTCCGCATTGGTAGCTCTTGCTATGCTTCTGGCTGATATTCACTACAAAATCGACAATTCTGCTTATTTACGTACCCATTGAGCCAAAAATGAGCTTCGATTAAACTGAACATAAAATGGAGGAATCGCGCAATGAACTTTTTTAACATATATAAAAATAAAATTCAATAATTTGCAAGCGTTGTTCGTTTGTAAGACGATTCAAGGTTAAATTATAGACCAAACTGAAGATGTTTGACAGTGAAACAAAACACGAAACGTGCGTCAGCTGTTTAAACCAGTGTTGCCAAAAAGGTAATAGCTAAAAAGTCACGCTTTAGATTTCGGATCTTTATGCACAATACTATCCGTACGCAATTACCTTCTTACTCATATGAAGAAATTCAATTCTATTTTTATTCACATCATCTACCACTAAATTAAAAAAATATCTTGCACGTAGAAAGAGTGAAACGTGAATATATATGTTCAGCATTTGAACAGTGCTCATGTCATATCTTAAAATCGTGATTCTTCCTCCGCTTGATTTGTTCAGCGTCCTCATGTTCATGAACCAGTAGAGACGGTGTTTTAAGAACTTAATATCTGTACCAAACAGTTGACGCTGTACTACAAATCGTACGACTAAAAAACGCCTTGCGTTCACACTGTACCACATAGTGCCAGAGTTCATTCGTGAGAGTACTTTCAAAGTATAAGCATGGAAGCGCCTACCCTTCGTGCAGTGTAAGTGTGCTCACTCACTCGAAATTACAAACAAAAGCGGAAAAATGGTCTAAAGTCATTAGACAAATGTTCACATACAACCATGATTTCTGACCAAGAGAAGAAGCTTAAAAATTTAAACTAACATACGCCCGATCGTAAAAGCCTCCCGTACTGCGGGAAATATGGCCCACGTGGATAATATGTCCGACCCTTATATGGGTGGCTAGGCCCCGTAGAGGGCTAGGGCCTAGCTTCTCAGCAACCACTCGTGTTGTGTGTGCTATTGTTCTCTCACGAGGACCTACGGTTTTTTGCTGACTCCGAAACGGCCAGGTTTGAGAAGCTTTTTCTAAACAGGATTACTCTTTACGCATTGTCAGTGACTCGACTGGATGTGAACATTATTTTTATCGTACTGGGATTTGAACCTAGACGCAGAGGTTCAAGTGTGCAGGAGTCGATGCACGGACCCACAACGCCAATGCCGCCTAAAAATAAGAGCGCACACAGTGAAAAATAGGTTCATTATAAACGTTTAGAAACCGGGTTTGACTCAGCCTATCGTAGTTGGCCTAGTGCGTCAGTTGTACACTATATGAGCTATATGAGCATTTTTTCATTTTTCATTGTAATTTTTGTGTACGTTTTGATGAGCGTTTTTACAGCGAATATTCGATAATTCGTATTATGGCCCACTCCATGTGTCTGTAATATGGCCATAGGCCAAGTTTGATAATTAGGGAAAATAATGAACAAAGGTTAACCCAAAAACCAGTCTTCATTAAACGAAAGTGGGAACAAAATCCCTCCAGACGACGGTGTATATCCGGCTTGTCAAAACTATCGGCCTCCTGCATGATTATTTGCACACCTGTTTTCCTTAAACAAATCTAAGCAAATTCAAAATTTAATTAGTTAACAAAAATATATCTGGTTTCAAATCAACCAATTAATTTCTTAATTCCGAATGAAATGACACAGCTGGACGCCTGTTCTCTGACGATAAGTAAGGGGAAGATTGGATAAAATGCTCATGAAGACAGAGCAGGCAACGAAAAACCTTATTTTGTATGCAAGTTTGCTGCAGTCAAACATTCAAAAGCAGGGTGGGCCATATTTAGCACCAGGTAGGCCATTAAACCCAAAAATAATGTTACTTTAATTTTTAATTTATATCTTTTTGTTAAATTTTGATTTTACCATTGAGGTTTTTAAAGCTGAAACTTAAATAATTTATAAGCCTGTAAAAATAATGCATAGTTTTAATACGAAATCTCTGTTACCGATTATCATACAAATGTCCAATGGGCTTAGTCAGTAGTTAATCGCATCTCGGTAGGACATCATTGGTTATGATATCGCCTCTGCGCAAGTCTCACCTTCGGCAGCGACCGTGGAAAGCAACACAGCAACAAGTAGCTTTACGAAGAAGCATGCATTATCCCCATACATCAGTCAACGTTGAAACTGTTTAGAAAGCAGCCTCTAGCCATCAACAATAGTCATAACGCGATAATCAGGAACGTGAGAAACAACATCCCCGGACAACGCTATCTCAACGTGCTAAATCTGCTAAGTGAGCAGAACTTGCCAAAGACATGACTGCATGGCTTCTACCAGAGCAGCGATAGCAGACATCATCGAGGTTAAATCGGCTACCATACAACCCCCTATCGCAAAAGGACCAACATGAACACAGGGATTTGAACAACCCGATGTAAGCACTAGAGATTGTAGGATATACAAAATAAACACTTAACCGATATAATAACACCAAATGTGGAAATAAACAATGTACATCAGTTGGGCTCCTAATGTGGAACCAACACCCTAACCATTAATTTTAAAGCTAGTTGTAATCTCAAATTATAAAAAAAAAATTTGTCTTCATCTGTTTAAATCGCTTTTTTTTAAATCAATGGATTCATCAAGGAGCTCCACAGGAAGGATATGTAAAATGTTTTATTTGGAGCGTAGAATCGTCAGGAACGAAGAAGAGCATTCGCCTTGTTTTACATGAATTCACTGCTTAAACTCAAGAAAATAAATCAAAATTTCTGAGACTTATCATGCGTTTGAGTCTTGTTTTCGATCCCTACATCCATCTACACAAGGGTGTGAATATATGTAGTCACAAATACCAAAGGCATCATTCAGTTCAAGAAGGAGAGAAACAGGTGGATCGGTGATCGTGGATGTAATTAGACAACTGGAAGCAGCGTTGTTGCGTCTGTCGATGTAGCATTACCTCGGGCTCAGACCATCCATCGATCACTGGCATGACATGACAGTACGTAAAGTTAGACAGGCGAAGAATGTTCTTATCTGACTTTTTTTTGGAAAAAAGCTACTTGCATTTCTCTTCACTTTAAATTTCTAGTCAGCTCGGCACCTCCACTGTGTTGCACTGGTGAAGGGCTTCTACCACGCTTCTTCCGAGATATCAGCTGTCATCGGCTGCTTAATCCACCACCACTTCCGTTTCGATATACAATTATGCTTTTTAATTGTTGACCCAATTTCGTTCGGGATACGATTTGTCTCGACTGGTGGCTTCACACCCACACACTGGAATACCCAGCACCTCTTACCTGATTGAGCAAGTTTTCCAGGTTGCAAAATCATACACGAATCATATGCCATAACCCATGTCGAACGCAAGCGGAACTAAAAAACACTCCAAACGACCACTCAAAGGGGCCACACATGTCTTCATCCGCCTTCGATAAGCTTCGATAAACTTCTGTGCCATCTAGCAGAACTGGGTTGATAAGGGTCCACTAAATACTAGTTTTCTCGGTCACTCTCTCAGAGGGTGCCGTTGGTGTGCTTTTTAAATGCCGCCTCGACTGTAAGAAACCACAGCTGACTAGAGTGCTTTTTTTTTGTTTTCTGCTGCTATCATGTCAGAATGAGGAATTTCGAAGCAGAAATTCGCTTCACACATTTTTCTGATGTTACGATTGATGCAGTAACGACGTAGAGATCCAAGATCAACAAAATTGTCTCTACTCGGTATTGCATCGTCCCTATGAAGGTAGATGATTCCAGAGAGAAATGAAGGTCTGCTACGCGATGTATGAAGGTAATATTGCGACTCGATCGACAAAATGTGCATGATTTTGAAAAGTAGCATCCAAATGCTTCATATTCGCAGCCAAGGAGAACGAGACGTTTTTTCGTGATATCCGTGCAGTCGCGTTGAGTGCTTATAACAAATTGCAAAAGGGACGTACGAGTAGTTGTAGGTTAAGAGGGGCACGTCTTAATTTGACATTTGACTTTGATAGGAAGCATACATTTGCAGCTTGTTAAACCTCTAAGTGACGCACTACCCTATCCTTGAAGACTCCATTGTCGATCGATTTTTAATAAAGCTTACATAATCAACGACACTAGAGTTTAGTCCTGTAGAAGGAAAACTCTGGATTGAGCATCAGAGCAGATACAGAATAGGAAATGGTTGGCTTGGTTTTGCTGGTAGTGCTTTAAACGTGCTTATTGGAGCGACCTTAAGTGTGGCGTTATTCCGGCAATGGCCTCGAGCATAGTCCAGAGTGGTTGGCTTGTTAGCTTAGGCTGGTTAGGATAGAACCAGAACTAGCTGGCTTTGTCTGAGTATTGGAACTAAGCTAGGGATCTATGGCCGATGCTGAGCAAGACGAGATCCACATCATTGATTGGCTTTAGTCGCAAGGATCTACACACGCAAATAGGAGTCCGTACCCATCATAGTGCCATAGGTATTGTCCAGCCCTAGCAACTAAAAGAATGCAGTTTCTTGATAGAATTGAAGGGCTTAAGCGAAGTTGAACTGCAAAACCTCCCAATATTCATATGCGAATCTGACTGGTTTTAGGACTATAGTAGGTCTCATGGTAGTTTAACACGTTAGCCAGTAAGCCACGGCCACAAGGCCGTTAGGGCACCCAATTACCTACCTATGTACCTACCTAGCTTAGACTAAAGACTCGCAAAATCGCGGCAACCATTTGATTAACGCTCGCCATGACATGACCCAGTCGCCAAATTTCAGTATCACAACTTCGAGTTTTGCGTCCCTTCTATGAGATGTAGCGCCATATTATTGAAACCACGGCTCGAATATATCGATGTTGTCGAGCTTTGGCCAAGGGGAGTGGTTTAACACGGCGTCTTCTCTGATACTTGTGGATTGTGTTCGCTCCAATAATGAATTTTGCTTGCTGACATAGGCACTGAGCCCAAAATGGACCTCGTCTGAGAAGCTGATTTATTTTTACAAGATCAAGGATCTCCGGTTAGCATTTCCGGCTCCTAATTAGCTAACTCACAATCGCATGTAGGTGATGCCCAAGTCAGCTGATCGGCAACGAATCTACATTTCTGGGTTTTCTTCGATATTGATCGCTACGGAGCTCCGGCAAACTTAAGTTCGCACCAATCACTGTCTGGTTGGATACCTTAGATCCAACAGAGTGTAGTCACGCTCAAACTTTTCCATGGTGTGATGAATTCAGTGCACACCGAGACACCGAGGCCATGATGACTACTGACTACTCACTACTGACGAAATTCACGTTGCATATTTACAACTGAGCCTGATTTTTGATAGTTTTCAATTATTTCCCCACACTCAGCAAGCGTGAAACGGCAAGCCTTGTTGAATATTTTGACAGTATGATGTCCTTGGTAGCTTTGACAGATGCTCAAGTATAACAAATAGAAAAGCTATCGTTGCTATCTGGTCACCCTTTAAGTGATCACCAATTCTCGCAACTGAATCTTCAAGACCTTCATACCGAGGGGAAAACTGAAGAAGCTATGAATATTATCTGCGTTTAGGTGAAATTTACAATAGGAAAACGCCTTTGGAAGATCCTTAACGCAAACCGAGAATAATAACGGGCTGAAAATGGAACCTTGAGGTTCACCAATGCGAACATCACAAATATGTAACCTAAAATTGGTAATAACTTCTTCACCCAAACCACTCCTCAGTTCGAGTGAATGCCTGGATATCCAAAAGGCTGACGGGTAGGATTTGGCATGTTAATGTTTTTAGAGTGTGACAATTTGTCCTTGACGTCATTTCCAAGCAACGAAAATTAGCATCGGTTGGTCGTTTTGAAAAAATCCGTGTCTCCCTCGTCTCTTGTCTGTTGAAATGTGAAATGAAATACATCTTCAGTCGAAATACTTCACACATGGGGTAGCAGATTCCCACATTTGATTGAGAAATTTTCAAAGCATCTCACTTTGGCGCCTGTTCCAATTTAATTAGTTTGTGTTATCTGGAATCTCTGACAGACATTAGAAATCATCGTCAAGGTTGTTTGCGTCTTCACATCGACTTTCGTCTGAACGCAGTGCGAGTTCTGCATACACAAGTCGAATCCCGCGCGCAGAAGGCCCTCAACATCACAATTATCCAATTAAATTCAAACGGTCTCCCTCCCAGTCTGAGGAGTCGCTCGTCTGAATTGAAACGCTCCGCAGGGCTGTCGCCGGCGTAACTCACAATGCGACGATGGATACGTGACAGAATTCGAATGACAACCTCCTTGCCGGCGGACTGTGGGTGGAACTATCTAATTGCATCTCAGCCTTGGTGTTCATTCCCTAATCTCGCATTCGGATGTAACGCGAAACACAACTCAGCTTCAATTGGCGTGATTCTCCGCTAATTTCTCATGACTTTGGTAGTGACACAAGCGAAACCCTCACACGAGTAGCGTATGCACGACACGACTTCCAATTGCAGATAAGCCGTCGTGGTTATGATCTCAGCGTGTACACAGTACAGGCACAGATAATTCGGTCAGCATTCCTTGTGGCAGCTCGTTGTTCGCTTTCAATAGTTTGTGGCTAGAAAACGACGGTTTCAGTGCTCCGAGCATAGAATCTCTGGCACAATGAACTCTTATCAGTGGATGCTTATGCTGCCGCGGCGATAACCTTTGGCGCACAATCTCGGCGTTTGTCGTTCCTGGTTCCGAAGGAGGCCTAAAAATAGTCACATTTTTGGACCGAGCGTTTTCTAATCACGCCCGTGGAGGCGTTTTGGGTTTTGCCAACCAAGATCGCACACCTTACGTGACCGGGCAACCGAAATGAGACGGGAGATGGCTTTGTTCAATGGAATTGCAACGATCGTGTGGTATACCTAGTATACCTGTGTTCGACTCGCACGCACGCACACACGCGAGCGTTCATCGCGGTTTTGTTTACTAAACGTTTATAGTCAAACAGAGAGATTTTAGTCGTGCACACAATGGCATCTGATGCGATGGTGAAGGCAGCAGTAGCAGCGGCGGGGGTGGCGGAGGAAAGCAGAGACCACTTCTCCGATTCTTGTCACTCTCTTTCTTTTGCTCTCTTTCGCAGCGAATTGAGTTGCAGTGGTGTGCGTGTGTGTGTGTGCATGTGTAGCGAGTGAGTATCTGAGATCATAAAACTCCCGCGAACCGGAATTCGCCTCTGGAATCAACGCCAATGAAACGAAAGAGATAGCGCTTACCAAGTGGCTGAAACTTATCTTTTAAATGTTGTCGCAGGGTTGCCATGTCATGGGAATGAATTGAAGCGTGTGTAGCATGTTGCCTTGAATTTATGATTTGATCTGTAAGAAGGTCAGAGGAGATGAATGACGTCTGCAATAAACAAATATTTCTAGGGAAGGCTGAAAAGTGACAAGTCCAAAACTGAAAGCCATTGGGGCTAAACAAAATGGACGATCGTCAAATAAATTATGAGAAATGGCCATTGCATGAAAGAATTTAAATTTTGACAACTTCCTTACAGTCAGGAAGAGTCTTCTTTCGAAGAAACCACGAATCAGTTCCAGTAATCAGTACCAGTAGTCGAGTTTAACGCTTAGTTGCCGGTCCAACACCAAAAGGCTTTTTCTAGAGCCTGTAGTCAGAAATGTTGACCTGCATAAGTTGTTTGGACAAACGGAAGTAACATTGGTTGCCGAGGTTTCCTCGGGGCAACTTATTTTAAGAATGATCAACAGACTTCGATCCTGAGGAGTTTCCCATACTTGCTCAGACTTAATGCTCTATTTCTAACTTACGTATCAGAACATTTGGAGGGTTTGAGCCTGATCAATCGTTGTCTTATATATACCAATGACAGTCCTTGACACACTGCTTCCAGTCATCAAGACCCAGATGTCTTGCGTCCGCGATGACTTTGTCTTTATATCGGAGGTTCGGTCTTCCTCTCGTTGTCGAAACAGAAGGTTCGGATTCGAAGACCATCTTAGCTAAAGCGTTGATGTCCATGCGCTCGATGTGGCCAAGCCCGTGCGGTCGACGGAGTTTTACCTTCCGGACTACATCCAAATCTTGGTAGCACTCGTAAAGTTCTAGGGAAGAAAGAAGGGGATGCGATGACCGACTTTTGAATTTCAATTGAGCGTCTCCGTCTCAAAAATATTAAATATGTTGAAAATTGAGCGCGTTGGTCTTACGTTTGACGTTTAATTGTGCCCCTCTCATTTCTCTAAACATTTTAGCAAACGTAGCACGCAGCAGTATTTTATTATTTTTTGCCATTGACATGCGTGTGTTGAAAGAAGACGCCAGCAGCAACGAATGATTGTGTTTCAGCCATAAGTTACTTTAGAATGAGTATGATGATGATAATAATTTGCTGGATTCGTGGGACTCATCAAACTCGAAGATGTCATGTGTGATTTCATGACTGTGGATATGAATCAATGATTTCGACTATATTCATGACAGACTTAAATCTTAGTAAAAACAAAATAGAAAACGTCTTTTCGAGTATTAGCCGACAGACTTCTGAAGTTCTGAACTGGGTCAATGTCAAACGAAGGCATTTTTTTGCCCACCAATTAATGACACATTTGACTATAATTCATCCACCTCGTTTGAGTCACTGAGAATGCCCAAGGTGTATAACGGTCTAGAAAATGATTCACGAACTTGGCTGTTCGGAGTTGGCATAAGATTGTAGGTACATTCCACTCGTGAGTGAACAATAGCACGTATAAGACGAGTGCTTGCTGTAGAAGCTATGCCCTGGCCCTCTACGGGTTGTAGCGCCACCCATATTCGACTATTTCTGGCTTTGTGGACTGTGGCTGTAAGCACAGATGGTAAGATGGTCGTAATATTGTTGAACCTTACTATAATGAGATACTATTCCAAGAAAACAACCTCTTCCATCTTTGACTGACGCATCAGTCCGAACAGTACATGGCCCTAACTTCCACAATAATTATTTGTGTTACGTACGTTCTTTGCCGTACCCGAACTACATGGTAGGTACAATCTCTGAGGACTCTCAGTGACGTGTGAAACGTGACGTAGTAAGATTGAAAATAATTGATTTATCGACGGGAACTGATAAACGAACCACTTCCGACGTCAAGTTGACCGTTGATTCGAACCAAATTTACTTTTACGTCTTAATCAACTGGAGGTTAATTGGTAAAATTTACCCGACCTACAACGTCAATTGGAGCACTGGTTGGAGAAAGAAGATTATTCGTGGTTCATAAAATGGATAACTTAACTTACTGGCGAATCAGTATAATTTGAGCTTGAAGACCCAGTAAGTCCTATATGAGACTAGACGTTGATCGGAGTCTGATGCCGAATTCCGAACGCGTGATCTCCACCCCTTTCGACAGATAATCGATCAGCGTTTATTCAAAATCGTTAAATATCATCTTACTGACGTTCCAGAGAAACTTTCAAAATACCTCTTTCTCTTAAATACCACGGCCATCACAAGACCACGCTTCCGCTTCAGCACCCGCCGTCACATGGCAACCCTGAGCACCAATCGCTGGTTATGTGAATCCATCCGACAGACTAAAACTTCGCTCTACCATACCCATACAGGCCTAGGAAAAGAAAAACATAAAAGAATCTCAAAAAAGAAGAAAGAACGAACAAGAAATAATTATCGCCGGACCTCCATTCGGTACGAAGTATCTTCGCATGTACAGTCCGTATTGATCGCGCGACGGCATCGGCGGTGGTTGCACTTGTGACTTGTTGTGTCTTGGTTGGTACAATATCATTCTCTCTGGCCGAGTCTGGAACTCCATGAGAAGTGAATAAAAATCTGTATTTTGTCTGTCCCTTCTCGGAATAAGTCCATCAAATGGATAACGATCGCGCGTTTGTACTTTAACCATTCGGCCGCCATCTGCGAGTCATGATCTATCTGTGCGAACAATCTAATAAGGAACTATCTTCTGCACATTTGTGGATTAAAAATACACACGCTCCATGCACTGCATAGATGCATTTTCCGAGAAGGAAAATCAATAACCCCGAAAAAAGGCAACGAAAAAAAAATTACGAAGTATCTGAGAAAAGTGAAAAAGTGTATGCCTACAGCCGAAACGATCACTGTGTGTCGTCACTGAGAGTGCATCGACGTGTTGCATGTGACTGCCGATTGTGTGTTTGCGTGCGTGCGTGTGTGTGAGTGTGTGAGCGAATGAGTGTGGCTGTGTTTCGGTTCCCCAGTGCAACATATGGAAATCACGTTTTATTTTTGTTATTTTTCCACCCTACTCTTGAAACCGTGTCTAATCGGCATCAAAGTGAAATCCTTTGAGTGGTACATTTGGTGTGAGGTCTTGTCACAGCAACAGTAATCGGAAATACATCGCCACAGCGAGCGAGCCCATACAGGAAGGAGGGCAAAAGTTTATCTCGTCGACTAAGGAAACTAATTTGATTTTTTTTGTTGTTCTTGTTTTTTGTTCGTCTTGCACAGTGCTCTTGTGATTTACAGCGGATGTGTCCCTATTCCAAGAATTTCTCATATCAGCACTGAGAAAGAGGAAAACAAAATTCACTTCGATAGACAGACAAAAGCAACGATCGCGGCGCGGGGCGGGGCTGTTGGATTGCTTGGGGGGAGGTAGCCCTCGCTGCGTTGGATTTATCGGTCTCGGAATTCGTCTGTGAACCGTAATTGCACTCTCAACGATCTGTTTTGCTTGTTTGGGGGGTCTTGGGGCGGAGAACGACAGGGGAGATATATGACAGCACTCGTTTCTGGTTTTGGAAAATTCCTCTCGTCTCGTCTTGCGGGAGTGTGCGATTTCTGCCTCGATCGTCCATCGATCGGGCTGAAGATCCCTTGCGACTGTTTGTTTATGATTTTAATTCTATTTATATCGGCCCACTCGGAAACTGTAGACAGTACATAATGTACGCGTACTGGTCGTAATTGAGTTGAGGAACAGCACGCAGTACACTGTACACTGTACACAGTACATCGTCTACGCATCCGATGGGGCGGCATTTATGTGCTTTTCTGTTTAAACTTCAGCCGGCTATGTTTATTTTATGTGTGTGCTGTGTCAAAAAGTTATTTGGCAACGCACTCACGTCTGCGTCTATCCCAGTGGGCTTGGTCCCAATTGATTTGCGTTTCGCTGAGATCACTCCGGCAGATACACACTTTGATTTGACCAAAACACACGCCGAATACCTCCTCAGTCGTTCTTCGCCAAAGTCTAACCTCGCTCGTATCTCATTTGCTTGCAGGCAAGTGGGTCTGCGCAACTGCACCGTGCAGCTCTTAACAAAGTGTTTATTCTAAACAAAAAAAGAAAACGTCAACAATTATGACGAATTAAGCCGAAAGTGTTCAAACAAAAAACAAAATAAAAAATTCGATAAATACGTGAAAATTAGTTCAATTTCCTTTAACGTCGCGTAAAGAAAATCCGACGACAGAAAAAAATAAATAAAATGAAAAGAATGAAGTGGACCACAAGGAACCTTGTGTCCTGCATACTGTTAGTGTCCGTGATAGTGCACAATGTCCCATCGAATAGTGCCAACGAGGAGACGACATTCATGCCAGCCTTGGAATGCTACGATCCCTACGGCCGACCACAGGTGAGTTGCCACTCGAGCTTAGAATAAACAAATATTGACTATTGGATTGATATATTCGGCGTGCGGACTTGCGTGTCAATATTGGCTGTTTGAGATTCAAGCAGTATTTGCGGTGCTTACCACTTATGATCTCATCCAGATTTCATTACTCAATCGCTGGGGTGTGAGTTGGGTGCTGACTTAATGACTGAGTTTGGGGGTGGAGGAGCGGAAGCTTCATTGAGTTGCATATTCGGGGAGGTTATGTCATGGATTAATTAAGGAATGAATGTGAGACCAGAGTAGTGGCGGAAGTTTGAAACTCGAGTGGAGTGCCACATTCAGATGTAGGCCATATGGTCTAGTGGATTAAATTCGTTTTAATATTGTCTGGGTAGCGTTAGGGATATCTATGCAATTTGCAGCTAGTCTGCATTTATTCGTGGAATGAGTTAATCCCCAATTTTAGACGATCATGAGTTGACAGAACAATGTTGATGAGTAATGTCTTCTTGGCTTAATAGAGGAGTGAAGCGCTACTTTTGGTTGAAAACTGTGCTTAATATTGTTTCGAATTTTGTCAAGCACCAGCATTTTCAATTAATTGCAATATGCGTCCAAGTGATCGATTTGTCATTGCGACTAAAGCACTGAGCGCTGTTTTCAGTTCTGGAGTATGGATCTTTAAAAAAAGCCGCAAACCTGTTTTAAATTAGAGCTGAGCTCAAAGATGTGTATTGTCCCATTCTGAAGCGAAAAAGCCAATCATTTTTTTGATGATTTTTTATTTAGACTTTCTTCTAACGAGGTTCAGTTCACTTTTTCTTTTTTCTATAAAAAGCTTGATTTTCAAATGTTTATAAAGATCCCTGCTCGGGTTCGGAATACCTTTTGTTGACCAAACGACGCCAGACTTCAGAAAAGGTGGTAGTCCATTGGAGAAATATGCGAAAGAATTTCAAATTCCAACTGCAGCCGTTCTTGTACCGTTGTGCGTGATGAGTAGGTTCTACTACGGATCAGCATCAGGATCGGCCCATTTTGCATGCTAACTTCATCACAATATTGGCTTATCGTCTCCCATGGTTGAAGAATTGGAATTGGATTGGTTTTTGCGATATTCATCATACTGTGACCATAAACTTTTCTGGGTGAGGACCTAGTTTGGGGTGCTTTTTGGATTTTCTTCTCCGTCTAATTACAGACCAGGTTTCCTTGCTATTGTCATACAAAAAGTAAACGGTGCAAAAACTATTTATTTTGGTGCCTTAAGCGATGCACAGATTTCTAATTTCCACATTCGAGTTTTTTTACTTTGATATTACAGATAGGTGTCCTCATTGTCATGGCAGATATCCCCATGTTCCCAGTACCTGTTGTTGCATCGGCCCATAAAAGACTCACAATAGAACTTCGTATCGCGAGCTGAGTCAAATTCAGACATTTCATATGGTACATATTGGTACATACTCTTTTTCAAATTATTCTTCTGTCATTTTATGACCTTTCCATGTCTTATTTCTCCAAACATTCCGATGAAGGTATTTGAGTTTTTCGTTCCAGGATTTGTCTGGCCATTTGAATAAAAAGCTGTTCATGATTCGATTGGACTTTCACATTACTCACTCTTAACGGTAATGAAAGTAAAATGGTCTAATTGGCCAAACTCAATATATTGGTCTGAGTAGCTCAAATTTGTATCATCAAATGCTTATTTCTGTTGTCAAATACTTTGGAGTATGATTAGATTTGAGGGGATTATTTATCCAACAACTTGAAGCCTTATTAATCTGGTCAGACGGGAACAAAAGCCATATAAATGAACGCCATAGTCCATTTTAAATGCGATTTCACACCATAATCCGGTTATTGCTTTCAAATGAGAACTAAAGCCATGCGGTGTTAGTTCGTCGCAGAAAGTTTTTGTTCTCGTTGAAAGTGAGACAATTAAGGTGATAGTGCTGAATCTCAAATTATATCTTATTGCTCTCTCTGAACGGAATAACCCCAAGTGTACTTATTTTCTAGTGCAAAACGGAATAGCGCCGAGTAATTAATAGAGTTAACACCAAATATTTCAAAGATACAAATTTGGGAGTTTTGAAATGAAAATAAAGGCTAATATTGCATAAGTGTACATATACCATGGAATTATTAAGTTAAAATAACGTGTGGTGGCATGCTGCCCTCTGATAATCTCTTGCTTGGCCTAGTATAGGATTTGGAGTAGGTGCGTGGTTGAATTCATGCAAAGTTCCCTTAAAACTATTCAAAGCATCGGTAACCGAACTAGCAGTTACTAACAACCTCATTTATGTCACACAGTCAACGCTATGATTTACTTGGGCCTAGGTCATGACACCGGCCAAGCGTCTACGATGGTTAGACTAATGGATTCATGCATCAGAAAGTCACTGTTTCTCCTACCTTGTGTTCGCTTTCGAATTGACAAAATACATTAATTGGATATACTAATCGAACTCGCGAGCAATCATCGTCTTAAATAAAAATGTCTCGCATCGGTTTCTACTTTCTACGCACAGTTTTTACCCAGTTTGTCGGATAAAATTAACTATTTTTCGTTTCGAAGTTTGCGCCCTTAACAGAAAATTTCTAAAATGGATCCATTTGGGACATTTGCCCTGAACCAAACACTTGAATGCATTCTACCCCAAGTCAATGCTCCGTATGTAGCCAAACCCCATGAATTCCTCAAGAGGGATTACCCCTGCTGTCGGGGGTTCAGAGTTCGATTTCCCGAAAAATCGCCTTCTTTTGTTCACAATGCTTCGAGAATACCATAAGCGGCACGGGTGCTTTTAGACAATTGTCCAAATCTGACCTGAAACCACTGCATTTGCCCAGGCCTTTGTTTGTAATTCTATTCAAGGATGATTGTTTTACTTCTCAAGACAAAAGCAGGTAAATTCAAATGATGCATTGTCTTAAACGACGCAATACGTTCGAGCGTTACAATTTGCCAGGCAGATTCATCCATCTCCAGCTGCTTCCAAGTGATCACTGCTCAAAGTGTCAAGTCGAAGTCGTTCAGGTTCTTTTGAGAGTTAAAAGTGGCTGCCAGTAATTTCTGAAATGAATGTATTCTCGCCTACACATGTATCAGCAGATATTTAATCTAAATGTTCATTGTGTTAGCAATATCCACCAATCTGATAAGACCAAACCCCTACAGTCGCACTTGCATGATCTCATTCCTGGTATCTGGTTTCTGGTTGTGTTCGGAATGTTCTTTTGCTGGCAACCGAACTGTGACGCGATGGTGAATTAGAAGAATTGACAGTTCACAACCCGTGGCGAATTGCCCATTCGTACACAGTGAACAGTCCTTATCCATAAATTTCGCATGTTGCTTCGGCACACAGAAATATTTCATCGCGACAGGCAAACCACTTAAAGCGGATGTTCATTATGAACGTAAATCCAAATGTTCAATCAAATAAATTTCAAATGACATCATGCAAGTACTCCACCATAAAGATGGACGTACGCAACCACATTCTTCTCAATGCGGCCGATCTTTCGAATCAATTGCCCTTTGAGACTAATTCAAATCGACCCGAAAAATTCCAGCATTGTTAACTTTATTGTTTCGCTCTGGCTTATAAAAGAGAAAACGAGTCCTATTCATCCTTCAAAAGGAACCTTTCATCACTTGATTTTCAACAAATTTGATGGCCTCTTAAATAAACATTGGGCGTGCCCAATGCACCGTGTCAGTTGCATGTTATTGCACATTTTGAATGCCGCCATAGACTCGACGGCAAAATGGACGGGGGACCTTTTACCAGCCGCTTCACGGGAATAGATGAAAGAATGCGTTTTGTGAGGCTTAACATTTCACACTTTTTCTTGTCATTTTAAAGGCCATGGATTCTATTTCTTCATTCATTTGTGTTAGGATGCAACCTTAGAGAAGATGACTTCGAATGGTTCTAACAAGAAACACCAGCAAACAACACATTTCAGATTTTGTAAGTTAAGATTCAAAATCGGTTTGGTTTCAGCAACATCCGCTATTAACTGTAACAAAGAGGAGTAATTATATGATTAAGTTCGTCTTTGAGGTGAAGAATGGTCGTCCATGGCTGCCGTAGTATTGTTTGTCCTTGGTCCCGTATGTATGATGGTGTTTGGAGGGGGAGACTGACCGACGAAGTCACGAGTTCGAGTCGCTCGTCTCAGATGGTTACCTAGCCTACAGCGCTATAGACACCAACTCTAGTCCGGAAAGTCTTCGACTCTAACACCGAGGGACAACGTGGCGTACGCGTCTGGAAAGCGAGGTCCTTCAGCTGAACATGAGAAGCTGGAAGCAAGACCGTACTAGATGGAGACGCATTTTTGCTGATGCCCAGATCCAACCATGTCTGTAATGCAGGCCAAAGAAGAACAAGAAGTTGGTAAGTGCGTCGACGACGTCGTTGGGTGTTGGGTTCAATCATTGACACGAACAAGTTTCATGATCCACGGCTCGTCCTCCCTTGATTCACTGACCGTGCTCAGAGGGTATAAACTGCCTAGAAACAGCTTCTCAAACTTGACCTTTCGGACTCAGCATTAAACTGTAGGACTAATGAGAGAGCAATAGCAGGGAGTAGGAACAACACGAATAGTTGCTGAGAAGCTAGGCCCAGGTTTTTTATGCAATACCCTTTCTTCTGAAGATTTTTACTCTTTGAACATTACCAGTTACCCAAGAGAGGTGAATTATGAAAGTTGTTATTGTCAATAGTTTAAAAACATCCAAAAAGCCGTCCTAGCTCAGATTTAAACCAGCAAAAGAGAAAACTGTGTCTGACATTTACTTTTTGAATATAATCTCCTGTGACTACGCCGTACACGGTCCATTCGAAAAGTTCAGTTTTAGATTACTGCGTTGCGACCGGTATTTGACTTTCAAATTCTTTATCGTAACTGGCTTATTGACAGTGCTCTATTATTGTTGTGCTCTATTCTGTCGCTTATTATCCATTAACGTACACCGATGCTCGAATTTGCGTATGCTAAAGGCTATAACGGACTCGGAAGGTCGATGATGCACACCATATGTTGTTCGAAGTGCACGATATTTTTCACGGAACGAAGATTTGATGCAGAATATTTTGGAGACGTTGTTGAGGTTTGAGTCTTGCCATGATGATTCGTCAAATAATACTGAACATGACACGATGAATCCAGTTTGGCGTGGTCTTTTAAAAAAAAAAACCTATTAAAAAAGTATAAATGATCAGCTAAGAAATATCAACGAATGTTTAATTTGAATGACATGTGACATACGTCACTATTCAAATGTCTGTCGCGACTTCTCTGGATCTAGTTTTCGCTGAATCCAGCAATTAGATCAGCCTCAATTTGAACGATGACGCGGTTTATTTTGACTTTAGGGGCACCAATCGTCTTCAGCTTTTTCGCACGGCAGTGAAACTTAGGAAACTGCACAACTAACGTGGTCGAACGATCTCATTTAGCTGGAAACACATGTCGTTCACAATGTTATCCAATTTTGGTCAAAAGAAATTGGTGATCATTGAGGAAGAATGGCTCCTTTCGGCATGATCGTCATTTTCAAGAAGTGCAGACGAGGTCTCACTTGGTGGATTTCTGGTGGATTGACATCGTCTTAAGTTCAGAAAATCTTGATTGGTGGCCATACCGTCCATCCTAAGATGAAATCTAGGATCCGCTACCAATTGCTCCAGAGACCAATAACCGAACACAAGGCGTTTTCTATCGTTTCCATTAGCCCCTTGGTCAGATGAATTTTGTTAATGTTGAAATTGGCAAAGTTCATGTATGACAAGGACGAAGTTCCGATGCAATGTGCGGAATTATCTGTCTCCAGTTCCGGCGACATTTTTATCAGATCTTGGCTTTCGTTTCCGTTCATGTGCTGGCTGATTGTTAACTGAACTGGTGGACTCAAGCGTTTAAGGAGACGCAAACCCGAAAATCGACACAATGTGCACATCATTGCCAGAGGAAAACACTCTTTTTTTAGTGTAATTGTTTGCAGATGCTGCTCGCTAGTCCAACAACTCGCCTGGTTGCGCCTGTGCATAACTCGTTATAAGTTAGAGTCGATGGCGGAAGATCGAGTGGCCTGGAGTGCGTTCTTTACCCCTGCGACGCCTTTAGTGAATCATGCAGGTCAGAAGATGATGATGCCAAAAGCTGTACCTCGTGCGAGCAGCTTTTCAACAACTCTTTAACGATGTCCTCCTTCATAAGGCTTTAAGAGCCAGTGTCTGGTGATGACATCAACCACGGTGCTGGTTTCAGATCCTTTTAGACCACATCATTGTGGTAATTTGGCACAGCTTCAATCGTCCATCTGCATTTTATCTCATCAGTAGTATTTTCTGAAAGCAAAACATTGCAATTCCGAATAAACAGAGAATGATGATTGGTTCGTCATGATATTTCTTAAGGGCTTACTCATAAGCTGCAGTTCAGTAAATCAAAACTGTTTAAAGCCGTCTTAGGCGAATATCAAACGTTCGTTGGCATAGGCATAAGCCATCCAACAAACATGATCCTGAAAAAAATGGAGCAACTCCAAACGAATGCTCTGCTTCCAAGCAAACAGTTAACATGTGTTAAAATTCACATTTCTTCTTAGAAGAAGTTTTAATTGAATGCGTGTGTGACACGTTCCTCGCTCCAAATTATCGCCTAGTATGATTGGCAACAATTAAAGCGCTGGCCCTGCCTACTGATCAGAGGTCAAGACTCACTGTGGAATACTGAAATCAACACAAACTTGTTTGAGGCATAAAAATGATATGTCTTTCATTACATCAAACGGCGTCGCATACCAAGCGATAAGCTGATACGAATTTAATGTTCTCAAACGATTTGTGTACTCTGTGTACTCTGCCCATAGATAGCGAAGCAGGAAGCCATTCATGATTTGAGATTGAAATTGGGATTATCTGCGGCTGAAATCGTGTTTGGTTTGATGTTCTGTGACTTTGAATGACTGCCTTGGCTGAGGGAAGACGATTACACGGGGACATGATGTAATGTTTGCTTTGACGAGGGAAAGTGTGGAAGAGAATTTGAAATGAGATTGAATTCAAATAAATGACTTAAACAATTGTTGACAGTCGAACTGTGTAAGGTGATTCATTCAACAATCAGTAATGCGTGTGCTTCTCTCGAAAATATAGGGAGTATGGTTGCTTCTTGTATCCTTTGCCATACAACAGTCTAAAATAGGACAGCATGAAGAAATCTACAGTCTCTTTCGCAATAGGCACTAGGCAATATGCGTCGGGTAAGAAATTCTACTAATTTTAAAATTGGAAGAAATTCTACAAAAAATCTCAGAATTCAGTCCATCGAAACTACCACTACCACCTGAGAGTCTAAGTTCAAATTCTCGAAACGAACAATTTTCATAATTTACCGCTTCAGTCAGTAAAAATGCTCAGAGAGAGTATAACATTCTGGTAAAAGCTTCTCAAACTTTGCCGTTTGGAGTCGCCACAAAACTGAAGTTCCACTTTTGGTAGACGCTTGTCCGTGGTCTATCTCGGACTGGAACACCTACAAAGTATTTTTATTCCAAAGAAGAAACACAAACATCTTGCTTTGTGGAACGTCACTGGACATTCGTCATCAAAAGCATTTGCAAAATGTTCGCATTTTTGTACACAATTTGTTTTCGTGGGAGTTTCATGAGAAACAAAGTTCCACTGGATGCCAACACAACCCCTCCCAAGAGTATCATATTTTCTTTTTATCAGATCCTCTCTCATCCATCCTTTGCTGCCTTTATTTCCTCCTTCACAATTGCACAGAGTCGCACTTTGGTGGCTCTAACTAGTTTTCATGGTACAGCGGATACAATTTCCATTTGCTTCATTGGAGTGACGTGAAGACGATGCCTTGACACAGAGCCATTTTCATCTGGACTCAAATGTATCGAAGCAACCTTGTTAAATCACAAGGCACATTCGACCGAAATATCAATCAATTGCTTCTGGAGTAAATGGACAAAGGCTTAGGCAACTTGAATGGAATGTGGGAATATTTGAAAAGGAGGACATGGTACGGTGGCAACACAATAGACCCTTGGATCCATCGCTTATGATGGCAGCCACATAACCTAACCTATCGCATTTGCCATGACTTTCCGCAAGATTTCGCATTCCTGTCAAATATTCTCCTTAAGGACTGCGATTGCCTAAAGCTTGTTGGCATAAACCCGCGACTGCAAGTAGCCCCAAGGAAATAAGTCTGGGATGGTTAAGTCGGGCTATCTTGCTGGCCATGCCAAATCACCAAAACGGGATATTACGCAACCAGGAAACGTTTCCTTCGCAATATCCATTGTGGCTCGTGCTGTTTTCTTGTTCTCCAAGCCCCGTTCATTCAATTCTGGCAGTAAGAAGATATACAACGTACTGGATGGCGCAATTGGTTGAGTGCTTGCCCTTGGTTAGAGGGGCCCCCGGTTCGAATCCCAGTGGAAGCAACGCTTTTATCCGGTTTTCAAATTTGGTCCAGTCACCATTTGCCGTTGGGATCAAATTAAGGGCATTATCATTGAAGTTGTCGATGAGTGATAGTAGTCTGACTACAGGTATCACAAGTGTGCTGGCGATTTCGCTGACAGCCCACTTACTTACGTACCGAAGTTGCGTCTGGTTTTCGTTTTGGTTTTGAGTTAGAGTGCTCCAGTCGAGCGTTAAAAACACCTCAGCAAAAAAAAAAAAAAACAAGAAGACATTTATCACGGCCCTGTAACTTTCGCTAGCAAAAGCGAGCGTTCTGCCGATAGCGTCCAAGATTTTGCCCTGTAAAGGGTGTTTCTTTTAGATGCGGAGAACTTCAAATTGGCAGCATAGTCTTCTGTGACAGGTGATTTGACAGTTCTTGGGTATTTTAAGGTTAGTCTGGTTTGACAATCAGGAATACACTTACGATGGAGCAACGTTTGGTTGAATTCGAGAAACTCAAACTAGAAAACTCTTTATACGCCGGTGGAATCATTGGTCCGTATGTTTTCAAAAATGCTGTTGATCTTTATCTCTGTTGATAGTTAATCGTAAGACGTGATTACTGGCTCACAATTGGGACAATTGGGCTTGGAAAACAACATTCATCGCGTTGATGGAATGCAAAGACTGTGTGGAAATTCGGACTACAGAATAGTCCATGTACGCCACAGCTGTTCGAACATTAATTCCGAAGAATTATCTGTCAACTAAATTCACTTTCATAGATATTACAATCATTTCTTTTCTGAATTTTTTTTATATGAATTTAAAGTTCTCCGCCTGTAAAAAAAAACACCCTTTATGTGTTTCTTTGAAGACAAACGAATTAAGTATAAAGTTCGATCTTCCCAGTGGACTGGAGAACGTCGTCCTGCTTATAGAGTGTCAACGCACACTCACCGATTGTGTGCATCGATTAAGCAGTAAGTGTCGCAAAAAGCAATAACTCGTGAGGGCTACACCTCCGACAAAGCATCACTTATACTCGTACGTAACAATATGCTCTAAATTGTTGACTTATTTTATTCTTAACAATACTCCAAGCGGTGAACAAATTCTAAATATCAACTGTTTTCGGATTTCATGCCCGATGCCAATTTAAACGTGCTTCGACTTCGATTTCCATAAGAGACTTACAGCGCACAACTGTAAGGGTCTCCAAGTGGAGATCTCTTCCCTGTGCGTCTGCGTCTGCCCCACAAGCCGACGGCTAACCCCTTACATAAATTCCACAGAATGCCACCACAAACTAGTACTTATCACGACCGCCTCTACTCGGGAAGGAACTTTATTTCGTCGATTGTTGTTGCTTTGAGTTTTGAGAACAACCGCGATAAGAGCTGACATGTGTGCGTTTTTTAAACACGGGTTTTTTTTTGTTCGTACGTATATTTCAAAATCCACTTGAAATTCATGCCCCAAATGCGCGCTCAAACGTCTCATTTCGAGACAAACAGACACACAATCGATGTTTCAAGGACTCGAACTTAGCATTCAATAGCTTTGCCATTGGAGGACCTACTCTTCTTTCGATTTTAATTAAATCTCAAAGGGAAATGGTTCAAGAAACTTGTCACGCGATTTGTTATACGAGTGAATCGAGATAACGCACTTCCGCTTGATGCCACACTTCGGGCCAAATGTGTATCGCTGTTGTCGTTGTCGTCGTCGCCGTCGTTATTCATTGACAACATTCCCATGGAGGCACTCGCAGAAGGGAAGGGGTTATTCGGAAACACTCAGTCTGTGTGCTGTGCTGCTGCGGAGATCACTCATTGCCATGGGGAGTTATTGTGTTCATCTTCAGGATACTTCAGCATCTGCACGGCGCATGCCGGGGGCTGTTTTGATGAAGCTTTGAATCAATAATGGTAGTAATCGTAGGCATATGGTCTATTGAGCAGGCCCCTCGATAGTGAGGGGGGATTCGACGGCGAAGACACGACAGCCAAGTGACGGAATCAGTATCCAAGTGAATTGATAAGACTTCCTTTGATGTGCGAGAACGGTACGAGTGAGTGCTTCTCTGAGTTGGAGGACGTAATCGCTGAATTTGGATCGTTGTTTTAGCGTGATGTTGGCTGATAAATGCTGAAACGATGCATTCACTGAATTGAGATAAGCGACAGAGACCGTGATCAAGATAATTAACCGTTTAATTGCTCAACATTAGCTGATTTGAAAAAAGTGCGATGTCTTTGAGGTTAATATACAATTGCCCGAAGACATGTTGTCTGCTAAGTCTGAGACATTTGCTGGAATTGGAAATTTCCCGCGAATTCGGTTCTTGTGTGATTTGAGGGGAAAATGAGAGCATGACCTCACCAGATGATGCCACTCGAATGGATGTAATTTATTCCTGGAAGTGATGATTAGGGAATTTGCTCTTCTTGTGAGTTTTTAAAGAAAGGCGTGAAAGTGAGCTCATTGACGAGTCAAAGATTTATTTGCGTTGCCTTGTTCTTGGAAAAGTCTTGGCATGTCTTGACTGTCGTTGTTTTGAGAGGTTCGTATTAGATGATGGCACTTTGTTGGCTGCTTGTGTCATTACACAAATGTCTCATAAACTCTCGATTTTTGTAACACCTCAGGCACCAGTCAAGCGACATCGTCTGTCGGTCTGTCGAGAGTTAGAAAATGTCCACAGCAAGTTTGAGACTTGCCACAACCAGAAGAAGGAAACATAGTGGGCCCGAAACAAGTCCCCTGAGGTTTTTCGAAATGGAGCAAACTTTTTCTAGTTGAGATAACAAATCGGACACCGCTCAAAGACACCTGTCGTTGCTCTCTTCCTCGAGGATGCCCAGTTTCACAGTGGACGTTTAAGCTTCACTTTTTGTTGGACAGACTTCAGACTTCACGATTTATCGGTTTCACAGTTTCTCTTAAGCCTTGAACTGGATTAAATTTGTTGTTCAAGTTAACGAGGTTACACTGCCGTTTAAACCTCTGTTCTGCACTTCAACCATTTTGTTATTTTGTTTGTATTTTATTCTCTCTGACATCTGATGTTCACGCACCAAATGGAAAGTGCTGCCGTATTTGGACTGGAGTTCAGTTTTCACTGTGAAACAATCAAACCAAAAATTTGTGCTCGCTTCAGCTAAACCAAGCTTAATCAACCTTCACTGTGAAACTGGGCATAAAGGTGGTCATCTCCTCCAAGGGAGTGAGAGGGAAGTCGATGTTGTGGTTGATTGCACTTGCTTAACGGCAGTCTTTTTGGAAACGACAGAATTCTGGTATATCACATAGTTTCAGTAAAAAAGAATTAAAAATGCCCAAGAAGCTCTCAATTTAACACGATTTTAGACCCGTTCAGACTAAGGTCTTCTCGTTTCCAACAGTCCAACAATCCTTGCACGATATAAACACCTTCCGAAGGATAACCGAATGTTTATCGGGGAAGAATTTGTTTTTTTCTTGAAATCACTGACCACAGTTTTGATTGTGTGAAGTTTATCTGAAGCTTCATTCAGCCCTCATCGCTCTCGAATGAAAAATAAGCTTGTCACCCATTTTTTTGTTTCTCTTGCAGCCTTAGTTTGCCCATCTTGTCGCTTATGTCTACATTAGCAGAACCTTGAGCGGAGGTAGTAGGCACCTCTGCACTATTCGATTCATTACTAGTGAAGGTTCCATCAACCTTTTTATTGGTGGACTGGTGGACTTGCGCCAGAGCTCTGGAGTAACACAAATGGGCATTTATTAAAATAGGACCTCGCCAGGGCATCCCAAGTTCGCATACTAGAGACTAGTTAACCCACTAGTCATATGCTGTTCCACCTTGGATCTCTGGGCTTTTTAAGGAGTTTTCCATACACCGTCCCAACTAGACTTGGCGAACCTTTCACCAGAGACGTGACCTTACTGAAATGGTTCTAACCGGCGATCACCACGAGGAGGTTCTGGTTGAACTGCCATGATTCGATGCAGTGCACCCTAACGAGTTGCTACAGTTTATTTCCCTGCTCAAATACATGGCCAATCGCCAGGCAATACATACAGTTACTGACGGTGCGCCATGTCAACAAGACGGTGCACCATGCCATACATACGTCACGGCCTGTGCTGTCAAAAATGGCGACATTGACTGGCCACACAGTTCTCCAGATTTAACTGCTGCGGAGTACATTTCGTGGGACTAAGCCTCAGACCATTGACGAGATCAAGGCAGCGACATCATCGCTATACCGTCTGAGATGCTCGAAAAAGTGGTGGAAAAAGTGGCTCACATTTTGGTTTGGTCAATAAGCTTCCTTTTCCGTTGAACTCAAAAAGTGGCACAAATTTAATAAATTTTTAATAAAAAAAATACCTCAGATATTGAAATCGATTGTTTTGTTTCAAAATTGTTCAATAACCAAAAACCAACACAAAATGGCGCATCCTGTACATGTAACTACTCACAATTTGTAACAGACTTTACTCATGGTCTCAGAGACGACATTTGTATATTTTGAGAGACCAGGTCATCGAGAAGGCATCGGAATGGAGCTGATTTCAAATCCGAAACGTATCTTCTCTCATTCCTGACATGCAGCGATTCTCTCTCCAAATACTATGTGAATGCTCCCCGCAAAGCTGACTTAACAAAATTGCTTGAAATTCAATGCAGCAAATAACTGGCAATCTGCTGAGTGTCGCTTTAAATGAAGGTCTTTTCCGGTCAATATTCTCCAAGTGACATTGCGCTCATTAAAGCCGTTTCATAATAGACAAGGAATCAGATTCTGTGTGGCTTCTGTCTGAAAATGTGTTGTTTTTGTTTTATCTTATTAAACGATCCAATGCAACGGGCTGGTGCTGTGTTACATGTAATTCAAGTCCGTATGCATGTAGGATTGTCGTATCGGTGGACATGTGTACCTCTCATCATTCAACAGAGTCATCAGAATGAAATGCATGCATATGTGGGAGAGATGGTTTAATATTGTCTGCAACTTTTCACACTTTTGTCGGTCTTTGATGCTTTTCAAAATTTAAGTGTCAGCCTCAGCAGTAGCACACCCGAGGAGAGTGTAAATTTGTAACAATTCGTTATCCTTTTTGATTTCTTTGAATTTGAGCCTGGTTACCGTGGTGTACGTGAGCCAGCTTATAGGCAGTGTGTCTAGGTTAACTTCTCGACACAAACCACTTTCATTATTCCCAGCCGACAGTTGGTGGACGAGCGCACTTTCTGGGGTAGTTCAGCTACTCAGGTGACTTAGCCGCTTCACTAAGGATACCTCAACAACAATCGAAGTTGGAAAATCAGCCTTATTTGACTTTGCATTATTTCATGGTGGACCGTCTTTCTTGCTCTTCGTAGAAATGTCAGTGATCCGCTTATCTCGTGGATGCGAATTCGAACTCGCGATCTTGTGCGTTGAAGTCGATTACATTAAGCAGCGGCCCCAACTCTAGCTCTAGCTTTCTGTACAGAACAGCTGGACAACTGATAAAGCTTAAAAACCTGCGCGTTGGTGGCTTAATGAATCTTAAAGAAACTTAACGTTATTTAATGAAACTCAGTGAACCTCAACGAGGGTAGACGAAGCTTTCAGTTTTAGAGGACTGTTTTGGAGTTACAGTAATTTGAGGCAGAGATGATAGTGGGAGAGAACATTGTGATAGTGGGTAAGAGGACACGTTTAACGCTAGCTGGGTGGTCAGATTATTGGTAGAGCTCATTTTTGACTCAATTATTAACAACCACCTACGTCCGTAACTTAACGAATCTTAACGAAACTTAACGAAACCTCGCTTCTTCCTTTTCTTGGTCTCAAGCCTCTTAAGTTAACACAATCTTCGGTTGCATCGTTCCAGTTGCGTGCATGGTTGAGGTCATTTTCCACTTGTATGGATCACTTTAAGTGCGGGCGCCTTTTGTTGCATGTTCGGGCGGAGCGTAGTTGCACATGCCTCGCCAACTTATCTGTTGGATCCGTATTGGCTTAGCTGGATATATACATGTATATGTACTGCCCGTGCAATAAGTTTTGCCCAAAAATTTTAAAAGATCGGTTTTTCGAATCGATAAATGTCAGCAATTAGTTCAACGCCAATCCACGACATGTCACAAATTTCATTGCAACATCCTCCAACGGCTCACAAATTAAACCGTCTCCAGTTCATGGTCAAGTCCAGCCTTCCGCTCTCCACTCTCCGGACGCAGTCCATCTGGCAAAATAGAGAACAGACAGCAACACACAATTGTATGCAAACTCCTCAAATGGAATCACAGGTTTCATAAGACCACTGACCACGACTAGACACATCCATCCCCCCTCCCGCACACGGTCACCATGTCATCCATCGCCATATGGCAACCGAAACCTAAATCCTCTCGATAATCGCTGTCCATTAAATACGCACAAAGCGATTTCACACAAAATAAACTTGTAATGCAAAGTAAATCAGTTGAGCGAGAGCATCCGAAAGCAGCGGACATCCTTCACGCCACAAGACCCATTTCGGTATACATCAACTAATCCTTGAAATAAAAAAAGTTATAAAACCTAAAAATGCCCACGAGACTGCCCGGCACTCCAACCGTCCAGTGCTTGATTTCGTTTTCGTGGAAAGAGAACTCAGATGGAAATCCACTCCACAGAGCATCCCCCTAATTAATGGAGCGTGTACCAAAGTGGATAAAGCATCTTGCGGACATCCACTGCCACAAGTCGACCGCCAGCAGGGTATTCAATTTGATTTGGGCACACCCTCTCCCCGATTTTCTGGGACACGCAAGTCACGCATTCGTCGAGTGGGGGATTATCTGGTCCTTGACCCCGCTGTTACACCGATGTGAATGTTTTTTTCTCCTTTTCCGTTTCAGAAATGTATGCCAGAGTTCGTGAACGCCGCGTATCAGTTGCAGTTCCAGGCGACCAACACCTGTGGCGACACAGGCGAGAAACTGTTCTGCATTCAGACGATCTACTCGAACAAGAAGAGCTGTGAGTTCTGCAGGTTAGTATCACTTTACCGCGCTACGTAGAGTGGAACTGAACTTTCTTCTCGTTGCAGACCGGGAGACCATGACCCAGGCTACCTGACGGACTTGCACGATCCACAGAACCCAACCTGGTGGCAATCGGAGACCATGCGGCAGGGGATTCAGTACCCCAACCACGTCAATCTGACGCTGCATCTAGGTGAGTCTTGCAACCCACTTTGTGAATGTCCCAGTGCCACTAACACCAACGATTGCTTCCCCAGGCAAAGCATTCGATATCACGTACGTGCGCTTGTTGTTCCGCTCACCAAGGCCAGAGTCGTTTGCGATCTACAAACGCAGCTCACAAGATGGACCCTGGGTGCCGTATCAGTACTACAGTGCGACTTGTCGCGACACCTACGGACTGCCCGATTCGCGATCCATTGCAACCGGAGAGATCGAGGCACGCGCCTGGTGCACGAGCGACTACAGTGACATCTCGCCGCTGAGAGACGGTGAAATTGCCTTCTCAACCCTTGAAGGCAGACCGAGTGGCATTCACTTCGAGCGAAGCGCTGAAATTCAGGTGAGCCCGCGAACACACTTTCTCCGCCGCATCCTCTGACCGCTCTTTCCAGCACTGGGTGACAGCGACCGACATCCGGATCACACTGGACCGCCTCAACACCTTCGGTGACGAGGTGTTCGGCGACGCGCAGGTCTTGCAATCGTACTTCTACGCAATCTCTGATATAGCCGTCGGTGCGCGCTGCAAGTGCAACGGACACGCCAGCAAGTGCGTTCCCAGCACCGGTTTGCACGGCGAGCACAAATTGGTCTGCGAATGCCGCCACAACACCGATGGACCCGACTGCGACAAATGCCAGCCGCTGTACAACGATGTGAAGTGGAGGATGGCCACTTCACAAGATGTCAATGAATGCAAAGGTAAGAAAGACGAGGAAGCAACCTGCCTAGGCATGGCGATGATTTGTGATTTGTGCCGTGATGCGTGTTGCCCTTTCGAGCGATGTAACCGGATAGGATGGCGATTGCCTTTTACGTCGGCATGACAATTGCCCGTTACGTAAGCCGCTTTTATTGGAAGTTCGATCTTTCAATCCGCCGATGATCGCGATGTCTGTTCAGTTGGACAGCGGCCGAGATGACATTGAGTTTAGTTTTGCTGTGGCTCCTTGTGAGCAGCTCCCTCTGCGAGTACTGGGACTTTGAGTCGAACAGTATTCAAAAGTTCTCCCCCTGGTACTCGGTCAGTTGTAAGTATGGGCGGACGCGGCACGAACACCTCACACGTGCATCCTCTAAGCGAACGCAGCACTTATGAAACAACTTGAAGAAATCCCCGTCTCAACTGCAAGACTAATGCCAAGAAAACCACCTTCTTTTCAGCTTGCAACTGCAACGGCTACGCGGACAAGTGCTTCTTCGACGAACACCTCTACAATGTCACCGGACACGGAGGCCACTGCCTGGACTGTCGTGAGAACCGTGACGGCGCGAACTGCGAGCGCTGCAAGGAAAACTTCTACATGCGTGAAGACGGCTACTGTATCCACTGCCAGTGTAACTCAGTTGGTAAGTTCAGTTGTTGATTATTCGCCCATTCCATGTCGACTAACGTTCTGCATGTTCATTTCAGGTTCTCGCTCGCTTCAGTGCAACACGGAGGGCAAGTGTCAGTGCAAGCCGGGAGTGACTGGCGACAAATGCGACCGCTGCGACAACAACTACTATCAGTTCAGCCAACACGGCTGCCAGCCGTGCGGCTGCGATCCCCGCGGTTCCTATGACAACATTCCGTCGTGCGACGCGTACAACGGCACCTGCTACTGCAAGGAGAACGTCGAGGGCAAGCGTTGCAACGAGTGCAAGCCGGGCTTCTTCAACTTGGACATCACGAATCGATTTGGCTGCACCCCGTGCTTCTGCTACGGTCACACATCGGAGTGCCAGAGTGCGAAGAGCTACTACGTGGTCTCGGTGACGTCCAACTTCAACAAGCACAAGGAACGCTGGCAGGCGGTGGACATCTACAACCGCAACGCTGACATCAAGTACAACCAGTATAGCCAGAGCATCGGCACCACGGCGCAGGGCAACGAGTTCGTCTACTTCAAGGCGCCTGACAGGTTCTTGGGCGACCAGCGAGCCTCGTACAATCGACTGATGAAGTTCAAGCTGCAGCTGGTGGGACAAGTGGGCCCGAGCACGAGCGCAAGCGACATCATTCTGGAGGGATCGGGAACGAAGATCTCTCTGCCTATCTTCGCGCAGAACAACGGAATGCCCGACCACACTGGAAAGCTGTACTCCTTCCGTCTGAACGAGCACACCGACTACCAGTGGCAGCCCAGCCAGTCGGCAAGGGGATTCCTCTCCATTCTGAGCAACCTTACGGCGATTAAGATTCGGGCCACGTACTCAGCCATGGGCGAGGCCATTCTGGACGACGTGGAGCTGCAGAGTGCGCACAGAGGCGAGGCCGGTCAGCCAGCGACGTGGATCGAACAGTGTACGTGCCCCGAGGGGTATTTGGGACAATTCTGCGAGTCGTGTGCTCCAGGCTTCCGACACAGCCCGGCCAGGGGTGGCCCGTTCATGCCTTGCATTCCATGCGATTGCAACAAACACGCCGAGTTCTGTGACTCAGAGACCGGACGGTGCATCTGCCAGGACAACACCGCCGGAGACACGTGCGACCAGTGCGCCAAGGGCTACTACGGCAACTCTCTCGAGGGAACTCCGTACGATTGCAAGCGGTGTCCGTGTCCCGACAATGGCGCCTGCATCCAGATCAACGACGACGCTGTGATCTGTACTGAATGCCCCATGGGCTACTTCGGTGCCCGCTGCGAGCAGTGCTCCGACGGGTTCTACGGCGATCCAACTGGCCTGCATGGCGAGGTGCAAATGTGCAAGTCGTGCGACTGCAACGGCAACGTCGACCCCAACGCCGTGGGCAACTGCAACAGAACAACTGGCGAGTGCTTGAAGTGCATACACAACACTGCCGGCAGACACTGCGACAAGTGCTTGCCCGGACACTTCGGCGACCCATTGGCTCTGCCGCACGGCCAGTGCGACAAGTGCTCGTGCTATCCGCCCGGCACCGAGCAGACCGACGAGGGCATTTCGCAGTGCGATCAGGTCACGGGCAACTGCAACTGCAAGCCGAACGTAATTGGCCGCGACTGTAACGAGTGCCAGCCGGGATACTTCAACATCGTGTCAGGAAACGGATGCGAGAACTGCAACTGCGATCCCGTCGGTAGTTACAACTCGACGTGCGACAAGTTCAGCGGCAACTGCTACTGCAAGCCAGGTGTGATCGGACAGCACTGCGACCAGTGCGAGGCGTACTACTATGGATTCTCGAACGAGGGCTGCAAGCCCTGCGAATGTGACGACAGCGGCTCCAAGGGATTCCAGTGCGACCAAAACGGCCAGTGCCCGTGTAACGATAACGTGGAGGGCCGCCGCTGCGATCGCTGCAAAGAGAACAAGTTCGACCGTCATAAGGGCTGCGTGGACTGCCCAGCGTGCTACAATCTCGTGCAGGACGCCGCTAACGAGCACCGTGCCAAGCTGCAGAATCTCACCCAGACGCTGGACGACATATCGCGGACCCCAGTCACGAACGACGACGAATTCGAGTCAAAACTGCAAGCGGTTCAGGAGAAAGTGGACATTGTGCTGGCTGATGCGAAGTCAGGCGCTGGTGAGGGCGACCAGACGATGGTGGAACGCCTCGATGGCCTGCACTTGCGACTGGAAACCGTGCGCAAGCACTTGGACTCTGGCGATGAGCTGCAAGACGCAGCGGATGGGGAAATCGACAAGGCGCGCCTGAACTACACCACGGCCCACAACATCATCGAGGACGCCAAGAACGAGCTACAGGTAAGAGGAGAAATATACCACCAGTCGCTTCGGGTGCGTTGACGGCGTGTCTCGTTTCAGGTTGCCATGAACTTGGTCAAGGACGAGGGCAAGCAGGCACTGGCCAAGGCGCAGAACAAGTCCGCGGAATTCGGCCAGCAATCGGACCAGATCAGCAGCATCTCACGGGAGGCCCGTGCTCTGGCCGACAAGCTCGAGTCTCAGGCGCAGTTTGATCTGAAGAACGCTAAGGACGCCAACGACGCCATCATCAAGGCCAACGATTTGGCCAGAGCTGCCATAAACTTGCAGCAGAAAGTCAGGTAAGTCGTTTTGTAATAAGCGACCCCACCGCCGTTTCATTCATTGATGATGTCCCACAGTGACGAGCTGCGTACTGATGTCCGTCTGGAGCTGGACACGGTGAAGATGAACCTCGGATCGGTAGCTCAGGCCACAAAGGATGCTCTGCGCAAGGCAAACGAAGTGTATGACGCTGCGTTGACCCTGCTGACCGACGTGAACGGCCTCACGACGCCCGACATTGACATCATCGAGCTGAAACGCGAAGCTCTGGACGCCAACGAGAAGGTAATCCATTCTTCAGCCTATTCACACCAGCCATGTGTACTGATGGTGAGGGTTTATGTTTCAGGCCAACGCACTCAAGGAGCGAGTCGATGAAGTGTCCAACAGCCACGGCGAGATCTTCGCCGACTACGAGGAGGAAATTAACTTGGCCGACACCATGATTGCTCGGTAAGTTAGACAGCAGCTCTGCACGGCAGTGGTGTGACGTGAAGTTCCCTTTCAGAGTTACTGTTCAGAAGCAGGACGACATTGATCTGCTCATGAGAGCCAAGATGGCGTTCCAAAATGCCACAAAGGCCGTCGAGCAGGGTGACAACACCTTGAAGGAAGCCAACAACACCTATCAGACCCTGTCACGTAAGTTGTTTGATAGCACGTCACTTGAACATGGAATTTGACAGTTTGAATTCGAGCAGGTTTCCACACCGATGTCGAGATGTCGTCGCAGAAGGCGGAGTTGGCGCTGAAGACCGTGCCTGGCATTGAGAAGGAGATTGAAAATGCAGAGACCCTGATCCAACAGGCCGATGAAGTATGCTTCTGCGATTGAGTTGGTGGACGGGGGTCTAACCATTTCGTATTTTCAGGCTTTGACTGGAGCGAATAAGAATGCAAACGAGGCTAAGACAAACGCGCAGGAGGCACAGGATAAGTACGCTGAACAGGCATCCAAAGTAAGTTCATTTTGGGGGAGGTGCCAAGCATTGTGTCTGGTGCGGTGGAGACCAAGTTGACAGACGGGCGGTCCCATTTTGGCCGATCCATTCAGATCAAGGATACGAGGCCAATGTGTGGTTGAGACCAAGTTGACAGATGGGCGGGCAGTCCTGTTTTGGCGCTATTTCCATTCAGACCAAGCCTACGTTGTTGTAATCCAAATGTTCATCACAATCTGTTGTTCAAATGCAGCCACTCTGTGCAGAAATCTCTGCGAGTTGTAATTCCATTCGGATCACATGCCTCTGAAGTGAGGACGACTGCCTTTGCTTGTGGGTTACTGTCGAAACGCCCCGTCTCTCATTCACGTCAGCACTCTGTTCCGGTTTAAGAAACAGTCAACATCTCCACTAATTCACACGCTCTGCTTGATCTCTTTGCAGGACGCTGAAATAATTCGCAAGAAAGCAAACGATACCAAAGTGAACGCCCGGAAGCTCCGAGAGGAGGCCGAACAGCTGAATCATCGCGTCAAAGTGACAGAATCGGACATCGACAAGCTCGAGGATCTTGCCAGCAAGGACGAAACCGTCGTCGACGAAGCCAAGCGAAAGGTTTGTCTTAATTCCCCCGACTGCCCCTTACTCTGGCTTTACGTTGATCTCTCCACAGGTTGGTCAAGCTAAGGCCGACACGCAGGAGGCGCAGAAGAAAATCAACAAAGCCCTTGGCGATCTGAACTCGATCAAGGACGAGCTGGAGAACCTCAAGGACATCAACACCGATGACCTTGACAACCTCGGTAACGTCGTGTGCCACCGAATAATCCCAGAACGCATGAATTAATCTTGAAATTTAATTTACAGAGACCCGCTTGGCGGCAGTTGAGAAGGAGCTGGCGCGCGCAAATCTCGGCAGCAAGATCGAGAAATTCCGTGAAATGAGGAACCAACAAAACAAATGGATTGACAAGTACGAAAAGGAAATGAGCCAACTGCAGGCCGAAGTCAGCAATATAAAGGCGATATCAGAGTCCCTGCCGGACGATTGTTACGTGCGAAGCAAACTGGAGCCATAGAGAGAGAGAGAGATATCACATCGAATCGTGACGATGATTAACCAGCAATCTGTCCCAAGTGTCATTGACCAGTTGTGCCTCTTTGTCCAGTCACGTTCTGCAAATGCACAGATGTGACGCATGCATTTGCCTCAAGCCAAAAACAGATACACACCGATACAATTAAATTTAAACACACAATCCACAGGCCGAAGCCGGTACACACTCTGAATACTCTGATCCAAATCATTTCCCCCCAAATAGCTGCCATATCACCACCACCGCACCCCCATTCACTTGTGTAGTTCTACTTCTGTTCTCTCGAAAGTGTACATTGCCCCCGCTCACGTCCCTAGATTCCTAACGCGAATATAATAATGTTTTCCATTGATTTTTTTTTTTTTATTTGTTACTTAATATTACGTTGTAAGCAATGCATTTTATTGTATTTTAGAAAATAATAATTTTTTTTTAAGAATAATTTTATACCTAATGTTGTCATAGTGCATTCTCCGGAGTCCATAGGACCTTCCTTGTGCAAGTTAACTTCGAATAATTTAGACACGTTTGTTTTATTTTTTTTCTTTCTTTCTTGAACGAGAAATAGAGCGTAAAGCAGGAACCAGTTTTTATGCAAACAATTCTCACGAGAAAATGTATCTTTCGCATATATAGTACGATTGCAATAAAGATAAATTGAAATAGGACGCGGAGAGTTGTTTCAATAAATTTGTTTTTGAATTTCAGATTTAGGGGGTAAGCAGTGGAGCATTTGGGACCTGTATGGCGGAACTTTAGGATTCTTTTTTGGCCCTGCAGCCCTCCCGAGTGAAGGGGACTTTCTACAATTCCGAATGGCGAAGAAAGGAGACGCTTTTCTTATATTGTTTATACATATATACTTTATGGATTGTCTACCATGATTCGAGGGAGATGGTGTCGTTAAAGTGAGTGTTATTGTGTCCAGAATCAAACCATGCACTTTTAAGGGGCATGCACCAACGTAGACACAATGTACAGATTTTCCTAGCTAAGTCCTATAGTCTATACTGACTGCCAATGGAAATATGAGAAAAGATGGATTTGACGATGCTCCAAGTAAATTTCTACTGAAAAACTTAGTTCTCCTGATTTTACCCGGGTGCCCATCTAATTAATTACCCGGGTACACGGGTTCTCAGGGATTGCGGGTAATATAGAAATTCATGTGTACCCGGGCCACAATGTTCACGACTCTAATACAAAATTCAAACCTGTCATTGCCACAATCAAGTATTGTAAAGCCATTTCGGGTTTTCTATTAAGAACTTGACAATTTTTTCAATAAAGAAGAAGCACCCACTGTCTCTTGATCAATATTGGCTCTAAGCTTCTCTAACGACGACAGCTTGTTGGTATACACAAATGATTTAACGTAGCCCCATAGAAAGAGTCAAGAGGTGGTAAACTGCATGATCTAGGCGGCCAATCGAAAGGAACACTTCTACATGCAGCAGGTGCATCGAATTGAGTTTTCAATAAGTCGGTTGTTACACCCGTTGTGTTGCTTGTGGCACCGTCTTGTTGGATTATCCATGCAATCGACCAACGAAATAACGTTGCAAGGTGTCTGTAGCTATCTCCATCGGTATAATATATAATAATATGGGTGGCGCTACAGCTCGTAGCGGACCAAGGTCTGGCTTCTCAGCAACCACTATTGTTCTGTCACGAGTGGAAGGGACCTACAGTTTTGTGCCGACTCCGAAAGTTTGAGAAACTTTTTGGGCATGTACCAGCAAAGCGAATGATCACATCTCGATTGTTGCAGACCATTGGAATTCAAGCTAAGCTTTATCAGTTTAAAAAAGGACAACTGACAACTCATGTAGATGGCTTGGTATTCCTTAATAGCCAATGATATCTAATCATTCCATGTAATCCATGCCACCCGCAATAAAATAATGAATTAGCTTTAATCCCAAGGCTGTATGTCATCAAATACTAAAATATGTGATCAATCAAAACATGGTAAAACTGATCTGTGACACGGGAAGAGAAACAGAGGTAGGCAGAAGGGACCACGATGCATACAAAATTAGCCCACTACTTCACTACACAGGAACTGTAACAAATCAGTGGTCAAAGAAAATCCTAATCACCTCCTTTCTTATTCATCGTCTTGGACTAGATCTAGACACAAAACATTTGTGTCACTCATCGATGTGGCTGTCGTGAAACCACTTCTTCTTCTGCTGGCGTTACAGTCCAGGGTGGACCTGAGCCTCAGTCAACAAGACTATCCAGCTGGCATGATCTTCAGTCAGCCGTATCCAATTACTCACGCCAAGTCGACTGAGGTTATTCTCCACTTGTGTAATGTTCGCAAATGCCTCTCGATCGTTCTCCCTCAAAGAATGCACTGAATGATCTTACTTCGTGGTGTACTATCAAGACCATCCATAACCGAATCAACCTATTGAGTGAAGATCTACTGGGTTGCAAGAGTATAAGGTCGCTACAAAAGAGCTGTATTTTATTTCGGATTTATCCGCCACACTTTCGTAGCTTCGCTATTTACGTACACATCGAAATGGAATCTTGGAATTAGGTACAACTGATAGAATTTGGAAACTATTGACGTCATGCGAATGCGAATTTTGACAATCTGAAAATGAATCTCGTGTTTTGCTAAAGATCTAAAATTTATTCTACACACAAAAGTTGATCATTGAAATCGACCACAAAAAGGTTGTGGTTGATGCAAACGGTTTGGATTCAGTTCTTAGTAAATTATACGGTACGGAACCTTCAGAATACGAGTACTACTCACACTTGGCCAAATTATTTTTTCTTCTACTGCTACTACTGCTGAAAAAATAATTGTTTATACGTGAGGTTTCATTCAGAAGTACAGTGAACGATATCCGCACCCGATCCATATTATTGAAAACACGTAAAGTGGTACGAAGTGATGCAGTGGCGCTAGATGCAAAAGATTTCATTACTCTTGGCACTAAGCAGACAAACATTTAGCAATTCATTTCAATTTCACTTCTCCATGTACCATTAAAATCCTTGAGCGCCATGAAATAGAGCACTGTGTTAAGTTTAGATTACCAAGATTCAAAATATCCTCCTTACAAATCGGCAACAATAATTTATGATTACAGTTGTCGTTGAAGCAGTTTAACACTTCTTAACGACACGTGTCGCTTTATCTCGTGTTAAATGTGATAACTATTCCACAAGTCGTTTTAGTGCGATAAAGTTGCGGCTTACAACTTAAGAATTTAGCTGCCATATAAAGTTACCTTTGCGAATCAATTTCACTGGTTTATTTGCAGTCAGATAAGGTTTCAATTTTTAAGACGCACATATATCATAAAGAATCCACATTCTGAATCCATTCTCCTCTTTCCCTCCGCAGTTAAATACATTTTACGCAACATTTTCCTATCTTCAATCACTTCACCTTGAATCGTTTCAATTTCCTACTCGAGATCAAGATAAGTTGCCTCTCAAATCCGAACACTTTAAAGCTCAATTCGTTGAAAGGAATGAAAAAAGGCGCTGCCTAGCGTGGCACCCTTCTCCGAAACCCTCGCGTAGTGTTCAACTCAAAATGGGCTAATGCAAAATTAAATTACCTGACAAATTACCCATTGTCGAACCTATTTTCGTCGTAAGGATGTGCGCAATTCACACGACGACGCACAATGTCCTCGAGAAACGCTTAAAATTGATTGAAGAATATTTTTCCTCAGACACTGTCGCTGCCTTTGATCTGCCTTCAAGCGGCGACTCTCTTCGATATCCTTGAAGACATGCCATCAACTTTAAGCGAGTGACAATGGCGAACATTTGTCCCGCACATAGTAACAAAGAAGTGGCATTTTTGACTCTTTCTTTGCGCGCCTACGTCATCAGATTTCGTCATCCGACAGACAACCCGAATGTCCTCCCTTGAGTTATGGCCATATTGGCGTCAACGGAGCAGCCAAAAAAAGTTCAATATTCCTCAAATATGACGCACAGTCGAGTGAAAGCTAGACGTGACGAGAATCCTGAAAACTGTCTTCGTAGTGCTTACGCGACCAACGGAACAAAAGTTTGTTAATTAAAGTGATTTCCTGAATCTCAAATGGATGTGTTCCTTCCTTTGGAGATGACGCGTCGTATGCATCATCGTTGTGGCTTTTACAGAGTTCACTGCGTGCTTGGCGAGTCAAAGTCAAAAAATGCTTGATGTTGACAACAGTTTTTCTTTTCTCCCCTAAGTGACTCGTTTTTTGGGCGGAAGAGTGGGTGCATGTTGATCGACGTTGTACTCGTACGTCAGCACGTAGGACGTCATAAACTATTACGGGGTGCTAAGAGCTTCCACTTTTTGCGGAGAGTGCCCACATGATGACGTGGAAAAAAAGGAAACAGAGTCGAAATGACGTAAAATCACTGGGTGACATTCCACCGTAATGCATGCTTGAATATTCGTACCGTCAAACGAACGCATCCCTTTGAAGGAGTTCTGCATTCAAAATACCAAAGTGGAGGTATTTACCTTTGACTTTGATGGATTTTTTTGATAGCAATTGTGCTCCTTCTTGTGCTCGTTTGATTTGACAACACTTGGACTGTTCAAACACTAAATTGGGTGTTTGAAATGCAATTTTATTCCGTGAAAGTAGTGAGGGGTGACAAGGGACGAATAAGAACGTTGTTCAGTCTTTGACAAGGCGATGACAGGAACGATATCAGTCACAGTCTGTTGATGAAAGAGAGCGTGTTCTAAAGGACGTCGTGAAATCTTTGGGTAAAGCAGTGTGAGATTGGAACCAGATTTAAGTTAGCTCAGTAGCATGCAAGGCTCATATGTATGTGCATGACCAAATTTCGCGTTTACTGTGTTCTGTTTAGCACTTAAATATTTATTCGTTGCGAGTAGCAACTCAAGTATTAGATGGTTTTGCCTACTTTACATTTACTTAACCTATGCTTCGTTGAATCGAAGAAATTCATCTTTGAACCCTTCTTCTCTTTGTACTATGTTAGCTTTAAGTCTGGTATTCTAAATTGAATGTCTTTGCGTATATTTAAAAAAATAGCCTCAATTTGAGTTGCGCATGTTTCGGTGATTGCCTTTTCAACCGTCACTCCGAGTCAAGAAGAATTTTTGTATTTTATTTTCGTTATTCGATGTTTCAGTCTGATGATAAAATTAAGAAGAAAAATTGAAATTGACAATTTATCAAACTGTACAGGGATTGCCGACAATGAATTCTGGTGGAAGTTCGCCCTTTGTTCATTCCAAATCCTCTGTGCGCACGTAGTGAGTGAACCTAATTTTAAAATTTTAATTTTAAAAGTAACTAGTGAAGAATGATGGCAAAGGATGCGTCATCTGCGTGGACACAGATGAAGCTGATGATGCTCAATATAACCTTGATTGATATGAGATGCTCGCTTATGTACCTGAGCTTAAGACTTCTTGCCTAAGTCTGTCTGGAATAATAAACTCGCATCTCAACAAGCACCTTTATGGACGTTCACATGGACAAACATACCGGACGGACATGATCTGACAGTTTCAAATTTGATCATGTTTAAGCAAAAAACAACGGTCAGACGGACATGTCGGATGGTTTTCAAATTTGTTTGATATTTTGGTGGTTGGACAGACATATTCGATGCTGTGAAAAAGACCAAGCCGTCTTGCATCCGCTATGACTTGATTGTTATATCGGAAGAACTAAAGTAAAGTTGAAAATGTGTGTTTTTGAGAACACATTATCTACTCTGAATTTAATTGTGTGAAGAATACAAGAATACAAATATGAAAACATTCTTCGATTTATTCTTTTCCTAAAATTGTGTCTATTACAACCGCTGCTACGAGTACGTCCACCATCATTGAAATTCATTTGACGAAGTGATTGATCATGTCTGTCCGACATCCATTCGACCAGGTCTGTCCGGTATGTTTGTCCATGTGCACGCTCCTATGGACAGCGCATATTCGGATCAGAGATGAAGTATTAAGTGTACATGATTTCTACATACATCAATTATAAGGTTTTTTTCTTGCTGAATCATAAAAATTGATGTCTCTAGAGTTGGTGTGTGATATTACTGCGATCCAGGAAAAACAAGGAATAATAATAAATAAACAAGGAATAATGAAGAAGAAAGAGTGCGACATATATTACAGCTGTCACAAAGGGTTGCACATATTTGGATGCGCAAAAGAATCCACACAGCAACCTGTCGATCTCCGGACGGTCGAACCGCCAACCAAATTGACCATGTGCTCATTGACGCAAGGCATGCGTCAAATATTCTAGATGTGCGAACATTCAGAGGGGCAAACGTCGACTCTGACCATTTCCTGGTGGCAGCACGATTCAGAGCCCGAATGTCCAATGTCAGATAGCTCAAGGATTTCCGAGCCGTTTGAAACTTCCACTGGATTTCGGCAAGGAGATGCGCTGTCGTGTGATTTCTTCAATCTGGTAGTGCAGAAGATAGTGCGGAGGGCAGCTGTAAACACGGAATGTACTATCTTCTCCAAGTCGGTCCAACTGTTGGGGTACGCAGATGACATCGACATCGTTGCGCGTTCTCAACGTGCCGTAGTGGAGGCTTTTACGGCGATTAAATAACAGGTGAAACGAAGTGGTCTCAAGGGCAATGAGGACAAAACGAAATATATGCTGTCGACCAAAAAACGTTCCGTCACACACCACCATGTACCACCAAGTAATCGCGGCTACAAGACAGCTTGGTCTTGGTGAATGGAAGCAGATTGCCCAGGACCGTCAAAGATGGAAGGCAGCAATTGCTCAGGCTCGGACCCTCCATGGGTCGCCGGCCTGATAAGTAAGTAAGAGTTGGTGTGTATGTTTGTTTCTTCTTTTTATCTAATTTTAGGTGAAATTTATTTCGAGATGAAAAATAGATGTTGTTTAAATTAGATATTAGCAAGCTTTAGTATTGAATTTCCTCGTTTTTTTACATTTCGAAGGTGTTTTCATTCAGAGTCCTTGCTAATACTTTTTTTTATCTTGTACAAACCATGCGGCCATGTCCTGGCAAAGATTTAGGCCACAGTAATCTTCTGTTCAAGTCGTTAGCAATCATATACTTTCCTTGTCGAGGATTTCCTTATGAGAATAATGCCCGATTAATCGTTTGGATTGGCTAAGATCAAGCTGATAGGTCTAGTGGTCTATTCGAAGTTTGTTTTCCCATTCATTAATAAGTGGTGAAGCTGTTGTCTACTTGAGACTACAGTACGGTTCGGGACCTATGACCACAGATACCTAGCCAGCCCTGGGAAGCTCGTCTGCTGATTCGTTGCCTGCAATCCCTTTGTGTCCAGGGACCCAGCCGAGCTAATGCATGGAAAAGATTCGAAGATTTAGGAACTAATTGACTATGTTTTGGATAAGGTAAAAATTTATCAATGTTAAAGTTTATTTAAAAATAATTTGATTAAAAAATCAGGGATCTTAATTGCAATGTTGCTAGGCAATGGGAGTGATGTTTAATGTTGTAACCGTGCTATGATTTTCAATCGCCATAATGAATGGTTGAGCAACTATTTTTTCAAAGCTTGTCCAAACTTTTAAACAAAAGCACCTCTGGGCAATAAAACAATCGAATCGAAGATGATCTTCTTCAGCGTGTCCTAGTTCAAAGCAAACATCAACCTTATACCCTGCAAAGGCTTTGACTTTATATTAAGAGTTAGACCTCTCAGAAAGAAAGTAATAATAATATAATAATGTGGGTCCCAGAGAGGTCTAAGGCGAAGCTTATAAAGGGTGGTTAAATTTTAAGGGCCGATTTTGAATAAAACACAAATTATTCAGAAAATTAGTGTGATTTCTTTTTATTATGATAATATTGGTATGGTTCAATTATGTATGGAACAAAATATCGGCCAAATGGCGGCACATCTCCATCCGATGGTCCAAATTTTCGATGACGCTGAAGCATAATTGAGGTTCTATGCCGTTAATGTGCCGAATTATCTCATCCTTTAGCTCTTGAATTGTTGCTGGCTTACCGACGTACACCGTTTCTTTCAAATAACCCCAAAGAAAAAAATCCAACGGTGTCAAATCACATGATCTTGGCGGCCAATTGACATCGCCACCACGTGAGATAACACGGGGCCATTGTTTCGTTAGCTGTGTGGCAAGTGGCACCGTCCTGTTGAAACCACATATCGTCCACATTCACATCTTCCAATTCGGGCCATAAAAAGTTCGTTATCATTTCACTATAGCGAACACCATTCACAGTAACTGCCTGACCGGCCTCATTTTGGAAAAAATACGGCCCGATGATGCCGCCAGCCCATAAACCGCACAAAACAGTCACTCTTTGTGGGTGCATTGGTTTTTCGACAATCACTCTTGAATTATCATTCGCCCAAATGCGGCAATTCTGCTATTGACGAATCCACTGAGGTGAAAATGTGCCTCAGCACTGAAGATGATTTTTTTCGAAAATTGATCATCCACTGTTGCCATTTCTTGCCACCATTCTGACCATTGACGACGCCTGAAATCGTCAAGAGGCTTTAGTTCTTGAGTCAATTGCACCTTGTATGCGTGTAAATGCAAGTCTTTATGCATAATGTTCATCAACGACGAGCGTGAGAGGTGCAATTGTTGGGCACGACGACGAGTTGAGGTGGACGGGTCTTCAGCCACACTTTCGCGAACAGCAGCAATATTTTCTGCAGTACTAGCTGCACGAGCATGCACAGGTGTTTTTACATCTCCTACAGATCCGGTTTGCTCAAATTTTTGCACGATTTTTCCGATTGTACGCACATTTGGACGATTAAATTGACCGAAAAAATCACGAAATGCACGATATGCATTTTGATTTGAACGCCCATTTACATAATAAGCCTGAATAACTTTAAAGTGTTGCTCGATTGTGTATCTTTCCATGGTTCAAATTGAGTTAGTCTTAAATTGAGAAGTGTCAAAATTGACGTTTAGGTGTGGTTCACATTCAACATCGGCCCTTAAAATTTAACCACACTTTACAACAACCACTCGGGTTGTGCGTGCTATTGTTATCTTACGAGTGGAAGGGACTGAATGATTTATGCCGGCTCTGGACGGCCAAACTGTTTTACGAGGTGGTGTACGACCTCTTATTTAACTTCATGAGGAGATCCTTCTTCTAAGCCGATCACAATTAAAACCACCAATCACAAATGGTAAGAAGGCACCACCTGTCTTAAAACAAAGGAAATAATAGAATCACTATGTCTGCTCAGACTGAGTTGACCCTAACTTAGGACGCTCACCAGCGTCATAATCGGAGTGATCATAGTGATTTCGGCAGAAGCTGCATGAATGAAGAGGATATTGCCCCTATTGTCGTGTAATAGCAGTCCTAAAAAATTAAGAGAAGCAATTTTATCCGAACCATTTTCAATGCGCATATCCAGTAGGATGGCACTAGTGCATACAGCAATCGAAACAATCAACGTATTAAACCGAAAATTCATTGACCGCATAACTTCGCTTAATGGACCTTCTTGTCGGACTTAAAGATCTCGTGATTTTGGGTATTGTCTACGCTCACCACAGCAACAAGAATCAGTGCATTGAATGCCGGAATTATTCATGTTATTAAGAACGTACGGCAAACACGAATTTAAAAAAGTTTTCGAAAAACTTTGTTTCTCTGCCGACAATCACCCGACCCAGCGAAGGACTTTATTGAATCAAGTTCATTCGCTTGAAAGCGTGGTGTGTGCTCCCGAAGGTTCGGTCAATGACAGCAAAATTAAGTTAATGAATGAAATGATTTCCCCTCAATCCAATGAATGCATTCATAAATGAATTAATTCTTTTACAACTTCCACGAATCAGCAACTGCTGCGCTCCTGTTAAGGATATCTGAACATTTGACATTCAAATTGCTCTTTCATATCAACACAATGCGCTGATTTTAAAAAAATGCCCATTTGTCACACAAGACGAGTATCCTCATAACGACTGCCGGCAAAGTAGCAAAGTAACCTGCAAAGATGTTTATTGCTCTTTTAAACGTCAAGGGCAGTCGTTATCGGTCACGGCAGCACCTATAAACGGACTTACAATGGACGACATTTTACGTGCAAGACATGCAGTTCATACAAAGTGGCGTCCAACGTTGTTACACGGTCCCCCTTGTCATCATTATTCGCGTCGACAATCTGTCGTTAAGGTCCGCGTGATACCGTGCTGGGGGCAAAATTTTATAGTCAAGATGATGCGCAAGGTTTATGCCGATGACCAACGACAATGGCGCAGGGGTTAATGGACGAGTGTCGATGCTTTAAAAGGCGATAAATAGGGTTCAAGGGAGCCTGACAAACGGCCAAGAATGATATGTTCTACGTGAAAATTGATATCGTTGCCTCCGAATGAATAAGACTGTTCGATGTCAAGGCTGCGCGTGCTTCACAAAGAAGGCAACCAATAGAAAAAAAAACTCAAAACATCGCCAAGATAGGCCTCAGTTGACAGAGAATTAACTTCATAAATGATTCCTTTCCATGCACAAGTTAGATCTCACGTGATATGACAGCCCCACCATCCCATTGTGCATATCACCCGATTGTGCATAGCAGAGAATCAATTTGCCAGACGTGCCCCTTCACACACAGTTAATTCAATTGCCCCCAAGCTGAGTGCAAATAAAATCACGTCGACAGCTGTCCACATAAAGACATCAATTCGAATCGTAGACAGCGCCTTACTTAAGCGCCATTCGTAAGCAGTACCAGTGCCGCTGGCCGCAGCAATTACTACAATGCAATGCATTCGACTTGGCTCGGTTCGGATGTGATTGAATTAAGAATGCAACCTCATCCATTCGCAGAGAAAAACCGCTCCACCAATTACGTAAAGTTTACTGACCGCATCTAGTCATTCATACATCTCGCATATTCCTCAATGGCCTGTTCGATTGCATTTACTTACGACGATACCCCCGCCGCGGCGCGTACCGGTACTAAACAGAAGTTCGTTTTTACCGTAAAGCACTTCTCCGTTCCGGAATCGGTCATGCGCCAACTACCCCTTACACGGAAGTGTTATATCAAAACAAATGAATTTATGAATGAGAAGCTCGCACCCGTCGACTGTGGCACTTTTGGCGGCAACGCGAAAGCCCCACGCAAACTGTTCTACACACCAGCACGTGTACTAAAAGACAAAATCATCCCCTCAACAAGAGAACACTTCGCGTGGGCTCACTTGATATACTTGATGACCGAATTTTCTATCCTCTATCACTGTCAACAAACTTTCGCTTGAGATACATTTTCAAATTGACTACAACGGACTCTTTCAATTTCAATCTTTCAGTTGGCATCCAACGTGCTGCTGGTTCACATCGTCTAACCACACATCGTCACGCGATTCCCTCTCTCGCTCTCGGTTCCTTTTGCGTGTGGGGTTCGTTTTGAGTTCTGTTCACAAGTGTTTCGCTTTTTGGCATTCGTGTTCGAACTGCGGGCGAAGGAAAATTCATCGTCGATTCTTTTTTTGTTTTCCTTTTGGGTTCGCGCACTGACTGACGAGGTTTTCCCGTGAAAGGAATACGATTTAAATGCGACCACGAAGACGAAGTGATGTCTTAAAATTCGACTTTTATCGGTTCTGTCTTAACGTTGAATCGTAAATTATCGCTAACGAAAAAAAAAATGCAAAATAAAATAAATTTATTTGTATAAAAAATAAATAAAAATTAAAAAAAAATATATATATATATATTTATTGTCAGTTGTTAAGTGCTACATTTTTTGTGTGTAAAATTTGCGAGTTAATTACAAAGATAAAAGAGTGAGAGAAGAGAAGATTGAAAGGTGCTGTCTAGATTTTTGAAAATTTATTAAGTGAAAGAGGAAAATAAAATATATAAATAAATAAAAATAAATCCTTACCGTGTGTGCCATCTAATTAGTGTGGCTTGTGTGTTAAAATCAAAGAAGTTCCAAGAGAGAGGAGAGAAAAGAATATCCTCTAGTGTATACGGCTACAAAACACGCATTTTTTTGGATAACAATTCAGCAGTTCCGCAGCGATCCCAATCCCAGCGGACTTCGCTAAGCCGGTCGCTGCTGCTGCTGCTGCCGCTTCGGCAACAAGACGAATTAATTAATCTCCTGTTCAAGGTACGTCTCCTGAGTTGGTGTTCGGGTGGAATATCATACAAGTCGAGCGATTTCCTCTCATATTTAATTTTATTTATTTTTAATTTATGAGCTTTGATTCCCATACCAAAGTGATTCTGTGTATCTGTTGGCCAGCAACAATGTATTTGTTGGTCGGTTTGTTTTTGCTTTTACCGTTTTCAAATTTTGTCATGTACAAGCGAAAGTGTTGGTGTTGAGGAATAGCAAAAAAAATGCGAAAATTAATTTTCAAAACGAGGCGACAATTTTATTTTTAGTTGACATAGAACGGATAACCCAAGGCTGTGGATACATGATTTTCCTTCTCTTTTCTCCTTCTCTTGCTTTTGTTCTTCGTTGTGTCTGTCTTCGCGGGCAAGTTGATGGTGATTTGTTGTGCAGATACTGAGGTGTAATTAAAATGTATATATCGAGCAATTCGCGATGCTGTGTGCTGCGCTGCGCCTAAGGCAAATGAACAGGTGATGGGTTTGTTTGCCTCACTCTGCAGATGAAGATGCGCACCGCTTGTGATTCAGTCGGGGAATCAGGAACTTTGTGCTAACACATGTTCGTCTATGTGCGACGACTAGCTGCAGGCTTTTGCATTCATCGTTCGATTCGGAATCGATTATTGAGCGAGTGGATGTGTCCGTTGTCGTCGCTTTGTATTCACGACCTGAGGTCCCCTCCAGATGGATCCGAACCAAATTCTCATTTTTATAGTTTGCTCGGCCGATGAATGACAATCGGTTTTCAATCGATGATTAGCACGTGGACATGTGTTGTTTCGGCTGTGGTCGCTCGCACTAGGCGTAGTGCCGTGATTTGTTTTGTCGAAAGGAAAACATTTGCATTTGTTTTGATTCGCTTTTGTTCGCTCCGCTAAATGAAGACCTTGACTATTTTTTTCCTTCACGGGGGTGTACGTGTTTGCATCAATTTGTCGGCTGTTGGGAATCTCTTTGATTTTGTAAATTACCGATCAGGCAGATGTTCTCGGTGATTCTCTCAAAATTTCCGAGAGCATCTTTCTCTGCATCGTCTTGCGTCAGGCGGAATGGTTTAACTAAAACTAGATGGATGGCCTCTTGCCAAAAGAGCAAAAAATATTGCTCGGTCTTAAGCCAGCTAAGGCTTATGGCTATCTGCAGGGGTCATCATAACAGAATTGTATAGCTCCCGAGTGTCATGACTGGTTTATGGTTCCGTTGTATTTTTTTTTTTTTTTTTCATTTTCGCTCACAATTATTTTTTAATCTCTCTGCGTTTGACAATCTATCGTGGGCAGAGGAACAGCGCTTCACTAAAATGTGTTTTAATTTGCTGCAGATAAAATAAATCATTTTCTGACTTAAGTTTTAGGTGATAGTTATGTTCGGCTTAATTGTTGACTGACTTTAACTGTCGACGAATTTTGCAGATTTTGCTGGTTTTTGGTTTTACAATCACTCTGAAGGAAACAATAACCTCTCCTTGAGTGATATTTATGCCGTCGTCTTCAGGCTTTAGTTGAGTTTTAAATTAAAGGGATTTGTGACGATACGTGGCATCTCCATGTCAAGTGAGTCGCGGTTTAAAATGCCTGCATTTAGGGCGTTACACAGACTGTCCCTTTCCCGATAAAACTGGTTTGAAATGGCAGCCAATTGCAACACCTTTTCTAATTAATTTATTGAACCTTGTAGACACTTCTACAATCGATTTTCTCATCGATATGCTCAAGGCTATCCTAGCTCTCGAGCATCAGCCATGCTTCGACGTGGTTTATGATCGTTTAAAATGCTGCATTGTCTAGAAGGAGTTTTGTTTTGTTTGTTCATCGAACAGACTGTGTATGCTATTCACGCAAGCTTAATCCTGAAGTCGAAAACTGAACAGATGAAGCTGATTTAATTGAGCTCTTGTTAGAGAGGCATAACTCATAAGAAACCATTGACGTTCAGTGCTGAACATGATGAATTTATACATGTGCAAGTGTTCAATAGGAGCGTAGGATACCACTAAATGATTCATACAGTATTCATCGATGTGTCCATTTCAAGAAGCTAAAGTTTTGCTTCAAAATGGAGATCGACACAAAAGATGATTTGTAGGAAGAGGAACATTATCTGAATTTCGTCTCTTATTCGATATATACATCTTTGTGTCGTTTGTCGAAGTGGATCTGGATTTCAGTCATCTTCTGAGATTTCAATCGGTTTTTGGAATTCAGGCAAACCGATGAATGACCTTCGTCATCATTTTCCTTAAAGGTGTCTTTGCTGAGTTGTTGCACTGAATCCCAGTTGTCTATGCGCTGTCCACGCGGTCATATGGCCACCTTATGTATCGGATTTGTAGACATCTGATTGGACTCAGTTAGTGGTTGAATTTTCCCCTCTGGATCCCATCAACCCATCAAGAGACATGCCCAGAGACCGCATGATTGTTATGAAGGGCAGCATCTTGCACTGGACAGGCTGTTGTTTTCTCGAGAATGGCGGAGAGTACGAGGAAACATACATTTTCATGAAAATCCCGACCGAAAATGTTTTCTAAACTTTTCTTGAAACTATTTGTTAAATTACCAGTGACTTGGGTTGAGTTGTGAAAGTTGTTATGCCTGGGATCGAACCACATATCGAGTAATACAATACTTCAAATAAACCGCCTGCAGCTTATTTCATTCGGAATGCTACAAACAATGCTTCTAATTTCGCGAACTGAGCTGGGACTCGTCTCTCTCTAGTAGTGCATGACCGAAATTATTCTTGGAAGCGTCTTCTGTGCTAGGTTGCAACTGACAGCAGAGGAGTGACTGAGAATGATATGCTCGCCCATCCTGTTGAGAGGGAGTACTGTTGAATGAGTTGTAATACAAAGCCAAGTAGGGAAAAGATGTCGATGAGCATATGAATTTCGGCCTTGATCAACTCCCATAGGGTCAAAACTCCAGTTAATTATGGCTTTTCAAGCGGTTTCCCAAATGTGAAGTGATCACATCGATTTTCGACTACGAACCGGACAGATGTCAACAAATACATAAATCGATGTCAATAGCGATGCCAGGTTCCAATTGGTGGCTTCCTTAGATGGATTTTGTCCTTCATTTCGACGAATTTTCGTTTTCTTCATTATCTTCTTTGTGTGGTGCTGAACTTCAAGTTGGTGGTTTGCATGAGGTTTGCTTATACTGTTGGCTCACGAGTTGGGGACCAATTTAATTCCGAGTACAATTGGCTCACTTTTAATAAGACACACATCTTCGGAAACATGAAAGATATGATGTCGCAGTGAAGATTCATCAAGCTTAGGTGTGTGAGATGCTCCTTTCCATGCCATCGTGTCTGCTTGCAAAACTTCCTTCTCCACTGAAGTTTATCATCATCCAACGTTGAAGTATATTATATATTATGTAAATTTTTGGTGTGGTGTGGATGTACATTTAGTCTATGATAAGCTTGTAGCTACTGTCTTATTCGTCACTATTTAACATATTGTAATTTCCTTAGAAGTCATGCATATTTTTATGGCGTAGCTACGGCAGTTAGTTTCTTAAATGGATTGTGATGTACAAGGTTTCCCACTCTCAAATGGAGTATATTTTTGAGTGTAGCTAAGGAGGGCCCATTATGGAGTCGTAAGAGGTCACCAAAAGCTAAAAAAACGCTCGTTTATTATACACCTGATATTGCTTTCTAAGCACGCAGCAATCCATAAAAAAAAATGAGGTTAGGCATTCTTTTGGCCGATTTTACATGCATTTTTTTGACCACCTATTGACATTGCATTCCACGCCTCTAGATTGTGTCTGCCCTAAATTGGGTCGAATGCTACCATTGTGACTTCACTGACAGCGCTCTCTCTTACGTCGGAGTTTCTTTCTTTGATAACATGGTTCAACTAAAGAATATTAGTGTCAAAAGCACCAACTCGTCTCTAAAGTAGAATCGATTACACTATGGGTTTACGCTGGCCGCAGTCACACTAAACTTAATCTATTGTGCATCAGTACATGCAAGCTGTGTATATAGATTCTTCCTGTGATGATGGATAATGGTACAAGACACAATGTTGACGGTTTTCCGGATGGAGTGTCATAACATTTCGCAGCTCAGTGGTCTGCGAAATGGCGCTCTTTGAACTTACTCTCCAGCTAATGATGTGCTTGCATATAGTCATTTACTTTACACAAAGTCTGCGTCGACAAAAAGTATCAAAAGGGGGTGTTGATTTCAAAAAGGTCATTGGCATTATTCCTTGACCTGCATATCGTTATTTTCTGAACAGTATATTTCCTTAACGAGTACATAAGTAATCTCTCTACCAAGTGTCATCCAAATCCATGCAGCCATTTAGGAGATGGGGCTCCGCAAACATCCGAACATCCAAAACTGTCCATTTCAACATATTAGTTAAATGTGAGTAAGCAGGTTGATTTGGGCTGATTGTCTGCAGTAAATTCTTTAAAATTAAATGAAATAAATTTAATTCCCTGCTGGATATTCAAGTTTTTTAAAAAAAATAGTTGCGGCATTGGTCTTGACTGACTTCATGCTCCAAGGAGGAACGACAATCTCATTCGACCTAATCCGTTTCTAAACAATTTTTAAAAGCAAATTCGTAAAATTACCAAATTTCAGTTGATTGAATACCAATCTGCACCACGAGAGCAATGAACTCAGTCACCAGAGCATATTCACGAATTTAGTGCCACAAATGAGATTATCATAAAAAGTACAACTTAATAGGTTTGTTTTCCCCGAGGTGTCTTTCGATTTTGTCACTCTTCTGCCACATAACCCGGACGTCTGACTGAAGGTCGACGATGTCTGGCGTCGCCCCCGCATCTAGTGAAGCGCCATTCGGGTGAATGGATTGCCGATTGTTCACATTGAGTTCGGTCACTGTGTGATGACAAATCAGCAACTCATTGTTTTCGGGAGCAGAACAATTCTGTTGACGGCAAATTAATGAATACATGGATCATTGGTTTTAAAGTGACCGCATGAAGCCAAATGGAGATGTTTTCGGATCATCTTGAGATCGTGAACAGGCGCTCTCAAGTTTCATTTGAATTTAAGACGCATTTTGTTCATTAGACGCTGGAAACTACTTTGCAAAGCCAAAGGAGATTGTGTGTGACCTCGGGGATATGAGAAAATTATTAAGTGGCTAAAGCGTCATCGAAACAGACGTTTTGCGGACCACCATCACGTAGGTTGCTGGGTTTCTTGCTCGCGGAGACGAAGAAAGTTCAAGGTGAAAACTCTCCGACAGTCTCAGAGAAATTGCTTATAAAACTTTCAAGGCCTCTAGGACGACAGACTTAAGTAAATGTTGTAGCAACGGGTGGCGCTGATGACATTGAATTAAGAAGCCGCGCACCATCTTCAATGTTGTTCTCTCAAGTTTCAAGTCTCCGTCTGATCTCACACCTCTCGACAAAATTTGTTTTCTCGGAACATGAACATACACATCCATACATCTTGTTAACTGGAGCATGACCTGAACAATGAGTCTTGTCTGGTCGACGACGACGAAATCTTACAGCACCTGGGAGCACTGGGAATCGGCTCCACTGCTGGTTTATTGGTTTCCGAATGATGAAAACATCCGCAATTAAATTTGTTTATCGAACAGATTCGTCGTGATTTTCTGAAACTGTTCATATTTTTGGGGCGTGACGCAACTCCCGCAGATGGAGGGATGCACAGTGATCTAGTCTAATTGAAGACGTGAGTACACGTACATGTGCTGAGTTCGATCTGAGTTTAGTTGTGAATGAGCTCTTTTTATTTTGCGCTTCTGTTTATTGCGAAATAAACAAACGGAGTTATGCACGCATTGACTTTAATTGTAAACAGAATCCGAGATTTGATTTCGCCGAAGAACGGGCGTTCATGTTTGTGTGTAAATATTGTGTTTCTCATCAGAGTGCCACTCGATTCTGTTCCAGAAGGAAAAAGGCGAGCGTTTAAGCGATGATTGATGTGAGAAATGCTTGCAAGGATTTGCTAGCCAAAAGGATCCTTTTGAGACCAGAACAATTGTGGATAACTCTGAGCGTTCAATGTGGTATTAAAATTTTCAGTGAGGTGTCAGAAGACGATGCTCTTGTAAGGCGATGCGTAAAAATGCAACATTTAGTGGAACAAGTGGTTTAAACATTCAAGTGAATAAAGTGATCTCTTAAAATGGAACTAATTTCAGACTTCTTGTGCTTTTCGGAACATAAAGTACATGGTGGGCCACATACAAGTTTAAAAATGCAATAAAATGAACAAAATTAATTTTTTTACATGTGTTATAGCTTTATTAGTAATAACAAACATTCCCATTAGTTATGAAATACAACCTCATTCAAGTGGCTGGCTCGGCTGGCTTCGTAGTAGCGCATTCCGTCACCCCAATTTTCCAAGACCTTCTTGATGGTTTTTGGCTGTAGCTCAGGGAATGTTTGGTGCTTGGATCGTTTGCGGATTTTTGGCATAACATTGTTCCTTCACGGTTCTTAGCAAAAAAAAAAAAGTCCAAAGCTGTCAAATTGTAGCTCCGAGGCGGCCAATTGACATCGCCAAAACGACAGATAACATGATTTGGGCATTTTGTGCGCAAAAGATCGATTGTGGCATGAGCTTTGTGGCATGGCGCGCCATCCTACATGAACCAGTGGTCGTCTTAATATATGCCTTAAATTTCAATAAAAAAAAGTCGGTTCACATGGCAAAATAACCTGTGATAAAAACAACACTAGGTGGCCCACCTTATACTTGTGTTTCAGTTTCAGAAAACCAGTCAGACAAGGATCAAGACCAAGGGAACCAAGACTTCAATCAAATTGATGTCTAGCACCGCAGACAGCCCGTGAAACATCTTAAGTAGACGAATATTTTTAAAATGAGGGTTAGGTCCATGGCTTAAGAAAGTAAAGTAATACTTGCATTAATTGAATAAATTCCGCGTTCGTTCATGCTGTTGAAAGTAATGGAGTTCATAAGTTATGTACTTAAGTGGATATAACAAAGTTTTAAACTCCGCAAAGTTCCATGCGAAAACAGTTCCTAACTCCAACATGACTGAACAACTTTGCTGAGTGTGTTTATTTTTTCACTTGCTGTGCTGTGTGCTCAACTTTGCTAAACATTTTAAAGTGCACCAAGAATTTTTTTTGGAATTACATCGCCTTGTCGACTTTTATGTGAATTTGGTGAAGTGACAATTTTCAAGTTTTTCGGAAGGCATTCTGAAAGGTGTTGTGGTGTAAACTGTGTGTCATTTTTACCACTTAAACTCGTTGATGATCGATGAAGCTACAGTCAGTCAGCACTAATTACCGATTGATAAGGTGCTCTTGTGTGTCAATGGGTACCAATGTCCTCTCATCATTTAAAAATAAAGGAACAATTAAAAAAAAAAATGGAAAAAGGGATAGTGACAAAATCCTAAGTCGATGCCGTTGATCACCGCACGCAGACTATCCGAATTGTGCCTTTAATGCGATTCCATCTGGTGGGCCAATTAGATTCGATGGCGGAGGATTGAGTGACACTCAGGGGGTATATTTGACATGCTTTTTCAGATTCCTCACATCGAACTCCATATGAAATTACAAAAAAATTATGTTCACAATACGAATGACTGTAAAACCGGTGTAAAGAATCTCGGTCTCTAATTGACACATTTATTTTTATTATAGCTGAATTTCAGATACAAGTCTGACAACAGATGACATACAGAATTTTGGAAAGTGCAGCGCTGTATGCTCTTGGAAAGTCCCTTTTTTAAATTTGTGTACTTTTGAGTATTTGCCAACAGGGAAGACGGCTTGCAGGTTTTATTTCACTGATAGTGTTGGCCAGAAATAAACGAGTAAAGAGATATTCAACTTCTTCCTTTCTTGCCCTTTGATTTCATCTGACAGCGTTTCTTATACGATTTTTCGTTCCGTGGCTGAGAATTCTTGTGAGCTCTTGCATCCAGCTGGCCGACAGCTGATGCCCTTCCGCAACCGTAGTTAAAATTCCCTCGTTACTTGAACGTTTTCAAATTCAAATTTCGGTATTAAATTTTCAACACTGTCCGGACGGGCAAAGCGTATGTTCATGAAGTAGCTCCCATTTGTGCGAGTTATAGTCTGAGTTACTAGGACACACAAATTTTGAATGCATTTATTTCATTAAAGCATTAATTAATAATTATTAATGAATACATTACTTCACGTCTGTGGTATATGCAATACCGAACAAATGCATACACACGAAACAGGTGTACTCGTAACTAATGACAATATTATTGAAACATTTTCATGAATCGCATAAAATAAACAGCTTTTTTGTCCATTTTACCTTTTTACAGAAATAGGGATGAACGTTAATTGCAAATTTTGACCGCCATTTGTATGAGTTACATATAGTTGCAATGTCTAGCCACTGTTCTTCACAAATTATGTAATTTAAATTCATAAGTTTTCACAATTCATGAATGAAGGCCATAAAACTGCCAGTCATTGGCCATGGCATATAGATCAGCTATATTTATTTATTACTCTGAAGAATTTAATTGATCCAAAGTATTCCTGTAAATAGAGCCCAGGATTAAATTTTTATTCACACAAGCTCCTTTTACAATATAGCTGCGTGCTCTTGAAAATATGAGTCATCTTTTGAACACCTCCCATGCAATCATACATAATCGTTGGAAAATGCACGAATCTGCCATGTTGCTAAAAAATCTCCGTCATTTTCGTGGACAATCCGGGAATCTTGTAAAAGTATGCCTAGAATCCAAGGGAATTCCGCTGCACTCAAATCTTTTACGACCTACACTTCAAAAATGCTGCTATGGTCTAGGGTTAAAAAAAGGCCGATGTTAAATATCGCTTTAATCATTTATTTCTGGTCCTGGCTCCACTAGTAGCATTGCCTTGGCGACTCGTATTAAGTCCATTGAGGAGGTCTTCATACCGACTCGGATTCCCGAATTCAGTTGACCTTGCCTTTGTTCCGATAGTAGTTTGCTTTGAGAGGCAACAAGCTACACTTTTCCGGATTTTGGCTTACCTATCGGTTTTGTTGCCTACCTCATTTAGAAAATCACTCGCCAATCGAAATGTCGGTGATTTCGAATTAATGATTTTGTTCTTCTGAAATTTGTGGATAGTAGAGTAAGTGCTGCAAATATGGTCCACCACAGTGTTTCACATCAGGACAAGCATACCTAGCATATATTATTGTATGTATTCATTTTCGAACATGCTGCCAGTCGTTGTAACGTGCTTAGTCAAGGCCATAAGATGTGTGTGAAAATGCCTTAATAGTGGTATAACATTGTGTAGTGCTATAATTAAAATATCAATTTGTGAAATAAAACTTATTTAATAGTTTAACAAAATTGAGATATTCAGTGTATATAGTGGCGACCGTGGCTTGTGGGTATATGCTTCGACCCCTACACACGAACCTGAGGTGTTTAGGTTCGATTCCCAGTACGAAACAAATTATTTTCACGACCAAAGGGTATACATTTCTAGAAAAAGCTTCTCAAGTTTGGCTGTTCGGAGTTGGTGGGTCCCATCCACTCATGAGAGAACAATACCACGCGTACCACTAGTGATTGCTGTAGAAGCTAGTTTTTTTTTTTAAATTGTGTTAAGACCCAATGTAGAGAGTATGACTCACCGAAGGGTCATACTCTCAAGCCCATATTTGACACACATTTGTATGCGCAACTCATATTTATTTAATGTCACCGTGGCCTCTAGATCGACACAGTCACCAAGAAAACAAATGTGAGACAAAGTAAATAAGAAAGCACCATCAGTTGCCATTCCAGAAAAGTGTATGGGGTTCTTGAAAACATGGAAGCAATTTAACGTCGCTAAAACCACTTTGTTTGGCTGCACAGACACAGAGGCTAGTGAAGATGCGGAGTGCACTAAAATGGTTAGAAAGCAGTGCTCCCGGGTCCATATTTAAATACAAAAATGGTAACGGTGTGCCATATTTGGGACACTTATGGTTTTAAAACCGCTATAATGTTGTTTAAATTAAAGAGTTCATCTTAAACCCAATTACATCGTATGCTATTCTTATACATCACTTTTATAGTCCTTTAACAAGCATCACAGATTGTAAGCTCATTGTGGCTACCATTCGTTCATGAGCTCATTGCTGCAAGTTGTTTTCGGCAAGCTGCTCGATTGTGTATCTTTCCATGGTTTATTGAGTTAGTCTGAAATTGAGAAATGTCAAATGAAATGCAGAAAAGAACTTGAAGTTTAGGTGTGGTTCACATTCAACATCGGCCCTTAAAATTTAACCACCCTTTACCTTTGTCCCTTCCGTATCGCTCCAAAAGATCGAAGAAATCGAAAGCCAGTATGAGGAACGGGCTGAATTTACATGCGTTTAAAAAGTGCAGTGTTTTGGTTTTTTAATCCTCGCTGCTCTTGTAGGCAGGGAATAATACCCCGTGGACATTAATGTGAATCTATGATCTCTCGGGAGTTTCAGTTTATAGCTCTGTATGATAAAGTTAGTCAAGTTAAGTATCGCATTACACTGTGATGTAGGGCTTAATTCTCAAAAAACCCCAAAATCAATTGTTTTTTTTCTCCCTTTTACAATCCGGCATGGACTTTGGCCTATAATCTGCACTCTGCAGCAATCATTTGTGATCTGCGTGCAATTATTCTTCCACTAAAGGACAGAACGCACAGCGTTACATTGTCTCCAAAGGATGTCGATGCCAGTGGCACAAGGAAGTTAATGCTGTGAAAATTAACATAGGTGTGTCTAGATATTTAACCACGACTCTTTTGCTTAGAATAAGCCAGAGTGGTTTCAACTGGAGTGTGGATTGCGAATGTGTGCTCTGATGGTCTCTGATGAGTCCTGCTTATCGGTCGCAACCACCGCCATCTTTTCCGAGGATTGCCCCGCAGTAGTTCTTGTATGCATTCACTTGGTTGGCGCCGCTGATGTCCCTATCGTCTTTCGACACGTTGCAACATGGTGATGCTGCTGATTGCTCGCCCATGTCGAGTGTGGTGAGCGACGAACTACTACAAACTATTTCAGTTGAATTTAAAGAATTTACGACTGTCTTCAGTTTAAATCAACCTACACACATTAAATCTCGGAATCTGCTCAAATATTCATCATTCCATACTTATTGTATTTTTAATGTTTCCACTGAGATCTGCGAAATTGCCTTTTCAGATCTTTAATGAATTCGTAAAAGCCAAGTGACACTAGGATATGGTAGAGCCCCCAACTGAATCATCTTTCTTCCAAGCAATTAGGACCACATCCACAGGTGTCAGTCGGACCACCGCCCACGAGGCTGTAATTTATTTGTTTTAATTTCAATTAGCCGCGCAGTTATGCTGTATCAGAATTCCATCTTACGCACAAACAAACACACACACACTTCGTATCTATCACTCTGGCTTCACATGTCTTCCCTCGAGAAAATCTGAAAAAAGAGACTGGGGATGGTTTTTATGCAAAAAACCGGCGTGACAGGCGTAAAGACCATCCATCCGCTCGGAGACACAGCTCCTATTCGCTGGCAGATAACTCAATCAAATTTATTAAGTATATAAAAAGTTGAATTCGAAAAAGAAAATCATTTCGAGTTAGCATGTGTCGTTATGGTTTATTTGTGGTAAAGCACGCACACACAGTGACTCTGCTCGTATCCTGACTTTATTTTCGTCGTTTTTGTGGGTTGACTTTCGTATCGGGCCCTTGTAGGCACATGGGCCAGGAAAAACTAATAACCTCATGCCAAACGTCAAAGGGATGCTTTGTACGTCAGCTTAAGCAGCACCAGATGGAGGGACTCAGATTCTCTGTTGACACACATGTCATTAGGAACATGTCAATATTTTTCTGATTGAAAGGGATCCCCGGCATGACTCGACGTATGACTTCAAATTGGCACTGCCTTTGGATGCGATAAAATAACAATTAGAGAACGAACGGGCACGACAACCATCACGAAGCAGACTCACACGATGCGCAACATTCGTGTCTGTTGCCTTTTTTTTTTTTGCGAAGATATTTTGATACATTCGAGAGGAAAAATCTCAATAATTCAAAGTAGGTACACTTAACACGTCACTTTGCCGTTGTTTCTGCGTCGCGAGTGGGCGGGGATTTATGAATTTACTCTTTTTTAAGATTGTCGCACTTGGTCGCGATAGAATTTTTGGCAAATGTCGCGAGACACTTATTTTCAGACACACGTTTCTAGAATAAAGTCTAACGCAGCGGACGGCAAAGACTCTGCCACAAGTTCGGGAAGTTTTGCGTTTTTGTTTTTGGAAACGTCTGCTTTGGCTGAATTTTTATGTCTGCGAATGATTTGGGTTGCTCCGGAGGGTATGTGAAACATTTGATGCGTACGAGATAGACAGACGTACAGAAGTGACGTCGTCGGGGGAATTGGCTTCAGTCCTCTGGGAATTATTCCAACGGAATGGGTCACGGTGGGATGGTTATGCAAATAAACGTGCCGCTCGACAACTGGATGTGATGTTCACGTCTTGTAAGTTGAATATTGCGTTCTTTGATATGTGGGACGTCATGCGGTCAGGGATCGTCTGTGGTGGTGGGGTCGAGGTTGTTCGTTTTTGTTCAGATGTGCGGGTCTTCTCATCTGCAGAGGTTTTATATTTCTCAATAAAAATGTTGACATTTCTAAGGGAACCCTAGAAGTTTTGTGAAGGAGCTGGCGGTCTGTTCTTCGACCGCATGGGTAACTCGTATTTCTTCCCGATTTTGACGACCTAAGTAGTCTCCTTGTTGTGCAATATAAGAAAAGGGAAGTCATGCTAAATCCTAGGAAAGCCACAGACATTGATAATATCAATGATGTGGGTTACAGTCCGGTGTGGACTTAGGCCCAGCTCCTACAGCCACCACTCATATTCTGCATTCTATTGTTGACTCAGGAGTGGAAAGGACGTACAGTTTTATGCTGACGCTTTGATTTTAACGCTTTTTTTGCAGGCTTACTCTCAGTGTATTGTGAGTTACTCGAGAGGGGTGAATTATGAAAGTAGTTCGTATTGGGAATTGAACGCAGACACCATAGAAGCCACAGCATTTACCGCTGATAAATAGCTCAAGATATTCGTAAATCATCTCGTTTTTTTGTGTGTCATCAAGGAGAAGCTACATTTTATTATACTCCTTTGAACGTTGGAAAAGGATAAGCGAACAAAAAGGAGCTTCCTACTTTCATCATAATATTGAAAATGGCTTGTACACTTTATTCTAAATGGTTGCTCGGCAAATGGATTGCTCATGTTCTTGATGAAGACATTTTGAATATGAAGAACTTGAACACGAAACACCCTTTATGGGACATACGCAAATCACCACTGTCGGTTGTACTGTGTGTGGACTGATGTTATGCAAAATCAAAAGGAGTTCAAATTGAATTCGAGGAAATGCATACATCACATCCCCTCTGCATTCCGTGCCAATAATGTGTCATGTAGTGTGCGAGTCTGTACTGCTCATATTTTTGTTGAAACGAAATCGATGAAATCTGCTGAGCACTTTGACAAAGGTACCATGAAATCGATGAGATGCTTGCGATCATATCCATAGGGTAGGGTGAGGGAAAATATTTCAATAGAAGAGTGAAGTGGTTGACGTAACATGTGCAGTAGTAGAGTTTATTTCAAGAATTGCATTTGAAAGGCGATGAAGTGAGGAATGTGAATAACAGATCGCCAATTTAATATCAGAATCGAATTGAATAGACGGAATGTTTAATGCAGTCACGCGGAAAGCTCTTGTCATCATAAGACAAGAAATAAAGGTTTTTTGTAAACAGGAATTGTTCGTAGGGAGCTAAATCTGGTGAACAAGCGGGCATGGGGTAGTAGAGCATACGGATTTTTGCCATGGTAACTAAGCACGTGTGCATGGTGCATTGTTACGCTCTCTTCCGCTTCAAATCAATATCGAATATGTCCAAGAGTTCTGAATGTTATTCGCCGTTGATTGTTTTACCCGTTTCATGGTAATCGGTGTGAGCGACACTGCGTGCGCCCCTTAACAAATTTGGTCATGACACTGTTGGCCGACAGACCCACTTGATCCTTCGTTCGTGCAGGTTTATCCGGAGAAACCCACTTCCTTGATTGTTCTTTGCAATCCGCAAAACGAAACGACCCAAAGACCCATTCGGATTGTGGTTCAAAATGAATTTGACCCGCACACTGAAATGAGTTTGACATGCCTGTGATGGGCCACTTTACTCAATCCATGGGTTTTATTGACGAATGAATTTATAACACAATCATTTAGCTTACAGAGTGTTCCACACTATTGATGTGTCTCTTTTCTACTATTCACGTAAATATGCGTTTATAATTAAACGTTTTATTGGACAATTGGGGAAGCTCATTGCTTAACGTGGAATGAACTTCGCGGCAAGAGTGGTGGCAGTGATCATATTGTATCAATATTGTTACAGTTTTTCAATTGATTGGCCAACAAGAATTTTGGAAATATCTTTGTTTTGTGACACCGGTGGACAAAAAAGAAATCAGCAAGTGGTCATTTAAAAAAACTGAGTTAAATTTCATGGAGTATGGGCATTTGCACATGGAATGCGATTCTGTGTAGTCTACAGATGAGTAATTATAAAGGTGATTTTTTAGCTATTATCTTTTTGGCAACACTGGCTTAAACAGCTGACGCACGCTTCGTGTTTTGTTTCACTGTCAAATATCTTCAGTTTGGTCTATAATTTAACCATGAATCGTCTTACAAACGAACAACGCTTGCAAATTATTGAATTTTATTATCAAAATGCGTCCTCTGTTAAGAAAGTTCATCGCGCGCTTCTTCCATTTTAAAATTGTGTTCAGCGACGAAGCTCATTTTTGGCTCAATGGGTACATAAATAAGCAGAATTGTCGATTTTGGAGTGAATATCAGTCAGAAGCATTGCAAGAGCTACCAATGCATTCAGAAAAAGTCAGTTTGGTGTGGTTTATGGGCTGGTGGCATCATTGGATCGTCCTTCTTCAAAGATGATGCGAATCATAACGTAACTGTGAATGGTGAGCGCTACCGTGAGATGATATCCAACTTTTTTTTGCCCAAAATAAGAGCATGACATGTGGTTTCAACAAGACGGTGCCACATGCCACACAGCACGCTCAACAATGGACTTATTGAGCGGCGAGTTCGGTGAACATTTTATTTCACGTTCGGGACCGGTCAATTGGCCGCCTAGATCGTCGGATTTAACGCCTTTAGACTATTTTTTGTGGGGCTGTGTTAAAGCCCATGTCTATACAGACAAGCCCGCTTCAATTGACGTACTGGAAGACAACATTGAAGCATTTATTCGTGAGATACCGGCCGAAATGTTGGAAAGAGTATGCCAAAATTGGACTAAGCGGATGGACCATTTGAGGCGCAGTCAAGGTCAACATTTCCATGAAATAATCTTCAAACATTAAATTATATGGACCGTACTATCGATTCAAATAAAGATTTCACGCATTTTTTTGAATTTTATGTGTTTTTTTTTGAAAAACTTTCCTATAGCTTTTAAAAAATCACCCTTTATTAGAGTCTTATATCACGAGTTCTTTTCCTCGGACCATTTAAGGACGCTGGACCAGACGCCTTCAGTAGGAATCTCAAGTTCCAAATTTCGAAATAAGCTTATGGACTTAATTCTCCACCTTGGTAAGGTGGTGAGGCCCACCTAAGCCTCTGCTACTCTTTGGGTCGTAGCACCCGGTTGTATTTTGCAACTTCACACAGATTTAAATCGTATACCTTTCACGTCTCGGAGTCTGCCCCTGACACATTGGTGACTCTCCGACATGCAGGTATAATCTCCAACTCTCTCCGCGACTTTGGGTCTTAAACCACAGCCACCACGATGCTCCCACTAGGGGGCCAACCTCTATTGACCAGGCTGAAACCTATGCAGGTCGCAGGGCTTTTCTGATCTCCCGTAGCATCAGACAATAGCCTCTGGTCAAGCTACCAGTAGGATGCCATAACATCCCCAGACTGGCCGCTATTGTTCAAAAGCCGAAGACTATTCATGCGCCAATCTATAATTGAGATTGGTGCGTTCTTCAATTCTATTAATCTCTTTATGAGCTTGCAACATCATAGGGCGAGCACTGAAATAGGAACGTATCCTAAACCAGTTGCTCTTAGCTCATGGATTTTAGTCGCCTCTTACGACAGGCATGCCTTACCTCGGGTATATTCTGACCCCTATCCGAAGGGGGCTCTATGTAGTCTACAATAGAAAGCGTGAATGCAATTGTAAGCTGCTTTCCAAATTTGACTGGGTCGTATGTTTGCCCGTTCTACACGGGCAAAAAGAAAGCCATACAAAGTTCATCTTTTACGAGCTTCAAATTTTTTTAGCAATTAAAAACGGCAAACAACAAAGTTTCTTGGTTAAACATTAAATCGTAAACATTTGGGAAGGATTCTGGATGTGACCACAATTTCAAATACAAAAAGATAGCTGTTTGGGGGAAATAGGGAAATAGATCTCATGTGGTCCTTATAAGTGTTATAACTGTATCCAAACAAAATAATGCGGATTTGGTAAGACTTGCCAGGGCAGGACTGATGGATATTTCCCTAACCCCAGAAAGAAATCGAAAAGAAGAACCAGAACCAGAATTTATTCCAAATGTCAAATATGACAGTTCAATAATTAACAATAGCCAATATAAGAAAATCATTCAAAATTATAATTAATATATCTGCAGAACTTGTGCTGTGGTATAGGAACCATCCAACTTATTATTTTAAGCACCCGAAGCGCTTGACGGGATGTCAAAATAAGTGAATCCAGTGAAAACTAAAACATCATGACTTCTCTCCTTATTTGAAATGAATTCATTCACCCCGATTACGAAAGTCGTGTCATTTGAACGACACAAGGCGTTTAAGCATCGGTATTACGAACCTTAATCGACTCGAGCTTATGTTCCCCACATATTCTAAAGCTGTCATTCAAAAGCTTTCTGTCAATTTGAAAGCTCAATTTGTTAACTGGGGTAGTTTTCATAAATTCTACCGGAATAAACATTTTTAATTGTTGTTTTGAGGTGTTAGCTTAACTATCAAGAATTGCAGAATTAATTAAGAAGAAGTATTCGCTTAAAATGCAATCCATTTGATTTGCCAGATGCTAAGTAAGATATGTGCAGAAAAACCTCTTTTAAAATTTGTTGCTAAATTCATATTTTCCTCCATTAGTTCAACCACTTGCTTTATTTGTTTGGGCTGGAAATTTTGACCCTTAAGATATAAATAATTAACACTAAACACATTTTACACCATTCCAGTTAAAACACAAAGAAAACTCACGTTTTTACTTGTTTTTCAACTAGAGTCGTTCACAAAATTCAAACCGCCTTCTTTTGTCGTGTTACTCGCCGTTTTGGTGTAGTTAATCGACTTTCGGAATACCGATACTCGACAAGTGTCACACAAAAAATATGTTCCACATGAGCTTATCGCCAGAAGTCGTTTTATGGCGTAAAACGACTACTTTATCGACAATCGTAATACCGACAACACAGAGGCGTTTCGACACGAGTCGCTAAACGACTTTCGTAATCGGGGTGATTGTTTGTACAATCATTACGTTGTTTTCTCACACGCAATACTATTTGAAACTTCCCGGCAAAAATTATTAAGTACATTTTTTCTTAAAGTCCTCGAAATTCCCTGATATTTTATTCATAAAAATTATGTTATTAATCAAGAAAACAACAAGCTAAGAATACAAATCACATTTATATCCGTACAAACGATTTGATATGGCGAGAAACGCATTTGACTTTAAATCAAATTATGTCATTTTGTCTATTTTGTTAGTCTATGAGTTTTACATTTGAACCGACTAAATTTTGAAAATCTAAGATCGCAGTATGGTGGATCTCGGTCTTTATATTAAAAAACAATAACTGTCAAAACATGAATTCCTTACAAATTTCTGAATTAATGCAGACTTAATAATTAATTTAAATTCCACACAAACATTTCCGGCTGAGATCCATCAGGCCACACAAGTTTTAGTGGTGTCGCCCACATTCATTTCATTCCCTAACACCTCACATGCAGTGGGCAAAGCAATCATTCAGAATGTAGATTTGAGCTATTAAAAAAGAAAAAAATTCAGTAAATTGAACTTAAATTGTTTGAAGGAGTTGTCTTTTAGCATATTTGTACATAACGGAACCTTCAGAATGCAGGTACTACCCACACTTGCTAAGCCTTATTTTCATATTGGTTCAAGTTTAAATTCACGAAGACTCCTTTTGTGTGCTTTCCAGTTGAAACAAAATACCAACTGTCTGCTCTAGCCATAAGAGATGTGACAAGCTGAGCAAATCGTTACCTGACATCGCCAAGCTTCTTTCAGAAGAAGTGGCGCATTGATGGTTAATCACTCAAGAAGTCATTCCATCTTACTGTGGCAAAGCAGGCCTTAAAATGTCGAACAAATGTTGTAAAATTTCATGTAGAAACAAGCTTGGATATAATTTTATTGACTAGCTATACCCTCATCAGGACCCTTACCCATTCATTACCTTTTTTTCTAATAGGCGAATGCGATTACCGTGTTGACGGCGACACTGATCCTGAGACAATGAGTAGTCGAGAAACAGGTGTAAATGAGACCAGTAAACAAAATAAAGACAAAAAGTAGATGTGGAATCTGTTGTGGACTAACAGCGATGTGAACACTTTGTCATAGCTCCTCCACTGACTCTGACTAGCAAGTATTAAAGATGTCTAGACGTGTTAGCAGCACCCTTGAGACTCTCTTTACTTTTTTCTACGAAGTTTTTTCCCGAGTTAGCACGCTCCGATGATGTATGGCAGTTGCGTTTTCCATAAGCTAAGGTCGATGAACGCAACACTTATCCCCAAAAGATCTGCTGTATTCCCAGAGAATTCAAATTTAAATTCTTTTAAACAACCTGAGAGCCGTGACCTTCCTCACTGTGGCAGTGAAAGTTGGGACGGGTGGAGATGATGGATTTTCATCATCACGACCAAGGGTGACGTGCTTCAAAAATGCCCAGTTAAAGAAGATGGATGGATTACTGTGGGTGACAGTTACAAAGTTCCTTGTGCCGGCCATCGGGGAAATTGGTCCTCAATTACATTCTGGGTCATCTCCCATTTGTGCTCCGTCAACCATGAAAGATTGATGATGAGGACACTCAAAAACAATCATTTCTTGTCCTCCCCGGTGACACATAAAGTGACAATTGCAGAGGAACGTGTATCCTCTTGGGCGCGTCATCTTCGTCTGGAGTCACTGTTTGGACGTAATCATTTTTGAATTTGAATTTCATCAGCGTGGACTTGCACACGCTCGACAGAGGATTGACAGGAATTTAATGCCCTGTCAGGGGAGACTGTTTGAAAGTTTGTCCTTACTTGGCCGCTGGTGGTTTAGCATGTCCGTGTCATGATGAAACTTCGATCGATGGAGTGCCCTTTCATGGAAATCCATTTCATCGGAGATACGATCTCCAGCCAGACTCTGCGGTGCCATTTCATTTGCGAGCACATTCGTTACATCATTGCGTGGTGTTCCACAGACTGTCGATACATCACACTTAAAACTCGCTCCTAAATTAAACGCGCCTCCCCCTCCCTCCTGACATGCTCCACTTCGAAATTGCGCAAACAAACATATTCTCGGGCGTAGTAGGGTCGAACGGCTGGCTAGGACAAAAGCCCTCACGCCAAATTTAGCACGAATTGCCAACTCACCGCAGGACACAATATTGCGTTTCACTTAACAATTTACTGAACAGAATAATTGCATTTAAACACCCCACGTCTCACCCACCCGTGGCACAACGTGTTGATTACCTGCATGCGGCCACTATTTATAGTCCAGGCGGCAGTGGTGCAGCAAGGACTGTTCACACGGAATCTGAGGGCGCCTTGCCGAGGAGCCCCAGACACTCCGTGACCCCTTCGATGCGAATAATTACTCGGCACAGGTGTTAGTGTTCGTGTTGTAGTTGGAATTATCAGGGAATAACCATAATTTATCGGGCTGTGTCGCATGATTGTAGTTTCATTTAAAATCCTTCCCAGGAGGTGGCACGGATCCTGCACCGGTTTTAATGGGTTTTGTGAGATTAAAAAAATTTTCAAATTAAAGTTTACGAGCTCTTTTAATGGCTTTACCATTATAAGACGAATCTTGGATGAACCACATGGTTATGCTGCTTTTAATTACGCGACTGGGATTACGGATGAGGGACTGCTGTTGTCGGGGGATCTGAAGAGCCGCAATGGAATTCAATTAAGCAGCATTCGGCTTCTGTTGCGAAGCGTTTGAACTTAACCCAGCGCGCGCCGTGAATGGTTATTGTTGGCAATAGGTTTGCTCGTAATTGGATGTGTTCTAAAAGACAACCGTTTATGTTTCTGAATGTGCGGTGCATGACATGAATGCGAGATTATTGAAAGAAAAATGACATGACCGCGTGAGGGGAAGTGTCTTCTGTTGTAGTGAATCAATAGCACTTAATCCTAAGTAGCTTGTGGGAAATGATTTTACTGTGGTCACAAAAACAAATGTTCACTCCTTTTTGTCAAAACCGGTTTAAGGGTGAGAAAGTACGGAAATTAAAGGATTTTGGTGATTCATGAATCCGCAGAAACGTACGTTTCATGCAGTCCATTACTTTTGCACATTTAATCACCATCATTAAAAGTTTGCTGCTATGTAACGATTATTTTTTTGTGATTTTTTTTATCAATCACCTATTTGTCAGGCCGACAATTCATGTAGGTCGTCAGCTTAATGCTGCCTTTCGTTGTTTTCGGTTAAAGGCACACTGCTTTCAGCTTTAAAAAGGATTTGTCTTGCGTCCGTGGCCGGATGTTCGGCCTTTCGCTCCCTCTCGAACCAGGAGGCTCAGATTAGAAGACTCTCTCAGCTGGTCCTTTGGTCCATCCATGCGCTCAATGTGGTTGAGTTAGTGGACTCGTCCTTTTTACCACATCTTGATACAGCTCGTACAGTTCGCAGTTAAGTCTTCTTCTCTTTTCACCTCAATTGCAGACTTGACCATATAACCGCAGCAGAAGCGTTCTTTCGAAGGTACCAAAAGTCAGCTCTGCAGTTTTCTTATCGTCCAGCTTTCGGCTCCATATAGCAGGACTGTCAAAATAAGATCATGATTTTCCGAGTCCTCCGTGCCATGAGTTTTGAGCTTTGCTTCTACAAACAGAAGTAGAATCGGTTGCAAAGGACAATTCTACGTCGGATATCCATTAGCATGCCCCGAGGTAGACAAACGCCTTTACTACCTCGAAATTAGAGCTGTTGATCGTGATGTTTTGTCCAAGGTGGTATGCTGTCTAACATGTTTTGGTCATATTTCGTTTTGTCCTCATTGACCTTGAGACCAGTTTGTTTCGCCTGTTTCTCAATCACAATGGATCACATAGGTTAGGTTAGGTTAGGTAAGAATGATTGTCATAGCTGAAACAGTTGTAACCCACTTAGATCCTGTTTGGATCCATTGAACTCCTAAACCGATGATTGATACACCGATTTCTTATTAGCCAGGGGAGCTTACCGACTCCTGAGAAGTACCTGCTGGTATCCAAGTGGGCTCTTCAGGGATTGTCCACTTCATTACTGTCTAGGTGGAATGTCTAGGTAGGTCATCTCAATCTATGCAAGAAGTTATTCTGCATCTACAAAAAAATTATAAGGCAAAAATTATACTTATAGGAGACAAAAATATCACGAAGTCAATAGTCTCGCTCAACCACCGACGTCTGCTCCTGTTGTTCCTCTATTTTCCTCTATTTGAACGAAATGCTCAAATGAGCTAGGCAATTGTATTTCACCCGTTCATGAATTTACCGGTAATACCTCACGACGATAAAATGTGCTTACCCTCAAGCATTAAGATCAGAGATTCGTTTTTTCGACCGCACCACTCGAATATGGAATGCTCTTCCCAGTCTTCATAGTGACAACAAACCACAGGCTATTAATACCAATATACACTACACTTCTGGCGCGTGTTGCCTTTTGGGTCTGGTCACATATGGCCTTATTATTAGCAAAATAGGCAAACGTTGATTGGATAAAATTGTTTAATGCTCATAAGAGCATGCAAAGTATTTGTTCAGTTGGTAAGTCAAGAATTGCCACCCAAAGGGGTTGATGACTTACTGCTGAAGGTGCTGAAAATGAATGCCTTTGCATCGTTGTAGGAATTTGAAGGTCAACTAAATTTGAGCATGCGGTTTCTTCGCCGATTCACCGGAGGCTCGTTCATGACAATCAGGTGTCTTAAAGGTGCCTTTGATTTCGAATAAAAATAAAAATAAAAATTCGGCAACATCTGGTGGCTGCCACGCACTTGAACATCGGTGTCTGTGTTCGTTTTCCAATAAGACCAAAAATAATTTTCACGTCCGCACATCTTCTTTCGCTGACAATGCTAAAAGAGCTTCTCAAACTTGGCCGTTCGGAGCCGGCATAAATCTGTACCAGTGGTTGGTTGTCATAATATTGATACAGCCCATCTGACACTCTAGTGATTTTTTTTCTGTCGGAGGTTTTCCGAAAACTACACTGGAGCACTCAGACTCAAAAACTGGTCCATTGTACTATCAGGCAGCAACCTACATTTAATGAAATTTCATTGTAGAGGAGCAATGCAGAGGAGCAAACCAGCAGGACTGCATACATCATCAGCTCTCACCTCATCAGCATCAAATAACTGCCACCTGATGCGGCCAAAGGCTTGACAGTGGCAGAGGAAGTGATCCGCAGTGTCGTCGTCTTCTCCACAGGCGTCGCAGAGGGTTTCGTCGCTTAAGCCAAGCACAGTTAGGTGTTTTGCGAAGGTGTAGTGGCCCGTTAGTACGGCGGTAAGTCGTCTGCACTCTTTTCTGTTAAGAGATAACAAAAATGCCGCGGATTTCTTACAGACATTAGGGGCCATACGCTTGGTTTGCCTACATCCTGGAGAGTCATGCGTCGAGAAGCGCAGCTATCGATGGAAGCCCTAACTGAGGACGCGGGTAGTCCCAACGCAGGTTCGGGCCCTAAGAGTATTTTTATCTTCTCTGATCCTTGTCAAGCAAGTTCATCGGCGATCTCATTTCCCGTGATCCCGTGATGCCCAGGGACGTAAAGTGGACCTGTCGATCCAATGTAGAGTAAACGTGCATTCCTGGACTATCCTGGAAGTGGTTAAAGGGTTGAGTAGGACCTTAAGCACAGCTTGGCTGTCGCTACAGACACAAATACTTCGCCCCTTCCACCTGTTCTTCACAATATAGTTCGTGGCCATTAGGATCGCATAGGTTTCCGCTTGAAAGACCGACGCAAATTTACCTAACGAGGTGTGCAGTCTAATGTTGTCACTCTCCACGAAAGCGCCAGCGCCAGAACCTTTGTTGGTCTTGAAGCCATCCGTGACGATTCGACTACATTCTTTTCCTGGCTCATATTCTGGCCAGAGCCAGTCCTGAGTGCAGGGAAAATCGACTTTATATGTGCGTCGCAGCTGGATTGCTGGTGTAATTGCGTCAGAAGGCCATGAGTCTGTGGTCAAAAGAAATGCGGTGCGCAAGGTCATCTCTCGTGATACTATGGACTTTGATTTGTCATTGATTCTGCATACTGTTGACTGAGAATAGTGTTCTCACACGATTCTGATTCCAATCATTGTGTGCACTTTCCTCTCTTCAACTTTTCTGAACTTTTGTTCTTTTATGAAGTTCACCGATTTCACAAAGACTTACCACTTATGTATCAAGACATAAGACTGTCTCCCACAACTATGATCACGTCGTCTTGATTACGATTTTATTCAAACACAAGGTTCCAGCGTACATTTTGTGATCATTTACACAAGACTCTTCAAACACAGAGCTCCGTCACTGCGCCTGATTACATCTCAGAAGTCTCTGTCCAAACACCCTCCTTATCCTTAGGATGCTCGTGCCTCACATCGGAATGTTGCCAGTTGTGTAATGTAAACTACCACTCCTCGCAGGGGGTGCATGCATATCAATGAGATTGCATTCTGGAATTGGAAACAAATAAATTTCAACCGAGCAAGAACAAAGACATTCGAGCAAGAACCCTTTTCAATTTATTTCGGATATCCAAATGGTCAGTCCCATGCCAGATTGAATCAAATCCATTGAATGTGTAATCATATATCGACAGGATGCAAGTAAAACAATTTTCGTTTGTCTTAACTCGAAAACTCCACCACAGAGAGAGGGCTCTCCCCTCCCCCCACGAAGAAGGGATGCATCGAACGTGACGTTCATTGAAAAGCATCCCGAGAGGAATCCCTTGCATTGTGCGAATCGATGACACGATTGCCATTCGCCATTCGTCTGCCGGTAAGGGCTCTACGAAGCCATACATTTTGAAAGCGAATTAGTCAGTGCGGGGGAGGGGACTATTTAGGACGCCGCTCAGTTATTTGGGGCGCAATATATTCCCGAGAGATTGCATAAGATCCTGTGGATGCACACGCCAGGGTCTGGAAATAAACCAGAATCCTTGGATCAGGAGTACATACGTAATCTGCAACTTAAACGCAATCAAAGTTTGAACGAATTCCCGATTCTCGTCCTCGTGCGAGTGTGGAAGAAATGAAATTCTGTACGTGACTGGTGCGGATTCCTGTCATGGCCGTATGTGATTCTGGTTGTTTTTGTTTTCTTGTTTTTTTGTTTTTTTGAAGTCACGTTCTCATGCGATTGTTCTAATCGCTGTTAGCATTGTTCTTGGCTGCTTTCTCCCAGTCGAGTTTGATTTTTTGCGGAATTCCCAAGAAGTATCCGCAAGCGGAGTGCGGTATATGTGATCAAACAGGAAACACGATGGGATGGTGGTGGGGTGCGATGGGGAAATTGCGGGTGGCTTGCGGATGAGTTTTTGTACAGCTCTCGGGGGCTGAATGGGTAATAGCACGTGGCCACGAGCAAATTGGAAATCCAATTCCCACGTCAAGTCAATCTTCGGACAAGAAAAGTACGGGGACGACGAATGAAATCACCATCTCTGTGGTGTGCACCTTAAGTCTCGGTGTTGCGGACGTTTATCTTGGGGGTCTCTTAAAGAGGTGGATGGTAGTTTTCCACGTTATGTGGTACCACGGCAAATTGGACATGCTCATTAGTGTCAGGCGAGGGAGATGCTGCGAAAGCAAACGGCATAGTTCCAGGTTGATGAACAGCAAGACTCAGGTGCGTGACGAGAAAAGCCAAATTTCTTTATTTTCTAAATCCCGGAAAACGATTACGGGAGGAGCATCATCTGGAGCGTTATATAGAGTGTATTTTATGTTCATGGTCGATTTAGTTTGAGCCTCATTTTGATTTGGATGATGTTTGGTAATTGCCACGTGACAGCTGGAGAGGGTGGTTTGATAGCTTTTTATTGTTATTGATGCAATAACGTATTTAAATGATTAAAATATTATATTTATTCATTTTTGTGAATACATATAGTGGGGATCAAAAGTGGATGTCAATTAAATCCGTGGTAAAAAAAAAATGTATTGATGAAAAACCACAAGAACTGAAATGATGTATCCAGTTTTGCTCGCCTCTGTATGTAGATGAATTTCTCCGTTCGACAGACTTTGTGAGTTATGAGAATATCCTCTACTGATACATCAAAAAACACTTTATACTTAAAAGCACTTTCGGTGGGCGCCACTTGTGCTGGCGGTCACAAATCAGTAAGAAAACACGATTCAATGTTGTGCCATTTAGTGGTGACTGCGTCTCGGTGTGTCACAAAACTTTCGTGTGCGTAAAAGGGATTATTGAGGCATGAGGATATGGTGTACAACAACTCCTACTATGTTATTTTTTTGCCACAAATCTGTTCTCCGGATGAACAATGTCAACAAATGGTGTTGTTGCGTGACCTCCACCGCCGCATGAACTTCTCTCGATTTCCCTTTGTTGGGGTACTTGAACCAAAAGCAAGCCACGACATTAATACTGCAGGACACTATTAGAAATGAAATAATTCTGGTGTGTGTTCGTGTTTATGTTCGAAGTTGCTCAAAAAATGTGTTTAAAGTACTTCCTTTGCAATGTTGGGCGAGGAGGCCACATCCACTAACGTCTGATTTTTTTATATTAATAAAACATATTTTGTTGTGTTTTGTGTTATATGTACATTATTTCAAGGCCTAAATATTCAACTTTATGTATACGTAGTTTCACCCGTTTATTACTGAAAACAAAAAAGTTACGGATTGAGATGATGACTGTTTATTTTCATAGAGCGGCGCCGCTCAAGCCTCTAGGTGCGATCCATTGTTCACTCTATTACCGCATATCGTGGAACAAGATGGCCAAGTGTTTTAGCATAAAAATCATGTGTGTGCCAGGAAACTGTGACATTCCAGAGAATTGTGAATCGGACGAAGTCGCTAGAAAGGCCACTGGTTGCGTACTCTTTCCAGATGGAGATCTGGAAATCCATGCCTGTAGGTACCGCAAAACATCTATTGAAGCTTGAAGCGCTTGCACACTCAACTCGTACTGGCGCAGAATGCTTCATCACTAAACAATTATAGTCCATTCTCTATTCACTAACACCATGCTTGATCCCAGCTGCAAATGGCGACTGGACCAGCGTATTAACTTTGGTTTCACTGAGATTCGAACAAGGGGCAGGCACTTAACCAATTTCCCCATCCACATTTTTCCTCTACAATCAAACATTAGTTGGAATTAAAAATATTAATTTTCTAAGTAATTTAATGTTTTTAAACCACCACCACATTGCAAAATGTCTATGTAAATTCATATTCCTCAACGTTCCTGTCGAAATTCCATCCATCATCATTTTCGCTAAAATTTTGCTGGCACTAGTCAATCCTGTCAACCAGCCTGTAATCATCATCATCTTCTGTGACCCGCATGACGAACTAAAGGGGTCGTGGAGGTAAAGCACTTATCAGCAGTCATGCCCAAGCGGAACGAAGCAATATCTTCACAGCTACCTAAACTTACTTAATTTGAAACATTAGCATGGTATTGAGCGCTGTAACAATTCTACAGCAACCACTGGTGTTCATGCTATTCTTTTACGAGTGGAAGGAACTGTATTTTATGCCAATGATGTTTCCGACGCTTTTTTTTGACAATTTACTTCAAGACGATTGACAATGAGCGTCGAGAGTAGTGGTCGGCTGTATATTTGGGTTCATCTCAGCGTAGTAGTCTAGTCACACTGTGCTACGACGGTAGGTGAAATGGATTTGGTTAATTGTATTCACCTACTGAAGCATGAGAAGAATATGCAGCATAACATCAACAAACAAATCGAGTGCGGTATACCCTTAGTTAAGTTGCTGATATTCACTTTAGTGCACCTGAGTACAAATAAGTACACAGTTTTGTTAGACGAGCACTGGCACAATGCTGCTTAGAAGGATTTGCAAGCGTAACTAAGCAGAAGGAGCACGACAAACAAACAGATTGAGTATGTTAATAGACGGACATTTAAATGTCTGTAGACATTATCCTACAATCGAAAACAATGAGCAAGCCAAAAGCTATTTTTGAGGGCATGGTGGTCCAGTCCGTCGGGGACTGGGGTCTACAGTCTGAACCAACCGAAAACCTTAATGTTGCTAATTTTTTTTAATGAAATAGCAGTCTCAGATTTGTTCCTCCGCCCAATTGGTGGGCAACATGGTGGTATTAAATTGGTGCGTTGATTCAATGTGGGTGCGAGAGTGGGAGCTTACCAGGACTTGGAGAAAAGTTTTGGGTTGTGGTCGAATTTCGGGTTGTTTTTTTATTTTGTCCGATTTAACATAGGATTCCGGCTAAATACATAATTGGCTAGACATCCTCTGTCTGTTGCTGGCAAAGTGCAAATGCTGTTCAAGCAAAAACCAAAATGAAAATCAAACGACCACATATACGAACCATTTCACCATGTGACACGAAGTCCGTGGCACATCGTCTCGAAAATTGAAATTGAGCATTCGATCATTTAGCACATGCTCTTGGCCACTTTCTGTCTAAGCACAAGTGCGAAAAATTGAATTCCCATAACATGCCAGGCAGAGGACAAACCACAAAATGTTGTGTGAAAAATTGCAAACAAGCACAGTGCCCGCTAGTGTCACCTTGTCTGGTCGTCACCCATTATGACACTTCTTGCAGGCGAAATTCTGAAAACGTCCGACAAGAAAAAACCGAACACACATTCACTAATTTTATATCAAATCGTATCTCGATTTCTATAAATAGGCGTCTAAATTTCATAATGTCATGTCTCCCGGTGCAGATCCCTTCTTCAAAGTTCGTAAAATGCGTCAGCGATCAATTTGTTTGCCATTTAGAAACTCTGCACAAAACCCCGCAGTGACTAAGTGCAATCGTAATAATTATAAAACACTTCTGCGCATAATAAAGCGGAATAAAACAATGAAATCACCCAGCGCACAAAGATACGCGAAACACCCGACGGAGCGTTCTGAATTGACCAAAATTTGGCGGCGCGCCAGTGTTTTTGTCATAAACCCGATCGCGTTGCCAACAAACGACGCTGAGATACATAGCCACAACAAAGAAATAGGCGAACAGCTTCACTTAATAATCGAAATGGATGGGGTTGCATCAAAGGGGAATAAAATTCGAACGGCGAGAGAAAACAAAATGTTTAATAAAAAAGTAAAAATACGAAAAAATCAGCCGAGGGACCAGCCGATTGAGGCAATGCCAGGCGACGGCGACGACGACGGTGGCGGTCATTCAGTGGGCATCGTACACGTGTTATGATCTTGGGCTGAGTTGGAAAGAACCATTTAATAAGGACCATAAACCTAGAAACGAACTGAAAAGTAGTACACACCGGCTATTTGAATGTAATCAGCCGTTTACGATCGGCCGGAACGTTTACTATCATATTTCAGCCTGTTGACAGTTGAAGGACGTTAACCTGTCGTTGATTGATGGGACAGTCCTTCGGGCAGGAGGTGAAATCGCACGGAACTAATTGAGAGCTAATTTGAATTTAAATGTGTGTTTCTGGTGGGGCTCCGTTTTGATGTTCCTTTGAACTGAATTTTATCTGCATCTACTGTGCGAGGTGAATATATGTAGCAGCCATTCATGACGTTGGTGTCATTGTGACGAATGGATCAGTCCCTCTAGGTTCCCTGTCGCCTCAAAAAATGGAGGCACAACCAGTTGAGGAGTAATTTAGTCGAGCTCAAGATCTACTATTTGCCTGTTCATTGCAATGCATGCTTCAATTTAACTTGTTTTTTTTTCAATGAGTTCTTTTTGGCAGATCGCTCGTAACTGGCCTAATGGTGGCGTGTTATTCTTATTCAGTATTGTTCGACAAATCATCGTGGAAAGACTCAGTCCTCAAAAACGTTTACTGTATTATGAAACTCAGCGTTCTGTGAAAAAATGTTTTTCGTACACTTCTAGCAACATCTGCTATACATCATTCATCGACCTTACGAGTTCGGTATTGTCTTAACAATCCGCAAATTCGAGTCTCAGAGTACGTCAATGAATGATACGCGGCAAAATAGAGCACATCCAGCTTGATAAGTCAGATATGATCCAGGATTCAGCCAACATTTCTCGCTTAAATACCTGTCGTAACGCTGAAAGCAGTGATCCAACATTTTACCTTCAGAATGGATCTTATAAGGCGAAGTCGCGGCTGACACTTATCCGAAAAGTAAATGACAGACGCAGCTCTTTTCGGACATAGTCAAGTTTCCAGCATCCAAATTCAGTTTGTGCATTTTATTTCAAATTCAAAAAAATCACGTCTTTATGAATCACCCATTATAATGCATCCAATTTCATTGATGATTAATTCCTGCGACGGATCTAAATCGCATCAATTCGTTCTGACGGTTATTTTTACCCCGTAATGCCACAATTTTTGTCAATGTCTCAAAAGCGACTATATGAACATCCGCCCTTCATTTTCCCCCGCAAGCGTCGCATCTTAGCCAAAATAAATGCCCCGTCATTGAATAAACATTTTCGCATACATTTCACCAATTTACACCACCGAACCACAACCACAGCCCGTCTCCAAAGTAAAGACCCACCACCCACACACTGTCCCCCCGCACAAGCCCATAAAGGGACACTTAATAACCAGGACAGCAAATAATTCATAACCCCGACCACAGATGGTGACATTCCAGGGCATGGCGAGGGCTTGTAGTTTGCGGTCGCAAGGGCATCCATATCTGGGAATGTGGCAAACCCAAGAACTTGCGCCCGGGGTTGATTGATTTATTAAGTTCCACTCAACCGAAGAGGATCCCATAACTTGGTCCACTTAGTTAATAATCACTCAAATTAAAAAGCCTCAAGCGACCGGAATTCAAACTTTGCAATTAACATTCATATCGCCCCTCCCGCCGCTGAGATTGATTTCGAAATTTTGACTGCGAACTTTATAAGAATGATTAATGCGGGTCCATATCGTTTGGCTGTCGAAGTCTGGGGGAAAAAATGACAAGCCCGCCGGATCTGGGGGCGCTTGCAAAGGTTTGGAAGCAACCAAAGTTTGAGAATTATCAAAACAGCTGCGTGATGCGTGGTCTCTCGTACCAGCACAGCGGGCAGGTGGTGCTACACTTGATTTATTTTAAAAAGCCTCTCGGCTGCGTATGGCTAATTGAGGTATTTATGTATGGGAAGTCTCTGAGGGCAGAGTTGTTGACTTGAAAGTTTGACGAAGGTCGGAAGGTATCGGCGACGCCTTCAACTTTCGTTACGGTTCGGTAGCATCTGAGTTTATATTGGGCACCGAAAGTTTGTTGAAGTTTAAATCTTGCAGTTAAGCGGTCAATGAGTTTGACATACTGTCCGAGATACCAAATCGCAAGAGAGGCCTTTTAAAGTCAGTGGCTTAACCTTTCCCCAAAACATTAGGTGTTCAGTGATAATTTGAACTGCTTTAAGCTTTAAGATTATTTATAGCAATATTTGCTTCCTGGCTATTGCAACTGTGTGTTCCAAGAAGAGTCCATTTCAATCCGGAGTTTTTTTGTTTCATTCCTCAGATCAGAACTCGTGGCTTTGGTTACGTTTGATTTGGGATTTGGGACACTTCGTTGATTTTTGCCTTTTCTTTTAATTGGAATGCATTAATAACATGGTTTGCACTAGAGTTGAGCAAATCACTAACTGGCAATCGGTAAATTAGTCTGCGATCGTTTGTGATTTAAACTGCGATTGCGATTTAATTGCTAATTGTTCGCAATCACAACCACGGTTCGAAATCATTCATACGCCTTAGTTGCTATTTCTCACAACACCAGTCGCACATTAATTAACACACATGATTACATGTTCATCGTCAAGAAGTGTGGCAGATGTCAATGAAGATGCAGATGTTCGTGTGCAGGACATCTGAGTATGCCATGCCTAGCGTTGCCTGTCTTTTTTAATGTGATATTACTCTTGTGTCCATTGTACGTTATGGTAGCAAGGTTCAGAGGCAATTGCGGTCGCCTTCTGTATATGATAATAGTGGTCAAAGTTTGAACTTCAACATATGCCTGAGGTAGGTCTGTAAATCAGAACGTAGGGCAAAAACGAAGACAAATGAGGAGGTCGCCACTAGGTTTATTGATATTTTATATACAGTACACTAAGAGTCGTAGTCTACAACTATGTAAATTAATACAATTCAGAATGATTGGCAATATAAAAAGTTAATAACTTAAAATCGCAGCTTAAAATCACTGTGATTAGAAAATCGCAATCACAGTTGTACCTCTGAATACTCTGCGTCGCACCAGCTGGCTGGATGACGAGATCTGTACTTGTATGTTTTTGGCATAACAGGGTTCCCTTTATCGCTACAGTTTCTGCTTGAAAGACTACAGTGATTTGGTAGTCGCATTTGAACATTTAGATCCTCAGAGTAGACGCTCGCGCCCAAACACATCTTCGATACATCTGTTAAGATTCGCAGAGGATCATCGAGCGTCTGGTGTTCAGACTTCCAGTGTGGTTTGGGGGGATGCTGGTTGGGGTCTTCGGGTACGGATCTTGGCAGACCATGAATAGTAGAGTGTCGCTACTAGAGCTCTTTCCCCATATGCAGCGAATTAAATCTGATCGCTGGACTGGCCGCTGTCTGTCTCCCGACTAAGTCTAATACCTCGCTGACGCGTAAGCAATTTCCTAATTTATAGTCGATGAAATACAGTTCCTTGAAAGGTGCTTCAATGCGATAATGATGAGTGGACTGCATCGAGATCGAGGGCCAGGTCAATCGACTTGATCCAACATGCGTACCGCCCAACCCAATCCCTTCCTGCTGTAATAGCCTAGCAAACCATATAAAATGCATTTCATGCCTATCATTTCCATTTAATTTTCAAAACCCAACCCACCGACGCAACGGAGTACGCATCGGTAAGAATTATAGGGCGACTTTAAAAACCACCCACCGAAGCGAAACTTACACAATTTCTGCCAGCGATCGTTTCAAAACTGAATTGAAATTCATCCGAGCACGTACGTAACAATGTCTTGCTGTAGATACGCCGCGAATTGAATTTATGGGATTTTTCTTCCGTTGCCGTCACATAGTTTGCCGGCGCCCTTGTCATGCATGCCGCCGCCGCGCCGTTGACACGCATTGTGCTCAACCATATCTGCCAGGGGCGTTGCAGTAAAGTTTTATCGACTTCCAACCTAATGTTCAGTCGCAGTCATCAATTTTGTTAATGATACACCAGCGATATCCGCGTGGGTATGCCGATACTCCGGCGAAGCCCTACGCCATCGATTTTATACGCGATTCAATGGGAAATTTACTCGGAATGGGATAGCGCAGCAAACGTATCCAATTACTCGTTAGTTTGACTTGGCATATCTTGCGTTCAGTCCTACGTCGCGTCGATGTGTAAGCAAATGCGATTAATCTAGTGATGTGAATGTCACTCCCATTTGGTCCCGACACTACGTCAGTGCTTGGCGGAGTTCAGCTTGCCGTCCAAATCGGAACGAATCAAAGGCGTGGTGGTGGTGGAACGGTTAACCCCTCGGTGCGCGCGTACCACGTGTGTGAAGGAGTAAATACATTTTCTTGGGAAATGTTTTATGTCAACGTCCTTGGTAGGATCTTGCTTCTCTCTTGGGTAATCAAAGGCAGTGTGTTAAAGGGCACTCGGGAGGAATGACACACTGGCACCGGATGATGGAGGCGGTGAAGGACGTGTGCACATTCTCGTGGTTGCTGCTCTTTTCACACAGCAGCTGTGCGGATGAAAATGTGTCTTGAGTGTTTTTCTCGTTAAAACACACGTGTCGGTTGTATTTGTATTTAATTCTGCGACGACGTGGAGTGCAATAGTGAGCATGAAAGTAAACAGAACAGTGGCACATGAGAGGTCTTTCAATAAAACCCATCTAACCCACAAATTGTTTACAGTTGCGTGGTTTTTTTAAGCAAAAATGTCTGAATCAGCCTTAAGTGGGAAGCACTTCTGTCGAGTGGTACATGCAGAGTCCTTGAGTGAATGAAGAAATTGGGCACATAAGTCTCTGCTTCGAAATTCCTTTCGAGGATTAACGCTGCTCTTCAAGAAACATGAAATATGACCCATAGTGCTCGGCAAGGAGTATGAATACAGTTCCGCATGCAAATGAAGGAAGGAAATTTATTCAGGAACACGATGATTCCATGTCAAGTATGCAGTTCGTTTGGAAAGAAGTGCAGGCACTTAAAGTGCTCGCTCAGTGCAACGAGTCACTCATGCCGGACGTTCTGAGAGCTATGAGTGACAGTCAGTCATTAGACAAGGTCATTCATTTTCAGATTTATGAAAGAAATTTAACTGAAATGCAATAAAATAGTTTACTTACATTTCTTTTGGAAAGCACATATTTCGATTAATTTTTTTGTTCTGTTTTTTGCCCTCGATGCGATATGACAGCGACTTATTGAAACCAAATATCTTTCACATCCATATTTTCGACAAAGTTTTTTTTTAAAGCAATGTCAAGTCCAAACCAAAGTGCGCAACATACAGCCATGTCATGAAACGAGTGCATCTATGTTGTTGAATAGGTGGTCCACTATCATCCACCTCGCAGATCTCCGCAACTGTCTTGCCACTGTTGGGCTGGCACTCTATTAGAGCCACCTGCAGGTCAACTCTATCGACCTCGCTAACAGACCGATTTTTTTTTTTTTTTTATGTGTTACATGTGTTACAGAGCCAGTCTCTCCGAATTTGTGTACAGTTTGACGAAATGGAACCAGGGTATCATCGAATGGTCCACATACAAGGAAAGCGTTCCTCTATCTAGACACAATTGGCCGCAATTGGATCCACAAGGATGCCCTGTCATCTTCCATGTCGTAGCCGAACAGTGGACAGATGTCGACTCTAATACGGAGTGTCGCTGGTATTCATGAGGATATTCTCCGGTTCAGTAGAGCGATCTCTGCTCGATGAAAGCTTATAAATCTATTCAGCTTCAATGCTATTCTCTCTCGTAAATCCTATTTCATTTCCAGCCCAATTTATCGAATCTAATGCCGACTGTTACAAATTTGAAGTAGTAAATGAATTTGTCTGCCTTGAACTGCATAAATGAAGATCTTTGTCGACATCCGATGTTGGCAACCGTGGCTTCCTTCTTTTCCGAAATAACTTGTATCAAGACTCCTGACTCGGAGGACTAAAGGGATAGTCCTGCCATATGTACAAAGATCTGGGTGCTGTCCGGAAGCAGAAAATCTTCTTACTCGAGAAAGGCTGAGTCTTTCGGATGCAAGATATATAGCTTGGACCAGCTTTATCGCTGGGTCAACAAAAGACGGCAGTTATCGCTCCGGCTCTCCTTTAGTCATTGGATTGATAATCTAATCAATTGAGAATAGCTTCTGTTTCAGATGGCTTTTGTCTGTGGCTCTAAAAAGGTGGCCCCGTAAAGTATGAAAATGCGCCGACACATCAAGTCACTAGAACGTGATGTCCCCTTCGGCTATACGTTACTCTATATACTCCTCGCTATTTTTAAGGTTCAGCTAAGCAACGTTCTGACGGCAACCGCATTGATTTTGAGCTTCTACTTGGGTTCCACAACTACTCTCTGTCCCTGCCTAATTCTGTTGCCACCTAGGTATGGATTTCTAATAGCGCACTTTCTATGCACTCTCTTCGACGGAAGTGAGGTATCTACGGATAGTCTGCTTAATCCCGCCATTGGATAATGGATTAAGCTTAGAGTAATCTGCGTGATGGTGGAGGGGGCCCAGCCATGCCAAAGTGCATCTCTCGAACCATGTAAACCAACCTAACTTGAATATAAGACCATTTATTCTCAATTTTCCATTTTCATTTGCTTGAACAAACCATAGGGTCGGGTTCCTATTCTCCTTGGGGTGCTTAAAAACCTACTAAAGGGGTTCACCGGAATCGATTGTGGCGATTTCATTTCATGCGATTGTGTTCAAATTGAGCCTGATGACATTTACGAAACAAATTGATCTCTTAAACAATTTTGAAAAGGCGCCGTAGCCTAATGATGCAAAAATGATTCCATTCTTCGCCAAATCCTCTTACGGAAACCTCATAAATTCAATAGAAAATACGATTTACAATTTCCCCTCCGCCTTGCACATTAAGCCGCTTTGAAGCATCTTAAAAAGAAAAGAAGATGTTTCTCCAAAGTGAATTGTTTGCTAACCCAATTATCGTGTGCTTTCTATTTTCAGATTGGAAATACTCTTCCTGGAGAGCTGCCGAGCAAGGTAATGATGAAATACCGAAGTTTTCTTTTTGTTTTTTGTTCATTTATTCTCGAACATGTAGGTCGGATCAATCATGTTTGGCCGTGAAGCCGAATTATGCACACGATTAATTTGCTTAAATTGAAGCATTGCGACCACAAATTGTCTAAAATTAATACTAATCCGTCCCCGAGGTGGGACTCGATTAATTCATCCATCAAATTGATCAAATTGATTAATCAATACCAATTATCTCTAATTAAGGGCGGCCGATGCGAAAGGAAACGACTCCATGCGACATGGGGCACATGGGGGACTCCCTGGGGATTACTGTTGAGCAGCCTTTCAGCGTGGCGGCTCTTGGAAATTGCTTCATGGCAACAGTTGATGAGATGGAGTTGATGGTTGTTGGCTGATGGTTGCTGGTTGCTGGAATGCGTTGCGTTGAGGTGTGGGCTTTCGGAGGGCTGTGTGCCATTTCATGTCGGAATGACCTTCATGACAGCAACGAGTCGCGGTACTAAATTGTTATCAAATTTTATGAGAATTCTTCTCTTTGATCCAATGGGTTTCTCATGCGTGAAAATAGCTTTTTTTCTTGAGTTTTAAAGACCGAAAGCTTATGTGAATTCCAAAGCGCTATGCTCGTACACGTGGCGTGCTTGGGAATCTATTCACGTTCACTACTGATGACTGAAGCGACGGACACGTGTGCGTAGTCAGCTGCTCGCTGGTCTGTCTCTTCTTTAAACACGTTGCCAATGCTATTCTCATTCTTCACCACGATCGTCGTTGGATATGCTCCGATGGGACAGAGTTTAATCGCAGAGTGTCACGTTATCTTCTAGTCGCCGTCGAAACGACTGCGATGATTGATTCTGATAAAATCTTTTGATGATTAAAATCCGTCGAGCACGCTTACCGTTAAGAGTAAAATAAACATAAGTGCCGACCGAACGAAGTCCGAACGAAGTCAAGACAATTCACTCATTACCAAGAGCTCAGCTATTCCAAATCATCCAAAATACAGCGCATTCCTCAAATAGTATGCAACCACTGTATTTTGCATTCTTCCGGGTCATTTGATTCGGAAACCATTCAGTTTTCAGAGTTTTTTGCCTCTCAAGTGGATACAAAGGCTCCGGCAAATAGCACATCCCAGTCACGTATGGAGGAATCCGAAAGGAAAGGAGATTCCTTATGCACTGCTGCCTAATGGATTTCAATTCAAATCGAAAGCAATCAATGGGAGAAATTGAATTTCTAAGCGGCGGCGTCTCTGGGCACTCCGTTTGGTCTCTGCCGACCGACTGTGTGGGTGGGTGACACTATTGAAAGGAAACGCGAGTTTCTGTGCCGAGCATTCATCCGCGGGGAACGTCAGAACTGGTTGGAAATGTGTAAGTTCGAAACGAGGACGTTGCCACCCCTGGAGCGTGTCGCTGCAATTTTGAATGATTGCTGTTCCGCGGCACCTTTGCTTTGCTCCAAGGGGGCATCAGATTAGAGTGGGAGCTGAGGCTTGAACGGCTACGGCAATGTGCCCCTTAGTTCGATGGATAGTTACGGGACTGAATGTGCACGATTTGATCGTGTGTCTGTGATATTCGTCGTCAAACAGACTGCCAGGTGTGCGGGTGACCTTGCGGCACACAGTAGCGGCTCAATTAGTCAAACGAGTTGGGTTTGGAGCACTGTACCTCATCAGTGGTGTGCTTCTAATTTTGTCAGATCTCCATTAACCAAAACTAAGCAATTATCTAGTTTTAAATTGAAAGGGTAAAAGTGAGTGAATACATCGAAATCCAATTTAAATCCAATATCGTCAAAGACGTGGTTGCCCACAAACTACGTTTTTTTTCTTGCTTTATGTGGAACCTTTCGTATCCTTATTTGTCTCTGAGACTACAAATTGCAATGTGAGGGATGGATGTGTGCCAACAGCACAGTCCCTAGTAAGGACTCCCACCGACCTGCGTATACCCTGCCACGAGGGATGATCTCCTCTTGTTCAACACCAATCATGATGTCCTCGTTCTGAAAGACTCAGGCGACTAATCCTAAGTCTCATGCTCATATGCATTCTATTCATGAATTGTTGCCAATGTAAGGACATCTTTTGTGGCACGATTCAGCTGGCATTGTAGACAACGTACATCGTTGTCATGCTCCGGTTTTAAACACAGGCTTATTCGTGGTCCCTATTTGATACGTTAAACTGCACAAGTTCAAGGTTTGACATTTTACTATGGACTGAGGATTCGGAAATGCATGTTCACCAAGCTATAGTGGAGATATTGCCTGTTGTATATCAAAAAGTCATCAAAAGTCCATTGTCAGAATCGAGAACTGCAAAAACTCAAGTGGGGGACATTGAATGTTATACTCCATTTACAATGGCAAGATCTACACAACATACTCAATTAAGGATATGGTCTGGAACTAAGTCATAAATGCATTTCATTTCGTGACAATGGGGACTTTTGTGCCACGTGACCAAGCCATCGAAGCATAGTCATTTCCGGTAGAAGAAGCAGCTGCTCAACATTGAGTTCCTCGCCTACTGCCGTGCTGCTCACCCAATCAGTGCGAGTAACTCCAACAACAGCATGAAGAAATCTCATCTCGGCTGCTTGTATTCGCGATCGTATTCTTTCCATCATTACCCTAATTCTATGACCATAAGTAAGAGTTGGAACAAATACTGAGTTAAAAGCAGCTAACTTGGCTTTGTAACCAAGCTCGACCTTCCTGATTACACATATTTCAAGTTATTTTACAATTTTCTCAGTTTGGACAATCCTGCAGGAAAGATCAACATTGCTCCTCCCATCACTCGTGAAAAAAAACCCTCGAGATACTTGAAGTCCCCCATCTGCTTCAGTGGGACTAGAGTACATTGAACAGTATAGTGGTAGTATTGTATGGGGGGCGCTACAGCCAGGAGAGGGCCAGGGCCTAGCTTCTCAGCAACCACTCGTGTTGTGCGTGCTATTGTTCTATCACGAGTGGAAGGGACCTACATTTTTATGCCGACTCCGAACGGCCAAGTTTCAGAAGCATTTTCTAGACAGTTATACTCTTTGAACACTGTCAGTGACCTGAAAGAGGTGGGGCAGTGAAAAGTATATTCGTGTCGTACCAGGAATTGAACCTAGACCGGTATGTCCAAGTGCGTATGAGTTGACGCCACGGGCCACCACAGAGTAATCGAACAGGCGTTCTGAAAATGACCATAACCTCTGATCTGTCCACGTTAACCTTCATCCCAGAATCAGCACATTCGGCCAAAAAATCTATCGAGTGCGCGCTTGTGTTCCGTCTGGGAGAATGTGCTGATAACTAAGAAGTTTGTGTATAGAGACTAAAAGATCCTAGACCCTCAAAAGATGAGTAGAAAGTATGGTATCTACGGTCTTGTGGTCTGTTGACAGTAGTGTCGCTACACTTATCGCTGCCCCTTTAGCCACATAGCTGATCTTAGTGCCAAGGATAATTAAAAGAAACCACAGAAACACCTTGCACCTGTGCCCACAGCCGTGTTGGTGTCGATCTAGGTGATATGGTCATTCCTAGGCAATGATCCGACCGATCTTTGAATATCCGTCTGGTGTTCCCTAACTCTTGCTACTATCGCATTCCTTTAGCGCTGAAAGTCATTTCCTCGATACAAGGAGGACCACATTATCCGCATATGCGTCTGCTGTGAGATTATCTCCCGCCCTTTGTCCAGACGGGACTCTTTCCTCACTCCGTTGGCTCTCTGTTCAGGGACACAGCATCGTCTCCTTCTTTCTAAAGAATTGCGGCAAGTAAAAAGCTACTTTTTTTTATCGAGGAACGCGGTTAAGGTGCACTCGTTTTGATACAACAAATTTTTCAACTGTTCAGACTACTTCATGCAGTGCAGTATCCATAGACCTACTCTTCAAATAATCCTTGCTGCGTTCTGGAGAGTTAACTACTGCCTATCAGAAGCATACATTCCCTTCTGCGTTGGTCCACAGAGATTTGCTTGTTTTTTTCCTGTTCGCGTTGGGTTCGCGTATCGTCTTCGTGCAGTCGCTTAATTCGGTTTACCCGCCCGCCCATTTCTTGCTGGATAACAGCCAGTTTCCCTGAGATCCACTTCATACAAGCCGTGTTGTAATCTAAATCCCAGTCACGTCCATAAAAGCGCTCACAAAATCCCTAGTTCAAATGTCTCCCCGAGAACAAACGACTCTAAAGCCCCGCCAGTGATACAGTTCACTTCTTCACGTCTGCCATTAGATGTAGTTAATAAACGGACGCCCTTCGGAGGAAAGAAAAAATAACATTTCACAGTTGCTTGGCTCAGCCAGACTATCAACAGCTATTTGGCTTAATGATTCATAATTTGTCTGACAAAGCAAAAGTAACCCTTTCCCACGCGGTGATTCGGAATCCCCCGCCAACCTCAAGGTTTTTATTGCAGCCATTAGGTTTATGCTCCGCTACCAGGAGATGTCACAACAGCTCCGCTTTGCATACCTCATCGTTGGAAACGGAAAAAGAATAACAATCTAACTCGACCTGACCTAGTTCAGCTTCTCCATATGATTTCATTAGCTATTCAAAGGGAATAACAAAGCGTCCCGTCCTCCCTTCAACAACAGCGCTGGCAGCCGCAGAAGGGGAAATATGATAATCGCGGGTGCGGGCGTCTCTCTCCCGTCATCAGTCGTCATCAGAGAGGAGCGCCAGTGCCAGTGTGGCATTGTGTGGCGCTCCGTTGAGGCAATAAAAGATACATTTCCACACTTGAGCACACGTTCTAATGTGAATATTTCATCCGGGTGCCGTCAATGCTCTAATGGAAGGCACCCTGCTGTCATGAGTTGAGCAACTTTTAACAAGTTTAGCGGGCGCTCTGCGCTCGTCGACGGAGAAAACAAATGTCTGCCACTGTCATGTGTAATTGCAGAGTGTATCTGCATTAGAATGACCGTTCTGGGCGGTGATTTATTTCCCAAGTGCCACCGAGTGGGAACAGTCTTCTTGAGATTTATGCTTTCACTTTTTCACCGAAGGGTGGGTCGTAGTGTGGCGTTTGGTTATCTCGAAGCAAACGGAACAGGAACTAGTTGGATGTAGAGGCCAACATGCACACAGTTGGGGAACTAGTGCGCCGGAGAGGATGACTGGGAAGGATTTATTTCACTCGCATGTGGCCATCAGGTGCGTTTCAGTTTTGTGGGTCCCCAGATGGGAATTTGTTTATTCTATGAAATATTCACATCCTCTAGTGGGTGGGCGGTAGAATGGGGAGAATTTGGAAATGGACCACAAATCTTTTTAGAAAAGGCTTATTTACTTTCGTTGCCGATGTAAGGGCTTAAGTTGTATTTGCTTGCGAAGAAGTGACTAGGGAGGGTCAGTGCTTATGGGTTGCCAATGGGAATCATAATCTTAGCTTAGCTCCTGTTGGCAGCTTCAGAAATTGCGAGAATGTGGTGCGAAGGTGGGGCATGTAGATGCTGGCAATGTGAGAGTTTGTTGTTTGTTGCGTCGAAAATCAGAAGACTTCAGTTGTTAGCCGAGATTTGTTAAACCCATAGTTGGTGTGGATGGACTTAATGTGGAAAAAGGGTACAGATCGGGTTGACATTGATACACTTCGCTTATGGCAGTGCAAGGATGTCCAAGTTTCGAGCTAAAGGCTGGCGAACGAATAAACTACCAGCAAGTTTTATGGGAGTGGCTGGGCCTTAGGCAGATTTGTAGAACATATAGGATAAATCTACCTTCAGCAGGCGCGATATTTGGCGAATGAATTTCATGAGATGTCGACTGTAGTGTCTTGGCAACACTACGGTAGAGTGTGGCAGCATGACACGCATCTTAGCTCTTATCTTTGTTGTCTTATGTGCGTTTCCAGTCTTGTATCGGAGGAGTTGTGAATTAACCACCGACAAGTGCGGATCGACAGTGGCGAACTACAACGATCATATTTACTTGGACTCGATATTCAGAGAAAATAATTATCAATGACGTATGTATATATCTTGGTGTTACGCTGGCTGGGAAAGTTTACCTTGAAAGAAAACATTGATGAGCGTACTAAAGGGGCACTTAAAGAGACCACAAACTACATTTGGTATACTCCTCATTCTTCTTCTGATGGGGCTAGTGTCCGGAATGGATCTAGGCTTCAACCAACACGCCTCTTCAGCTGACACGATTTATGACTACTAGCGTACAATTACAAGCGCCAAGCTGGCTGAAGTTGTTCTCCACTTGCGTATATCATCAATTTCGTGGGCGTCTTCTATTGTGTTGTCCCACTGGTGCGGAGTTGAAGAGACTTCGGATCGGAGCTAGGTTGTCCATGTCCTCTACATGGCGTAGCCATTTTGGACATTAAATGCGTAGTCATGTCGTTGTACAGCTCATACAGTTCGTGGTTGAATCTTCTTCTCCAAATGTCATCAAAAGAACAAGGGCTTCTTCATCTGGTCTTGAGAATTTCCATGTCTCCGCGCCACAGGGAGGCGTCTACTACTCAATTGGCGTGCCTCTTGAGTCCAAATAAACTGCGAATTGCATTATTCTACGCTTAATGCTGGTACTGGTGGTATTCGTTATATTTACTTGGGCGCCGAGATCCTTGACAACCTCAGAAGTATATTTGTCTATGGTGACGTTGTGTCCAAGTCGTCGATGGTGTGTGACGTTCCTTCTTTTTGCCATAATTCAGAAGAATGGAGACATTGGAGGCAGCAAAAGTGAGCACAACGCTAACCATGACGTTGTAACCATTTTTAGCCCGTCTAAGATTAAATTCAAGCGAACACTTCGTACTTCTTGCGTTGATCAGCGAGTTATGCATGATCATCGCCAGAATCAAGCTGAACAAGTCGCATGCAGTGTTTCGTCTTGTCTAAATGCATTTTCGGCATGGAGCAGCTAGAACTCTCCAACGTCATCCTGCACTAATTCAGGCTGTCATTAGCGCCCATTTGAACATACGGATCTCTGGTCTGGTGCCAACTGCTGGGTGACAAATGCAACAGCTCACACCAAACTAAGATTCACTGTTTGTCTTCTCTACGAATGCCAGTATCACTTAGATCCACACGGGGGATAGTTCCTGAGGCTATTATATTCCAACGTACAACGACATCTTGTGCAGAATCAGACCCGCATCATCGGGTGCTGTAGAAACTATGAGCAGGTCGCCACAAGCTTCGCAAAAGCCAGGCAAAAATAAGAAATACTCCGTGGAAAACCACTGGAAATTGAAATCGGTTGTGGTATTAGGCAACTGAGGTAGTCTTCGCGCGGAATGTGTCCAGCCAAGTATGTAGATTCAATTGAGTATACTTGGCGGATATGAATTTCGTAGCAATAAGCCAGCATAGTCCTACGTAGCGGTATTTACAAACTACGCATCGGCTGCTATTCTCCCAGACTTCCACTAATTTGCTGTCCACTCAACCATTTACTAGGTGTGTTGTGTGTTGGAGGACAAATCGATGAGCCTATGTCCTTATTCACAGAATAAGGATTCACTCCATAAAATTGTACCCATATCCATGCAGCCTTTCAGGAGAAAGAGCTCCGCAAACATTCAAAAAATTACAAATATTCAAACATCAAAAAGAATGATAAGATGTCTTCATTAACTAAGTCTTAATGTGCATCGTATATTCCATGTAGATCTAGTAAATCCCTCAAGCTCAAGACCTTTTCCTCCTTAACTTCCCAAATGGAATTATGTTGTCTCACGTTTTATGAAATCGTTTAGACAGTCACGACACCAAAGGATGCAGCGTTAATGGCTTCATAACATTTACCCGCGAAAATAATTACGGCAAGGCGAGTGTGCCTCATCCATAGAATGCAAATCGCATCCATCTCCATCCTTGTGACAACCAAGTCAGCAACAAAGTCCTCTTCGTTCCGCTCCGCGTTCACCGGACCGAATAATGACTGTAATACTTTATCTGCCGCTGGAATGGAATCTTTGTGAAGTGCTGCCAGTTGATGGCTCCGAGAAGTTATGATGACATTATGCAAAACTTCCAAGTCCAGACTGTTGCATAAATTGCCGGCTATTTCGCTGCGAATGAAAGGATAATGGCCATCTCGGGGAGGAGAGGCGCAGTCACTGCGATTTTATGAAGAACAATAATTATTTCATGATGTAATTACTGCTTCTCGACACAGTTTGTGTTATGGTTGTTGGGGAGAGAGGGCGGAGGGGAGTTGGCCAGGAACATCTCTGGTGACGGAAAAGTTTCGGTGGGGAATGAGTCCTGTGATAAGCTTTAACTACTGTCGTAAGATGAGCACTGTAATTTTCTGGGCGGGTGGAGGGCTCGTTCATGGATATTCAAATTAGTTTTGCAGGTGGTGCAGGCGCAGAGGCATTTGGAAGGATGTGAGATTTTTCCCCGAATCGGCTTTATTTCGCTTGCTTATCACGGTCCCCTCCCCTCCACCCACTGAGGGGCTTACCCCAGTGACATCTGTTATGTGGTTGAAGTCGTAATTCACAGCAGTGGGCGTTAGTCATTATCATTGTGTTGTATGGCATCTGAAGGTTGTGTTCAGCAGATGGGTAATGGACTTGCTTCACAATGCTTGCGATTACGATTTATATAAGAAGTGACTTCTGAAAACTTGTGCATTCAGCAAAAGGGAACGACAGGCAAGAATGATCGATTTTGCATCACGGTTGGATTGTGTAACTGTGGCCAACATTTGAGGATGTGCATAATAGGGCAAATTAAAGTCACGGGTCATTAGCCATCTGTGGGTGCAGATATCCATGAATCAATGTGCACTAAAGGGAACAGATCGTTGAAAATTCAAAGCGGAAGTCTTGAACTTTGGCTTATTCAATGGCTTCCAATAGTGACACCTGGATGATAAATTCAAAAAACAACTTCTGCTTTTAATTTGCATGGCTCATCAAAAGAACTGCATGACATCGTTGTATGGCAAACATCCTGGACGTCCAAATTTCGATAACTCTCAACCACAGATCAGGCTGTACATACTTGAGAGATGGCATGGTTGCGTTGACTTTTGGTGGCACGAGACATTTGCGGCTTATTAAAACGTATTTGCGACTTAAGATAACGTCATAATGCCGCAGTCTTTTCAGCCATTCCACGTAGGATTTGCGTGAGATAACCATGCCCTCAAATCACATATGCAGAGTGTCCACTTTGTGGGACTTATAGTTCCTATCTAAATCAGCCAATTTCGGCAAAAAAGAAATTGACCATCATCGATTGTTAGCCATCTTCATTAAGATTTTTTAACAGTGATTGAAAAATAGCAATCGCAGTCTACGATTAACTGTGATTTAAACTGCGATTGTGATTGAGTTGCTACCTTTTCACATTCACAATCGCAACTTTCAAATTCCACATACAATAACAAAGTTGCTATTTTTACACAAACACACAAACACAACCACGGTTTATAATCATTCTTTATGGCGTAGTAGCTATTTTTCACAACCGCATTTTGATTAATATCGGTCCTTCACGGTTCCCCACAAGAAAATGTCCAGCTCCGAGGCGGCCAATGGACACACACAAGACGACTGATTGGGAATTTAGTGCGCAAAAGATCGATTGTGGCATGGCGCGCCATCCTGCATGAACCAGAGGTCGTCCAAGTCCATGTCTGCAATTGCAGTAAAAAGAAGTAGGTTAACATGGTTCTGTAAAGACCACCGTTGACCGAAACGTTGTTGCCAGCATAATTTTCGAAGACGGCCACAGCGGCCATATCATTTGTCCTGTGGGCACCGTACTACGAAGGGGACGTGAGTGATGTCCACTAACGTACCAGTCTCACGAACTTTTTGCACACACTCGCGTACAGCAGTCGCGGTGGATGTTCCATTTCGGCCAAAACTTCTTCTTTTCAAAAAACGCACTGTTTGAACTACACAGTCCTAACTTTGGAAATAAGTTTTCAATATTTGCCAACGTTGTTCAATCGCAGACGCATTTCGTGCCGCGGAACGATTTTCAAAAAAATGACCACTACATGTCTTACCCTATACAAGTTTCTATTGCAAAGGCCTTTAAAATAGTATTTTGTTCTTTCGCAACGTCGTCACAGGTTATATCAATTATTAGTTCAGCATCCTACTCAAACTTGTTTATAATGCGTATACCTCGGTTGAAGTGCTCAGGACCTCTCAGTATCTATGCGAGTACTGGATATAATTCAAAAGCCGGCGTTGAAACTTATTAAACATCAAGGACAATTACTTACACTTTTGTGGAGTCCAGTATTCTTCTTGGGTTAATTGATTCTGTAAGGCGATAGGCTCCTACTCCTTCTTCAGTTGCCCGCATCATCCACTAATAACGTCGCTAGGATAAGGCACGCACGAAAGATTTCCAGGCAAGTTGATCATCCACCATCGACGCATACCCATCAGGAGTTATGCCTCAGTGCAACCAACTTTGTCCAACCACCTCGTCCTGGGCCTGCCAAGCAGTCGTCTAAATGATAATGTCGTCGCATCTAAGGCACATCTTGGCAGTGGTGATGAAGCCGCGTGACCAAACCATCGAAGCGCCGCCCTCTCCGTTCGAAGAAGCAGCAGTTCGACATTGAATTCCTCGCGCACTGTCGTGTTTATCACCTTTCATTGCAAGTAACTCCCACAACAACACGAAGTAATCTCATCTCGGCAGCCAGAGAGCCTTATTCTTTCGGTCATTACTCAAATTGCATGACCATAGGTAAGGGTTGGAATAAAAACTGAGTTGAAGATCACTGACTTGTATTTAAATTCAAAATGTCCCCATTTAAAAAGGTCAGATTGAGATGCACTCACTTAAACGCATTTACATAATACCTCTTCTTTGAGACCGTTTTCACCCCCATTTCAACAAAGTGAAACCTGGTCAATTGCATGCCTTACCTCCTTGAATTCACCCTCAGTGCCCATCAGATTGATGAGAGGAACACAAATCAGAGACTATCCCAAAAAAAAAACCAACCAACTGCTATCCCACTGAACGGGGCCGCCATTGTCCTTTTTCGGAACACGTCTCCCTTTGCAGTCAATGGATTTGATTGTTCCTATGCCGCGGCGGTGGGGTGGGGTCGGCTTCCAGCTCCATACTAATGTCTTTAATCGACACAAATCGGTGGCATTTTGCCTTAACTGCCTCAGCAGGACTGTGAAAATGTTCATTGCTGTTTATTGTGACGGCTTTGCCATCCCAGGCACAGTCGGATTCACATTAAGCTGTGCCAAATGTCGGCGCAATTCCCCGGGAAACAGTGTTTAAAGTTTACCTTACCAGTACGGGACTTTTATTACGGTACGATACCCGATTTATTCCACTTCGGCAAAACAAAAAAAAGCGCTGATATCGTCTGGCCTGCCAGACTAAGGACCCTTTCATCTTGACTGCTATGCAAACAAGGGCTCGTCTCCATGTCGAGTTCTTTGCTCCTTTGACTAGCAAATGCTGAAAAATTCCCGCGTGGCAGTTTCCGACGTCTGCTGTGCTTGCGTTCCTCATTTCAAATTCGTCTATGATTATCAATGAATTTTCCTTGCCCTTGCACATCGTCCGCCCGAGGGATCCGTTGGAACACCTTTGCCTTTGCCCAGCACCCAACAAATTCACGTTCCTGCCGAAGGCACTGCAGGATTCAAATGAATGTACTCGTACATAATTCGAGGCCAATTTCCAATACAGTCACGTCTGGATTTTATTCGCAACAGGGGCCGAGGGAATTAAGGGCGACTCGGAGTCGGCAGCCCGATGAAGGGGATCCACTCAGTTAAGTGCCCGACGCGTGTGTGGGTTATAAAATGCCAACTATTAAACTAAACAGCGAACGCTGCAAAACGTCACGCCGCGCCATGCCGCCTTGCCGATGGAGTGGTGCACAGCAGTTTGGGGTTAATTGTCAGCTGTTCAGCTTTGAAGCAGCGACCATAAAACGTACATTCCTTGTCCTGGTTCCCGAATAGTCGTGTATTATGTGCACAGTGGCGCTTCCGGCGCCAGCGCTCATATTTGTGGCTGGATGATAATTTAAAATAATCACGCTTCAAGCTTTGATTAGCATATAAAATGGTTCTCTTCTGGAATTAACTGAGTAACCACTTGATGCGGTCGAGTCTTGAGTGCGAAGTGTTTCAAATGGAAATGGACTGAACTGTGTGGCGGAACTGAGTGAGTACTCCTTCATTATGTGCGATGCGGTGAGTTTCTCGAGAGTCCATGGAATGCATGTCGAGGGCGTACTAATTGCCTTTGGGCAGGCACGACCGAGCAGAGCGTCGTTGAATTAAGACGAGCGATTAATTTGAGAAAATAGTTAATTGGTGGCAGTTATTATTGCCTTAGTTGTTGGTAATGGGGCGTTTATGCGTACACTGCTCCGGAAGCGCACTTAATCGCTTTACAGAATTAAGCGAGACAGAGTGTCGAGTGGTTTCCAGTTTTCAGTCAAGCCGAAAGTTGGTCAGAGCATGCTCATAATCCATCCACTTGAGCTCATAATCAATCCACTTGGTTTGTGGAATTCAGGAGAACAGATTTCACACTTTATGTGAAACGTATTTAATGAGTTAATTGGTTAATTAGATGGGATTTAGCTAACAAGAATGACAAGCAACTGAGTTGATCCAAAAAGCCTACTATGATGGTTTTGATCGATAATACACTCTTTAATTGCGAAGCGGGAGAACTCTAGAAAGGGCACTAGTTGAGTACACTTTCCGAATCCATGTTTATCACTATTGCAAAACATTTGTTGGCATAGGATGCCTCCCTGAGTAACAATTATGACCTACTCTCAATCCGAGACGATAACACAGCCTGAAACGACTGAGTAGGCCGATCCTAGGAACTCTTATAAGTGTCATCAATGGGCGTTGAGCCATTGGAACTCATATTGGGTCTACACTACAACGACTTCCACACAAGCTGCAGTAACACGGAGAAGGCGGAAAATATTGTACTCCGTCTCTGTACTCGCAGACCCCTTTCCACCGACGGAAATGTCACCCCGAAACTTACTTCTTCAAGAACCCTGCCGAACAAGGCAACATTAGTGTCAGCTATCTTCATCGCTTTATCAGAAGTATGTGCGGAACAAGATCGACTAGACCCGCTAGATCTTTATACTTGGTGGGCCAATGGTAAATACGTACAACTCTTGTAATTATCAATTGTTTTAATTATTGTTTGTCTTGTGTGTACATTCAATACATTTTTATTCATTCCTTGTGAAATATGACATCAAACAAATGTCCACCATTAAGCTTGATTTTGACATTGACTCTTTTTAGCGCATAAGGTACTGGATGGCGCAGTTGGTTGAATGCCTGCCCCTGGTTAGAGGGTCACCGGTTCGAATCCCACTGACTAACGTTGTTGTCAAAATAAATATGCTTTTATCCGGTTTTCAAATCTGATCCAGTCACCATTTGCGCTTGGGATCAAATTAACGGCACTGTCACTGGAGTTGTCGATCAGTGGTAGTAGTCTGACTATGGGTATCACAGTGGACCAACATGGTCTAAGTGTGCTTTCGATTTCGCTGGCAGCCCACCTACCCAACCTAACGTTGCGCGTAACTTTAGAACACGCTATGTTATTGGCTGAAGGTTCGGTATTTCACGTCGAATATTATAGTTCAGCTTCTCTGGTTTGCAGGCAATTCGGCAAAGTACAGCCTTTGGTACCCTAGTCACCAAACAGACAATAATTCGTGTAAAATTACGACAACCCGAGTTATTTTGCGTTTGGATTAGGGCTTGGTGGCCCGTGGCGTTGTGGGTATGTGCGCCGACTCCTACGCACTTGGACCTACCTGTCTAGGTTCGATTCCTGGTACGACAAGAAATACCTTTCACGGTGCCACCTCTTTCGAGTCACTGGCAATGCTCAATGACTGACACGAAAGACAAACTGTCTAGAAAAGCATCTCAAACTTGGCCGTTCGGAGTCGGCATAAAACTGTAGGTCTCTTCCACTCGTGATAGAAGAATAGCACGCACAACACTAGTGGTTGCTGAGAAGCTAGGCCCTGGCCCTCTACGGGCTGTAGTGCCACCCATTTATATTACATTAGGGCTTTTATCCGTATAAGACTGCACATCTTCTCAGGCGATGCCATTTTTTTGTCAAAAATCTAAATTCCAATTCACTATCCACAAGCATCAATGCACCGTCAAAGATTGACTATTTGGTACGGTTTATGGCATCGCGGCAACGGCGGCTCTTATTTATTTAAATTGAGGAAGGAGGCCGTTACTGTAAGTGGTTTCCGGTATAGAGTGATGTTCATCCTCTTTCTGTGGCCAGAGCTCGACAACATCGGTATACCCGAACTGTGTTCCATCAAAGCTTGCCATACAAGCAACGAAACGCTCGTAGTTGTGAAGGAACAATTTGGCGATTGGGTCATCTCACGGCGAGCGTTCATCAATTGGTTGCAGCGATCTTGCGATTTGATACCACTCTCAATGCTAACAAACCATTCACTTTAAACCAGTTCGAGGTAAAAATTGAAGACGCTTTTGCCCGAAATCCGCCAAATATTGTGCCAAACTACCATAAATTGGACATTGAACCATCAACGCATACAAATTTGAATGATGTGCTATTCCATACATACTGCCATGAATGTCATTACTTACTTGTCAGTCCAACGGTCTGAGCCTGAGCAAGCTGCTTCCAGTCATTAAGGCCAAGCTGTCCTGCGTCCGCGACAGCATGTACCAGAGGATCGGTGTTCTTCTCCATCTCCACCCAGGAAGCTCGGATTCGAAGAACTTCTTAGCTGGAGCGTTGGTGTCTATGCGGTCGATGTGGCCAAGCCAGTGCGACTGTGTGACCAATGTGGCGTCCGGACTATATCCAGAGCTGCGTACAGCTCATAGAGTTCGCTGTAGTGTCTCATACTGTCACTTAATTACAACTGTAGCTTGCTCCAAGTCGCATCTAAGGAGTTGGCCGATCTTCACTTCTATTCATTTGGTTTTGCTATATAGAAATAATTATAAAATCCTGTGTCATTTTGAATGCACTTGAAGGCTTGACAAGCCAAGGTTCCAATTGTTTCCCTGATGGATTCCGTTCCCCGAATGCCACAAGTTCATGGCCTAGTCTAAAGCTGCTGACAAGTCTTAGATTATTTTATTATTTTTTTTTTAAGGAATACTTATTTTTCAATATTTTTATAAGGCATTTCTTTATTTTTATTTTGTCAGTGACTTATTAGTTGTTTAGTCGTGTGTTAAAAATTTAGTAAGCTACAACGCTCAACATTGTGGATTCTTTTTTGTATTTATTCGTCACTGGGTCTATATAAATTTCGCTGAGTATACTTTGATTTACACCTTCAGCATTGACCTCACGGCAATCAATCATCATAATTGCCGCAAAACCACCCCCGCTGCACGTTTCACAGTCAGAACTTCGGCAGCGTTCAAAAATATAAATTCCCCAAAAAACATCATGCAACAAATTGACGTTCGTGTCCGTCTCAATCACATCGCCTTATATTCTATTTTCAACATTTTTCCAGACGCCAGAAATAGACAGCCGATTGCGTTGCCCATTCAGTAGCCGCTTCTCCTTCCCAAGTGTACGATTAAGACTATTTCTCGAAGATAAACACAACGCCGAGGAGTGATGCGCGGTAGCTATTGAACTTCGTGCACAAAAGCTCGTAATGAGATTATAATGGATTCACTTAGCATCGGGAGAATTTACCGAGACTAATCACTTAGGACATTGTCAGTGAGTGGATGTCGTTTCAATTGTAACCGCAATCTACTGGTCATAATAGAGACTGGCATTGACATTCAATTCAGTGTACACCCACTAAGTTCTGTCGTATGCATGCACGTCAATCGGCACACATCAATGCGATCGGAATTTAATTGAATTTCAATGATTTATAAAATCTCCCGAGCAGCAGGGCGTTGCCGGCGCTCGTTCTGTGGAGAGGCGGACGTTTTAGCTAATCCACCGAAATTGAAGTGAGCATAAATCATTCCTGACCTCGGTCTGCTAAAAGAGCATTTAATCAACATTTTATGGTGCCGCTGTGGACTGCACGGATGGAGGGACATTGTTTGGGCGGATTAATCAAACGAACTCAAGTGGAGCAGCGTTTGTGGCTGGCGTTCGCTGATAAGAGTCACCAAGCGAGGGAGGCTATTTATTGGAACTCATGCAAAATGACGCTGATACTTGTGGTGTTTGCACTGCCATTTGATAATTAATTCCAATCTAGTTGATTAATGTTTTTGAAGGGCTTTGGACGATGTGTCAATATCGTGGCGGGAAGGTACTTGCCCGATGGTGTTGATTTTATGACCCTCCCTCTGATGGCTTAGTTCTGGCGTTCGTGTGACGCATTTGAAATGCATGATAGTAACGTGCGTCACTCGGGGATTCAGTGCACAAGCAATGTAAACATCTGCCATTTGGTGCATCCTCCGCAAATGTTGTCACTTATGTGCTCTAAGTTTGAGGAGTGTCACTAGTGTTGAGCGATATTGCGCGAAGAATAAAAATGTTGCCTTTCCTCAATCGACTCAAGCGGCAAACAGAAAGAAGGTACTCTTGAGCGAAAGAGAGAGTGACCAACGGTCGGGTGAATCAGAAGGTGCATACCTTTGACATGGCCTTTGAATCGCGAAAGGGTACGCTCGTTGGTTTGCTTGTGGTTGAAATTCGTACAACAAAAGTAGGACCAAAGGCACTTCCTTGCAGGACGCCAGCGGCTTCTTTTGGCTCGGATCGGCTAGCTTTGCTGTTGTCGGCCCGGCTCGGCAGCGGGCTGTCAGTGGGGCTTTTGTGAGCATAGAGAAGGAAGAGGCCACGATGGGTTTGCGGTCAATGAGACTTTGTCTTCCTAGCATTAAATCAATCACACCACAGCGGAGATAAAACAAAGGATAAACCTTACCAATGGCTGTGTATTTCGGATTGGAAGGCTGTTAATAAATAAAGCCCTCTCTCGAAGAACCAAGAAGATGAAGATAATCCTGTTGCATGGCGCAGAAGCATGGACGCTTACCAAAGCGGACGAGGAGATTCTAAGTAGCTTCGAGAGGAATGTCCTTCGTATTGCCTTTGGTGTCGGATATGCTGATGATGTATGGAGGATGGGACTGAACGACGAATTGTACGGACTGAAGAGCCTCGTCGATCTGATCAAACAATCTCGAGTCTGTCGCTGAAAAAATGGAAAGTCTTCAAATCCAATCCCCAGGGACAGTGCGGTAAAGAAGGCCAATGCTTCTTGCAGCGTACACACCTGGAAAGTGACTTCAATCAGCTGGAAGAAACTATCCCAAGAGGTATATTGGCTGAAGCCCAAGTCCACCCCGGACTGTAACGCCTGCCAAAGAAGATGAAATATCTTTAACTAAGGGCGCACTAAGGAGTAAGGACCACTAAGTGCCTGCGAGCTACGCCATAGGGCTCTATTGGGCTTTATTCCTTTGAGTTTGGTGGAGGCCATGCAAACTACATCGTGACGTAGAGGGTAGGTCGGCCTTGAGTCGTGGCTTACTTAGACAAACTTGTTCAGCGTAGATGGTATGCGCCTGGAATCCTATGCACATTAACGTATACTGACTAGGTTCGATGTCTGGTGACGAGAAACAATTTTCATAATGCACGGCTTCATCCCTTTTTGATCAAATGACAAGCTCAGATGGTCGAGCTGCCTAAAAAAGCTTCTCAAACTTGGCCGTTCGGAGTCGGCATAAAACTGTAGGTCCCTTCCACACGTGATAGAACAATAGCACGCACAACACGAGTGGTTGCTGAGAAGCTAGGCGCTAGACTTCTACGGACTTAAAGGAAAACGTGTACATTAACAAAGCAGCCACAAAGTCCATGCTTAACAGAAACACTCGAGGCGACAGAACCGGCAGTTACTACGAAGATTGTGCTTAAAAGTATTTTTCGTTACACCACGTTAATTTGATCGGCTTTACAATTCGTTCACAATGTTAAATGCCATATATTCGTCATTAAAAATATGTTCCGTTTAAAAGCTGTTAAATAAACCACCGGCCTGGAATATGAAACCCACCCAGCACTTAACGAGTTACCTTCTGCATCATTCCTTGCTCAAAGACCATAACTTTTCAGCGAAAAAAAATAACACCCCCAATTAAGCGTCACATAAACCGCCTGCTCACTCGTATCACCTCAACGTGTGAATGCAAGCAAATCGTTTGTCTGCAATTCACGTGTTCACGTGCACAGGTGCTAGCCATTCAACTGTGTCAAACCCAGAATCGCAAAGGACCGTATACAACCTAGTGCACTCCAGCGAATAAAATACACAAGCACCCACATCGGATGGATAAAAAACCCTAAAGCCGACTGTGAAAAATAAAAAAGTCATAAATGGGTCATCGCTGGCAATATTTACTTCTCTTCGCGGAACATGATTTTCCCGTCCAGCCACGGCGCGGCTGCGAATCCACAAAAAAGGGTGTGTCAGGCGGACGTGAACGTGTCCAAACAAACACCCAACATCCACCCAAATGGCCAGACGGCCGGGCTGACTGCAAACAGTGATTTTTCCTAAAATTGCGATGAAAAGCGATGAAAGCGCGCATTTTTTTTATTTTCGTCGCCATGGCGCAACAGATTTATTCGAGGTCCTCCTTGTTTCGGTTTTTTACTCGACATTTTCTATGCAAGGCCCACGGTGTGACTTTAGCTGGCACTTCCGATTGTCGGAGAGCAGTGAATATGGTTGGGGATCCTTTCCATGTATCATGTCCTGTGAATTCCTGTGCGCTCTTGAATGATCAAATGTTTCCACTATGAATCCCGTCCACTCACTGAAATGATCAGAGTTTTCGAATTCTTTGGTAGTTTTCATTTTTCGAAAGTTCAAAACCATCTACGGACGGCTGCAAAGTGGTTGAGGAAGCATTTATTTATGAGCCAGGCGTCGAGCACTTAAAATTGTGGATATTTGGTCAAAAGTGGAGACGCATGGTGGCCCCTAAAACTCAATTCCTTTTCTTTTTGGGGCGCTACATGCCGTGGCCTCAACCAATTAGGGATAAATTTAGAGGTTTTTTCGTGGGAGGGTGATTATGTATTTATGATCCTTTAAATTGACCCATTTCCGTGTACAAGTGTTGGCGAAGTTAATGGTGAAGATGGGGGAAATTATGTTTGTTCCGTTTCCGGCTCGGACGTAAAAGTTTTGGAACTGCGTAAAATTTGTACAGATATTTATGAAGGCATTCATTATTAGGTTGGACTCCACGCATGGTGGCTATTTTAATGGAATGTTCTGGGGAGTGAGGGCTTTTAGTTCTAAATGTTTAAAGGACCAATTAGTTCTCTGATGATCATGAAACCTTCTGGGGAATGGATTCTGACATTTAATTCCACTGGGAATAGATATGACTGCAAAATTTGAAGCAAAGTTAGTTGTTGTTTTATTGAAAGTGGTTACTGAGCTCAGCTTGGATTTCCTCAGCTAGCCTGACGTCCGAATCAGAACGTCACAATGGACAGCTGTAATTCCAAGGCCAGTTCATCGTTGGTAGGGCAGAAATGGTGGTTCGGTGAGAAATGAGTTAGCACTATGTGCGTTTTAATGCCACATTCCTGTTACCTTCCTGAGCTCCAACATCGGGTATTTTTAGAAAGACATAGCTTCCTTCGCAGCGATCTCGTCAAGTGAGTTGAAGAAGGGTTGACCAAGCGCTTTCTGTTTGGCTCTAGCAAGTGCCGGGCAGGCACCAACTAAGCTTATAATGGTCCCCTTAAGCTCTGTTGTTGCAACTGCGACAATATGTGTAGTGTGGGATACATATTTTGACGACATGATCTCCTCCTCTAGTGTCCCGTGTAAACCGCCATCGATCTATAGATGTCATGACGAGTTCGGATAATTTGTACTTAGACCATATTTTCCTTGATGTTTCACAGCTTGTAAGTCTGAACCATCTGAGGTTTGGTATTTCAAGGACGTGCATAGAGGTATACGCCTTGACTGCTTCTAGTGGTATGTGCACATCCTCTCCAAGCGAGCACTGAAGGGCAGCGGCCTTCTCGTTTTAGGGATGTCACTGTGATCATGGACATTTTAAGCTGGCCTTCTAAAGACGCCAGCTCAGCAGACAGTTCTACACTAGTTGTGAATAGGAAGTAAGGAAGCAATAGCTTTAATGGATGCTTGACTATCAATGCATGTGGCAAATTCCGCCTTGCCACGATAATTGGGTAATTACTTTATTACTTATGTTGAGTAAGACATCACTGAAATTAGAACTGACATTAAACGTCGAACTCTTGTGGTTGTCAGGGACTTCACTGGCAATTAAGAGCCATCTCTCAAAAGAGGAACTTAACTTTGACTACGAACTTAATTGCTATATAGCCCAGAGACATAGGTGGATGAACCCCTCTCAGGTTTCTGCGTTTTGATTACGTTGATGGCGATTCCCCACTACACAGGAATGAATCTGGTCGCCCATATACGGATTCAAGGTTCATGTTTAGGTTAGTCTTCGGATCCGAGCCATATACGACACAAGTGGTGGAGTAGCTCTCAAGTGGGGAATGACATCAGTCATCTTGGTGAGCATAAGTATCAAATCATGATTCTGGCTGGTGAAGCCTGTTGTTTGAGGCCCATTGCAGCTTTGAGTTGAGCTTTGTCCGAAAAAGGGAGGAAGACATGGGAGGATATGAATTCTGTATAAATGAATCTGACGATGAACGATGTCTTAACAAATGCGGCGTTGAAGGGGGTTAAACTGCATAGAGGACAAAAGTCACAATAGGCTGTAATAAAGTCAGAAATAAGCAAATTACAGTCCATTCAGGTTTTAATTCAAATATCAATACGGAGCCTTTATCGTTTTAATGGAACACACATGAACACCATTCAAATCGAATAATTAGCTGTTCTCTCAAGTCGGGATACATTTTTTGGTTGTGATCTTTGGTTAGGCTTGCTAAATGTAGCTTGAGAATCATAGTCCAGAGGCAGAAAAACGTTGTCGCGGAGAGCTCACACGAGCATGGAAGAGTGTTAGCTCTAGAGCTCTTTGTATTTTTGAAACCATTTATTGGGTGAAAATAAAGCAGGGTCGTAAGGAAACATTGGGAGATATAGTCGGCTAAATAATTTGAATATAAAATATATAAAAATTAGAAGGTTCTTCTTAGAATTTTCGCTTCTCCTTTTCTCTTCTTCCTACGTGCTGATTTTACATTTTTTTTTTAAATATGGCCGAACCCGACCCGAAATTGTCTGCTGTTCTTGTGTTTCGATAACGACGCACAACCGACGTCGAGTACAGGTTTGACCAAAAAGTATTATCCTCGCTTTACTTATTACGTTACTTAATCTAATTCAAAATAAAAAGGGAAATATTAAAAAGTACTGGACTTATGACGCAGCCTTGGGGGACCCCAAAATGGAGATATTTAATTGCAGAGCTTTGACTTGGAGAGGATATAGAGAAGGAACGTCCCGAGGTATAACACTGCCAAACTAGTTCTGTTAAAGAGTCTGTTAAACAAGTCAAAGGTCTCAGTGATTCACGTTTACCTATCTAACTCTCTATATACGATATGAAACGCGAGTTAATAATCACATTTATATGAACATTTTATTAAATAATAGTATTACTTGATAAATAAGTAAATTTATATATACAACCACAGCTTCACCCTGATACCGAGAATATATTGAACGCCCCTCGTAGGCTTCTGAGAGACAGTAGTATTTTCAGTGCTTCCTTCGTTTCCCGATTGGACGCACTCAGCCACTGATTCTAGTTGTGACGCGAACTGCAATAGAGCGGAGGTAATATTTAATTTCATTGGGAACATGTCACGGAAATAGTCTACTTTTTGTAGATTTTCCAAGAAAAGCGATTATGGCGACGTGCGGCCATTATGATATATGTCAATTATTTCCCCTATTTTTTGAATCAAAATATCGACGCAAAATGTAGGCTGTTGTCGTATATCGGAAATTGTTAATCAAATCGTAAAAAAATATCATCTCCTTTCCATTAAATTTTGCTCAAAATGGTGTTGAATATTTTACAAGGAATACTTCCTGTTACGTTACGTCGTTGTTACATACTCATCGAATAGAGGACAAAAATATTCATGACATTCCTTGTCACATTCCACCACAAATTCAAGTCATTCCGTCATTCAAACATCCACCCACCCAGTGGGTGTATTGAACAAGATTCTTTCCATTCACAACCACGTCTCTTGTCGGAACGTCGTGTTGTCTTGTCTTGTCTTGTCTAAAAATACACCTCGTGTCGACTTCTTGCTCTTCACATTTATGGATTCACTTCAACTGTGCACTGGCAGACGGAGTGCCGTTCACGAGAACCGAGTAATAGTAAACAATCAGTCTTAGTGCGGATATCGATTAAACAACAGATGTTGCCTCGGCTGAAATGTGGCACTGATGGGTGATGGGGCGGGCGATGAGTTGCGTTGCTAGCGCCTGAAGCTATTTACGAAAATAATTCGATGTCATTAAAAATCAATCAAGTAATGCAAATGGCATGGATAGTGTTTTTTGGGTTGACGTTGCCACACATGGTGGGATGTGCTGACAGCATTTCATTTGGCAGGCCGACTGTGGGAGTGACAATTGTTTGGTTTTTGTGGTCGACTCATGGAAACCGTAGTAAAAACATTTGATTAATAAATGGAACAAAATTAATTCAAGCGGAATGCATTAAGAGCAACATGACACCAGCATTTTCATTTCGAGTTGGAGTGAGGTTGATGCTGTCGCAGCATCACTTTTCCAGACTCGGTCGTCACCTCCTGGCGGCCGATGACGCATTAAAGTTGTAAAATATGTGGGAATAGGTCCAAAAACATGCTGTGCACAAGACTTCTCCTGCTCACCAGCTGCCCTAGTTCGTAGCGCCATATAGGAAGAAGAGGCACAAGCTTAGAATGTAATTTTTTGTAAGTTCATCTATTCTTCATTATCACTCGCCTTGATTGTCTGCCAGTCAAATCAGGATAAGTACTTTCTACCAAAACGAACACATGAGTCTAATATAGTCTGACAGATTGACTACAATATAAAGTCTCTGGTTTTGTTTTTAGGGTTAAAGATAGCCAGCCTACATCGCCAGGGAAATGCTATTGTAAGACCATTCTGTTCATAGGAACAGTTAACTCCAATGTCAACAGCTGCTCATTGAGAATACGCCTTCTTGTGGGATGCCTCTGAGCTTTGACTAATATTCCAGCAGGATACTTAGTAATCCAACGTAGAATGTCGCATCCTTAACTGCGTCATTAATGTTGTTAGGGCTTCTAATATATCTAGACGTAATACTTTTTAAGTCTAAGAAATTATGTAATAATTTCAAATGCAAATAAAATTAATTTATAAAAAATTAAAAGCTTGCAGTATACAAATTATTTTATTAATTAACTTTGCTGTCGAAAATTATTTAACAATAAAATTATATAATTTGCTACAAAAATTATTTTTTTCTTTCTCACTGTTGACAACAATTTACTGCACAAATGGCGGTAAATTTGAATCTTGCGTTCATTTGGGAACACCTTCTGTAAATTAACCTTACTTCCCACAGAGAACGAGTTACATGAGCTACATTAATCTTAGTTCTGCAGGATCCTGGGCAGGGCCTGCCTGCAGAATGTGCAAGTGCACACACAGGGCGCTCACCGCTTGGGGCGCATTGTGAAGACCTAATATACCTATGGTAAATATTGGTGGTGGCCCGTGGCGTTGTGGGTATGTGCGTCGATTCCTACGCACTTGGACCTACATGTCTAGGTTCGATTCCTGGTACGACAAGAAATAAAGGGTGGTTAAATTGTAAGGGCCTATGTTGATTTTGAATAAAACACAAATTATTTAGAAAATGATTGCCTTTTTTTTATTATGATAATATTGGTATGGTTCAATTATGTATGGAACAAAATATCGGCCAAATGGCCACCGCAACCTCGGCGGCACACCTCCATCCGATGGTCCAAATTTTCGATGACGCTGAAGCATAATTGAGGTTCTATGCCGTTAATGTGCCGAATTATCTCATCCTTTAGCTCTTGAATTGTTGCTGGCTTATCGACGTACACCTTTTCTTTCAAATAACCCCAAAGAAAAAAATCCAACGGTGTTAAATCACATGATCTTGGCGGCCAATTGACATCGCCACCACGTGAGATAACACGGCCATTGAATTTGTCGCGCAAAAGAGCAATTGTTTCGGTAGCTGTATGGCAAGTGGCACCATCCTGTTGAAACCACATATCGTCCACATTCACATCTTCCAATTCGGGCCATAAAAAGTTCGTTATCATTTCGAACACCATTTACAATAACTGCCTGACCGGCCTCATTTTGGAAAAAATACGGCCCGATGATGCCGCAAGCCCATAAACCGCACCAAACAGTCACTATTTGTGTGTGCATTGGTTTTTCGACAATCACTCTTGGATTATCAAAATTGATCATCCACTGTTGCCATTTCTTGCCACCATTCTGACGATTGACGACGCTTGAAATGGTGAAGAGGCTTTAGTTTTGAGTCAATTGCACCTTGTAAGCATGTAAATGCAAGTCTTTATGCATAATGTTCATCAACGACGACCGTGAGAGGTGCAATTGTTGGGCACGACGACGAGTTGAGGTGGACGGCTCTTCAGCCACACTGTCACGAACAGCAACAATATTATCTGCAGTACGAGTTGTACGAGCATGCACTGGTGTTTTCACATCTCCTACAGATCCGGTTTGCTCAAATTTTTGTACGATTTTTCCGATTGTACGCACATTTGGACGATTAAATTGACCGAAAAAATCACGAAGCGCACATATGCATTTTGATTTGAACGCCCATTTTCATAATAAGCCTGAATAACTTTAACGCGTTGCTCGATTGTGTATCTTTCCATGGTTCAAATTGAGTTAGTCTGAAATTGAGAAATGTCAAATGCAATGCAGAAAAAAACTTGACGTTTAAGTGTGGTTCACATTCAACATCGGCCCTTAAAATTTAAGCACTCTTTACTTTTCACGGCCCCACCTCCTTCGAGTCACTGACAATGCTCAAGGAGTAAAACTGTCGAGAAAAAGCTTCTCGAACTTGGCCGTTCGGAGTCGGCATAAAACTGTAGGTCCCTTCCACTCGTGATAGAACAATAGCACGCACAACACGAAAAATTCGGAGGGAGGCTGGTGGAGAAGCTAAAAACATCGTTAAGCCGGGGGATGGAAAAAAATGTTAGACTTAACAATAAATAATTAATAGCTATGTTGCTTACTGATTTGGTTTGATATTCTGGAAACAAAATAAACGTTACCGGTAAATATTTGCAAGTCCGTTCGTTAATTTGTCAGCATGTGTTAAAGTCTTAGAAAATACTAAACATATTTTGGTGGAAATGGGTTGTAGGTGAAACATTTAATGATTGTGTTAATTTAACTAAGCGTTTGCTGCTAGTCTTGAAATATCAACAAAATTTCCAAAAACGTATGATCTCGTTGGCGGAAAGTACGCTAATGCTGATGAATGTTCGAAAATTAAGTATTTTAGAATCGAAACACCAATTTGAGGTAGAGTTACAGGAAGGTTTGAGCAGCTTGAAGGATATAACACAAAATTTGATAAAGCTCAGGCTTAAAAAGTTAGCTTCCTAAATTGAGCTGCCAAAACAGCACACTCAGGCGACAAACACAAATCTTGCGCATGACGCTCATGGGCATTCAACTTTTAATGCGGTCTGCGTAGCTTGGATAGATTCCCGGAAAATGCGTGTACATAAAAACAGAGGAGAAAACTCTTATTTTTATATATTATATATATATATTGGTATTGACCTCTGTGCACCTGTGGTTATGTGCTTCGACCTGTATTACCGCAATCCAAAGGCTGGAGTGCATCCGACGATATCGAATTTTTCACCTAAAAAAATCCACAGTGTACAGTAAGGATTCTTCAGCTTATCCTGGCTCATCTTCCTACGACCATCTGAAGTAGCAAGACAATATGTTCTCGCCCACTTGAAAATTGATTCGTTCATCTTCGTCATCCCCAGTCAGGTTCCAAAAAGAAGCCTTTCATCGTCGCAATTGTAGTGGACTACAACAGCCCCTCAAACATTTTTTCAACCACTGTTCACCGTGCCCCACTAATCGTGAAGCTTAACTCGTTATAGCCGCCGAAAATTGGGCAATTAGATCATAACTTAGTTCGAATGGGTGGTAACAGTTGGCAAATGATAGGTAGCTAAGCTGATTGGTTCTTCCTTCTCCAGTGAATGCCCTTCTTTTTGAAGATCATTAGATGTCATTAAATGTAATACTCAATCCACCACCCATCAGCATCCTTCACACGACTGCTGTCGCCGAAAAATATTCCATAGAATGTAAAACCATCATAAAGCCAGTTTCGCTCATGTTTTAGTAAGACACTCTCATTTATCTGAAACATCGTGGCCTTAATGTCTGCTATTAATTTTCGTTCTCCGCGTTCCACTTTGACTCCGCCTAAGTGCAATTGGATCTGCCTCAAAAGCGCTCAAGTATCACAAAGCAACCACCAGCGCCCTTACGCGGCTAGCTTCTTGCCGTGTTGATTTATGCCGGGGCGGGTAAAAATTCCTTCGCCTCCTCGTGAAACTAATCGACATCATCATAATCATCACATTCTCGGGACGTGTCGAAGACACATCCATCATCACAGTCGTTCCGAACATCCCATGCTCATTTCTGTTAATGAGAACTTTTCTAATCATGACAATGTGTCCAGAAGTTGGGAAATTCCCAGCGGGGGCGACACCATCCACGCCAGAAAATCGCAGGAAATTAATTATAAACCCAAAGCAATGTCAAATGAGGAACGCCCCTTACAGTTTTTCGTGCACAAAGGGTCGTTGCATTGTGCTTTCCGTCGGACTGAGCGAATGCCACTCTTGATTGCATGGCCTACAAGAGCACTCGGAACGATTGCACTTTTTTTTATCGATTTTCGCTCCAAGTTTCCGGATGAGGGATGCATTGTTCTGAGCAGCGCCCTTGTTGCCTCCTTTGTTCAGACCTCAGTCGTCGGTATGTACGCGTACGCCTGTCGGACGTAACCTAGTTCAGAGGCTTCGATTACTTTTCATTTGCGATTCATATTCAATAAGCCGATGTACGATTTACATATTTTTCTCGGTTCCCTTCGTGGGACTGGTATTTCTGATTTGTGATGAATGTGGATCACGAAGGGCGGAGGGTTCCCCGAAGCAAGGCGCCACAGGCTATGGAACATGGAGTGTGGTTTTCATTTGGTTGATGGTGAAATATATCCGGCCCGGGGTGGAGTTTGGATTAATTTAAAAAAAGAAAAACAAAAATGTGAAACGAGACCGAGTTGACTTTGGCTTGTGCTCCTTTGATGCACCACCACCCAGCTGGTATTGGTGGTATTTTTGATTACTGGAGTGTGTATAATTCTGGCAAAGGACGAGGCCATGAGAACCAGAGATTTCCAGAGAAATTGAGGGCGAAAAGGGGAACTTTGGCCTTTAATGGGTAGAACTTTGAGACTGAATTACACATGTATGCTTTTTGGGGTGATTAATTCTTTAGGCATGTGGGGCATCTCCAGAGAGGTGAACTCTTGTCAAAGGAATAAATATTCTGCTTAAGCGAAGGGATATTTGTGCCCTACTCGTGGATGAGTTTTTTTCAAGGGCTTTCCAAATGAGACTTGACAACTTTCAACGTTTACTGTGAACGCACCCCTAAACCAATGACAAATGAAATGTCAATTTTCATTACGGTGAAGTTCACGAGCGAAGAACATTTGCAGATAATTAAAACCGAGTCTGTGACGGCAACTTTAAGAGCGTTCACCCCAATTTTTGGTCGTAATTCTCGACCCAGTAGACAGACAATTCATGGTCTAGTGAGCAAAATCCAATTGACTAGAACATTACTGCTGTTCAAGCGTCCGTCGCTAACGAACCAAAATAGTCGATATCGCTACGTTCTCAAGGGCATTGGACATCGGACATCGGACATTGCTAAGGCCAGAAGATGGCGAATTTTGCGAAGGGATCGTGGGCTACACCCATATAAGATGATGTTTCTTCAACGAACAGAATATGTTTTAGAGGTTAGGTGATTACCCTCATGTGCTTCAAGAAACTGTGTAAAATGAAAACGCTTTCGTTTGTCAATTGCATGAACTAGACGTTAATGATACGTGGTTTCAGCAAGATGTTGACACAAGCCACATAGCGGCTGTAACAATCGACTAATTGAAGATTCAATTCGATGAACGTGTATCGAGAATGATGGTCCTGTCGATTGGCTGGCTAGATACTGTAATGTAACACCTCCAGACTTTCTTTTAGGTACCTACGTTAAGTCGTTGGTATAGCCAAACCGTTTCTTTAAGAAGAGCTTAGAACCAGTATTGATTATCTAGCGGCCGTTTTTGTCGAAGTGCGTGGCACAGTTATCGAAAATTGGGTTGAACTAACAGCGGTCGATTAGTTGAACCCAATTTTCGATAACTGTGCCACGCACTTGTGGTGCCTGTGGTGGGCATATGATCGACGTCGAATTCCATCAAGTCTTCATTGAAAAATCTGATAAATTATTGAAGAGGACTCGCCAGTTAGCCCCGACCTATGGTTTCCTAAGACAGTATAAAACGAGTCTACATCTTCAAGCCTTTTCCTTACACCCCGACCGCTTTTGTTTATAGTCCCATCAAGCTAAAAGAAATTCATAAATTATTGAGGAATACTGCTACAAACTTGAAAATGAGATATTTACAGGAAATGGCGTTGAGTTGAACTTTGAACATAGCCCAGAGCCATCTCTTAAATATATGCATGGCACTGGTTCATCGTGTCACCTCAGTTGTAAGTATGTATCAATTCGCCGAAGCGTAAACAGTCGAATTTATTTCTAGTTCAAACATCTCAGCATACGTGCCAATCAAACATCATTTCCGGGAAGTCATTCTTTTCTTGTTCAGTTAAAAGAAAAAATGCTACAGAAGGAAAAGGAGAAAACACTGTTTTTGACGCTTTTAAAGTGGTCATAAAGTGGTTCTGGCCAAGCGAAACATGTGGCGCAAGACGAAGATATGGAGGCATTAGTCACCGCGACAATCAATACACACGCAAGAAGAGCTTGAAGATTCTCTGGGATTGACACAAGCAGCAATTTCCAAGTGCTTGAAATCATCGAGTGTCATACAACAGCAAGCAAACCGGCTACCATATGAGTTGGAGCGACTAGACACGAGAGCATAATTGTCCATCATCCCAATACCCGTCCAACGTGCCTTTCTGATTTGAAATCAACTTAGCCACGCGTCTTTCGATTTCGAGCAATGATCGCACACTGATCCTACACAGGAAAAAGTGCATCAACCCGCCATTTACATTAAAAAAGCGCATTGGTGAACTTTGTTAAGAAATAAAAGTCGTTTACAAGGTCATATAATGACGCCGTAAACTATAAAATTCGAGCTAATTACTTCCGGAGCAAGGCCAAAAGGAAAGGCCATGTAAAACATTTGGCCAAGGCTGTAAAGTCTTCGAAAAGTTGATCTTGCAACAAATTCGTAGTTACGTAACTGGGAAAAAATCTACTTAGAAACAATCAGTTCGGTTTTCGAGTTTTTTAGTAGTTGGGACAATTCGACAACACTCAACTTTTCTCACACTACTTAACTGTTTGATGTGGTCAAACATTTGATCCTGTGCAAAGAGTTAGGGAATAACTTTAGGTCCTCTTCTCAATTCACTAAGCTAATGTTATCCAATCTGCATGGAAGACAAAATTGCGAAATTACTTCTGATTGGTCGTCTAGCTTTATTAATGCGCATATCGTAGTTCTGCACGGGTCCATTCTTGGGCCAATAAGATTCATGTGAATGAGGATGATGTTCAGTTTCTTCTTAGTCGCGCTTTCAGTGAACTTAATAATGCAATTAACTAAATATTTGTTCAGAATGTATAATTGCTCAAAAAGGAATGACCTCAAAGTAACTCGAAAGTTGTCGTTATTCATCGTACGGCCTTTGATCGTTCATATCTTTCGCGTGTTCTTCTGAATCATAATCCTAAGGCGTGGGTCGCTTTTGCTAAATATCTTGGGATAGACTATATTAATGTAGGGACGTACTTACGGATTGAAATCCCCACTTTAAACGAAACGCACTTGAACGATTGATATTAATACATTTTTTGTTTGGCTCGGGTGAAGTTTGACGACTTCCCTTAACCACGATCAAACTGCGAGTAGATGATTCAAAAATACATAAGGGTGGAAAAACCAAGAATAGCAAGCAAAAATGAGCTTGCACGGATGGTTTATGTGTTTTATTTCGTCATACGTTCGGCTGTGCATGTATGCACATTTGTTTGGTTACGTAGTCCATAAGGTCCCATGCGTGTCGCGTCATGTCTGGTATTGCTCGTTCGTGTGTACCATAACTAACGGCGCCTACGATAAAGGCGTCAGCCGTATGGACGTCCTGATCGCGTCGTTGATCGTTTGTCTGTATCTAATCCCACATTAATGCGATGCAGTCTCTATTTTTGCGGCCACGTAACACATTCAGGACGGTCCTTGATTACAGAAGAAAGTATCAGGAGGATGAATGTCCTTTTAATAGGTACGTTTTTCTATATTAATTTGAACATTCAAATGAACTCAAATTTCCAAGAAATAATTTGATTGCACTTATGAATCAACTACTTGTCACATTAAGGTCTTTTTTTTCCCTCCTGTACAACGCATGCCAAAAGACGTACTACTTCCCTCATGAAAGCTAGTAAGTCTTTAGTAGTGGAGTTTTTTAAACCCACTGAAGTGAGTATCTCCTTATAGAATATACGTTTTCTTAACGATATTAGTGCCGGACATTAGCACAAAATGTGCTCAGAAGTTTCATCCTCTTCGAGGCTAAGCCGACAGACCTTGTCTTGACACAGAAAGCTTGTTAGCAATCTTAAATTTTCTTTGTTACGATTAAGTATTTCCTTATATGAATAAGGCCTGATTAAACATTTGGATTGCTTAAGATCATGACCATGTGTCCACTGGTCTAGTTTTCCCATTTGTTAATCAGAGTTGTGACTGCTGTCCAATTGACATTACAGTACGGTTCAGGACCGATATATGCAGACTCCGATCCAGCCCTCGCCAGCTCATCTGAGGACCCAGCCAAGTTTCACTTTGTTGTGCCTGGCAAGGGATTGTAGAGCGTCATAGCAACATTTGACTGTTTTGGAATCCAAAAGGTTAGACGAGAGTGCCTTTAGTGCTGACTGTCTGACTGTCTGAGAATATCAGTATTTTTAGCGTCCTCAATGCCTTTGTGGATGTTTTCGCTTGAAACACGGTAGGATACGACCGCATTGGTACGGAAATCCTTGTATTTGATCCAAAAACTCCTGCTCCCACTCCGTATTCCATCTTTGATTCATACCAGACTTCTAGGGTCTTGTACTGGGACACCATTGGACCAGCTTGCGCGATCCAATATTTTAACTTCGAAACGCTTCCAAAACAATGTTGCCTGACCAATACATCTCTATTGGGGATCGAGTTGAGTATGCCGAGGTGGTCTTAAGGTCTAGCACTTATTTGCAGAATATTGCTGTTTTCTGAGGAATTCACTCTTCGACTGTATACAGGATTGTTTTGCAGGTTCGAAAGCGAAAGAGCGTCCCTTTTAAAGCAACATGAAATTACCGAAGACAGCCAAGAAACGTTTCCTTCTAATAGCTTCGTTTCCACTTGTGATTGTCGCCATTAATGGATTCATATTACACCATTAAAAATAGCGAATATCTAAGTGAACTTAGTTGCATTTAAGAGAAACCGTTTCATAGTGTAGTTCGACTTAAAGATTTACGAGCAGCGAAGAATAGGTAAAGTTGGACATAAGGTGTAAGTGTAACTTGGCTATGAACTAGATTTAAGTGTAGTATCAACAAACTGCCCTTATAACTTAAATCTTAAAAATTTCTACAGTTATTTTTTTTTTTATTTTCCTTTTAAATTCTAATTTTATTTATTTGTTCACGATTTATTTTTTTTTTAATTTTTAATCATTTCCTGGTCTTTTACTGTACGAAAATGCCAGTTCGCAGTAAATGTACACTCCGCTTATGTTTTTCTTACTTTAATCTTGCATTTAATTAATACGCATAAAATATGTCAAACATCAGGCACTTATTGCAATAATTATAGCAAAACTTGTACAATTTAGTTTGCAACCGCCAACCGAACCGCCAGTTAAATTATAACAATTTTCCCCTTTGAACGTTTGCTATTAGTTTTGTCGATTCAAAGGCATTTGATTTCAGTTCCTGCCAATAGCATGGCTTCACCTCATTCGATATTGGCCACGTGTGAGGGAGATTATGGAATCACCGCAAATGAATCACTTGCCATGGGGACTGTCGTGATGATCCCAAGAAAATACACACGACAAATGTTGTGTAACTGTTTTTGTTGATTGAATTGGGTTTCCCTATCTTCGAAAACAGAACATTTCTCAAATCAACAAAAGGCCCATACAATTCATTCGGTTGACATGTTCTTTCATCGCTTTCATCCCCAAGGATATACACACACACACCCCCCTCTTCTCAGGGTCCTCTCTGATTACTGCTGGTGGAGTTAGCTGCCAAACGTGTGCATGTACCCAAAATAAAATACTACAGAATCGATTCAACCACGAATTTCGTTCTCATTCCTGTGAGGAAGGGCTTTAACAGATTGCCTAATGTCTGCGTTCCACCGAACTGGGGGATGATTAATGAAACATTTCTGTGAAATAATGCGGGTAATTATTACCGTTAAATAAGCATCAGCACTGAATATGCGAACGGTCGGTAGGTGTGATCAAACACACAGACACTCCCCAGCTGCACGCCCCACGTCCGGGGGCCTGTCTATCGATTTGGTGTGTCGCACAATGGCACGAGCAGATTAGTGCCATGCTGTTTGGGTTCACATGGCGCGAGGGGGGCACCGTGATGTGTGCCCTCAGACAAATGTTACACTTGTTTCTGCGATGTGCGTGCGGTGGCAGTTGTCAGTGATGTGCCGCTGTTTGACGGTGTTTATTGAGGAAATGTAATAAAAGCCTGAAATGCGCGACTGATAGGAAGGTGTCAACGTGGGAGTTGGGGGTTCGTGCGAGATTCATTGACTGGGAGCGATTTTTGCATGTTGATGTATGAAAGCGAACGATTGTGTATAAAAATTGTTATGGGCTATTATCGGCGTCGGTAACAATAAGCATATAGAAGCACTGGATAGGATGAGACTGCCGGGTGGTTTTCGTGAGAAAGAGCGGATATGGTCAAAATAGTCGCATCAGGCATCAGGCATCAGGCATCAGGCATCAGGCATCAGGCATCAGGCATCAGGCATCAGGCATCAGGCATCAGGCATCAGGCATCAGGCATCATCATGTGTAGATTTGCCATATCCTGCCTGTACTCCAGAAATATAAGCGTCACCTCATTAGAAAGGTTTATTCCTCCTAACTCTAAACTGTAGCCTCATGCAACACGCACATATTTCACTTCGTTTCCTACATTTTACGAGGCTTGTAATGGTCTTAGATGTTGCGTTCTTTCATGAATCGGAAATTTCACTCGCAGTTCCCAGGTTAATTTGCTCCATCATTCCAAATCCCAAATGTCATTGAGCACTCCACTAGCTCACTGCGAAGGCCTGAATCTCCTTCTGACGTAATTTTTAAAAATAACCCCACGACGCGCCACGACGCATAAGTTTAAAGAATTTAAAATTTTTATAAGCACTTCCAAGGAATTCTGAATCTGCGTCTTGACACGATTTTCATTAAATATTTCCTGTGATTAATGGTTACATCACTTGGAGAGAAACACACGCGTTGCCTATGTGCCCGAGTTCGAAGTCGGAACCGATGTTAATAAATCACCACCAGCGTGACCGTTTGTTCTATTGACTGCGACCGAACACAGAGCTCTTCCGGCAGGTGGAAGCTCAGTCAATTAGCCAGGAACTTGAGATATGTTGTCGGCAACCCTGATCGTGTTGTCGTAAACCCATCATCGTGACAATTTTATAAATGGTGTACGTTTGACAGAGGACAATGGGTTAAGGAACATAATGAACTTGAGGGTGCTGACTGCTGACAGCTTGCAGAGAGTTATTATGCGGGCATGAGTTGTTCTCGTTTTAAAGGGGACCGGAAGTGCCTGTCAGCGGTAAGAGGGTAGCCTGTATTTCGTTATGAAATATGTTCATTTTGCAAGGAAATGGCTAAAAAATACTTTAACTTCCTGTGGAATTTTGATTTCTCATCAAACTTGTCCACATAAATATTTGTGAATTGTATAGCGTTAAACTAGCTAGCATAACCTGCTCGTCCTCAGAAAGTACTTCCGGTGCTCCCATTCGTTAGTAGGTATTATGAGACTGAGGAGTGGATCCAAAAATTGCGAGGGGGTAGTACATTTGGAAAGGAACCCGACGAAAAAACTGCACGATCTACTTAATCAACATAATCTGCGTTTCATGTTACTTTCGCAGTTTTTGTGCGCTAATATTGCCAGCGATCAATTGTCTCCAATGGCGTCACGATTTATGGCTACTCTTTTGCGGTGGCTGCCCCAATACGCGCATGGGTCCAAATCCGGAATGTGGTACGGGATTCGTCCATTTTACATTTTATGGCATACATGACCTCTCTGCAGTATCACTGATATTGAATGGACTCGGTTTTGTGTTGGATATCGGGTAGCGTACTCTGTGCGAATTTAGATTGAATGAATGTCATTGTATCACTGCGTTAATAAATACCTGGGGCTATGTTACGAACGTTATTCTCCTTTTCTGAAAGTGGATATATCCTTGTTGGACATGGCCATTATAACCGTCATCATCGCATGTCGCACTTTGTTGATTGCAGAGCTGTGCAATCAGGCTTTATTGATAAATATTTTGCGGTTCTAAAAATAAGGCTATTAACAAGGACCATCGCCCTAAGTAAGTAGCTTAAACTTGTCTCTTATCTTTATGGACTTAGACTCAGCCTAAGCAGCTGCGGCGGACGTACAATTTCTTGCTGGCTGTCTCTAGCGATACACACTATGTTGTTATTGCTGCATTGATGGCTTTCCCGATCGAAGTTAAACTCTTAGGCAATAAGGTCTTAAGTGCATGTGCTCTACATGTCAAAATCAACTAAGACCTTAGATCCGATATCGCTTGGGTGCTACTACACAATATTAAAACACTTCTTTCGAAAAGAGTCTTTTTAAAACGGACTCATATTCGTGTTCTTCTTATGGCGCTATAGTCCGGGGTTGACCTGGGAGGGAACTGGCTAAAGATCGTGCCTACTGAAGAGACTTGGGCCTCAGCAATTTTGGACACCAAGTTGGCAGAGGCCCTTCTCCACTTTTGTGTTTTGTGCGCCATCGGCATCGTGGACGTCCTTTATTGTGTTGACCCACTGGTTCGGAGTCGAAGACTCTTCGGACTGGAGCGGGCATATATACATATGTGTTATAATAATGATAATATGGGTACTGCAACCTGGGCCTAGCATATACAGCAACCACTCGTGCTGTGTGGGCTATTATTGTCTGTGAGGACCTATAGTTTTATGCCGAGGAACATTTTATGTCGCTAAGAAAACAATGATGAGGTCATTAACATGAACATTCTACAAATCTGACAACAAATTAGTTAAATAAGAAACATAGCTCTTTCAGGTGCTCCTTCTTGCAACGACTTAAGTTGTCAAATAATTTTTTGCACGTAGAATCAGTAATTCCCCAGAGTTAGTCTGTGCAGCAAGCGACTATTTCTAACAAGGTATGGAGCTATGCGGGACTTATTTGGACTCGTTACAATAATGATCTTGTCGTGTCCAGTTTCGCAGTGTTCCTTGGTATTTGAGCTCCTTCAACACACAGCTTACGGATGCCTTTAAACTAGTTGTAAGATGTCTAATGATTTGCTTAGATACATGGCTCTGCATTGCCCACATAGTACCTCTTTTCTAGATGCCATCAGCTCAAAAAGGCTGTTATCGAAAAGAGCACAAACTTCGTCATTCGTTTTTGATTTTTTCTGTACGATATATGATTTCCTGCTGAGCGAAAATCTGGTCTACTGTTGACCTCTCAGAACTGCAAAATTACTAACAGTACTATCAGATTGATTGACAAACAATTACTGATGTAGGGGACAGTCCTTGTGAACGCTGTTAAGAAGTTGGCGTTAGATCAGGTAAGCGAATCGAAGCTTAAGTGCCTAATTGCGTTAATTTCCAATGTCTTCAGTTTTGGAGCTCAGGCTCAGCAGACCCTCATTTATGACTCTCATAGGAGTCATAAACGGGCACTGTGCATTTGGCACGCATGCTCGCAGTATGGGTGTCCCATATAATGACAAATGCAGCAGAAGCTGCATGGATGAAGAGGAGTTAGAAAATATCACCTACTCTGCTCTTGTAGCGCTTTGGTTAGGGGCTTTACACTTAGGGGCCTACTATTTTAATAATCTCGATAAGCTAAACAGCGTCAGCATAGGCCAGCTAAATCGCTTCACTGTAAGCACCAACTGGTTCCGCTGTTAAGAGAAGTCAATCCGCGTGTTATCACAATGGGCCTACTTTGGCTTAAGTGTGACTGTCTTTAGAAGTCAAGTCAGCCACTACAACCTAACCTTACCAGTCGCATAAGCGATATGATGCCCTTAATTTTTTAATTAGCCTTAAATTGTGGATACTTGCTTTTGTATAACGGCCTTAAATCTAAATCAACCCTCCGGCAAGTGACAACATTTCACTGTCAAGTCCTCGAGAATGGCATAACTGGAAGGCCATTGATTCAATATTTCTCGAAGATAGTTGAAACTAAACCTACTTGTCCCCAAATGCTTCTATAGGCAAGCAAGCCATTTCTGCTCTGCAGATCTCTTGAGTTTGAGTTTCTAAAATGTTGACTCTTTTGCTTAATGGACGTCTGTAAATTAATGAATGTCTACCAAACATTCAAAATCTAAGCTCGCCCCAAAATTCGAGACTAAAAACGTTGCGTGCTTGTGAAGCTCTACCTCCTAAGAAACTGAAGGCATTTCTATAATTCTTGTCAAACAGACTGCCTATGTTCTGAACTATAACATAGGCTAGGGCAGACTCGCTTTTAACCCGAAAAATATCGCCACACGAAGGTAAATAAAAAAGCAGATATCGACTTAATTTGTCATTTTGATACATTGACCTGGGTAATTAAGGTCTTTACTCATGTAATCACCGAATTTTTATCAAGTGCCAGCAAAGCCACCGCTGCTTTTCAGCTCATAAATTACAACTGCCATTAACCACGAATCAGTGGCACACAAATAAATCCCCTTCATTGTCTGCCCGTATCATATCCACAAAACAGTCACCTGTGGGAAGGAGTAAGGGATTCCCGTTCAAGCGTCTATTCAACCAATAAATATCAATAACAATAAATAACGTCCATCATTTCGTTGTAATAACCGCATGATTTATTCTCTCTCTTCCAGCACTTAATCCGAACGCGGCACAATTGGATTGGAGCCAGCAAATAAATCCACCCACCCCCACACATCCGAGAGCAGTTCCAAGCATGCACCGCATCCAATGAACCAAGCGAAAGGTGCACGACAACAGCAGACTAGAACCTATGATGAGAGCGCAGTCACACGACACGGCAAGCATCCATAGAATGTACATCTGCTGCTCCAACGAGCTCCCAGCCAGCAGATAGTAGGAATATCGCAACAGTGGAAACAACTACCTGCACTCATCGCCTCCTGCGCCGTCACTGAGCGAGAGCACACAGCAGACAACAACCCATCCAGCCACCACCCACAGCCGAACAATTACCATCCATTAGAGCAACTCTTATGCACATTGTTCCTCCGTCTAAGCTGTTCAAGAGGATCAAGTGCAAAATGAAAACCTACTCAGCAAAGCAGCACCGTAGTTCGTATGTCTTAGCCAGTAGGAAAGCGCACTGTAAATTGTAAATTGTAAATTGTAAGTAATCCCAGCGAGCAGCGAGAGAACTCTGTCGGCTCACGAAGGACTAAGGATCACCTTCGTATTGTACAACCATTGAACCCGGTGGCAAGCGTGAACAGACACACAGACCCATTCACGTTGCAACCACTTAACCGATGATTGACTTCAATTTAACGGGTAACTTTTACCAAAGTGCTGAAACTGAATTTGGTGACGTTGGTAGGTTCATCCTGGGATATGTGGACTCTGTAACGAGTGCGACAGCGGGCACGACGACGACGACGACGACGACCACCAGCACAACGACTACAGCTTCGACGATAGCAGCGAAATTTTTCAACCTGACCTTTGGCAATGGCATCTACACGAGCGGCGGCGACTCGTACAACGAGTCCCAGTACAACGGGTCCAGCGGCCGCGACGACTTTATGTTCAGCGGCGTCGGCGACGACGATCTGGGGCCGACGTGCGAGCACGTCTACAACCCCTCCTCGGACCTCACCAAGCTAGAGTTCTGGGTGTGCGGTGTCATCCTGAACGTGGTCGGCATCCTTGGCATACTTGGCAACATTCTGTCGATGGTAATCCTGTCGCGACCTCAAATGCGTTCTAGCATTAACTACCTTCTGATCGGACTGGCGCGGTGTGACACCGTTCTGATCATCACCTCAATGCTCCTGTTCGGTATCCCCTCGATATACCCCTACACGGGGTACCTCTTCTACTACTACAACTACATCTACCCCAACATCTCGCCGTGCGTCTTTCCCATCGCAATGGCCGCCCAAACGGCCAGCGTCTACATGACGTTCACGGTGACCCTCGAGCGGTACGTGGCCGTGTGTCACCCGCTGAAGGCGAGGGCGCTCTGCACCTATGGCAGGGCGAAGATTTACTTCATCGCCTGCATAGTGTTCGCGGTCCTCTACAACCTGCCGCGTTTCTGGGAGGTGATCGTCGTCACCTACACGCCGAGCGACGACAGCGATGTGATATTCTGCGTGCGCGCCTCGAAGCTCAGGCAGAACCCCGACTACATAAATATCTACATCCACTGGTGCTACCTTGTGGTCATCTACATTATCCCCTTCCTCAACCTGGCCATCCTGAACTGTCTGATCTATCGGCAGATCAAGCTGGCGAATCGCGAGCGGCAGCGTCTGAGCCGCACCGAGAGGCGTGAGATCGGCCTGGCCACCATGCTGCTCTGCGTCGTGGTGGTCTTCTTCCTGCTGAACTTCCTGGCCCTCTACACGAACATCCTCGAGGCCTTCTACGGCATCATCGACGACTACCTGACCAAGATCTCGAACCTCTTGGTCACGATCAACAGCAGTGCCAACTTCATCATCTACGTGATATTCGGCGAGAAGTTCAAACGCATCTTCCTGCTGATATTCTTCAAGCGCCGCCTCAGTCGCGACCAGCCCGACCTCATCCACTACGAGAGCTCGATCTCGAACGGCGATGGGACGAACCGATCGTCGGGACGATTCTCGCGGCACGGCACGCAACGCAGCATGACTCGCAACGGCTCGACGCTGAACAGTGTGCGCCTGTCCACGGGCGCCTCTGGCACGGTCAAGATCAAGCGCAACCGGGCACCGTCACCCGGCCCCTGTGTATACTACCCGGCTCGGGACATTCAGCGCTGTGGCATGAGCACCACCACCACAGTGCTGACCTCGAACACCTCCTTGAACTGTGATTGGGACACGAAGAATGGCCAGATGACATCGGGCTTTTGAGATAGGGCTTCTGTGTACGCACACAATAACGCGTCCACTCTCTGATGCAGATCGGGAGATTTTGATTTAGACACTTTCGGCGGTGACGTCATTGATTTTTGGTTGGATGTGGAGAACTCCTCTGACAGTTATTATTGAGAGCACTTCGGTGTCGGAGTGGCGGGTGGTGCCCAACTGTCTGAGGAGGTTGCTGTGGTTAGAGAGGAGGAGAGGTGGTTAGGGGTTGATGGAGGCGACGGAGTCGTATTAGGAAGGGAAGGTCTTGAGTGTGTTTGTCAGGAGAGTAGGAGTGGGTGTGGTTAAGACGCAGTTTGATTCTTTGCTTAGATATTTTCAGAGAAGTCGATTTGAAGTTTGGACTAGATTCGAGAGACTGTTGGTTCAAATAAGTCGGCTAAAGGAAGTTGATTATATTCAAATTGTGGCAAAACAATAATGCTTGCTTGATGAGAACCCATGCAGCTTGAACAACTGATGACCACAATGACAAGCAGTCCAGTCGCAGGCAACTAAGACCGGGCATACATTTAGCACAGTTGTACCAAATTAGTAACTTTTCTCAACAGAGTGACTGGTTAAAGATTTTGTGTGACAGTTATTCGATTGAATTGAATATTGCGAGACAATTTGAGAATTAATTTCATTAACATTTTAAGAGATTTTGCCAAAATTTGCAAAAAACTGTTTAGTACATTTGTACTAATTCTTAAAATTACGATTAAATTGTGTATGTTAGCGAGCTCTCGAATTCTGCTAACATCTGGTGCGAATGAATATACACAATTCATAATTAGAACTAATTTATACCTCTTTCCACCAAGAGGTAGTATACAATTGTTGCCAACTGTACTAAATTTTGAATATTTCTCATCAACATGAATAGTTGTGGTTATTCATGGGGTCTATGGATAGGATTGAAGTAGTCGTCCTAATTCAGAACCTAATTCAAATAAAGTATAGAGAATTGCCTGTTCAGAATTTGGTACTTCTAGTTGTACTAAACTCTGAAATTGTTTCAAAAGCTTTACTGTGATTAACCACTTTTGGGACCGAATTATTATTCATTGCTTTCAGAATTTGGTACAACTACAAGTAAGCCATGCACATCAGGATTTGGAGCAACTAAGGTGTGTAGTTAAATTTGGCAGTTCATTTGACAGAAATTGGTACAACTAGAGCGTGTTGTTGTGCAAAATTCTGAACATTTCTTATCGTCGGCTTTAGCGTTTTGAAATAGAAGCCTTATTCATTGCGGACATCTATGAATCTATTGGAATAAGCCGTCCCCTTAGCTCACGAAATCCAGAGAGTCTGTGATTTGTTGTACCAACGACTTCAGGAACCACGCTTAGAAACAAAAAAGAAATCGCTTTCTAGCTAATTCTGTAGAGGTTTAAGTTTCCCGAAGTCTCATCTAGAATTCTGACTAACAGTTTGACACAAAGTCTTTGCACTCTGATAGCCAACTGAACATACCAGAATTTCCGGACACGAACTCTTCTGCCCTGTTCAGGCCACATCCGCTCTGTACACTCCCACGTCCTCGTCCTATTTCCCAACAGAGTGTTCAAAGATTCTAACATCAAGTTCCTTAAGCTGACATCTGATCGTCTAAGCCACAAACAAACCAGAAAATCCCCCCTCGGCGGGCACCCAAAACAAATAAACAACATGTTCAGAATCTCGTTCATTAAGACACCACTCGCACCCATCTCCTAATTAAGAATTCCTCTCCACACTTTTATCTTTAATTATGTTACACTGTTGACAAGGAAGGAGGAAGAACAAAGCGAAAAAGAAGACGAAGAAAAAACAAGAAACCCCTCCAATCTTCGAAATTAACCACTTACACCGTCGTTTGCGGAGCCGCACTCCGCGCCAACGGCACCGCACTAATTTGTCGGTCTATTGTGTTTCAATGCGAAGGACATCACAGCTGAAGGATACCCAGGAAAGAAATAAGAAAAATCAATAGATGAGCGAGTGGTCGCCGCCGCCGCCACCAAAGCGTGCTTTGTGATTGCGAAAGTTGAGATCTTTTGTTGCTTGTCGCGCAAAATTAAATCACCCTCACTCGGTGTGGCTCTGGGAGCTTGTGCTTGCCCCAGATCTCTCGAATGGCAATTGTGGGGAATAGCCTTGACACGTAAATAAATTGAGGATTTAATTTCCCATTCCTTGGCTATTCCTGCTGGACGGTACTTGTGCTGACGGAAATCTTCAAAATTATCCGCACGTGGATTAACTTCTTTTCGACACGATGACAGGATTATTCCTCTTTCGCTCTCTCGTTGCTGTTATTTTAATTTGCCTTTCCTTCCTCCCTCTCCTGCATTGACTCTCAAGGATGAGTCTCTCTACGATTAGATCTGCGCCCGACAGTACGCCCGTACACCAACCAACGTCGCCAGAGACAAAGGCAAGCCTTTGGGAGCTTTGTACAATTTCTTGTAAATATCGAAATACACAATAAAACCAAAAAAATAAATCAAAAAAATTATGTAAAAAAAATGCAGAACTACAAGTAAAATTAGGAAAAAAAAAACAGAATAAAAGAAAGAACTAAAGTGAAAATGTGATTTGACGTAGAAAACAAAATAAAAGAAAACAAAATTTCATACATAAATTATTTTTGCATAGAGAAAAACCATGTATAAACTAAAGTAAAATATTTAATAAATATACAAAAACTTCTATCGATACTTTCTAGCTGTAAGGATCTTTAAGATAAGAGTTCACTGAATAAGCTTTAAAGAGGAGACCTATGAATTACTCGTTACCACTTAATTGTTGTTAAATAATTTAAACGAATTTTTTTGTAATTTGAATTTTGCATTGCGGATTTTTTTTTAATTTATGTTCTACTTTACGAAAGGATGTTTGACATTTTTTCTTTGTTAGAAACACATAAGCGCACCTAAGGGGTGAGAAGTTGTCCTTATTTTAGATTTTCTTGTTGACGGAGGAAGTCCGTTTAAAAATGTTATCCAACAATAAATCATTTATGTAAAATAGAGTAAACAAACCTAATAAATGATATTGCCATCGAAATTTTATACATGTTGGGTTTTATTTTGGAGTGGGTGTTGTTTCTTCAACTGTGTCAAATGAGCTTTTTATGTTTCAAGGGGATCTTACTTCGACGCCATTTTGGTTTCGATGACACTTTGTAGTTAGTATTCAACAGGGCATAGACAGTGATCAAATGGAAATCATTATCTAGCTAACAAGGTGTTACTATTGAAATGTATGATACCAAATCCAAAACCAAGAGTCTTCGACTCCTCACCAATGGGACAAGGCAATAGAGGACGTCCACGAAACTTATGACGCACAAGTGGAGAAGGATCCGAACCAACTTGGCGTGTGAAATTCGAGGCAGTTGGCTAAATATCACGCCAGCTGGATTTGCCTCTTGGCTGAGGCATGTCCACCCCGGAATGACTGTAGCACCAGTAGAAGAGGAATAACAGAAACAAAATGATTACAGGTGACGAAGGACATTTGGACTTGGCCGGGTTTGTTAAAAAACACAACAGCCACAATAGTGGCGTCGAAAAATCTCAATTAATACATAACAGAACACTCCGCACCCTTCATGGTGCCCCATTTAGGCCAGTTGTTTTAGAACCTAGAGACAACGTTTTAAAATGTATGGGTGACCGTATTCGGAACATTTTGGGCAAGTTCCTTCGCCTTAGACTGATACAGACACATCACAAAGAACAAGTGTAACGATGCAAATTTGTGAGAAATTCCATCGGCTAGCACATCCAATCCCATGTTTCGGCTACTCTCAATTTCTTCAGATGACTGTACTTCAAGCCAATGGTGAAGAAGCAAAATTCAAACAAAACGTCAGGATAAGGATTTTGTAAAATATGTTCAGATGTCTGCAAAATTGACATGGCACGTCTAATTTTGTTAAGAAATATCGCATTGACATAAAGATGGAAAGCGGCTACTTGTCCACAGGTACTTGTTGTATAAATCGGAAGATTAAAAAAATGCTCGATGTTTGTGATGGTCTAGTTCAAGGACGATTCTTCGAATTTGGAAGAAAGTACGTACAATTCTTTTGATTATGATATTAAGATACGACCGATACCAGACATCATGGTGACACGATTCATGTCCACAGAACTTTAAAGGCGGAAACAAATGGACACAATTTAAAAGAAATCCCTTTTCAACCTTCAACTGCACTTTTTCAAGACCATTAATACGATTAATGAATGCATTGAATCCTTTCATCTTACAGCAATTTGCAATTCAATTCGTCGTTTTCATTCCTCACTGTTTTTTTTTTTATACGAAATTGAAATGTGATGTGAGCTTAAGAAAAAAATCTCTCGAGTGACAAAAATGGGCCCTGAAAGAGGTCAGTGAACACAAAGATGTGTTAGCTTTGACAAGCTGTCCAGCATGCCTTGTCAGGCTTCTTCGACTATTAATATGGGGAACGCGACAGTCCGAGGGCTTAGCTTCTACAGCAACAACTCATGTTGTGTAAATGCCGACTCCGAATGGCCAAGTTTGAGCAGCTTTCTAAACAGTTAAACTCTGTGAATGTCGGTGACTAGAAACAATTGAAGCCGTAATTATGAAAGTTCGAACATTCGGGGATCGACCTAGGCACCCTCAGAGTAGGAGTCGACCCACTACGCCATGGCGACCCACGAATTCTTCGATTACATGATCGGAAAACATTACGAAACAATGGAGTCGTCATTATTGTAGGTAAATGTCACATTTTCTTTTACTCATACCGTGTGGGAGAATGCAACAGAGATCGTCCGCATGTGAGGAGGTGCACACAAGTGCGGTCATCCATCTGGGTTAAGCATTAATTTTTGAGTTTAGATTGTTTAAGTTTTTCGCTTATATTAGCTCCACCATCAATATCCACAGATCGCGATAGCTGAAGAGGCTTGTTGGTCGAGGTCCAGGTCCACCCCGCTCTTTAGCGCCAAATAAAGAAGGAAAGGTCGCCAATTTGTTTCTCCATTTGTGGCGAATAATTATGATCTGTTGTTCTGGGAACTGATAGACGGGACTGGGTGAGAAACACGACAGTACGCGATGAACTTAATGTTGAGCAGCTGCTATTTCGAACGGAAAGGACAATGCTAGGCTTGGACTAGTGGAAGCAATACTCCAATGATAGATCCATAGAAATATTACTTATCAACCACTCTGAGATGATGTTGGAAAAAAGTGTAAGTCCATCAGAATACTCCTTACCAAATACATATATTCTTCTTTCCCTTTGCAACCCTACCCTTCTCGCTTTTCCTATCAATCACTGGTACAAGGATTGGTGACCATACGTATTAGCAAGCCGCTTAGAACATCACCTTCCGTGGTGGCAGTGGTTCCGTCCTATCAACAAATTTAGATCCCAACCTTGGGAAGTAAATATCTCAATCTCTCTCCGAGAAAACGGCAGTCCATCAAGATTCTATTGAAAGTCCGACAATCAGACGCTTGATAGTCCTCTGCGTACAGTCCTAAGAAATGCAAGGAGTGAGATTAGTTGCCTATACATTGTGGACTCTCATTGGGTTTATAGCTGGTCACTGTTTCATTGACGCACACGCCAATCGCTACAGCGACTTTTGCTAAAGTCCAAGGGACTAACGCGTCCTCTCCACACGAAAAGGAAGCCGCGGCAACAAAGACGAACTAAGCAATGCTAATGTCAGTCATCTCAATCGCCTTCCTCTACCTAACCTAACCTACATCAACAATTCAGGAAGATCCTTACTTTAAACCGCAATCCACGGTGAGAAGGCAAAAAGAAAGAAAAAAAAGCTTCAACACATTAAGATGAATCACCGGCACACCTCACACTTGAAACATTTCGTAAGCAAGGATAAGTCGGTTAACAGATACTTTGCAAACTCCTTTTAATCTGAGCCATGAGCACTTGACAGCGCCGAACACGTGTGCCAGTAAATCAAATCGACTTAATTTATGGGAATAATTTAATTTTAACCGAACAAGCGGCAACCTGCAGCACGGCACGCGAGAGACGAGAGAGAGAAAGGTGCGCCGGCAAGACAGATAATCCTCTTTTACTCCGCTACTCGTCTCGAATGTCCCACATGTCAGGCCCAAAAGGAGGTTCTGCCAGTTGGAGAGATTTATTACTTCTTTATGTCAGATTAGGTTAGCTTACTTGATGAATTTGTTACCGTGTTTTTTTTTTTGTTCGTGGAGTCTTGGGGATGGGGTTACACTTGCAAATTAATGGTAATCGTATTTTAAGCAATAATAATTACAGGATCATCCATTTTGTGGGTCTGGTAGTGAATTTTAGTAAAACACAATTTTGATGTAAATTTCCGTCTATATTTTATTTACATATACGTTTTAAATTTTGCCGGTTTGAATGGAGTATGGTAGGTAGGCTCCACCTAAACCCATTAGGGTCCAATGTGCTTTCACTTTAAGACCTTCTAGCCTGGTTCCTCTTTGAAATTACCGCAGCTCTCCCTAATTAAGGGTCTTAAGTTGTTTTAGAATATCCTTTATCTCGACGCTTGTCAATTCTTCGACGTCGTTAAACTTTCTAACAGCTTTCTAGTTTCTGCAGGGACAGGCCAAGTAAAGCAGGGACGTAGCCGAGGTAATGCAGTACTGTTTCCTCCTCCATTTCATTACTATAGCTTCTGGAGAGATCATTGCAGAGCATCACAAGTCGTCTGGCTTGATTGCCTATGAGCCAGTATCGCCTACCAGTTTGCTAATTCGCGTCCTGCCTAACTCTGGGAGGGCCTTATTTCATTTTAGATTCAGTGCGAGGCAGGTCGTTTTCGATCTATTTTCGCCCTTCTACGGTTGATGTTGGTTGTGGCATTTGTCAGTAACAATGATTTTTATTGGGTTTGGTGTCTCCTGAATCTGTGCCAGTGACATTCCTTATTATTTTCTAGGATCTTTCGTTGGTCACAATACCCTTGAGTACAGGGACCCAGCACAGGTTAGGTTTCCATCTGCCCGCTATCTCCTTTAGAGAAATGGTGTTTTCAGAGCCTTGATGGATATCTGTGAATAGGACGATAGATCCCGTTGGTACTTCTGCCTGGAGTACACTGCAATGGTTCGGTGCCCGAGACATCTCTGGTAACCTGGCACATTCACCTGAACTTGTGGATTGATGCGATTCGGCCTTGTCCGTTTAGATTTTCATTGCAGCCGGGTTACGGACCTTGTCTCTGTTCCATTCCTCTCTCGTGGGGATTATGTTTTGTGGTTTATTTTGAAGTCGCCAAAAGACGCCAGATAATCCGATTATTTTGGCATTCCCTTAGAATTATGGCTAAGTATCCATGTGGAGAAGAATGGGGAGCAGTCGCATGTAGTTCTCGGGCAGCTTAAGTCGATATCCTTATTCAGCTTATCTTTATAAGATTCAGTTTGGACTTGAAGTGCAGTAACTAGGACGCAAATCACTGGAATGTTCAATTGTCGGCAAATGCATTTGCAATAAGATGTGATCAGGCGGCAGCCAAATATACGTGTGAAGCAAAAACACACGGTCGCACATTAAAAACAAAAAAGCTATGTTTTCTTTTTGTCTATAGCTCCTCCTATGAGTCCTCATCGTCAAACGGCAAGGGAGAGGAAATTAAGATCCATCAAGTCTTTCACGGATCAGCGAGAAGAAAGAAGCAAAGAAGAAGAGGGATATTTTTTCTCTGGTACTTCGCTCACTGATAAGGATTAAGGCAAGATAGGACCAACACACCAGCTGTATGATGGACAAGGACAATAACATTGACGTTGGTTCCTGTTGCAGCAGTTCTTCAACCTGGACAATGGCCTTAGCGCAATCCAAGTCACATGTATTCTGTGTCTCATGATTAACGAAAAAAGTGTAGTCGGAGTAGTAGATATTGAGATTTCATGTACTGAATGTATGGTATGTAATAGAGGTCTGCAATGAATGTTTTGAAATCAATTTCAAAACATTCGTTTTATTTCGAGTACACTTATTACTATACTCGCAATTTGAATTTGCGAGTTTCCCGAGTGGGTATTTCACCCATTTACAACAAAATATATGAATAGAGTACTCATAAAAAATTGGAGGAAAATTATAACCCTGCCAGAGATTTAGGATTTGATTGAGTGGCTGTTAGAAAACATGTACATGAGGAATATTCTACTCCTTCTTTTCTGTTCGTAAAGCCAGCGAATAGCTCTCTCCGTTAGATGTGTCGTTGCCTTTAAAGCGTCTTGTTTGGCTTGTTCTGTCTACACTCGTAGTCAAACCATGTGTTTTTTTGTTGGGTGTGTCGTAAAATCCAGCATATTAGAGACTCTCAATGCCTGTATATATATATATAATTCAAATTTTTCATAATAATATGGGTGGCGCTACAGCCCATAGAAGGCCAAGGCCTAAAGCAGCCACTCCTGTTGTGCGTACTACTATTCTTTCACGAGTTGAAACTCACTTTTTCTTGACAGTTATATCAACTCTTTGAGAAGTGCTAGTGCCTACAAAGAGGTGGTGCTGTGAAAATTGTTTTTCATACAGGGAATCGAAGCTAGACACCATAGGTTTCAGTGCTCAGTAGTCTTTGTACATACCCACAACGCTGACGCTCGATGACGCTGAAGCATAATTGAGGTTCTATGCTGTTAATGTGCCAAATTATCTCATCCGTTAGCTCTTGAATTGTTGCTGGCTTACCGACGTACACCTTTTCTTTCAAATAACCCCAAAGAAAAAAATCCAACGGTGTCAAATCACATGATCTTGGCGGCCAATTGACATCGCCACCACGTGAGATAACACGGCCATTGAATTTGTCGCGGAAAAGAGCCATTGTTTCGTTAGCTGTGTGGCAAGTGGCACCGTAATGTTGAAACCACATATCGTCCCCATTCACATCTTCCAGTTCGGGCCATAAAAAGTTCGTTATCATTTCACGATAGCGAACACCATTCACAGTAACTGCCTGACCGCCCTCATGTTGGGAAAAAACGGCCCGCCGATGCCGCCAGCCCATAAACCGCACCAAACAGTCACTCTCTGTGGGTGCATTGGTTTTTCGACAATCACTCTTGGATTATTATTCGCCCAAATGCGACAATTCTGCTTATTGACGAATCCACTGAAGTGAAAATGTGTCTCATCACTGAAGATGATTTTCTTTGATTTGCATTTTGATTTTAACGGCCATTTTCATAATAAGCCTGAATAGCTTTAACGCGTTGCTTGATTGTGTATCTTTCCATGGTTCAAATTGAGTTAGTCTGAAATTGAGAAATGTCAAATGAAATGCAGAAAAAAACTTGACGTTTAGGTGTGGTTCACATTCAACATCGGCTCAATTTAAATATTTATTAAATTCGGACGACAAATATGTACATTTTTTTCATTCAATGTACTCGGTGTAGTCAATATATTATTGATTATAAGTAGAGAACTCGTTTTGTTTTCTTCGAGTATCCGAAAAATTAAAGGAAAACAAATATTAATGTTATTGTACTCACATTTAGAGTACTCGCAGTCGAAAATTGAAATGAATATAGTACTCTGAAATACTACACTCGTTCATAGAGAGAAAATGATTGTATTCATGCAGACCTTTAGTATATATATTCATACAATTCCCGATCGTTGACTTAAAAGAGCAATATTTGGGGTAAGTTTTTGTACAGGGAAGAATCCCGAGGAGAAATTTACTGGGATGGCGTTGAGCATTGTATTGTGTTTTTCAGTTGTTTGGAAGTGAAGGAGGAGAAGTTTTCAATATTATTTTCCTCAAAATTCTTAAGAAAGAGGATGTGTATGCAGTTCAACAACTTTTGCAAGAATCTTGAGTTTCAGAAATTAGAAGAATTGCGGTATTTTTTGAAGAAAAATCGCAGTTTAAAATCACTGTGATTAGAAAATCACAGTTGTATTTGTGAATATGAAATCGCAACATAGCTTACATTCTACTTGTAGCATGGTTTTTTTAAAGGCATTTCTACCGAAACTGACCTTTCCACATTGGCATGCGGCAATGAAATGGCCGTTGTTACTGGAGACTTCAGCAAAGCGTTTGCCAGAACTAGCTGCCAAATAATCTACTTCAAACTAGGGGTCATTGGTTTCCCGCACTATATCACTACTGAGTATACTTCAGATTACCAACATCCGACTTCATTACGGTGCGCCAGAAGGCAGTCACATTGTCCTCTGATATTTTAATTAACCATCAACGATCTTAAAATAATCCTATTTTTTGTGTTGTGTACACAGATGATATGAAAATAAGCGGGACAATATTAATCTCGACCGACTCACTTGCACTCCAAAATGATCTTGAATCCTTCGGTAGTTGGCGCGACAACAACTTTTCGAACTAAATGTCACTCGGTTACTGCTTCTCACAATATGATTCACAGCACCCACTCTTCCCTTGGCATCGTAAAACACTGGTGATGGTCCTTCTCGAAGGCGGTCCTTACGTCGACGATCTTCTTGAAAATGTCAGTCGAATTTGGTCAGCATACTACTTCAGTCGCGCAATTCGTAGCTTCTATACGTAAATCTACGTCCAACGTAGATTCTTACGTTTTGCCTCCAGGGGTCTCTTATGCTCTGATTGCATTGTCTTACCACCTTGTAGAGATAAACATGCAAACCCTTAAAAAAGCACCAAGAAGTGGCTGACATCCTCTTTGTGTACCAACTCATAATGGGTACAATCTCTTGAACTGCCCTTCTGGAAAGTAAGTCACACAACTCCAGCCACAGTCACATTAGGTGTCTTTTGCGGCTCCCCCTCAATTGTACCATCCATACCGTCTTATTGAACACTTTCACCAACGACATCCTGATTTTCTGTGGAGTCTGCATTTCGATGATGTATAGGTCTTAAGACGTCTGTGAACAGAGCCTCCAACGAATGACTGAGTCTCGAATAACAATTGTGATTGACGCGAAACTGATTAAAACAGGGATGTCAAATCTGGACCACGAGTTGGGTAACCTCCTACAGAAAGTATCGCAGTACTGTATGCAATAGTTGGAAGATAAGGCGTCTTCTCATTGCCCTTCATGTGGCACCACTATGCATAATAGACATGGTCCTAACCAACAATGTGTAGGAGAAGAAGTTTCATTAGAAAAACCATCCCATTTTCGACCATGTGCTCCTCAACAAGTCCTCTAAGTGCATATCGCAGCTGTGCAGACCCGTGCACATCCCAAGCACTTGAATCACCATCCATTCACCGATCAAATCAAAGTACATGCAATTGGCTCTGTCCATCCATCACTTGCATCATTTTAGGACAATGTCGTCATCGAGACAATGCCCAACTAATCTCCTCAGATGCATACCAGCCCGAGAGCCGCCAGGCCACACAGCCTCTTCCGTAAGCTCACATGATGAATCGCATCGTCGCTTTTGTTCTGGACAAGAATTAATAGCACGCTTCTGTGATCCCGAAATATGAATGGATAACCATTTTTCATTGTTTGAAGCTCGCTGATAGTCACTGTTGGCATGAATATTGGCTCCGTAAACCGATTTGCATCATAAAGACGGTTTTTGCATGGCTGCAGTGCAAGAGAGCATCCGCCGGCGGAGAGGGATACCTAAAAAAGCAATTATTGAGATAAAAGTCTGCAGTTTCGCGCTGTTGTTCGAATGGAATTGCTTTGTGAAGTGGAATGAGTAATCGATTATGTTGCCTCTCGCGTGCTGGTTTGTCTGGTCTGGGGTGTAGCTCCCCGACGAATGCTCAGCATTAACATTCCGTTTCTGTTTGCTTTTGCTCAAACGAAAGTGCTTTCAAAAGGATTCCGCGTGATATTTTGATATTTTATTGTCGCGATGCAAAGTTCAGTGCAGGCGGGGAAATGGTCTCGTCGAAGTGTTCAAGGTCGAGAGAGCGGAAAAGGATTATATTAATAGACAGCGCTTATTTTTTGCAAGTGTTCTTAGTTAATGAGCACATCAAAGGACTGTCCGGCACCTGCTTCCTTAAATTATCTGCGAAGCGTCGAGACCAAATCGATGTCGGAGACGTGATATAAAAATGATTCAACGGACATCAAACACTTGAGGTTTTAAAAAAACACTTTTGATCTGTTTGAGTTGAACAACATCACAACAGATGATGGATACAGTTGGCGGACGATTTAATTGTGGCCACAATTAAGACCTATTGCGGATGATAAAGATTTCGTCAACAACTCTCGGGACTGCGAAGAGTCTTTGGTGACACATGACACTTGTATTCTTTGTGGTCATGGGTTGCATCCATCGACACAGCTGAAACCGATGTGATGTTCCAATTCCACAAGAGCGAGTGTAAGGACACAAGATGTACAGAAATGACTAGATAAAAACAACGAGAGGTATAAAATTGTTTCCGGTTTTAGTTTGAAACTGCATGAATACCCTTATGTATAGATTAAAGCTTCAACCGTCTTTGATAGCAATGCTTCAAGTGATCCGTCCAATTTTTACTCGATCCAATAGGCGACAGTATTCTGGCAATAGCGTCTCGAATGTTGGCCTCGCCCTCTGCCAAAGTGATTGCTTTGTTCTCATAGACTAAGGCCTTGAGAGAAAATAATTGAGTGGTGCCAAATAGCATGATCGGGGCAGCCAATTGATGAATTCCGTGAGATGGCCCAGTAGTCAAATTGTTTCTTTACAACTTTTGCGTTGTTTGCATTATATATTGCGCCATCTTGTTGGAACCACAGCCCTGATATATCAATGTTGTCGATCTCTGGCCACAGAAAAGTAGCAATCTGAATCTGGTTAGTGGCTTAAGATCCAAAAGAGCGTACTCACGTTCAAACTTTAGCACTGTGCAACGAATTGCCTCCACAATGAAGCCATGAAATGGACTGACGAAATTCAGGTGCCGTATTTTTCTACAACTGAGCTGGAATTTCGGTAATATTGTTAAATAATTTCCGCACGTTCGGCAAGTGTGAAACGGTGCATGATGAAATGGTACACCCTACTGAATCTTTTAACAGCTGAACGTCATTGGGAGCATTGTCAACTGATGAAACATACCAATTGGAAAAAACTATCATTGATATCTGGTCACCGTTTACATCATATTCTACTCATTATCATGTTGCTTGACATTATTATTGGCACTATACCTTGCCTCGTGAACTTTTACTATTTAGTTGAGATGGATAAATGATAAATGTGTCGTGTCGGATATGAGGTATTCTGCTTGCGTGAACTGCACTGCCGACTTCGGTAGCACAACATCGTCCATGCACATACTTTCACTGTGTTTGCATATTGAAATGCGTCTACCGGGAGGTGTCTGTTTTGATGACTTGCTTGTGAATCTCTTGCTCTATGCCGATGGGCTAGAAGAAGGAAAACTGAGACATTCCTTTTATTGTTCTGATCTTAAGATAGGCATTGCCAATGCCAGATAACGATTACTATGCCTTACAACCCTTTGAGACGCACCACGGCCGTGTGAGGTTGATGTGACTTGTGAAATTTCACGGAGGTCTGGCATAATGCGGGTACTTGTTTACACTACGGAACCTTCGGAAATCATGTATTTACTAGTCCCACTTAGTAATAATAACATGGGTGGCGCTACGAAAAGTTGCTTGGTCGTTTCGAGGGGAGAGTCTTTCGTATTGTCTAATGTCTTTTATCTCGTATATGTTGTTGGTGTTTGAAGGAGAAGACTGAACGACTAACTGTGTGGAATGAACAGCGACATGGATCTGGTCAATCGAGTTCCAGACAAGATGGGTAGGTCATGTAGTGCGAATGGACATCAATGCTCTGAAAGCCCCGAAAGTCTTTGATTCCAACCCCGCGGGATAACGCTATAAAGAAAGACCACGCCTCCGTTCGCGTACACAGCTGGAAACGAAGCACAATCAGGAGGTCGACCCGGACTGTAGCGCCAATTAAAGTAGAGGAAAAGAACAAGAGTTGCGCTGCAGCCCATAGAGTGCTAGGGCCTAGTTTCTACAGCAACCACTCCTATTGAGAGTGCTATCGTTCTCTCACGAGTCCGAATGGATTTACAGTTTTATGCCAATTTATTGCCGCTCACATCTGATTTTGAACTTTGTTCCTTATTAAGCACAGCGACAGAATCAACATTTCCATGTCACACATTTAAGGAAACTAGCCTCGCCACGTGCTGTTATATATTCTCGTAATAATATAACATAATTGTGTTTTACCAAAGTTGCACATCTACACGAAATTACCTTTCCAATGGTGTAAGTATTATGCCATTCGGTTGAGTAGTACGGCGTACAAGCGTACCACAAAAATCGGCAGCACGTATTTATATTTACAGATTGTTCACTTTCTGTTGACATATTCTTTGTAGATTCTACAGCGACCTTCCTTTGTGCATCGTTTTGGATCGTTTGCTCAACCTTTGGTTAACATTCAGGGTAGCCTTCCCTGTTCGTCTACCTTGTGAACATTTTCCGTCTCTTCCAAAAAACCATTTCCTATGACTATGCCTGCAGTCATCGGTTGCCATTGAACTCAGTGATTCAACAAATTCGGAAGTTCCTTATTCGTCTGTAGGATTCCATGCGTTCACAACTCAACTGGCCTTCCCTTGCCAGACCCATTTCATAACACTGTGTTCACCAACTTCACTCCTGTTCTCCTCCCTACTCTGCCCAGTGCCGAAAAACAAGTGAATTTATTGACTTGCACCGGCATTTCGCCTCGAGCGTCATTGACTACCTCCCCCACAAATCCTCGCAAGTGGGCCTGTCACAAAAACACCGCAATTTGATTTATATTCGTCTGATACAAAAAAAAAGTTATTTATCACTATCGCCCATGAAAACATACTTGCATCAGCAGCAGCGTGGGCATAGTTGAAAAAATGTGCCTTTAATCACCCTCCTTTGCGTGGAATTTCCGGTAATTTCGTCATGTGCTGCACTAATCTAACGTCATCAGTCATCCGATGATCAGAAGAGAAATTTAATCTCCCGCACAATCGCCTGACACCTGATTGATCATCCACTCCGATGCCAGCCCCCATGAGTGGACTGTTCATGTGATAATTGGGAAAGCCCATGCGACTTATCTTGTCGTCAGCAAAACAACAAACACCGATTATAAATGCAAATAAACGTCACGCATCCGTCATCGCATATCCCCTCGACGGTAATTGCTTTCGTCTGGACAACAAGAAAAAAATCAAATTACTGTCACGCATAAACGTTGTCACCGAGCGACGTGTGTAACGTGACATTTACCTTGTGCCGCACGGTTCATGGTCAAAGTTGACATGCGGCGGCAGCTTCTCTTGCATCCCCCACGTTTGAGGAGGGGAGTGCGGCAGCTATACCTCGTGACTTAAGCACAGCGCAACCACGCACAAGTACGAGCAGTCCTCTCAAAGGCAACGTTCTGGAATGGTGGCATCAAGTAAGTCGGTGAATCCCTCGGCAAAGGGCGCACACATGTCGGTCGCACCGTGGACCCGGAACGAGGCTAATCCACGCAAGGGCCGGCCCGTTACGAATGATACGTTAGGTCGTTAATTACACATCTCCCTCCACCGTGTCACTGGGAGACGTCCCTTTCTCAGGTTGATGAAGATGTGGTATTTTTTTGCTTCGCACTAATTACCCTCCGACTGTGGCAGGGAGCGAGCGCTCTTAAATATTTTATTGCAGAGCAAGGCCAAGTGCCGACTGCGAGTGCTAGTGCATGTTGGATATTTAATTAGCTTTGTGCGAGTACGTTTGTCGAGTTCATTAGTGCCGGCGGTGTTAGATACATCAGTCGAATCGAGGATTGCAAGGACTTGCCGGTCCGTGTCCACGTCCTGGGCATGGGGTGGATTATACGAGATGTGGGAGGGCTTCTCCTGAAGACTTGAGTCTGGCGGATTGTGACCCACATCAGACTGAGAGGATCTAATTTTGTGTGTGAGTGGGCAACGAACCTTCGCATTTGAATCAGAAAATGGCTGCACTGTGGTTGACGGACTAATCCACTCTACGGCGGTGTGTGTCGATGTTCAATTGACGATACGATGAACAACTTTCATAATTCCACCTCATTGCAGTCACTGACGATGCGGAACACCAGTGGTTCTTCTACGAACTTGACTCAGGTCCGTAGTGGACTGTAGCGTCACCCACATTGGCCGTCTGTTCAGAATCTGGTACAAATGTCCTGTCTTTTAAGGGTTCTCCACGAAAACCCCGCCAGTCTGAAGCCGGACGTGCTGAGAATTTACCTCTTTTATTGCCGACAGAATGTCACCGTCATCGGGAGGATAAACTCCGTGGAACTCCCATCAATTCCATTCAACTGCAGTCGCGGATAATTTGTCATCTTGTCCGGACATTCACCTCTGCTGCTTGCTCTCCTGCTGCGAAATCTCTGCTCTGGACGACGTTAACTTTTGTGCACTTGCTGCGACACTTCATCGCCATCGCTGGCTTCAAGTACGCCACGGATTGCCCATTCAACACGTTCAATGAGTCCCTCATCTCGCTCCGTCCAGCGTGCAGTTCCTTCGTCGTCCCGCTCAAATGAATGACCGTCATCAACCCAAATCCCGAAAGCATCAAACTCAGTCATTAGCCAGTGCAGAGACAATTGTTCGCTGCTCGCCGCTCCCATCTTCCAATCATCACTCACGTTCGTCGCGCATTCTGCTCCCGAATGATAAATCTCCCTTCAGGTGGAAGGACCCTAATGACCATGAGCGTGGTCCACTGGAAGCCGAATTTCAACAAGTTCCTCAGACCATTCATCACCCCGGCTGACTTCGGAACAGTGCCACTAGATATTTCATTCGACAGGAGCTCCGGAAAAAATGTGCCATCCTCGGTGGTCGCTGCCATCCAGTGCCCAGCGCCACTCGGTTGTCCTTTCTCAACATTCCCAGCACAAGCTTTATGGCAGCCATCATCCATCACCCATCGCCGCTATCGCAAACGCTGAGCTCCGCCGCCGCACGCGTCACCAAATCGAGCCTCCATCATGTGTGCGGCATTGTTCGCTGCCGCGTTTCAATCTTCCGCACACGAAATAAATTTCCAAAAGGACTGCACGAGGAGCGCAAAAGATTATCGAACCACATCCTTGCGAATATTTAATTTTGAATTTGCATTTTAATAGCTGCCTGTCGGTGGGATTATGGTGGGCGGATGGGTCGGGAGGAGCGGAATGCCGACAATGTGTGCTCGGAATACATTAGCAGCCAAGTGACAAACTGTTCGGCGGGAGGCGTGAATCCAGTGGGGCGAGAACATGATTATAATGCGATGTGTAACGTGGCGTCAGAATTATGCTCGAAATGAAATGAGTGGAGTAAGCAATTAGAATTGTGCGGAGCATTGTAACAAAGGATTGTCCCGGGTCGCGGGTGAGGAGGGGGTAAATGCGAACTGAGGCACCGTGTGTGTTGTACGTCTCGTGTCTTACTTAAGTTGAATGACAATGGATTCGTAATGTATTCACTGACGGCTTTGTTGTCTCGCTGCGGACTGGTGGATTGGGGTATGAACGGGAGGCGGTTTCCCTTGCGGGGTTGAATCTGAGGCAAGACAATCTAGGCGCGAGCCATTGCAATGTAAGTCTTTGAGCCTGGGTGCTAATAGATAACGCTGTCGGCTGTGTGCTTGTGTAGATCGAAGAATTTAGTTTTCTTGTGAGGAATTACAAGAATTCGTCCTCCTGATGTGGGACGGTACTAGCTATCGGCTTATGTTAATCATTGAGGCGATGTTGTGGTAATGTTGTCTGAGTCCCAGATTTATGTACACTTCAAGCAGCACAAGTGAGGCAGAACCATTGTGAGTAATTAGCAAAAATTGTTTGGTTAAATTCCATGTGAGAAGTGCTGGAATAAGCGACATTTGGATTCAGACGACGTACACGGCAATTTCACAGGCATGCTTAACGTGGGTCTTTTTCAAGCAAACCTGTCGAGAACAATGGCAGGGATTTACTGAAAGCGTTGCCAGAGGATTACGAAGGATTCGACGAGAATATGTTGAAGCTCATGTTCAGAGGATAGTTTGAGTAAAAAAGAAGGACAATAGTAAGTTTTAAAACGTGGGTAGAGTTGCGCATTGCCTTACGTTCATTCCTACTAGCGGCTCTAACTGGTTTGATGTGACTAGCTAATTAAGTCTTAACTTTTATGTTTCGAATACTACAAGGGTGGCGTAAAATGAATCATCCTATCGGAAGATGTTATAGTTTTTGCAAATGGTGTCGTACGTCAATCATATTTGACATTTGTGAACTAGACAGTCGATTTGGCATGGCATGCGATGTCGTCCGATTTAACCGTCCCAGAATTCTAATTGAAGACGCGGGCTTACGCGAGCAAGCCTCTTACAATTGAGAATATTCGACAGGAATGCGAGCAGTTATCACCGGAAATGTTGCGACGAGTCACTTAAAATGCGATGAAACGCCATTTGGCGTATATTATCTTTTTCACTTAACAGAAAAAATTGTAAAGGTCCAAATAAAAATGACCATCACTCAAAATCGTTGTCATCGATCATAGTAAAAAAGTAATTCAAGAACAAAATTTGTAGTAACCGACGAGTTTAACAATGAAACAATTTACGGTACACTGCGCGGGGATTTGATGAACCAACCCACTCGGCTGCTGGATTAAATCGAATATACAAATAAATTTTTCAAACTATATACTCACAACGCTAATGACCGAAAGAATAAGATCGCGAGTGCAAGCTGCTGAGATGAGATTTCTTCGTGCTGTTGTGGAATTACTCGCCGGGATAGGGTGAGAAACACGGCAGGGCGCGAGGGACTCTACATTGAGCAGCTGCTTCTTCGAACGGAAAGGGCTATGCTTCGGTGGTTTGGTCACATGGCACGAATGTCCCCATCATCACGACTTCCGAGGCAGGCGTTGAATGCGATTCCATCAGGTAGGCGACCGCTTGGCAGACCCAGGACGAGGTGGTTGGACCAAGTCCAAAAACTCGCCAGGTTACGCTTGGGCATAGCTCCTGATGAGTTAGAGTCGATGGCGGAGGATCGAGTTGCCTGGAGATCTCTCGTGCGTGGTTTACCCCCGCGACCACTTTAGTGGATCATACGGGTCAGAAGATGATGATGATGATGATACTCACATCGCCGCCTGAGTACCGCACGCTGTTCGGTAGCAGCTAGTGCTCCAAAATTGGTGGTAGGGTCAGTAACAGCTTCTGTCTGTCTTTCCCTGCGATTTTGTTCAATGAGATTCAAATCAATGTTTCCATATAAATATTATACATCAATCCATGGTTTAAGGACAATAATATGGCCGTGTTCATAAACGTCACACTGCGGCAGCGCTGCAAGATTTGCGTTCATAAATGTAAATAAGCTACATTACCTTTGAATGACAGCAGTCAGTAACTGCGTTCATAAAAGCAATGTGACAGCCAAACTGCGATCAACTTGGCAGTGATTTTTATTTTGTTGCAGGATTGCAGGGAAATATGGCAAACGCAAACACATGAGTAACATTGTGAATTGTATTTCGGATAGCGATAGAACGAAACGTCACAAAACTTTTTGTATAGCCTACTTACGTTGCATTTATGAATACGTTTTTGATAATACTCGCCTGCTGCAAACCTGCGGCAGTGTTTCTGTTCATAAATACATGAGAGAATATTTTGTGCAGTGCAGGGGCAACAATGTTGCAATTATGAAGTAATTATGAAGTCGGCCGGCATATAAAGGGTGGTTAAATTTTAAGGGCCGATGTTGAATGTGAACCACACCTAAACGCCAAGTTTTTTTCTGCATTTCATCTGACATTTCTCAATTTCAGACAAACTCAATTTGAACCATAGAAAGATACACAATCGAGCAACGCGTTAAAGTTATTCAGGCTTATTATGAAAATGGGCGTTCAAATCAAAATGCATATCGTGCACTTCGTGAATTTTTTCGGTCAATTTAATCGTCCAATCCAGCGTACAATCGGAAAAATCGTGCAAAAAGTTGAGCAAACCGGATCTGTAGGAGATGTGAAAACACCAGTGCATGCTCGTACAGCTCGTACTGCAGAAAATGTTGCTGCTGTTCGCGATAGTGTGGCTGAAGAGCCGTCCACCTCAACTCGTCGTCGTGCCCAACAATTGCACCTCTCACGCTCGTCGTTGATGAATATTATGCATAAAGACTTGCATTTACACGCTTACAAGGTGCAACTGACTCAAGAACTAAAGCCTCTTGACCATTTCAAGCCTCGTCAATGGTCAGAATGGTGGCAAGAAATGGCAACAGTGGATGATCAATTTTCGAAGGAAATCATCTTCAGTGATGAGGCACATTTTCACCTCAGTGGATTCGTCAATAAGCAGAACTGCTGCATTTGGGCGAATGATAATCCAAGAGTGATTGTCGAAAAACCAATGCACCCACAGAGAGTGACTGTTTGGTGCGGTTTATGGGCTGGCGGCATCAGCGGGCCGTTTTTTCCAAACATGAGGCCGGCCAGGCAGTTACTGTGAATGGTGTTTGCTATCGTGAAATGATAACGAACTTTTTATGGCCCGAATTGGAAGATATGTGGTTTCAACAGGACGGTCCCACTTGCCACACATCTAACGAAACAATGGCTCTTTTGAGCAATAAATTCAATGGCCGTGTTATCTCACGTGGTGGCGATGTCAATTGGCCGCCTAGATCATATGATTTGACGCCGTTGGATTTTTTTTCTTTGGGGTTATTTGAAAGAAAAGGTGTACGTCGATAATTCGGCACATTAACGGCATAGAACCTCAATTATGCTTCAGCGTCATCGAAAATTTGGACCATCGGATGTCGCCGAGGTCGAGGCGGCTATTTGGCCGATATTTTGTTCCATACATAATTGAACCATACCAATATTATCATAATAAAAAGAATCGACAATAATTTCCTAAATAATTTGTGTTTTATTCAAAATCAACATCGGCCCTATAAACACCCTTTAGTTTGATTGCTTCGAAATCATCGTATTCTGGAATTGCATATTCATAGGTACTGTAAGCAGGGTGGCTTGTCATTATTGGAAATATCCTTGTGCGCAACCTCTCAGGACTAATTAAACCAACCAAGTTCTTTCACCTCGGGCTAAACGCGAACTCCACAAATGACATCTTAGTGGAGAATGGGAATCTGAGCCTTCTGTTCCAAGAAGGAGAGGAAGACCGGACATCTGGTACAATGACCAAATCATCGCGGACGCAAGACAGTTTAGTTTGGGTGACTGGAAGTAGCATGCCCAGGGCCGTCATCCGTGGAAGGCAGCTATTGCTCAGGCTCTGACCCTCCATGGGTTGCAGGCGTGAGAAGGAAATCGGTATGTTCTTTCGTAGTTCAAATATCTCATATTTCTATACTCAATCTTATCTTGCGAACCACTGGACAGACTTTTACAATTTAATCGGTTTATTTGTACGACATCACAAGCTAGGAATAATAACTTTAAGCTACCTCCTTGCTTTGAATACTACAACATATTTGGCTACTTCTAGGCTTTCCCCCGGTGAACCACACGCCTTTTAAGTTCAAACGTAGTAACATTACATTTATGCCCTTGTCATGGCAATTTTGCCGCATTTTCTATTTTTAATAGTACTTGTTATCAGTAGAACTCGGGAAGAGGCACCCTCTTGATGACATCGGAAGGTCAGTGCAGGGATGCTGAACAAAGCTGAACGATTTAAGGCAGTTGTCAGAGGACTTGCGAGGTACCTAATTAATGTTTGCGTTTCTTTACTGGTGCATCGATACTCCCGGACGATAACTAGTTCGACGTCTAACAAAACACTCAAATTACTCAAGTCTAAGTACGTCCATCATATGCTTCCAGTTTTATCCGCATTGTTTCTGGACACATGTCAAATTTGAACCAAGCCTCAAGAAGATGCCTTCTGCTGCTTAATTGGTCCATCCAATCCGATCAAGTGGACTATTTCCCTACAGAAGGCATTGATGGTCTACTTGTCAACGCTTACTCAACATGTCTAGAAGCCCTCCGTCAACCACCGTTGGAGCCATGTTTCATAAATCACACAATCCCTTCCACTACGCACTTTTCGCAAGACCACAGTCCAAGGACAACGACGCCATATTTCGTCTTCACCTCCGACAAGCGGACGTATCTCACCCAACAACCGGAAACATGATAACGAATGTTGTGTCGGGAAATCCCGTGGCGACGTCTAATCCTTTCAGCTTCAGTGTAGTGGTCTATTTTTCGCTCTAATGAAACAATGAACGGATCCATTTCATCGGAAGCAAAATTCATTTGCCCCCACCGCCTGCACGCGGTCCACGCTAAGCCCCGGCACGAATGAACTTTAATGAGGCTCATTAAATTGAATACCTTTTGCGCTGGCAATGATTTCTTTAATTAGAGCAGTTCCACGCGTCCAAGAGGACCAATTAGAGCGGAAATACCAGCGCCATCAAACGCCCCATCCCTCAGAGTGTCGATTGAATGGCAGGCGCTTTAAAAGAAACTCAATTTCTTACGGCAAACAAAGCCTGACATTGGGGACGATTCGCCTAAGAGGATATCGCATCTCATAAGTCACGTCGAAGTTAATTGGCCGCCCTGAGAGCGTCTCATTGACTTCGTTTATTAAGTCATTACAATCCAGGGCGACACATAAATTCTCAATATTCTCGAATCTATGGCTTGATTGTGTCGTGTGTCCTCTCACGTTGCATGCGAAAGCCTTTTTCCTGCTCATGTGTCCGTCCGAACGAGCTAAGCCACTTTGCCTCTGTGGCAGATGGGAAATTGATTTTTCGTCTCCGGCGACGGACAAACGAATAATGGAACCGTCGGCCGGATCAGACACAGAGCCTCTGCACTTTTCGGACGATGCCAGGGGATGGTGGGTGAGTTTTCGTAGAATCTTCAAGAAATGCTCTTGTGGCACGCAATATCTGTTCTGTGGGAGGATGACACACAACTTCATTAGAGGACGCAGGAGCACATCCACTCGGGACGGAATAATGGAGTCACTTCGAATCGATGCGATTATTGGACACAATGGGTCGGTAAATCTTTTCGGGGATTCTTATCTCAGTTCGCTCTTTCATTTCAGAAATTCAATCCGAGCATGACAATGAGTTTCATTTGACTCCTCCGTCTTTAAGTTGGATTTCTCTGATTTCGTGATACGCAGTCGGTGGCCTGAGGAGAGGCCAAACAGAAGGCGCTTCCCAGCGCCCGAGTTAGATAAACAATTGTTTTCCCTTTGTTGTCCACGACGCGGGGGTGGTTAAAAATACATGGAAATCCTGAAATCAACTGGTCTCCTAAGTTTCGCATTGACTTGACTTTTGCTCTGGGCCAAGGTCATCAATTATGGATGTGGCATTTTCTTTTTAGAAAGTCCATTGGTTTTGTTGGGCGGTGCATGAGTTTGAGGCATCCAAGGCAGGGTCGGAAGATGCAGGTTATATATAATCTGAGAGTCTATGGGAGAGCGGATGTCTTATGAATAGAATGGGACCTGATTTGGACCATTGTGGCATTCCGTAATTACTTTCTTTTTCATATCCCTATGTGTCAGACACCCTAACTTGAATTGTTCTATCAGATAGCTTTTGATCCAGTTTGACAGAACTCCTCTCACTCCCCTTCTGCTTACACTTTCCACAAGTTTTTGTGTCAGGGTATTGAATGCTTTAGCAAAATCGATAAATAGAACAACTACGTGATGGTTTTAGTTAAGGCCCGCATTAACCGCATTTGGATGTAACATTCATCGGTGCTCTTTGGCACGCCAAACGACTTACGCATTCAATAATCAAGGTCAGTTGACAACATTTTTGTAAGATTTTGTAAGGATTTCCTTGTAAGACCAGAACTCTTAGCTCGGACATGTTGGCTAAAAGTGTGATAACACGGCAAAAGGTACGAAACGCGAATAAAAAGCTATTGCTTCGCATTCGTTCTCTGTGGGCCGTAGATCGCTGATTTTCGTACATTTTACAGTTGAATAATTTGGAGACGTTGTTGAGGTGTTTGTCTTTCCACGATGATTTGTCGAATTAAGTGAGGTCAGTAACGCGTAATCTAACAAGAAAAATGAGAAGTCTTAATGAATCATCGGTCAGAAGGGATGGCTGAGTAAGTAAGTGTTCGTGATTCGATCCTGGACAAAATAACTTCCATATATGTGATACCACTATTTGGATTCAATGTCAATGTTCAGCACAACTCTCAAGGACGCATGTACTCTAACTTCGCCGTTCGCTTCTGGTTCGTCTCCACTTCTAAGAAAACAACAGCGCTCAAAAGAACATGAGTGGTCTGTGAAAAGACCAGTCCCAAGTTTACATCCCGAACTGAAGCCCCTTCCCACGGAAGAGCATCAATTCCATAAATAGAATACGTAGCAGCGGAAATTGAATCCCCGCGGAATACTAAGAAGGAAGTGGCAGTTATCTCTCGTAAAACAGCGAAATAACTTTTCGAAGATAATTAGAAACGCATTTGCTGGAAATAAATGTGAAGCTTATGCATACTCTGCTGATGTACGCGAAGTTTTATTTTCTCATCAGGAACCCGACTGAATATATCTGACTTCAATTCCATCGTGTCCTCCCCCGAGTCTTAAATTGATTTTAAAGTTCATGAAACTCAATCGGGCCAAGTGGAGGCGAACTTCAATTTTTATTCGTCCTCCTGATTTGCCGTCAAAGTTTGCCTCACCCACGGCCGCTGGAGGTTGGCATTTTTATGCAAATCCAAATGAGAGAGACGCACTGACCTGCAGGGGAGCGAATAGAACATCTGATCTCTGGGCAACCTGATGCGGATGCGGAACTTAAGGATTAAATATTCAACAGTTATGATGGAGTGAAGAACAGCTGCAGGAAGTGGACGGTAATACGAGAAAGTTTTGTCACGAGATAGTTCTGGAGTGGAGGATGTGAAGGAGCCATTGTCCAAGTGAAATTGAAAGGACTGCTTTTTGGGGCCACAGAAGCAGATGGTGTCCTTCGGCTACAGAGAATTTTTGAAATTTGTTTGCGTAATTTTTAGCACGGTGTTGGGAAATTGAGACCGGACAGCGTGGTGGTTTAGCATTCTAGTAATTTTATGTGTAACTTGGGCTTGGACATAGCTTCCGCAATATGTTCGGTGTTCTGTTGTTCCATCCCAAGTGGAGGGGATTCACAAATCTATGCCTTCTCCGAACGGCGAAGAGAAGGAAGCTATTTCTGGACATGTGTATGTTTGGAGCTTTGTCAGTACCTCGAAGGAGGTCGAGAGTCGAGTACACAGCACACTCACCAAAAACCAATCAGTGCTCAATACGAAGCGATATAACTGATGACATAGGCAAAGCTATTCAGTTCGCACGGGTTTTCGTAGAAGCGCACCTTGGGAACTTCTGATACTGTGTGGAACTTTCTGAGTATTATCAATGCATTGTCCGGAATGACATCAACAGAATCTGTATTGCCGGGGTAGGGATACAAAGCGTCCCACATTTTCCTTTTTGCATTTTCGCCCGTCTCCGGCCGGTATTTCTCGGATTCTACTTCGACACTTCGACGATCCCAACAACTCCTCCAAATGGTCCATTACCACTGTACAGTGGTAAAATCCCAGATTATTCCATCGCGCCTCTACAATGAACTAAGTCAGGTCTAAAAGCACTCCCCTTCAGCCACGGCAACCCACCCACCCACCTAAACTTTTTGAATTTCCATAAGCATAAACAAGGACATACACAAGTGAGAGACGCTGTCTCTGTCCGCCTGCCCTCGAACCGAATGACCTTGTTTACCATCAACAAAATAAATCACACATCGATGGAAAAATTCGAAGAATTCCCCATAACCCAGAACAATTGCTTTCGTTTGCATCGTCCCCAACACAACGAGGCAAGTTTAAATCGATGAGGGATAAGCATGTTTTCCTCAAAGGACGAAATCAGACAAAACAATATTGAAATGCGTCACAACTCACCAGCCACTCGCCAAAATGACGCGTAAATTTCATTCAAGTATTTCATAACTTTATTATTAGACACTTTGGCTACGTGACATTTGACTGAACTGTCACCAGTTTACGGTGGCCATGTGCGTTCGCAGCCAAACGAAATCCACTGAATATTGAATGAAGGCTGAGGCATCCATGAGAATGGTGATAAAATCCCATGAAGCACTTTGCTAGTGGCGTGAGGCGTCCGTTGCCTTGCATTCGTGCCGGGGACGTAGGTGTTTAATATAATTGAAGCAATATCTATTCGGTGGCGTATACGTAATGTTTCTTATTTTTTGTTTGTTTTGATTGTCATTTCACTTGAAGAAGCCATTCCAACTTCGAGGCGAATTTTTAATGCGTACATCCATAAAATTCCCATAAATCGTTAAGGTAATATAATTAGATAGCCTTGAACTGCTGCAGGTTCAGCCAAACAAGCTGACACTTTTAATGAGGAAAATTTCGTCGGCGCCAGAATGTCCTTTCTTGGATATGATGTTCAATATCAATCCGGCAGATGTTTCTGGAAGGAAGCACGAAATGTCAAGGACACTACATCCAAGGGATGCTTTAGAGGAAGCTAACAGAAGTCAACAACTTTATGGCATTCAGGGCTAGCAGTTTTCATTACATCATCATGACCTTGTAGACACACTCAGGAAAGCTTGACAGTCATCCAAAAGTCCATCCACAGACGAGTGACTGGATGCGGGTTCAAATGCGTGAGAGTTCGTCGACCGAATTCAATGACGCGGAACGAGTGGTTACTGGCCATTGAATGGAAATGTTGGATAATGCGAGGCAATCGGGTTTGCATTTTTTTAAGGGCCATTAGAGTGCGAAAAATACGAAGTGAGGGTAGTCGAAAGGAGGCATTTAAAGTTTAGGTCATTTTAAAAATGTCTCTGTTGCTGCTACTGCTGTTTTTTGCTGCTGCTGTTGTTGTTGCTGCTGTTGTTGCTGTTGTTGCTGTTGTTGCTGTTGTTGCTGTTGTTGCTGTTGTTGCTGTTGTTGCTGTTGTTGCTGTTGCTGCTGTTGTTGCTGTTGTTGCTATTGCTGCTGTTGTTGTTGGCTGTTGATGTTGCTAGAATTCAGTTTGTGTGTACTCAATTCTCTTCATAATTAATTTTGTGTTTATTAAGTGCCTTTCAAAAGACTACACGTCGCCTGAGTTCACAGCCAAGGGCAAACTCAATGAATGCTAGACTTAAGTCGCTTGAACTTACAGGTGAATAATTGACTTCGTGGCTCCTAACGAACAAATCCCTTCAAAGACTCCCTAAGTAGTAAAGACCTCCCTCGACTATAACCAACGGACGACTTGTTGAAAAAACCTCTCTTCCACCGAGCACATGCATAAAATCTAATTACTTTGAAAAATCGCCATGGTTTCCCGGAAAAAAAATAGGATCGCCTCCACTCCTCGCTCCACCGTTACCCACATTTGCCAGTGCCCAACCAAGAGTGACTGAAAAAATACAAAGAGGACCAACCGTGAAAGGGCTTAAATGTGCAGTTTAGACAAAGAAAAAAAGTTTGAAGTGAACAATCCCCCAGCCACGAGCACCCACATCGACGCCCATGCTGTAAGAAATACAGCTCGTTGTGGTTGCGAGAAGAATCCGTGGGAACGTGGCCGGTGTGGTGGGCGCCCATGCACAACCGTATGCACGCCTTAGTGGTTGTAATCAGCATGAAACGACATCGCTCTGTGACTAAATGGGAAGTGACATGGAAGCTGCGTGCATCAGCAATTAGGACTCGTTACCGCACACGTTTGCAACTCTGTGGCCCTTGGCTACCCTTCCGTCGCTTGGCTTGCTTTGTGTTGGTTCACTGTGAGTGACACAAGGGCATTTAATTCACTTTTGCACTAAGGGTCGTACCGCGTTATGACTGCACTAAATCATCCTTCAACTTACCTGATTCTCAGAATGACCGTACTTTCGATGGAGTCTCGAGTACGTTATCTTGTTATCCCATCCCTTCGAGTTCGGAGTTTGCACCCTAATTGAAAATACCCAGTGTCCCTTGCCTTCCAGTGGAATCAGCAATTTGGGATACACAAATTTGTGAACTCATAAAAACTCTTCCCTACGCTGACGCCGCCGCTGCTTCCTGCTCAAAGAGCCCGTCTTAAAATCTTCGAGTTTACGGCTTTGGAGGGCAATTTTATGAGACATAAATCTCACTATTAAGCCCACGTCCTTATAGCACACAAGTCTCATACATAACGGATTTTCAGTCGCAATTGATGACACACAGGGGTCCACAGTCAGCCGCGAGAGCGAAGCTGGCGTCAGGGTGTTGGCCGGCGAATGTATGTAGGTCATCGACGATGGCGCACGACCGTCATCCCTTATTGCTTTCGATGTTGATATATTGGTGGCTGCTCGTTTTTGGCGTGGATATGATTACTTGATTCCTGTTCCTTATCGGGCAGTGCTTAACGAAGGACCCTTCGCAGAGGAAGTGTGTCACAGGTTGCAGTACCTTCGTACCGTCGTACCTTATGTATTCTGTTCTGGTATTGTTCTTCTTGGGAGAGGATTTGGATTGTTTTTTGTTGTCTCATTGTTGGTTGGATTTACTGTTGGCGACGCTGGGACTTCCGGTTTAACTGTGCGGTCATCAAATTGGCAGAAGGGGAAGGAAAGGAGGATGGGGATGCTGATGCAAAATGTGGTGACGCTGAGTGGAAGTTGTTTGTTGGAAGAACTGATAATTTATATGAGCGGTTTATTGGTGACCCAGTTCAAAGGAAAGCATATTTAATGCGCAGAGAAAGAGAAAGTCTTTGACCGCCTCTGAGCCACAGTCTACGAGCTGTACCATGAGGAACGAGCACATGGACACCAATGCTTCAGCTAAGAGAGTTTTCACATCCGAGCATCCTGCTTCGAGAAGGAGAGGAAGGCCAAAACTCCGGTATAAGGACCAAGTCATCGCGGATGCAAAACAGCTTAATGACTAGAAGCAGCGTGCCCAGAACCGTCATCGATGGCAGTCAGCAACTTTTGAGGCTCACACTCTCTATTTCGTGGACACCAGTTAACCCTTGAGTTACCTCAGATTTACGGTCCAGTTTCCTCCCGAAGTTGGTAGCACTTCGACTTTGCCAAGGTATGTTCGTTGTCCGGATGACATGCGGATTCTTGCAATCCGTCTTTGTGAATCTTACGCTTTCGATTTTCTTAATCCTTCTCTTTCGAAGGAGTGACTTATAAGAAAACAAAATCCAAAGGGCAGTCCTTTTCAGTCCTCCTCCTTGACCAACAAGTGAAGCAAAACGATTGTTCGCATATCCTTTTGACGGCAGTAAGTTCCTGTGGATCCTCTTTTCAAATGCACTGAATTAAATGCATTTCCGTAATGATATGGATATTGGCTTAGCTACAGAAGCAAATCCGGCCAGTCAAAGGAAATGAATCCCCTTCACATTGACTGTGTCCTTCCACACGGCTCGACTGCGAGGATGTTGAATTGTTCTCCACGCGCAAAGGACGAAGGTATTTGTCAAAGCACTCACAGAGTAAGAGCCATCCCTACCCCCAAACAAACTAGCATTTCCTTAAAAGGTCACACGGCCCTTCATTCCACATCGCATTGCACTTCCGAGATCCCAGCACCGCCCAACATCCACCACTCACAACGAAGTCCCACAATGAATAGCACAGCCCACACTAAAAGCTTAATCCATTTGGTTCCGAACAAATCACTGGCTATTCATCGTCCTCCATGTGGTGCGTTGCGGAGTTGCGAGAAGGAAATAAATAAATGAACACCCATTCCATCAAATGGCTACAAACTACTGAGCAATTGAAAAGTTTTTGCTGTTCCTTTTCGCCTGCCTTGTATTCTTTCCTGTGTCCAAGCCATGAGATGAAGTACGGTACATTATCAAGGATAAAGTTCCTGTTGCTCCACGGGGAAGATTGCTAATTACTTATAAACTTTTTCCATTTTGCGAACTGGGCTAGCTGGCAGAGGCGAGCGTGTGCATCGGCTAGCGGGTGGATGTCTGCGCAAATGGGTTGTGTTAATTTTTAATGGAACTCACAAGTGGATTGTTTGCGAGTAGTTTGCGAATTGAAACCAGATCCCATGAATAAAATATGGCCTTCTCAAGTTCCGAGGGAATTATTAGAACTAAGAGGTTTAAAGGGATTATCAGCCGGAATCTGATAGTCCTTCTGATAGTGTGCGACTTGTGATTGGTTGGTAAATGTGGGGAGGAGTGCTGATTTGATGCCACCAGACTCTTGTATGGGAGCAAAACTACATTCAATCGCCAAAATGTTAGTCACCGAAGTCGATATGTGGCAAGACCGCCGAAACTCATTAAGAGATTCCTCCACCAACCCGGCATCAATCCGCATCCCAATGGTCCGCTCTTACTGGACACTCTTTGTCAATATTGATGGCACCTCGCTGACACACACAGCTTCTCCAATCCTAAAACGTCCAAGCTAAATATTATCTAATGATGAGAGTAGTTGACTTAGACTTCGCCTGTGTAAGGTACCGGCCTACAGTGGGATTCCAGGAAATTGTGAAGCCAAACTTGCCAGCCAACCGTTCCACCATTCCGCCTCCGACATAGGTATATCCCGTGCTACTTGTAGATCACGAGTTAAGGAGTTTGCAACCCAACTCGCGGACACTACATTGGAAGCGTGCAGTAGTTCATAAATAGTCTGGCCCAAGCTAGATCCCAAGAGTTCTGTAAAACACTTTTCACAGATATATGGTTAGTAAAATAAGACGCATCTTGATAGACGAACATGATAGAAGAATTAACGTGCCCTTCCATGTCTTCTGTAGAAGCTGCCGTGATGAGGAGGAAGCAGAAACAATCATCTCACGCGAACAAAAATGTTGTGATACCTCAGAGCCTCCTTCTATGATGGCCTAAACGAGATTAGGGACTCGTCTATAAATTGTGTAAAATCTCCAGCTGACTGCCAGAATATTGAAAGTTATATCAACTTTCAAATCTACCAGCGTGGCAGCATAATGGACCCTCAGTAGTGACTGGTCTATGGTACTTGCATACTGCCTATCATATGTAGAGCTGCAACAGAGCGCAGTATGCGGATCTAATTTTGATAAATTTTATCCGATTCTCAATAAATTCATACGGGCCAACTTCATAAGAACATTGCTTAACATACAACTCATCGAAATGACATCGTTCATATTGAATAAATTCGAGCCGAATTTAAAGTAGTGATAATCAATGTAAGGACATTCAGTCCACAGATCTTCTAATTGACATCAAAATTTGAGGCTAGCTGAAGTGCTGTAAGAGGGAGTCTAAGGGAACCCCTTTGCTGGAGGTATATGTTCTTCAACTTGGTCGTTTGAAAAACGAAGAAACTCGAAAGAGACCAATGACACAATTCGAGTGATTTCTGCAGAAGCTAAGTACAGATCCATCTAGTACTGCAGGGCAATCCATCTGCGACTGGATCAATACGATGAACAAATTTTTTGAGAAATTAGAAGGCAAACTGGCCTTTGACTTCAAAAATGTTTTTGGAAGTTTTAGTCTCAAAATTACTTACGCCCCTACATTAAGCTTCTTTTCCGAAGTTATGATATGGAGCATAGACCCCGACTTGGAAAAGAATGATTAAAAGTCCCCGCTCGCATAAAATTGTTCTGTCAGCCGGTTGATCAGGATATGTCTAGCTCCCTAGCCGAGCTCCCTTCATATGGAATAAAATAGGTCCTAATACAGACTCTTGAGGTACCTATGGATTAAGGCTTAAAACGTTGCTTCCCATTCAATCAATAGTTGCAAAATTTATCAAAGTCAACATTCGCTTATGCCAGCATATTTTAGAGAACGAAGAATATCCCCACATCCTTCATATAAATGGGAGGCTTACATTTTGTATTCAACATTGAAAGTGCCATGAATTCTGCTGAGACTCCATAGGACACACTGGCACTCCACGATGAAGTATTATCATCAATTTTAATTCCCGACAAGTGTTTGTGCGGAGCGATTTTTGTTCCTCCGCCCACGGAAAAAAAGTTATGGAAGAGAATCCTCCTTCGGATCATCGGGCGGAAGTACAAACACCCACGACACGAAAATAAAAATGACAACGATTTGCGAGTTCCTGGAATGTTAGAACACTATACACTCCGGGGGCGGCAAGGCGGATATTCCTGCGATCCAGGAAATAAGCTGGATAGGACAAGGGATGATGAGAAAGAAAGAATATACTACAACTGTCACAAAATGATGCACATATTGGAATGATGATTCGTTGTGGGAAAGCGGTTAAGGTCGAAGCGACTTTAAGCCGATAAGTGATCATTTGACTGTGAAATGCATCTGTCCAGCGTACTATGTCAAAATCGTGCTCGGAGACTTCAATGCCAAGATCGGTAAGGAAAACATGTTAAGTGGAGTGATCGGAAAGCCATGACAGGACAACAGATAATGGCTTCCGACACACTGACTTTGCGTCAGGACGTAATATGGTCATAATCAGCCCGAGGGTCCCTGGCGAAAATGTTCACAAAACAACTCTCTCGATCTCTGGATAGTTGAACCGCCAACTAATTCGACATGTCCTCATTGAAGGAAGTTATGTGAACATTCAGGGAAGCAAATATCGACTCTGACCACTTGCTCATAGCAGAACGATTCATAGCTGGTATATAAGACAAATTGCCATGGCCGGTCACTATCAAAGCGAAACAATTAATGCAAGTGTTATGGGAAATCAGAACTCTGCCATCAGAGCTGCAGCACTATTGGAACAGTCTCAAAAATACTTTAATTGCTGTTGAGGACATCAGGGTCTCTAGATGGGTAGGAACCACCAAACAACACAAGTTTGATTTATACAGACTTTCAAACGCTTCAGAGTCCGCTTTTGTTGCCGTGCTGTACTGCAGGACATTCGAAATACGTACAGTTTTCGATTGGTATCGCCGCGCTGGCTCCGAGACATATCTATGAACAGAAAAAAGTAAGAAGACATTAGAGGCCATTGAAAGTCTTTCAAAACCTCACTCTCGCTGTCACATGGCACATGTTCATGTTATGACCCTGGAAAGCTTATGTATTACAACGTCTACTTTTGATGAAGTGCCTAGTGAAGTACTTAAATTCAGCGTCACCACCGATTTGATGTAAAAACCCAAGGAACTGTATACTTCATCAAACATTTTAATTAAAGCTTCAGCCCAATTGTCTGATTCAATTTCTTACAAAACGTGTGTCAAAGCCGGCAACATTATTGCAATCGATGAACAGATGTTCCTCTGAGAAGCCGCAGAATGGAAAATTAATTTCTCCTGTTCGTCGTCGCGTCAAGCATACACACCGGACACCATGCCAGAGGGAGGCATGTCGTCGCTACAGATCCTGACATCGTATGTGTTTCACCGAAAAAACCGGAACAGGAAGGGGTGACGGTCTCATACAGCCACGTGGCACGTAGTCAACGATCCGATCGTATCTCCCCGAACATCTGGCTCATGCGACGTATTGTGCGGCTGTATCCAGGGGCTGGGCATCCACGCCATGCACCAAGAGGCATCTGATGGAAGTGCTACATGCCTGCTCGCAAGTGAAAGAAGTTTTCCTCACCGGAATGTCCTACCCGCAGGCATGCGGTTCTTTTTTACGACAACGTCAGTCGATTATCGCATGCGAGAGCGAACAAGAATTCACCAGAGGCGGAAAATATTTCATCTCGTATAATTCCAGTTTGAAGTCAGCACAAAAAAGGTCGCATGGAGCCACTGAGGGAGAATTATGAAAGGAAACGATTGAGAGTAGGAGCGGAGGGTACCGACACACGCCTCGACTGCACAAGATGTCGAAGGAGGGTGGCATTGGCGGACTTTTTATTTTATCCCTCGAGAGGAAAGGGATGTAATAGACGGCTCTTCTTTAAGCAACCTCTACTCGATGTGCAGTTCCAGTTGTTTCCGTGGCATTCCAAACTCCTTAATTCGCAAATGAACACGAATCGTGACAACCAGCAGCAACCGTCATAACCCACATAACTCCTCTGGCCGCTGCTCTCGAGAAGGAGGGAAATATTTCAAGAGAATTTATTTCGGTTGCGTATACGCAACATTTTTTGCTTTACAAAGTAAAACTCAATTTTAACTCTTCCCAGACTGCGGCTTAACCCCCTCAGATGGTAATCTCATTCTGCCTTAACTTCACACGGCACCATGCCTCGTCAGAAGTTAAGTGAAAAAAAGGGTCTCACGACCCGGGATGGATTAAATTCCACGAACAATGAATTCACCGGTCGTGGTTGAGTAACTTTATGGCATAAGTTTATTAATTGATTAGGACACTTGGTGGCTTACAGCAAGCCTTTCATGGGGATGGCTCCTCCCTTGTTAGGACAGTGGGAAAAAATGTGTTCGTTTCCAGAAACAAATTAGGTTTAATTTTGTCCGCTCTTGGGTTGGGTGGAATAAATCAAGGCAAGTGCGGGATGTAGGAAATAAGTATTTCCGGAAGCGGTATAAGTGGTGGAACGTCGGAGGGAATTGGAAACTTCTTGGGATTCACGGGGAGTAGGTCGCCGCGTTAAGTTAATAACTTTCGATGATTGTTTTGAATGAGATCAGTTTTTGTGTGTGTGGATGTTCAAAAAATTATTGACATTTTCAAACAATACTCATGGTGAATCGAGTTTTAATAGAGGGGGTCCTTTTTTACACCGACCGGACGGAGCCTTTGTTGAGTTAAATAAGACTGAGTGCTTCGATCAAACAGAAATATAAGAGCACTGAAGGACTCCCTTCATATTTTGCTCATCAGCAGGATATGTGTCCATAGAAGCCAGGCCTACTTTCAGCTTGCATTGCAGCGCCACGATATGCTATAAATGTTACAAAAGAGAATACTTGGATGTTTGTGGAGCTCTTTCTCCTAAACCATTGCAAAGTATTGCAGACGAAACTTGGTTGATTGATGGGTTATGATCATGATGAAGACAGAGGCTACTAAAAATCTCAATATCCTTTTCGCAGTTCACTCAAATCATCATCGGCGATATGTTGTCGATTTTCAAAGAAATAATGTTAGATTTCGAATCTGAAGCATGCTTACTTTAAAGCTTAAGCCAGCAAATCTTGGAGGGTTTGAGACTGAACTCAAGTTACCTTCCATCCTTGACGGTCATGGGCACGTTGCCTTAACTCATTAGGAGTTGTCTTGAATCAACGATAAGTTGGCCATTACACCCTAGGCTCGGTTTTCCTCTTCTTCTTGAAACTGATATTGCTGATCATTAGCTGGATGTGGCCGAGCGGACTCGAAGTATATTCGCATACCGGACTATATCCACGTCTTTGAAAAGTTCATACAGTTGGCGGCTGTGTCTTCCCTTCCATTCAGTTCACTCCCAAAAGCACTAGAAATCAGCTACATAACAGTATTGGAAGATTAAGAGTTGGTGTTGTTATTGTTACCAAACTAACGTAGAAATAGTTGCCGAAGGTTATTCTGCACTTGTTGTCCAAAATGATTTCATTTGTGTACTTTCCCTCATGTAGACAACCTCCTTATCTAGCTCAAAACTGTACCTCTCGGTCGTAAGATTATATCCCGGATGCTGTGCGAATGATCGATTTTGTTTTGATTGATGATATTTTTCTTGATCTGCATTGTTTGATATATCAATTCATCAATGACTATGAAACATGTACCACGGCACGTCACAAAGGCACGACTATATGTCATGTCATGTCATCTGCCTCAACCAAGAATGGGCATGATTTGTAAATGATAGTGCCTTCCGTGTTGAGAGGTGCCGATTGGTCTGTATTCTCCATTATTGCATTGAAGAAATCACACGACACGATCCCAAATTCGACCATCGCATCAAATGATCCTTGCGATGCGGCCGAAATGGGCTTAGGGGTGAATGAGGGCAAAACCAAGTATAGGTTGTCTTCAGGGAACGACTTGACCACAACGTGACCATTCCAGATATACTTTAGTCGTAGTCTTCGCTACGCGAACTGAAAAGTAAACAGTACAAATACCACCAGCGTCGAAATTAAAAGCAGAATAACTTTTGCCAATCGCTGATTCTTAGAGCCCACAGGAAATTGAGTGGTAGAGCCCTTTCTCGAAGGACCACGCTGACATCACATAACAACTTGATCATCCATGTGCTGCTCTATGCCATGGAACAATGACAATCTCAAGACCAAAAGGAGCCCTTGGTATTTTCCAGAGAAAGGTTCTGCGTTCAATCTTTGGTCATATTTGCCTTGATGGCACTTTCAGAAGAAGACTTAACCACGGACTGTACGGACGCCTGTACAGCGACATGAGTCGAGCCAAGCGTCTGAGGATTCAATGGTTCAGATGGCTGGGCGATGTAGAGCGTAGGGATAACGCAGCTCCGGCCCGAAGAGTTTTCGACTCCGAACTAGTGGGACAATGCACCAAAAGACGCCCGCGTCTAAGGTGACGCACTCAACTAGGGAAACCAACTTGCCGTGCGAAATTGGAGGCAGCTGGCTAAAGATTGTGCTAGCTGGACAAACTTGTTGACTGAGGTCCAGCTCCACTGCAGCGCCACCAGAAGTAGTGTCGAGTTGAAACTCGCTAGTCCTCTCAAGAATTTGTCTAAGTGTGAATATTCGATACAAAGTAGCTTTGACGAAAACGGATCCGAACCAGTAGGTGGCCATTAGCACAAAAGGTTTTAGAAGTTCACACAGAATGCTGGACAGGATCTTATAAGCGACATTGATCACAGACATACCTCTATAGTTGTTGCAAGGGTAGCCGTTTTTGTGGATGGAACATATGAAGCATGCTTTGCATGCTTTTGTCATATTTAATTCTGTATATGGCCTGACTGACTGCATGCATACTAGAACATCGTCTATTAGAACATTTGGACAGCTCTGATGGCAAGACATCTCTTGTTCTTTCATGTCCTTCAAATTTTTGATCGCTACGCCGTCATCTTTAATGCTAGGCGGGAAAGACTACTATATCGGCTTGCGTTTCGCCTGGACCAGATTTTCATCGTTTCCTATTACTGCCTCATGGTCATGCTCGCTGTTGAGGAGCTGCAGCTGGGAGTACTATTCTCTGTGAGTCAATAACCCTGTTACTCTTTCATCTTCGAAGAGGCTGGATGGCTTTCATTAAACTTTCCCTCTTATTTTTTACTTTCTTCTAAAACAATTTGCACTCGAGCAATTCTTTCCCGCTAAATGCATGATACTTGGCAATCCACGATGCGAAAATGCGAAGTAAATTGTGTCAAATCTTTATTGCAAATCAGCTGTACATAAATACACATTAATTGATTGGCCACAAGCAAAAAAATGAAAAGGTACTTAATAGCCATCATAAACTTCGTAGATTTCATCTGCACGCCGCCGCAGACGCCACGACGTTTCCTATCCACTATTCCGATGTGTTTATTCCGACAAATATTCCATTTCCTTGTCACGGCTTCTCCAAAGGGTTTCCTTAGCCGACATCAAAAACTCCAACTCATATAGAGAGACAGAGAGAGAGAGAGAGAGTGGGCGTGTGTGGAGGTCTAGAAAATATTTGAGCCAAGAGTTATGGCCTCGAGAATAAATGAGAGAATCACGCACACACACAGCTGTCGTTCGCAGTTCAGTCGATAAATTTTGCTGGAATAATTTTCAACTTTATATTCCGCGCCAACAATTCCACGCAGATATCCGGAAATACCTCCTTTTTGCCCATGACTCGTATCGTACAATATTTTTTTTTGCTCTGCTCTTTCGTTCCTTCATAACGTGATTTCTAGGATTGTGAATGGTTATCGCTCGAATTGGTTCTACTCACGAAACTTGGAATAAGCGAGGGGAGCGAGGTCGGCCGTTGGTAGACCGTCGACGCCGGTTCATCGAATTTAACAGAACCGTCTTAGCAACAGTAACATGGGTATTACAAGGGGAAGCACTCATTCAGTTCGACTGAAGGGCGAATCACATGCTCCGGGTGGATAACTAGTGTCGAAGTGTGTTGAAGGATGAATGAATGGCTGATTTGATTAAGTGCCGACTTGACCATGAAACCGAACATGGGACCTAATTGCGAGATCGTTGAAGAGAAGGATACTTCAGCAAAACAAGGAATGTGGATGGGAATAATGGACCTGGCTTTAAACCGCACGGACATCCGGGCGCCTGCCTAGATTTGCTGACAACACGATTGAATCTCTCGGCTGACGTCCGCAGAGAGACTGGAAGAGAGCCCCTTGATTATCTGCAAGTTCTCATGGAAATTTACACATCCTGCCATCCATACATCCACTTCCACTCGATTGTGCAGACGGACAACAGCTTTACATTTTCATAGCACTGCATCCGTTCGAGATCAGGAGAATGAAGAGCACTCCTCCGGCTTGTTGCTCCAGCACTTCTCAGTTTATTGATTTAGTTTTAAGAGCATCAGTATTTCACTGAATATCTCCGATCTCCAGTTTCACTTAAAGTGCACCTCAAGTGTGTTAAATTACTCGCACTCCACCTGCTGCACCTGCCGCAGTGCTTGCTGTTTGCGTTCCCCAGATATCTCCGACTTCAGTGGGTTGTCATGAAATTCAAATTCAATGTAAATTTCCCAGACGTGATAACGAAGTACATGTAAGCTGCTACCTCATATTTGTCATGGATTATGCGAAGTAAAAGCCACTTAACAGTTCTGAAAGGGTTCGCCATGCCCGTCGTGGTGTGCCAGGTGGGGGCATTATGCCGCAGGCATCCTCCATATGCTGCCAACGAGAGCACTGTAGTTGCGTACGTATTTTCGGCACTCCTCGTGTATTCATGCAGCGATGACGTCTACTTGAGTCGGTTTCCCTGGCACTGATGAATATGAGTCTGGAGCATAAAGTGCAGAATTGGGTTTCTCTGCGAGCATTGTTGGCTCGGTGAAAGGATGTATTGAATGATGCCATAGATCTGATTGAGGTCTCATGGTTGTGTTGTGTGGAAATTGATTGTGCCCTCACAAAGGCTTATTTTTATCACACAAAATGCTTTTGATTGAGCAACAAGGTATCGTTTCGGTGGCGGAGGAAACATGACTTTGATCACTTTTTAGAGAGGTTTTGTAGTTGGGCTAAAGTTCAAGACCGACCCGCCACGTCAGCTGCGAAAGTGCTTAGGAAAGGAAATACCTTTGCGTTGGGTATGTCCTCTTTAAGCACACTTTACTTAATAATCCGAGATAATGATTGTCCCTCATCCAACCGTTGATGCCGTGTTTTGTTACCCTGGCTAGTGTTTCCTATTTTGAAAAGGAGTATACTGTCCAGACGGAGGACATTTAGGCACGTAACTACATAAGCCATATCGGAAATGCAGCAAGTATTTCACAAGATGTGAAATAATGTTTACCGACTGTGGGATTTTCAGAAATCATATCAAAACGATCATCATTCTTGTGTTGATAGTGGGATGATGAAAATAATAATCTGATCTTTGGTATTTGTTGAGGGTTTTTGGTTAAGAAACGACCGAAAAAGGTGACGGGTCCAAACAAAACCAAATAATGGAGCCACCAGAGCTTTTTCCGCGAGATCACTCAATCAGAATGCTTTCACTTCTGGTATACGACCTTAGCGTAGGTCGGAGTATCCGCAAAATGTTGCGAGGCTAAAATGGACCTCATTTGAACTATATATGGGATCATCCAACAAGAGGTGTCATTTAAAATGTCGAGCAACTGTTCAGCTGTCAACACTGAATTGTTGTATCATCCAGACGACTTTTGAAAACTAGATTGAATGTGGTGACCAGGCCGGCAAATCGTGTTCGGCTAGGTAGAACGGAAAATGATGCATTTTTCGAATAAATTAAAGTCGTACTTGCTCTATATAGCAGAAAGTTACGGGCGGCGTTTCTACAGTGAATAATGAAAGTGTTGAATTACCGTGAGTTTTATGTTTTTTTACGGCAAAAGTAAAATGGCATAGGCAACGTCTCGGGTCATTCGCAGAATAAAGGCGCTGGGCTGTAAATTAATAGTACATAATAGTACTGTCATGCGACTTTTTCAACATCGTTCTTGAAAGAATTGTTCAAAACAAAACTCGAACGCCAACACCAGAGGAACGATCTTTCAGAAGTCCGTCCAACTACTAGCATATGCCGACGATATTGACATTATCGGAAGAACGCAGCGTGATGTCAATGGGGCTTTTGTGCGTATTGCAACGGAGGCCGCGAAGATGGGTTTAGCGGTAAACGAGGGTAAGACAAAGTATATGCTGTCAACGAGACAACACCGACGTCTCGGTTAGAACGTCACACCAGACAGATATAACTTTGAGGTAGTGAAAAACTTTTTCTACCTAGGCACCGCTATAAACTCAGACAATGACACCAGCGCTGAAATCAAACGAAGAATAACTCTTGCCAATCGCTGCTTACTTGGGCTAAGAAAGCAATTGGTAAACAAAGCCCTCTCTCGAACAACCAAGGTAAAACTTTACAAGACCTTAATCGTCCCAGTCCTGGTATATGGCGCGGAGGCATGGACTTTGTCAAAAGCGGATGGTTGCTTCGAGAGGAAAATTCTTCGTGTGATTTTCGTTCCCGTCTGCATAGATGGTGAGTGGAGGAGGAGATATAATGACGAACTATACGGGCTGTTTAGCGACATCGACTTAGCCAGAAGAGTGAAAATCCAACGATTGAGATGGTCATGTAGAGCGGATGGAAACCAATGCTCCGGCCCGAAAAGTCATCGAATTCACCCTCGAGGGACGGCGCAATAGAGGAAGACCGCGACTCAGGTGGCGCACGCAAGTGGAAAGGGAACTCAACCAACTATTCGCGCGAAACTGGAGACAGCTAGCTAAAGAACGAGCTGGCTGGAGACGCTTGTTGGCTGAGGCCCAGGTCCACCTCGGAATGTAGCGCCACCTTAAGTAAGCAATAAAAACTAAATAATAATATAAATAAAATATAAGAACTTGCTGATGTTGGTTTGGCTTAAATTGCAATAGAAACAGTGAGGGCCGCACTAGAAAATAACCCTAGAAATTAACCCTAATCGCCTTTGGAGAGCTGTCATTATTAATTTGAACATCTCAAAGGGGTTAATGATGCGAAGCCTTTAAGTCGGGTCCATTCTGTAAAGTCAGCGCTGTTGCTGAAAGGTAAGAATGGGCAGGGGTGACGACTACACGCATTGAGCTTAGTCGGAACTATACAGCCTTCGGAATTATCCACGTACGTGATCCTGTTATGTACGTGAAATTATCATGTGCATCAAATAGTACAAAATAATAATTACCCGTGAATTTTGCTCAACTTGCATTTAGGACTTTCACATGATCAGGGAATTAATTTGACGTATATTTAGGACGTACGCGTGGTCACAAGGATTGGGAGTAGTGGGCCATGCACGTACATACATGCCACGAGATCATGTACGCTGAGAATCGGAGTCTCTAGTCGCAACTACTTTGCAATCTTTCTAGAATTTTCTCAAGAGGAAAATGGATCTGCTTTTCTGTTTACATGTCTCTACTACGTCGTGGGCCATGACAAAAGCAAAAGTACTCGGTTTGCAGGGCAATGACTAGTGGTTTGTATATAGTCCTTGGCAACAATTACATCTTTTCTCACCAAACATTTTCTCCCACTAAGAAAGGCGGTTTTTGCCTTGCACTTCTACCATATTCCCATAACCGAAGATGCCGAACTCCGCGGGACTAGACGACAAACATTTTCTTTGTTGATCTGTCCGAGTGTCTCGAAAGGGGTAGAGCAGTGAATTATGGATGTTGGTAAGTTCGGGGATTGATGCTCGCACTCTCGGCGTAGGAGTTGACGCACCAACCAACTACGTCACGGCTTCTAATTTATGTCGATTTAACCAGTACTGTTTCCGCTGGGTAACAATCTGGTCTGATTTTTAAAACAGAAGTCTGATTGATTTTGTAATGTCCACTGACTTAATTCTTCAAAATGTGAGAGCTGACACTTGATAACGGAGGATCGTCAAGTTCTTACTTCTCTTTCTTCATCCAGCTGGTCAACCACCAACAAGCAGATGACGACGCTGTCACGAATTTGACACTAATTAAAAGTCTTGTCATACTGCAAACTAATCCTGAATATCTGTCTCTTTCTTCGAGGTAACCATAGGCCACCATCAACAAGCCTCTTCAACTAGTTGCCTCTAGTTTTGCACTTCATGTTGGTTAAGGCCCTGTTCCCCATGTACAGCTGAACGGGCTGCATTGGTCCACTGATTCAGAGCACGCACTAAATTACACAAACATCTCTGTCTTTGGATCAGCATCTCGCATGCAGAAGATTTCTCTCAGACAAAGAACTTCTTCCGATTTTGTTATTGTCCATGCCTTTGCGCCGGTACACACGACAGGCATGAGTCACGAACTAGAACGTTCCTTTGCATAAGGAGTTTGGAGATCTAGATCTCTGTTCTGCATTGTCATCCTGCTTAATTTTACTTGATTGGCATGATTGGGAACCGATAGAATATGACAGTTCAGAGCTCTTTTCTATGTGCGATCGGTTGTGTCTTGAACTCGCCGTATAACTAGTGGACGTCGACCTGGATCCCATAGGTTTTCTAGCATCTGGCACAATATGAAAATACGATCGAGTATGAACCTCTCTCACTCTGATAAGAGCCAATCAGCTGGTAAACAAATGACTTTAGGTGGTAAGCCAAAATAACAGAAAAAAAAGAAGCGCATCTCCTCTCCGACAGCAAATTTATTGATGAACTGTTGCATCCTTCAGACGGGACAGGGCCGTCTGGATGTAAAGGGTGGTTAAACTTTATGGGCCGATGTTGAATGTGAACCACACCTAAACGTCAAGTTTTTTTCTGCATTTAATTGACATTTCTCAATTTCAGACCAATTCAATTTGAACCATGGAAAGATACACAATCGAGCAACGCGTTAAAGCTATTCAGGCTTATTATGAAAATGGCCGTTAAAATCAAAATGCAAATCAAAGAAAACCATCTTCAGTGATGAGACACATTTTCACTTCAGTGGATTCGTCAATAAGCAGAATTGCCGCATTTGGCGAATGATAATCCAAGAGTGATTGTCGAAAAACCAATGCACCCACAAAGAGTGACTGTTTGGTGCGGTTTATGGGCTGGCGGCATCATCGCCCGAGTTGGAAGATATGAGTGTGGACGATATTTGGTTTCAACAGGACGGTGAACGAAACAATGGCTCTTTTGCGCGACAAATTCAATGGTTTCAATTCAATTCACGTGGTGGCGATGTCAATTGGATGCCAAGATAATGTGATTTGAAACCGGTGGATTTTTTTCTTTTGGGGTTATTTGAAAGAAAAGATGTACGTCGACAAGCCAGCAACAATTCAAGAGCTAACGGATGAGATAATTCGTCACATTAACGGCATATAACCTCAATTATGCTTCAGCGTCATTGACAATTTGGACCATCGGATGGAGGTGTGCCGCCGAGGTCGCGGCGGCCATTTGGCCGTTATTTTGTTCCATGCATAATTGAACCATACCAATATTATCATAATAAAAAGAAATGACAATAATTTCCTAAATAATTTGTGTTTTATTCAAAATCAACATCTGCCCTTAAAATTTAGCCACCCTTTATATGTCCGATATTTACTAATATACGAGTGCGGCAGTGATTAAGAGCGAAACTAGAACCATTCAAAATTAAGGCATTAAACGGCCTGTAAACTTGGACAGTACATTCTTTCACAAAGTATAGTGGATTAAGGCCTTATTTGACTGAGCGACAGCAAAGAAGGAGATGCTAATAGACAGGCTCATCACACTGCGCCTTGATTCTAACCCCCTAACGCTCCTATTCTTAGTGAAATATGTCAAAAATCACTGCTCAGTGGTAAAAATATGTTATCCACCAACAATCCCAACCAGTGCCCGGTGATTACTTCACATTAAATTCAATAAAATCCGAATATAAGAAAAAAACAGCAAACAAACCCACAAAAGCAATAAAGTCGGTACCCATAAAAGCACATCCTCTTCCCCACCAATCCACCCGCGGACAGTAACAAATGTTCTCAATAAAAAAAACCGAATGCTGTGTATCCACTGATCCCCGGTTCGCACCATTTCTATTCTCCCCCAAACGGCGCATCCAGTTCAATGACTGCTGAATTTAAAATATCCTTCGCCATAAATTCTCGTTTTTTGTTCGCTCATCGCACAACAGACCGGAAGTTGGGCAAATATCTGCGAAGGCATGCCGGGGCATGCTATGTCGGGGATAAGTGTAATGTTGACAAAACGATGCGTCGGGCCACAGGACCTGTGTGTCCAATTTCACATCCTTATTGGATAAGTGAAACTGAACCACGAGAACAAATGGCATGCTTCGGTATGCGTGAACTGTCACGTTCGAGTGTCGTGAATTTGTTTTAATAGATCGCCGGGGACACAAGATCCATTCATAGGACACGAGGTCACCCGCCCCAACTGACGGAGCAGCATGACGAATTGATAATCTGTCGTGTTCGGAAAAAAATCGCATGAAAAATAATCGGCGCAAGCCTTAAAGTGGTGTGTGACTTTTCCGCGTTTAATGTGGTGCTCGTGATGAATTATTCCTAATTTATGTAGACATTTTCACTGGTATTACAGGACGTGATTTATGGCCTTATTTATGGCTGAGTTGAGGCAAAATTCGAGGCGCGCAGAGGGCCCGCTCTTTAAGACTGATGGTTACTGCAAATTGGTTTTTGTTTATTCATGGTGTGGTAATGGGCTGCATGAAGGGGCGTTTGAGTGATGAAAGATTATGTCGGACCATCTATGCTACTTAACGCACGACATGCAGCCGAAGACCGCTTCGCCTATGCTCCGCTCATCCGACGGCATTGTATGCCCAATTTATTGATTTATCCATCATCAGTCGCTGACATGACTACTTGCCAAAGGCATAAAACCCCAGTTAGTCATCGCTTGGAAATGCGAACGGAAGAAGATGGATCTTATTTTCAGCACATATTTCCATTTATTGGCGAATTCCGAAATTGGGTCAAGTCGAAAGTGTTTTAAAATTGGATTGAATTTCATTCGATGCCAAGGATGTGTCATGGACATCCACCGTTTTCACATCATCGCTTCTTGAGTCCTTCAATCGATATCCTCCGCAGGGACAGAATGTATTTATTGTCGACATTAACTCCTCAGTGGATTCGATTCGCATTGTCTTGCCATCGATTCGGTATTTTTTCTCTAAAGTGGCAGCTTCCAAGTCATCGGGGAGCAGAGGAAGTGAGAGTGGAAAGAAAGGACATATCTTCTTCAAAATCTATTCAAACGTCGATTTTCTAATTTATGGATTAACTTATTTAGTTTGTCTACGATTTTGCAGGAGGCTTCGAATCGAATTATGTGCGATTTTTGTTGTAATTGGCTGGCAAAGGGGCTTATGCGAGGGAAGACTTTTGGATAAAGCACTTTTTTTCCTTTGGCATTGAAGAATGGAACTTACTTAGCATCGGTGAATTGAGGGTGTTTATGGGAGGAAAGAGGATTCCTCCTTAAACGAATTTGTGTCCCTCGAAATTTGGAAACTTAATTGGGAAGTCATCTGTTCGCATTACGACTGACAATAGACGCCAGGATGATTTAGGATTGGATTGAATTTATTGATTGATCAACACTGACTCAGAGACTTCTCCTTTCTCTTAAGGAGGAGGCGCTACAAGCAGTGCATTTTATGAAAAGAACAAGTTTTGGCCGAAATGAATCACCCACCGCGACTGCTGTACGCAAGTTTGTGCAAAAAGTTCGTGAGACTAGTATGCTAGTAGATAACACTCACGGTCCCCGTTGTCGTACGGTGCGGGCACAGATGGGAATGTGGCTGAAAAGGAAGCTGGGAACAACTTTTAGTTCAACGGTGGGCGTTAATGAGACATGTTAACCGACTTTGATTTAGTGAAATTCATGTCATGGACTTGGGCGACATTTGGTTCATGCATGATGGCGCGACATGCCCCACAACTCCTGCCTTTGCGTGTGAAGGACCGATGTTATGCCAAAAATCCGAAAACGATTCAAGCTTAAGGCCAATATTATCCAAGCAATCCAGCAAATCAACGAGGTCTTGGAAAATTGGGGTGACAGAATGCGCTAGTGGGAAACCACATTTAATGGGAATGTTTGTTCTTACTAAAAATGCTGTAATACATTGAAAAAATTTAATTTTGTTCATTTTGTCGCAATTTTAAAAAGAAACTTGTATTTGGCCTGGTCTGTATGTGACAGCAAGGATGAACCTGACTGTCAATGGAACTTGCTGAGTTGTAGTTTTTTGAAAATATCCGGGCGGAAGCAATTGGTTACATTTCATCGGATTTTTCGATAAATTCAAACAAATTAGCTCATCCTTCTCCCTTTGCAGCGATTGGCTGGACCCCCAGTCATGCAAGTGCTTGTACCTTCGTCAGTTTACAGCAGGAAAACATATTGATAAATTACATGACAAAAATGACTATTTGTAAACGCAATTAATCAGCCATGTTTCAGTGACTGTGCATCCGTCTTCACAAACATGTAGCATTTTTTTGACTTCAAATAACACCTCCTGTTGGACGATCTCGCAGAATTCATAACCACTCAGTTGCACACCCCTTAATCACGTGCTTCCATCTCCTTTCAGACTCACTCTCAGAAGGCAGTCCGTGCGATCTGAAAACTGGTGGCAGGGGTGTATGCATCAGCATTTTCCAAACAACGCATAGTAGCAAAAAAAAGCCTTAACAGCTTGAACAGTTCAATCGTTTATGATCTCAGTTTCATCAAGTTCCCCGAAACAGCCTTATTTTTCCAAATCTCTTAGAGGCACTGTTCTCAGTCCCTTCTGCTTCAATAGGATCATCTTCATTTTTAAAAATACTTGCACTGAACTCAGTTGAACATATCGGGGTGTATCGCAAAAGAAAGTAAAGATCTATTGCACCCCTTTAGTTTGGCCTAGGATGTAAGTGCTGTATTCAATAATGTTCACATTTCAATTCTGGATTGAGCATCGTTCTAGGTCTAGGCGAACAAAAACTCGAAATCACTCAATCCGTTCTCAAGATAGCATCAAAGGAACCAGCCGCAAAGGTCGGGTGTCTACTTTTACTACCATGATGTGTTTGTTTTGGGCTACATTCAGAATGAACTTGTCGACTGTTTGGTTGATCGCTTTCTCTGGATTCTATCAGTTCGGGGCTTCCTCATGTATTTCTTCATCGAATGTATTTCTTTTGATATTTCGAGAAGGGTGAAAAGCGGGTAATTATAAGGGTACCTCTCCATCCGGTTGAATTGCCGTTTCGATTAGATAACGAAAATGTTCGTACTCGACAATGGTTAAGTGGTTCCACGTTTAATACCACACCCAGATAGGCACTGTTTCTAGGGCACGATGTTCATTTGCTCGCAAGCATATCTAGTCTGAACTCAATATTGTACAGTATTGAGTGAATACCGTCCTAATTCGATACTCTATCGCAAGATTCTCTATGTTTCGCGTTTAAGTTGAAGTCCGGCCAAGATGAAGTCATCTTCGTCCGAGTTCAATTGATGACTGCCTAGTGAAAAGAGTACTGACATCGAAAAGTTTGTAAGTGATCAAATAGAAGTTCGAACCCTCGCCCTTCTCTACTATACCCCGACTTGATGACAGCTGCCTTCTTTGATTAAGAGGGCCATCCTGCCACGATACCGCTCCCGTCTACAGACGTAGTAGTTCTTGTCCCTGAACTTGAGCATCTGGTTTTGATCAAACACGTCCTTAACCACCCCGCCTCAATCAAATATGAATCCGTTTCAAACATTTTAAATATTAACTCCGGATATTGACTTTTCAGAACTCATTCCATCAAAATTCGGATTTGAGTTCCATCTCGAGTTGTTAGTTTGTGTTCCATCCTTTCCCTGAATTAATCTCGGAACTGAAGTGTTCAACCGCCTCAACTTCAGCATCATCGTCCTTCGTGGCAACTCTTGATTCCACTCCAAACTAAAAGTTCGAAGAGAACGTCAACTCAGATTGCCACACAAAGTCGGTCGCAGATTGTTTTTCAGAGAATCTCGGTGAGGTTTACAGTTTCTCTTTAGAATCTTGGATAAACCACGAATAACGACGTTACTCACATTCGTTCCGCCGAAGCGTCAGAATCAATGGACACCTCATTTCCTCTGCATTAAACGAGGCCGGCGAGGAGTACTTTCCACTCGACGTAGTACGACGCCCCATCGCATATCTCATACATCATTTCACCCACCTTCTGCCCAATTAGCCGTCTCTCCTTCCCTCCGTATTTCCTCCAGCCAGCGCGAAGCCCTAAATTTGTAATCTAAGACATGTGCAGCACCACCACGGACCGCTGAAAGGACTGAAGTTTCAAAAAGTCCGTCCGCCGACGCCCTCAAACTCCGCGCAAGAAAAGCCCCTTCCGACGGCGCGAATAATTTATTCAGAAATTTTACACGTTATTTGCCGCACGGGCAGCTGTTGCTGAAACGCCGAGCGGCCGTGGATGGGGAATGCAATAATCCGATTTGTGGAGGACTACTCCACTGCGGCAGGGGATATGGCAATCCGTGCATGAAGATGTAAATTGCACGGAAGGAAGAGCCGTGATAGCGGCGCCGTCCGCCAGTACCGGGATATGGGCCAAAGGTGAAACATTCCTCGGCGGTACGATGGCCTTTACCAGGCAAACCTGTCAGCCGTGTTGAATTAAGTTCTCGTCGAGGGACGACACCGGGGTAGGGGAAACAATAGATTACACCCTCGGTAGATGTACGTATGAAGACCGAGAGATACTGCGAACTTTAAATCGATTAAAATCTGCGCGTGGAAACGAAAATTGACTTTTAAATGGCTGCAGAGGGATTCACGAAGGCAGTGAAGCGTGAGTTGTGGTGGACCATTGGAATATTGAACGATCCGGGCATGCAGTGGAAGAGAGAATATCGAATGGAGATGTGATTAAGGCTGCAGGAAATGCAGAAATGCGGTCAACGAGGACGTGGGCACCTACATCCGGCTAGGAACGGTTACGGTTACGGTCACTGGTGTGGAGATTCTTGTGCACTGCAGTGGGTCAGGTGCACCACAGGTGTGTTTGTGGCTCTGATTGCTTATATGACTCGTGCATATTTCTCGCATTACTGAACACAGTTAAAGGTTTAAAGGAAAGGAATCGATCGGATAGTCCTCTATGTCCACGGAGTCTGAGAGTTTCAACAAGTTTTTTGTTGGGGCAACGTTATGCAAGTCTGATCTTGGGATGAGACGAGATTGGAGCTCAGAACTGTGCTTTAAGTACTCAGTTGGTCAAGACAGAATCTGTGGCATCATTGATGACACAATTTTCTTTTTCTTTGTGTGGTGCTACTTGGTGGATCTAGTGCTCAACCAACCAGCCACTCAAGGTATGATCGCTGGCCAGCTGCCTACACCAACACAACGAGTTGGTTTATGCCCTTTTCCCCCTGTGTGAACCACAGGTTCGGATTCGAAATATTTAGGCCGGAACTAAGCTAAGCTTTGGATCCATAGACACCTTGTGAGGCTCATCTCACTGCAGAGCTCGTGAGTATTCTCCTTGAGATGCCTGCAACACAAAACAGGATCAAAACGTGATCGTGAGCTCCAGCTGGTTTGCATTTCGCTGGGTTTGTACATTACAGAGATGGCGGAATACAGACAAAAAAGCATAGGCCTGGTAACAAGCAGTTGTATCTTAGCAAATGCATGCCGTGCATAGCAACTCAAACTCAAAAGATCCGTTTTGTGAAACGCACCAGCAGCCGTAAGACTATACTTGTCCAAAGTCAAGTGGAAGAGCAGCCAATTGTGGAGCACGTCCAAGATAGAAACCAGGCATATATCGACGAAGAAACCATTGATCTTACTGCCGTGATTATGATCGACTTCTGTGCACCTTAGTCGATGCTGCACAGAAGTCGACCATCATCACGGCAACAAGATCAATGGTTTCCTCGTGCGGCGCGATGAGCAAACTCGATATCCATTCGACCGATCGACTCGATTAGCATCGTCAACCGAAGGGAAGGTATCGTCGACCGCACATAAAAGATTTAATGTAAGCTTTCGACCATACGATGAAGCTGAATAATTGTTTTGCACTCAATGGGAGAAAGGATTTCAATTGTGAACAAGGTCGAAGAAACCACTGCAAGTGACGGTTGATAAGGGAATACATGATTCAAACTACGACGGATGGAAAATGCCACTGCTGACCAGATCTGTTAACATGAGTGGGTGGTCAGTGAACACGAAGAATAATTCAAAAATGCCTTGCCTATAACCAAGATTGGAGTAGGAGTATTACCTTGGCAAAACATCGTTATATTCTTCTTCAAAAGCCGATGTTTTGGGAATGTCTTGATACTTCTTCTAAGCCCATCGAGTCATGTGGGCCTGGAGGATGCTGGGTTCCCTTCTTCCAGTCACCAGGATTAATTTTACAGTGCCCCGTCATTACTTAGTCTTTATACCGGAGACCCTCATTATGTGGCATGGGCACGAAGTTGTCCAACTACTATAGCCGAGGGATGTTTACGGTCTCGGCTAAATCCACCGAAGAGACCAGGTTTTAAAGTCACACTGCCGAGCAAGAATAGATCCGCCGGTCAAACTCAAAGCATCACAATTATGCCCTAGAATTCATTTATTCCGCCAGTCGTGCTATACGGAGCCAAAAGCTGGGCGATAAAAAATAAGGACAGAGCCGAGTGTTGATGCATTTGAAAGAGAAATTCCACGCCCAAATTTTCATTCCAACTGGGTGGAAAGAGTGAATGGAGAAGAAGTAACAACGCTCTTTATGCCGTGATTTTGAATAAACATAAATGTTTATTCTAGTCGCCATCACCTTTCCAGCCGATTGAACCGTCTTCGCACTTTTCGGCGCGTGCATCCATTCAAATTTCGACTACATTTACGAATCAATGCATAAAATCTGTCTCGTTTCACTCAAATCTCCCCATTAGTACCTCTGTTCATGGTAATTTCGAAGCCGACTTTGTCCACAATGGGATATATGTCCCACCGAACGTGCGGTTGCATTGTGGAACTCTAACAAACAAAGAGCGCCATAGGCCCAACATAATCGGAATCACATCGAAATCACGTCGAAATCAAACAGAGTGATGTGAAAAGTATTCAGTGAAATTCGTTTTCGATTCATTACTTAATTTTGTTCTGGGAAATTGCATTTCCCGGTAGATGCCTACAGGAATGCTACTGCATTTGAATGCTGATCCATGTTTCCGAGAAATTTAATTTGTTATTCATTATTAATTCGAAGCAGAACCACGATACGGTTATGACAACATGGGTTACCTTCATGCACTTAATTAAATTGCAGGAATGGCTACTATTGAATTTTCTTCCTAGAATCGTATCCAAACAAGAGTCAACTTTAGTGATTAAGTTCAGTCTTAAATTTCAAAGTTCCGAGTTGGTCTGTTGTTCGTCTGGAAATACTCTTGAATAATGTGGAACTCTGAAACAAAAGATATCGTGAGTGTCCTCATCAAAATTCTTGTAATTCAGTATCTGCCTTACATTAAGCCAATGTTGCTTGTAACATTATTCACAGCATTCGTCCTCCCGGATGTTCTACACACCATTTTGTGTGCGGGAAACGACTTCAAGAAATGCCCAACGTCGTTCTCAAACAAATGCATATGACCGCCGCCTAATTTCCACACCAAACAGTGACTCTTTCGGGATGCTTTGGATGCTCATAGGGTTTGGTATCATCCCAAATTCGACAATTTTGTTTGTTGACGTACCCATTTAACCAGAAATGGGCTATGTTTTATGGCGAGTGTAAAATGGGTGAAGCGCCCTAATCGTACATAACACCCCCTTTGATAAAACAATTTTATCATTTGCACTTGTTGTTGAAGTCTATGTGCATCTATGGTGATTTGGCAAAACAGACCAAATAAATAGCAGTTAACTTGACAGATGTACCTTCAACAACACGGCCGCTATCAACTGTCAAAGTTCAGTAGTCGCTATTGGAAGCCTCTACACTAGACTTTTTATAAGAAGATTGTTCTCCAAGTGGCCGGCGTGGCTTAATGGACAGACTGAGAGTTTTGCATTTAGTCCCCGACATGAACAACTTTCATTATTCACGGGTCCACATCTTTCGAGTCAGTGACAATGTTTATTTCAACATCGTACGATCTCAGGTGACCCTAGACCCAGGCACAATCACACACTCAGTGTCTATTACTGTCTTTGATATTAGCACGGAGTCCGAATTCAGTTTATGTACTGCACAACATCTCTGAATCTTATGCGGCTCGAAGGTCCAATTTTAATATGGTATATGTTTGTGTGTTACTACGTCGATCGATTATACGTTACATGGGGGAGTTGCTCACGAGATGTGACCAAGTAAGATAGCAAATCATCGTGGGGTTTTTGTCTCCAAAGTGTTGCCGACCTACTCCTCATCATGACTATTCTCGCGTCGATCCCGAATGACGTTGGGTGCATTGATTGTCTGCCCTTAGGGTAGGACATGCTTGCGTTACCCGAAGTTGCATTTGAGTTCACGCTTGAAGATCGCTCCTCTTTGTGTACAAATGACCTTCGAGCCGCACTAGAATTCCAGTGCAGTAGATAATCTCCCATCGTTGTGTAGTGCTCGTGCCACTCCGATTGGACATGAGCGACAATTAGCATTTGCTCGGGATAGTCGCACCGCTAGGGGTTGCCGCTGGTCTTAGACCTCCCGCTCACTTAACCCCTTGAATTTCGACGCCAGTTTAAAAGTCAGCTTAATCTCCATAAACAACAGGATGACGTGCATCACAATTTACAATGTTTTCCTCGATTACGTGCGCACACAAATTCATCTTCCACAAAATTTAATTCATTCTACCTTTTAACACTTTTCGACTGGTGCAGGAAGTTTACCCCAACCATGTTTGAAGAACAAGCAAGGGATGCATCCTCGTTGCAGAATATTCTCTCGAAATATTTACCATGCAGGATCTACCTGCATGCACAGCACATGATAAAGCCTGTGGTGGATCCATTGCAGGAATTAATTACACGTAGGATATGCTAGGTACGTGGTTGTGGAGGTTCAAGTAGTGAAGGGTCAAAGTGTTCGGATTAAATACGACTGAGGATATGAGTTTTTCGGAGAAGAATCACAGCTCTGCAAACAGCTATTTAAAAAAACAGACGAACAGTAACGACGACCATGCCCCGTCGCCCATTGACTTGTTCCACGTTCGGAGGATATTGAGGAAATCAGCAAAACGTATCGATTTTTTTCTTTTTCCGTGAACACCCGAACGAAGGTTTAATCTTTAAATTTTAAATGATTTCCTGAGGGTTCATAGACCACATCTTTGTTAGAAAAGGAGCTCGAATCCACCACAGGTATCGACACACATGGCCCTACACCCGACTCCTGACTAGTGGGCTATCGATTTCACCGACACCCTGACGAAAATGCTTGCGAAGTTACCAAATCGATTTGTTTGTATCCCCCCTCCTGAAGCGAAACACGAATTTCCGTCTTTAACTGCTCAGCCAATTCCTTCCGGAATGATTGTGGGCACGCACACCGTGTTGACCCGCAAGACGAGTTCGTCAGCGCTAATGTGCGAAACGTGTCGTAGATCAACTGAAAGACACATGATAACTGTCGCAGCCTTATCGCGACGAGCGTATCTGGCCCGTGTCCATCGATAGTCGTTGAGTACCGGAAATTGGTTAGGCTATAAAAAGTTTCGGTCTGTGCACATCGCATGGGCCGCATCATTAGTGGCGGCGGGGGGAAGTTTCACTGAATCGGACCCAATTGCCCATTTGTTGTCGCACTGAGGTGGACGTATGCCACGACGAAGTCAATACAATCAACAGGAGAATGGCAGAGGCACTTTGGGGGGATCAAAATTAACGAACACGTAGAAACATCTTGCTCCATTCGGGGGAGGAATTCCCGGAAGTCGGGTGTTTTCTCGGAGAAACGCAATGCAAGGAACAATTCTGAGAAGTAGTATTATTCCTGTAGAGGGGGCGGTGCGGATTTGAGGCAAAGCGAGCAATCGAATGAATTGGAAACTGATGACAGATACAAGTCAATTTGCGGTCCCAGGTGGAGCAGGATAAGGGATAACAGCCGCTTCACAAGTCGCCCTAATGATGCGATGGATATGTGAGCAGGATGAGGACTTGTTTACCTGTGACTAGAACACCAATCGTTTTCCCTCTACAAGGAGCTGCATGCAATCAATTTTCATTTCTTGCCATTCCTCGACCAGCAACAATAAATTGTTCGTCTTTACAGCATGAATTGCAAGCATGCATTATCCTTAATCCGAAGTGCCATCGTCGTCCGTCGCATGTTTACTGCGAATGGGCACACTCTGCGCAATTGAAAAAATGCTACATATCCCGCCATCTGTTACCACTCCAGTGGATGCCACTTTGGAAAACCAATTTCGGAAGGGCTCACCCTTCCTATTCGATTGTTATGAGTCATTTCAGTGCTGAACGTACATTACGGGTGCGAAACAAAAGGAAATTCAAATCGAATTTGGCTTCTATTTCATTCCTAAAAGTCGGGACATATAAATTCATAGCCTCTTACCCGTTCTTGTATCCGGGGGTTTTGCCATTTTTATGTAGATCCTCGGAGGGTGTTCTTCAATGGATTCAATTACGGGAATGGAGATGTAAAATAATGGTTGCACATCCGTGTCACTAAGTGCATCTGTACAGATTACTCGTCATCCGACATCCACTCGCGATGCCAAGCAATTTCATTCTACACACTCTCAGAGTGGTCAGTTGTCGGACAAGCGATCGCACTTCAACTGTATCCAACTCTAATTACGAAATCCTTCTCGACCCCTCTCAAGTGGCGCACATATCGCCGGCAACCACAATCCACCGACCGAATGTGGCTCTAAGTGATTTATTTCACCTGACCCGGGAATTTCTGCTTGTTTGGGTAACATCGCTCCCACTGTGACGGTGAATGTTTTTCCAATTGTATTACATCCACGTAATGACGTCGGAATCCATAAATTCTCGTGTGTCCCTTGGCCGGGAATAAATCCTTCAGTGCTTGAGATAAACCGAATGTTCTCCGATGTCCGGCGTCCTCTCGGGGATTATGGGGATATTTCAATTTAGAGTGAGCTGACGGATTTCCTTAACGCAGGACACGTCCACACACGAGTGTATGTCCGTGATTCCAAGCCCGATTTGTCCTAATCAGATGACCCCTTCGGGGCACAATGAATGGCGCGCACTCACAGCTGTGGACGAATTATGTGAATTGCCTCGGTATGATCTCTAAGACAATAACATTTGCCGGGGTGCCAGGGGGAGGCTACGACTGGAATTAGTTTCTTTGGAACTGAAAAAGGAGTCCAGGCTTGTCTCGAATTTTCTTCTCTTCATTAACAATTCATAAGTTCGAAACTGGAATGACAGCAAAAGGTAGCTTATCCCTCATTTGCTGTGAAATGACGTCAGTAACCATCCGCCTGGGGACCTCATATTTTTAGATGTAACCCCGAATATTGAAATAAATAAAATGCCAACAAATTCGTATGTGAATGCGACCAGAACGTATTTTTAGAATAAAACGAACCCAGGCGGCTTAACATTTTCTCCAAGGACCCAAAAGGGGACCGCTCATCCGTGGGGATTTATTCATGATGTTTTTCCTTTTCATTCGCTTGATTTGAAATTCACTAAAGACTCATTAATTTGCTCCCCTTTGATGGATGGAGACAAGCCTAAATTGCTTGCAGGTGGTACCCTTTAAGTGGTAAATTTGAAATTCTTTAATTGCACGCAGGCTTGGTAACTTTGAATTGAAATGTGAGCGAATGGGTGTTTCTTTTCAGGATAAAACTGGCAGAAGTAACCGCAGATGATACCTCTCTATGCGATTACGTGCAGCTTTAACATTCTCTGATCTTCACAATGTGACAATAAATTCAATGAATTTTTCAATTTTCGTTCAGTTCACTTTCAGAAATGCTTGATGATGACTAACATATGATGCCACTTCTAGCTAGATTAGTAAGTTACTTGGCTTAACTCCGCGAGCCCCCTTCCGTGCGCATAGGCAACGAACTCATTTTCCTTTTCATCTGCCGTGTATTTCGTTGTACATCCGGGGTCTTTTATAAGGCGTTTCTTTCATTTTATCTTTTCCTTTCTACTTACATAGTTCCTTACAACGTACAAATGAGTCGGTGGTTGGTACTTGGTTTGGTCGATTATGTTGACCACTGATTTCAAAGCGCAATCAACGAAATGTCCTAAGGGAAATCTCTTAGGGTTTCAGAATGATACCAACGCCAACGGTTACCAATTTATTTTTGGATTAGATTTTTTGACAACCATGAAATATCTGTTCGACCCTTGGATGGCTTAGATTAAAATACGTATAACTGACATAAAAAAGTGTCCTCATTTCGGAAGATATTAACACAAGAATGTAACGAAATAGAATGGGACGCGAAGGCTCGTAAAGTTTGACCTAAATTAAAATTGACAATAAAAATCTTTTAAACTAATATCTGGGACCAGCTTAATTGGCCCTACATTTGGTACATCCACTGCTCCGAAGAAAGACCGGTCATAGTCAGTGGACTAAGGTGCTTATTTATAAACACCTTATCAGACCAGTCACAAGATACGGACGCCCGCCGGTTCACCATGAGACACAGCAATGGAGAGAATCTGTCTGTTTGAACGGGAAATTTTAATAAAGTGCACAGTTGCCGTTCAACAAAATTCATCACGAATAAGGGGATTACGAAGAAGCTAAGATCTTGCCAATAGATAAATACATCCTGCAACTTTCCAGTAAGCTATCAAATAATATTAACAGTCATCCCGATCAGGACATACAGGAGCTGCAACGACTTCCAATCAAACGACTTCAGTCACCGACACCGTGACACCACGGTAATCAGCCAGCAGGAATTCAATGATTTATTCAATCCCGACACAACGCAGTTCTACAAAAGAATTTGCACAAATATGCTTAAATTCAAATGCCATATCAAATGGAAACATTGGCCTCAGAGTGTTGATGTTGCGGCCTCCCGATGTTTAGCTGCAATGCAATGTATTGATAATCCCGGCAAATCAAGTAAATTTAAAAAGTCTGTCCTATCTTATAATTTCAGCCCAGGCTGTACACTATCATTCAAGGAATGGGATTTGTTTTTTACACCTTTTCACATGAAAGCAGTTCTTATGCATCATTCTCCGTCATACCAGTGAAATCCACGCAAAATTTCAACCCACATCCTTCCCGTCATCATTTGTTTCAACTAACCCGAAAATACACACCGCTTAGAATCCATTTTTTTTGCTGTAGGTACTCAGCTGTATGTATCAGCGCAAGGAGAATAAGAAAGAAAACAAAAAAATCTGCACTGGCGTACCTATATTGGCACCTGGTCTCTACTGATCGGGTCCACAAAAGAATATCCACAATAGCAAATAATAATTATTTTATGTCGTGAATTTTGTCCAAGAAAGCGTCATATATTTATCACTGTATTTCTAATGAAAGCTCTACGCAAATATTTAAATTAAACTTAGATCTGTTTGGTGAGAGTGCAGACAAATTTAAGTAAATCATCAAAAAAGGGTGAATAAAAATCTCAACAACAGCTGTCAGGTTTAGAACTAATTTTTGACGATGATATTACATTTTTTGCTTCATTGTCGGTTGTATCATTGCGAGACGGCGATTTTAATTCTTCCACATCTTCTTGCTGATTGTTGTTCAGCACTTTCAAATGGGAGACCGCCTGAGCGCTGGACTTCCTCAGTTAGAACATCGGTTTCTATCGGCGTTACATTTTGCTTGTCATTGTGGCCTAACTAGTCCATTTTGCACTAATTGATTGAATCGAACAAAATTTGCTTCAAATATTTAAACAAAATGTTTCACAAATATTAATACTAACTGTGATTGATGTTCCCTAAAATACCACAAATGCCAATTACAAGACTTGATTTAGATTTACACAAAAGAAAATTCACTTAAATTATTGTATCCAACACGCACATAGCAGAGCTGGCTGGCTATACCAATTTGTGCAAACATACACTCGAGTGGAGTGTGAATGGTAGAAATGGAAAAACCGATGTTGGTTCTCTGTCCTGTTGGCTCAACAAATCTCACTCATAAGACTTTGCGTGTAGCATATATTGCAAAATGATTCAATATTCACGATGTTAAGTGAAATACGCCGAGTCCTTATTGTTGAGCCGGCATTCCGACTTTAGTACTAAGTATAGTTGTAAGTCATTTGTAGGTTATTAAAAGCTGATGAGCAACCAGAGCGGTGCAATTTAAGTTACAGTCCACTTCATGATGAAATAATATATATTTTATCTGTTTAACTTAGTAGTTTTATTAAGGGGAAAAAATCTCCACAGAGCTATCGAACAGAGTGCCGAAAGCATTTCGACCAATAAATATTTATTTACTTAGATGCGATCCGTTTTATCTATCGACACACAGTCGCCGATAGTCCTTTCGACGTACAGTCGCGAGATTACTCTTTTTTTGCTGTAATACGCTAACAAAGATAATGTGTGGTGTGAATAAAAACTTCGAGTGAACACTCATGAATGAAGTGTTTTCGTTAAAGGGAAAAAAAGTAGGTCTTTCCCTCAAGTTGAAGTTTGAAAACTGGAGTGGAGAGCTGTCAAATTTATTTGTCAGCATTCCTGTAAATTACTCATCAAAAGTGAGTGCAAAAGGAATATTAATTTTCTGTAATGTAATGTTTGTTTGTTTCCTAGTGGATATTTTTTCTCTATATTCCAAGTGGATTTATGGTGAAATATATTTCTTAGAAATTTGTCTTGTTTAAAATTGACACCTCCGGGCAGTAAGGTTAAACATACAAACACGAAAAACAAAGATCTATAATTCACGGCGTTTAGGGGAAACATGGGATAATTTCAAGAACCTCTACAGATTTTAGTCTCATAAAATGGAATGATTAAGAAACCAGTTCCTTCCTGAAGAAACCGTGGTGATGCCATACCAAGAATTGAGAAGATGAAAATCTCGTCTTTTTCTTATCCCCCTTCGAACTGAGGCGCTCCTTCATGTTTTAAATTTGTTTCTTGACTTGAAAGCTGTTCAAAATAACGTCATGAATTTTTTTTAATATTTTTCTTCCAAAGCTTCCAAAGCATTTAATTTTCATGTCGGCCGTTTGGCTTTCTTCCAGCAAGGACGGATAAAATTGTAAACATTTTATATAATCTTCATCTACCATTCCAGACTTCTTTTTTTAACTTAATCCGTCAGAATATTCTTCGCCCGGAACAGTACTCTTCATTTTGCTTAACTCTGGTATCTCCAGAGGTTACCTCCAATGTAAAAACACTCAATTTCTTAAAGTGTTCACTTTATGCATTCCATCTTTATTCACACCAAAAAGTCAAAATATTTGAGTTTAGGGTTTTCTTTAAGCTAAACGAAATCTGCTTTTATTCACACCTGATGGAGTGCTCCCTCCAAAATGCCGAGGGAACACTCACCCTCAATTTTTATTCACACAACCCAGTATATCCCATATTGAAGACCTCGGTGAGTTGGCTGCCGATCTTGATGGAATCTCTACCGCCATTAGAATTAGCTGCTGTCTATGCGGTTAAAGCTTCCCAAAGTAGAGGGTTCTGGTGACTGTGTCTACTTTGATCGATGCCTCCAACAGTTTAGACTTAACTGGTAATACTGTGTTCCCTACCACACGTGCTTAGTTAGCACACATCCTTCCTGATTCCATTGATGAATTACTCTTCATTGCTTTCCACCATGATCCAAGGACCCGATAAAGAATGCGATGTGCAGTCGGTTGAGTTGGTTGAGATTAAAAAAAAACCTTAAAGTTGACCTAAAGAGAAAAAAAAATAGTTTCCCCACAATTTACCTTCTTCAAATGCTTGGAGAGTGCATCAGCATATAAACCATCTACCGATCACATGCCATTGCTAACTACCTTCCAACTACTGCACTCCACCATCTCTGCGGTCGTGCCTTGTCATGTTGTCCCTCGACATTAAATCCGAAGAACTTCACACCTTAACAGCATCAAAAAGGAAAACGATGTTTAAATATTCCATAAAGCGACTCTTATGTCTCCTGCTGTTTAAAGCGTTCATTTTATGTCCATCCCTCTATAAAAACCCACTCCCCCACCTGAACGGCAAACATTTTATGTCGCTTCTTAAATCTCGGCATCCTGACACGACGTTTTATGTCAAACTCCCTCGGCTGACGCGTAAAGGGAATTTAACTTACTTTCAAGTGAGGTGCACCTTATTCCCAAATCACAGCTTTGTAGTTATTTCGAAAGTGACGGCTTGTGCCCGCGAGCCATCTGCATTTTTGGCTAAACAACCCATTATTCACCGGGCGGTGCACGAGAGGAAACCTTTAAACCGGTGTGTGCTTGCACGATGCCACACATCAGTTGATACAGTCTTCGTCGTCGGTTTATTGCTTCATTTAATCGACAGAAACAAAGGGCGACTGCAGGGTTTTTGGCAGCAGAGAGGTCGTAAATATCAGCAGGAGCCGTAAACTTTAGTGGCATTCACTTACAAAGGAAATAAAACATAACGTGTTGCACAAGTGCCGGTGTATCCTTTTCGTCGTACAAAAGCACACTTTAAGGGCGGACATAGCACACATTGTTTAGCCATCCCGCGGTCCTCGGGGGGGTGGTTCACGAGCCACGGGTGACTGCTTTTCGCCGGAAAGTAATCATTTATCGCCGGTCGTCTACGTCAGATGGGAGAGTTACGGCGGCCCCAAAGGGCGGGTGTGTACAGGATATCCTTTGATGCGAATGAAGATAGTAATCGCATGGCGGGAACTCAGCCTGTGGGCAAGAAGGTGCCACTGACAGTCTCCAGAGGCGAGGTGCAGCGGTGCGAATTCGTCGGAACTAGCTGATGGAAGATCGGCCAGATGGTGTCATTCCCCTTTGGCGCCCGCCTTGGTGAGACAAACGACATGTCAAGTGTCAACGAGGAAAATGTCCATGACATCAGACGGATCCTTCAAAATGGGAAAAAAAAGGGTGGAAACCCTGGATTTGTACTCCCCCGTCCCGGGATACAATGAACTGCGAGTGATAGCAGTCGCTGGTGCACTTGACAATTTCATAGACTGCACTTGTTTGTCCAAAGCGTTCTGCACCGCTGGGAGACAGAAGCGTTGCAGCGCAGGGACATTCGTGAGTTTCACACGAAAAATGAAAATGGAACCCAAGGAGGACATTGAGTGCAATGTTTAATCAAGTGCGAGCTAGATCGCAAAATGTGTGACAAGCTGAGCAAACTAGTTTCTCTATTCCCCGTCTCGCTTGGAGTGGAGTTTGCTTTTAGTGGACCATTGCGACCACACACAATGCTGTCTGTCTGCCTGTCTCCTTGCAGGAATAGTAATCAGTTACAAGCGACGTCCTCGAGATGAGATGGTTTTGTTTTTTTTTTCCAAACTGGGAGAGGTGAATGGATTCAGATGGTGGAGCGAGTTGTACATGAAAATAAAGCGTTTGAGTTAGCACTTGGGTGATGGACATTCATATTGATCTTTGCTTGGCCCGGTCTTCCAAGTATTCCCTTGCCCTGGACGAAGGTTTGTACGCATCCAGTCATTAGTGGTTTTCTGAGCGGATTTTCAGCAAAAAACCGAACCACTCTCATCCCAGATGTCACTTGGTAGCGTCCCTTTCTCATTCCTGACCTAAACCTCTTCGCAAAGCGTCACAATTCAACACCAATTGCATCGTTTCAGGATTTTGAGATCAAGAATCCCCATCAACTCGAATGAATATCAAATCGTTAGCAACAAACACACCATCAATCAGCAGTTGCACCTCCTATCCTTTCGAAGGATGATAGCCTACTTCCATTCGGACCAAGTGAACTGTCGCTCCATAAAGTCGGAAGCAATAAAACAAATGAAACACTATCAAGCGCAACGAAAGAAAGAAACTCATCACGAGTGAACAATGGAAAAAGTTTTATTAAATCGAAAGGATGCAGGGTGTGTGTCACTTACTGCGACGTATGCATAATAGAGTGCGCACAGAGATTCAGTGCAAAGTGTAATGGCGTCTGCGATGAAAGACGACTGTCAGCGTGTGATATTTCAGTGCTCTATACCGTGCGCTGGGGGGACGACGACGTGAAGTGATGGATTATGAGGACATTTAATATGCATTTTAGAGCGCATTTGTTAGGGCGACGATGACATGGGTGCTCTATGTTTCTTTTGTCACGCTCTGACGGTAATGCAGACGGATTAGTTTTTAAATGCGTTCCACACAAGCGATGAAGTGTTGATTTCGCTTGCACGTGCATATATGTTATTTATGGATGATAATTCCAACTAATTGGTAAGCGTTTTGTGTTTGAAATGTTGTCGGAGCTTATCGTGAACCTTTTTAAGTCTGATGAGCTCGGAGACAAAAATGAATGAGCGCGCATAGAAGCCATACTTGTGCCCAAGTGTGTGTGTTCAATTCGGATGATTGTTTTACATCAGTACGTTTTGAAGTGGCATCTGTTCGGTGGGTCGACTTCTACGTTGCGTGTCTAGGTTAGATGTGGTTAAAAAATTCATTATTCTTGCATGAAACTTACGGCTGAATTTACCATAGTAAAATTGGTCCAATTTAAGTCAAATATGCGCCGTTTTGTTGCATTATTTGTTGTTGTTTTGATGGTAATGCCGTTATCACTCTTTCCTAAAGCAAAATCATTCGCCATGGACAGGAACAGGCGGTAATCACTTGATTCTAGGTACGGACTGTAAGGTAGACGCATAGGGACGTAGATTAGTTCAGAGTAAACGATTTTCTGCCAACCCCTCCAAAAACCCAACTAAGTCTTCCTGGCCATCAATTTTGGCTTGGCCACAAATTGCGTGGACTCACAGCAAATCGACCATGACTGTTTTCGCTTGAAATGGGTCAATGTTTTTGCGATTCGGCAGTGACTCGCTGGGAATTCGGTCTATGAGTTTCTTTGACGTAAACTCGTGTGGTACCTATATATCGAGTCTTTTTTTAGCCTTATTCAAAAAACGTTTAGGGTGAATTGTTACTATTCGCCTTTTCCCGCCACTTCATTCACCTACTAGATACGTCCGTACATTCCCTCTGTTGAGATGTGTATTGATGCTAATAAACATTTGGTGGGTTTTTATGAACTTGAGGATATCCTTTATGTTGATGTTAGCTAGATCTTCCAGACTATCGAGGAAATACTTACTTACTTATCAGGCCACCGACCTATGGAGGGGTCGAGTCTGAGCAATTGCTGCCTTCCATAGTTGACTATAATGGCACGCTGCTTCCAGTCATCAAGACCAAGCTGTGTTGCATCCGCGATTACTTGGTATTTATCCCGGAGATTCGGTCTTCCTCTCCTTCTCGAACCAGTAGGCTCGGATTCAAAGACCCTCTTTGCTGGAGCATTGTTGTCCATGCGTTCTATGTGGCGATTATATATCCGACGTAGAACTTTTCTTTCGTAGGTACCAAGAATCAACTCTGCAGTTTTGCTTAGCGCCCAGCTTTCGACTGGCAAAATGAGAGTTTTGTAGAGCATGATTTTGGTCCTTCGAGTCAGTAGTTTTGAGCCCAGTTGTTTGGACAAACCGAAGTAGCACCGGTTGCCAAGGGCGATTCTACGACGGATCTTCACTGTGATGTAGTTTGTGGAGTTCACGTTTGCCCCGAGGTAGACAAACTCCTTCACCACCTCGAAATTGTAGCTGTCGATCGTGAAATTTTGTCCAAGGTGGTGTGTGACGGAAGCTTTTTTGGTCGACAGCATATATTTTGTTTTGTCCTCATTGACCTTGAAACCAGTTCGTTTCGCCTATTCTTCAATCGCCGTAAAAGCCTCCACTATGGCACGTTGAGAACGAGCAAGGATGTCGATGTCATCTGCGTACCCCAACAGTTGGACCGACTTGTAGAAGATAGTGCCTTCCGTGTTTATATTTGCCCTCCGCACAATCTTCTCCAGTACAGCGCATCTCCTTGCCGAAATCCAGTGCAAGTTTCAAACGGCTCAGAAATCCTTGAGCCGAACTGCACGGTGCATCGCGTATGTGTAGAGTGGTGCCAAACAACCGAATCAGTTTTCCCGGGATCCCGAATTCGGCCATCGCATCGAATAGCTCCTTGCGATGAATGCTGTCGTATACAGCTTTGAAATCGATGAAAAGGTGGTGCGTATCGATTTGAAGCTCACTGGTCTTCTCCAGGATTTGCTTAGTGTGACGATTTGCTCTATAGTCGATTTGCCGGGCCGGAAGCCGCACTAGTACGTGCCGATTAGTGCGGTGCAAAACGGTGCAAAGCTTTAGACGTTCACACAGTACGCTGGACAGGATCTTGTAGGCGACGTTGAGCAGGGATATACCCCTATAGTTGTTGCAAGAGGAAATAGCTGCCCAAAAGCTTTCTTCTTGTCTCTGCAAGGGGCGGGCAGGTTCCGAGGTAATGCCGAACAGTTTAATCTTCCTCCTCATTCATGCAGATACTGCAGAAGTCTTGTTGGGTGCTCAAAGCCTTCTGGCTTGATTGGCAATTAGGCAATGGCCAGTGATTATGCACCATTTTTCTCCTCTCCATTCCGAAGTTTTGAATGGATCTAGTGTACATCGTTTTCGATGAACTAAAGGTGTCCAGTTCCAATATGATTGCATACATGGTCAGTCTCGACAGTTTCCATGATCTTATCGACATTTTTAACAATCGTGGTGGAGTCGGAACGGAGTCGACTGAATCAAAACTTCGAATGATTTACTGTATCATATAATAATAATATAATAATCTGGGTGGCGCTACTATTGTGCGTACTATTGGACATAAAGTTTTATGCCGACTCCGAACGGCCAAGTTTGAGAAGCTTTTTCTAGACAGTTGTACTCTTTGAGCATTGTCAGTGACTCGAAAGAGGTGGGGCCGTGAAAAGTATTTCTTGTCGTACCAGGAATCAAACCTAGACAGGTAGGTCCAAGTGCGTAGGAGTCGACGCACATACTCACAACGCCACGGGCCACCACTGTATCACGACCATAAATATTATTCACATTTTCAGCCGCGTGGCTTGTGTTTGAAGTTTTGCTTTTTATTAGCTTAAGTTAGGATCAGCTAAGATCAGCGAAATGGTGTCGTGCGTCAATCATATTTGACATTTGTGCACAGCAGTATACTACAACCAAGCAAGAGTTTCAACAACGAAGAGGACGATTTTGTGTTTAAAGTCATCATGAGCGACGAGAAACGTAGATTTAAGCGATTCCGTCTATGAGCAACGCAATCAATTAAATTTTCGTTTCTGCGGCACTGAAAATCCGCGTGTAATGCACGAAAAGCCAATACAAGTGGCGTTATTGGGCCGCGTTTTTTCGAGGATGCCATCGGTAGCGGTAACTTTTACTATCGGACGCTACAGGGCCATGATGGACGACTTCTTACAGCCGGAATTGGATGAGCAGGACTTGGTGAACATGTGGTTTCAACAGGACGGTGCAACGGCACCGTCAGTATGGGCCACAATGGATATTGTCGCGCGTGGCCATTTGGCCTGGCCAGTAAGATCACCCGATTTAACCATCAGAAAAACAAACCGGCTAAAGCCCAGTAACGAAGTGGACAATCCCTGAAGAGACCACTGGGATACTAGCAGGTACTTCTTAGGTGTCAGTTAGTTCCTCTGGCTAACGAGGAATCGATATATCAAACTCCGGTTAGTGATATGGACAGATCCAGACATGATCTAAGTGGGTCACAATTGTTTTAGCTGTGACAATCGCTCTTACCTAACCTAACCATCCCAGGGTTCCTTCTTGAGGGCTAGTTGAAGTCGAGGGGCTTATGCCCACAGAGAATATTCGGCAGGAACACTTATCGCCGGAAATCTTGCGGAAGTCATGGAAAATGCGATAAAACGGGAACAAGTGTGGATATCATCTCTTCCACTTAACAGGAAAAATTGTTAAGGTTCAAGAAGAGATTTCCAGCACTCAAAACATTTTTTTGTTTCATCATCATCATCATCATCATCTTCTGACCCGCACGATCCACTAAAGGGGTCGCGAGGGTAAACCACGCACGAGAGATCTCCAGGCAACTCGATCCTCCGCCATCGACTCTAACTGATCAGGAGCAATGCCCAAGCGTAACCCGACGAGTTTTTGGACTTGGTCCAACCACCTCGTCCTGGGTCTGCCAAGCGGTCGCCTACCTGATGGAATCGCATTCAACGCCTGCCTCGGAAGTGGTGATGATGGGGACACTCGTGCCACGTGACCAAACCACCAAAGCATAGCCCTTTCCGTTCGAAGAAGCAGCTGCTCAATGTTGAGTTCCTCGCGCATTGCAGTGTTTCTCACCCTATCCCGGCGAGTAATTCCCACAACAGCACGAAGAAATCTCATCTCAGCAGCTTGCACTCGCGATCTTATTCTTTCGGTCATTACCCAAATTTCATGACCATAGATGAGAGTTGGAACAAATACTGAGTTGAAAACCGCTAACTTGGCTTTGACACCAAGCTCGGCCTTTCTGATTACAGAACTACCAAGCTGTGTCAAAACTGACCCAGCTTTACCAATCCTACAGGAAGGCTCAGCATTAGTCCTTCCATCACTCGTAAAAAAGACCCCGAAATACTTAAACCTGCTTCAATGGGACTGCACTAACATGCAGAGTGCATTGAACAGGCGTTCTGGAAATGACCATAATCTCCGATTTGTCCACGTTAACCCTCATTCCAGCATCTGCACATACGGCCACAAACCTATCGAGTAATTCGAAAGCAAAATTGGATTCTTAACTTTGCCCCAACTCGTATCTATTAGAAGAGCTTGGAGTACCCACAAAGGCGCAACTCCACCCAATACATGTGTTATTTTAATTGGCATAAAGCAGAAATGTTCTCCATTTGTTGGAGTGCATTATGAAGACCACAGCCATGATGTGAATTGTGATATTAATACTCAGAAAATTGTACGTTTTCGTTTTAAAAACAACCAATTTTCTTCCTCACTGCGCGTTGTTTAGCCTCGCTTAAGAAATGGTTTTATCTTTCGATTATAAGCAGGATTTTCTAAATAATTGTGTATGCAATGCGTTTACGAGCAGTCGTCCTTCGTTCTTGATTCCCACACTTTTCTGCGCATTTCCATCGTTTTCCTATTAACTCCAGCGGAATGACTCCATTCCAGTTAATCCTCCTCCTAGAGCAAGCAGCTTAGGACCGGAATTAAGTTGCATAGCTTTCCCTTCGTGCGGGTCTAATGCTTCCTTAAACTACATCCTCGCGAGACATTTCGAAGTAAATTTCTTAAACGCTCGGTTAAATAATTAGTAGCTTCGCGGATAATCTTTGCTGCGCTTTGTTTCATTTGGACTCTTAAATTATACATTTCATGGTTCAGGGAGGAGTGAAGCTGCAAGCCATTACTTCCTCGTATACCCAACTACCGTGGCTATCAACGAGATAAGAGCAAAGACGTTGTTACACCCCACTTTTAGCGGCTCACTGCCACAACCTCATCTCCCGCAGGATGAAAAGTGAATGTTTGTCAAGAATGTTGACAAAAATTAATTCTTGCTCGGTTCGGCGGCAGTCCCCACATTGTATGGGCCTCAAACCACGTGGAGATGATTAATGGAATCCTGTCTGCATGCTCACAGCACATTAAGACGGATGAGCATGCGAATTTTATTCCAAGCAGAGATCTGCCTTGGGGAAATTAATAAAATCCTTCCGTATGCGAGGAACAAACAGGCCGCCACACCCAACCACTGGCGCCGAAGCGAAATTATGAATTCAAGGCTTATTACGGCTTAAGCGGGAACGCCTTCGGCCTCAGATGCACTCAAGTAGGGAATTGAAAATGGTCCTGTTCATCCATCACTTCTGCAGTGGTCCCCCTCCATGGAAACTTACGCAAGTGCTCATCCCCCATTTGACTTGCAAATGCATCGCATTCCATTCCGCCTCAATTTTCGTTTGACAACATTCAGTGCTCGGGGAAATGGAAAACATCGACACGATAGAAATTTTCAATTTGTTCCAATTAACTGTCCAATCGGCCGGCAACTGCTTCAATTGCGAAACTCATTCCGGGCACAATAAACCCCGCCAGTCGCTGCACAGCCACCCCCGTAGGGAGTGAGTAACGCGATTGTATCTATTCAGCTGTGCAGCATCGATGAGGTTCGATTCGATTAGCGAGGCCGCGTTGTTTGTTTTCCGCTTACTCGGCACCGCAACACTAACCTTTGATAACGACGACGCGGCGGCCGCGTTTTCCCGTACATAGTTTAGGACAGCGCACGATGCTGTTGTCACGATAATTTGAATTTCAGTCGAATGCACGGACTTGCGGGAGGCGATAAATATTGAAAATGGTCGTGAATGGGCGTGAGTTGTGAAATTAAATGGGTTTAATCGCGGCGACATGTAATCCTTTGCATCACGTAAGCAAATAAATGATTTTTCAGATGAACGGCCGATGAATTTTTAAAACATTTTTAAAGGGCGTAAGGAACTGCGTAACTTTTGAAAAAAAATACTTGAACTATTGACTCGCATTCCTGATCGATTTACTGCAAAAGGATTCCGACATGTGTTGGGAATTCAATAAAAATGTCGTTGAAACTTGATAAACGTAATTTTTTAACGCAGAAACAGCAACCAAGTGGCTGGCACATTGTTTCGCAATGCTCGCCACAATACCAGGTGGTTGAACACCAGCCTACCCTCAAGTGTGACTTCTGTAAACGACTGTTGAAGCACATTCTTAATTGGTATTTTTTGCAGAAATCGCTCTTGTTGATATAAATATTCTTTTTTGATAGCTTTTATAAAGTGATCATCAGCCCGATTCTGTTCCCTTGACCCACATCGAGTCTCCTTTTCGGGTATAGCTTCGAAAATTCTATGACGCGACGTGGTCATAGAGTCGTCGCACAAAAGTTTATGGCCTCTAACCAAATTTAGAATTACCCGGACGCTTTGGCAAGGGATGGCTGCTACAGCACACACTGATCACAGACATCGGAAGTATCGTGAGATGAGACTTGCCGGCATTACAAAAAAGGAGTAAGAGTATACTTCCACTACCGTTGCCCCAGTACTTGATTGTTGAGCACTAAGAAAATACTTTATTAATGATGCAACGGCTCGCATATGCCGATGATATTGACACCAGCGAAAAGACACAGCGGACTGTCAGTGGGGCGTTGGTGAACATTGAGCAGGAAGCGGCTAAGATGGATCTTGCGGGCAATCAGGGTAAAACAAAGTATACGCTGTTTTTGAAAAAGGTCCACCAACAACGACGTATTCGACAAAACGTCACTATAGATACTAGAACTTGTGAACAGTGGTGAGAGACTTTATCTACCTAGCCGCCGAATTTAACTAAAATAATGAAACCACTGCGAAGATAGACGATCACCTCCACCAATTGCTGTGTCTTTGGGATTGGAAGGCCAATAAAACCCTTTCTCGAAGAACCAAGATATCCCTATATAAGACCTTGATAGTCCCAGTCTTGTTGTATGGTGCGGAAGCATGGACACTAACTAAAGCGGACGCGAAGATTCTTGGTTGCTTCGACAGGAAAGTCCTTAGAATTATCTTTGGTGTTTGGAGGATTAGACTAAACGACTAACTGTAACGTGCTGTACATCGACGTCGGTCTGGTCAAATGAGTTCGAGTCTCTTGTCTCAGATGGCTAGGTCATGTGGAGCGAATGGACAATGCAATGCTCCTGCCCGAAAAGTCTTCGACTCCAACCCCGGAGGACAGCGCGGTAAGAAAAGGGAGTTTCTGGGAGCCGCGATCCTCCAAGATTGCAGCAGTCCGTTGTGATTCTAGCTTTTCGACACCATACACCGTGATCTTTACTCATAACGTTGTTCTTACTATAATGTAGTCTAGACGGTTGATTGATAAGGAATTTCAGCAAATTCTAGTAAAATAAATAAAATTTAATTGAATTCTAACTGAAGTTGCGCTAACTTGTGATTTTATATTCACAGGTACAACTGCGATTGCGATTTTCTAATCACAGTGAGTTCAAATTTTTTAGTTTGTTCATGGGAGAAGCCAAACAAACGCACGCCAAATATTGCACTGCTCAAGGAGTAACATCACATTAAAAAAAATATGAAGGGCGTCCCTTCTGTACACACACACACAATTTCATTCACATGTACCACACTTCATGACATTAGAGATGAGGTCGTTTGTGTGAATCAATATGCGATTATGATTGCGAACAAGTAGTAACTCAATCACAATCGCAGTTAATATCGAAAACACAGTCGATCACATTACATCTAATTTTAACACTGAATAGGAACCAAACAATAAAACAACTCGTTGGACCGAATTTAAATAAAAAAAAGGAATTGCTTTTCCATTGTCGATTTTGAGTGTATTCCGGTCTTTAGTCCATTGGCATGCGGCATGTTGGGTTGTGGAAACAGCGAACAAACTGCTCCGTGACAAAAGCCCCTCAGCAGCCTGAGCTCGTTTTCGGATGTGGTATCGTTCAGACAGTGCTTCCCGTTGACTCTGGCAAATATGTCCTCCTTACCCAGCTAACTCTTGACATCTTAGCGTCGAAGTTGGTGCATTAATCGTACGTCTTTTCTAGTATATCATAAAAGCCGTCCCTGTTGTTCTTATCCTTGTCCTCAGTCGGAGCCTGAGCGGAAATTGGACTGATTTTTCATTATTCAGCCTTGAAGTGGATTATTATCGAGCTTCAATATTGCCTGAGTCTACTTCGATCATCGGAACCACATCCATGTAAGCGGAGTTTTCCATCACCTACTCAGCACATTCCACCGCATCCCTTGAGTTACGGTGATATCTGCTTTATAGGAGTCACAGGCCTTCGCGAGTTCTTTGCGTGAATGTGCTCTGTTAAGGGACATCACATTCCACATGCTGAACCGAAACTTGTTGTCCTTTTGCTGGGGTGGCCAACAGAATTGATCTTCGGTGTTCCGTGTTCGGATTTTACGCACAAGCCCCAAATGAGAGACCAGGCTTCTTTCTTTGACTCTCTGGTGAAAGGTCCGCTGAGGTTGTGAACACCGCCCAGAAAAATGAGACTTAAAGTTTCCAACTCCTATTCCAGATTCGGTCCTGGCCTTGCGTTGTCCCACGGGCTCGGTTTTGAAGGCAAAGAAATAACAAGGATTACTTGAACTATTCTGGTTTCAAGACATAGCAATCTCGATACCGAGTGAACAGCATGGTGTCTACAAATTTCAACTCCGATTCGATTTGAAGCGCGACTTGCTGACCATGTTTAGGGGATAAGTTCCCGGGAAATTTTTCTCAAATTTCATCTTTCTAGCATCTCCCAGTCATCTGACAGCAACCCTGGTTCCCCAGAAAGGTAGTCAGTGGGCCTACATGTGTTTTTAGAATGGGACAATATGAATACGGTATTTGCCAACCCCTTAAATCGGACTAAAATCATTCATTAAAGGCGCCATCTTGAACGGAAGTATTCAACATTTGTCCATTTATTTACTCCAATTTAATGGAACTTGTTCAGAATAATTTATTCCTCAACGAAGACTCCTTCTCTTTAATTACCACTTCCTAAGAGTTTGCGGAAGACACTGAAGCCAGATTTTGTCATTCTTTTACTGCCCATTACACCTCCATTCATCATCCGACATGTGCTCGGGTCACAGATGAATCAGCCCAAATAAGTCGGAATAAGTTATGCCCAACTGTTGCCATTTCGAAATGCGTCCAAGTTTTAATTCACCCCCAAAAGTTGCTCAAAAGTTAACGATCCAACTTGTGGCCCATTTGCACTCAATACGCAAGCAGTGAAGTGCCAGCACTTGAAACTTTTAATCCATAATTATGAAGTGCGAACGTTAATCCTCCTCGAGTTATGGAGAGACCTTGAAGATTTCATTTGCCTGATGGGAGGAATCTCTTTCGGCGACTGACTCAGTTAAGGCCACTTTAAGAAGAAAGCAAAATTATGAATCGACTTCTAGGCTCAGTTATCAGTTGTTTTCAGTCTCAAAGCGACGAAAGGTCGTTGAGTTCACTGTGAAGTGCTATCGATCTGCCCACAGTCAACACCTTGGAGGAGACAACTAGCAATTCCATTAAGGGATTAGGAAGAGCTACATCAACAATTAATTATGAAAGGATTACACTGCCTCCCCCAATGCACTCTATCAAGATGACACCTCAAATACCTTCCAAAGCCATGGCTTCCACAAATCACTGTCTCCCGCCCATCTGGAGCACATGCTTCCGAACGTTGGTCGTGTAAAGGCACTGGGACACAGGAGCACGGCCTGGAGGATAGACGACGAGTATGTCATTCATTATTGAACCAACAAGACCATGTGCTGTTCTTGTGTGGTGTGCGCTTTTGTGGTAGAATTGCTTTCGCCCCTAGCAATCAACTTATTAGATCGTGCACACTTCGTTTGCATTCAGATGGTTATTGCCTTTGTGCCCTGTTGAATCAGAATCCTTATGTTTCTATGCATAAAAACGGATAATGTGCAATGGTACTCGAATTTAAGAGAAAACATATTTCTTCCCATTTAACTCGAATGCCTTTGAAGGGAAATCCACTGAAAAGGGAATTTAAACTCGTCTGACGGATTGAATAAAGAATGCCAGTTCCTTTCGGGATTGCTTGGATCTTAGTCAAACATTAATTTTTCATGAAACTGTGGGAATTGGAAAGCTTGGATGTTGCATGTTCGTGGAGGCTTATCGATGGAACGACTTCACGAATTTCGATGCAACTTTGTAGGTGAATAGTCCATGCACTGGATTAGGATATAGGACAATCGTTTTAAGAAGTTTGACTGCGACGTGGAGAACCGCTTGACAGCAGGTGGGAAGTCTTGTTCTTTGAAGGGATTGGACTGTTTAGTGAAACACAAATCGACAGAGACTGACTTAGTGAAGCACAAATCGACAGATTTATTGGGAACCATTCATTTTCCAACTTGGAGAGCTCGGACGGTTGGATGTTTGTGGAGCTCTATCGCCTGAATGGCTTAAGAGATTTCGATGCGACTGTGGATTTACATTGCCGGCTTACTAGATATTGGCTCGGTTTTGACTCCAATGCCAAAAACATCACTAAAAGTGGACGAAATATTTAAAAATGCCACACATTTCAGGCAAATAACCGGCTGTCGATTATCATGTCCGTAATTTGATGTTAAATAAAAAAACAAATGCACAGAGGTTGAATTGATTTCAAGGTTTTAGGTAAATGTGTGTTATGTTCAGTCGCGATGCATGGATGCTTATGGTCACAGTGGCCGTTAAGGACTCCTATAAGCACTTGCACTTCCTAGCGACTTAAGTTGAGCAGTGACGTTGATCTCTTTCTGCTCAGCGTCGGCCATATGTCCCTTGCAATTGCTCCAATTTCCAAACCGAGCCAACCTGCTTTGGCTCTACCCAGGGTTTCGTCTGCCCGTTTTCTTCTTATGGAGCTAAACGATGTGAGTGCGTAATGGCCGAGATTCTCCCAGATCAGATCTATTTTTCGCAAGGCTGTCCGCTTTTTCGTTTCCTTGGATACAAGTATGCCCTGGTACCCAGCATAGCGTGACCATGTTTGCCAAGGATATTTCACTGACGCTCTGTATGCATAGTCTGACTAAGTTCGACGTCAAGATCTCCGATGCTATTGTTTTTATTTCCATAAGGAAGTCGATTTGTTGGTTATGTTGAGTTCTCTCACCGCTAGTACTGCTTCGTGGATCGCAGGCGCTTCAGCTAGGAAGACGCGAATAGGTCACAGAAGATCTCTTCTTCTACTACCAGCTGTTGTTCTTGTCATTCCACGGGTGGGCCATCAAGTTGTTTTTTTTAAATTATAGGTTATTTTGTCATTGACATCTGTTTTTTCGCAGGAAATCTTTGACGTTGGCGTTGGGAATATTGGAAATATTGACGTTGGGAAATATTGACGTTGGCGTTGGGAAATATTGCCAAAATGAGTGCTGGGTAGCCCAAACAGTGCGTCTTTTGAAAAGAAGAAGTTTTGGCCGAAGTGAAGCACCCAACACGGCTGCTGTACGCAAGGTTGCGCAAAAAGTTCGTGAGACTGGTATGCTAGTCGACAACACATGATTCCCGTCGTCGTGGCATTCTTCGAAAATGCTGGGACAGAGCCATGTTTTTTTTTACTGAAATTGAAGACTAGGACTTGGACGACCTCTGGTTCATGCATTACGGCGCGCCATGCCACACAGCGCAATCCACAATTTTTTTTTTTTATTTCATGAAAAATTGTACAAAGTGATAACAATATATGTATATGGATTTTCACAATTGTTTTGCATGAAATAATTAGGAGCATTCTGTTGTCGGAAGGATAAGTGACGACTTACTTATTTATCAGGCCGGCGACCCATGAAGGGTCCGAGCCTGAGCAATTGCTGCCTTCCATCGTTGACGGTCCTGGGCACGCTGCTTCCAGTCATCAAGACCAAGCTGTCTTGCATCCGCGATTACTTGGTCTTTATACCGGAGATTCGGTCTTCCTCTCCTTCTCGAACCAGTCGACTCGGATTCAAAGACCCTCTTTGCTGGAGCATTGTTGTCCGCTCGATGTGGCCGAGGCAGTGCAGTCGACGGATTTTTGACTTCCGGACTACCTCCACATCCTGGTACAGCTCGCAGAGTTCGCGGTTATGTCTTCTCCTCCATTCGCCTTCGTCGCAGACGGGATTATATATCCGACGTAGAACTTTTCTTTCGAAGGTACCAAGAATCAACTCTGCAGTTTTGCTTAGCGCCCAGCTTTCGACTGGCAAAATGAGAGTTTTGTAGAGCATGATTTTGGTCCTTCGAGCCCAGTTGTTTGGACAAAGCGAAGTAGCACCGGTTGCCAAGGGCGATTCTACGACGGATCTCCACTGTGATGTCGTTTGTGGAGTTCACGTTTGCCCCGAGGCAGACAAACTCCTTCACCACCTCGAAATTGTAGCTGTCGATCGTGAAATTTTGTCCAAGGTGGTGTGTGACGGAAGCTTTTTTGGTCGACAGCATATATTTTGTTTTGTCCTCATTGACCTTGAGACCAGTTCGTTTCGCCTGTTCTTCAATCGCCGTAAAAGCCTCCACCATGGCACGTTGAGAACGCGCAAGGATGTCGATGTCATCTGCGTACCCCAACAGTTGGACCGACTTGTAGAAGATAGTGCCTTCCGTGTTTACAGTTGCCCTCCGCACAATCTTCTCCAGTACCAGATTGAAGAAATCACACGACAGCGCATCTCCTTGCCGAAATCCAGTGCAAGTTTCAAACGGCTCAGAAATCCTTGAGCCGAACTGCACGCTGCATCGCGTATGTGTTAGCGTGGTGCGACACAACCGGATCAGTTTACCCGGGATTCCGAATTCGGCCATCGCATCGAATAGTAGTGAATGCTGTCGTATGCGGCTTTGAAATCGATGAAAAGGTGGTGCGTATCGATTTGACACTCACTGGTCTTCTCCAGGATTTGTCTTAGTGTGACGATTTGCTCTATAGTCGATTTGCCGGGCCGGAAGCCGCACTAGTACGTGCCGATTAGTGCGGTGCAAAACGGTGCAAAGCTTTAGACGTTCACACAGTACGCTGGACAGGATCTTTTAGGCGACGTTGAGCAGGGATATACCTCTATAGTTGTTGCAAGAGGCAAGATCGCTTTTTTGTGGATGGGCATATGGAGCTGATATTCCAGTCGTCGGGCATGCTTTCATCTTCCCAAATTTTACAGATGATCTGGTGCATGCTCCCACCAGAACATCGCCACCGGCCTTGAAGAGCTCTGATGGTAGGCCATCGGAGCCTGCGGCTTTGTTGTTCTTCGGCCTTTTAATGGCTGTTTCGTCTTCTTCAAAGCTAGGTGGGAGGACTACTTCATCGACTGAAGTTGGGATTTCCTGATTCCCTATCACTCTCTCCTGGTCAGACCCATTAAGCAGTTGTTGGAAGTGCTGCTTAAACACATCCACTATTCCCTGCGGGTCAGTAACAAGGCTACCCTCACGATTTTGAAGAGCTTGGGTGCCTTTCCTAAAGCCTGAAGCCAGGCTTTTGGCTTTTTTATAAAAGGCCCGTATTTTTTGTCTATCCCTAGACTCTTCGATGTCCTCGAGCTGGGAGGTTGCGAGAGACCTTTTCTTCAGGCTCCTCTTGCGCCGCTCTAGTTTTCCGTTGCAGCGCTTTTTTGGTATGCCTCGTCGGTTGCACGTTTCTTCTGCACACACTCGCCGTCATACCACGGGTTTCTTGTCGGGGGTGGTAGGTAGCCTAAGGTGTTTTCCGCTACATCTTTGATGGCCGAGCGGCAATGCAACCACATCTCGTTGGCGTTGGTGTTTGACATAGGCATACCGGAGAGTCTCTCGCTTAATTGCTTTTCGTAGGCTCTGGCAATCTCCGTTGTGCTCAGGCGTCCAATGTCAAAACTCCTCTTTGTTGGCTGGTGCAGCTTTCTGACATTGGACAGTCCGGCTCTGAATCGTGCTGCTACGAGGAAATGGTCAGAGTCGACGTTTGCCCCTCTGAATGTTCGCGCATCCAGGATATTTGACGCATGTCTTGCGTCAATGAGCACATGGTCAATTTGGTTGGCGGTTCGACCGTCCGGAGATCGCCAGGTTGCTGTGTGGATTCTTTTGCGAGGGAATCTTGTGCTGCTTATGACCATATTACGTCCTATCGCAAAGTCAGTGAGTCGGAAGCCGTTATCTGTTGTCGTGTCGTGGAGGCTGTGCTTGACGAATGCATCATCAGTACTTAAAAACAAAGCATTTCTTGGTGGGGTTAAACATACAGAGAAAATAAGTTATCTTAAATTATTGAACACATAATTAAAAAAAAGAAAAAAGCACTGTTTATTAAGCCATTATGGTGAATAAATTTTCTATTTCGTGATTATTCAATGAACAAAGCCACATTCGGATATTTATAAGAAATGTTGAAGCTTTTCTCTCGCATCTAATATTTGTTGATAGTTTATTAAATAGACGGCAATCGGTTACAAAATAAAATTGAGAATAAATAGCTTTATTGATTCTGGGAACCTGTACAAAATGACTGGTGTTAACACGTAAATTGTAATTACCATATAGTCTGCCGGCCGTATATCCGGATTTGAGAAAAAATATCTTAAGGACTTTAAAGCAGTACAAGTGTTTTATTGGAAGAATTTTAAGGTTTCTGAATAGATCGAAAGTTGAGGTTCTACGATTAACTAGACAGATGATTCGAATCGCATGTTTTTGCTTAATCAGTAATGGTTTAGTTTTATTTAAATGCGTACCTCCCCAGCACGAGATTCCGTACTCTAATTTCAATTTCAGCAAGCCATTGTAAACCATAATTACCATAATTAGAACATTCGTATTACAATGAAGGCTAAGATGATAAATTTGTCTTACGACTCTGTTAGAATATTGTTTTAAGTACGCAGTATGGTCCTTCCAATTTAATCTATAATCCAAAATAACGCCTAAGTACTTAAATTGAGAAACCATTCATTTGATGTTGGGAAGAACCATCGCTTAGGTAGAATCTGGTGCATCCGGGAGAATGACAATCGATCTTTTGCGTACCAAATTCCCAAATCTTGTTATCAGCCGTCTTAGCGATGTCAATTGGCCGCATCGGAGCTGCGATTTGGACTTTTTTTGTGGAGAACCGTGAAGGACCGATGTTATGCCAACAATCCGGAAATGATTCTACTCAGCCCGAAACCTGCAACAAGGTCTTTTAAAAATGAGGTGACAGAATGTGCTACTGCGAAGCTAGCCGAGCCAGCCACTTGAACACCTTTGTATTTCATAATTATTGGGAATCTTTGTTCTTACTAATAAAGCAATAATACATGAAAAGCGATTAATTTTCTTTGTTTTATTGCATTTTTAAAAAGAAACTTGTATTTGGCCAACCCGGCATGTGGAAGGTCTTCTCCGGGACTAATGTTGGTGGCAAGTAGTCCGCTTGGTTGTTGTGTCGTGCCGCTGTCCATCCTTCGAGTATGAAAGCGTGGCCGTATGGCTTTTCTTTCCAGAACCCCGACACCCTGAGCTTCAGTGCAGATGAGGCTGCACTACTGTTACAGAATAAGTCCAGGGGATGGAGGAAAAGAATGCCTTCGAGTGCTGCCGTTGGAGTTGTTCTTATTCCTTGGCAGGCCGATCCTTGTACATTTGTTAGCTTCTTTAGAAGATATTTCTACCAGACAAGAGAACCTGGTGTCAGGATAGGTCTTGCAACCATGGTATAAAGCCAGTATAGTTCCCGTGGTTTGAGATCCCAGGTTTTTATAAAGGCATGTTTGGACGTATACAACGCCACATACGCCTTCTTCATGCAGTCCTACGAGTTATCCATCCACAGGAGTTTGAAATGAAATAGGAACGATGTACGGTACGCACTATCGACTTGACGATGCATGAGAATCCAGATTAAGAACTAGTGCCTCGCAAGATGCATGAGAATCCATGGTAGGAGCTACTGCATCGCCAGAAGAGCCACAAGCACATGCTCAGTCTGAGTCAGTATTCAAACAAAAATATGTCCAGGCTTTGAAATGAATTAGCAGCAAGTGAAGTCGAGGGTACTGCTACCCCTCCTTAAGATCACGAACTAATCTGTTTTCTAAGAACTGGCTTTCGCGGTTATCCAAAAGCAAAGTGGGTGGTTTCCTGTTGGGCGCCATTCACATCATTCATTCAATTAGACCACAAAAGTCAGTGGAACTAACTTCAAAGAGTCTTTTTATCCACCGTATTGTCAGCACCCCCTCATCCACCCCACGAAGTTCTAAATATCCCCCGAAAACTCCGCCTGTGGCATACTCCGCCTATGGAACGACATGTTCAGACGCCCGCCTCGGATTTAATTAAAATCAGCTTCAAGCAGTAAGTGGGCAACCAGCATAACCACCGACAATGTCACCAGGCGAATATGAATGTTGGAAAATTGGAAAATAACTGTTTATCAGGGAAAAGTTTGACTCGCCCACCGCGCCTCGGGGCGAGACGTATCAAACCAACTCCTTATGACATCTTACGAGTTAATTGAATTTGTATGTCCTACTACATGAGGGAGACGGTTTTCATGTGAATTCGGAATAAGTTCTACTGTAAACAAGAAACCAGAAATCTTGAGAGACAGTGGGGAGGATACTGTTTGCAGCTGGGAAAGTAATTGTATTTCACGTGATAACAAGAGCTCTTCTGTTGATTTTTGGCCAGAGTCTCGGGCATATATGAAGTACTTTCTGGACTGCTTCTTGGGTGGAGTAGATCTTGAAGGCAGGCGGCATAGGGAACCCCATTCACTTAGCTCCGGTTTTCTGAGAACAAATGAAGTTAATGGCATCAGCAGAGTTCTTACACAAGGCACTGATAGAAGCGTCTGTTGGAGGCTCTTTTTTCAGAATGACGGACGAATCATTGTAATCAGAGGAAATCCTCAAATTACAGCGCTTCTTAATATGACAGAAAAAGACACTAAAGGCTGAAGCGGCGCAGCGAGTCAACAAATTGAGCGAAGTGATGGGTGAGACTTTTGTTGAGCTTCATCGCCACTCCACAGATGATAAGAGAGCCACACCTTCCAACGACTCATCCCAAATGGTAGCTCCATTTGAAGAAGGAGAAGTACACATGATGATCAAAGAAATCCGAGGAGAAACTTTTAAACAGCTTCCATTGCCTTCAAAACTTGAATCATTGTTATTCCTCTGCCAGGCGGTAAAACAAATCAAGAAGTTCTGTCACAGTCTCCAACGATCTTCAGTTTGCGGCAATCAAACACAAGAGCAAATAAATCTACGGAAGACTGCATTTTCATAAACATCATTCCACGTCAGACCATCACGAGAGAAGCACACACGACGATTGGTGAAGGAGTGAAGTGAATTTGGTAGGAGTCAACGATGCAGAAACGAAGTGCTGACATGCCGTCTGCAAATAGTTCGAGAATTGTGCATCAACTTGGTTTCTCGACATCGTCTGAGTAAACATAATTTTCACGGTTGTGTGAGTTTAGCAATTTGACAGAGACCAAGCCATGCTGCTACTTTATTGCTGCGGAGATCTATTGCGAGAGTAGAGCTGGAAAGGTAGTGGTGTTGTGCCCATATCATGGAACACAGGCATTTGTTGACAAAGTGGTACAGTGAAACCACATTCGCAACGTAATAGAGTCGCAGTCGATACTGAGAATCTGGAAATATCACTTTTGTAGACTGTTAAACGGCGAGGAAGACACAAATACCGGTGTCAGGCAGAATGTTCCACTCCGCACAATGGACGATGATAGAAGAGAATTCCGTCCCCCCGACCTAGATGAAGTCAAGATAGCTGCTGGTGCAGACTGCCTGCAGATATCTTGAAAGTAGCTGGAGATGAGATGGTTGGGTACATGCACCCACTCATCTGTAAGGTATGGCCGCAGGAAAGCATTCCCGACGAGTGGAACCTCAGTATCATTTGCCCGAAAAAGGGGACCCCTTCGACTGCGCCAGCTACCAAGTGATAAGTCTCCTAAGCATCGCTTATAAGATCTTCTCTGCAGTTTTATATGATTGCCCGAAACCATTCGTCACCCTAACCTGATAGGTACAGTGCGGTTCTAGGCCGGGGAAGTCCACCATCGACCAAATCTTCAATTTACGACGGATCCTGCAAAAAAATGAGATGAAAGAGATGTAGATCGACGATTCGTCAAGGCCTCATATGACGTCTAGTTTTGACGTTCCTGCCAAACTCGACAGGTTGTGCAGGATGAAGATGGCGAATTCTCGCTGCTCCATCAAGGTCGGAAACGAGTTCACCGATACCTTAAATGTCAAAAAAGGTTTACGGCAAGGCGGTTCGCTCTGCCATGTGACTTTTTTAACATCATACTTGAGATGGTTCTGCAAAACTCACTCGCCAATACAAGAATCACGATCTTCCAAAAGTCGGTACAATTGCGTGACATTGACGAGATTGGTCGAACACAGCAAGCCGTTAATGAAGCGTTTGCTGGTATTGAAACGGAGGCCGTGAAAATGGGCTTAGCAGTGAATGAGGGCAAAACGAAGTACATGCTGTCATCAAGAAAAGACGCACAACATCGACGACTCGGACAAAACGTCACCGTAGGCAGCTATGGCTTCGGGGCAGTTAGGGACTTCGTCTACCTCTGGTCCCAAGTAAACAGTACGAACCGTACAACATCGGTACCAACATTAAACGCAGAATAACTCTTGCCAATCGCTGTTTCTTTGGGCTCTCGATGCAATTGAGTAGTAGAGCCCTCTCTCGAAGGACCAAGCTAACAGTATATAAGACTCTGACCATCCCAGTCCTGCACTATGGCGCAAAAGCTTCTACAATTGCAAGAGTAGATGAAGATCTGGTATTTTCGAGAGAAAAATTCTGCGTTCCATCCTTGGTCCTGTTTGCGTTGATGGTTTTTTGGAGAGGAAGATTCTACCATGAACTGTACACCTCTTGAGTCCGAAGAGTCTTCGACTACGAACCAGAGGGACAACGCAATAGAGGACGCCCACGGAACCGATGGCGCACAAAAGTAAAGAAGGACCTCAACCAACTTGCTAAAGATCATGCCAGCTGGAGAACCTTGTTGGCTGATGCCCAGGTCCACCCGGGCTGTAGTGCAGTTAGAAGAAGAATAAATTCGCATAGCAGTACCTTACCTTTTATACACCTTACATTGAACTAAGTCTCCTTCGGCGTCATTTCACGGCACCTTTCAGAACGGCATCTATAAATGCGTCCAGCTGTATAGTGTCGGTGGTAGGTTTGAGATCACGCCCAAGAATGTTAATTTGTTCTTGGGAATAGAAATGCTCTGTTCATCATCGCACGCTACCCCATTCCATCACTTCTTCCAAGTCCATTCGATCCTGGAACTCCTTCCTGTCGAATACCAAAGGAGTCCATTCAGGATTCGCTTTAATGACCACTCTTCATTCATCGTCCAACTCGCATCATCTGCTTATGCCTTGCGAATGTCTGATGTTCTTCTGACGTACACACCCCACTTTATCACTGACCGAAGTGAATGAGTGCAGCTGTCTCCTTGATGTTGATCCAACAGTTTCAAGCTACTTTGTCCTACAAATCGCACTACCTCATGACTACACCCAATGGACCACTGTTCCTCTGCGAAATTGATTAAGGCACATTCTTTACTCTCGAAACACACAGCAACAAGGATTCCTAGCCAAATGCATCATCCCGACTGGAAGTCGCAGAACTTAACCCAGCTAAGCGATAAGTCACGCTGGGAAACCCTCAAACTGAAGAGAAATGATTGCCGTCTGGCACGACATTCGAGAATTTGTTCCCTCCGCCGTCTGGGAAACATGCGGCTTTGTTGACCCTGCATTCACACGTGCTCCTGTCCAGGGACACGCTGAGATATTCATCTAATTTAAGTTGAAGATTAATTTCCTGCCATTTGGCAAAGCACAACAAACTGGCGAGTCGAGGTGTCGCTGGGTTCGCAAATCGCAATCGGGTCGAGTGGCAAAGTGACAGTTCCGTCAGCAAAGACCGATTCTGGATTTAATTCGCTGGGAGTGGGCAGCTTTCTGCTTTCTGCTTATTTGCTTGGTTGTTTACATCCAAAGGATTAATTAACACTTCAAGAAATTGAAAGCGAAGGCGTCCTCAAAGGATTGACACGCTTCAAAAGCACAGCAATCTAGTTACGGTGATTTGGAAATTATTTCGGAAAATTTGATTCCCTTTGATCCGCTAAGAGGACTTGGACGTTCGCCAATGCGAAGCGGACGCGGGGTGAACGGCCGAGGCGTGAGGACGAGTTTCAAAGGTATCCTTGGGAACTTTCAATTTCGAAGTTTCCCATAGTTTGGCGGGAGCAGTAATTGGTTTTTGATATTCTCATTTACGGGAAATAATTGCTCAGTCATTCTGCGCTGACATTTGGTCGTTTCGGTGCTGGAACCGGAGGAGGACGAGGAAACGTTGCTGTTGTCAAGAAATGAAAAGGTTTCCGTTGCTGGAGTGAATGATTGTGTTAGCAACGACTTATGCCGAGGTCATGTTTGAGAGGCTGTGTGATAAATGGTGGAATGGACACAGTTTGACTTCAAGGTCAACTTGTTGCGGTTCGGTGAGAGTTTGTCAAGTAGGTGGCCGTGGCATTCGTTTCATTTTAAAGTTTTATAAATCGACGTTGGGTCTTTTTAGATTCTGTTTTAGTTTTATTAGTACTACCCACGGTTTTAGTACTAGGTTTCAGCACTTCATTGTGTATGAAAGGGCCAAGAACTCACCTTTGCGGCAAAATTTGTGGTTTTTAATGAAGAATACTAGTGGACCGGGACGATCTACATCGCGATATGACAAGGATGATCGGGCGCCCGGGATGGAAAGTCGTTGGTTGTGGTGCTATTCTACGTGCTGAATCCCTGTTGTGCTTCAACTGTGATTGCTCTTCCTCGTCCTTACTTTCTTGAAGGAGCAGCTCCTCGTGCAGATAATTTGTGCAAGCGTCTGTCGTACTAACCACAAAACATATTAATTGGCAGGCAGTTGTCCCAATAATCAGTGTATTTTCTTTATAATTTTTTTAAAGACAACATGTTAATTATTCTCTTGGGGTCTAGCGTGGACTATGTCATTCTGAAGGTGTGCCAAGTAGTACTACGCGAATCCTGAATGGTCTCCTTTGGTATTTGACAGAAAGAGTTTCCAGAATCGAATGGACTTGGAAGAACTGACGAAATGTGGTAGCGTCTGATGATGAATATAAGGAACAGGAACATTTGTAGAGGCCTACCATTACTTCCGTTAATTATATTTGTGGTCGTTCTGAAATTATGCCTACTCTTGGGCCCTTGACTTTTAGACCACAGTTTAAGCCACATAGTGAGTGATTGAATGGAATCACATAGCTTGCGGCAACATTGGCCTTGCACCGACCTTACACGATTAATCTGGAATACCCGATCAAGAAAAAAAGCGGCGCAGTCCGTGCTGATTGTAGCTTTCTAACCTCAAAACAGAGTCTACTCCCTCCTTTTGTTGAAATACGTGTTCTTGCCTTGGCTACAAGAAGGAGTTCCGGGTTTATTGTGGCTCCTAAGGATAAGTGCGTCCCAAACCGATACAGTGTGTTGCTTCGTACCGCACTCAATTTTCTTCTAATTTCATAGCTGATCATCTGCAATGGTGAATTATTCTCTTAAACGCAGTGGAACGTCGCCTTGGTATTGGCAGCCAAACAATGCCGGAAAGTTAAGTCGTAAAAATGCAGGGAAAAGGTTCTACTTTCCGTTGTTGCTTGGAGTTAATACTGTCACCGAACAGACTTGAGCCAGCAATGTGGTACATTTCGTGGCCTTCTCTTTGAGTTTCGCCATTATTTAGGAAGCAATGTTTGACCATGCGAAATAGATAACAAGCCCATCGTTAATTATTCCTAAAACCGTGTGAACCTTTTCTAACAAGACCCACCAGACGATCACGCCGTACAAGGGGAATGTATATGACATCAACGCAAACTGGCCCAGAGATCGCTTCCAGAACTTCGCACTAAATGTGCAAGAACTTCTTCTTGCCATGCCTCTACGGCGCAGATAATCAATGCCAGCTTGAATCAAAAAGGACTCCACTTCTCTACGATAGGTCTTTAGCTATAACAAGTGGAGATTGGCAAGATGGATCCCAATATTGATGTCGTTCGTATTGCCTACAGTGGAGTGGAAGTTATACTGCTGTTCAACTTTCTGGCAAAGTCGGCAATTGCTGCCTTCACCAAGCTGTCTTGCGTCCGCAATGACTTGGTCCTTATACCGGAGTTTCGTTCCTTCTCGAGCCAGGAGGCTCGGATTCGAAGACCCTCTTTGACCGATCCAGTGCAGTCGACGGTTTTTTGCCTTCCGGATTACATCCACACCCTGGTACAGTTCGTAGAGTTCGCGGTTGTGTCTTCATTATTCACCTGCCTCGCAGACTGGACCAAATATCCGACGTAGACATTTTCTTTCCAAGGACCTAGAATCAGCTCTGCAGTTTTGGTTAGCGTCCAGCTTCCCACTCCTGGCAAATTGAGAATAATTTTGGTCCCTCGAGCCAGGAGTCTTGAGCCCAGTTGTTTCGACAAACCGAAGTAACAGCGGTTGCCAAGAGTGATTCGACGTCGGATCCCCACTGTTATGTCGTTTGTGGAGGTCACGTTAGCCCCGAGGTAGACAAACTGCTTTACTACCTCGAAATTGTAGCTGTCGATCGTGATGTTTTGTTCAAGATGGTGTGCGTTTTCTATCCGACAGCATATATGTCCTCACTGACCTTGACACGAGTTTGTTTCGCATGTTCTTCAATCGCCGTGAAAGCCTCCACTAAGGCACGCTGGGAACGCGCGACGATGTCGATGTCATCTGCGTATCCCAACACTTGGAACGACTTGTAGAAGATAGTACCTTCCGTGTTTTCCGTCCTAGCTCCTAGAATTCGGTGTCCATAATTGTGCGCCTTTATGTCCAAATGTCCTCATTTTGAGTGATTTATTGCGGATGCAAGACAGCAACGGCAGGAAGCCGCTCATCATCATGTATGGAAAGCAACTGTAGCTCAGGTTCAGATCCTGCATAAATAAGTATTTTTGGTTAAGACGAGGTGCCCTTCGAACGAGCATATCTCTCACCATTCCCCTTACTTTCGGCGTGGTTATCGCAGGTTATTTGCATCTGAGCACTCAGCATTTTCGGCTTATCTCCCATCAGTCTCGACACAAAAGCAAAATAACGTTCACGAAACAAAGTCGAACTTTCACTGAAATCCTTAAACCTTGACATTCAGTGGCGTCCTCCTTGAAACACTTCATCGTCCCTGAGTGGGGTCGCCAGTACAATACAAGACATTTCCAAATTGTTACTGAGTCCTTTTGCAGCGGGAAAACTTCAGCCCGATCCACAATTCATCGCCTCCAAGTTGGCCCAACTAATCCCCCCCCCCCCCCCCCCCCCCCACCACAAGCACTGCCATTGACAAGACCCTTCTCGTACACCCACTGCCTCTGACATCGAGATTTACAGTCATCAATTTCAAATATTAGAGGATAAATCACCACAATGAAGAGGAATGGACACAAAAGAATGCCACCCAAATGATAACTTGCCCCCGAATTAGAATACATGATCGTATAAACAAATTTCACGCAAGGGAACTCATAAAAAAAGGGACGCTTCCCCTCGTTCTTTTCTGCTCATCCGTCTTCGAAGGACAAATCCGGAAAAAGGTTAAGTTGCCCCTTGAAGGTGCACCTTTTTCTTGTTCGCCTGGCCTCATGCTCCGCATGTGGACATCAAAACACTTGTTGGGCCATAAAGGCCCCCTGCCCTGACCCTGCCCGCCGGTGGTCGGGAGCTGCTTTGAAGAGCGAAAATGAGAACTGAAGCGCATTTGTCTACGGGCTGAATTCGAATCATAAAAGTTACACGAAACGACGGGAAGATTTGATAACCTCTGGGAAATCGATTCGGAATCACTCTCAAGACGGCACCGTGCGAAGGTGTTGAAGAGGAAAATCGATTCTCCGACACGGGCAGAGGCTGGGAATCTATGAATTCCCCAAGCTCTTTAAGAAACCTCCTCCCACAATAAAGCATCCCCGGGTGATATCGCACCCCCACCACGACGACTCGGAGACATTTCGTGTATCTACATAAATTGTAAATTCCACAGCCCGTGAACGAGGAGGGGGAGAATGGAAACAAAGGAGAAATAGGCCAGATCAACGCTAATAAAAAAACAGAAAGCGCACACACAAAGCAGACATCCGGATGTTCACGTGGACGAATAACACACCGAGCTCAGGTTGTCAGAAGACAGCACGTGAGGCCCCAGGAATCGAACGACAGATAAGACGATGAGCAGATACAATTCGGGGGATTTTCTTCTTCTTTTTTATTTTACGAATTTCAATGAGCCCCCAATAAGATACAGGCAGAATGAAAAATCGAAAAAAGATTACATTTGTGGATTCGGGGAAATCCACTTGGACGTGTGTTTCTAATACAGCGCAGTCCTTGCGGCACGGCACGCTGCTCCATTCAAAGGAACTCGAGATGGATGGGCTGGACTTCAGGTGGGCGTGCGATTCGCATTGAGGAAGACGCCACAAATCCTGGGGCTATTTCAGAGCCCCGGCCGTTTGATGTGCAGATTTCTTCAAATAGCCGGGGTCAAGCGATTTCGATGTCGTTTATCTTCGCCAGTGGTCCTTGATAAGGATTAAGTACGGACGGATAAGACATTAAAATGCTGTGGGAGCTGGGTTTAGCCACTTAATAGGCACGTTACCTCCCCGGGTGCAAGGAGGTGGATGAGTTTACCTGAGAGCAGTTAAGATTGCAGAGCGATTGAAATACTTTCAGATTAATGTGGCTCAGGTTTAAGCCATTTCCTTATCTGCCAAGGAATGAGTGCAGGAAATGCGTAACTGGGGGTGGAGCCGTTTGTCAATACTGTCGAGAATGGGCAGAGCCTCAACTGCAAACATTCTCATAGATTTTGCTCCGATTTGGTCGCTGAAATGAACTTGTTTTCTTATCCCTTGACATTTCGGGTGAGAATCGTTTCAGAGTCTGGTAGGTTACATCAAAATATGATGCGTTACTTCAACACTTCCTCAAAAGCTAGGTCGGCGTACTCTTCCGAGAGACTACCTTCAATACGATGAATCTAGAAGACGGAACGTTTAACAATAAGCTGATTATCGTGCGTGGCCCAATTTGTGTATGTTTGCCACTCCTTTGAAAAGGTAACACTGCTGCACAAGTCGTACCCATGTATTTCCTCAGGTGAGATGCCGAAAACATCAGCCACCTCACGCACTTTAACTCTCCGATTGTCCTGTCTATGGATTTTAACAACAATTTCTGGCGTGTCGACCTCTTTGAGGGACCTGTACGTTCGGCGTCACTTATGCTGGTACGACGGACCTGCTTTCAAAGACGCACTAAATAACGCAGCTTGCTCAAAATTTGACAATAGGTATTAATAGATGGAAGTTGACGGCGAGCAGCATTGCATTTAAAGCTGTTGCATTGGAAATACAAAAAGTCACCCACTTATCAAACCACCAATAATTTGCATATCTGCAGGGAAACCATGGAACAATTTGCAGGATAGAATGAGTAAAAGTTAGATTTTTGTAACAGAAAGGAAACAAGGATGGTAGCGAGAGATTGTTGATTCCTCCTTAAGTTGTAACCGTCAGTGATGAAGCTCTGAATGTAATCACCACAATATTGGTGGCGCAAAAGCACGTAGAGGGCCAGGGCCTAGCGTCCCAGCACCGACACGTATTGTGCGTGCTATTGTTCTCTCACGAGGTGAAGGGACCAACAGTTTTATACCGACTCCGAATGGCCAAGTGCGAAAAGGATTTTCTAGACAGTTCTACTCTTTGAGCAGTTACTGACTCAAAAGATGTGGGTCCGTGAAAATTATTTTTGTCGTACTGGGATTCGAACTTATACAGCGAGGTTCAAGTGGGTAGGAGCTGGCCCACAGACCCACGGCCGCAAAAAAAAAACGGCAATAAGATTGAACAAGCCGAGAAGTATAGGAGATCTTCCAAACATACACTTCTGCAATACTATCAACGGCTGAATTTTGCTAAGCCAAGCAGTGCCCCAACAACTAATTCCGTAGTGCAGTTTCAAGGGAAATAAAGGGCGTTTTTTTAGAGGCATAGACCTTTGAAATGGAATAAAACAAAGTTGATTTTTTTTAAATTGACATGAAATTTAGAAAATAGTCAAGCGGGGTTAAGTCGTTCTTGGAGCCCAATTCACGGGTCCGTAGCGAGAAACTATGCGGTTACCAAACGTTTCCTTCAATAAATCAATTGTGGTACTAGCTGTGTGACATGTTGCTGAAAATGTTGTTGAAACCACAGCTCCTCGCACATTGTGGTTGTTCAATTGATAAACGAAAAAGTCAGTAATCATGGCGCTATAGGGGTTACCATTGACTGCAACGTTCTGGCCAGCATCGATTTTAAAGAAGTACGGGCAAATTATTCCACCAACCCATAATCAAACAGACAGTTTTTGTGGATGTAACGGTGTCTCAAAATACACTTGAGGATTATCCATTAAAAAAAAGTGAGTACAGTGAAATGGACGTAGTGCGCGATACGTATTTCGAACAGAAGCATGATTTTCAAAATAAATTTGCACAATTTGGAAGCGTTGTTCAGGCGTCAGTCTATTCATGTTGAAATGCCAAACCAAACTAAAAATAAATCACTTGACAGCTGACAAAATGGCAACCAGTTAAAAAAGTGTTGCCAACTTAAAGTTCTATAGCTCTAACAAAAACACACTTTATGTATACCGTAGTACATATGTATATTGTTTTTAAAGTAGACTTGGAACAATACCGTACAATACGAAGTCGGTAAAAACAGTGAATCGTTGACAGGAAATATTACTTCCAGATGTATGTGAGTTGTCAACGGAGTTTTTGTTTCATTTGAAAGCCATATCAATGGCATTATGTGTGGAATATGGTATTCGACTGATTCAATTATCGATGATTTCTGCGCAAAACCCAAACCGATTTGAAGTTATAGCACAAAGTTGGCATATGTCTGCGGCTCAGGGAAACTCTACAAGAATGTCTAAAGTGGTCAAATCGCACGGTCATGGTGGACAGTTCACTTCGCCCCTAAGTGAGATAATTAGACTGTCAAATCGATCGTATTGTCAATTGTGGCATCAACTCTGAGGCAAGTAGCGCTGTCCTGTAGGCATCACATGTGGTTTTGGTATCAAATCATTCAATATGGCCAAAACAAATTGGCTAGTATCGATCGGTAGTGCTCTCCGTTGATCGCACGACAATACCATCGAAGTACGGACAGCCAGCCTACAATCTACACCAATCAATAACTTTTTGGGGATGGCTTGGATCTAATTACTTTTGTTGTTGACTTGTCCCTGTCTCAGACCCAGTAACAAAAAAAAGAAGATATCGCCTTTGTAGATAATATTGTTTCCTGAAATCTGTGCTCGGTCGCGGGTCCTTGTCCGCGGAGCGGGAAGATGGCGGTTTCTCCTGCACACAGTGACAGATGACGATAGCGTATGAGTTTAAGCCGAGTGTTCACTGAAGCATTCGACTCGAATTTGGCGATCAAACACATGATAGTCGACTTGGAATAACCACACTCACTGCGGCCCAATTTTTGTATCGAGAGTACCCATTTGGTGATAAAGTTGTACCTTTAGCAAGAGTAGGTCCATGCTGCTACTTCTCACACTGATTCGGCTAGGGTATCTGAGAAACAAAAATAAGCTACATTAACAACAGATAGAACCACGTGGCTGCTAGTAAATACCCAAATTTTAGCCAAACAAGTTTGGTTGCTTTCAAGGTAAATTTTAAGTACAACATTTTTTTATAAATTTTTGTTTCGTAAATACTTTGTGGTTCGGTCTAGTGTTTACTTCCTAAGCTTCTCAGTCGCGCCCACTAATGATGGACACGTAAGTCCAACGATCTGCTCAGTTGAACGATGCGAAGTGGCTTGTAGATTTTGATGTGTTCTCTTCTCCAAACCTTAATTTATTTAAGAAAGTATTCCATGAGCGCAGCATTTCATAGAATGCATTCCCATTCGGGTACGGGGTTAGAATATACCCGAGGCAAGGTAAACCTGTCGTAAGAGACGACTAAAAGTCTGAGCTAGAGCCACTGGTTTAGGATATGTCTCTACTCTAGTGCTCGTTATTCAGACGGTTACCAGCTCATAAACAGTGGATTTTGTATGACAATGCCAATCGCCATGATAGATTGACGCACAGAGAATGAGACATAAATTAGGCGCTTAGTCCTAGATGTTATGGTATCCAACTGGTAGTAACCATCTGGTTGCGAAAGCTTGACAACAGGCTACAGTCTGGTGCCACGGGTGATCAGGAATGCTACTGAGACCTGCATTAGTTTTAGTCCAATCGGTTGAGCGTCGTGATGGCTGCGGTTTAAATCCAAAATCGCGGGCAGAAGTGAAGATTAAACCAGCAAATCTGATAATTTATCACGACCAAAGAGGGATAGCGTGTGCGTCTCCGAGATTTGAATGGTGGAGTTACATAATACAACCGGGTGCTGCGACCCAAAGAGCAGCAGAGGTTTTAGATCGACCACACACTTCATCATGGTGGATGAAAGTGTCCATAAGCATTAACCCAAAATTGGTACTTGAGATTCCTACTTCAGGAGTTGGTCCAGCATGCTGGCCATAAGTACATTCGTCAGATTAAGCCTTATTGGCAGGCGATCACGTAAATCTAATTTCTTTCTGCATTCGGCAGCATTGATGGTTTGTCGTAATTTATCTTTTTCAAACAAAAAACAGCTGTCATTCCATCTGTCTGGATGTGAGGCTCCAGATTTCTGCATAATTCCAGCACACAATTCCGGAACTAGATACTTCCGCCATATATCTCAATTTCGTCGCATGAACTGTTGATTTCTAATATTGCAAAGCGTACGAGATGATAATTGTATTCCGACATGACTGTGAATAGAACTGTAAGCCTGTAAGAAACTACGGAACCGAGGATGACTCCCAATAATCATTTGCCTCCAACTTGCTGGCTGGGACAGAACCATGAAACTGCAGATGTCTCCATCCAAATACATTACCTATAGCCATTCAATTAAGACAGCATTCCTCCCAAGAGCTTGTCATCCGTGTGGCATCAACCCTCGTCTAAGTTCCTTTGCCGCCAGATCGATCGCCGATGAGATAATCGTTGCGGGGGAGACTACTCACAGAGTGGATAACACACTCATCCACCCCCCTCCCTCTCCATTCAATCTAACCACAAAGCGCTTCACAAGGCCATTACCCTGATAAGTACGAGTGCGGCCACACATCGCAAAGTCGACATCATCGCCCCACGCCACAAAATTCGCCCAAAAATGCCAGCAGAGTACCCGTCTCCAGTCAAACGTCATTCAGTTCGAAGCACGTTTGCGCCATTCCCCCGAGATGAGTCCGATAAGGAAGAAACATCGCCTCAAGGTATGTGCGCGGCCCTATCCTCATGTCCCCCCCGTCTGGATAAATACTCCAAAAGGAACTCATGGTGCGTGTAGAAATCGGCCTGAACACAATAATCCCTAGACATGATTATTAAAGTCAACAACCCCGACAGTGAACGGGGGACCTGTATCCAGATCCTCACACATCCCATTTGCCTCATCCCGGAATGTGAAAACATTGTCGTACTCTATGCTGGGCTGTCATTTTGTCGGCACCTACTCCTGATTTGCGGCGATGTGTGTGCCTATTGGGCGCTTAATGCGTGGCCTCTGGATTTATCAACACGAGGGAAAAGGAAAATGCTTTTACGGATAATTGAATGAAAATTGGATAATTGGATGAGTGACGAACATGCAGAGCATGCAAGACCTCGACCGGGACACAGGATCTGCACGCCTGATAGTTTGCAAATGTCAGATTTGTGAAATTCAATTTGCCGCGATGTACGAGGTGCTGATGATGGATTGTGGGGTGCCTTTGAACATTCATCTGTTACATGAGAAAGTTTCGCCTCGAAAAAAAATGTGTTCCGACATGAAAACAGTTTGAAGTAGTTTTCGACATGGAATGGAAATGTGCTGTGGGGAGGAACTTATTTTTGCATACGTAACAGCACGGTGGAGGAAAGTTACTTGTTTAACATAACCTCGCCCAGAGTTGGTTACATGCTGGCTCGAAAATGAATTGCTTCGAAGCAATTTAATGGAAGTACGGCTTTGAAGCTGATGGCGTTCGCGTCTCGTAAACTTTGAATTGAGGATGGCAATCTATCTTTTTTTTGATATGTGGAGGGTTGTGTTTGAAAAATGAAACGCGTTCGGAGGTATCAGAGTGTGGGCTGGGAAGTGTTCATTTATCAGGCTGAGTTCGTGGAAAAAGGACCTCATTTCTGGTGGAAAAAAAACTGAAAATTGTGTTACCACACAACCTAGTGACCTAGTTAGAGTACCGTGATGGCAAAGGATTTCCAAAAGAAGTACAACTTTAAATGATTGTAATCGACGACAATACGTTGTGGCGTGATTTCATATATGTTTCAGATCGAAAATCAGATCGGACTCTACAGACACTTTTACTGAACTGTGTTGCTTCGACTGCTGCGTTTTCCGGACTGCATTTGTGGTGATGAGTGCAATACGAATCGAAACCTTTTGATACTCTGATGAGATCGCTTCTGATAGATGGCGACACTGGTTAAGGCTGGTTGGAATCACGGCACAGTATTTTTTCGCATACTGTCCGTTCAAAATTGGCAGAATAACAGTAAAAAAATCAAGATTTTGGTCCTTCGAACCGGAAATTATTTGAACACACCAAAGTAGCAGTGTTTGCCAACTATTCTGCGTTAAACTTATGTTTGTGGAGCTAAACTTTATCCTGCGGTATTCGGGTAGATTTTGTACATACACCTGTCAGCCAAAGTTAAGCTTTCAAGCTTGAGCTCAGACCTGGCTCCAAATGGAGCGGTATCAGAGGCCAATATTGTGTTCTTTTCCACAAGATAAGATCAGCAATAAATAAGTATAACAACTGTCACACTGTACTCTATTTTATTAGTCGTCCTATCGGACCAACATCTCTCAACCGACTGACTGCCTGTCAGGATCCCTCATCAAAGGGATGCACACACACATCACCGTGCGGACTCCACTGACACACGATCGACAAGTAGGGAGATGTGAACACAAGGGAGTTGACGATCGTTTGCAAGCTTTGGGATGCACGAAAAAATAAATTCGCACACCCAAACATGTTGCCTGCCCTCCACCGGAAGGATGTCAGCTGCCGACAATGTCAATGCAGTGAAATATCAGGTAGACAGCAAGAGGAGGTTTCGCTGCACCAGTTCTTGTTTCTTCTAAAGAACTGAGCTATCGTCCACCTGTCACTGAGATTCCACATCCGAAGGACAAAGATGCGCATCTAAAATCGCCATCATCAGCATTTCAGTCGCCATATCAGTGATGAATATGAGAAAGAGACTGCGAGAGAAAATAGAGCCCTGAGGCACACCAGAATATATTTCGTATTTTTCTGGAAGATCTACGAGGAATGTGAATGGCAGAGAGGACACAACCGCGAAGTCCACGAGCTGTCGACTGCATTGGCTCGGTCACATCTAGCGGATGGACACACGATCCAGCTAGGGGGCTATCCGAATCCGAGCCTCCTGCTTAGAGAAGAAGAGGACGACCGAACTCTCGGTATGAAGACCAAGTCATCGCGGACGCAAGACAGATCGGTCTTGATGACTCGATCGACGCGCTCAGGACCGTCAATGATGGAAGTCAGTTGTTCAGCTCAAACCACCTATCCACAAAATTAAGATAGGAACAGAGACACTATTGGGGACGGCGCTGTATGCTACCGGCAACCATGTCACAGAATGAACTTCCCACGTAATCACTTTGGTTGAAGCTGCCTACACGAGGTAGACGAGAAGGAGACCATAAATGCCCTTTTCTGTTTAGGCACTGCCCTCGTTACTCGCAGAACCCTCTCTCCTCTACCAACCCTTGTGGCTATGACAAGTTTTAACGAGGTGTTCGCCTCTCTTGATATGCAGCCCATGCGTAGCAGGCAGTTGATCCAAAACCATCATTCTCAGCTTTTGACTGATTCCGTCGAACCTTAACCTCTTCTTCTCCAGCTGAACTTTGATGGATTCGCAATGGTATGCAGCGCTCCAAATGAGTGATTGGAAGCCCATAACGTCGGCGGGTTATGGTTTGTTTGCCCGAAAACAATGATCAGCTAAGTGCCTTATCTGCGAATGATGTCAAACTTTTCAGACTTCTCTCATCCGATGCCTGCCACTCGAACTTGGCTAATTCGAGCCCTCGCACTCTTTCCCTGCAACGGATGGCGTCACCTCCTCCCACACGGGACGGCATAATGCCTCGTCGCTATATTTAGACACACTTACTCAAATAATTCGATAAAAAGTTTCTTGTATTGCATTTTCCACATCACATGTTTGTCAGGGAACTTTGACAAATGGGCAAACTTTTCTGAAAATTGCTTTCGTCGTCACGGTGATCGACCGTGCTTCTCCATCTCGCCACGCCACCGAGTGTCGTCTCAATAAAAAGCGAACTGTTACCATTCTGTGGCATCGTAAACTTCGAAAGTCGCACACTCGCATGGGGCAGCATGTGCCGTCGAGATTTCCCCTTCGAAGGGCGACGCCCGCATGACGGGCCGCTGAAAGAATTTCATTAAAACATTGGAATTCATCGAGGATATGAAAACTTTGCAGAGGGAATCAATGGCCTTTCGACGCACACACTGCCTATTAACAAATTCAGCGCGCATGCAATCCGAATCTGAGGCGGAATCCTCTTGCGCGGCGCCCATCCAAGTTGCCGAGGAGCCGGCTGTGGTTGCGGCAGCGCGTCAAGCAACGGGGGCATTAATGCGCCGTGAATAGTGGTATCCTAGTCGCAATTAACATCCGAATGAGATTATAACTTTCGCCTTGCGGAAGCAGTTAATGAAATTACTTGCAAAACCATATCCTGGTGCGGTTGGCACTGCTCCACTCGGTCGGGCGGGACTATTAAAGTTTGAATGAATTTCTGGGGAACTGTTTCCCGCCGCGGTGGCATATGGACTTGCTGTGATCATGATGGTGTGAATACAAATGAACTTAGGGGCAAATATTAACTGAGTGGCGAGAGCGCCACTGTCCAACGTGAAGTGGCAGCTCACTAATTTAATCTGCGGTCAGAATTACTGTGGCCGCCCTTGGGGGCGCTTGGAGATCTTTCAGTTTTGGTTTCTTTCGCTTCAGAGATGGGTGCAAAGGAGATTCGTTGTGTTGGGGAATTCAAGGATTGTGTACAGAATCTTTGTTGAGAACTTTTTCTGCTTTGAGTGTGGACATGGGTCTCAATCAATAAACCTCTCCAGATTGCACGTTTCTTCGAAAGATGCCTCCAGATTTGTGCCCCATGTCTGAGGTTATTCTTCCTTTGTGTGGTCCATCTCCTTCGTGGTGGTTTTCTGTTGTTCAGTAAAGGTCAGGTTCAATGATTGTTAAGGACACTGTGGCTGAAAATCACCATCTATTAGATATGGCTGGTAAGGACAAGGAGCTTGTTGTAGAGAACGTCCGAGATAGAGATCCGAGAGAACCTCGCAAACAGTGAAATGTGGTTCGTCATCAAACAATGTCAGAATTGCCCCACTTATCGAGATGCAACCGAACTTAAAATGGGTACAGTGCGAGATGGACCTGGACCTGGCTTCAGTAGCAACCAGTTGTATTTTCGGTGCTACTGGTATATCATGAGTGGAAGGGGGTGATATTGTAGGCCAACTCCGAACGGTGAAGTCTGAGAATGCTTATCTGGTCAAGTATCTGGTTGCCAGAAACTGGGCGAAATTGGAGGCATGAACTTGTTTGTTCAAGTAGGGGATTAAATCCAGAATCTCAAACATAGGAATCGACGCACCTACCCATTCCACCCTTCATGGGCTGGCGGGGCTAAAGCACGCACGAGAGATCTCCAGGCCACTCGACCCTCCACCATCGACTGTATCTCATCAAGAGTTATGCCCAAGCGAAACCAGCCGAGTTTTTGAACTTGGTCCAACCACATCATCCTGGGTCTGCCCAGCGGCCGCCTACTTGATGGAATCGCATTCAAGGCAAGCCTCGGCAGTCGTGATGAAGGGGACATTCGTGCCACGTGTCCAAACCATAGAAGCATAGCCCTTTCCGTTCGAAGAAGCAGCTGCTTAAAATTGAGATCTTCGCATACTGCCGTGTTTCTCACCCAATCCCGGCGAGTAATTCCCACAACAACACGAGAAGGAAGTCTCATCTCGGCAGCTTGTATAACGATCTGATTCTTTCGGCTAACTTGGCTTTGACACCAAGCTCGGCCCTTCTGATTACAGATCATAAAAATTGTTTCAAAATTTATCCAACTTGGCCAATACTACAGGAAAGATCGGCTTTACTCCCCCCATCGGTCATGAAAAAGAACCCAAGACACTTAAGCATATCCACCTGCTTGGGAGGGACTCCACTAACATGTAGAGTGCATTGAACATGCGTTCTAGAAATGACCACAACCTGGTTTGTCCACGTTAGCCTACTACTCCATTGCATCCATAAAAAAATTGTAAAAATTCTAAATTGTAAATACTAAGTACTAAAAAAGATGTAAATCTTAATGTACATACCTTTTATTTAAATAAATAAATAATAAATAATAAAAATAAAAGATGGACTGAAGACCTCAAGAAGTACTTACGCACTTATCAAGCGGGCAACCCATGGACGGTCTGGACCTGAGCAAACGCAGCCTTCCACATAGTTCTTGCAAAATGTAGTATAGACTATTTTGGGAATCGAATGGTATCCTAGTCAACTTTCCTCATCATTCTGCAAATCATCTGGTGCATGCTCTCTACCAGAACATCGACTTGAGCTCCGACCTTTGGTTACCATTCTGTCTGGTAAAATCAGGAACTTCGATATAGAACATACATAATAGCACATTTCAAACGAGGGAAGACTGGGAGGATGGGAAAGTCCTTACACCAGCATTCAGTGGAAATAGACATAAACGTGTCCAAGTCGAACAGAGCCCCTGGTTCTGTCCTATTCGACAGTTTACCGGAGATATCCGGCTACCAGGCAGAAGTTAGGGCTGTTCAAAAGGCAGCCTGCCGACTATCAATGAGTCCGATAGATTGGTCAGGCGATCCGAATAGTCAGGTGGCCATAACGGCTCTGGAAACACCATCAATTAATACCAAGATGGTAAAATTATCAAAAAAAGATAGGGAACAGATGCAACCTTACTCTGTAGTATCTCCTCAAGCACAGGGCTATTCCAGGGAACGAAAGAGGTGTCTAATTAGCAAAAAAGGGGACCGCTTGATGGTCATGCCACTGGCAATCAGGATACACCTCCCCCGACTAATGATGAACGCCATAAACGACACCAATCATAGGTGGGCGGAAATGGATACATGCAGATCATCGAAATGAGTGTGGCCTGCACGAAATCAAAAGAGGACTAATGCTCTCCTGGGATTAAACAGGAAACATATTATTAAGCTCGTAGGTGCAATAACTGGACACTGCCTCATAGGTAACCAGACGAAAAGAATGCCCTTACAATGACTTCTGTAGAAGCTAGAGAGATGATGAGGAAGGGGAGATAAAACTACACTGTACCATCTAGGAACACGCCCTACCCTTGAAAAAGAAAGACGGACTCTGCTCGATAGCTATTACTTTAACTGCCTCGAAGATCTGTCTGACACAAGTATACGAGATGTCCTACAATATCTAAAAGCCACCGAATGGGTATGAAATGGTCGATAAATACTTTTTTAATTACCAGTAAATCCAGAACCGGAAGAGCAGTATGATAAATCAATTTTTTTACGAGGCTGTCACTAGACATCACAATGGTATAAATAGAGCTTAGCTTATACGCAATAAGCGAGCAGTCAACGTACCTACCTACCTACCATTCTGTGCCATCGCACCCCCGTTGCAAGGGCTGCTTAAATAAATTAATTGCCTAAAGTCAACGAGTGCATGGTCGATTTGATGGGAGGTTCCACCGCCCGGAGATCTTTTTGCAGGTGAACCTAATGATGCGTGCCGCTATAAAGCCTGTTGTACACTAGAAACTGAAAGTGACCCTAATGGATGGGTTCGCCAGTACAACCGCTCTTGACGGTGAGCAGATCACTACTCCTCTCAACAAGATTGAACATTCACACAAAACAACAAAGATAAGAACTAAGATGCATGAATCTAAGAATCTAAGATATGATGAGTATTACGACATTTCGAAGATCACCTCCCACACCACACATACATACAGTGGTGTTGCCAATACACTACACAGCTAAATATCGCGGAAAGTCTAAATGGCAGCTGAAACCCGCTGAGATCTCAAAACAAAGTCTGCGACATGCACATTGCTGTTAATGAGACCAAATGGGTGCATATTTGTTTCACTTTGCTGCTCTTGTCTGGGATCTACCCCCACAATGCCTGAATATGGCACAAAGTTGAATGGCGAATAGGAGAGGGACCTTAAGAAACTCACATTGTCCCTTAACGACTGAGAAACTCAAATTAGAACAAGACTTAATTATGTATCTGTCGTTCGTTTGTTCATTATTATTTCTCTTTTTAAACTGATGACAGCATGGGCAGTAGCACCACCCGCTTCCGGCAATAGTTTACCTTTCTGATGACGACATCCATGCATTGAGTCATCGGAAGTGCCTTGATTCCAAGTCAAGATAAATACCACTTCCTCCCCGATTTGCTTGCCATCCCATCAATCACAAATGTCAAACCAGCCGAAATGAATCAATCCATTCCCGTATCAGTCCTCACACTTGAATTGAATTTGAATATTCAAATGCCCATCATGTCATGACACAATCGATTCATTGGTACACACGTGTCATATCCCCCCTGATGGATAAACTTTCACCATGTTTCAGGTCGCCCTTATCGCCGCAACGCAAATAAACCCTTCCGACCGTCGAGCTCATCTGTTCAATTAGCAGTAAATAATTCGACATTATCATCTCGTCACTGGAATCGGTGAAAGTTGGTCTATAAGTGGCATTGTATCCGAATCCAGTTATCGATTGATTGGCCGTCGCGCCGCTCGACTCCATGAGTTCGGTATCTGTGATCTTTGCTAGTGTTAGGGCTTGAATGGGAGGCGCACATTATTAACCAATTTGTCGCATCTAACACGATTTCGGGTGAACGGGCATCTGATGCAGGATGCCTGAGAGAGATTGGTTTACGATAATATGCGGTGTAAACTGGTTCATTCTGAATACGAAATGGGGATGATTTAATGGAAATGTTGACACAAATCGTGCTGGAATTGGGCCAAAATGAGGAAGAGAATGTAATGTTTTGCGGGTTTGGCGTTTTGTTCTACTGCTGTCACTATTGTAGAACTCGGGCTATGTCCGCTTAAAGCATTAAAACCTTCTGTGTTCTCGCTGTGTCACTTATGTTTGACTTTATCCACTTTTTTTGTTCTCTTTCATTTCTTTTGCCTCCAGCACGATGCAAGACATTGCAGGAAATTATGAAAATCCCAAATGGGGCCGTGCCATAGAGCACCAGCACAGCGTAGTTTACAGAACGAGTACACCACGGATACGAGTCAGTTGACGCCGACAATGTGTACATCACGGCGAGAGAAAAGAGCAGCACTTGACTCCCTCAACGATTGTTCGAAGGTGGATATTTACAAGTGGGGAGCCCAGTTCGACAGTACAAACAGAACAATGTCGGTGCGCAGATTTTTATATACGATAGAGACGTTCAAAGAAGCGAATTTCCACCAGCCTAGGGTGGCAGACCTCGTGATTAGTGAGGTTGTCCGGCATAGGCGACTGAAAAGACTGACATACGATATGAACATGAAGATGTTGAGTAAAACGAAATATGCTGAGGTGCAAGTGAAAGTGAGTGAAAAGTGCGGTCATGGAAACGATCCGTTTTTTTTTTGCACGCCCATAAATAGTAGTGAAAGATTTGTACTCACTAAAGCACGTAGCTTTTAAATATATTCCTTAATTGCAACTAAGTTATGTACTTATCTAGTAGTTTTCACTTCACCACTTTGGCTGGTGGCTGTCCACAGAATGTTCCTGCTAACACCGCGCTTACATACGGGATGCTTTCATCGCTCTTCTGCATTTCAACTTCCGTAAAAAAATAGGAAATATTAGCTCGTAATATAACATAATAATAATAATATAATATATACAGGCCGTAGAGGGCCAGGGCCTAGCTTCTCGGCAACCAGTCGTGTTGTGCGTGCTATTGTTCTATCACGAGTGGAAGGGAACTACAGTTATATGCCGACTCCGAACGGCCAAGTTTGAGAAGCTTTTTCTAGACAGTTATACTCTTTGAGCATTGTCAGTGACTCGAAAGAGGTGGGCCCGTGAGTTTTTCCATGGCGTACCAGGAATCGAACCTAGACAGGTTGGTCCAAGTGCATAGGAGTCGACGCACATACCCACAACAGCACGGGCCACCACAAAAAATATTAGCTCGTACCACATTAAATGTCGAACTTTGAGGCACTTGTACCGCGTGAAATGTACAATTTTTAACGCACTTCCTATTTCCCTGGTAGAGATACAGCCAATCTCAAGAGTAAGTGTTTAGTATAAAGTTGTCTGTGTTCTCAACAAAAATTAAATTAAATTAATTAAAATTAAATTTAATTCACACATTATGCAGAACCTTATAGGAAGTAATTAGTAATGTACTAAGAACAAAAAAGATTTAAGATATCCCAACAACTACAGGCCCTGTGGTTCATATCAAATGTGACAAAACTTACATCACCAACAAAGTACCCTTCAAACCTATATATTTTACTACCATGGCAAAAACAACGCACAATTGATCTGCCATTTCTGATTTTTCAACTAGAAAACCTCCTTCAAATGTTGCGTTCATTTTCCGCTGAAGTCTTGAATGCGTCATTAAGGGGCCGACCCCAAAAAATGTACAACTTGTCACCAGTTAAACATATCCCCGCATCTAGCAGCCGACTTCATAACATAATTCTGAATATCATTTAAAGATACAGAATAAAATTCAGTGACGTTTGTGAGTTTAAAGAGAAAGGTTGTGTTTCATTTTTGGTTCTATAATAAAAGCGAGAAATATCCTGACAAACTCATAAGCCCGAAAGAGAGGGAGAGAGGCAGAAAATCCTGCCCACGTATATTCAAAGATATTCAACTTTTATAAATATTATCTAAATTTGATGGGGACAACAGGATGATAGGAGAAAAAACAAGTAGTTGCAACGGACCCTAAATGCCTCCGTCACGTCAAACACACTTATCTACCACTTCTTCTATTTTTATCAATTCATCAAACGAAAGACTGATTCATCACATTTTTGTACCTCCATGTACGCGATCTAAAGCACGATACAATTTCGTTTATTAAGCAAGTATGGTTGAGTGCCTGCTCTTCATTACAAGGGTCCCCGGTTCGAATCCCAGTGAAAGCAACGCTTTTAGCCGGTTTTCAAATCTGATCCAGTCACCATTTGCGGTTGGAATCAAATTATCGGCACTATCACTGGAGTTGTCGATTAGTGGTGGAAGTCTGACTATAGGTGACGATTTCACTGACAGCCGACTTACATACCTACCGAGGTTGCTGCTGGTAGTACAATGGACCAGTTTTGAGTCTGACTGCTCCAGTGTAGCGTTAAAAACACCTCAAACAAAAATAAATAGTACCATGAACACTACCGTGCGGTACTCTAGCTTTTATAACCTCTGAATGCAGATTATTCGTCATCATTCTTAACGCTAAAGATCCTATCTGACAAGTCATTCGTTAACTCGCTATAGAGAATTCTTAGAAGAAATAAAATTGATGTTTCAAGCCTTCGTGCCGAACTTTATCCAAGACTTGGAAACACAATAAATGCAACCGAAAAAACTCATATTTGTTTTGAAGGCTTTTTCCACTACACTTGGTCAGTGGTGGCCCGTAGCGTTGTGGATATGTGCGTCGACAGGGTGCGCCTTAACGGCTTTATTCCTCCCGAAGCATTCCTTTATTTAGACACGATTGGCCTAATACAGGATACAGACGGATGCCCTGTTATCTTCCATGTCGTACGCCGAACAGTGGACAGGCGACTCCAATACGAACCGGATGTCGCTCGCACCCACGAGGATCTTCTTCGGTTCAGTAGAGCGATCCCCGCTCGTGACAGGAAAGAGTCTGCCAAAGAACAACTATTTTACTGGTGGTTACACCAAAACCAGTCTCCGCCACCGCTGGCTTTTCTAGATGACCAGATAATTGACCATGGTGGCCAACTTACATAGGTTTAAGGTAGCTATTAAGAAAAAAAATAAAATCCAAAAACATTATAAAACAAAAAATCCAAAAAAATTAAAAAACAAAAAATCCCACCAAAAAAAAAAAATTAAAAAACTCTAATAAGAAAAGAAAAAAAAATGTGCACCACGGCGTATAAAATATATATGTTAGGCATATACATACAATATACGCCCTGGTGCACGTGTCCGTACTGTTACGGACATAGTTAAGATAGTCTTAAGTTTTATGTTAGGGTAAGTTAGTATAAGGTAGTTTAAGTAGTTATGTAAGTAAGTTTAGTTAGCCAAGTTTTTTAAAAAACTTTTCTTGGCAAATAAAAAATTTATTAAAAGATTGTCGTAAAAAACTAAAAAAAACATATATTAAGCCGAAAGGCACATTTCTAGCGTAGATTAGATTAGCATAGGGTCAGTAGGTTAGTATTAAGAACATTTGTAAATTCTTAAGTTAGTTAAGCTAGTTTTAAGTACTTTTGTCTAGCAAGTAAGTCCACATAAATGAAAATTAAATAAAATTACATGAAAAAAAAAAAAAAAGAAAAAAAAAAAGTATGTGCGTCGACTCCTACGCACTTGGATCTACCTGTCTAGGTTCGATTCCTGGTACGACAAGAAATACTTTTCACGGCCCCACCTCTTTCGAGTCACTGACAATGCTCAAAGAGTATAACTGTCTAGAAAAAGCGTCTTAAACTTGGCCGTTTGGAGTCGGCATAAAACTGTAGGTCCATCCCACTCGTGATAGAACCCTTCCACTCGCACGCACAACACGAGTGGTTGCTGAGAAGCTGGCCCTCTACAGGCTGTAGCGCCACCCATATTATATATTATTGGTCAATAGCTTAATACTTACTTCTAAATTGATGGTTGGGAATTAGGCATTTTTCAGTGCAGAACACAGTTCAATCTTTGTTGCCACCGTCTGAGTAAGATGAACTACTAGTGCAGCTGACGTTGTGTCTGCTCCCACAATGTCATTTCATGACTGAATGTAAACTTGGTATTGTTCTACACAACTCGAGGCATGAAAATAATGCACCGAGCCAAAATGCAGCTACACATACAAATGAATGTCACTTCGAGTTCAAAACATGAGCTGTTCCATGTATGTCAAAGTTACAAGTCCATTAATTGTGCAGTCATTCAGGGAAATAGGGAAGATGGAAGTTCCAGAAAAGAAGAACATCAAAAAACAACAGCACTGTGTATTTCAAAATTCACAACTACCAATTCCTTAACTTGCCGGTGAACTCTCCATACTTAGTGCGGTTGCTCGTGGCCTTTGGTGCTCCTAATTACTCTACCTTCTTCCCCTACAATTTCTCGAAAGCAACAGTCAGAAACACGCGACTCCGTCAACGTTCCGTGATCACGTTCCATCATTTCGTACACACATCCTTATGTTCTCTTGTCCTCGCTTGAAGAACATGCCACGAAGGCCCAAACTTGTCGCATCGTATGATAAATGTTTTCCATACAACCGCCCATGGACGGAGTAAACTTTTAATTAAGATTTCATTATATCTATCAGCGAAATCTCATTATTTTTTTCCAGCAAGAGATGAAAGGCTCATTTGCCATTGCAGTTGTGCAATGGGCCTAGCAACTGTCCATTGCACTGCAAGCGATTCATTTCCTTTGAGAATTAAGTCGAAATCAATATTAAATGTTAACTGGAGTGCTCTGCGTACGCGGTTGATTGCGAAAAAAATGCCGGCCTATAATCGTTAAAGAGACGGAGAAATGATGGAGATTCAATCTGTCGCTTTAAGGCGGTACACCGAAATTATGAAAATGAATCGATTTGGAAATTCGGTTATTAAAGGAATGAAAACCAGTGAAAAACGGCCTTCAGGGACATTGGAAAAACTTGTTGAATTAATTCTTAATTCTCACATGCTTCAAGGAGTACGCTTGGATGTTTCTTTATTTCTTACTTGCCAACGCAAAATATTCCAATTAAAGACAGATTTTGTGACTAGGGTGATTGTGTTTTATTTCTTACTCTTCACCTCGATGCGATTCATATAGCTTGTTGGCGTCACATAACTCCCGTTGGTAATTTTATCCATTTCCAGTCTACCTACAGCTCACTCTCATTGAAGATGATATCCAATTGCTTGTTCTGGGCAGTCAAGAACTTAGTGAATGAGCTTTTCAATGATCTATCTACTGTTCAAACATCGACGACATCATCGAAGTAAATACAAAGCTTGATGTTGGACCAAAGATTCATGAGAGGCCGTATCGTATCAGTTTGTCTCTGAGCTAAAGTTAACAAGATTATGGGTAAAGTAGTGTGATTCGAACCATTTTAGCAAGCTGGAAGGGGGAATATTATGCAAATTTAAAACTCAAAGTAAAGATTCTGCTCAATACGTGGGCTTACTGTTCCGTGATTACCTAATCGTGCCATTAACCAATATTTAAATCTTCAATTCGTGAAACCACCCACACATTTCGTAGATGCGAAATTCAAAATTTGATGGTCGGTACAATATTGGAACTTTTTAGTAGCCGCTGAGGCATTCGGCCATCCCCCCATATTGGGAAAATTCAATAGAAATGGTGGATCTTTTTGACAACTATTTGGAGCACTTAGACTATCATTGGTATATCACACAATGATTTTAGGAGTCTAATGTTTCAATAACTTGAGCGGACACAATGGCATCAGTATAACCTAGCTAAATAGCCTGACCGCAAGTACCAACTGGTTCCAGAAGTGGAGTGGTAACTCAATTCACGTGACCCTATATTACCACAATGACCCTATATGAAGTAAGTGTGACCGGAGTCACTCACTGTGCTCAAACTTAACCTATTCGTTGCATTGTAAACCGTCTTCGCACACTTTCTTTGCATGATGTGGTTTCACCGAGAAGCATAAGACGAGTGCATACTAAAGATAACACTGCTTTGATCAAAACATATTGAACCGACGTTCAAAACATCGGCTTTATTCGACCTTCGTATGGAATTTAAGTCCAAAAATCTAGGTTTGAAGCTTTTGAAATCAAAAAAGACAATCATGCAAGTAGTGAAGCCTGGTGGGACTTGATTGTGTTTCAAATGGTGAATGACCTCAACATTTTATCGAACATTATTGTTGAACGACAAGGTTCGTTTTTGCCTCAAAGTATATAAATCAATAAGCAATCCACATGCGGTCAACGAAACCCCTTTACCAATAAGCAATCCACATGCGGTCAACGAAACCCCTTTACTGTCGCGAAACAATTTGGTTTCGCCCTTGGGCTGGGTGAGTCATCGGTCCATATTTTTTTTCAGTATCGACGATTCAGTAATAAAGTCTCTGTCGAAACTCAACTTCTTGGTAATTAAGTTTATTTTTTGTTGCTCGCCACAAGAACAGCACAGTACAACAAAAAATAATTTTCACGGCCCCACCTTTTTCGAGTCACTGACAATGCTTCTGTCTTGAAAAAGCTTATTAAACTTGGCCCTTCGGAGTCAGCTTAAAACTGTAGGTCCCTTCCCCTCGTGCGAGAACAATAACACGCTCAACACCAGTGGTTGCTGAGAAGCTAGGCCCTGGCCCTCTACAGACCGTAGCGCCACCCAAATTATGATATTATATACATTTACTGTTCTTTGTTTTTATAAAGGATCCGTCTGCCAATCGGTACTTTTATTGTTTCGGTTATAACTCCTGCATTTATAAAGAGCTGCACATAATGATTCGCAGTAAAACACGTTGGGCTTAGACATCAACTTACATATGTACATGTATCCATTTCGTGAAGTTGGGTTAACATAGGAACTTCTTAAAACTTGTCTTCTCGAATGGAATAGATTGCTCCATTTCTGAGATATTAAGCTCCATAGTGGGCTTCGCAGAAACATCTCACAATTTCACGCAGTGGATCAGTAAACGCTTCATCAGTAACGTCCAGGATCTTTTAAATCGATGCCTCATCAGCTGTTCTTGTTTGGGGGTACGCAACAAGTCTACGCCAAGAAATCAACAATAATGGAAGCAAGATATTCGTTTTATTGAGAAAATATGGTCACAAATGTTCGAAAAAGTCTTTGTCTCTTGCATGACATCGAATTGATATAACAGCGGAGAGTAAAGGCTATTAATACAACAGCGAAAAGTAGGTGACTTGTTTGGGTGATCGTAAGGATGCCGAATCGGTGCCAACGGTCATAAGATCATTTGTGGACGGTTGTTGATTTTCCAACACGAGGCGTCGTCTGTTTTTTCGAACACGTTATTTGCTTATCGTTACGAAACAGATTTGCCCATTTTCTGTAAAAAATCAACTGTTACAGAGATCGTTCCCTAGTCCACCGACAAATTTGAGGGATTTCTCGACAGTTAATCACCAAATCATATAAATGACAATCTCCGAATGAAGCGCTTGATGCGAGTAAACGATGTTAAAACGCCAGTTAAATATTGTAAAGGAGTAGGTGAGGTAAATAATCCAAATATGCAATTATTATTTAGTTTACCGAATCACTGTATCGTCTTCCAGACAGAAACTAGAGCGATAAAGGAAGTTCGGTTCTGGCTAAGAAACAATCTAATGTCAACTACAAGTATCTGTTCTGTTCTGATAGCCAGGCAGCGATCAAATCCTTGAATGCGAAAATATTTAACCTCGCTGAATTGCCGCTAATTTGTTAACGAGATGGCATCCAACTTATGTGGGCGCCATGGCACTGTGAACATTCCAGAGAATTGTAAAGGGAATGAACTCGCTAGACAGGGACAGTCTCTATACTCTTTCCAGGTGGACCATAACATTATACAGAAGCTGGAAACGCAAACCGGGTATACTGGCGCCTGATGCCTCATCACTGAACAATTATGGCCTAAACTCGATCAGAATCAGTAGGCCGAACTTTCATCGGCGTTAATACCGCCCACTGTGCCATTGGAACTCACGCCTCTAGAATGTTTTCCCTGTATTGACTTCTTCAGATCCCGCAGAGACGAGGAGGATGAAGCGCTCTCTCACCTCGAAGGAGGAGGCACCTAGAAGACTACTACTTTAACAACCTGACTGAACTATGCAGCATGTGAGTCACTTATAGCACTGATTTGCGGAATAGGCTCAATTTGTACGCGTGGTAACACGACGGGCCTACACTGGCTTAATTGTGACTGCTGTCTACAAGCAGTCAGCCACTCCAACTTAACCTAACCTAAGAGTGGTAGAAGTCAAATAGCTTTATAATATAAAACTTGACTTCAAGTCTCAGTAGAAACGGAGCGATCAACCGGCTACCAGTTGTGTTTAAAATTAATGACAGATTGTCTTCTCTCGATGGAACACAAGAAATTGACTGAAATCCCATCAAAATCAATGTAAGTACTGGCTTACAAGAAAACTCCCTTTTGTATGTGTTTACTCATCCTCGATGACAACTGGTGTAGTGATTTGCCTTCCACAAGAATTTACGTTGAATTTCCAAGAACTCTCATGACTCAAGATTGATGTGAACTTAAGCCTATTAGAACACCGGGTTATATCCACTCGAATGATTGAGTCATAAATAAGTCATTCCGTGTCTTTGCAAAGAGTACTTGTGGTCCCTGATCTGCACACTTGACTCCAGATTTGTTGCAATTCTCTGTGGTTCTTGAAAGTGATATCCTAGATTCACCATTTTCACTTCTAACTGTTGACCCTCTGTTGCCCTATTTGACACTTGAGTGCAGGCGTGAAAATCGATACATATTTGCAAAATAAACCAAGGAAATCTATCTCAATGCACCTACAAATCAAAGTGCTGACAACTCTGTACACGATGATCAAATGTAGGTCAGTTTGGTATCATCCCACATTCTCTGAGTAACTTTCCTCCAGTCTCCAAGTCACAGCAGCACTGACTAACCACCATGAAAGGCATTCTCAAACTCAACACCTCGACGTGTCAACGAATGAACACGAGCTGAAAAATAGAAGTTAACTTGTGGTCTGGCTAAAGAAAGTGAAACACTTTAAAACTCATAGTCTGCGTCGACATTTTGAATGCTTGCTCCTAGTGCTTGGGCGTTGTTTGTCCCAAGTTCCGCAAGCGGAAACTTTTGCACTCCAATTGAAAAGTTCCCCAACTTCACCAAGGTGAAACTGTGGATTTATTTGTTTTCGATTTAGAATGCCACAATGCCACTTGAGTCATGCCAGAGTGGCAGATATACGGTCGGGTAAGGACCATAGATTGCTTTTTGGAACTCCTTTCAAATTGAAGTAGGAAAGCCTTTTAAATCCGCCTCCAACTTGTACGTATTCTCGCATTTTTCGCTCGCTCTTGAAGGAATGTCAGAGCCAGAAGAGGTCATTCCACGAAGCAAACCAATGCGGCTTCAAAAGGAAATGAGCTGCCACTGGGAGCAGCACCATTTCTCAGAATTCGGATGCCTTGTCGCGTGGAGTTGATACGTCCTACCATTGACCGAAATGAAAATGAATGGCTGCAGAATTGATTAGCACCGGCACGTGTGCACATGGGGGCCTATGGCCGCCACTCAACAGCTTTCCATTCCTTCGCACAGAATCAGTCGCTGTCACACGTTTGAATTCGGTTACAACTAGTGCGAAGCATTAAAACTTCCCTTTAAGCGATTTAAATAATTCACAGCATGTTGTCCTTGGCCCTGTTGTCGCCTGAAAATTCATTTCCCTCAACTTTCAGCACGTTTCGCGTGTACGTGTCGGCAGAGCGATACACTCGTGCAGTCATTCATTTCAGATTCGTGCTCCGGCAACGGAACAGTGTCTGTTGTCAGCTGTGTGTGGGTCATTAAACTTCAAGCTTCAGGCCCGCAGACAGACATTGCAAACAAAATTGATTCGGCGGTGACCCAGATTCCCCCTGCAGACAGCATGCTCATCAGCCGGCGCCGGATTATTGACCACTTCACGTTGGCGATGTTTATTAATGTGTGACATGCTATATGAACTGTTGTGCCATCGTGTCCTGTGAGGGGTTCGTCCTGAGAGAGGGGATGTTAAGGGGCACTGTCCTGCTGCTAATTGATTCGGGGATTCGGGATTTTATGGAATGTACTCCCTTATAGATGACACCCCCCAGAGAGAGACTCCGCATTCTGAACAGATGTTGAATAGTTGCATGGTGTGGGATGGAATCGAGAAGTGCTCGTTTGTTTGTCAAGCAGAAGGGAATTGTGGCAAACAACCTCTGTGACCATTGTGAAGGCTAATGGCCGGTGGCTGGCAGCACCCTCCAAAAATGTACATTTCCCTCATGGCTACTGGCTACTGGCTACTGGCTACTGGCTACTGGCTACTGGCTACTGGCTACTGGCTACTGGCTACTGGCTACTGGCTACTGGCTACTGGCTACTGGCTACTGGCTACTGGCTACTGGCTACTGGCTACTGGCTACTGGCTACTGGCTACTGGCTACTGGCTACTGGCTACTGGCTACTGGCTACTGGCTACTGGCTACTGGCTACTGGCTACTGGCTACTGGCTACTGGCTACTGGCTACTGGCTACTGGCTACTGGCTACTGGCTACTGGCTACTGGCTACTGGCTACTGGCTACTGGCTACTGGCTACTGGCTACTGGCTACTGGCTACTGGCTACTGGCTACTGGCTACTGGCTACTGGCTACTGGCTACTGGCTACTGGCTACTGGCTACTGGCTACTGGCTGCTGGCTACTGGCTACTGGCTACTGGCTACTGGCTACTGGCTACTGGCTACTGGCTACTGGCTACTGGCTACTGGCTACTGGCTACTGGCTACTGGCTACTGGCTACTGGCTACTGGCTACTGGCTACTGGCTACTGGCTACTGGCTACTGGCTACTGGCTACTGGCTACTGGCTGCTGGTGCGTTGCTTGTTCCCGCACATACAACGACAACGTGGGCACAAATACAAATGAAGCCACAATTATTTGGTCAATGACAGCTCCATCGTCCGATTGACTTGCACCAAATCGAATGCTTTTTCCTCTTCTAAATCTTAAAGCTAACACTTGACGTATTTAAAGCCCCCCGCGCTTTGAGAAAACTCCCATCTCACTTGGCGGAAAATAATAATACCTTAAAAGGGTCGAACCCTTGTTCATACCTCATGCACTGGCAAATCAAGGCACATTCACAACACTCGCGCGGAAGTATGTATCTCTGTATTTTACAAGCAGCAACCGCGAGCAGCGTCTCGAGTTTAATAGTCCCACGGCGCTTATTAATCACACTTATAGACGGGATGTAGACGTTGTACTTTAGGACCTCGTCCTGGAGCAATCATCAATCATCTTTCCATTGTCTGTCGGTTTTACTGCGTTCGCATTTTAATTGTGAACCCAAGTGACTTTGATTGTTTGCTTTGTAGGGGAGTAAATTTGAGGCACTCCCAGTTGCGCTGTTGACGATGACACTCAAGACACTCGCATCTTGTTGCCTGAAGTGACTCATTTGGAAGTGATTTGTATTGCTTTGATTCATCGCAGAAGCGTCAAACTGGCGTTATCCACTAATTGCTTGGATAATCAGCGTAAACTTGACTTAAGACTGCATTTCAAGTGGATTCGTCCGAGTAAGTGTCGTGCAATGAATCCGACTCGTTAACGAATGACGACACGGTTCGTTTAAGCGGGATTTCTCTGATGACGACTGAAGTTGATGAGTGATGTGGGTTGACTCTCTGTGCTGGGATTATCAGTAGATTGCTGCTAAATTCGAGGATCTTCTTCAATATCTATTCGCCTACGGGGGCTGGGATGGAAGGGAAGGTTAATGAAATGTAACACCTCAATAATCAGTTAAAACAGCGGCCATTTCGATAAGCGCCGGCTTAATCTTATCTGCGCTCCTCGTTGAGATGGGCATTCTTACGCTGGTTTCGTTTGATTTTAATCGGAAATATACGATCATACAGAAGGAGGACCGTGCTGAATATCTTCATCTAAAGAAAGACGAAGAATAGGCTGAATTTGAAGATTTGTGGGAACTGCCAAAAGTGCTATAAGCTTCCTTGCAATGACTCGCTTGCCAAATGCTTATTTCGTCACATGATGGAGCAATTGACGATAATATGACAATACAGAATCAAAACCTGTTCATTCTACATTTTCTGCCAATAAAAGCAGTCAACAATACCAAATCACGACAAAAAAATTGGCAAGGACCCACACGAACTCTTCGATTTCGTGCACACTACCTACAAAATTGTGGCGCCTTCATGTCTTCATGCTTCGCTCCCAATTAACACGAACTGTAAGTGAAATGGTGTCAAAATCACCGGCAATGCTTGTCTCATTATTCAAATAAAATGAACGTCAACCTGTCAGATTCATTGCTAAATGGGATGTGTACATGGATTTATTTCCAAGTGAGGTCCTTTTTTTTTCCCGCATCACAATCCATTTATGGCAGATAAATATTCAAAGCGTGAGCATTTATTGCCGTTGTCGGATGTGCTGAATGGAAGTCCCTGGTGGTGTTATTAATGACGTCGAAATGTAGTGTCTCTTTAAACACTGTCAGCGGAATCGGAGTTAAATAATTGCGGCAAATTTAAACGCAATTTAATGCGATTGCATGGTGACTTCGAAACAGGACTGAGATAATAATTTTCCTGTTTGTGATAATCAAACATTGAAACAGTGCAGGGGTTGATGAGGGAAGCGCATTGCACGAATTCCACATGGAATTCATGGTAAACAATTATGATTGCTCTCCTCCTGTGGAATTTGTTACCCTCGTGGATCGGGGAAACAAAAAGAAGAAAGGGAATCCTGAATTTCCCAATGGCATCTCTAGCATTGTCTCAGGTTTTCTACGAAATTAGCGACATTCCCGATGAGGGCGGCTGAACTTGTTGTGTCATATACGACTGATTTTGATTTTCGAAAAATAATTTTTATACGATTTTTAAATAAAACAAAGCCCAGTAGCTTGTAGAAGAACAGTAAGGCCTTTATTTGTATTTATCATTGTTATCTTTCGTACGTACAACCTTTGAAATCAGCGCATAAGCCGTGCAAGCATTCTCATTCTGAAGGTCCCGTACCATAAAATTTTCTGTGAAAGAAGCAATTCTGAAATTTTATTGCCGATTTTAAGCTACTCGTATTTGAATGTAACTTATAGATTTTTCTGCTTCATCCCAAATAGACGTGGTAACATTTAACTATTTTGTGTAGTATTTAAAATCATTTTATTTCTGCTGTATGGCCCTCTCTTTTCCCAAAATTAGGGGCGTCCAGTCAAAAAACGTATATTTTGTGGGACAACGAGGCGTCCAAGCAAATCCAAGAATGTATTTTTTCTTCATTGCCTATAGTTTCAACGCCATCGCCACAAAACGCAAATGCTGGTCTTATTTAAGACAAAAAAGCATTATTGGAATCACCCTTTTTATAAGTACCAACTGCCAAGTAGCCAAGTAGGTTTATGGAGAAAAAACATGGAACCACAGGAGTGAAAGCATCACGCTTCTGTTGATGGCATTCTGGTACGGGACCCTAAGATATGTCCCACAAATCTGTCAGCTGAACGCCGCCATTTAAATGCATAATGAGAACACGCGCCCCGAGAGGGCCATCAAGCGAGATGGCTGCCATCGGGACGGTTAGGCGAGTGTAAAAAAGGATTAACATGAAGCCGTCAATACGTACGGAAGAAATCGTTGAAGCAAGGAAGTCATTCTACTCCTTTTTATTTCTCTTATTACATTTTCTGTGTTTTGATTATTAAATAAATCTCATGAAATAGCGTTAAGTGTTCTTTCTTCAGATGAAATATTTGTTTTTCCACGTGCCATAGTTCCACAAAGTCACTGATAGTCCTGGACTCGGCAATATGCACTTTACACCGCCGTTAACCCTCATGGAATAGCATTCGTTTCCGAGAATGCAGTGACCCGAAGGCACAAATATTTTGATGTCTGCCTGTTTATTGTTTAATTCCCAGACATCGTAACTTGTACTCACTGGCAATCCGAAATCAAATACCGCGAATCAATCGCTTTTTTTGTGTTCAAAGACTGCTCTAACTTGTGTTCCAACTTCAGATCAGCAATGCGGGCCCTGGCAGGTATCATTACGAAACATTGCCTCCAGTCACGGAATGAGTCGATTTCATAATAAAACAAAATTCAAGTGAATGACCAGCCTTATGATTGGCAGTCGCTGGGGCCCCAAACACGACATCGAGTGCCAAGACCATTAAGCCCGTGAATTGTTTTCGTTTCTATGCAAACATAAGACCTTGAAGACAAACAATGCTTCAATTTGATGTGTGCGTAAGCAAATTAAATGAGTCGCAATTTGAACTTCAAAGCGTTGTCGTTCGGGTAAGGCCAGACACAAGCGGGCAGGCACTTGTTTATAAGTCGGACTATTACTGTTCTTAGTATCTGACATCGAGTTCCGACGATTGGGCCAGGACGGTGGCGTCTGAAGACCTTTCTTCCGCTTGTGGTCTGAGGCCAAAGACCACCCCAAGAGGAAGACGAAATGATCCGCAAGCAAAAGCAATGTCATCTGCAGCTTAGAACACTCGTTCCAACAGAATGTGAAAAGATTCCCTTGATTCCTCATTATTGATACATTATTGATCAGATTACGTCCAAATTATATTGCATTTTAATTGCCATCCTTCTTCTTCTTCTCCTTTTTTAATGGCCCTTCTATCCGAGATGTACCTGGGCCTCACCCAACTGTTCAGCTGTTCATAATCTTTACCCAGATGCCAGGAAATCCAGGAACAGAGACAGTTTATCTGCGTAGGACGACGCCAGGCTCAATTACTGAGCTTCTGGGAATACGCTCGCTTCTGGCCCTGATGGACAAACCTCCGACTCGCATGAGTGGCGGTGCCTCTCTCAATCCTGTTGGGTAAAAACGGTAACTTGAGCTGGAATTGGCGATTTCCCTAAACAAAAAAAATTAATCTTCGTATTTCCAAATGACTCCAAGGACACTGTGGATTTTTTCAGGCGGAGATGATGTCGATCCGAGAATCACTGTCATGGCTGAAATGGAAAACGCCCGCGATACTACATCTTCATGGACAGTCAGCCAGCCATTAATGTAGTTAAATCAGGTTCATAATTTCTGTCCAACTGTCGGTCATCTCTAGAAGATATGCATCAGGATATCAATATTGGCCTGTGCTTGGTAGCTGGACTTTGTTATTCAGACTAGGGATACAACTAACCACCAGCTTTTGCTACGACAGCAACCAAACTAACCAGCAGGAGATTACTGGCCATCAATTAGATGCTAAACAGCCAAGTTAATCTGGCCCAGGGTGGATCCCAATAGCTTAGCTATAAGTCATGTAATTTGCGTCAGTACATGCCACTAGTTTCTGTGACAGTTCAGATGGCGATGCTGCAGAGGAAATTAGTCGTCATAGCAAACGACTTCTGCAGAAACTGAGAGACGAAAATATAAAACCTTCTTCCTTCGAGAGGTTACACACCTTGACGCGGTCCGAAAGCTTAGTAATGGTCAATGACTCACGAGAATGAATGTATTCTCTACGAGAAGACCCGCTGATAGTGTGCAACCATCCGCCTCCTTCTCTTACAACTTCCCATCTAACCACTCCTTTCTGGCTCGAGATCTCACAGATTAATCCTTGCTTTAGCTGTGTGGTACGGAACTCTGTACAGCTCAGCCACCCTTCTCGGCATCTCGTGGTACTCATTACGAAGCGAATTTTACAAAAAATAGATTTTAACAAAAAAAAAGACCAGTGCTCACTCACCGGCTTGAAAATCTTCCTCTCCTGATGTACTGGCGGTTAGAACAGAGCACACCACATCTAGACAGCCTCCAGCTGCTTGGAGCGCAAGGAATCCCCAACCTGTACGAAGTCCTGCAAGGATTCTTCAACCTTCTCCCACGGAATCGCACCTTCCTCGAAGACGATAGGACCTTCTTATAGAAGATTCAAGAAGAGGCACTCTGCCATCTGGATTCTGGAATGCCTTAAACGTAATCCTCGTAAGAAGGTATCGCAGCAAAACAAGGAGCTTGGGCACCCAGGGTTGTTAAGAGCCCTATTGAGACGGACACTAACGTATTAAAAGGCGCAGGCGCCATTTCCCGGGACGCATCACCCTCGGAACCCAAAAAGTCGAAGCCGATTGGTAGAATTCTCAATTATATTAACAGTCTGTATAGTGAAGTGCCTAAAAGCAACATCACTTACCACGTATTAGATACGGGCGACGCTAATTGCAGCAACTCTACATTAAATTGGTGGAAAGTTCAGTCTGTCATTAAAGCCATCTACCTATGACTGTTGCTAGAAAGCAGAGGCATGTCCCCTGTCGAATACAGGGCTGCTACAAAGAATCAGTGGGCTCGTTCGTCAAGTCAGATGGGACAATCGCTTACGGGAGGAGCCTGTGAAAGCGGAACAGCCTCCTTCCACCTCAGCCGATGCTTCACTTGTCGGTAATACACTGACCGCTGTGGCCGAGGACATTGAGCCGCCGTCCGAGGAAACGATGGTCATGACACCGATTCCATTGGAATTTCTGATCCAGAGCTAACCAGCACCCCGCTCACTAGCCAGTCGGACTCAATATATGAGTTCGACTTCGAAGACGAGGCCAACACAATTGCTGTGAAGAAATTGTCTTGAAATTACCTCACAGCCATGCTTCGCGTAACACAAATTAATCTCCACCGCGGCTTCGGCCGTTCTCCTTCTCCGACTAAACACGCTCGGAGAGGACATCGTCCTGGCATGGACCCAGAACTCCTCACCTGAAGTCAAGGGATCATGCCCAAGTGACCCGAATGTTAGTACAATGGACCAGTCAGGTCTGATTGCATTCCATCAGCCACTTCAGCTAGATTCTTTATTTTCAGTAAGGCCTAATTGAGATTCAAGTTTCCTCGCCTATGACGCCTGATCCCCAGCTGTCTCTGGCTGTCATCCTCTTTAAGACTTGTACGCTCAATGTCATGGAGCTAAAATTGCAAAATTTCTCATCCCACGTGAACCGGATCACAGCTAGAAGTTCACGTCTGCTGCTGTTGAAAAGATTACACCGCTTATCGCATCTGTCATACACCACACGAGACTCCTTTGTTAGTGCCGCGCTTAATAACAGCACTATTATGTGGTAAAAGTTTATTTCACTTAATACTTCGCCAAGGGTGTTAACCCATGAAGCACCCTTGAACACTTGAAACAAAGTGGAAGTTCAACGCGTGATTACTCGGGCGTATGTGGAATATTTCATTTTAAAGTTTCCCACATTCCCTCAGCTGGTGCAGGCGTCGTGTCTCGCAAGTGTTCATCGCAGAGGCGAAATCTGAAATCTGAAACACTGAGGCGTATGTGGAATATTTTATTTCGATGCGTTCCTAAGAAAAAGTGGCAAAATATTCCCAAGACGGAGACGAAGTCGTTTCTTGGCCCTGTTTCTGGCACATATCCAAGTGCCACTCGCAGCCACATGAACTAGGTCGCATCGTCATCGCAAAGGCGCAAGGAAATGAAGAGAAATGTGAGCATAAAATATGCTTTCTTTTCGAATGCACGCACACAAAATCAAGGCATATCCTGCTCTTGGAAGCCGGCCAGGGTGTCTCTTTTGTTGGAGAAGCAGTGCACTACGCAGAGCGTGTTGTTTCTGCGGGAATGGGGGATTTGGGTTAAGGATTTAATTTCATAAATGTAAGCAAATGTTGTTACTTCAATTTGGATGGTGTTCTGTATTCGGAGTGTGCGTCTTTCAGGCGGCAAACAAAAGAGGAATTGCCCATGGGAGCTGAATTGGATTTCTGCAGAATTGCATTAATGCTTATGCAATGTGGTTTCCTTCAGTGAACAAATACAGGTCGGGGACAAGGACAAGGCTGTCGGCATTATTTTGTAGTGAACCAACATTCCATTCGAGGCTGCAACTATGGGAGCAACTTCTTTCAACTCAAGGACACAACCTCAGGGAGCCTGTCTTAAGGTCCACGACAGACATTCGGCTTCCCATCGCCATCTGAATCAACGCACGCAACGCATAGTCAGATGTCGAACTGGTCCACCGGTGCATGCTGACTCGTGCCATCACAAAAGTGTCACCATTGGCATCCGCTGACCACCACGATCGCCCTTCAAACATCAAACACTCGTCGCATGTCACGATTGAATCTGAAGCGCCATTTAATCCATTTGCATTCAATTATCGATTCCACTTCATTCCTTCCTTCGCTACGTCCCCACTAATTAATCTCGAATTCAATCAATGGCAACGGCAGGCAATGGGACAAGTCATCACAGGATTTTGTTGTGTCAGCAGGAGATTTCACCGAAAAACGAGTATACCTTGCCGCTCGATTGTAATTGCCATCGATGTGCGGTGTCCTCTGCTGGTTCGCGTTACAGGAAGACCAGACCGAAGGAGCAATTTTGTGGGCGTTTATCGATTTTGGTCGCCCGAAAACGTGCCACGTATCGAATTTCATCGTCATTGCAGAGATTAACGGTGCGGAAGATATTTTAAATTATTTTAGAATGTGGACAGAAGTGTAGAATTTGCTTGCCTTCTTGGAGTCGTTGACCAGTAATGGGCTTGAAGGAAATTGGATGAACATTCGTTTTATTATTTAATGGCCTGAAGATTGAAGTTGGAGGTCGAATTTTGCAATTATTAGCGAAGGAGGTGGGGGAGGAAGGTGTCGGAGATGACTTGTGTGGAGAAAAATATTTTTCCTGGCAACGGTGCACTTTCTGTGAGGAATGGACGGAGATAATTGGCAAGACGTTTGGCAGCCAAAGTGGGTGATGATGGAGTCTTTTGAACGTGAACCAATATTCGAACATGGAAATAACAAAGATGATCTCATGCAAATAGCTGATGTGACTCATTTTTCGATTCAAGTTTGTGAAGTCTGTTGACTGAGTCTGACATTCGCATTAACTTACGGTTGCAATGGAAATGAAAGCAAATTCTTGGTGAATAAGAGGATAGAGAGAGTTCTTGTGTATACTTCAGTCAAAGGGTACTCAAAATTCATCAAAATCATATCAAAATGTCGGGTATATCATCTGCAGCAGCCAGTTCAAAGTTCGAAGTCCATTCCATTGCGCACTCCTCAGATTGAGATAGCACAACATTTTAAATGAAATTCACTGTTGTGATTACCTTTGTACTTCCGTACAGGCGAAGGAAACTTGTGGTACCCCATATTCCATAAAAGAATTGGAGTAAGTAGATTTATAGTACACCATGTTCGGGAGGCATTTGTTGCCATTGAGACGGTATACGATGTATATGCCATGTTCAAGAAAGGATATAGAACATCTATGTCTTGAAAAAAGCATCACCACTGGCAATTACAACTTCGATTCGGTCAGGGACTTCATCTACCTCTGCTCCGCAGTCAACAGTACTAACAACCTTAGTGCCGCGATCAAACGCAGAATACCCTTGCCCACTGCTGCTTCATATGTCTTTCGAAGGATCTAGCTGATCTTATACAAGACTTTGATCATCCCAGTTATGCTGGGCAATTTCAAAAGCGGTTGAAGACATCTTGAGAAGAAGAGTCTTCGACTCCTAGCGTGTGACCGAACGCATCAGAGGATGCCAGCGTCTAAGGTGTCGCACACAAGTGCAGAAGGTCCTTGAACAACTAGGTGTGCAGAACTGGCTAGTAAGAGATCGAGCTATCTGAAGAGGTATGCTGTTTGAGGTGCAGGGCCATCCTGAACTGTAGCGTTACACAAAGATAATGATGATTTGGAAATGGAGTACCAAAATGCGGAGAACCACAAGGATCTTAAATCACTCCTGTTCCTTTATTCGTCTGTGAGGAATTACATAGATCACTCCTCCGGTTGAAAATCATTTCTTTCGAAGAACTATGTAGGTATGTGATAGAAGAAGATTTTCGCTCAGCAGAAAATGTGGACTTGTATACCATCCATTTACAATTTTAAGACTTTTCGACTTTCAAGACTTGCTCCCAATTCCATCAAGGAAGATTCTGTGTTGTTGAACTTTTTCATAGTGTGCTGTGGTGTTCTATACTCTCTCTAACTGTCTCTAACTGTAGTTAGAGAGATACAGATGTAGTTTGATAAAATAAATTTTAGTAAACTCAGAATGTGTTCCAAAGCGAGTCTCCACTTTCATGTAGAAATCGAGAATCGCGACCCGCTTTTTTCCCTGTATAAAGCGCAACCCGTTGCAAGGGCGGCAAATTACTGCCGCAATTAATTCGAGTCAAGATTGAGTTCAAGGCTGATTTTATTTTCCAAAACTCTTTCTATTTATACGGAGTATCTGACCACTAAACTATAGTATTCTATTCATTAAATATGATTTCTATGACCCACATAATGTATCTTGAGCCCAATACGTAGCATGAATCACCGTCGATACCGATCGCCAGTTGACACTTTCGGACATCTGAGGCGACACAATGTTACGTGATAGTTTTTCGTACTGTGTGCTTGGATTGGAAACTTCCTCTTCCATGAATCCAGGAAAACATTGAAAAATCAACTCATCTGCATCCTCAGTTGCTCACTTCCATATCACAAATTCCAAATAGTAAAAGGCATCCATATATAATAACCTTCAGTTGTTTCCTGGAATGTGTCTGCGGGTGGTTACCTACCCAACAGAGGCGAACTGTGAACCATCCCGTTCAGAGACTCAACTAAGGCTGATTCCAGTGCCTTCATAGTTGGGTGGCTGCTTGGGTCTATGTGAAAATTCATATAATTCCTCACGAATTGTCTTGTCGGCCTGAAAAACGATATAGGAATCGGAGTGATTTTTTGAGATATTTAGTAAAAGTTATTGCAGTTTCTTATTAACACAACGCGCCTACAGTGGCCTAAGAGGACTGCTGCTTGTCAGCTCAAGTCAGCCACTGCAGTTGATGTGGAAAAGGCACCGCCACCTAAAACAAACTCCGGCTTTATGCATCCCGTTCAGACATATGTGAAGTTCTGAAACGAGGTGCAATTTCTGTCTCCGGCTTGTTGATTTGACACTTTCCTGAAAAATACAACGAAAGTGCATAAATTATGCTCGTATCAAGTAGCAACACGTTGAGGAAGAAACGAAATGTTTGCGATAAGACACTGCTGTGATCATTTCCAGCAGGAAGTTTTAAAATGCTGGTGCTGCTCTGTCTGATTAATAGTGAATAATTAGGGCTCCTGGCAAAAGTGGAATTGGTGAGATTGATTTTCTGTTTACTTGCGTCGTCGGAGCTGCTGCCGCATTTCCAATCACATACATACCTTGACATTATGCACTCCATATGTGAAAGAATTTGTGTTGTCAGGATTGCATCTACCCCAGCAGTGGATTGAGGAATGGGTAACCTATCCTCTCATGCCATTTTCTACATCCATTTTATTCAATGCTACCTGCGCTACGAACGCAGACCACGCTCAAAGCCCAAAACCCTTTCTTGCCATAAAGTAACCCAAATCGATTTCCCAATCTTCTTAATCACAACCCATTCACTTTCTCTCCAAAAACTCATTACTATCTTCTTAAATAACCCCTCAACCGCGGAGCACCTACATAATTCGCAGCCGAATCTCTCAAACCCGAGGATGTCTTTAGATTTCATGGAGATCGAGACCTCCAGCACTGCAAGCACTCTGAAATCACCTCTTTGAATTTAATTACGAGAAAAGTGATAATTCACTCGACTGGAAGGGCACTCCGCTAATTAGGTCATGCAGTGTCGCTATCAATTACCAAAGTTTTCCGGTTCCGCCGACTTCCGAACTGAATCGCTCGGTTCCAGTGACGAGAAGCGAAGCTTTTGTAAATTAAAAATCGTAAATCTCATCACATCAAGGCGTTTTATTTTTTAGACAGTCGCTGATGCTTGACGCTGAGGGATTTGGTTATTTTTATTCGAGAAAAAGGGGTATACTTTGATTTTTGTTGTTCTGTGGGGGAGGACTTTAAATTCATGACTGGATTTATTGTGTCATTCTGTGGATATTATGGGGATTCCCCCGAGGAGGGGAGGCAACTACGAGGACGTACATGCGTTTTCTGGAGGAGTGTGCAGATTTTGACAAATGCTCAACGTGCTGTGGGTCAGCTGTTGCCGTTGGATTTATTTTTTGTGTACACAATCCACACGCAGACTTTCGTCGCTTCCAAAACGAATATTCGTCTAGTTGTGGTCGAATTATTGGCCGATAAGTGACGGAAAGTGATCGAAAATTGACTTGCCAGAATCCAGTCCTGCAAGGACTCTCATGGAAGACACTTGAGTGATGTCCTATTGTCCACTGATCCGCAGGATCCAGGCTGCATATTGAAATGGGATTCATTCAAATGAACTCTTGGAACCACAAAATGAATGAATCTGTTTCAAAATGTGAATAAAACAGTACCCCTCTCAACAGTCAAGGGTGCCTTCACTTAAGTCAAAGTCATCTAATTTGTGAGCCCAAATAAGTCCATGAAAATCGAAAAAAAATCAGCCACCTCCTCAATGAAGCCACCAATTTAACATCGACTTTAAATTAAAATTGGCAGGAAGGCATTCCCATTCGCCCTCCAGCACAGAGTCCGTACCTTTCTGTGTATCGTGTGTGCTATGCCACTGCTATTCACACCTTGGGGGGCGATGTCAACTCGTACAAATGATGCCATTATTTAATCCGCATTGATACCCAAAATAGGGGCTCCCCGCTGCCACGACTGTTGAGATTACAGCTGTGCGGCTGGTACTCATTACGAATCCCTAATTAACACTCACGCATATGAAAATTTAGTGGTCAGCCCCGGAGGGTGGCTGTACAATCGGAAAACCAAAATTTAGATGAGTTTAGTGTGGATTTAAGTAATAAAACCATTAGCAGCAACAAAAGGACTGACGGGGCGTTGTTTTATGTCGATTGTGTTACACCCTATGGCGGATAAGAGGACGCTGTGAACAAAAGCAATGTCGGCGGAAGGAAGGCATTAATGTGCGTTTCTTCTATAGACACTGGAACGGAATGACGAAGTGTCACAGTGAAGCTGAATGCTTTCGCCGTCGCGGCGTGTGTTGTCTTAATGAATGCTTTGATTGGACATTGGGCCTCAGCGCAAAAAGATAGTGTTTAGGACTAACCTGCTGAAGTGCGCATGTTGGCTTTGGGAACATCGAAGTTAACTTGAGCTCATTCATTAACCACTGGTACGTTAAACTAGGTGAGTATGAAGCGGAGTAAGTTTGCGATGAGTAACCGACTAAAGTTACTTAAATCATTGTGAATACCAGAGCAGAGGAAGGGTCCCTTCGATTCCTTATAGAATCTTCTGCAGAAGTCGCTTGCAATGATGCCTGGTGTCACATGATCTCCCAAAAAATGTAATGCCACTAGCCAAATAATTTATATGTCATCTATTCAAAGATCACTTGTTTCTTCCGCTGCACAAAATGTCTGCCTCAAATATCTCTGCGTTTCACACCTGGCTCAGCTATCGCTTCTAAACAAAATCGACAACTTGATACAATTTACGAGTTTAGAGGGACCGATTCCAGTGCTTTAATGGCTGTTTGAATGTCTGTGAAGATGCCAATATCACGAGTGGATGTAACGAAGTCAAAACGAATTCGTTCCTTTGAGGAAGTTTATCTAATGCATGCCTCGGTGTAGCGTTTACTTCCATCGACTCCTTCACTGGGTGTTTGGGCTCAATTCACGGCACGGAGAACTTCCAAAATTCACAGCTCCACCTCTGTCACGTTCCAATTTTGAGAGAGTAGAAGTTGGCGAAGAAGTTTCGCAAACTTTGACATCTTTAATCACTATTGCCTAGCAGCCATTCGAAATAGTGTGCATTGAAAAGGAGTTTCACACTTCAAGAGACACTGTAAAACATTGATATCTCTCTACCTCGCGGGTGCTTTACTGAAATAAAACAAGTTAGTTGTTCAAAAAGCACCATGAATGCCGATTACCGAGTTCACCGAATACAAAATTAAAGGAGTGGGCGTTCTCTGTTGCGTTATCCCACACACTCGAGGTCCTTCGACTTCTGTGTTGTCCATACGCATTACATGCTACCTTAGGCATTGGATCCGTAGACGCCCGGCTAGACTCATGCCGTTGTACACTTCGTGGTTGAATCTTCTCCTTTGAAGACTGAACGCTGTGCTTTCCTCTCTGCAACAGAAAAAGGATTCTTCGTCACCTTTTGAAATTGTCCAGCATGACTGACATGATCACAGTCTTGTATAAGATAAGCTGGATCCTTCGCAAGGGAGCTCTGTTATTCGATTACCTCTTGGTTATTCAGCATTTGATCTCGCTACTGGCGTTGTTACTACTGTTCACTGCGAAGCCGAGATCGACGAAGTCCTTTACTACTTGAAGCTACAACTCCTATTCTGGCACACCTCTGTGATGTGTCACAAGTCACAACTGCAAGTCACAAGAGCAAGGTAAGTACACGATTGTGAGGTTTGCGTATTCTGAGCAAAACATCACATCTTGTGAGCATCACAGTAAGTGACAAAATGATGGTTTTCGTTTGAGCACATCACAAGCAAAGCTACGAGTTTGTTGAGCAAAAAGGCGAAAAATAAAAAGAAATTAAAACAAAAAATTCAGGAAATTGTTTGGTCTTTCTACTTTCTGAAGAAAGGGAAGATAGTGACAAAGGGTAATTGGATTTGTAGATTTTTTTTATACTGTGACGTAGAAAAATTCTTTGGAATTTGTGAGAAAGGAATTCTCCTTCCCTGTTCATTATTGAAAAGTATATTTTATTTTATCATACACAATATTACCTTGTTGGCAATGTTCCGCCATTATTCTTTATTTTGTTTAATTGTTTTTCTCTCCACCTCTGTCACCATTTTTCGACATGGCCGCGAATTCACCACTTCGAGGACACCGCTGATTAGTCGCAAGAAACCTAACTAGAGGGGTATCACAATTTTTGCATCAAAAACTTTTGTGAGTTGTGACTACATCACACTAGAATAGGAGAATATTGCTGCCCATGTCCCAGACATATACGTGTCTAACCTCTAGTAGGCATTTTTTCGTTTATGCTATCGAAATCTGGAATACACTACCGAATCATGTGAAGTCAGAGATGGAACACGAAAGGTTTCTTGATGTCTGTTTAATGCACTCTTCTGTCTTCAGATAGTTTTGTGTTAGTTCTTAAGATTTATCTTTTTCTTTTGATTTTATTGTTTAGTGTTGTGTTGTTTTATAATTTTCTCATTAAATCATACTGTAAACATATATCCTGTACTAGTTATAAGTCATACTTGATGTTAAGTGTTGCTTAAATTGAATAAAATACAAATAGTCGTGCTGTGCGTGCTCTGTCACGAGTGGAAGAGACCTCCAGTTTTGTGCCGACTCCGAACGGCCAAGCTTGAAAAGCTCTTTCAAGACAGTTATACTCTTTGAGCATTGTCAGTAACGCGAAATTACTGGGATTCGAACTTAGACGCCGAGGTTCAAGTGCAAAGTCGACGCACAGACCCACAACGCCAAGGTCGCCAAATGAAATATTGCGCAGTGGTGACGCTGGATGTCAAAAACGCATTCAACTCGGCGAACTGGTCTTCTATTAGGAGAGCCCTTGCCAGAATGGATACACCGTACTACCTGCGGATGATAGTCTCAGACTACCTCAGTAACAGGAAGCTAAGGTACCACTCTGATGAGGGCGCTAAGTACTACAGCGTTTCCGCGGGAGTCCCGCAAGGGTCTGTCCTTGGCCCTCTCCTATGGAATATCATGTATGACGGGATTCTACGTCTGCCGCTACCAGATGGAGTGAAGGTAATAGGCTTCGCTGATGACATCGCAGTGGTCACAGTTGCCAAGCACGTTCACGAGGTGGAGTCTGCTACTGACGAGGCGATAGAAAAAATGAAGGACTGGTTGGAGTCTGCCGGTCTGGAACTAGCTGCCCACAAGACTGAGGCTGTCTTAATAACCAGCCGCAAGAGGGTAGAGTACGCAGACTTCCGGATCGGAAATCAGACAATAAGATCAAGGGAATCATTGAAGTATCTCGGTGTCATGATTGACAATAGACTTCGCTTCAAACCCCACATTGAGTACGCAAACAAAAAGGCATCGATGATGCAGGCGGCAGTCTCCCGAATGCTTTCAAATATCGGCGGTCCTGGATACGCACGTAGGATCCTACTGTCCAGAGTGGTCAGCTCAGTCCTGATGTACGCCGCCCCAATATGGGCTGGCAATTAATGAGTGCAGGAGGAAGTTGTCGGCGCAGTACAGGCTCTGCGCAATCAGAGCCATCAGCGGCTTCCGAACCATATCTGACGATGCAGCATGTGTTCTAGCCGGAATGATCCCCATTGACATACTCGCAAACGAGAGCCAGAGGGTGTACCTTCGGCGGCCAATGAATCGTCAGGAGGCAAAAAGAGTAAAGACGGAGGAAAGAGCGGCATCGATGACGCTGTGGCAAACCAGTTGGGATGGCTCCACAAAGGGCAGGTGGACCCATAGGCTCATTCCCACCATTGAACAATGGACGCAAAGAAAAATAGGGAACTGTAATTTTCATCTTACACAGTTCCTGTCGGGGCATGGTGGCTATCGGAAATACCTCTACAGGTTTGGACACGATTCCTCACCTATGTGCCCCGAATGTCCAGACGTGAATGAAGACGCGGATCATGCAGTGTTCTACTGCACACGCTTCGCAGAAGACAGAGCGAACTTGCCAACCCCGGAGGATCTCGTACGCTACAGGACGAGATCGGAGAGTGACTGGACAGAGGTCTGCTCTTTCATAGCAAACGTGCAGATTGCACTACGAAGAGCTGAAGCTCTAAGAAGAGCCCAAGAGGCGGCCGTACAGAATAGAGCATAATTGCTAACCACCCCCGCGATGTAATACCTAACGGCAGTTCCACGGGGAGAGTGGTAGACGTGTGCAGATGTGTGGTTTAGGACGTAGGCGCGAGGACATAGGAGAATAATATCCCGTGAATCGTTCATGCTGGTGGCACGGGTTACCAGTATCTTGAAGAAGATTCCACATCCATTGGCGCAAACCATAAAAAAAAACAAAAAAAAAAGGTCGCCAAATGAATTGTGGAGACACTTACTGTAGTAGTATTTCTCACAGCAAAATTTGGTCACAGCTAGACTACTACTAAACCGACTCACTCGGCTTCTCGACTAAATCTAATGTATAAATGTATGATTCCTATTATCTAACTACATTTGAATCTATTTATAATTCCTTATCTATCAGCAGCAATGCTACACGTATGTATGTTATCCCAACTGCAGTCAGCGTTCCCTTATTAACGATAACGTCCTAGGCCTATCATAGGATCGCTCATAGGTCTCCCAGATGCTCCAGTGTAGTATTGGATTAGATGGTAGTTTTCCTATTTCTGAAGTTGGTTAACTTGTACTCCTTAGTATAAAATACTACGCCAGAAAATGAATGAATCTGTTACCAATTTACTTCCTCTTTTATCACATCAATAATGAAGCTAAACAGGCTTCATATCATCTTAGAGGCGCGTGGGTCATCACACCTAATTCAATTAAGTCCTTGAAGAGTTTTGCAACAGAAACAAGGGAACTGTATCTAAAAAAAGTGGGTTGAATTCTTCCATTTGGCCAACTTTCAAAAAGCTCAAGAGGCCAGCCAATTTAAGAAAGTTTGCAGACAAACTTCGCATGTCGACATGAACACAGACCTTCTGAATGTATTGTAAATATCCTGCGATCCTTTTTAGGCTAGTACAAAAAATTAATTGAACATGAATTTTTAAAACTGCTAAGCATCCAAAGGAAAAAAAGAATACAAATTGTGGGTTTCTTAAGTTGGTTTTTTGTCAAAACTTGTATAGATATTTTAATATAATTTATTGCATTGCATTCTGTAAACAATTTTCATAAAAATAAGTACAACCCAAACATTTATTTCTTAGCGGTATTAATTTAATCACGCTAAATCAGCGAAATCTCACACTACTTCGGTCTGGATTACTTTCATATCCAAATCAGCATCAGCTCCAGCATTTCTTGGCTGCTCTGATAATGCTTCTATGACTTCTGTAGCCACCGTACATTTAAAGGATTCAGTGGGTTGCTCTGGATCGAAAGATTGGGGAGCGGGAGCAATTACAAGATTCTCAACATTATTCTAAACACCACTAGAGACATCTAATTGAATGAAAACCAGCCACATTTCCGGAAACCATTCTGTGTGGTAGCCATCATATCCTTGTTTTTAAGAATAGCTGCGTTTGAGGGTATTTTCATCAGCGCTTGTCCCGTTGGCTGCGGGTGGTTTTATTATTTGTACACTGAAAATTAAGTCGGAATATGTTCGCATATTTACCTCCTCGGAAGAACTCAACGGGGGCTTTGTGAGCATCGAGAAGGAAGCGGCTAAGATGGGTCTTGAAGTGAACGAGGGTAAAACAAAGTACAAGCTGCATACAAAAAAGGTACATCAACATCGACGTCTTGGACAAAATGCTGCAATAGGCAGATATAATTTTTAGGTAGTTCCAGACCTTGTCTACCTAGGCCTCGCAGTAAACTCCCGAAATGAAACCACCGCGGAGATAAAACAAATGATAAGTGATAACTCTGAGCAATCGCTGTGTCTTTGGGCTTAGTCGGCAATTAAGAAATAAAGACCTCTCTCGAAGAACCAAGTGTAAATATGTGGGCTCTGCTGCCGCCGTGTATACAACAGCCCAAATACAACAGCCCAAATACAACAGCACATATACACCAGCAGGGGTACAACAGCACGATGTCTACTGGGTGAGGGATGAATATCGACGAGAGGGATCGAGCAGTAGTCGCAGTCGCAGTAGTAGTCACACAGCAGATTGACGCATTGTGAAACGATAACCAAAGGATTTGAATAAAGAGTGCCAATATTAACTTGATAGAAGTTTCTTGTCTACAATTATATTCGTATTTAAGTTAACACAAGCAATCTCTATACAAGACCTTTATAGTCTTAATCTTACTGCATGGTGCAGAATCAGGAACAATATCAAATGCGGACGGAGAGATTCTGTGTTGCTTCGAGAGGAAACGATTGAACGACGAACTCTATGTGCTATCGACCCAGTCAAATGAATTCGAATGTCTTGACTGTAATGGCTCAGAAGTCTTCGAGTTCAACCCCGTGTAACAAAGTGCCTCCGTTGGCGTTTCCAGCTAGAAAGTTACCTCAATCAGCTGAGTCTATGGAACAGAAGGGGCCTAGCCTAGGACCGTGCTACGTGGAGACGCATTGACTGTAGCACCCTCTAAAGAAGGAGTTATTCTCATAAAGACGACAGAATGTCTGAACGTAGAACATTCCGGATGCTGAAACAGAAAGTTACTCACTACCACTGTTTGAGTTACAACAATCATTATTATTCCTAGAGGTCAATTGTCCTTACACAACTACGTCGTCCATCCCTTCAGCTTGATTACCCAACCGGCAATCTTCTCGTCCTCTCCCCCTTTCTATTCAGTCCCATACTCGCCACTGTACTGAGACGAAATCTACTCAGTAAATCAAATAAAGCCGTCCCCGTATCGTCTGTCAAACATGTTCCGGCAGACAATCCAGAAGAGAATCTTTTGTTATCAACTCTCCGCTCAATCCATTCGCCATTTGTCACATTTTCCCGGTCCAGCATGCGCACCCTATGTTGACCACAAAACAAACTCCAGTCAGACGGCGACATCCACGCCTTTAGGCCGTGCCTATCGGCTCTTTCACGAATCACTTGACAATCGCGCAGTGAATCCACTGAGCGAACATAATCGATTAAATCGTATTTCCCATTGGGGCGCGTTTCATTTAATTGGAAATAATTCCGGCCAAATCCAATTTGGGACCTGGCAAGGTTTCTAGTTAAATTGTCACAAGCAGATACAATTGGCAAGGGTTGGTCCTCGCGGCGCGGACTTGTTGACTTGGGGACGAGTTCAATCGTTGTTCGCTCTTAAAACGCTTATCCTTCAAAGGGAGCGCCAACCGGTGCAACCTTAATCTCCGTAGATTCGAATCAATCGCATCAACCAAACTAAGGGTCCCCAGTTCCGAAGGCATTTGTCACACTTCAGCGAGCGAGGAACATGCCTGCAAACCCACCCCAAGCTCTACCTCGACTATCATCATCCACTTAAGCGTGCTTGAACGCAGACATGCTGCCAGCAGCAGGTCGCAAGAGAGAGAGTGCCACGAGGACGACGTGCTAAAAATAGCGCTCCCTCGGTCTAACCCCATCGATTTGACGATACTCGCTATGAATACCGACATGAAGTGCATGAATACCGGGCGGGCCGACTATTGATTTAGGCTACACTCCTGGCCACCCATCCATCACGTCAAACGGTGGGCGTATTCGAAAACGTTTGCCTAACAATCTGTATTTATGACAATCGGTACCTATAATCGGGTGGATACACACATGATATTTGCGCACCGCTCTGCAGGAAGCACTTGCCTGTGTTGAACTTGATGCATGGGATTTGGCTTGTTTGATTTGGGATTTGGGCGACAGCTCCTGCTGGTGAGCCATTAAAGGTAAACATGTGCTTAGGGGCGATAAGAGGAGCCGGTGATATTGTGCTCATCGACGGCGTGTTCGTGTTGTCATTGTGAGTGCCTAACAATGAATCAAGTCATTGGGCGCCTTGCTGAGGGTGGCTCTGGGCATGGTTCGGGCAACCTGCAGGCCGTCGATGAGGAGTGAGCTCATGCAGGCCGACAACATAGCACCAATTAAACAACGCCTTTGTACGCCAGAAATAGCCGCTTGGTGAGGGTCTGGCGCTGGGAAGAGTTTATTTTGCACGCCCTCGCAACAAATCGTGGTGACATTTCTCTGTCAACATGTCGGGAAGTGTGAATGCCTTGGAATACAAAGAGGTTCGACGGCAAATACGGAGGAGTGAAGGAATTCCCTCTAGAAGAGAATTAAAAGCGCCCACCAAGACGGTCTTTCATCTTCTAATTGGACGGAGGAGGAGGACCATGTGGGCGCCGTAGAGCTTGTGGGAAATGACCGTCCATGTGGAGTTGTACTACTTAATCAGCGCACCCACACAATAGGGGACTGCCAGGATAGAAGGATAGGAGTTTTTAGTTTTCCCTCAGAGATGGCAAACGAGCAGTTTGTGACGTTCAAAAGAGTTTGCAGAGGATTACGGGCGGAAATGGTTTAGATGGCAACTAGTGTTCATCTCGGGTTGGGATGGAGGCCGTGGCCGTCTCCCACAATTGTTGGAAGTCCTTGGTGCGAGTTCGGACCAATCAACAACAGAAAACAGAAAAGCGATTAGTATAGTGAACATTAATTAGTGGGTTCGTCTACGCTAAGTGTCAATTCCCAATAGCTACAAGTACTTTTATAATCTGATACGACTTCTCTCGAATTACTGACAATGTCAGTAAAAAGCTTCTTAAACTTCCACAATCAGAATGGGTATTAACCTATTGGTCACTACATATTTTCTATCTTCGTTTCACCGCATAAAACAATAGCCGGATGTCGCCGGAGACGGATGTACGCGAAGATCTTTTAAACTACGCAACGGATTTGCAGGCAGTTTTCATCAATGGATAGAGTTATTCAAGGGGAAGGTTCATACGCATGCTTTAATATTGCTTCACGTTAATTTGTTTGGCCATTTAACGCATGTGTGGGAAAGAGAGAGATACAGAAAAATCGTCTAGAGTGGAGTTATGGAACGCGACTTGCGGTTGATTATCGCATTCGTGCTCTATGCTGTTTACTTACTTTTGAGATTGATTGTAGGTGCACACACTTTTGACGTTCAGAGTATATCTGGAATCTTACCTAAACTTGCAGTATTTGCTTCTACCAAAGTCTACAAAACTGTGCTCGCAAAATGCACATGTCCATGTTTTTTTTCTATTTTTACATATGCACTGATGGAGAAGTGCTTGATGTTACCTACGAACGTTGGGATAAGTTAGAGTGACTGGTGCGTTCATGACCGCAGCACACTTAGACAGTGTCGGAGGAAGTGCTCTGCAGGTCATCGTCTTTTCCACGGGCGTCGCAGAGCGTTTCATCGTTTAAGACAAGCACAACGATGGAGTAGTGGCCCGTTAGTACGCCGGTAAGAGATCTGCTGCCTTTTTTCTCAACAGATAACAAGAATGCCGAGGATTTCTTAGTTTGTCTGCATTCTGGAGAGTCATGCGACCTCCGGTCGTGCTCTCGAAAAGCCCAGCCATCGATGGAAACCTTGACCAAGAGGGCGAGCAGTCCCAACGAAAGTCCGGGTTCTCAGACTAGCTCCTCTGATCCTTGTCGACCATGGTCATCGGCGATCTTATTTCCCGTGATCCAGTGCTGGCCTGCTGGGACTGCCGATCAAATTCAGAGTAGACTTGCATTCCTGGACTATCCTGGAAGTGGTTATTGGGTTGACAGACACAAATACTCAGCTTCTTCCATCTGTTCTTCACAATATCGGTCGTGGCCATTGTGGTCGCCATAGGTTTCCCTTTGGAAACCCGACGCAAGTTTACCTACCGAGGTCTGCAGTCAAATGTTGTCGCCCTCCACTTCCTTGGTCTTGGATCCATCTGTGAAGATTCCCTTTCCTGGCTCAGATTGTGGCCAGAGCCAGTCCTGAGTGCAGGGAAAGTCGACTTTGTATGTACAGCTGGATTACTGGTGCCCCTGCTTCAGACGGCATATCCATGAGACTAAGGGCAAAAGAAATGCGGCGCGCAACGTTATCAAAACGAGCGAGTTGTACCAAAGGTGACATCTTTCTAAGCGGAAATCGCCTTGAGAGTGCTTCCCATGATGTAGATATAAAGGAGATTCAGAAGTGCATCAAGAGCAGAGGCAGGCGTAGTAGGGAAGGCCTCTTTGCAGCCGAGACAGACCGTTCTTTGAAGCTTGGTGAAAGCTGCAGTTACGCAATTATGCGAATGCTTATTCCACCGAACGACCGATGCATAGGAGAGCAGAGCCCTTATCATAGCCGTATGGATCAATGCGAATATTTTTGGTGATAGACCCCAAGACTTGCCGTAAATTCACTTACACTGCCAGAAAACTGACAGCGTCTTGGTAGTTTTTTGATTCAATGCGTTATTTCCAGAGAAATATTCTATCCAAGATAACACCAACATTTATATACTTTTCATTTTCCAATAGACAGTGACTGGTGAGTGAGTTCGTCAAGTAACTAATGTCTTTTTTATCTACACACTGGCATTTGTTCCTTTCCAAAAATGACCATCAGTGGGGGATATGGTGTCTTCTGATATGATGCCAAATGCAAATGCTAGTTCATCGGCTCTGTCATTGCCCAGGATGCCTTTGTACGCAGGGACAATGAGTAAGTTTGCATCTGACCTCTATCTCTCTCCGAGGTGGACGGCAAAGTTTTCCCATCTCGAATTGGATTGATGGCGTGTCTAGTGCCTTTATGGCCGCTTGGCTGTCTATGTTATTGACAATAGACTTCCTGTCCACCGGATTTATGCCATCAAAGACGTCGAACATTACGGCTCTTATCTGTCTTTTAGGCCATTACTCTAGAAGTTCAACAACAGCAAACCGTTAATATTACAAACTAAAACCGTGCGGTGAAACTAATGTCTCCTAATGGCCGGAATATAATTTCAACAGCTTTCATTCTCGGCAACAATGTATCGACAGGGCATATTTCATCGTCCAAAAATAGTTCTGTCGTTACAACTGATATTCCGGAGTCGATTGTTATTCATCGACAAGTCGGCTCAACGGTGAATGTCCTTCTTTCCAGAGAGCGATCAAATTACTTAATGGCTCTGAATACGAATCTCGAAAGTTCAAATGGTTTTTACGACTCATAAATGCCTCCATGCACGTTAAATTGCTGTCACAATAAACAGCAATCTAACCTCATATTTCCACGGCTTTTATGATTGGTGAGATATGCTGGCTGAGAGAAATGATTCATGTTTGGTTTCCGCGGCTAATAGCTCCGTGGGGGCAATTAAAGGTTCATAAAATTTCATTGTCTTGCTCAGGTTGGAGGAGCCCTAAAGATAATTTGAAACGTAGACATTATTTTTTTTTTTGTTGACGGAACCACTTTTCAACTTTTTTTTTATTGTACTGTTTTGATGACCACTTTATTAGCTAACATATAAAGTTCGTTAGCAAGAAGAATTAGCCTCGAGTACCACATTGGGTGAAGTGCCTTTAGAATCAACAGTACAGATCTGGGAAGAAGCTTCTGTTTGACACCAAGTTAGAGTAGGTTACAATTACGGATCAATCAGGCTCCATCAAGCATCTAGCCTGACGAATCCTACACGACGACTGAGCCCTGGTACTTCCATCACTCGTGCTTAAATTTCTCCACCACTTTCAAGGGTACGCCATCAACATGTAAGGAGTCTGAAAACAACTATAACTTCAGAATTGTTGGTCCAGCATTAGAAGCCATTTTTGAGAGGGCGACGATTTTCGAGAGGACTTTGCTGTTCCTTCCGAGCAGATGTCATCAGTAAAAGCAGATCCACACTTCTCCCAAGATGAAATGGAATACTACTTTCAACGTCTACGATGCAATATCCATGTCATATAGGCAACAAAAAGGAAACGTGACAAAACACACTCTTGACGTGGGTCATTGCCACAAAGAAAGTGCGTTGACTCAACGACATTTTCAAAATCTCAACTGCAATAGTTAGCGTACTCCACAGCTCAGACCGATGAAGACAATCGTAAGCCTTCAACGAGTTATTGATTGCGAAGTGTTTATTTCAAATTCACAGCTTAAAAAAGTCAGGCTTCAGTGATTTAGTTAATTTCATCAAAGATACGCCACTGAACGGAGAAATTCGCATTTCCTGTGAACATTGTGGAAAGCACTCATTTATCAATTTTAGTTTTTTTTTTAGTAAAAGGTTTAGCGAGATTTACAAAATAGGTATCACAGTCATTATTATAAAAGTGATCAACGTCACTATAATTAAAACTTAACTTTACTTTACTTGCTTTTAAAAAGTCTCTGCCAAGAACGACTGAGTTATTCATTGTTCCATTCTTAACAACATGCAACATGCAACTTATGGGACCTGATCACTTACATAAATCATACACTTAACTTTTCCTAGCACGACCAGTTTTGTTCCATTTATTCCACAGAATGTAGCACTATCACTTTTTGGTGGTGAGATCACAAAAGATGGGATGAACTGCTCTTGCATGAAGCTAATTGGGCTCCCGGTGTCTATCATTGTATTAGTTCGTGTTGTTTTGATTCAGGTTCATATTGGGATTGCTGGAGTAGTAGAACTGCTGGATTTGAAGTTGACTTGGCTTTATAACAACTGGCTGCTAGATGACCATGTTTCCCACACTTAAAGCAGCTCCCTTTTTCGCGTGTAGGCCTTGGGCAGCTGGTGGCGATATGTCCGGTCTCGTTACAGTTGAAACACATCTTCTGAATTGGTTGTCTGATGGTTCTGACGGTAGATGCTGGGGTAGAACGTGAAGATGATTGGACTTTGTCCAGCGCATATGATATCATTTTTTGATACTTTTTCAGCATTTGCTTAAGCTCGTCTATACTTTTTGCAGTAAGAAGAAGCTGTTTGTTACACAAAGCATCGGGAATCCCTTTTATAAGGTCTTCCTGGTCAATATCCGCCTGATACGCAATCTCCTGCATAGCCAACGTGTACTGCTGAATATTTTCGTCTTTCCTCTTTCTCCGGTTCTTGAGGGTGTCGTGAATGTCAGCTGAAGTTATCACTTGATGAAATTCCTTAAGCATGTTAGTCTTTAGCTCAGACCATGTCGAGCAACTGGATGAGCGAAGGAATAGCTTAGCTGTTCCCTTGAGGCTTCGTTTCGCAAAAATAAATTATTGTTGCTCATTCCAATTGTGCAAAGAAGTCAAAGCTGCGCACTCACTGCTTAATGGAAAAATTGTCATCACCGGAAAAATAAGGAATCGTGTCTTCGATGTCTTTGTATGAAACAGAGCACGTGACAGTTTCAGTAGATTTGCATAAAGCCGCGAGTTTTTCTTTTAGTCCACAATTCACACATAAACTTCAAAACTTAACACAAAGTTACTTGACATAAAAACTGTACAGACTGAACAAAATCAACGGGTTTGATCAGATCCCACTTCTGATAAATATATAGCGGGTAGCGGCAGTGGTCCATCAAATGAAACACCTTTCTTCCACAAGCGGTGGGCTAGAACTGACCCGTTTTTTTTGCTCTTCACATATTTATAATGTTGACATATATGTACATATTACATTATCATACGATTCTCTATTTACTTTGATAATTTGAGCGATCGTAAATGAGTGAATATCATTGACTAAGGCAAGAATTACATTGCTTTTATACGAGAATGTTTTGTAAATACATGTCCTTCTTATTTAAAAGCCTACACGGCTTCGATACTTTCAGAGGTTTTGCGTTGCCTCAGGAACATACAATAGTGATTACCTTGACTCTAATTGATCCACTACAGCATGTCTGTTTTGGGCGGGTTTTACAAACAAAAATTGGAGTACTAACTTTTATATTTGCGACCACCGACTCAAAGACTCGGTAGTAATGTTCAGTGCTTGAATTGCTTCAGTCGAAGTAGCAACAGTTGTACAATTTTTACTTTTCACAGCTTTGACTGCCTTCAACTTTTTGAATTGAACACATTGCTGCTGCTTCGACTTGTGGTGGTGACCGGAAGCAACAATCCAAGCAAAAGCAGAAAACGATCACTGATGCAATGCACAACAGCTTCAGCAGTCTTCGTTTCATAATGTTTCATTTCGCTTTGCTGTTGCCTTCGATCAGGAGTAGAAGTCGAAACAGCAGCAATGTGTTGCAAAAAAGCACTTAAAATATTCCACATACGCCTCAGTGATTCGTTGTTAAAAATGTTTTATGTAATATTTAGTAAAGCTTCGATGAAGGTACAGTATAACGTTTATTGAGTTTAATGCCGAGGTAATGCCTGAAACACAATCATGCTGCCGTCGTCTTTCAAGTTTTGCTTTGTTTCCTAAAAAATGAGAGAAATGAGAGGATCGTAACAAAACGTCAAACGTAAGACGAACGCCCTCAATTTGCAACATGTTCGATATTTTTGAGAGACATATCCGTTCAACCGGGGCGTCTCTTACGAATTAAGAAAGTTTCTTCCAAATTGAGAGATTTTTGTGTCAATTACAGTAACGACAAAAGTCATTTGAAATCAGTGGAGTAAAGAAGGACAATTGGGACATGAGGGTCTGGTACCTCACCTCTTTTTTAAACAGCGATTTTGATTTCAATTTGCTAAATTTACTACTAAGCTCAGCCCAAATTAACCATAACTAGCCTATACCAACTGTGAAGATAATAATATAATAATAATATGGGTGGCGCTATTGTTCTATCACGAGTGGAAGGGACCTACAGTTTTATGCCGACTCCGAACGGCCAAGTTTGAGAAGCTTTTTCTAGACAGTTATACTCTTTGAGCATTGTCAGTGACTCGAAAGAGGTGGGGTCGTGAAAAGTATTTCTTCTTCTTGTCGTACCAGGAATCGAACCTAGACAGATTGGTCCAAGAGCGTAGGAGTCGACGCACATACCCACAACGCCACGGGCCACCACAACCAACTGTGAAGATAGCAATATCATAACTGAAATCCAACAAGGCTGATGAAGTTCGGCCACTTTTCTCGGTAAGGATCATGCACCAACGCATCTCTAAAATATAGTAGGAAGAGGGCACGCTCAATGAATGAACCCTTAGCATTGTTTGCCCGATCCACAAAAAAAAAACCCTCTGAATTGCGCCAACTGTAGAGGCATCTGTCTTCTCAACATCACGTTCAAGATCTTATCTGCCATGCTGAGGGGCGTCCAAAGCAGTTCGACATTAAATTAGTCGGTCCATACCAGTGTGGCTTTAGGCCAAGAAATATTCACCACCAAAAATTCACACTACGGTAAGTTTTGGAAAAAGTACAGGAGCAACAGATCGATTCCCACCACATTTTCATCGATTTTAAGGCCACGTACGACGGTATCTATACCACATCTACCATACTCATCCTTTTGTGTACGATGCCGATGAGGAACGCACGCTGTTCCACAGCAGTGACAGTTGCTGCTGGTCGATATGGCGACTTGACAACACAGTTCTTTCTGACGAAATTAAATGACACTTATGTGGCCAATGTTTGGCTGCAACATGCCGATGCCACATGCCATACAGCCCGTGAAACAATTCATTTGCTGTATAAGACGGTTCTTGGTAGTGCACTCTCGCTTAAGTGATCTAAATTTGCCCCCTAGGTTCCGATGTGTTATTCCATAAATAATTTTAACGCATGTAGTTTATGATTCAATAAAAAAAATAACAATTCCAAGACTAAAAGCTGTGTTTTCTATTTAATTCGAGTCATGAGTTCATTTTGAGACGCCCTATAAATTCCGCAGGAAGGCTCATCTCCTTTCTAGTGTCAATGTCGATAGGTGCACACATAAAATAAAGTGACCCCTTTTGTAAACACAAACACTGCATAATTTCACTATTAATTTGATAAAATCAGTCACGGCCCCCTTGTTAGACCACTTAACGTATTCAAAACGACCTCCAGCTTATGTTTCTGTTCAGCATTCCATTCACGAACGCCGAAAGGGTACTCTCATCCAAAAATCAATGACCGTCAAGTACAAACTGCTCCATCTGCAGCCGAAGTGATGATGATAAAATCGTTAGTACCGATTGCTGGCTCTAAAGTACCCATTCAAGATGCCATCACCCTTCATCAGTTATCCGTACTTCACACATCCTTATTGAGCAATTATGCACGCCGATAGACTCACACGATTTTGTGTAATCGGGCAACAAGCTCTGAACCCTTCCAACTATCGCTGCGATCGAAGTGTGGGGTCGTAAGCAATTTCGGTAACAAATGGGTACGGCCGATACTTTCGCTATGAATACAAATCGACACCTGAATGCGAAATTGGGATTACGTGACGGCCGCTGAAAGGGTGCTCAATTTACTTCACATTCACGGTTTATTTTTCCCTAGGCCGCCAAGGTGGTTACTCGTCGAACGAACTCGAAAATATACTCTTACTCCCCCAGATTCACATACTCTGCCACACTGTGCGGTGACGTGATTACCCTGTACAGAGTTTATGGGCTTCTGGTGATGAAGTGGAGTTGCATTTGAGTGGAAGGAAATTTGTGAGAGGCTCGTTCGTTTTTATGGGTGCATCCTGCCGAAGTTTGCTCGTGTTCTTTTCAACTGGTTGGCTATGTCCTTGGGAGGGTATTCCAAAAATAATTATGCCTCAACGAGCCTCACAGCAGCGTTCTACTTATCTTCAATCGCTCTTCTCCACCAAGCACCTTGTTCAAGACCCACCCGCAATCGTGTTAGCCCCTCACTGAGTTTATAATTTTCACCCAGTTTATAAATCACACCTTTCCGCCCCAAACTCAAAGAACTTATCTCATTCGGGAGAATGCACAAATTGTAGAAATTCAAATCAACCCTTCAGGGTTGACTTACACTCCCGCATCGCTGCACACTATCCAAATCCTTGACTTTCTCCCCAAAAAGGTGTCGTATTTCGCAACGACACCGGATAGCGCCAGCCCTCCACCTGACTAGTCATCTAAATAATTAGGAAAGTACAAACCGAGTGAAGAACTCCGGAGTGCAAGGATTAATTAATAAAGTTTTCGTATTACCCAGCAACCGAGTGCTAGACAGTGGTCCGATGTCCCCGAGGACCAATCAGCTATCAAATGTTACCCCGAATCGATTGGGTCATGGGATGACGAGCAGAGCGATTGAAGTTTATTGCGGAAGGAATCGAGGTCACTTGTTCGGAATGCGGTCTACGATTTCCAGTAATTGTTACGACGAAGCTGATGATGATTGATGGTGAAATTAAATTCTTACTCGTTTTGTATTGAGGTTTATTGTGGGTGGGTAGCCTCTAGCGGGGACACGCGTGTATTGATCCGTCAGTGTCCTTCGATTAGTTGAAGCTTTATTAACGTCTCTTAAGGGTCGCTGGGAGCACTTTTCTGACGAACTGGAATGTAAAGCTAACATCAGGAGCTACTATTGGCGGATAGTGACTCAGAAATTAATCTTGTACTGGGCTACCAGATAGCCATGACAGATCTTACAAATAATATTTTTGAGCAGCTGTTACAGATAGAAATGACATCCAGCTGTCAAGATATTCAGTACTGCTTCCCATTTTATCGTACATCGTTTCACGCTCGCCGAACGTACAGAAGTTATTAAAAAGATTATCAAACTTCCGCTTTCAGTCGCATTGCAGTCAAATATGCAACGTGAAGTTCATCGTGAGGTCGGACGTCATCATGGTTTCAGTGTGCAGGCAATTCGTCGCACTGCAGAAAGATTTGAGCATGAGTACACTCATTTGGATGTTAAGCCACAGCACAGACAGACATTGATGCGAAATGAAAAAGACACGGCTTCGTAGCGGCTGGTATTGAAGGACACCCATATGTTGATCAATTCGTTTTGTTCATCGCCTGCTACCCAAACCAGCTTATTTTGCGATTGCGTTTGGGCCAACATCCGTATAAGATTGAGCTGACGGAAGAATTGAAGCCAAACGACATGTAGACAACGCCGTGAGTACGGCACAATTCGGTTGAGGCTTTCCTTAATCGACTCAAACGGCACCAGAAACTACCCTCTTGAAGGAAAAAGAAATTGGCCAACGATCGTATGAATCAAAGCTGACAGGCCAGGAGAAGCTCGCCATTGGATCGCGAAAGTGTACGCTTGTCGGTTTGCACTTGGCCATAATAGGCGCTGGAAATGTTGGACGGAGATACGGATTTTGGCCCTTCTCGGACTGAGCCCACTTCTGACACAGTGTCTATGTCAACAAGCTAAACTGTTTTTATTGGATCGAATACAATCCGCAAGTTTTCGACCAGCATCCACTAGGATTGAATGTATGGCATGGTATATGGTATGGCGTCATGATCGGACTTCATTCCATTCGAAATGAGGAATGAGACACCCTTATCGTCAATAGTCTCATGTATAGAGCGATGTTGACCAAGTTACTGTAGCCAGAGCTCAACAACATCGATATATCCGAGCTGTGATTCCAACCAGACTGCTCTACATGTCATACAAACCACGCAACGCTCGAAGTTGGAAAGGAGAAATTTGGCGACTGGTCCATTTCACGGCCAGCGTTCATCACCGCCACGATCATGCGACTTGACAACACTCGATTATTTACGTTAGGTCTTTAGACTACACTAACAAGCCAACCATTTGGACGAGATCGAGGCCAATATTGGAGAGACTATGGCCGGAGTAACGTCGTGCATCTTTAAGCCGAGGAGACAATTTGAATGATGTACTATTGAACATAATGGCATGAATGTGGCTTCAAATAAAAGCGATAAAAGCTCACCTTTATATGTCATGCGGCTGTTGTTTTACTTAAATTTTCTTTTCTATCGTTCTTCCACTTCCACACGTGATAGAACAACAGCACGCACAACACGATTGGTTGCTGAGAAGCTAGGCCCTGGCCCTCTACGGGCTGTAGCGCCACCCATATTATTATTATCGTTTCTCACGTCTGATCACAGTTCTTAGCAGTTACATAAAGAAGATAGGTCCAAGATTTTATCCCTGGGGGACTCCATAAGCCGTTGACTACAATTTGTTGCAATCTCTCCCCTGAACCTCCATCCAACTTGCTTAATCTGCTCTTATACCTGCGTGGTATGGCACTTCCATTAGCTTTACGTGAATCAAGATATCAAATGCTTTTCTAAACGCCAGGCACATAGAAAGAATTTTAATTTTTGTTTAAGCTTTCATTCATGATGTTGGAAAATTCAGCGATCCAGCCAGATAAGGGAATACTTAAAAAGCATAGCAAATATAGCATCCAATGGAGCCTTCGTCTCTCACTGAGCATTAGAGGAACACTCTCACGTTGACTACTGTGGCCATGGAAAAGCATGAGGTGATCAGGCAAATATATATATATGATTCCTTCAACCCCGGTTGGGGCATAGGGCGGCGACTTCCTCCATCCTTCTGGATCTGCGGCCAGATACTTTAGCTGTGTCCAAGTTTTACGCTGCGTTGCTGCTTCGGCCAATACTGTTGTCTTCCAGGTGGTTGTTGGTCTACCAACTCACCGTGTACCTTGAGGATTCCATCCGAAGGACTGCTTCGCGATGTTGTCGTTTGGTCTCCTCAACGTGTGGCCAATCCAGCGCCACTTCCGCTGCCTAATTTCGACATCCAAAAGCTTTTGACCCGTAATGCGCCACAATTCTTGGTTCGATATAATTTGTGGCCATCGGATCTTAAGAATGTATCGAAGACAGCGGTTTACATATGCCTGTAATCTTCTCGAGATGGAGGTAGAGACTTTCCAGGTTTCACAGGCATACAGCAGTACGGATTTGACATTCGATTCGAATAAATCAACATTCCAAAGGCGCTGCGGGCTTTACTTATTCTGCTATTAACATCCAGATCCGTTCCTCCATCGGGCGATACAAAACTGCCTAGATAATTAAATTGTTTGACCTCCTCAATGGGCGTCTGTCTCAGAATAATCTGCTGATGCGCTGATCGGCCGGTGTGCATGATTTTGGTCTTGTTGCAATTGATGTTAAGAAAAGCCATCTCTCCATTCACTTGAAGTGATTGGCACATCTCGTTCATCCCGCTGTTGGAACTTGCCAGGAAACAGATATCGTCGGCATAATCCAGGTGACTTAGCCTCTCAAACGGTCTCCATTGGATACCATGTCTCTCAGTTGTACCTACGGTGGCAGTCAGTACATCATCTATCGCCAGTAAGAATAGGATGGGCGATAGAATATCCCCTTGTCTTACTCCCTGTCGCACTTCGAAAGAGTCGGAAAGTTGTCCATTATGTAGAACGAAGCATCTTGCGGCGTGATAGGATTCCTTTATAATAGCAACAATCTTCGGGAGAATCCCTCTCCTATCTAGAGACTTCCAGGCAAATGACTGGAGTTAATCCAAAGACCGCAGAAAAGAAGTCGTTAGCAAAATGGGTTGAAAATCCACAGATACAAGTGGGAGACACCAATCATACGGACAGTCCCAGTCGTCAAAATCGTCATGTGCGACATCGCTACACTGCAGAAGACGGCCACCAGATGAAGTATGACGCTGAAACCATGCATGAGCTGGAAGGCAAGAGGCCAGGGTCGAATAAGGGCTCAACATGATCCAAAAGGCCAGGACAGAAGCGCGGTCAATTATGAACTCCCTTCTGGTCAAAGATAATTTACAGTGCTCCAAGATACAAGAGAAAAACTCTGAACTAGAACAAGTGAAATGAGTTGTTTTAGGTTATACTTACTTACTTATCAGGCCGGCGACCTATGGAGGGCTCGAGCCTGAGCAATTGCTGCCTTCCATCGTTCAAGACCGAGCTGTCTTGCATCCGCTATTACTTGGTCTTTATAGGCGATTCGGTCTTCCTCTCCTTCCCGAACCAGTAGACTCGAATTCTAAGACCCTCTTTGCCATGCGCTCAATGTGGGCGAGCCAGTGCCGTCAACTGATTTTTGGCTTCCAGACTACATCCACATCCTGGTAAAGCTCGTAGATGTCTTCTCATCCATTCGCCTTCCATATATCCGACGTAGAATTTTTCTTTTGCAGAAACTGCAGTTTTGCTTAGCGTCCAGCTTTCGGCTCCATAGAGCAGGACTGGCAAAATAAGAGTTTTGTAGAGCATGATCCTTCGACTCAGTAGTTTTGAGCCCAGTTATTTCGACAAACCGAAGTAGCACCGGTTGCCAAGGGTGATTCTACGTCGGATCTCCACTGTCATGTCGTTTGTGGAGCTCACTTTTGCCCCGAAGTAGACAAACTCCTTTACTACCTCGAAATTTATTGTTTTTGGTTATAGGTGATACAAAGCACAACATCGATCGACCCCGATGCAGAATTAGACGAGTTTAGACGGTCAGACAGGAAAGACCCAAAGATAGCAGCATCCTAATGCACAATATCCTCGATCTGCTTAAGAAGAAAGCGCCACTATTATTGCCCTTCGTAGAGAGAGAGAGAGCCTATAAAGCGAATGACGTAGGCAACTTCAAACCATCAAGTGAACAATGAACCTAAATTATGGGTTTCTGAGAACTGTGACTGCATGGGCACACATACTTAAACCTACGCATTTTTAACAACCCTGAACTGTCTCTTGCGTCACGCAGTTCAGCTGATTTTTTGCTGGCGACACTTTATTTCGACTGACGTGGATCTCAAACCGACGCATATCTCCCATCGCTGCGCATGGATGACTAACTTCCCTTTCCCACTCACTTTGGCTAGCAACATTCCCCAAAATCGAACTTTCGTTGTTTCACTTCCGTCTGAAACGAAACGGGTACTCAAATATATCACAGCACGCAAATATTGCTTTCAATTTGAATGGAGCACTCAGCCTATGCCCTGCCCCCTCAAAGCGTCGTCGCACTGGTAAGAATGTCTTTATGCTTGATTAAAGTGGCTATCAAATATCACATCTCAATTTCCCAAAAAGCGTACTCCATTGCCAGATTTATCCCGCGTATTCCAATTGAATCGAGCGATAGCACCCTTTAACTGAGTAATTCCCAAGCATTCAACGCACTCACCCCCATCTTGGAGCCCTCGGGCAATTTAATAAAACGAACGAAAGCACCCCTCTTTCGGCGAACATATGTCAACAACACGCCCACAGTTTAGACGGTCCCAGTGGGAGACGTCTCCACGGAGCACAAGTAAATACGGCAGCTACTTACTTAGGCTGTGTGTCCTGTGTGTGTTTTCGACTGCTTACAGCGTGTCGTATATTCTTCCGAACATACCGCACGGCTTATCCGCAGAATTGAGGATGACAAGCTCCTCACATCCGCATAATTTGGTGGGAGGCGCGCATATGGTCGGGTTGAACCAGATGCCGGGCGGGGGTTGGCACCGTCTCGCTGAAAGAGACAAGTCCTTCATCAGCTTTTTAACAGACTCCCGATTGACATAACCGCACGCGACGAGAATTTCAATTGATTCCCCTTCGGGTTCGCTCTAGCTCTAGCTGACCGATTGATATCATTATCCCTCGTGTCGACGGCAACAAATCGTTGTCTGCACGAGCCATTGTTTCTAAACTCCCGTCATGTAGTTGAAATTGCTTTCGGTGTGATCCCCTGGATCGACTTATCGACACATTCCCATTCCGTGCACGTCACCACGAGCGTCGTTTAAATTAAACTTTAAACATTGTGTGCACTCCGATGGGGGCTGGATGGGGGGAAGGGCCGACAACAGTGTCCATGGAATGACACAATTACGGCGACGATGGGTATCATTTCTTGAGGCGACGACAGGATGGGTGCCGAGGAAAGCTATCGATTCGGTGGTGAGTGCGGCCGGCTGGATGATGAAGTTCGATTTGGTTTTCTGGTGAAAACTGAAGCGCCTAGCACAAGTTTTCCCGTGCTGCGGGGAAGTGGATAACTTGCCGGAAATGAATACAGGACAGACATGACCGGATTTTCAGTTTCCTCATCGAATGCCAGGGCATGTCGTTCAGTTCATGTTGTAGGAGCGTTAATGGAGAGGATTTGTGTGCCAGAATTTCACGGGAGATGAATTGAGACGCATTTCAGGGATCTTTCTAGCGGCACACATTTTTCAGGGGCATGAAGTGGTGTCTCTATCGGACTTAGGGAGGACTTAATTAGAGCTGTGGTGTGCCAGGTTATTGCGCTCGTCACATGAGCAGAATTTTGTAAGCTTAATAGTTGCACATGTAACGAACTTAGAGGTTATCGGCGATTAAATTCGCCTATTCTGGCTTATCGGGACGTACCTAGGCGCCAAACACCAAGTCTTCCGGAAATGAAAGGGTTCAGAGAAACATGTCATTGCAATAGCAGGCGGTAAGATGTTTCGATTGCGAAGATAAGTCGCTCGCCTTCGTCGTTGTTCTTGTGGCAATGGGTGATTGGGAACAAGGCGAGCACCAGCAAAATGAATTCCGAACAATTGCACTCCATGCCCCCGGCAATTGGTCCGCAACTCAGAAGCCGTAGGAACCGTGACCTTTTCGAAGGACTGAGAGAAATAAGCTCGTTTGCTAACGAAGCAGTTGTGTCACGCGGATCTGCATATACTCGTAGCAACATCTTCAACGAGGCAGCATTTAGTGGATGAGGGCAGAAGGTAGTTACAGCCACAGTTTCAATTCAACGCAACAATTGTTTGCCTGTTATTGAGGTGGCCGTTATAATTGTGGGCTACGCTATGTAGAGCACAGATAAAACACTGTTCCATCAGATACCAATCATCTCTCACAGTCGTACATGACCTTGACGATATAGTCTTGATATACTCCATGGCTGGTATCATACTCCTACTCTCTACGTGATTTCAGGGTAAACCACACCAACCACGAAACATTATACCTCTCAGAAATGATACCGCTTGGCCAGGCTGAGACCGGGTGATAGTTTCTACAAGTTCTGACCCCCTGTGGTGATAGAATGTAGCCTCTGGTGAAGCCTGGTTGCCATCACACGCCTAGTAGCCACTTTTAAGATAAAATATGCATGCCGCTTGGTCAGGCTGAGTCAGGCTTGGTCAGTGATAATCCTTTTTTGCGTAAACCATAACTACTAGAGGAGATAGTCCTCCTAAGCCAGCGTCAGCAGCTCGAGCAATGTCCATTGGGTCCTACAAAGTAAACGTGTCCAACAAAACTGTGTAACAATTGCATTTCTGGGACACTCGGGAATATTTTGTTGATACATTTTTTTGTTTAATAAAATCGCGCATTTTCAGATCTGATATCTGATTAAGCACAAGTGCATTACTCTTATTTCGTTCAAGGTTCAATTCGTCTCCATTTTTGTAGAAGACTCGGCAGACATCTGAACCGAGACACCGTTCTATTCTTGGCCATTTCACCACCAAAGTCTAGACTTGATTGTGAAAATAGCAGAAAAATGGGGCAAAGAAGCCATAGCATGCTTAATTCTTGGACAACAGGCAGGACGAAATAATAAACATGTCATTGCATTGAGGGAGCACACTTGTGGTTTTTCAGCTAAAAGCTTTGGACAGCTTTGTTCTTGCCACTTCGCAGCAGCAGCACTCTCGTGGGCAAAAAAAAAAAAGAAAAAAACAAAGCAAAAAAGAGAGTCTATTCACTGACGTTACTCTGTCACACATTGAGCGGATAATTTATGGGAAACGAAGGCGAAGAAGGAGTTGGAAGGGATCTGCAATTACCACGAAAAAAGCCACACAAAGTAGGGCTCTATCTACATGACCATAAGTAGTGTGTTCCTACATCACTGTGTACAACCACTGTCGCTCAGACGAAATAAAAATGCACAAAAGAACCCCAAGAATAAGGGTTCGCAACAGCCATTGCCATCAATATGAGGCTGGAGGTTTGTCCCTCGCCAGTAAGTTTCAATTTCGCTACAGTCCTGGCCACTTAACCTTTGTCCTTCTGCAGTAACATCAGGTCAGATTGACTTCAATGTCACACAAATTTGAAACAAATAGCAGGTCATAGCCATACGATAATTTGTTCATTGTCCATGACAGCCTTTTTTTTCTCTCGTATCAAGTACGCATTCCTTGAGATTGGCATCTGCTTTTCAGCCGTCCATTAAGAGAAAAATGTTGAGAGAATGAAACCCCAATAATTTAGTGATTCTAGTTCGGGTTTGACCGAGGAATGACACAATGAATTGTACAATTGATTGGTCTCCATTGGGACACGGTTAGAAGTCAATAGTAACAGAAGATAGTATACAGTCTGTGAAATGGTTAAGCAAATTCATGGACAAATTATTGGGCAATTTTAGAGTAGAGCAAATATTTAAGGTTTACCAGCAGCTGCTTGCTTGCGGGTGCCTCAATCCACATCGCGTGTTTTGCGACCGATATACAACGCCTACCCTTGTCTCGCCGTTGTCGTCGCCTACCTGTCGATGCTACTCACTGCTGTCCCGTCTCAAATGGGTTTATTTAGTCTCCCTGTACTTAGATGGCGTTTAAACTGGGTCTACTGTGTATGACTAGCGGCGTACATACTTGACAGACTGCAATCGTGACTGTAATTTTTAACACGGAAGTGGGTGCTCCTCGTGCAGTGTTGATAGTCGATGAAATATTGGAAAATGAAGAAAAAGAGATCAAAACAAGGAAAAAAGGCAAATCTGACTTAAAGCGTGGATAGAAACCTGTTATCATATTGAGAGAATTAAATGAACATTTTGTCAGCAACATTACTCCATGAGAAAAGTCCACTCACTCGTTGAAATCGACAAGTGTTCACACACAACCCAAGGAAAAGGTTGAACTACCACACGACTGATCTAAAATATTTGCGGTAAGACAGGTTTACATTGTATAGGGTGTCCGAAAATTAACAAAAGATTTTTAATCAATAGAAAACGCAAGGCATCGCCGTTAATAAAGCGTTTGCTATAATTGAATCGGTGGCGGATTTAGCGGTGAATATGGGCAAAACGATGCATATGCTGTCTTCAGGGGGGCGTTCCCCGTCCTCTACGTCCATCGACGACGTTATTTATTTATATAATATATTTTATATATATAATATTTACATTTTCATTTAATAATAATTTAAATAAATTTCTTTCAAGGCTTAAATATATATATAATTGTAATTCACTATACAGTTTCATACACCTTGATATTGGTTCATCCTAATGAAATGCAAATGTATATAAAACAATGGTCTATCTCGAATATTTCTTCTTGGAACATATAAATTTAACAATTTTAGTAACTCTGGGCATTTAATGTGGTTAGACAATATATCAAAAACAAACATTACACAGTTAACACCGACGCCGAGGATTTTCAAGATAATTTAATCCAATTAAAGCACATCTTGTTGAGTAGCAAGGCATTTCAGGTAAATTCCACTTTAATTGCCTTACTAAGAATCTCGTGAATGCCTTTTGAAGTCTCTAGATACGAGTTTTTGAAACCGCATAATGTGGATCCCATACAACTGAAGCATATTCCAAAAGAGGACGGACAAGCGACATATAAACAGCTTTAATTGCGTAAGGATTAGAGAATTCAGAGCAATTTCTCTTAAGGAATCCTAACATTGAGTTTGCTTTAGCAACCATAAAATCCATTTGTATGGAGAAGTTTAAATGTTCATCAAAAACTATCCCGAGATCTTTCACTTCCGAGACTCTTTCTAAAACAATATTGGAAATTTTATATTCATGTAAGATCGAAAAAAATGAGAAGCTATTACATATTTTTATATTAAATGATAAAGAATTGCAGTTGCACCAATCAACAACCGCATTAATATAATTCTGTATCAAGTTACAATCATTGGTACTTTTAAATACTCAAAATATTTCAAAATCATTAGCAAATAATAATACTGATGCAAATTTTAAGACAGATGGTAGTTCGTTCACAAAAATTAAAAACAGTAATGGGCCAACGACTTGTCCAGAACGTCACCATAAGCAGGTATACGTCACGGACTTCATCAATATCAGAATCGAGATTAAACGCAGAATAACTCTTGCCAATCTTTGTTTGTATAGGCTCAAGAGGCAATTGGGTAGTAGTGCTCACTTTCGAAGGACCAAATGCACATTATATTACACCTTGATTATCCCTGTTCTCCTCTATGGCGCGAATGCATGGACAATCTCGAGACCAGAAGATGCCCTTGGTTTTTCGCAAGAAGAGTTCTATGCGTTCAATCGTTCCTCCTGTTTGCGTTGTTGGTATTTGGAGAAAAAGCTTCAACCACGAACTGAACAGGCTGTACAGGGACATCAGGAAATCGCCGACACCTGAGCGCACAACACTAGTTCAGCCCGAAGAGCCTTCGACTGCAAGCCAGTGGGACGAAACCGATGGCGCACATAAGTGGAGACAGACCTTAACCAACTTGGTGTGCGAAATTGAAGGCAGTTGGTTAAAGATTGTGCCAGCTGGAGAGGCTTATTAGCTTCCCATTTGGCTTTGACAATAATCTTAGGATAGGATAGGATAGGAATGTGGGTAGACGTGCGGAAGCACGTCTCACTTAGGTCCGTGTGGACCCATTGTATTGCCCAGAGGGGGAAATGTTCCTCCTTCTACCCTTATCGCACTCATCGAGACGTTGTATTCATTGTTGACCTCTCTTCGCCTAGCCAGGCCGACATCCTAATGAACCTGAAAAAGTTAGATAGTCGGATGTTATGGATTTCTTGCAAGTCATGGAAAAAGAATTCTCACATGGTCCTGTATCGCAGTTGGCTGAAGCTTGGGCAGTAGCAGAGATAGTGAGGAGTGTCCTCTTTTTCTTCTAAACCGCCGCATCCTCTGCATATGTAGTCATGGGATAGTCCCATTTTTGTTTCATGGTACTTCAGATGATTATTTCCCGTTAGAGCTCCGACCACCATCCTCAGTAGGCTTTTGCCACACTGGAGGAGTTTGTCGGTTTTAGTTCTATTAATATCGGACCATAGCATCTTAGTAGTCTTACAGGTGGTAAGGTTGAACCACCTTTTTCTCGCTAGTTCTAGAATCTTATCATCCACCTTTTTCCTGACATCTGCCAGTGGTGGTTGAATGGATATTCGCTTGCCTGGGATGGGTCTATTACGGCCCCTTTTCTGGCAAGTTCATCCGCTGCCTCGTTGCCGGCTATGTCCCTATGTCCTGGGACCCAGCATAGAGTTATCGTGTGTTGCACGCTTAGAGTTTTGAGCTCCTCGCGGCAGCTCGCTACCGGCTTGGACTTGATTTCTTTCGCCGAAATTGCTTTAACGGCAGCTTGACTGTCAGTTAGAATGGTAATATCAGCCGGTGGTATTGCCAACATTGTTATCATTCTGGCCGCTTCTTTGACTGACAGGACCTCCGCTTGAAAAACACTGCCATATTCAGGGATCCTGATAGAGCAGTGCATGTTTAACAATTCGGAGAAAATGCCCGCACTTGTGCCTGTTTGCATCTTCGATCCATCAGTGTATACTTGGACGCTCGAATTATTCATGGGTTCTTTTGTGGTCCACTCTTCCCTCGTCGGGAAATAGCATCTGAAGGGTATTTCAAGTCGAGGAAAGGGAGTGTGTAGTCACTTTTGGACTGTTCTATTTGTAGTCTATTCAGTATACTAGCATGACCAATGGGACAATAATCTTAACAATAATCGTGTTGTCATGCAGGATGCCCCTACACAAGTAGCTTTGGTTAGGCAGCTTAGGTCCCAACAACGATGAGTTGTAATCACTTCCAATAGTTGGTGCTGAGTCGTGTGTGGCTCATGCAAAGGATTCAACCCAGCAAAGTCTACGCTTTCCTGGTCCTCATCGCGCCAACTCTCCCACTCACTGCTTTGTCACGAGTGCTGAGTTAGCTACTGCACTTTTGATTGCCGGTCATTCCAGTTAATTGAAGTGCAGTCTCAGGACAAGCAATTTAAGTTGAAGAATTGCCGGCTCGAACCAGCATTCAACTGCCACATCGATAAATTACATGTCGACCCTAACAACAGGAGTCTTCAACTTTTGGCAGATTGAGATGTCACGCAGATGACGCGGTTGCAATTTCGTGGTCAGTTGGACAACATATACAACAACATGTGCTACAAATGCTGAAAACGTCGAATTAAACAATATCAAGAATCAGCGATGTAGCGAATGGGTTACAACGATAAAAGCCAATCCACAGACAGAATCTGGTCACCTTCAAGAATTAATTCGATGCGAAGATGATTTCAACATACCGTCAATAGGTTAGTCATTGGGTGCCACACAGTTGGCATTGTTGGTCATTGCGTGATGATTCTCCACCCACTCTTGGCCAGAAATCATCCCAGGAGCCAAAAGGCAAACGACTAGTCACCCATTACAATGGAACCCATTAAAAGGGGCGACAAACGAATCAGCAGTCCAAACACAATCCATCACGAGGGCCACTGGTCTGGAGAGTGATGCGGTTCATTTGGCGATAGTCGGGCCTATTGGCACAAATCGAATGCGCGTAGGTGTAGTCGTGGCTCCACAACAAATTCAATGACGTTTGCTATTTCTTTCAGTAAAAAAGCATTCCATTCCAACTCGCATTACAAGCGGCCATAAATGTCCATACATCAAATATTTCAGTCAAAAAACACCATTATCCCCGAAACTCACAAGAAATGCCGCATTTATTCCGGAATGGAGGAGCGCCAAGTAATGGGAGACATGATTCTTTCGCAAACTGCGGCCAAGGCCTCGCCGTGGGCGACACAATGTGGACGCGTTAATCTCCCCCGTCTCTGTTGTGATTTTTTCCGAGGAAAATATTATTCGCCGACAAAATACTCGCATCCGTTCGGCTCTTGGACGGGGTTCAAGAGATTCAAATCGATAATCAGCTTCCAGTTGCATACCAGAGCAGGATGTGGAGGATTTCCTGTCCATGGACACAACTTCGAGAAGATGCCAGTAATAAGATAACGTGGCTGTGACGAGGAACGACCAAGCCTCCTTGTGGTCCGGTAGTCTCCTCCTGTCTGTACATGACAACTGGATAAGATTACGTCGCGCAAAGAGCAGTCAGTCCCTCATCAAGGACCCGACTAATTAGTCTGTCTTTGCGCCAACTGGCCGAAAAGGTTGTCTACCAGACATCTGAATTACTCCTTGCTGTCCATTTGCATTCACTGCAGTCAAAGCGACCCCCGGAGTCAAGACGATTCTCGTCGTGACCTGGCGTCCTAATTATTCAGGCACCCATTGTGTGTAAGTATGTTCATCACTTGGTGTCTCCCGAAACTAAAAAATGATCGTCGTAAATTCAGCAGAGATAACAGAGAGGGGAGTTCCAAGGAACCATTTCCATTTTAAAGTGGGATGGTGCGGGTGTGGCTTTACGTTTATTTTGAGAAATATATCGCTTTTTGGTGACACGTCTGGACGGTTCATTTTTTTTGTTCATCTCCTCCCCTGGCCATCTGCACAGGCAATGACATCGATGGAGATAAATCTGTCCGCAACGTTCGAGAAGTCGTTAGACTTTTAATCGCCCTCCCTTCGATGTGGTTTGGTCCCGTCTATCGGGGGTTTTTTGTCTTCAGGGAGATTGAACGGAGGGATTGTTAAAGTTGAGATGTCTGGAAGATGCATTAAACAGCTGGCCCTCTTGTGGTTGGCCAGGTCAACGACTCCTGGTGCATGTGTTTGGGGATTCATGTGAAAAGAAATTAGCAAGTGATAAGGAGCCCAGACCGAGCCTCTAAGCCTTAAAAAGTTATAAGCCATGATGATGTAGTTGGTCATTCTTTGGGACACTTTCTTTTAACACTCATTGCGGTCAATTTTGTGGGGGGATTTCCGAAAGTTGAATATTCGTTTGAGTCCGAAACTGCTGTACCTTGAACACATCTGCTGTGTGATTTTAAGTGATAATTCATGGCCTTATCAACAAAAAATCACTCAGGGATAAGCAAACACAGGAGGGGACGAACCTTCTTAAAAAACTGCATACACATGGGTGGAGTTCAAAGAAAAACTAAATGGGATCCAGGGCTATTGACCCACTGTCTAACTCTTGGCGTTTTCTATTTCTCATTGTCCTGCTGATTTAAGAGAAAATAGAGAAGACTCAAGTAATTCATTCACTTCAAGAAAAGTTTTCAGATGGATGCCAGAGGGAGCCGTACAGTCCGACGACATCGAATTTTCACCTAAAAAAATCATGGCTCATCTTCCAACTGCCACAGCGGCCCAACTAGGCGTACCTACGACCTGTGGTACACCTGTGGTTATGTGTTTCTATGGGTCTTATCGGAAACCAAAGACTGGAGAGCATCCGACCTCTACTGTGGAGGCTGTTGATGCATGGATCTGCTAATGCGAACAAACTTCGTCTGACCATCTATTAAGACATGGTCGTGGTAGTGTCTGCTCGCCGGTACAACCGCTCTTGTCGGTGGTCAGATCACAACAACACTGTACGAGATTGGACATGCACGCAAAATAACAAAGATAAGAGCTAAGATGCATGTCATGAGTATTATGCCATATCGAAGAGCATCTGCCATGCTCCCACGCTCTACCCTAATGTTGCCAATACACTACAATCATGAAGTCCCAGATACCTAATATCAATCGTTTAAAGCTAAGGAATAGAGAAAGCACAGACTTGTCTGCGAATAAATCTCGTGTCTACCTAGCGAATGAAGGGTAGGAAGGTGAATGAAAAAAGAAGGATGGAGTCTGAGGTGAACCATGGACCTTCTACGCTCTACCAGCGTAGGGGATCGGCAGTTTTACACCAACTCCGAACGGCGATGTTTGAGAAGTTTTTCTCTTGGACTCGACGCACCTACCGACTTTGCGACGTGGGGCCGGTGAAAAATTCTCAAAACTTATCCGACAACTTAAACTAAATGACCAGCTTGCTCAAAACCTGTCAGCAGTCAATTCACAGACGATAATTGACGGAAACAGTGTTGTATTTAAAGTTACTGCGGGAATAATTCAAAAAGTCCCAAGCTTACTAAACAACTCCCTTGCATTAGAATTGAAAGGAAGGGTCTAACAAATCTGTGAAACAACATTGCAGTCGCAAGAACGGCGGTCCTACTACGCTGAATGTACGGTGTTTCCGGACATCCACTGAGACACCAAATGAACCACGAGATACAGCAATTGAAGCTATACAAACATCCGTATAGCAACACCGATCTTATGTGATTATTTTAGTAACGATCTTCAGCCTCTTCGTCTTGATGAAATTAAGGATCTGGGGTTCATGTTTAACACGAAATTAAATTTTTTACTGCATTATGATTACGCCATAGCTAAATCTAACACTTTGTTGGGATTTTTAGAACGGAATATTAAAGCCTTCTATGAAGTTTTTAGCCTTAAATCCTTATACTCCTCATTAGTCAGGCCTCATTTTAGAATACTCTTCCATTATTTGGAATTCCCCGTATAGTGCCTTAGAACTTAGATTCGAAAGAGTTCAAAAGAATTGTACGAAGTAATTAAACATGTTTGACGAACTTCCTTCTTATGGCGAAAGATCAAGCAACATCAGTAATGTTAATTCGAGGCATAATCAATTATCAAACAAATTCACGAGAATAAGTTTTGCTTGGAAATAAAGGGAGATTAAATTTTAAGGGCCGATGTTGAATGTGGACCACACCTAAACGTCTAGTTTTTTTCTGCATTTCATTTGACATTTCTCAATTTCAGACTAACTCAATTTGAAATGCCACACAATCGAGCAACGCGTTAAAGTTATTCAGGCTTATTATGAAAATGGGCTTTCAAATCAAAATGCATATCGTGCACTTCGTGATTTTTTCGGTCAATTTAATCGTCCAAATGTGCGTGCAATCGGAAAAATCGTGCACTAATGTGAGCAAACCGGGTCTGTAGGAGATGTGAAAACACCAGTGAATGCTCGTACAGCTCGTACTGCAGAAAATGTTGCTGCTGTTCGCGATAGTGTGGCTGAAGAGCCGTCCACCTCAACTCGTCGTCGTGCCCAACAATTGCACCTCTCACGCTCGTCGTTGATGAACAATATGCACAAAGACCTGCATTTACACGCTTACAAGGTGCAATTGACTCAAGAACTAAAGCCTCTTGACCATTTCAAGCGTCGTCAATGGTCAGAATGGTGGCAAGAAATGGCAACAGTGTATGATCAGCTTTCGAAGAAAATCATCTTCAGTGATTCGTCAATAAGCAGAATTGCCGCATTTGGGCGAATGATAATCCAAGAGTGATTGTCGAAAAACCAATGCACCCACAAAGAGTGACTGTTTGGTGCGGTTTATGGACTGGCGGCATCATCGGGCCGTATTTTTTCCAAAATGAGGCCGGTCAGGCAGTTACTGTGAATGGTGTTCGCTATCGTGAAATGATAACGAACTTTTTATGGCCCGAATTGGAAGATATGAATGTGGACGATATGTGGTTTCAACAGGACGGTGCCACTTGCCACACAGTCAACGAAACAATGACTCTTTTGCGCGACAAATTCAATGGCCGTGTTATATCACGTGGTGGCGATGTCAATTGGCCGCCAAGATCATGTGATTCGACACCGTTGGATTTTTTTCTTTGGGGTTGTTTGAAAGAAAAGGTGTACGTCGATAAGCCAGCAACAATTCAAGATGCTAAAGGATGAGATAATTCGGCACATTATCGGGATAGAACCTCAATTATGCTTCAGCGTCATCGAAAATTTGGACCATCGGATGGAGGTGTGCCGCCGAGGTCGCGGCGGCCATTTGGCCGATATTTTGTTCCATACATAATTGAACCATATCAATATTATCATAATACAAAAAAATGACAATAATTTAATAAATAATTTGTGTTTGATTCAAAATCAACATCGGCCCTTAAAATGTAACCACCCTTTATATATGCTCCCCTCAGATTTCTTCGAGTTTCGTCAGAAGGCATATAACGATTTACGAATGTAATAAGCCTATTACTAGGTGCGTAAGAACAATTAATGAATTCTGCAAAGATTGACTTTAGCATATCTCGCATATCTCGGAATTATGAAAATTGTATTTTTTCATTGGCTTTAGATTAATAATTTCGTTATTTATTTGAAGTAAATTTGAAGGCAAAATTGGTAGATTATCCTTTGCCACGTAACAAACATCTGTTGTGTAAGCAATGCAAAATCAAAAAAAAATAGAAATAGAAATTACAACAAGATGAACATGTTGGGTGGTACAGTTTGTGCACTCAGGCCAAACACCTTCCATCCGGTTGATACGATAACAACAGTCGCTGCTAATGCAAAAGCCAAGTTGATATATAGCCTCTCCGCAGCACCCCCGGATAGCCTCTGCAACACCCGTTGTGCAGTGAAACAATGTATGCAGCTGACGCCGAAACAATGGGACGCATATCAACCCCCTCCAGTCTGGCGATGGCTAACAACGCGCCTACACTCTTGAACCTTTTGGACGTTCCTACAAAGCCTGAGCCTGGAAGATTGCGTCTTCGAAAAAGAACTTTTATAATTTCAGTCTGCTCCTCCATCCGTTTATCACCTCTGTCACACTTTTTCAGCTCCTAGATTGTCAGGGCCTAGCTTCCCAGCATCTACTTGTGTTGTGCTTGCTATTTTTCTAGTATGGTCTGCCTAAAAATATGAAAAATCAGTTTTAGAGAGTACATCCATTTGAAGTAGTTTTGAATATTCTGGCACTAATCATTTTGTAGATACTCGTATTAGCCTGAAGGGTAAACCGTTAACTTTGGAGATCTAAAAACGTCGTTCAGTTGTCCTACTGGTATTGTAGTTCATATTACAGAATATTCCACATCCGTAGAGTTGAAGAGGAATTAGCAGAGTTGCTGTGAGAAATATAGCTCGGCTTTGGTTGGAATGAAACGCTGTGAAGCCTGAATAGGGAGGGCTTCATAAACTGAGGCTATATTAGAACTTAGATGATCAGTCTACGTCAGAGTGTAATGAAAGGTGAGCCATTGATTTCTTGTAGTGCTAACAGACTCGGGTCTCGGGTCTCGTCGGTACACATGTGCAAAGAGCAGCCCTTGAAGGTTTGGGGGATCTCGTTTACATAAATCAAAATAAAGGACGGGACCGAGAATGGATCCTTGTGGTAATCCAGTAATATTATACAGAATTATAGATTCTACCTTCAGAAGCTTCACACCGCTACCGGCTAACCAGTATGACTTTATGTGTTCTGTTGCGAATGAGGAAAACCTGAAAGAGTTGAACAGTTTCATGCAAAAGCCTTAGAAACGTCCACGAGTGTCAGAAATGTAATTTTATTGTCGTCTAAGGCCATTTTTATGTCATCTATTCAACGGTGAAAATTTAACTAAAATTGTGTGAAGACGTTTCGAAAATACGTATTTTTTAAAAAAATATTTTTACAGCGCGGAACGTCCTAGTTGCGAACTCTACTCTCAAGTGACCAGCCTCCAGTACAATAAAATGTTTTCGGTCACTCTACGACCTTCCATGGGTTGCAGGCCTGAGAAGTAAGTCACTCCTTTTGAGAAACATAAGGCATTCTGTACTTCAAATTTAAACCCAATACTAAAAGGCTATGCTTCGATGGTGTGGCCCCGTGGCACGAATATCCTCTTCATAACGACTTCCAGATGTGCCCTGAATACGACAAGGACAAGGTGGTTGAATAAGGACCAAAAACTAGCCTGGTTCCGCTTGAGCATACATCCCGATGAGATACAGCCTATGGCGGAGGATCGAGTGGCCTGGAGACCTTTCGTATGCGCTCGGCTCCCACGTCCCATTTAGTGGATCACGCGGCTCATATGATGGTGATGATGACTAATACCAACTTTATTAAATTAAGCTCATTTTGCAAACAACTGACGTCCACTCACTTCGTCGCTCCCTTGCGTTCATTGAATCAACTTCTCTTCTCGCACTCTGATCCGAAATAGCTTCAAATAATTAAATCACCCCCTGCCCTGCCAAACTAGGATCCAATTAATTCCAATCACAGCACGACATCGACTCCCTCATAATGCTTAATTCAAAATTCAATCGTTCAACTGCAATCTTTGAGGAATCACAGCACCTATTGTTCCCCAACGTCATACACAGTGATGAAGACAAACGAGAACCCTCACTGGCCACTCTGTATTGAATCAGTCCTAGTCGATACGTCTAATGGTCTAACGTGCACACAGAGCACAGAACTGTCCATCTGATCCAATCGCATGTCCTGCAGTGTTCGGACGCAATCGTCTGCCGAACCCGCACTAACTTATGCAAATGCACTTGCCGGCAGTCGATCCGAGGACAAAGCGACTGCAGAGTCCAGTTGTGAAGCGACAAGGCATTTGCATTTTTCCAATTTTGTTCCTCACCCTGTGACACCATCAACTGCAGGACAATCGAGCCGGTCGTCCATGCGAGAAAATTGTCTCCATCATGCAATTATTGCCCATGTGATGCGTCTACTGGCGACCGGATGCCTCATTCCCATCGAGAGTTCTTTAAGATTTTCCTCACATTTGCGGGCTCCTTAAAGTCCTGTTTACCTTCGCAGGAATAACCAAAAGTATACATTTGAAGTTTTTTTTTCTGCTGAAATTCGGAACCGGAGGGAGGGACTTGAACCGCCCAAAAGTTGATTACTACGCTCTGCTTTTGCCAATCTGAGGTAATTGACAAACTTTCCCACCAACAAGGATGGAGGAGAGAAAATGTGTTGCCTCCGGTATGAGGAGCGAATTGGGAAATATTCCACACACTCTGGTGTTTTAAATTTGTTCCAGCCACAAAGTGAGTCAGTCAGTTGGGGTAAATCATGCATGAAGCGATTTATGTATATTCAGCTGGTTCACTACTCGTCCTTAAACCGAGATGAGTCCTTGTTCAGAATCACTTTCTTTTGCAGACGCCTACGATGTCCCGCAGGGGTCGCGTCTTCTTCGTCCAACACACCCGAACTTCGTGTTGAATTAGAAGTAGAGAGGCCATTTGTCTGCATGGCTTGCACGTCAATGATTTAAAATTCAGAAACGTTTTGATTGAATTGTCACTGTGTGGCACTGTGTGTCAAAAACACTTGGTCCCTTCTTCAAGATCTACGTTTTGTGCTAGGATGTATCTTTTTTCTCTGAATAAGAAATCTTCATTACAGAAGATCACACCACTGGCTTATCCATATTTCTTTAGACTGAGAGACTGCGAGTACAAGACGTGATTCAGATTCTACGAGAATTCTGTCCTCCTGTCGAGATGCCCTCAAGACAGCAACATCACCACTGAAGTCAAACAGACCTGTTCTTCTAAGAAGCTGGGATTGATTCACCTCATCTGAAAATTAGGTATTCTCTGAGAGTGGCCAGGCCTAGTGTAATCCACAAGAAAAGGCTCGAGAGCTTATATATTGCCCCAACTGCTAAGGAAAGTACCTCTTTTACTGCCATGTCTTATTTTAACATTCCTGCCATTCTCTTCAGGTTGTGCAAGAGGACGGTGCTCCATTAAGGTCGGTATCGAGCTCACGGCAACCTTGCCAAATCATTTAACATCATTCTTTAGAAGATCGTGCACAGCTCCCAGGTCAATACAAGAGACACGATCAATGTACAATTGTTAACAAATACGTATGACATTGACCAGATTTGTTGAAGGCAGCGTGCTGTCTGGAATTATGACGGGATGAAAGAGTCTAGTCACGTGGCTACCGATCCACCGCCAAATGAGGTCAAGAACAACTTCTTCCCGATCTAAACAGTCATCGATTCCAAGACTGTGGAAAAATGCAACGTCTAAGGTGACTTGAAAACGTCCCTAGCTTTTTGGGAGCTGCAGCTTATAAACTATTTTGAGACCCACCTGACTTTAGTGGACCAAAAAACATAAAAGCAGCAGCTTGAGAGCATTGCTAACAGATGAATAGAGCATGGTAAGCAACAACATCAACTCCAACTTTAAGCTTAACATGTACAGTCTTGGCTGCAACTTCAGTGAGACGTATGTATGTGGTTGCAACGGGGATGTGAACACCGGGCCATGAATTTGATAATCATATACCTAAGATATCTGATCGATATTCCTTAGTATTAACTCCCACCAGCCTTGATGAACACTTGATAATCAAAAAGAAGTGGTTTATGGTAAACTAACGAGCTCATCCGCCATGCTAACAGACTCAATTACCCTAAAAATGGGCCACCTTGCACACATAATCAACTAATCGAGCATTAATTTACATCAGCACCGTCACTTGGCAATTCTACAATGATTTGCGGCAGCAATGAACCTTGACTTTATGCCCCAAATGAGGCAACTTAACATCCGCCCAATCATCCCCCGCACAATTTTTCCCCGTAATCGACTGAATTAGACGTGTAATGTTTTGCCAGGAGCCTCACGTCGGATCGTCGACATATCGTTCGACTCATTTCGCAATTCCCTGCGTCTTTCTGCAAGACATGCAAATGCACACATTTTGTGCTCCCCCAGTGGGTTGTAATGCTAATTTATGAGGGATATGTTCCATTTGCATTTCAGCCCAGACCACCAGCAGTGCGGTCGGAATAACTCATGGCAATTAGAAAGTTTTAAGGTCGTTGCTTAAGTGGATACCCCAAAGCGGGTATCCTTTGCGTGTGGGTGTGTGTTTTCTCGTAATCCTGTTGCGGAATGTCCGTTGGAAGGAGTACATCCGGTTTCAGATCGTGATTAGCATACAGTGCTGGCCAAACGGTGGTCCAGTTTGGAAAGTTTGTCAGGTAAATTTACTCTGTCACGTTTTAAAGGGCGGCGCGGTAATTGAATTGAGAAATATTCCGCGGGATTTCTGATAATCTGATTGTCCGATGGGACAGATTCGATTTGACAAATTGGATTTACACGTAATTCACATGATTTCATTTCGGCAACGTGGGGCTAGCAGTAAATTCACCGGAAAATTGTCAAATTATGCAAATGGTCTGCTAGAAAATTCACTTATTTACTAAAAAATCACGACGTAATCAAAAAAGGACGGCGTATTTGGTTTAGTCGAATGGATTCCTTAATTAAAAAAATGTGGTATCATAAATTACTCGAATTATACTCGACGGGATTTTTCGTACACTTATCGTTAACTTATCCCAGTTCGGACGGGCAGAGACCTTGTATGACTGGGTCTCATCGTCATGCCCCTCCAACTTCCAACAGCTGATTAAGGAAGAGAGTGGCAAGGTGGAATGATAACTGATAGGGAACGACGAAATCCCAAGTAGTTCTCCCGCCTAGTTTTAAGGAAGTCGAAAAAGCTGAAGAATAACAAAGTCCCAGATTCGGATGATTTCCCATCAGAGCTCTTGAAGGCCGGTGGTGATGCTCTGGTAAGGAGCTTGCACAAGATCTTCTGCAGACGAAACCATGCCCGACGAATGGAATGTCAGCTTTATATGTGCCTCTCCCAAAAAGCGACCCCAACCTTGCAAAAACGATCGAGGTATATGCCTGCTCACCGTCGCCTAGAAGATCTCGTCCAGCGCAATGTATTAACGTACTAGTGCGGCTTTCGGCACGGCAAATTGAAAATTGATTATTCCCTGCGATGACACCGAATTCGGAATCCAGAGAAACTCGGTTGTGTCAAATGCTAACAATGCTCAATAACTTTGGAACAATTTTGCCGGTTTTCCGGAAGAATATGCGCTGGCATGTGTTTTCTCCGAACTGCCTCTGGAACTGGGTACTTCGCCCTATCTTCGTGCCACTATCAACCCAAATCAATCCAACTGTTGGTTTAGCTTGGGTTAGGCATGTGGGCTGCCAGTGAAATCGGCAGCACACTAAGACCATCGTTGGTCCATTGTGATATCCATAGTTAGGCTACTACTACTGATCGACAACTCCAGTGATAGTGGCGTTAGTAAGATTCCAACAGTAAATGGTGACTGGACCAGATCTGAAAACCGGATAAAAGCGTATTAACTTTCACTGGGATTCGAACCGGGGACCCTTTAAACCAAGGGCAGGCATTCAACCAACAGCACCATTCAGCTGCTTTAAACTGTTGGGTTACGCAGATGTGACGTGCCATTGTAGAAGCTGTTACGGAGATTGAAGAAAAGGCAAAACGAGACGCTATTAAGGTCAATCAAACCAAATAAAATATATGCTGTCGAGCAAAAATCGTTCCGTTACACCATCTGTGACAAAACATCACGATCGACAGTTACAATCATAAAGTAGAAAAGGTAAAAGTTCTTCTACTTCGACTACAAACGACCAGTTAATGGATAAGGAAACCGGTGTTATTTCGGTTTGTACAACTGCGGTTCAAAATTCTCACAATAAGAAAAAGTCCAAGGCTGATACTGTGAAAAATGTTGCACAGTTTATATAGTCCTTTCTGTGAGGAAGGTGAATGGGGTAGGAGACACAACCGTAGTTTACATCAGTCCCTCATATTTAAATCTCTCTGATCTTCTGATTTCCGGTGTGACAGTGACTGGTCCTTGCACTTGTCTTGGGAAATTGGTGGATTTCTGAAGGAGGAACCTTTATGTGGAGGTTCGACGAACTCGTGTCTGGTATGCCAAAAGTGTCCCAGACATCCGGATTAAGTTGACCGTCTATAGATGGGATTCTGTAATTGGAGAAAATGTTTTAATTATTGGTTATGACAAAAGGAGAAGGAGAAGTTGCCGAACGAAAACATGTTGTCCTTGGGAAAACTTGGCATCAGAATTCTGCCTCCTTTCATTTCCGATATTCTGGAACAATTGCAAAAATTAACATACGATGCTGTCGTCTATGCAACTTTCCAGCAGCCGATTCACCATTCTCTCTAGACGTTGACCGGTACTTTGATATAAATGCGCTATATCCCGGGCCATTAGAGTCGGAAAGCAGCAACAGTTCAGGCTCAGTCCCTCCATGGTCCGCTGGCCTGATAAGCTACGTCGTGGGATCACAAGTTGCGTCTCGCATATACATGCAATAAGGCACAGAGAAGTTTTACGAGCTTAAACCAAAGCGTCTTCTATAATTCATATCGCAATAATAATACTTTTTTAAAAAAATTTGCTTTAATAATAAATACTTTTTTTTGCATTTCCCGTTACCACAACACAATTGATTGCTCAAGAAGGAATCTCTTGTGTTGCAGCTCCTACTGTTGTTACTTCGATGGTCAACAACGATCTAAACCATGGCAAATCAGTAGCATTTGTAAGTAGCTTGCATTGAATGATGGTTTGTGAACTAAATCAATTCAAATGCTTCCAGTAAGGCAACTTTACCTGGTCGGCGGTTACCCGGACATCGATGGTTTCTAATGCAGTGCTTTCAGGAGATATCGCTTATTCGTTGAATGCTTGGTACCACCACTATGGGCCATTTTTTTTTCTCAGTATTTCAACATTACGTTGCAAAGATGAACTTTAGTCGCATGGTAATTATCGTGACAACAACGATAGGTTTTCATCTGAAAATGTTCCTTCCTGTAAACCCCACTTTTTCCGTGAGAACTTATCGCACCTCTGTCGCTCTCTTTCGGCAGGAAAAAAAACACAGATCGAATGGTAAAATAGGGCAAGCTAGGAACAGAATCGACGTACGTTAATTTTCAACCAAAAACGTGCTCATCAACACATCACATTAATTCTCATTCCCCCGGAATTCCATTACTTAACAGCTTCCGCGCCAATCGGCTTAGCAAATGCCACGACACGTTTGTCCAGTCCTAAGTGAGAACCTCTCCCAACCCGAGGCTAAAGTCTCAATACCCACCAGACAATGGGCAGTTTCAAGTTTGCTGGCCATTACACTCCCATCCAGATGGCCGAAAACGCAACAAAGTGCCGACTTACTGCGGAGAACAATGGAAATCAATTAAAATGTGTATTTCATGGCTAACGAGTCACAGAGACAGTCTGATGTTTGCATAGACTTTCAAAAGCGGATTACGTTCCTCGGACCTCTCAAAAACAGAAAAAAAAATCAAAACAAAAAAGCATTTTCAGCAAATCCCAGATTAGACACAACGAAACCGGATCAGGGTCAGATGTTTGTTTTATGATAGACAGAGAGTTAATTTGCAGTGGCAGTGAATCGGTCTGAGGCTGCGGTCGGTTGCTCTGATTGACATCTGGAGCAAACAGATGTTAATTAAGGACGTCTGGGCGGAATGCCTGTCGTCGTAGTGTTGTGGAAAATTGTGAGATTAGTTGGAAGGGTTCTGCGTGGTTGGGTGTTGATTTGTCATTTCGGGTGGCTCGTCGGCTATCCTTTTGCGGTCTGGACTGAGGAATTTGTAATTTGTGTCAACAGTCGTTGTTCAATGCAGAGACAGTGTGCAGACGACCGTTGAATCAGTTTTTGTTGGAACGTCGGGAACAGTCGGGAAACGAACTCAATTCTGCTGCTGCGTCCTCAGAAGGGAATGTAATCAATTTTGCTGCCAAATCGCGCACCGCGCCCCTGTGTCAACGCACAAAAAATGTGTCGCATCAAAATTCCCCGGTGGGGCTATAAATATCCAGCCAAGCGTGCTGGACAATGGCCCACCACATTGCACTGCAGCCGCACAAAGGCTTGAGCTACCACGCACCGCCAGCCAGCGGGAGAAACAATGACTTCTCTCCCAGGTAACAGACGACATTCTTGAGCTGAATCACGATCCCGTCTGCATCCTTTGACCGCAGAGCAGAACAAAGTGCCAAAGATTAAATCACACCCCCGTCCACAGTCTCGAGTGACCAGATCCAGAGAGGTGCCATCATTTTCGGAGCATAAAGGCATTCTGTGTCTGTCTCACCGCCGTAGATGTCAGGAGATGTTACATCAATTGTCTGCGTCATCGGCTTAATTGACTTTTCGGCACTTGCTCGGGGGCCACTCATGCATGAGAGGTCTCCCGTAGCCAAGCCTCGCCAGACGTACATGCTGATGGACACATTTCTGGTTAATATGCCATCGACGGGGGTGAGTGAGTTTACAACGAGATGACCATAATCTGGAATATCAATTATCGTGTGACAAAAGTTGCATCATCAGAGGGGACATGAATGGGGTTTATGGCTCCATGATTCAGTGATGTGACATAGAGCCAGATTCGAGCATGACATCATGCGTAGGCTGTGGGGCAGGACTGCTTGCTTCCAGAGCAAGGACGATGTTCGTTGAGTGATTCCGAAGATTTTTGGAGATGATGTGCGTTTCCTGCCGAAGCAACATCCTACGCACTGGTTGACTACAGAAGTGGGAGTGCCTCTGTGTAATGGTTTGTCACAGTGTTTCCTGTCAAACAGACTGGATGTGAGCCTCATATAATTGCTGTGGATGCAATCTTCATTCCGGCGGACCTGCAACATAATTTACAAGTCACACTTGACGTTAATAGGTTTGATTCGGACGCATGGGTCAAATGCAAAGGAGCGCAGAAAACACAGGACCTTCCATTTTGTTGTGCAACATGAACATAAGTGAATTCCAACATGTCATATGTAGACTCGCTAAAGAATTTTAAGGGCCGATGTTGATTTTGAATAAAACACACATTATTTAGGAATTTATTGTCATTTCTTTTTATTATGATAATACTGGTATGGAACAAAATATCGGCCAAATGGCCGTCGCGACCTCGGCGGCACACCTCCATCCGATGGTCCAAATTTTCGATGACGCTGAAGCATAATTGAGGTTCTATGCCGTTAATGTGCCGAATTATCTTATCGTTTAGCTCTTGAATTGTTGCTGGCTTATCGACGTACACCTTTTATTTCAAATAACCCCAAAGAAAAAAATCCAACGGTGTCGAATCACATGATCTTGGCGGCCAATTGACATCGCCACCACGTGAGATAACACGGCCATTAAATTTGTCGCGCAAAAGAGTCATTGTTTCGTTGGCTGTGTGGCAAGTGGCACCGTCCTTTTGAAACCACATATCGAGCTGTACGAGCATGCACTGGTGTTTTCACATCTGCTACAAACCCGGTTTGCTCAAATTTTTGCACGATTTTTCCGATTGCACGCACATTTGGACGATTAAATGGACCGAAAAAATCACTAAGTGCACTATATGCATTTTGATTTGAACGCCCATTTTCATAATGAGCCTCAATAACTTTAAAGTGTTGCTCGATTGTGTATCTTTCCATGGTTAATATTGAGTTGGTCTGAAATTGAGAAATGTCAAATGAAATGCAGAAAAAAACTTGACGTGTAGGTGTGGTTCACATTCAACATCGGCCCTTAAAACTTAACCACAATTAGTATTGCTGTGAACCACGTACTTAGGAAAAAGGAAAGAAAATGTACGCGTTCTTTGTAGACCTTAGAGCCGTTTTCGACTACATCGACTGAGGCGTAACTTGGGCGTGTCAAGAAATGTGCTCCAAGTCTACGGTATCTACGATACAAATTTAACAGAATGGGAACATTTTTTATCGAATTGGTTTGAATCACACAAGGCTGCCACCTAACTCTTCTTCTTTTTTCTCTGTTCCCTGATGACTTGCCAAAATTATTCACTCTTGATGTATGTCGACGATACCGCATTACTGGCAAAATCAACCGAATAATGCAAATGATGATAAACAAATTTCAGCACGGGGAAGCTAAATGTAAATTAGTGAGGTGAGAAGTGAGAGTGCCCACGCGGTGGGAAGTGGCCATGAAAAATTATGAAATTGAGAGAGTTAAGGAAGTACACCGGAGTCATCTCAACAGCAAAACATTCCTTCAAGAAGCTTCTGGGGAAAAAACTTAAAAGAAGTGAAAGGGCTACCAACTGCAACTGGAAGGGTATGGTTACGTTCACTTAGGTTAAAATGACTAGTTGCAGTTGCAGTTGCAGATAGCAGAGGAGTATAGGCCGATTGTGCCTGATGACTTTATTCTATTCCTGGAACCAGTTGGTGCTTGTGACAAGGCAGTGTAGGTGGCTTGTGTTGGCCTCATTCAGTTCGCTGAGATTGTTGTAAAAATAGGCCCCTATGTATGAGTTCATTCGAATAGCCAGAGTACTCCTCCTATTCACCCACGCAGCTTCTACTGGGCGTGTGTGCCAATTTAAAAAGAGAGAGGAAGCTGTACCACTTTGTCCCGCCACCCACATGAGGTGTATATTGAAATGCTCAACCATCTCGTTAAAAGACAGCCGGCAATTTAGGGATGATTTTGAGTTAAAAATAACATTGTCCAGGCTATGTAGCCATCTTGGCTGTCGACCAGAAAAGTGCCCCCCTCTCGGAATGGTTTCTGCCTGAGAAACTGATCAGGGACTTTCAATGTTAGGGCAATTTTGATGTCTATGGAGTAGTCTCCTAGACCCACCCCTTCGTCCATCTTCGATTCGTCTGTGTATATTCGCAGGAGATTGCCCAGCATCTGTTTGTCAGACATCCAGTCCGATGTTTTACTCGAAGTATGCGATTGGTGTGGTTGGGAAGGAAGTTGAATTCATTAAGAATAGTTGAGTGGCTTGATGGCCAGTTCGAAACACAGTCGGAGTGTTTTAGTCTCAGTGCTGTGCTGGATGCTTTTTGCCTAAAATGTCCAACTAGGGAAGATGGAGGAGCATGTTAAGTACATCAGACGCAGTGCTGCACAGCGCTCCACTGACACGCATGTAGCCAGTCCTTGCACACGATTGAGTGCATTACAGTTGACAGCTTTATGTACTGCTGTCTACTAAACTAAGGCTCCAAACATTAGTGTCGGTCTGACAATAGAGGTAAATATCGAATGCCCAGCGTTTTGTCCCCATTTGCATCCAGTACCTTTTTAAAGGAGTATAGGGCGGAAGAAGCCTTTCTGAGCCCTTCTAAGCAAAATAGAGAGTCTATGACGCTATAGTCAGATCCATTATGTGTTACCCAATGCAAGTTTGAAGTCTTGCTCAATACGAAGAAGTTGATAAATTGCTAAGATATCTGCAGATTACCAGAGAACACACCGAATGACATGCTTCATCTATAAATGATAGACCCACCCTTTCAACATATTTATCATGAAAACGTAAACATTGGGGGCTGATTACGCTATCATATGAGATGTCATTACTTTACTAAATTTGAATAACTCGAGTACTAGATCTGGATCTGGATCCCTTTACTTAAGGCCAGCTTTAAGAAATAGACAACAAATTTTAAATTAAGCTTTTCATAATGATACCTAGTCCCTAGATATTAAAAAATTACAAAAAAAAATCTGGATTAGCATTCGATTTGGGGATAGATTGCACTAGAATTAAAACCTCTCTAGATGCCTATAAAAACCTACGAGGGGCGTTCAATATATTCTCGGTATTGGGGTGCAGCTGCTGTTGTATATATAAATTGACTTATTTATCAAGTAATACTATTATTTTAGTGCATTCTTGTAAAATTTCATATAAATGTGATTATTAACTCGCGTTTTATCTCTAGTTAAACAGAATCATAATGGCAACTGAGACGATGATGGTTAAAATTGAGCATCGCGCTGTAATTAAATTTCTCACTAAGCAAGGAAAAAGTCAAAAAACTATTGACTATGAAGAGATGGTGGCTGTTTACCAGAGCTCCGCACCTTCAACTGTGCAAAAGTGAAAAAATAAAAAGTTTCGTATGTGGTTCTTTATAAAAAAAAAAGCTTACTTACATTATTTATTGTTTGTGTCTTGCGATTATTTCTCTATTCATATATGCTTTATTCTGACAAGATATATGTATATTTAAGCTACGCTGACGATGATCACATTATCTGGTTGGCTGACATAACTGGTTGGTTTCCCGATAAATAAGAATAAGGCGAACGTGCTTGTGATTTCGGGAATTTCCCCTGAACTGATAACTGATCCAAAAGAGCTTGTTCCCGATAACTTAGAGCAACTTCCATAAAGGGACTTGGCGGTCTCCTGATCTCAAGCAGATTGATCACATTGCGAACGATGTCAGACACTTGTCCGCCAACGTTGACTCGAATCATTTCCCTGTTGTAAGCAAAGTAAAAATACGAATATCGGTAGCACAACGGAATAGAGCAAGACCACAACAATTTGTCGTTGAAAAACTACAACACTTAGCGACCGCTAGGAGCTTTGCCGATGGAGTCTCGCTGATGTTTTCCCTGCTAGGCGAAGGGAGCAAGCTGAAATTATATTCCACTTTCGTCATCCCTGTCCTGCTCTATAGTGTGGAAGCATGGATAACCCCAAGGGCAGATGAAGAAGTCATTGGTCTGATCGAGTGAAAAGTTCTGCATTCAATCCTTGATCCTGTTGGCGTTGATGGTATGAGTACAGCGACATGAATCTAGACAGACGTGTGAGGATTCAACGCCTTAGATGACTAGGCCGATTAGAGCACATGGACAACACTGTTCCAGCCCGAAGAGTTTTCGACTCCGCACTGCACATAAGTGGAGATAGACCTCAACCAATTTGGTGTGGGAAATTGTGGGCAGTTGGCTAAAACTCATGCCAGCTGGAGAGGCTTGTTGGCTGAAGGCCAGGTCCACACCGGACAGTAGCTCATACCCGTGACCATCGTTCAATAGCTCGAAGATGAATTCCCAAAACACGCACTACACAAATAAGTTCGCTCTACTCACTGCTCAGTGTAAGGACGTGACTCTGGAAGTCATCCTTCTCGTCATAATTTTAGCTCTCATGCCTGATATTGCCCTTCGACACGACTTCTCGGTCGCAACCAAAGCTATACTTTCCGAGGGTTGCTTCGCGGCGGTTGTTGTTCATGCTTCTGTTATGATCGTCTTTCGACCCGTTGCAGCATGGTGATGCTAATGATGGCTTTCCCATATGCCCACGCCTTATCGATTGTAATTCTTAACCGTCAGCAATTCTCCTAGTCTGTGCTTGGAAAACAAAAAAAAGATGAATTAGTCTTAAGAAAATGTTAAATTTAAAGTCCTTCCAACAAACACAGCCATCGTCAAACATCTTAATCGGAGACTAGACACGATTAAATCTGTCATGTGATTAATGGAAAAGCAAATTGAACTGGTTGCTTATGGGAATGTCCGAAATCAGAACTGATGCTAATAAATCACCAGCAGCTTGACCTTTTCTTGCACTCAATGGCGGAGAACACAGAGCTGCTCTGTCAGGTGGAATCACAGACAATTAGCCGTGAATAGGCTGACAACAGTGAGCTGAACATGCTGACAGTGTTATTAATGGTGTCAGGACACTGGGTTGATGGCAGTAATGAATTTGTGGGAGATGAGGTTTAGCTGCACACAGAGAGGTGGTTTACTTGAAGAACACATGGTTTGTTAATTTCATAGTACAGTGAGGAGTTTCGTTCTGTCATACTAAGGGCATGTGATTAATGTGTCAGGAGTTGGTACACACAGGCTGTGTTGCACAATGACATGCTATGCAACATTATCTTGGAGGAAAATTGATGACGTGGGAAATGATGTGGGCACTCTATAAGTTTTCCCAAGTCAAACATAAGTCAACTGTCGGTGATTGTGTGCTTAATGGAAGGACGTCGCATATCCTATCTCCTAATCCAGGGCATAAGCTATCTTTGCACCAAGTTTCATCCAAATACGAGCTCTGCAAACATGTAGCCAAGGAAATCTACAAGAAAAGAAGCATGCAACAGAGAGAAACGGCATCAGTGGCAATCAAAAATTTCCCCCTAATTAAACTACGAACACTTCACGAGTCCAAAAAACTGGACAAATGAAGGATGATCCACGTCAAGCAGGACAAAATCCAAGAACCCTCCAAATTCAGATGACTCCCAATGAAGCAATCATTTTCACACTTCACTCGCCCCGTTGGTGACCAATCGGCAGACGCATTGAGCTGAAAATTCGGCACAGTATCAATTCGCAAATCGAATTTCTTCGAAAGTCAAATCCCCCGAAGACTATAACGCCGAAGCTAAACAATGATTGCGTTCCACCCAAATCCAGTCCGAAGCATCGTCTCATCCTTTTAATGGCGCCCAGACCACACGCGACGAAATTTTCGAAATTCGATTGCGCTTGACGTCCGAGTAAATTATGCCCAGCGCGTACACCGCCAAGAGAAATCCGAAGCTGGAGCAGAAATCCCCCGCTTACCTTGGGGCGTGCGGTCGTAAGTCGCCGTGATCCAGCCAATCATGAGCGAACCGTGACAGCGACGTAATCTCGCTAAGTGGATAAGAATCTAATCGCTTATCCCATCGGCTGACGATGTGAGTCAGCAAAGTTATTTGTTCGCATCGCCCGTCCAGAGCAAATTTATCCGTTGCTCTGCTTCACTTCGTCTCGTTAACTGCAGCGACCGCGACGTTCGCAGCAGCAAGCGAATCTGAAAAATTGAGTGTCCAGACAGAGGAGCTATGCGCCATGGCTGGACGGTTGCACATCCATCGGGTGGAGTGGACGCCAGCCTCATTTACAAGCGCTGGCAGTTTGCTTGGATGTGCAGCGCCCTTTGACGCCCCGCTTAGTGGCCTCATTGAATATTCCGCAGAAGATGTCGATGTAATGCCAGCGAATTCGCATCATTTCGTGTAAACTATCGACTCCTTTGTGCACAAACCATATTTGTCGGGGACCGCCTTAAAGTTTCTCCGAATCAAATTGTCTGTCACGCCGGCGAACCGATCCGATAGAAGGAGTTGGAGAAGGAGCATGGCTCTTGGGAAAGTTTTCGTCTATCCACGAGTGGTATCTGTGGCGGCAAACGGGCCACTTTACGAGTTGCATATCTTATGCGATTGTTCGCTGACGATAATGCCGCTGTTGAGACCGTCTGGATGGCCGGACTCGCGTTCGTGTCCTTCGTAAAGTGATGACAAATGAATAGATTCTGAGCTTGTTTTCTGTGTTTAGGATGCAATGAATAGAAGCGGTGCGGGGCAGTGCTGTAAGTGGGAAAACTGCGCTCGCCAATTATGCACGTTCCACTTGTGAATGCTTGTCTGTGCAAAGGCGATAAAATAAATGCATGGGACGGCCATGGTGCGGGAGTTCTGGAATGAGGACTTAAGTTTTGTGTGAAGAGCAAACTGCTTGTAGTTGGGCATCGATGAAGGGAAATGAAATGCAGTTGGCATGGGTTGAGCAATTTCGACGACGGTAGGCGGGAATTTCCTTCCCCAAAGTACATACAGAGGTTTCGTTGGACATACGCACACAGGATTACATTCACATTTTCAGAATTAATGGAGCTGGCCGTTGATCAAAATATGTTGAGATTTCCGAGGCCAAGAATGGTCATCATCCGGTCTGAGTACTCTGACAACAGCAGTGTCGATCTGAATAAGTCCATTGACAACTTGGATTCCTTCAAATTTCTGTCAACTCATCAGGATGACGCCAAGGCGCTCAAGACGACATAGCGCAGTCAAGGACTCGTCTGTAACAAGCACTGTACGAATTTTAGAGAAATAGGAGAGAGTTTGAAAGGACCCGTATCTCCTAAGGGCATTCGGCTCTGAGCGTACATCTAGTTACACGTGATTACGTGGCCCGTGTGTTTCAAATTCAGATCACCATATGTGCGTCCTAAAGTGACGTGAACAACTACATAGTCACGTTTGTCTCTGTGCACTATGCTGGACTGCAATGCGCTCCTGATTGCAATGGAATTTCCTTATAAAGGGTGGTTAAATTTTACGGGCCGATGTTGAATGTGAACCACACCTAAACGTCAAGTTTTTTTTTTGACATTTCTCAATTTCAGACAAACTCAATTTAAACCATGGAAAGATACACAATCGAGCAACGCGTTAAAGTTATTCAGGCTTATTATGAAAATGGGCTTTCAAATCAAAATGCATATCGTGCACTTCGTGATTTTTTCGGTCCATTTAATCGTCCAAATGTGCGTACAATCGGAAAAATCGTGCAAAAATTTGAGCAAACCGGGTCTGTAGGAGATGTGAAAACACCAGTGCATGCTCGTACAGCTCTTACTGCAGAAAATATTGCTTCTGTTCGCGATAGTGTGGCTGAAGAGCCGTCCACCTCAACTCGTCGTCGTGCCCAACAATTGCACCTCTCACGCTCGTCGTTGATGACAATTATGCATAAAGACTTGCAGTTACACGCTTACAAGTGCAATTGACTCAAGAACTAAAGCCCTTTTGACCATTTCAAGCGTCGTCAATGGTCAGAACGGTGGCAAGAAAAGGCAACAGTGGATGATCAGCTTTCGAAGAAAATCATCTTCAGTGATGAGGCACATTTTCACCTCAATGGATTCGTCAATAAGCAGAATCGCCGCATTTGGGCGAATGATAATCCAAGAGTGATTGTCGAAAAACCAATGCACCCACAAAGAGTGACTGTTTGGTGCGTTTTATGGGCTGGCGGCATCATCGGGCCGTATTTTTTCCAAAATGAGGCCGGTCAGGCAGTTACTGTGAATGGTGTTCGAAATGATAACGAACTTTTTATGGCCCGAATTGGAAGATATGATTGTGGACGATATGTGGTTTCAACAGGACGGTTCCACTTGCCACACAGCTAACGAAATAATGGCTCTGTTGCGCGACAAATTCAATGGCCGTGTTAATTCGTGGCCGGCAAGATCATGTGATTTGACACCGTTAGATTTTTTTCTTTGGGGTTATTTGAAAGAAAGGTGTACGTCGATAAGCCAGCAAACAATTCAAGAGCTAAAGGATGAGATAATTTGGCACATTAACGGCATGGAACCTCAATTATGCTTCAGCGTCATCGAAAATTTGGACCATCGGATGGAGGTGTGCCGCCGAGGTCGCGGCGGCCATTTGGCCGATATTTTGTTCCATGCATAATTGAACCATACCAATATTATCATAATAAAAAGAAATGACAATAAATTCCTAAATAATTTGTGTTTTATTCAAAATCAACATCGGCCCTTAAAATTTAACCACCCTTTACTTATGTGAAGACGAGATCAGACGTGGCATGGCATTATGAACTTTTAAGAACAGAACAGGAAAAAAATGTTAAATTCACGTTTAATTAGATTCACGTGAAACTGAGTCAAGGGGTACTAGCCATATTTCATGGACACGCCATTTACATCACTTAGATGGACGTGTTGGGTCCATTGTGTCGTCAGTAGGCGATGTCTTTTTTTTCTGTCGGGAGACCTCTTTTTATTCCGAAAACCGTTTAAGTACTCCAGCTCAACGAAGATGTGTTTTCTTGGGAACTGGCTTCTTTCCTTTGCTACAGCTGGGCATTTCCACGAGACTGCCCTCTGTGCGTGTCCTTGGTACCAGTATGTCCTGGTAGTGTCATAGTGTCACGGTGTTCACCAACGATATCTTACTGACGCTTTGTCTGCATAACCTGACCAGTTTTGACATCAAAATGGCCGATGCTATGGAATTTATTGCCGGTTTGACTATCAGAAAAATAGCGCAAGTCCAGTCTCGTGTATCGCGGCCACTTCGACTTGCAAAAATGCTGTAATCGCGAAATTATACGCGAGAGTAGATTAATGGATATATTACGTTTAACGGAAGGAATACGGTGATGTCGTGTAATCGAATTTCCTATTGACAAGACTATTTCTGTATATCATTCAGAAGACTTATGTATGGAAGTGAGTTGGAGGAGCACTGCCGTTTTGGACTTGTGTAATGTAACAAATAAACAAAACTGTCACTTCTAGTCCACAAATATACACATGGTTGCAGTTACCAGATTTATTTGAGGCCAATGTTCGACGTTTCTATTTGGGAACAAAAAAACTTGATGCAATTTCTTGAGCTCCGAAAATATATCCTCCTATGCGTCGACTCCTACGCACTTGAACCTCGGCTTCAAGGTTCGAATCTCAGTACGACAAAAAATATTTTCACGTTCCCATCTCTTTCTAGTGACAATGCTCAAACTTGGCCAGTCGGAGTCGGCATTAAAGGGTAGGTCCCCTCCACTCGTGAAAGAACAATAGCACGCACAACACGAGTGGTTTGCAGAGAAGTTAGGCTCTGGTCCTCTACGGCCTGTAGCGTCGTCCTCGTAGAACAATTTGTTGCAACTCAGAAGAAACAAAAAGTATTATTAAAGTCACAAAATCTGAAAAGGATAAGAGAGTGCTAGACGCTATTCATCATCTGACCTCAAAAGACAATGTTAAACTGTATGGTCCATTAGTCAAAGTAGCGATGAGAAGAGCAGGCAAGCTCAGCACCCGCTGAAGGAGGGATCATCCAACACGATGAATTTTACACATTTTACACATACATTGTGGAATCGAAGGAAGCCAAAAAGCAGGCAAATAGATACTGACTGAAAATAGACGTCGACATTATCGCTGTTGCCGGCGCTGAATAAAGATGATTACTATCAGTTGTCAGAGTCAGTCGGAACTCAGAAGGAAGACTAATGGTGGTATACCTCACAGCGTATATTTTAAACGGTCTCGTGACGAAGAATGCTTAGAATTAGCTCGAGATTTGCATTATGACCAGAGACTTCATCGACGAACAGGAAGAATTGAATATGAAGAGCCATCCTGTGCTCCATCTTGAAATCTGTGTTCATCCCAATGACAAAACGGAGCCTGCCGACCTATGAAGCGCACAATACGTCAAAATTAATGAATGAAATAAATGAAATGAATCACGGAACCGGAAGTACTACCTAGTTTATTCGACCGCCCCTGTTTCTTCTCAGAATGTTGCACTAAATGCAAGTATTGCACAAAATGCTCCGAAACGTGCGCAACTACGTGAAATTTTCTGACAAGTTCATTTCTTTGTCAGGAGTGTAACTCACTGTCTGAAGGCAAAAAAGCAACCGACCCGATTTCTTAAATTCTGTTGACAAAAACCTGCTCCAGAATTGCTCACTTTTTCCTCATAAGCATTGTCCAATCAACTATAAAACCGTTTCTGTCCGCGTTTGAACAAAAAACGACCCGACCCATTCCGCGATTAGCAAGTTAGCCCGCTAAAACGATAAATCAACAGCTGGTCGGGAAACACAAACTCACCGTTCCCGGATATCAGCTGAAAGTAAATTACTCACGCCAAGCACATCGCACACAAAATCGAAGTAAATCCCGGCGATAACTACGTGTGAGGTTCATGGCCAAAACGCGACGAAGCCACTTATGTGCAGACCACAGCCAGAGCCTACGGCTAACCGAGTGTGTATAAAATCGCACGAGGCTCGTCCAATTCAGTTTTACCTCTTTTTTTATGTCAAACGCCCCCGAGGTCCACTCGATTCGCCCTCATCTCGGATCGAGTGGACGGAAATGCAGCCCATAACATCAAATGAAAGCCCAGAGGTCAGGCCGCACATCAGCACAGCTCTCCATTACGAAAAATCGATATCCACATGCCGGCGGTGAAGGGCAGCAATCCGCCGTAACCCTTCGGTTGCTTCATCAAAACATATTACATCGCCGTAGCTCGGAGCGCTGCACAGACACAGCAACATCACACGGAACCGCATGGAATGAGAAAATTAAATCCACACAAACTCCGAGGAGGTCCGGCTTTTACTGCCGAAAAGCAGATTGCTGCCAAATGTCCACATGAGCTACAGCCGCTCGCCACCCCCCCGAGGCAGGTACTTTGCTGCTGTAATGCCTTCGCATCCCTTCCAGCTGCCATCCCCCCGGGAAATGGCACATAGCGTGGCCGAGTTTATTGCGTCTGAAAGTGGGTGCGATGACTTCTTGCGTAAAACGTAATGTTCGATGGGCCTGAGCGGGCTCTCCGTGATGGCGTCTTCAACGAGTTGTCGGTCGCCCAGCGCCGGAGACACTTTCCAACTCTTTCGTCGGCTGCATGTGGCGGAAGAGTGAATAAATTAATTGGCGTCAACTCGTGTCTCCCAGAGGCCTGTGGCCGGCAATGTGCGGCTTAATTTATGTAAATTGCTGCCAGAATCTCCATCGAGGAACATGAATCTTGGGGCATCCAGTGGGGCGAATTGGAAACTCAGACTGATTCGGTATTTGAAGAGTTTAAAGGTGGCGCCCAGCGGAGGGACTGGTTCAAGCTTAAAGCAATCAAGGTCCGCATTCTGTTCCCCATCGCGCGGGCTTTCCTTGTGAACACGCACACCTCGCTCTTATCAGCGTTTAATTATTCCGAGTCTGGAAATGCTCGCCTTCAGTGAAAGCGACACATTATCGCGCGCTCATTGATTATCCGCACAATTGACACCACTTGGTCCTCGATGACATTAAGATAAGCAGGAGTCGGCGACTCCACTGCCTCCCATTGTGCGCTTGCTTGAGAGCCATTCGTGGGCCGCCTTTGCGAATGGCCGCCATCAGCAGCGTCAAACAATCCATTCGTTCCATTCGTTTCTTATCTCTCATTGGAACTTTCATCGCAGATATCAGAACGTTCTCGTTTTCAACAGAAAATTAATTTCATGGTTCTACCCTTGCAGTGGAGGCCCGACATCTGTCAGGACGTGATGGAGGGGGCCCGGTCTCAGGCGATAAAAGCCGTCTGCTGAATTGAGATTAAGGCACTTTGAGATCGCATCAGCGAGAGAGGTCTATGCTGTCAGATTTTAACCCGTGACTACGCGAGTGAATACAAATCATCTTTAAAATGGAAAATGCACACAGCAGAAGTAAGGTGCTTGAGAGGCGACCTTTCTCTCGTTCCAATAGAGACGTCTTAAAATTGAATAGGGCATTACGTGTGGCATAGCGTTCAAGTCAGTGACCTTTTGAATTCCGCGCAGTAGCCTTAATTGCAACACTGGCTGACCTTGAACAATGGTAGGGGTTACGTTGGCCTTGAAGTCAACGTTACAAAACAAAAGTAGAACGATCACATTGCACACATAGGATCCCGGTAGCCAGTTTCCGTTGCCTCCGCTTGCGGCCCTAAATGCACTCGTGCAGAATGTTAATTGTGGTACCAGTTGTGTAACAGGTAGCGTCACCCTTTTCTGATTGTAAGCCGTTCACAGCAACATCATCCATCTCACAAAAAAAAAAGAAATATGGTGTCATCACGTTGGAACCAAATGTGCTTCAAAGCATTACCATCCACTTTAGCCTAAGACGTAACACCCAACTTAACGTTAGTAACGCTCTCCGTTCTTGGGGACGGTCCCCATCACCGTCACTTTCAAAGAAGTAAGCACCGATGCTGCCACTCACCAAAAATCATCTCAAAACAATGCATTTTTTCTGCATGCATTGTCCTTTGGTGGACTTCGTGTCGATTGGGCCTCCCAAATCCGATTATTTAGCTCGTTGACGTCCCTCTTTTTTCTCATAATTTGGGAGAGCCAAAGGAATTACGAAAACTCTTGAGTATCGTGATTCAAGGTACGACACGACACGGTAGGCATAGAGGGAGAAAGAGAAAGGAGGCACATTGGTCTTAAATATTTATAGAAAAAGTATAAGGATTGCAAGAGCATTCCATATTTATGTGGTGCGGCTGAAAAACGAGTCTACATGCTTAAGTCTTAATAGGTTTGAGGGCAAGCTTATGAGCGTTCCTGGCGAGACGGGTATTATGTGTGAATTCATGGAAGTTCGTCTACAGATGGTCCTCATAGCAGGCGATGGTTTTCTTGCTAAATTTGCATTCTATTGCAAACTACTCCAGAAACTAGTCAGCCAACATTTGGTTTTGTCCAAGAACGTTCATCAGCTCGTGTGCCAACAGCCAGTTGGATTTTGTACGGATGTGGGTCCAAGTTGGAACGTATCTGCGAAGGGCCGAGTGCCTGTATGTGACGGGGAAGTGATTGTCTCGTGTTCTCCTGTGCAATCGCACTGATTTTTTCAGCAGATATTTACTGGTGATTTCAGGCTGAGATTTCACTGAACCAGTCGACTCCAACTTAGGTATCAAACCCTAAAAGGGGAACAATGATCGCATCTTTGCCACAAGAGAACAATTTTGATAATAAAGTTAGACCATTTGCAAGTGTTGCTCACGATGCAACATGGCATGGCAGATTGGCTTTAGTGTCTGCAAAATAAAAAGGAAACATTAACAACAGTAAAAATTGCATGACAGCCAAGAGCGGAGACCCCTTAATGTCAAGAAATTCCTCTCTTCTTCCTCAACGTCTATGATCCTTTACACCAACAGCTTAGACAAGCTCAGCTCTCTTGTTGGCAAATGTGCACAAATGACCGAAAGCTTGTTCTGAGAATTCAAAACACACATTTTCATTCCATAATACAGAGCATTTATCTTTGCCTAGCAGGTGCAGTCCAGCATTAGGTTCGGAAATGCCCACAGGAACTTGAAATCATTTCGGAGGAAGACCTAATCCCAATTATCGCATGTTGTGGATATGGGTTAGGTTCTGCTGCAAAGTGTGGAGGGAGCGAGCCTAAGGCCTTATTTATGACCGGCGAACGTCATTTGCAACACTTATCAAATTGATACAACGGCTAGGACATCGGCATGCCAGGCCGCGAAAGCGGACAACTTTTACTCTACATGCGAAGAATTTGTAACAATCATTTAAACCATCCAAAACACAATCTGGACAACTATAGAGAAGAATTCCGTCACCCAAATCTAAACAATGTGGCAATAGAAATATTGTTTCTCTGACGGTCAACGCGTCGGAGTGTTGATTGAAGAGTCAGCTGCGGGTGATCTACATAGTTGGGTGTTTCCGGAACCTCATCTGTAAGATAGGGTTAATGAAGAGGAATCTTAGTCCGATCAACGCAAACGGAGACCCATGATAAGGCATCTCAGCCCTTATGGGTGGACGGCTGAAGCCCTTAATGAGCAATCATTTATCGTTGTGGCTTCAGGCCGGATCGGATTTAACTAGGCCTGAGCCTGGAGAGCCTGAAGTGCTAATCGACGACACACCCAAGTCATCAATTTCAAAGCCCCGTATGACGAGCTATTCACCGTCATTTCTAATTTTTCGCCCAAACTCGTCCGGTTGTGCAGCATGAAGATTAAGAATTCTCCTTCCTCCATCAAGATCGATAATGAACTCATCGAGACCTTCAATGCCAGTAAAGCTTATTGACAAGGCGATGCTTTGTCATGTGACTTCTTCAACATCATTCTTTTGAAACTCGGACAGAACTCAATCGTCAGCACTAGCGGCACGAACTCCGTAAAGTCCATACAACTGTCAGTATACGCTGATGACATTGATGAGATTTATCACAACGAGGCATTTAATGGTATTGCTCGGGACCGGGCCAAATGGGTCTGACAGTAAACGAGGACAAAGCACAGATTTCGAGAAAGTACTGGGACTCGGACAGAACGTGAAAAGGGCAGCTTTACCTTTGAAGTGGCCATAGATCTCGTCTATCTCGTCGAAGGACAGACACGAACAGTACCGACAACCGATCCGGTGAATGAAATTAATCCCTGCCAACGACTGTTTCTTCTCTGAACTACACGGGCTGTACAGCGACATGAGCCTTGTCACGTGGCTACGAATTCAACGCCAAAGATGGCTAAGTTATGTAGAGCACATGGACAACACTGCTCCAGCCCGAAGAGTCTTCGACTCCGAACCAGTAAGACAACGCAATAGAGGACGCCCACGGAACCGATGGCGCACACAAGTGGACAAGGACCTCAACCAAAAGATCTAAAGATCGTGCCAGCTGGCGAAGATTGTTGATTAAAGCCCAGGTCCACCCCGGACCCCGGACCACGGACTGACTGTAGCGCCACTAAAAGAAGAAGAACGGCTTTGATTTTATCATGAGGCGTTGGTCATCGTGCTTGACGTCGAAGTTATGGGTAGGTATGGTAGGTGAAGAAGTCCTTGATCCTATGTGCGTTCAGATGATTCAATCACGCACTTGTCGGGGTTTACAGCGATATGAGTCTACCCACATGCAATGCTTACCATGTAAAGCAAATGGAGAACATATCGCCGGACTCCTACGCTGAACTTCTACGGTTCGTTTCCGGACACAAAAACTACTATATTCACTCCACCACATCTACCTAGTTACTACCGACGCTCATAGGAAATTGCTCCTCTGATGTCGGCAGTTCACTGTAAGTCCCTTCTTTCATAGAATAGCCAGAAAAGCAGTACTTTCCAGAAGGTAGAACCACCCGACTTCAAATAGTTGACGATCCATGACAACGTTGACATCAAAGCCTTTAAACCCTGCTCACATGAGTGTCCAAACAGGCATTCCACCACCAACAGCGACGGTCCAAAAATAATTCCTTTTTCCAAAAATTGCATACGAAACGTATTTAACGATGTCAGCTGACCCTCAGCGTCATGGTTGGAAATGACAAACAAAAGCGAAACCAAGCGCCCACGAAAATTGTTCACATTTTTCATGGAAACGGAAATAAATCATTCCGTCTACCGCGCCGGAGCGATGACTCTCTGAAAAGAGAAGAATGCGAAACGAATTCTGCTCGTCACGACTTTAAATTTGGCTGCCACCGCGCGGCGCGGCGCTAAGAGGCCTGTCCTTTCCCAGGCGAAATTAATTCCCTAAAATGAAAATCAATTTCAATGCCATTGAGTAATTAGCACTTCATAGCGATTCGAGCGAGAGGGAAGTCGACGGCGCTGTGCGATGCGAGGTGCCGTAAGCGCTGACAGGGATGTACGCAAATGGCGTGGCTGCCTCCCCCGTTAATTAAAGCTCTTAACCGTGTGGATGTTTGATGATTAAGTGCTTCATTATTTACATCAGGACAGGACACGGTGACAAAAGGGTAAGCCCTGCCACTTGTTTTCCATTAGCCATAAGTCGTTACCTGGCGTTAGAGTGTGGGTCACCGGAGGGAGGTGTTGCCTGTCACTTAGCTTGATGAATTGAACATACCCGCCGTCAAATGGACGGCCGTTTACCTTGAATAACATCGATTCCATGGCGGGCCATTGGTTTTGGAAATGTTTTTTTCGCTGCTTTTTTTTTGCTCGTTTGTTTTTTGCGCGGCCATCGATGTGAAAGTGAATTCGGAACGCGACCATTAAAATGCCGTCGCCTGGAGCCGAGGGATAAATAAATTTAGGTAAGCCTCACCATGTGTCATTGAAAATGTTTTGTGAACACGCTCGTTCGCGCAACTGTACGCCGGGACGAACATTAAATGGATCGTTTCGCGGCGAGCGGTTTAACGATTCAATTTCGCTGTTGAAGGCGGCCCTGCAGTTAACTGGCGCTGTATAGGCCGCAATGGATTTGGCAAACGTCAGCACAAGATGAATGATAAATTGGGGATAATTTCGCAACCATTCGAACTGTTTTTTGTTGGCCCGTAGGGAACGAGTTGAGGTGGCTTTGAGAACTAATGGAAATCAATGACATTGGGTCTGGATTTAGGCCAAATAAATGGGCTGGATCTAACTGATGACTGGAATAGATTTCGTAGTTTTTGGGAGGGAATTACAGGGGATTTCGGGAGCGAAAAAATAAGGACTTTGGATTGCGCGAATTGGCTGCTATTCGGGTGGCAAATGATTGAAGTGGGTTTCTATTAATTTGGAGGAGAGATGGGCAAACACAGTGAGTTCGTTCAGGTAGACCAGGCTGAACCAAGCGTTCACTGAACCCTTCAACTGAATCTCTGAAGTCTTGGGTTGAAGCGTTGGTTGACTGATGGTTGGTACAGTTGATGGGACGGTAGATACGCCGCCTTAGACACATGAGACTCCTTGCGACGTCTTGGAGCATTATAAAGACATACAAGGTAACACTACAATGTACAATAAAACCTGGTGGGCCCGATTGATGTGCCATACTGTTGCCCAAGTTGCTATAACCAAGTTATATATCTAGTATTCCTTGGTTTTAGTATTTCCACCATTTCTTCTCTCAAAGCTGCCAGTGATGTGAATTTGATGAGGTCTATCCTGTAACGTTAAGTTTATATCTTTATCATGGAAGAAGAAGCAGTTCGCAGATCAGTTTATTGCTCCAATCTGACATGTGGTTTAAATGTGTAATTGGGCGCAATCCAATCGATTGTATGATGCTGCCAGCTAGCTTCCGTTGTGTTCTTATATGAATTAAATTAAAAAAATTATCCAGCAGTGTTGCCGATCACAACTTCCAGACAAGTTGAGATGCTGCTCTCAAATCACAAAGCAACAAAAAACAAACCCGTTCTTCAAAAAAATTCGAAATATCTTTCTTAATCGGGTCTAGAACGAGGCCAACTGCTATACAATTCCCTTGCAGAGCCAACCAGGGCATGGACACGGACCATAAAATTGGGATGACATGGATACTGAAGTTGTTGCCATGTGTATATATGGTCGTCAAATGCTGAAAACTGGAAAAGTCACCAGCCCCAAATGGCTTGCAATCTCTATCTTTGGTTGAGTTGTTTTTCAGTTCTCATCTTGCCCCTTCACATCAATTGCAGTATGAAACAGTTGATTCAATGGGACGTCGTCGTCAGTTAGTTCATTGTCATCAGGATTATATAAGATGTTAACCACGGCTTCTGGATCTGATGATATATCCAGCCCTCCTAAGATGTTCCTTATTTGTAGATACTTAACGTACAAAAACCGTTATGTAAGCTCACAGAATAGTCGGTACAATCAATTCCCAAAGCTTTGCAACAGTTGGACAAAACTAAACAGTAGGTGGTTAAAAATCTGTCCAACTATTGCGCAATGGGTCAAAAAACGTGCTTGAAATTTTGTACACGTTGCGCCCTTAGAGTTAACTGTCCGTGTATATCGTATTATTGCCGAGAAGTCAGCGAGTTTCAGTGATATCATGAGTAAACGGGTTATCTCTTGTCGCGAACAGATGTCGCTCTGGTATACCGGAGGAGATTATCGTGCCATTTCGTTCGTTGTGGCATCATCTATCCACTGCGTACTGTCTCGATGATAACAGAACACTCCTGCAGATGCTGGATTGGGCACATGTCGTCCAATTAGACGAGTGCTTTGGGAGGAATAAAGCCGTTAAACCAATTATTTTCGTGTAATATAGCCAACAAAGCAAAGTGCCCGCCGGGGAGTAGTGGGTAGTGTCAGGTTAGATAACATAATGTTGCAACTTCCTAATTCACCTCTTTCGGGTCATTGACGATCCTCAAAGAGTATTCCTGTCTAGAAAAACTTTCTCAAATTCTGCCGTTTGGAGTCGGCATAAAACTACTTATTTTATTCAAGTGTTTTATACTAAATTGGGACCGGTAGACAAACTCAGCCATTTTCCATCGGACAAGTCATGTAGCAGTACAGTCACCCTGGCATTAAGTTAACTGGAACAAAACAGTCTTCTTAGCAGATCGAAGGGATATCTTACTGCAGTTTTGCACATCTACAATCGTAAGTCTAAGCAAAGGGAATCCAATGATGTGAGTCACAATAATGTACTGTTGACAATAGCGTCGTAAAATACATGGTATGGGGACAACAGTGGAACATATGTAAAGGGTGGTTAAATTTTAAGGGCCGATGTTGATTTTGAATAAAACACAAATTATTTAGAAAATCACTGTCGTTTCTTTTTATTATGATAATATTGGTATGGTTCAATTACGTATGGAACAAAATATCGGCCAAATGGAAACCGCAACCTCGGCGCCACACCTCCATCCGATGGTCCAAATTTTCGATGACGCTGAGGCATAATTGATGTTCTATGCCGTTAATGTGCCAAATTATCTCATCCGTTAGCTCTTGAATTGTTGCTGGCTTGTCGACGTACATCTTTTCTTTCAAATAACCGCAAAGAAAAAAATCCAACGGTGTCGAATCACATGATCTTGGCGGCCCCGAATTAACACGGCCATTGAATTTGTCGCGCAAAAGAGCCATTGTTTCGTTAGCTGTGTGGCAAGTGGCACCGTCCTGTTGAAACCACATATCGTCCACATTCATATTGTAACCGATAGAAATAGCAATAATAAAAGACTTGAATATATTTTTTCCACTTTATTGAAATTGAAGGTACGTCCGTATCGCTTCGCAAACTACACAAGAGTCACCCTTTATTCATGTTCACTGCTCTTACACCGGTAGTCCCTTTTACATGTCCATCTCTTTTTCTTAGAAGAGTGCCTGAATTCGTTATAAGGGCTGCTACAATATATTCCAATTCGGGCCAACGAACTTTTCGTTATCATTTAATGATAGCGAACACCATTCACAGTAACTGCCTGACAAGCCTCATTTTGAAAAAAATACTGCTCGATGATGCCGCCAGCCCATAAAACGCACCAAACAGTCACTCTTTGTGGGTGCATTGGTTTTTCGACAATCACTCTTGGATTATCATTCGCCCAAATGCGGCGATTCTGCTTATTGACGAATCCATTGAGGTGAAAATGTGCCTCATCACTGAAGATGATTTTCTTCGAAAGCTGATCATCCACTGTTGCCATTTCTTGCCACCATTCTGACCATTGACGACGCTTGAAATGGTCAAGAGGCTTTAGTTCTTGAGTCAATTGCACCTTGTAAGCGTGTAAATGCAGGTCTTTGTGCATATTGTTCATCAACGACGAGCGTGAGAGGTGCAATTGTTGGGCACGACGACGAGCTGAGGTGGACGGCTCTTCAGCCACACTATCGCGAACAGCAGCAATATTTTCTGCAGTACGAGCTGTACGAGCTTGCACTAGTGTTTTCACATCTCCTACAGATTTTCCGATTGTACGCACATTTGGACGATTAAATTGACCGAAAAAATCACGAAGTGCACGATATGCATTTTGATTTGAACGCCCATTTTCATAATAAGCCTGAATAACTTTGAAGTGTTGCTCGATTGTGTATCTTTCCATGGTTCAAATTGAGTTAGTCTGAAATTGAGAAATGTCAAATGAAATGCAGAAAAAAACTTGACGTTTAGGTGTGGTTCACATTCAACATCGGCCCTTTTTTGGCTGAGGCTACGTCAAGTCTTTAGTTTATGCTAATTAGTCAACCACTTTGGACGGACGCGAAGCTAACATTCGAGACGTGATTGCCGAAACAAGACCCTTCATATTGGACTGAGGCATTAAATATTAGACCGACAGCTTTAAGCGCTGCCAGCGAACGCAAGGTGGACATTTGAATGATGTTCCATCGCGATTAAAATGGAAAGAATGTAGCTTCAAAAAAATGGCGAAATCAATTTTACATCGCCCTTTGTTGTTGTTATATTTGAGTTTGTTTTCCTATCTTTCTTATCTGGTCTTCTCGTATCTGCTACTGCTTCCCACTTAAGTACATGACAATCGTTTAATTCCAAAACGTGTGCACTTGCCCACGACATTTTAACATTCGTTGGAACTGAACGAATTAAATTTTTTCCACTTTTCGAAGATTTAACAGAATTTCATACTACAATCCGCGTTCTATTTTCAGCAAGCCAAAAAAAAAGTGCAAGGATTTCCAAGTAAAGTCTGAAAACTGCCTGCTCCTTAAACCGCCAGTCGAGTTCGCTGAATATATCTCAAATCGAAATATGTTTCTCATATCCACCCAGTCATCCGATGGATTTTGCAAATAAACTGAACAACAAGCCGTTCGTACATACTTCCTCGCATAAATCACATCTTCCGTCTCCGGACGTTGCACGACTGCAGGAAGCTACATCGCGTCGGTGGAAAAGTTCACCTCCACGTAGATCCAAATAAGGCGCCAGTCGAATGTACAAATTGGAGCGCAGATAAAAATTGTGTACCTTTGTAGTTTGCATTCGAACACATTTACGGAATTTCAAATAAGTTTCCTCTAGATGGCACGATGAGATTTGTACAAATTTGTCGAAAAAAAAAAAATATCCTGCATGTGGGAGCAGGTTCCGACGATGAATATGCATGCATGCGAGAGTATCCGGATATCCTCATGTCCCTTGGACTTGAACATGTTGTTCCGCCGTACGTGTGGCGACGTGAAACGAATGCGGATGGGTAGCTCCGTGACAAGGCGTTCTTGTCAAATTCAAGCCGGATTACATCTGTAATTCAAAAATTTTAATTTTCCCCATTTTGCCGGGCTTTCCGTGATTTCACATTCATTTGGAGAACAGGGTAGATTCCCATCCGCCCATTTCGCCGATTGCCGTGCCAAAAGTCAGTCAAAGATGACCACAGCTCCCACCACGGCCATGAGCATGCAAATTGGAAGGACAAACAATCGCCCAAAACACCCTGGCCGTAATCACGCCTCGGACAGCAGCAAATGAAAAATGCTCCCCGGGCGAACAAAGGCTGCTTGTTGAAATGATAATCAACCCTTAACTGATTCGCCTGCAGTTGGCGCAAAGACGTACAACGCCCGCCTGTGCCGGAGACCCATGAGGCCCGATTGAATTAGCAATCTCGTTTGCTGGGAGACTTCAGGAGGCATCTCATCTCGTCGCAACGTCGCCTGACCTCGTGCACAGTTCCGTCCCGCACAGCAAGGCGCCAGTAATTTGAGGTGTTCAGCTCCTGCCGTTGCGGCAAGTCAATGATTGCGCGTGGGAAAGTGTCCCTTGCACGGGCCGAGGCACAATAAGACGCTCACTGCTGACGCAGAACGACGATAACTGCTGCTTGTTAATTTCAACGTCCTGCCAGTCCTGCCAGTGCCACTCAGTGATTTGCAATTTAATTTTCCCTTGTTACGAGGTGCACGTCAAGAACGGTGCTGATTCCCCATTCAGTTCGTGTTGGAGGGACATTCGGCCGCTCGAGATGATTTACGTCGTAAATTAGGCGGGAATCGCAATTTGGTTTGAATTAAACCACGAAATGACGTGTGCGACGGCGGGAAGCACGCACGCCCAGTTTTTTGTTTTTGGAATTTATTCGAGTCCTAGAATAGCCTGTGCGACGTGTAGTCGATGTTGACTAGACTGTCTTCTGATAATGATGATTTATGGGCTCTGAGGCTGCCCACTGCATTGTTATCGATTCGAGAAACAAAAGGACACGGTTCTTATATGTACGTTCGAGGTGCTGTTCCTCAGACAACAGAAGGTTAACTGTTCCAGCTTCCCGCAGTCATGTGACGTCCGGTGTTGGGACATGATTTATGCAAGGAAGTAGTGGCTTTTCAGTTCACTTGCTACTGAAACTGCTGCCGGGAGAGAGGATATTAAATTCTTTGGCTTTGGGTGCATTTAAGGGACTCGTCCGTCAGATTACTTGTCAGGATGTTGTGCGGCTTTCCGTGGCTCTCTGGACACTTTCTTGTTGCATTTCGTGGACTTCGTATACAGTTGCCCAGTGGGTTTTTGCAATTTTAATGAGAAACGGAAGTGAAGTTAAATGTGAAGCAGTCAACTGACAGAAGTGGCTCTTTCCCTGGTTTTGACACTGTTAAGTACCATTTCGCTTTTTTCTTTAGTTTCTGGGGAAGAAGATAAAAATGCTGGGAGTCTGCAGACTGCGAAGAAGAAAGGACTGAAAGGCAGGCTATGTAACGACGCTGGTTCCTCTTAGACTTGGGCAGAGACAGAGTGATGTGCCACTTGGAATGTGTTGCTACTGGATTCAAGGATTACTTTTATGTATTTAAAAACTTAATTTATTTAATGTCAGAGCATTGCGGAAAAAGAACAGGCTAAATATGAAGTTTTAAATAGGACGCGTTGGTCGTCCAACATAATGTACAACTAATTTATTTTGCTCAAGTCCCAATTCAAGAATCCACATTAAAACTGAAATGGCGCCCAAGCTAAAGCGACCCTCCATTTTGTGGTTCTGAAAGTGATTTCAAAAAAGACACATTTTTGGTTTTGGTTTCGTGTTAGTTTTCATTTACAGCTTGGATCTTGCCATTATGAACGAATGTAAAAGTATTCATCTGTACTCCAAGAGAATCCCTGCCTCACATCACCTAAAGAGCGAAATAAGTCATCCACGAAATTTTTGTTACAACAACGCCAAAATGTGACACCGTCCTTTTGATACCACATGTCTTCCACGTCATCAATTTGAGGTCTACAACATTCGTTTAGCACTGGGCTAGAATTGTCGGCAGCACATATCCCATGTTCGAGGACACCACCATATCAAATTGCACACCACGCAGTGACTTGTTGTAGATATGCGATTATATGCCACAATTTTATTTCCTAGCGTATCCTTTGTATGGTGCTACAGTCCGGGCGAAACATGGGCCTCAACCAAACAGGATACAGGTGGCACCACCTTAGATGCAGCCGTCTTCTGCTGCGTTGTCCCACACGTTTGGAGTCGCTGAGTTGTCCACATGGTCCAACCACCTTAGGCGTTGGATCCGTAAAGGACTGGATAGGCTTATGTGCGTTGTACATCCACTTGGTTGAATCTTCTCTTCCAGATGCCATAAACGCAAATAGTACAAAAGATCAGAAAGACTTCTTCATACCGTCTTCAGATTTTCGATGTCTTACAAGAGGACTGGGATTATCAATGTCTGATATAATGTCGGTTTTATCCTTAGAGAGACGGTTCTAGTACGCAATTCCTTCATGGGCGCAAAGAAACATCTGAGAATGGCAAGAGTTATTCCGCGTTTGATCTCGGTACTGATGACATTTGCACTGTTCACTGCGAAGCCGTGGTAACCGATGAATGAAATGAAAAAAATAGTCTCATCGCTGAAGTGAAGGAAGTTGTCTGAAAACTGTCCGATTGGCGTCCCATTTTCTCTCGATAATGAATATGCATTGTGACGTATGCCAACAGAGACAGCCTCTCCACAGTTGGTGACAGCCTTCAAGCGTTCAGATGTCGATTATGTCGGCATGTCAAACTCGCGGCCCGCTGTATGATTATTTGCGGCCCGTAACACTTTTCCACAACTATACTGTTTTCATTAAAAAAAAATCTAAAAATATTCAGAAATAAATTATTTAACATAAACATATCAAAATGAAATTATAATTTTATTAAAAAGAGCAGATGCGGCCCTTGGGGAACACAATTTAATTGGTCTCTATTCTCCCATAGATGGCAACCCTTCAATTAAACACCTGCAGTTATTTACGAGACTTTGGAATGACTGGAATGTAAAAGTTGGACCACGAATTGGTTGAACTTATATATCTCATCCACAATATAAGTAATCCATTTAACAAGATCCATTTTCAACAAATTCGCAAACATCGGAAGGATTGTATCCAGATCTCCTCTCCCAGTGCAGACAGGGCGAATTGTCCCCTGGGTCAACTGAATTAAAGCCTCGCTTGTATCGCTGATGTAATCGATCAAAATAGGCACCCTGTTGATGGTGCCGGGAATATTCAAGAATGCATGAAGTATAATCTTGGGTCAAAATAACTGCAAGAGGATTGAGGCATGTACCAGTATGAGCAAAAAAAAAACCTTCGTATCCTAACAGGGCACTGTAAGCCCAGGGAGCACCTAAGGAAACTAGGAATATCAGAATAAGGTCTCTGCAGATTCTGCGGATAATCTAATGAAATTCCAGGACATATACTGGGATTTTGTGAGGCGCTAGCTTCAAGATGCAAGGAAGGTTGAAATCAAAAAGTAAGCTCTTGTCAAACCGCGCTCTTTTGAAAACGCAGTTAAAATAAATTTTAAAAAATCAAGCTCTTCATGTTCGTCCTCTATTTAGGGACATGTTGCATTGTTTCGCCACTTTTTTAGGATCCATTTACCGACTAGCTAGTGCTTACACATTTTATGTCACAAATTGTTTCCTTTACCAATGCTTCAACAAATGCCGAGAACAGACGTTCCTGCTGACCTTAATACATAGATTTTTGGAGTGAAATTCAACGGAGAAAAAATCCATTTCAAATCCCTATTTTTTCCGACTGAATACTCTCCCATTCACAAAAGAAAAAAAATAATTACAAGAAATAAATTGTTGTCCAAAGTTTACGTAGGAATTAAGGAAATCCACAGTGTCCCATTATTTGAGTTCAGATTTGAGTCCTTAAGCAACAAAGCCCAGCATCGCAACAATTTTCTCGTCTCTGCAAGACGAAATGAAAGAAAATACCATCAACTGCATCTGATAAAATTTGTCATCCCAGCGACATGGACAGGCGACGAATACATGGCGACTTCCGAGCAACTTTCGCCAGCCAAGTTCCCCCCACAGAACGAGTGAGTTAATAGAAAATGATAAAAAAATGCTTCCAGTTGCCGACAAAACCATCTCGTCACCCTCCATTCACTTTTCACCTTTAATCCAGTTCGGTTCGTGTTTTTTGTCAGATAGCAATTCAATTTATTTTCAATATTTCGGCAAGTTTTAGTGAAAAAAAAAAGTCCTTGAAATGTCCAACTCACCGACAGTAGGTCGAGATAAAAGTTAAGATTAATTGCTCGTGAATAGGCAGTTACCTGCAAGATAGCACGTTTCCCCACTTCAGCGGCTGAAAGCAACCCCGACGGCAATTGAAACGATTTTCCACGAATCGTAATCCTTTTCCATTCAATTAAGGCGCACACTGTGTCGGTGAGCTGTGAGGCTGGATTGGGCGGGTAATCCATCCGTTCAAGGTGTTCGCCATGCAAGAGATGAGTGCGAGGAGAAATTGGTGCTTGAAGGTGTGCTCGGAGGAGAGATAATGGCGTTCTTAAAATTTCAAAGTACGTGTACGTTCAATTATGTTTGTGCGCGGAACTGGTGACAGTTTCGACTTGAAGGGGGACTCATAAAAGGTTTTAATGGGGGCGTGGGGTGGTTTCAGACGCCTGTTGATGGAAGTTTTTGCTGTGTAGCGATATAAAGTTGCGGAAGTTTAGCGGTGTGCTCTTTAAGAAATGTCCTTGTCAAGTAAAGTTCCTTCAACAAACTTTTCGAGAAAATCAACGAATGGTGCGTAGACTTCCTCCGAGTGACGACATAGTACGAGACATAGAGGTACGCTGTACAACGTGCTGGGGAAGTGAAGCGAATTGAAGAGGTCTAGGCAATACCACAATTTTATCTTGTGGCCTAGTTGAAGTATTTCATTTCAAATTGTTTTGCAATTTGTAGAAGAAACTCTGCCAACTTCTCGTTCGTAGTTAGAGATTGCTGGCTAAAGGCTGTGCCAGGTTGAGAGGCTCGCTGGTTGAGGCCGAGGTCCATCCGAGACTGTAGCCCCTCCGGAGGGAGAAGAAGAAAGGACTAAAAGTATACCCTTCAGGTACATCGGGAGCTTTATTACCTAATTTTAACCTTAGTACTAGATGTTAAAGCAGATCCCAATCGATTTGTGAGACTTATTCATAGTCTGTATTGACAATGAACTAGTGGTGATTGCAGAACCATGTTTCTACAGTCAGGGGTAGGATTAAGTGTCCAAAGAGACTAGCTAATGCACCGTGGCTCTGGTTAAAACAATGTCTGACACCGAATGAGTTGCACAATGCACCAAATGGGTACTTCGACTAAGCAGACACGTGCAAGTCCAGGGCGACAGTAAAGGCAGATAGTAAGACCTCGTGTTATCTCTGGAGGCATGCTTACAGTTAGTACAAGTAAGCAAATCTCTCTCCTCAAACAAGAGAGTGAACTAAGTGAACTAGTTCACAATGTTATTTTATTTCAGTTCATTTACTTCAGTAGTTCAACAAACTCATGTATTTGCCTTACCCTGCATATATGTAATTCAGTAAGAATAACTGATCTAAATCGATCTTAACTGTGAAGATTGAGTGCTTTACTTTGTGTGTGTATGATGTGTCGTTGTGCACAGCAGGTTTGTTTCTGTTTAGCTACCGCAGCACAAGCACATCGAGCATCGTTGCATTTCCGCGAAAGAAACTTTAAAAATGTATATGCGCGAATGTATGTACTTATGCAATGTATGGCGAAAATCGCGCAAGACTCATTTTCCTGAGCAGTGAACTACATTAACCTTAAGAACGTACTACATAGTTCCATAAACAGATTTGAACTAAACTGTGCGCTCTCTGAACTGAACTAAATTCCACAAGCCTACTTTGCATTTTTGGACACATTGACACAGGAGGAGAAGCTCAAGAATGTCGGGGTCTTTTCCACGTGCCATGGGAGGAGTAAGGCTAATGCCTTCCTGTAGGACAATGGCCAAGCCTGGTTCCATCTTGAAACAGTAGGTCTGTGATCACGAAAGCCGGACTTGGTGTCGAAGCTAAGTTAGCGGTCTTCAACTCAGTTTTTATTTCAATGTTGAGCAGCTGCTTCTTCGCACAGATAGGGCTATACTTCAATTGTTTGGTCACTTTGGACGAATGTCTCCAGATCGCGACTTCCGAAGCGAACCTTGAATACGATTCCATCTGGTAAGACCCAGGATGAGGTGGATTGACCAAGTGCGACAACTCTCTTGGTATCGATTGAGCACTGCTCCTGATGCGTTAGAGTCGATGGCGGAGGATCGAGTGGCCTGGAAATCTTTCGAGCGTTCTTTACCCCCATGACTCCTTTAGTGCCAAATGAAAATGAAAATGATGTTGATGATGATGATATGCGATATTCTGGAATTATATAAGTTTTGTCTCGTTACTGTTCCAAATCCGTGCAGGAACTCAATGAACGTGAACTTAGCCATCGGGTAGCAGTTTGCTATTGTGCTAAGAAATAGTGAAAAATATTGTCATTCTGCGACTCTACCGAAGTCTAATGTTGGTGGCACAACTTGTTGTGAGAAAATGGACTAAAAAAAACATCTGTGTATGCAGTGCCTCTGATGGTATGCCCGTCGCCCATAGCTACGATACGAAACACTATATATAAAGGGTGGTTAAATTTTAAGGGCTGATGTTGAATGTGAACCACACCTAAACGTCAAGTGTATTTCTGCATTTCATTTGACATTTCTCAATTTCAGACTAACTCAATTTGAACCATGGAAAGATACACAATCGATGATTTTTTCGGTCAATTTAATCGTCCAAATGTGCGTACAATCGGAAAAATCGTGCAAAAATTTGAGCAAACCGGGTCTGTAGGAGACGTGAAAACACCACTGCATGCTCGTACAGCTCGATATGTGGTTTCAACAGGACGGTGCCACTTGCCACACAGCTAACGAAACAATGGCTCTTTTGCGCGACAAACTCAATGGCCGTGTTATCTCACGTGGTGGCGATGACAATTGGCCGCCAAGATCATGTGATTTGACACCGTTGGATTTTTTTCTGTGGGGTTATTTGAAAGAAAAGGTGTACGTCGATAAGCCAGTAACAATTCAAGAGCTAAAGGATGAGATAATTCGGCACATTAACGGCATAGAACCTCAATTATGCTTCAGCGTCATCGAAAATTTGGACCATCGGATGGAGGTGTGCCGCCGAGGTCGCGGCGGCCATTTGGCCGTTATTTTGTAACATACATAATTGAACCATACTAATATTATCATAATAAAATAAATGACAATAATTTCATAAATAATTTGTGTTTTATTCAAAATCAACATCGGCCCTTAAAATTTAACCACACTTTACATGCTGGATCAGAGGAGATAAGATAAAATGCAGAAAGTAGATCTCGGAAGGCCAAACGCCGTATAAGGGAATTATTTACAGCATGGCACATCAAGGGCATCTTGGAAGCTACCCCCTCACTGAGAAGGAGAGGAACTCCCCGGAATGGGCAACTGAGGTCATAGCTAATGACGAGCAGACCAGGCCAAACAAAAAAGCTAAGCCAGTCCAAGGTCCATGTGAAGGGTGCCATCAATATGAGGGCCAGAATGGGCCGTAAGATAAACCCAGCCGGCACAACTAATAAGTGCGACGCTTCCACATCGAAAATACAAAATAGCAAGTGACCCCTAATGCAAAGAGACACGATATCCGAGATCCACCGCCTGTGGCTCTAACATCGCCAAAAGACCGAAGTAGAGAGCCTACTAATGACCGATAACAAAGCCAAAGCCACTGAGCCTAACAGCAAGCCAGGAAGAAACTACACCTCGTTCTAAGTTGTGGATTTCGGGAAGCCTAATGGTCAGTTCCTTTTCGAGTGTGGGGAAGAAGATCGAGAAAGCCTCGCTCAATGGACGTTTCACTTACAAGCAATTCAATGGCACAAGAAACGCCATATTAAGTAACGGTGCACTCAATCTTTCAACATGTTCAAACATTTGCGTGTGCTTTAACATTTCCCACACAGATGTCGAGAATTTTTTGTATGTTTTGGCAGTTTTTCACGTCGTTCGAAATTAGAATCAGCTTTTAAATTCATGAAGCAGTTCGAACACAGTATTGCGATTCAGGCATCATATCGGCACTCGTCGAATTAAAGCTGAGAATATGTTCGCTTCTTTCAGGTCCTAGCGTGGACTTGGCAAGTTGTAGAGCTGACAATAAATGCGGAAAAGTTGGAGGAGACGAGGCTTCTTCTATCTTCGATATTTATTTTGCTGTCCATTAATGACACAGCTTCATTTCATTCATTCGATTACAAAAACACGCGCAAATAAATGCAAAGCAGGCCATGGTGAATGCATGTGCCAACGAATTTGTTGACAGTGACGTCCCCTCTCGAGCTGTTGCCTTTGCTGTTCCGAGTCTGACAGTTCAGTTCACTCAGGATGTTCACCATTTCGGGTACGCAAACACCTCGCGTGAGGGTGCGAGAATGCTGCCACTTCAAAGTCAGCAGCCAAACATTATTCCGTACTCCATCAGTCAACGGAATTCCCGACACGGAATCTCATTTGGAATGCTCACTCATGCCAATGAGAGCCAAAACACACTTCCTGCTTGAATCACCATATCATTTGCAGAATCTCAGCGGCAGATTCATCTCTCGGAGCTCGAATGCAAACACACACACACATCTCAGGTGGAATCAGTGCGGCAAGACGGCATCTATCACTGTGCCCCGCGCTGAAGGGTATTTAGGTCTCGTTTACCATTGACGACAGATGTCAAATAACAGAACGATCGCTATCATGGCAAATTGATTATCCATCTATCACGACCGAGGCCGCCATCTGCTGACTGACGTCGAACTCCAGGATGTCTCTGTGTCTGTCTTTTATTGAATTTGATGATAATACGAGTGACAGAGGATTTGCTTGCAAATTGAAATATGATGTAATCGTTGAGAATTTCGACACGGGGTTCGTCGCACTCCCAAGTGCCACCGCATACTTGGTGTGTGTGTGTGTGTATCGCAAGGGAAACCTCTGGGAATTCATATGGTAAGGAACATAATCTATGAATGTTTGAATAATTTTTGCGCGTCACCCTCTGCTCCTCACAGATGACCTCATCGTTGAACTTGACTGATATTGTGTTGAATTTTGAGCTCATATGAAGCTCATCAGCGACAAGGGGTGGTAGGGGTAGTTACGTACACCACCCAGTGTGAGGCAAATAGTGAACATCAGCATAAATACATATTTATCGACTTCAATGTTTCGCACTCATTTGCATAAGCAGCTTGTATTGATTTAACACATTCGATTGGAGAATTGTTTGATTTTGTTGCATTGTCTTTAGGGACATTTCACACAGGTGTATGCTTGCACTTAAATCAAAGAATACCCACTTAACGAGTGACGAACTAGACTCACAATGTTCGGGGTAGGCTCCATGGTTTAAGAAAAACGAGGCCTGGTGGACAGCACGCCATTATTTTATTTTGCGTCCTCATTGGGAGTGCGTTTTTGATACTTTCCAAATGTGTTTCTTAAGCTCACACCACAATTCATTTTCGTTTATAAAAAAGTGAAGAATGAAAAACACGAAGATTAATGCAAGATTCATTTAATTATGGTGTTAAGTAGGAAAACGCCACAATGTACAATGAAATGCTGATATGATGAAAAGAATGCATGTTTTTAAGATGTATGCACGTTTTTATTTGTTTCCGCCTTTAACTTTCTATGGAAATAAAAATGGGGGATCCCCAGCTTTTTCAATCAATATCATTCAATCAGTACATATTTTTATAAAAGCTACTGATTAGATCCGATCTGAGAAAGAACATAGGTTTTCAAGAATATTCTTCAAGAGCATCCCACAGGGAGGTGTGCTGTCTCCCCTGCTGTAGACACTGTTCGTCAACTGATATAAGTTAACACGCTCTCATAACACAAACGCTGTGCGAGCGGATACTCGTTCAGTATTTTAAATTGATTACGCTGTGTGAGATAAAGCGAGAGCGCCACCCATTCACAATGGAAATGTACGCCACCAAGCTGATATTGACGCCACCGACTATCCACCGGGAGAGTGATTGCTGTCAAGACCATCGCACAATGGTCATCGAGAGACCAGAAAAAGTCAGATTTGTTTAGTTTTTAAAATTGTTTTGACTGAGAGACATCCCAGTAGTTTGGTTCTAATAAAAGCTCTCATTCTTCAGATCATCTGCAGAATTTGAAAAAATGAAGCATTTCCGGCGACTGGTGTATCAGCGACTTTCTGTGTAACACCATCGACTATAGACCATATATTCACTTCGACAAGTCCTTGAGAAGACATGCGAGTTTCAGTTCGAAACACATAATCCTTTCATCGATTTTAACGCCACATACGACAGCATTAATCGCAAGGAACCAATCAAACCGAAGTCCAAATTCCGTGTCGCACCACGCTAACACTAACGCGATGCACCGTGCAGTTCGGTTCAAAGACTTCGGATACGTTGAACATCTGGAAATAGTAGTGAGCGAGATCTAAACATGGAAGGCACTATATTCTACAAGTCAGTACAACTGTTGGGTTACCCAGAGGCCAGAAAAGATTGTTATCGTCGCTCATTCCAAACATGTCGTGGTGTAGTCTTTCACGGCGATTGAAGAACATGTGAAATGAGCTGGTCTTATGGTCAACGAGGACAGTCTCGCCAGACTCCCACCGGGACAAAACATCATCACGACGAGGTCTGAAGTAGAGTGACCCTTGACGGCCGGTGCTAGTTGGGTTAGTCGAAACAACTGGGTTTGGACTGACTCGAACAACCGAAACATTCTCTACAAAACTGTTATATCGAAGGCCGGACGATAAAGAAAATAACAGAGCGTGATGCCTTTGTTCAGCGTCGTAGATATGGTACTGCCTGTGTGGAGGAGAGGACATAACCGCGAGCTTTACGAGCTTTGTGGAAAGACAAAAATTCGTCGACTACACTGACTCAGCCACATCTGGCGAAGGGATACCACTGCTTTATCTAAAAGCCTGGCTTGAGGAGAAGAGGAAATATCGAATCCCGTGGATTCGAAACAACTGGGTCTGGACGGCCCGTCAACGGTGGAATGCAGCTATAACCCAGGCCCATCAATGTAGTATAGAAGATCTATCGGACCAACTTACGAGTATATGCGTAAATTACGCAAAGTGCGTGTTATCCAAAACTTCACTAAGAATTCCAGGCTAGGATTTCTGCCAATCCAGGTAATGGAGAACCGAATTTCCGGTTTGGTGACTTCACAATACACCCCTAAGTGGTCTAAGTGAGTCACGGCGGTTGACGTGACAATCACAGTCACTGAACTACCAACTCAATAAACAGTTGTAGTACTTTGAAACTTCTCTACAGCGTCCGTAACTTGTCATGATTGTACGTTATATAGAGGTCTTCGATCTGGGGGGATAACGTACATAAGTTATTTATGGAAATTGACAAATAAAATTCACTTCCACTCCACACAATCCGAAAGGGGAACTAACTAACACCTAAGAAGTACCTCCTGGTATCCAAGTGGTCTCTTCACAGATTGTGGTGATGGATAAATTTTCCTATGTTCTGAATTTTTATGTTTGACATTTCTACTTTGCTGCTGAGTGAGTAGCTTCCTAGCGTACTTTTCCTTGTTCGTGCAAGGGCTGGTACCGAGGTAGTGTAGCGTGGTTTCTTTCTCATTCCTGCAGCTCCAGAAGTCGTTGTTGGGGGCTCCCATTCTTGTGGCGTGTGAGCCCGTGTCCATGTGATGTAATCCCTACGACCTTACTGATTATATTCCTGTTAAGGCTTAGGAGTGTGCTCTACTTCTCTTGCCACACAGTGGCAGCGCTTTTTATATCGTTTTCGCTATTCAAACGGATCAAGCAGAGAATACCATTTACATGATTTTGTCTCTCAACTTCGTCTATCGGCAAGTGGACAATCAGCTGTGAAGTCGGCTGTCTGTCTGTATAGTCTGTATAGTCTGTATAGTGTACTTGATTTCTGGTGGAATAAGAATACGTTTTATAATGCTTTCGTTTCTGTATACAAACGCTGGTGTTTTTACATGTGTACAAAAAAGTATACAAGATCTCTTAGTGTGTCTGTTATTAGGGGTGGAACTGCTCAATGGGTGGTGAATTTCATTTCCGTGTCAGGTATTGAGAGGTTCCGTTGTGAAAGGGTTGACATTTGCGAATAGTCCTTCATGCGGGGACTATGTCCGTAAAGAGAGGTGTCAGTAAACAAAAGTTTCACTGCACTTCGTTCATAGATTCAAAATAACATCACAGTAGTAGACTATCTGTCATAGGCTTAAAGTAAGTTGACAAAAGTTTATGAATCTCTAAATTCTAAAGTTGAATAGACGAACGTATCGTACTGAACAGACATGAGTCGACAGAAACATTGGATGGTTCCCACCTCAATTGTCACTTCCGGGGTACTCTTACATGCAAAGTTCTCTTGTCTTGTTGCCCTCCGATACATCTCATTGTTCTCTCACTTACACTAGATTCACCAGGAAGTTTCTGACACAAATGCGTCCCCTCACAAAGGATGGAGTTAACATCCACATCGAACACCTGCCAGTCATCGCTTCGCCCCAGCACCAACCGCGTCAAACTCTGTCATCCGTGTTCTTCCCCCGTCCACACTAAATTTGCATCCACCGCAGTGTGTGGCCTTTGAAGTTAACAAACTAAAGGCAAGCAGAATGTGCGGGCACATGGCACACGAGCCACACGATAATCGATCCCCTCAACGTGAGAATCATTGTCCTTCGTCGATTTTCGGTGTATTTGTTCCGATAATTCAATCCCAAGTGAATGCCTTCCGATGAGCATATCCTGAAGGCAATGAGGCCCTTGTTGTGCTGCTGTTCGTGCGCGACAATAACTCATCCTCGTCCGCAGGGATTCTTGTTGTCTTGTGATTTTGAAGCGAAGTATTGATTTTTTGTTTGTCTCCATTAAAGGGGAACGAACAGCATCGGCGGACTAAGAAAGGACGTCTTTGGAAGACGTTTTCATTTGTTTTGATACAGGGCTGGTGTACGTGATTCATATCAGAAAAGCATTACGTCAAGCGTTGGCAGCACTGTGATGGTGTGAGGGTGGCGGTGGGTGGCTCGCTGATTGAAAGAAAACAACTTCCCTACACACATGCACGTAGTGAAGATGTAAACAGATGACAATGTACGTGTAACTGAGAGCAATGCCACATCGCAGCGTGGTGCTTCCCGAAATTGCTTCCACTCAGCGGCCATGGCCTCGAATGGAAGGACGAGTGCGTGCAATCATCTCTATCGCCTTGAAAACGTCGGATGTGAACTCGAAATGCTATTGTAGACTCATGTGGATGTGCTTTAGTTTGTTGAGCGGTTGGATGGAAATTTGGATCGCATGGACGTATGGACGATTTGCTTTGTCTCGTAGTTTGTTGGGCTTCATGACACGATACCGATTCTCGTAGGCCACTGCCACTTCAGTGGATCTTTAAATACCAGGGCAAGCCTTGAATATGCTGACTCAATTCGTTTGAATGCTGTTCGGTATCGCCGGTATATAAAGGGTGGGCCAAATACAAGTTTCTTTTTAAAAATGCAATAAAATGAACAAAATTAAATCATTTCCATGTATTATGGCTAGCCTTAGTAAAAACAGACATTCCCATAAATTATGAAATACAACGCCATTCAAGTGGCTTGCTTGAGTGGCTTCGCAGAAGCGCATTCTGTCACCCCAATTTTCCAAAAGCTTGTTGATGGTTTCGGGCTGTAGTTCACGAATTGCTTGGACGATATTGGCTTTAAGTGCAGAAGTGGATTGTTGGCAGAAAACCGGTCCTTCTCGGTTTCCTACAAAACAAGCTGCGGTCAAATCGCAGCTCCGAGGCGGCCAATTGACATCGTCAAGACGGCTAATAACACAATTTGGGGATTTGATGCGCAAAAGATCGTCTGTGGCGTGGGCAGTCCAATGTCTTCAATTTCAGTAAAAAAAAAAAGTCTGTTAACATGGCTCTGTAACGCCCGCCGTTGGCCGAAACGTTCTTCCCGGCCTCATTCTCGAAGAAGACCACAGCAGCCACATTCTCATGTGAACACACCGTACGACGACGGGGACCATGAGTGTTGTCCACTAGCATACCACTCTCACGACCGTTTCGAACAAACTTGCGTACAGCTGCAGCGGTGGGTGCTTAATTTCGGCCAAAACTTCATCTTTTCAAAAAATGCACTGTTTGTTCTACACAGCACTCACTTTGGAATTAAGTTTTCAACATTTTCCAATGTTGCTCAAGTGCAAAGCGATTAATTTCGTTCTGCGGGGGTATGATACTGACTTCCTGTCCAGATTTCGAGCGGGTAACAGATTAAGATTTAAAAAAAAACGACTAGATGGTCCACCCTGTACATTTTTCAATATCACACTAATTGAATAATTCAAAAACTTGATGCCGAAAAGGGTATTTCTTTTTTTTTGCCGTCCACAAGAGGTCGCCACATATGCTAGAAGTCGACGGATCGATCTCGGACACATCAACTTTCATCACCGATGCCGATGAGCAATGCAAAAACTGGTCAAGTGCGAATTATGCTCCACGGGGAAGAGCATATCGCATTAGTTATTGGCCGCAAGAGGTCGCCACTTATGCTAAAAGTCCACGCATCGATCTCGGACCACCAACTTTCGTCCCCGATACCTTCAATGTGAAGAAAAAATGCTGTTGGGGAATCCAATGCGTTGTTATGCGATCATAGTCCCAAATCCCGAATAAATTTAAGGCCCTCAATGTATAATTAATTGCATGAAGTGAACAATCCCTTTGTACTGACTGCCCATCTCTGTCAGAAGCCGTTTCGCTTCCTGTTTATGCAAGGAACAACCACGTGTCCGCATTCCAAACCAAAGCATGTTTTTCAAATTCAACAAAAAAGCTCTCAAGGCCACATCAACTTAAATCCCATCGTTCCATCAATTTATCTGAACACGAATTCAATGCAATCTTCGGCCTTCGGTAATCCCCTGAAAGCGTACGCAACTCACTCACAGACATGACACCACATTGAATACCCAACACTTTTTATTTACTCTCAAAGCCAGCCCGGTGGATACCACCGACTTGCTGCCGGCCCCCAGTTCCAACAGTTGAATGTGAAGAATTTCGGCAATTCCCCAGGGCACCTCACCCCGAAGCACCACCGTCCTGAATGAACTCACATTTGTTTGCTTTGGCATCGTTTCACTTAAGCCAAACAAGGGGTTCCGAGGCAAACACTTCCCATCACATGCGACTTGAACGCCCAGGGCAAACGCCGAGCTATTGACACTTCAGTCAGGTATGAGGAACCAAAGGGGACTAATTCCTGATCTCAAATGAAAGGAAACAAACTCACTGGTCCCGTGTGAAATGAAGTGAAGGCAACGAGCAGAAGTTCGGAAGAACGTCCATCGGTTGATGGGGCGTCGAGTGAGATGAGTCAGCGGCCGACAGTCCATCCGGCCGATGGAGTAATCAAATCAACATTTTCATGTCCATTTGCCATGAGGAATTGCAATCCGAAATGGGAATTGATGGGGCATTAAGCTTGAATAAGCATTGCCACCCGAGGCAGTACTTTAAAAGGAAAGGCAGACTCCTACACAGAGACTGGAGATAAATTTCCGAGGGAGTTACAATGCGATAAATTGCGGTACTTCGATGTTGACTCGGAAAGTACAGTGAGTGGGAGTAGATGAATAGTGTGATTACGAAGCCCCGATAATGAGACTCCTGTGATTATGCTGAGTTATGCGCGAGAACACTAAGCCCTTGACGTCGCCAAAAGGGACTTTGTGGCTGAATTTATGGTAGACAACCGGAATGATGGTGTAGTCTAGGCTGCATGGGTGTCAAGGATGCCATGTTGTCCGATTTGAGTGCGAAAACGATTACCATTTCAACAATGGAACCAGAAACCTGCTGTCAGCAAAAGGATAGTCCCCAATCACCGATGCCAGCCACAGGTCTAATGGCAGCTACAGGCATTATGCCAGTCAGTAGCCACCAACCACCAGCCTGATGCCAGCCGAAAATAAACCATAAGCGTGATTCCAGCCACAAGAAACAAGACTCAAGCCACGAGCCACAAACCTGTTGACAGCCACAAGCCACATGCAGCAACAAGAAACAAGCCACAAGCGTGACTCCAGCCACACGCCACAAGCTTGATGCCAACCACAAACCTGATGTCAGCCACCAGCCACCTGATGCCAGCCACAAGCCACCTGAGGCCAGCCACAAGCCACAAGTCTGATGCCAGCCGCAGCCACTAGCCGCTAGCTGCAAGCCTGATGCCAGCCACAAGTCTGATACCACCCCCAAGCCTGATGCCGGCCACAAACCTGATGCCAGCCACCAGCCTGATACCAGCCACAGCCACTAGCCGCTAGCCACAAGCCTGATGCCAGTCAAAAGCAGATGGCGCTCCCAAGCACCAGTTACACGTAACCAGCAACCTGTGGACTACATCCTGGACCATATTCCGCGACATATTCATCCTAAGGTGTGCGTCCAGGACACAATTTCCTAAGGCATCCGTTGAGTGAGAACAACCATCTTGAAGGGTTAATGTCGCCTAATGCACCCATCCTCTTCAACACATGGACGTGACGCCCAAAATGACCAATCATCCGATTACCCGTCAATTGACGTCCAACTGACACATCAGCCTAAACCGCCCATCACCTAAACACCCAAATCACAATTTACCGTCCCAGGCCACAGCAAAACGGGGGTAATTGCTTAGCAAATAGCCGCCTATCGCTGCCGATCCTTTGGAGGAAAGTGCGTATATATGTACGAAAGGACAATTGTCAAGTTTCCAGTGCGGAGCTGGAGCATAAAATTAAAGGAAAGGGCCTGGAAGACTGCGCAGGCAAATTGTGGGTGGCGGCCACTGCTGTAACGAGACTCTCGTCAATTGTGTGGATAAAGCGGAACACTTTAGAAAATTGACTAGGAGACAGGGACATGCTGTGATAATTGCTGTCCTTGAAGTTTATAAAATGCTGGCCGTGGGAGGAGCACTTTTTTTTTAGCGCCACAAAATTAACCACCATATTATGCGAGATGAGATTTGTTCGGGAAGAGGATGCTATCCCTGTTGGTTCAGTTAGTTGCGAAAGTATCTTTTGCTTATTAAGTCAATAAAACTTTAACGCCTTGAAGTGTGTGCAGAGACGTGGGTGGGTGTTGGACGGGTGCAATTGTGGGAAGTGGAAAGGATTATATTTTGGGATTTCTATGCAGCGTGAAAAAGAGGGGGGTTGGCAAATAGATCACGACTGAAGTTAAGAGGGGGCTTTATTCAAGCACGTCTTACAGGTTTCGGCTGAGATCATATTTATACTTTCTTTAATTTTTACTACAAGAAGACCAGTACGTTAAGAGAAGAAGGAGAACGGTAGAAGGAAACACGGAAGCAGGCTCATACCACAAATTGAGGAACAGTCAACACAGTTAACAACAGGCTAGTGACGCATGTTGGCAATGTTGGTATATTTGGTTTAGCACACATACTCCTTTTTGGCAGGCAACTAGACCAACTGGTTGCTCTTTTTACACAGCCGCCGATAATATGCATTTTACTTAAGCATCATTGATTAAAAAAAATATTCGTGGTAGTTGAGAAGCCAAGACCGAAGATGAAGCCAGTGACCAAGAAAGGCCCCAGCTGCACTATCTGTTAAGAAGCCAGTCGTCAAGAAAACTATGAACCAGTCTATGACTCTGCACATCGGAAGCGTGATTTGTCGCGTTGTCACCAGATGGCCTAAGTTAGAGTTGTGCTAAAGAGTTCCGATGATGGAACGGACATGAAACATTTCTTTTCACAGTCGGAACTAGTTCCCGGAGACATATCCTCGGAACTATGTACTTCCATTGACATGTTCGGTACGCAGGGAAGTTTGATTTGCATGTATAAAGTGTATGTTCGAATTCCGGTTCACATGTGAATATACGCTTCTGTGCTTTACATCTCGTCGAACGTGTCAGAGCTATGGGACATGTTTCAGTGAAGTATGCGGAACGATTGTACCCAGTTCCGAGAGTGGAAATAGTTCCAGGAAATATACAGGTCCGGAACGATACAACTGTAGCCTAAGTACATTCGTGTGCAACGTCAAAAGGCTGTCCTCCAGAAGCGTCTGAAGGTACCTTCAACTATTCACCCAGACCTTGGACAAGACCACCGCTGCCAATATATTCAAGACGTTGGAGAAATACAAGCCCGCATCCACGCAGGGAGACATTACCAAAGGAGAAACCAACCCTTGCAAGGTCCGGTACCGACACTGTCACCAAGTTGGTCCAGCAGACTGAAGCTCATTTCGTCGCTATCGCTCAGGATGCAGATCCTTTATAGTTGGTGCTTTTCCTTCCAGTTTTGTGAAGAAGAAGATTGTCCCTACTGTAAGGCTGGCATGGGACTCTTGTTCAAGACCTGCCCTCCACTCGACCTGCCGGTGTCGGGTCTAATGACATAGCCAACCTTGGACAGACCCTGAAGGCCGCCAAAACCAACTACAATAAAAGCCAAGACGAGATCAGGAAACCCTGGGGAATGCCTCCCTTCTTTATCTTCCTCTGATTCCTGATGAAGTCGCTGCCAGTAGCGCTATCGGAAGCAATTTATGGACAGCGGCCAGTGTCCAGAAATTATTGCGGACGAAGCAGTTTGTGAACAGCGGCTAGTGTCCAGAAACTATTTCGGGCGAAGCAAAAAAAAAAAAAAAATCACCCTATGACTATGAAACGGACTTCGCACTGGTCACTCCAGGATACTCAACAAGTTTGAATATGGGTGGCGCTACAGCCCGTAGAGGGCCAGGACCTAGCTTCTCAGCAACCACTCGTGTTGTGCGTGCTAATGTTCTATCACGAGTGGAAGGGACCTACAGTTTAATGCCGACTCCGAACGGCCAAGTTTGAGAAGCTTTTTCTAGACAGTTATACTCTTTGAGCATTGTCAGTGACTCGAAAGAGGTGGGGCCGTGAAAAGTATTTCTTGTCGTACCAGGAATCGAACCTAGGCTAGGTCGAAGTGCGTAGGAGTCGACGCACATACCCACAACGCCACGGGCCAAAGCTTTGCAGATGGAAAAAGAAAGAACTACTACAACGGGCCTGCTGCATGCTGTCAGTCAGCCACTTTAACCAAACACTTCCCAAATCATTGTAGCGTCATACAAATCGTCAGAAATCCCCATATCTTCAGATAATCAATTAAATCTCTGGACAATGTCACGTTCATCTAAACAATGTCCCCCAAATGTGGACTGCCTCTTAATGAGATGGCAGAGCAGTGCAATATTCACCTCAATTGGGTGCCGGGGCACTGTATATCACAGTGCTTATGGTCCGTAATCAGGGTAAAAAAAATCGTTATTGGTCAGAAGGCACCACGTTCCGTATTACAAAACATACATATTTGTGCAACAAGCAGGCCAGCACTGAGGACAACCATCGGCGTTACAATGGGCCACACGCATGTCACAGTATGGGTCTCCCTTATAACGACTTCCGCTGAAGCGGCAGCGATGGAGAGACGGAGGGGACCATCTAACTCCTCTTCGGCTCGTGTAGAGCTCTCAGTTGCCAGAGGTCATTCCATATGGAAGCCAACATCTTCTACAATCTGCGCGAGCTTAGCATCAGCCAATTTAATAGCTTCGTTGCAGGGACTGAGTGGTTTCAAGAATGAATATATAGGTGGCCCCATTTGGACTGGTTTTTGATCGGCAGTCTAAATTCGCTAGGACTTGTCTGGGTTCCGGGCCATCGCGGTAACACGGGAAATGAGGTCGCCAATACAGAGGAGGATCAGATGAGGTACTCATAGGATTCGAAGTAGCCGCGGTATTGGTTAGGACATCCCTCCATCGATAACAGCATCTCCAGGATGTAGACAAACCAAGCAAGAAAGAAATGCGCTGTGCACGTCGCTCAACCCCTAGCAACTCTTTTCAATATGTCCCCCTCACAAGGATGTTTCCCCCAGCTTTTGAAGAACTCTTTTAGTGTCCCTATACATAAGAAAGGTCCAAAAAACGACATAAGTAACTATTTTCCCATCGCTAAGCTATCTTGCGTACCTAAACTATTCGAAAGCATTGTGTACGATTCTACGTTTTTTCACTGCAAAGCATTATTTTCAACTTCCCAACACGGTTTCCTGAAAGGCAGATCGACGACTACGAACCTTACTGAATTTGTGTCCAAGGTATTATGCGCATTTGAAGACGGCAAAGAAGTCGATGTAATAGCTACCGACTTTAGTAAAGCATTCGATAAAATTTCGCATCCAGTCATTATATTTAAACTGACAACTCTAGGTTTTCAACCTCACTTCAACAAGTGGATCAAATCCTATTTGGAAAGCAGAGAAAACGCAGTTACCTTCACATCGTCTGTCGCCAAGCCCATCAAAGCCACTTCTGGCGTACCACAAGGTAACCACCTCGATCCACGAATATTCGTACTTACCATCAACGAGGTTGACCGTATTATTATGAACTCTCATCTCTCTGTTTACGCCGATGAAATGAAAATCTATTCGTTCATCTCCTCCCCCTCTGACTCCTGTTCTCTTCAAGATGTCTTAAATAGTTTTTCTATTTGGTGTCAAAAAAAAACGATCTCCAACTTAACATCAGTAAATGTCAATCCATTACATACTCCCGCAAACGTCCACCGCATCCACATAGAAACTATTTCCTCAGCAATGAACTAGTCCCTTCAGTATCATCTTTACGCGACTTAGGCGTAATCTGTGATCGTGAGCTCAACTTTCGTTCCCATATTGGCAATATTATAAATAGAGCAAAATCGCCTAAGTCAAACGATGGTCAAGAGAATTTTCGAATCCCTATGTCACAAAATCTCTATACATCTCCTTCGTCAGACCCATTCTCGAATATGCCAGCCAAGTATGGTCACCTCATTACGCGGTCCACATTCGTCGTATCGAAGCTGTCCAGCGTAGGTTTCTACGTTTCGCTCTACGTGATCTTGCCTGGACTGACAGAACCAACGTACCTCCTTCCTCTGATCGCCTTAAACTAATTCGGCTCGAGTCCCTCGAAAACCGTCGCAAAACTGCCGATCTGCTCTTTCTCCACCAACTGATTACTGGTAATACAGGCTGCCCCGCAATTCTTGAATTTGTGTCTCTTAGCGTCAACCCCTACAATTTAAGGTCTGCAGCCCTCTTCCGCATTAGACCACATCGGACTAATTAAGGCTAAAGCTCACTGGCTAACACTATGGAATACTCGTTCGATTTCCACCTTAGCAAAACCTCACTTCGAAACCACCTCCAGTCCCATTCTTTCCTGCGCTAGTCCTCCCTTTCTTTCTCCACCATCTAGGTTAAGCTTTAGTTTTTAAGTTTCGATTGTTTAAGTTATTCGCTTGTATTAAGCTTAATTGGAGGTGTTGCCTCTACTACCACCAAGCACATGCTCCCTAACGTCTGTGAGAAATCCGCCGCATTCTTGTTACCTCTCGGCAGAAAAGATTGCAAACGACTTACCGGCCACTACACCTTCGCCAAACACCTAAATGTGCTTGGTATAAGCGATGAAACCCTCTGCCAGTGAAAAAGACAAAGATAACACTGCTGAACACTTCCTCTGCTAGTGATCCGCCTTTGCTCGGATCCTGTGGCAGTTATTTGGTGCTGATGATGTAGACTCCTCACCACAGAAGCGCCTCCGGGTATTCCTCCGGAAGGCCATGAAAATTCAGTAAATGTAGGTTGCTCAAGTTAACATTGCAAGGCATCGGCAATGTCTTAGTTCCACCAATTCACTAATGACTATTCGTCGTTTATGGCAATGTCTTCACATACGTAGATACATGCACTCAGACAATTTATGCTCCTTGTGGAGACTCGAAGCTAAGACCCTTCTGCAACCTCCCTAAGCAATCCCATCTAATCCTTCCCCTCCGGTGGGCCTGGGATCAGTGAATTATACGACATATGGCAACGAGGAGCCTGGATGGGAGAACTTTCGAAATAATTATGTCAGTGGCGACCAGAGTATCCGGATAAAGAATCAACGACTGTTGAGCTTACGCTGTTTCACCAATAACTTCTTAGCAGTCTCGAGACCAGTGTTTCGCCAAATAATTCTAAGATATAGAATACGATACAATTTCTAGCAACGCGTGGTCCCCCATGCGGCGCGAATGCGACGTGAAGCAACTCGTTGGCTCTGAGGCTGGTCTGAAGTGGACGTGGACCCAGCTTAATGTGCTCGCAAGTACTCCATCACGCGCAAGCTGACAGATATACGCTCATTTGCCCCCTCACGCGGCTTAAACAATTTTAAAGATCTGGTCGAGTGGTATTTACCCTAATTTTGATTCCCCGTCCGAATATTGACGGGTTCACCCATTTTTTTTCCATCGCATCGACCCCAAAATATTAATCAATAAAATCATTTTTCCTTTTTTTGGGACAAGAGCCCTTGCCTTTGGCTTTTAAGCAGTAACACGAGCATTTCGAACAACAAATGTGCCCAGCAAACCACAGACGTCCCAAAACTCACACCAAACACCAGCCAACGTCAGATACTCAATAACCGCGCCGGGAGATGGATGTTCGGAGGTCTTTTGTTTTGCACATTTAATCTCCATTCGCCTTAATTGCAAACATTGATATTTAACACATTCTATTTTTAGCTATCACAGGTATCGTCTTCACAGTTTAGCTTTCAAATGAGACTTCCCCCTCCCCTCTGCCATTCGTGGGGAACCGTACAAAATTGAATTCCCCGGGGCCGGGTATTTCCATCAAACTCATTGTCATTCTATCATATTCACGTGTGATCTTCCCTCCACCAGTGTCGTCTGTCTAAAAATATAATCACTCCAGTTTTGGATTTCCGCAGAACGCTTTCGCACAACCCGCCCGAATTTACATTCCAAAGAACCCGAACCGTTTCGCAAACATCCCACGGGCGATTTGTATTAATCGATTTCCACAAAATTTGACTGAATGGTCGGCACGTTATTTCCATTAGACGAGCCGCCGACTCTGCGGACACGAAGGACACTCGAGAGGAAATAATGAGTTTCACGGTAATGAATATTAAAAAATGTTCGCCGCTTGGACGGGAACTCACAGCTCCCGATGAGTTATACGATGTCTAAGAAGACGAACCGAGATGAAGAAGATTACTTCAGAATTTAATAGTGCGCCAGGTGATTTAGGGAATTCGTCTTTGGTTCTAAGCATCCAGGGGAAAGGGGTTTGTATTCGAGTTGAAATTCTAGGAAATAAGAAGGTGGAGTTCGTAGATGGACATGCTTTAATATTTGAGGGGAATGGAAAAAGCACCTAGGTCATTACGAATTCCCTTTAGTTGGCTTCGACAACTCAGGAGACTGCGGAACAGTAGTGGTCATCAATTCTCAAATATCTAGATCTTAAGTCCTCCGTTCAAGAAATGTCAAGGGATAAGCTTTGGGTTGTGGCCGTCAGCGCCCTGGAATAGTGGGAAGGTGGGTGGAGTTCTATGTTGGGTGTCTGGGCTCAATTCATGAACAGTTCTTATAATTCATGGGCGCACCTCTTTCGAGTAACTGGTAGTGGTTTCTTTTTTTAGTTTTGAATTTGTTTCTTTTTTAAGGGGATTAAGAGTTGGAATGGATTTTCGAAAAATCGTTTTTTTTTTAAATTTTCCCCTAAGACCTTAAAAATTAGGCAAAATCTCTAAGTACTCGGTTCTCGAATTTTAGTAGAAGGCCGAAGGCAAAGTTACTCATGATTTTCTCATCATCATCATCATCATCTTCTGACCAGCATGATCCACTAAAGGGGTCGCGGAGGTAAACCACGAAAGATATCCAGGCAACTCGATCCTATGCCATCGACTCTTACTCATCAGGAGCAATGTCCAAGCGTAACCCGGCGAGTTTTTGGACTTGGTCCAACCACCTCGTCCTGGGTCTGCCAAGCGGTCGCCTACCTGATGGAATCGCATTCAACGCCCGCCTCGGAAATCGTGATGATGGGGATATTCGTGCCACCATTCGAAGAAGCAGCTGCTCAATGTTAAGTTCCTCGCGCACTGCCGTGTTTCTCACCCTATCCCGGCGAGTAATTCCCACAACAGCACGAAGAAATCTCATCTCACCAGCTTGCACTCGCGATCTTATTCTTTCGGTCATTACCCAAATTTCATGACCATAGGTGAGAGTTGGAACAAATACTGAGTTGAAAACCGCTAACTTGGCTTTGACACCAAGCTCGGCCTTTCTGATTACAGAACTACCAAGCTGTGTCAAAACTGACCCAGCTTGACCAATCCTACAGGAAAGGTGAGCATTACTCCTTCCATCACTCGTAAAAAAGACCCCGAGATACTTAAACTTCTCCACCTGCTTCAATGAGACTCCACTAACATGCAGAGTGCATTGAACAGGCGTTCTGGAAATGACCATAACCTCCGATTTGTCCACGTTAACCCTCGTTCCAGCATCAGCACATACGGCCACAAACCTATGGAGTGCGTGCTGGAGTTCCGTCTGGGAGGATGTGATTATAACCAAGTCATCTGCAAAAAGAAGATGACTTACCCTCAACTCTCCCAATGTGAAACATTCCTCACCTCGGCTGCGCTGCAACATCCAGTCCATATATACAATGAAAAGGAAAGGTGACAAGACACACCCTTGGCGAAGTCCAACGCCCACGGTGAAAGGTATTGATTTAGCACCGTTTACCCGAACACAGCTGCTACAATTTGTGTATAGAGACTGAATGGCCCTCAGAAGAGGACCATCAATCCCATACTCCTATAGGACACTCCAGAGTTTACCTCGAGAGACTCGGTCATATGCCTTTTCCAAATCTACAAGACAACTGTAGATGGGCTTGGCATACTCCCAAGCCTTCTCAAGTACCATTCTTAGAGTGAAAAGCTGGTCGGTTGTACTTCTGCCGGGACGAAAGCCGCACTGTTCATCCCCCATCCTGGGCTCGACCATAGCTCTAGAAAGCACTTCCAATACCTTAGCATAGACTTTCCCGGGGATACTTAAAAGAGATATGCCCCTTTCAACGCAAAGCAACAAAACCTACTGAAACGTTGCATAAGTGGCTTTAGGCGAAAAAAAAGTTTCTTAAAAGTTGGTAGCATCGATCATTTGACACAAAACAAAAAGGGAAATAGATAAATAAACAAAACATCTCAAATAAACTAAGTTTTATTGTTTACGCTTGATGGATATTTTGACATTAAATGTCATTAAAGACAATAATGTGATATGGCGTGCCATTCTGCATGAACCAGAGGTCGTCCAAATCAATGTCTTCAATTTCAGTAAAAAAAAGGCTGTTAACATGGCTCTGTAACGCCCGCCGTTGGCCGAAACGTTCTTCCCTGCCTCATTCTCGAAGAAGGCCACAGCAGCCACCTTCTCATCTGAACACACCGTACGACGACGGGGACCATGAGTGTTGTCCACTAGCATACCAGTCTCACGAACTTTTTGCAAAAACGTGCGTACTGCAGTCGCGATGGGTGACTCATTTCGGCCAAAACTTCTTCTTTTCAAAAAACGCACTGTTTAGGCAACACAGCACTCACTTTGGAAATAAACTTACAATATTTCCCAACGTTGTTCAAGCGTAAAGCGACTCATTTCGTTCCGCGCAGGTATGATACTAATTTTCTGTCAAGATTTCGAGAGGGAAACAGGTGTCAGGATCAAAATAATCTACGATTTAAAAAACAACCACTAGATGGCCCACCCGGTATCCCAAAACTGCATATTTTAAATTGGCCGGAAGCATACCTCAGACATTTATCAACCGATTTACTGGAAATATTGGATACTTAGATCTTTAAAAATAGCAAAGGTTTTTTTTGTATTCCATAGTTCATTCGTTATTAACAATTAACTGAGGATTTCTTCAACACAGCAAATTTTTCACTTTAAACTTTGAAAGTGTGCCATTTGGCCAACAACTAATATATTAAAAAAAAAAACTACTTACATATGTACTTCTACAGCAGTTATTATATAAAATCCAAAAAAAATATAATTCAAAAATTACAGGAGCTATTTGTCCGGCAGTGGAGCCTGAAAAAATGGAGACTTCATCGGAAAAAACGCTGCACAGCCGCCATTTTGAAATGAATCGGTTAAAAAACATTATGTATTGAAATATCAATTTTATTTTGTAGTACTTTTGAAAAGAAGTCCTAAATAAGCCTATTTTTTCGGCCTCTAAAGTGGCCTGACCCCTTAAGGTCCTTTGGAAGGGTGTTTAAATACTTTGGGCATACTACATTTTAGCTGTCTCCTAACATATCTTTTGTGTAATCTTCGAATTGTCAGTATACTTTGGACATGTCTTCTTGTATATATCCCTTGGTTAGGTTAGGTTAGGTTGGGTAGTTGGGCTGCCAGCTAAATTTCCAGCACACTGAGACCATGTTTGTTCATCGTGAGCAGCGTGCATCCCCCAGCGTTATCCTACACAAACGGACGAGTTTGGTAGGGATGCCAAAACTAGACACCTGCTCTGTACAGCTCGTCTTTATAGATGCTATCATACGCGGCCTCAAAATCGATGAAAAGGTGGTGGGTATCGATTTGTTGCTCCTGGGTTTTCTCCAAAATCTGCCGCAGTGTGAATAAGCCACACTGGTATGGACCGACAAGGTTGTTGACGAATGGCTTTAGGCGTTCACACAGTACGGCAGATCAGATTTTGTATGCTATACTTAGGAGACTGATAGGAGACTGATGTAGTTTGCGCAATTCAAAGGGTCTCCTTTTTTTTCACCATCAGTCACATCATCAGTCTTACATAAACGTCACTAATCAAATCCAAAGCAGATCCAGAAGACGAATAAGACGAAAAATCAACTCCTACCGTAACTACTTGCCGAATAAAAAACAAAAATACTACTACCTGAGCCATGATTTCTAGAATCTAGATCTCATCGACAATTTTTTTCATATTCACTTTCGAACTCGTTCACGTTGCGTCGGAAAATTCGCAATCAAAACCCTAAATCGTTCAAATAGCATTTGTGGCTTGAAAAATAACCCAAATTTAAAATGAAAGCACCAACTAAAATTAGCAAAGCGAAAGCCAAGCCTGAGCAGCGGGACCATTCACCCTTAGACGAGGACGAGGACGTGGAAGAAGACAATCCAGCTGAGGTAAGTCTGTGCGGCAGCAGGAATTGAAATAAATTCGAATTCTGATTTGTTGCAGATGGAGGACGCAACCAGACGCCGTCGACGTGCGCCGCGTCGTCGTTCAGCCAGTCGCTCGCGGTCGTCTCGCCGCTCAGCCTCATCTCGGCGCAGGTCCCGCTCGAGGCGCCGTCGTTAAGCGCTGTTCAAGATGTCGTGTGTCTTTTGGTTGAATAAATTTGGAATTGTTTAATTGGCAACCCCTGTGTATTGTGGTTCGAATATAAGGCTTGCATGCCCATTTTTTAGGTTCAGGAAGAACAAACGCACCTGATGTGTGATTCAAAGGTGCGGTCCATCGGATTAGAGAGCCGTCGATCGACTGTCCGTATGAATGGTTCCATTCCCGCGACGATTTGTGGCCCGAACCACGGGGAACCCCTATTCATTGCCAAACTGTCGCATATTGTCTGCCACCACCTGACGGTATATATCCATGGCCCATTCGTGTGTGCTAAGACGGAAATGAACGTGCACCTCAAGAAGCGAGCATCTCCAACTCGCACAAGACGAATATGGACGTGCACCTCAAGAAGCGTGCGTCTCCAACTCGCACTATCCTTCGCTACCTGTCTCTAGCTTTGCGCTGCAAGTTGATGGAACTCCTCTTTATGTGCGACACCTCAATCGTGACCATGCTCTATTGCAAAATTGCACTGAAAGCATGGCCAACCAACTTCAGACAACTATTGCACATCTCCAGGAAACAGAACAACTCAGGCGGCAGGCCATGCGGAATACCCATCTCACTGTTTCCTCGCCCGCATGAGTTCAAGATCCATATCGCAAACAGCATACCTACTCGCAATTAAGTTTCTACAAAACTCCTCGAATGCTTTGCAACCCAACCAGTCTGTGTTTGGCTTGGAGTCCTTGTGAAGACGTACGAGCAATCAGGCTTGCAAACGAAGCAGAACTTTGGACATGCCCTTCCGGCGTCCAATTAAATCTGCTCCGCCCTTTATCTGGCCCCCCACACTCGTATCTCCCGTCGCCCTAATGCCAGTGTAAACCACACAAAGGCCCATTCATCAAATAAGCAAACGTTATCTGTGCAATTAGTGAATCGAATTTCTACGGGATCCCATTGACAAATTTTGAAATAGTACCTGTCCATGGCATCGCAGCTAATGCACTCTTAACAGGGTCATCAATTCCATTCGATTTTATTGGTCTCATTGCCACGGATGTGAAGGATTCCGGGATGCCCAGAATGGGTTATAAGCTAAAAGGTTGACCCACCACATGTGTGGGCACTTCGTCGAAAATCTCGTCAGCTGGCACGAGTTGCGATACCCCGATACACTGATTCCCATTCGAGGCACGTTTCTCAATACGGTCGAGCATCGGATAGGGATCAGAGGAAACGCCGAGTGAAAGGAATCAATCCAAGGACTCCGTGTAGCATGTGAAACTTATTTGAACGCATGATGGGGGGCTAATAAAGAGGAAAACTTGGTGAACCATCTTGAGGGTTCCCCTCCGCAAAAGTTTCAAGGTTCTTCGACTTTGATTTTTTCCCTTTCAGTTTCAATCAACGGGAGTAGTCGGTGGATGCGATTGATGGTTTCCTTTAAAACGTCGTATCATAAATCTGTTCTAGGTACCCGACAGATGATGAATGGCTTCGTCTGGCACGGCATGAAATCGGAGTCATCCTGGCATCTGTGTTCAATGTGCCCTCACACCAGATGGTGCTTGTGTGCTTACGCGTTAGCTAATATTTGAGTTTACAAGAACGTGAGCTGGCAGTTTCAAGAATCTTTTAGTTCGGCCGCTTTGATGGGAAGTAGGGAGGTTTGATGGGATTTGAAATGCAAACGGAACCTCTTCAAATTGTGGTAGGACTTCAGGCTAAATTGACCGATTTTTGGATGCTATGTCCAACACAATCCCACTGTACCAGACGTTGTTTTTGATACATTTCAGATACAAATGTTTCAAGCGCTAACCATCCTTGTGTCTTTCGCATGATCAGCTGGCTAAAATATTTTTGATCAATCGTCGAAATCATTTGCATACCTGTTGCAGTACTCTCAGCGGGTCGGTTCAATGCCGAGGACAGCGCCACATGTCTCTGCACTCATACACCACCCATTTACAAACGGAGACTCCTGCCTACAGCTAGCTATGGTAGTAGAAGAGCGGAGAAGATAGAAAGAGAAAAAAGTCTAATACCCTAACGCCCTAAAAAGAGCGAATCTTCGTCACCCATCTCGTACCGACCCATAGCACTTACGTCCCTTCTTTCTAAGGTCATGGAAACGCTGATAAATCGTCAGCTTATGAAATATCTTAAATCGCGGAAGCTTCTTAATGACCGGCAGTACGGTTTCCGTAGCTACAGGTCCACTGGTGATCTGATGGCTTATCTCACCGAAAAGTGGAACAAATCTTTGCAAAATGCAGGCGAAAACAAGATCGTTGCACTTGATATTTCTAAGGCATTTGACAGAGTTCAAGCATCAAGCTCTTTTGTCGAAAATGCGTGCATAAGGTATCGATGAATCTCTTCTTCTATGGATTAGAAATTACCATTCGAACCGTTCAATTCAAGTTGTTTTGGATGGGTTCAAGTCTGATATCCACCAAATAAATGCTGGTGTACCCCAAGGCTCTGTTCTGTCTCCGACACTCTTTCTCATTTTTATTAATGATCTCTTGTCTGCTACTTCTAATCCAATCCATTCCTTCACTGATGACAGCACCCTCAGCTTTTCATATTCGTTCCGAGACGCACGACCCTGCCCTTCGGCCGTAGAATAGGAACGGCAGCGTATGTTAAGCTCCTTGAATTCCGATCTTGACAGCATAATTAACTGGGGAAACAACAACAGAGTGGAATTCAATGCTTCAAAAACTCAATACTGTCTGCTGTCACTCAAGCGAACCCTAGTTAATCAGCCATTATCCATGAATGGCGCTTGTGTCGATGAAACCGAAAAGCTTTCCATCCTTGCTATGTGTATCAACACAACACTTTGTTGGAACGATCACATATTTGAGGTCGCCAAAAATGCTGCGTAATGTTTAGGTTTTCCTAATCGATGCAAGAAATATTTCACCCCCTCTGATTTGGCTTTCATTTATAAGGCGTATATCCGCCCCAAGCTTGAGTACAACCCTCACATCTGGTCTGGTGACCCGAAGACCACCCTGCACCTACTAGATAGAATCCAAAAGCGAGCGATAAAACTTATAGGAGACAACAATGTCGCAGTTATTAGACTCGCTCGAACATCGACGTACCGTTTCTTCTTTGTTCGTATTTTATCGCTATTTCAACAAACGATGCTCAAGTGAGCTAGCCAATTGCATTCCTCCTCTCCATGAATTCACCCGCAATACTCGTCTCGCCAGGAATGCTCATCAGTTTATCCTTAAGCCTACTTTCGGACGCACATGCTCTTCCCAGCCCTATATTTCCCACAGACTACAACCCGCAGATATTTAAGACCAATGTGCACAGGTACCTCCTCTCCCTTTCTCCCTCTATACCTCCGGCCTGTGCTGTGTCTTGACCCCTAACACTTAAGGGTATTAGCAATCCCTTGAGCGCGCGCAAATTATAAAAAAAAAAAGAAAAGACCACGGACTGGCAATTATAGACAGGATAAAGAGCAGGACTGAAGAAACAGAAAAGTGTTCAAAGTTCTTGCCTTTACCACCAAAAGAGCCCGAAAGAGAGCTAGCGGGACTAATCTAACCAACCTCGCCGATTTCTAAATCTAACATAATCCCAGTCCAGCATTGGCTGGCGATTGAAGCTCGTAAAGAACACAATGGTACCTGATGCTTCCAGCACATGTCCACTTCTCATAGCAACCGGTAGCAGCTTTGCTATCGCCCTTAGCGAGAAAGTTGGTGAGAGATTGCCCCTTAGTGGAGAACTCATCCACAGCCCAATGCTCCACCTTGTCAAGCACTCCGAAGGGACAGGCTGAAAGGACCAAACACGCAGCCTAGAAGAAATGTCAAACATTATAATTCAGAACCCAGCAGCATACAAAGTGATTAGAACTCAGTAATGAAGTAGACAACCTCTGAAGAGACCACCAGCAGGTACTTCTTAGATCTCAGCTAGTTCCCCTGGTTAGCGAGAAATCGGAGTATCAATAACCGGTTAGTGAAAGCACAATGGATCCAAACAGGATCTAAGTGCGTTACCTAACCTAACCTCTGGCTAAATTTTAAGGATGACCGACCGCCTACGGCGTCTTGTGCGCAGCGGCGGAAGACCATGTCTCTAGAAAGATGTTGAAGAAATCTTAAAGCTGCGTTAAGGTTAGGTTATGTACGAGTGATTGGATGCTGATAGCAGTCACCCTTATGGCAATGTAGTGTCAGACATCCAGTCCTGTCTGGAAGGGATGCTCGTACAAAAGTTGTCCTCGAAGATGACTCGGGGTAGTAGGCGATGGGTGTCGGTGGGAAGGAAGTCGAATTCGTTGAGAATAGTTGATTGACGAATGGTTTGTTCGGAACACAGTCGAAGTGTCTTCAGTCTCAGGGCTGTCCTGGCTGCTTTTCATTCGCCTTTCAACGCTCCGCTAATACAAAGACGAGCCAGTCTTTGCACCCGATTGAGTTAATCACAGTTACCAGCTTTGTTTAGTGCTGCCCACCAAACTCAGACTCCGTACGTGTCGGTCCGATAATAGGGATGACTGTCTAGTGAGCAATGTTTGGCTGTCACTGTTACAAACGTCTCCATAGGTAGCTATAACTTCGAAGTAGTGAAAGACTTTGTCTACCTAGGCTTCGAAGTTAACGCAAGCAATGACACCACCGCAGAAATGGAATGAAGAATGACCTTCGCCAATCGCGTGTCTTACGACTTGGAAGGCAATTGAGGAATAAGGAACTCTCTCCACCGTGATAGTCCCAGTCCTGCTGTATAGAGCAGAAGCATGGAAACTAACCAAAGCGGACGAGGAGATTTTTGGTCGCTTCCAGAGGAAAGTCCTTCGTATTATATATGGTCCCGTATGTACGATGGGTGTACAGCGCCATCAGTCTGGTCAAACGAGTTGGTGTCTCTCGTCTAAATGGCTAGGTCATGTGGAGCGAATATACACAAATGCTCCGACCCGGAAAGTCTTCGATTCCAACGCCGAGGGACGTTTGGCGATCAAAGCTCTTGAAAGCGGTCTTGAAACTAAAAATAGATGGTGATCTAAACTTGCACATTTCGCCGGATCCGTTGTTCGAAAACCTGGTCCTATATAAACCAGATTCTGGTGACATCACTTTACGAGGGGCGTTCAATATATTCTCGGTATCGGGGTGAAGCTGTGGTTGTATATATAAATTGACTTATTTGTCAAGTAATACATTTTATCTCTAGTTAAACAGAATCATAATGGCAACTGAGACGATGATGGTGAAAATTGAGCATCGCGCTGTAATTAAATCTCTCACTAAGCAAGGAAAAAGTCAAAAAACTATTCATCAAGATATGGTGGCTGTTTACCAGGGTTCTGCACCTTCATTATCAACTGTGCAAAAGTGGTCAAGTGAGTTCAAGAGAGGCAGAGAGAGCATTGAAGACGACCCCCGCTCCGGCGCCACGGCTACTGCTTGTACGGGAGAAAGCCTCAAAGAAGTCGAAAAACTTGTTCTTGAGGATGCCCGAATAAAGGTGAAAATGATGGCAGAGATCACCAAGCTTTCAATTGGTACCATGCACACCATTCTTCATGACCATCTTAACCTTTCAAAGGTCAGTGCAAGGTGGGTGCCACGAATGCTCACAGCGCATCAGAAAAAAGTGAGAATCGCATGCTGTAGAGAGCTTTTGGAGATGTGTAGTGAGAACGCGAGTGGTGTTATGGATCGAATTGTTACTGGTGACGAAACATGGGTCCACCACTATGACCCTGAAAGCAAACAAGAGTCCATGCAGTGGCATAAAAAAGGAACCGACCCCCCAAAGAAGTTCAAAGTCAATCCGTCTGGCGGGAAGCTCATGGCCACAGTTTTTTGGGACTCAAAGGGAATCTTGCTCATTGAGTACAAAAAAAGGTGAAACCATCAACGCCACATCCTACGCTTCCACTATGCATAATTTGTGGGAGGAAATTAAAAAGAAAAGACGGGATAAACTCGCAGCGGGTGTGTTGCTTCTTCATGACAATGCTCCTGTTCACACGGCGCGAGTTTCCAAGGCTGCTGAGCGAGATTGTGGTTTCGAAAAAATTCCAACACCCACCCTATAGTCCAGACCTTGCCCCTAGTGATTATTTCCTGTTTCCGGATTTGAAAAAATGTCTTCGTGGAAAAAGATTTTCGGATGATGAAGAACTCAAATCGGCAATAAATGGGCATTCTGAATGCATGCACTAAAATAATAGCATTACTTGATAAATAAGTCAATTTATATATATAATCACAGCTTCATCCCGATACCGAGAATATATTGAACGCCGCTCGTAAATGCATTCAGTGCTGTTAATACATGCGTTCGTCCTGAGCTTTCACAAATTATCATTTTATTTTTTTTTTTCAGAGAAATTGAAGTTATCACGAAGATCCTTCGACCTATCATCTTCTCTCGATCCACCGACTTACTCAAATGCGATGAATATCAAACAGCATGAGTAATCAGAATGGAATGCTTAAGGGAATGAAATCGCATTAATAAATCACTTCGAAGGGACCACACATGGTTCGGGAAATGAAATCGCCTCCTCCGCACATTGCACGCAAACTAGGTCACAAACCTCCATCACATCATGACGAGTGCGTTTTTCAATTTCCAGGCGTAACTGGCCTCGAAGACTATAGCCCACGAGGGGGAGGAAGCATGACAGCTTGAAACCCATTTTCCCATTGCTTCGTAGACTGCCAGGATCCAGGTCAAAGCCAATCGCAATGATGAAGGCATTTCGTCAGCACACAAAAGCACAAGTCCGTCCGATTGATTCAAATGGCAGTCCTTCTCAAAGAGGATTTCCTTTGACTGCTGTTGCATTGTGTGTGTGTGTTTGCCTGCACAAAACTCTCATAACAAGGCTAACTATGCAAGCCATCGCATAGTTAAGACGTGATTGACTGTGAGGCTGTTTGCCCTTTATGGCTTGTCAGGAAATGTCCTGGATTCCAAGTAGCGCACGTAGCCCACAGATACGTTCACGAACTCGATGTATGTCCTTGCGTGCGTCGCACTATTATTCGCTGAGCACAGTCACTGCAATTAGTGTTGATTCCAGAAATTTCACTTTATTACGGCATGCCAAGGAGTCGTGTTCTTCTGCGTGCCCGATTTGTATCAGAACTTCGCTGGAAAGACTGGGCCGTCGGGCGCTGTGTGTAATGAGGTCATGCATTCATAATGACTCGACTGCAACTTATTAGAAAAGTTAACGTGAATTATTACGCTTCAGCTATTCCTCAGGCGACGAGGAACTGGTGGGACAGGGGGCGGTTAGACGAAAGAACATGCATCACGCTGAAAGTGATGCTTTAAGAAGTTTAACAAGCTAATTAACCCCTCTAGGTAATAGTTTCTTTAAGTGCTTGCTTCTGGAAAATCGGAATGAATTCGAACGAACTGAGACTGGTTTTTGTTTGATCCTTTCCACAGCGCATAAGTCGCTCCTCACAGACGATATGCTTGCATTGTGTTTGGATTCATTCCTGGACTCGGAAATAATAGATTCTTGAAACTGACCATGGAAAGCGCGGATGCCCGCCACTAGTACTCCACCGCCAGTAACAGACGTCTTAGTATGATGCCACTATTAGGAGCGAACGCCTTATACACTGACGGCTCAAAGACGAGCGCTGGTCTGGTACAGGCGTGGGGGTCTTCTGTGATCTCTTTGTAAGATCCCTGTCGCTAACTGGCGACAGCAGCGTCTTTCAGGCGGAAGTGGATGGAAAACGTGAGGCAGCACCGACACTTAAAGATCTCAACGTAACCAGCAAATCGATCACCATTTTTGTGATATCCAAGCGGCAGTAAAGGCCATAGCATCAGACAACCTGACGTCGAAGCTGGTTATACTGTGCAGACAGAGCATCAGCGATTGGTGAACTCAGTGACTCTCTGTTGGGTACTGGGGCAGACTCGCGAAAAATGGTTCGGAATTGGAAGAATTTCTAGCCATCCCGTATGCCGTAGTCATCGTGTATACGTCACTCAGCTCCATAAGGAAGAAGAGGACGAAGACCCAGATAGAGGCAGAACTCGATGGCTTAGCTTGAGTATGGGAGCAACAGCGAGGACTCTATGACCGACTCTGAGCAGAAAAAGATTAACATCGTTGATCATAATCGCAAGGATGTACGCATGCTAATAGGAGGCTTTACGACACACATGTTATGCATCTGAACCTACCGCACAACGACGCTTGTAGAAGCTGCAGAGATGAAGAAGAAATAGAATCTATCCAACATCTGCTATCCAGATCTAGCAAAGAAACGGAGGGAGTTCCTGAGTAAGCAAATCTGCGTAGAACTAGAGGGCTTAAGCGGTGTTGAACTGAAAAATTTCCTCCAAAATTCATTTGTGGATCCGGGTAGTTTTAGAAGTAATGTGGGTCTCACGGTGGTAAACAACCCTTAAACAAAGACACAATGGACCCAACAAGTAAGTCTAAGTGAACCACCGCTTAAAGAGCCGACACGGCAGCCTACCTACCTACCCTAGATAGCTTATTAATTAGAGCGCACAAAAGTGTTTACGAATACCCTAAGCGCCAAGACAATGGACCAGGTAATACAGCTTCTTGATTCTCCTGTCATACGCTGCCGTATGCCGGCAAGATCCGAGCAATATATTGAAGTTGATCCAACACTGAGCCATAAATGCGTTTTATTTAAACTTATTTTCCGAATCATAAATCCGATGGCCCATAAGAAAATGTGTGGTAGTCACAACAGAACCTTGGGGAACATCAGCGATTATTTGGTGAATTTGGTTGTTTGAATTTAATAATTCAAAGGAAATTCCCAAGCCATATAAAATCCGTCGGAGCGCATTATCGACAAATAAGCCGGATTCCACATTCAGTCGAAGGGATAAGAAAAAGCAAGCCCTTGTTGTTGTGGATTTGTTGCTACGGAAGCCACACTCATTAAGACGCTCTAGCGATTTAAGGTATTTCCTAAGCTCTCGGTTTATCAGCAGCCAGTTCAGCACTTTTGTGCAACAGCTAGGATATCATTGCAAATGAGTATCTTGGGACGTTGTTGCACTTTTTTGCTTGAAGTTTTGCTCATTAGAGAATTGTACCCGCCTTTTTAATACGTTCAAGTCATTTCTGTCTCCGACTGAAATGGGCCCGACGATGAAAGAGAAGAAAAGGAAATACATGCTGTCCTTCAGAAATGACACAGAACATCGACGTCTTGGACAAAGCGTCACAAAGTCGAAGACTTTGTCTCACGTGGGAAAGTTTAGAGAAAGTTTAAAGTAGGCTACAAATTGTGTGACTGGTCTTCATGGCAACAACGGCTTGGCTGCTGATAGTAAATCCGACGATGATCGCGTAATAACTGTTAATAGAGATGCGGCAGAACTCCTTGCTTTCATTGTTGTAGAAAGAACTCGGAGTATACACCCACTTCCTGCATGGGCTGTAGTCAATGTGGAGTGGATTAGGAGTTCACCTCAGATGATAATATCGATAATCTTCTCCCACGGAACTGTTTTTATCCAATCTACAATACCCCTTTGTAATTGAGGGTCCTACACTCGCACTATGCAGTGGAACAAAATACCTCGGTACCATCCACGAGACCACAATGCCTGTGAAAAAATCATACCAATGCACCAGAATTTTTGGTAGGAAGTGGAGTTGAAACTTTATCGCGATCGTATGTACGCAAGAAGACTGCAATAGTTAGACTCCTTCTAATGAATGACAAAGCGGTCTGGTGGGTAGCAGCACTGAATGGCTTGTGAATAATTCAATCTAATTAATCTAGATCACAAAAACGCATCAAAATACACAAGCATATGCACTAGCTTTCCTCGAGCTTCCACCTATAAAGTTGCTCCATTTCCCATAAGAGAGGCGACTTCATCTATAACAGATGCCTTAATGCCTTACACGTCAAAGAAATCGGATCGAAGATGGTGACAGGCACGGTTATTCGAAGAGAAGCTGGCAGTCAATGAAGTGGTCGAAATAATAGCAATGTTGACAACCAGATCGTCTTGCAATTTCCGCATCTCTCATCTCATCTTCAATGGCCGTCATGAACCACTAAATTGGTCGAGAGCGAAAGCACGCACGATAGATCTCGAGGCCACTCGATCCATGGGCTCTAGATCATCAGAAGAGATGCTCAAGCGATACCAAGAGAGTTGTCGGACTTGGTCCATTCACCTCATCCTGGGTGTGCCAAACGCTCGCCTATCTCGTTAGCAATCTCAGCAACGGAAATTAAATCATTTCTAGCTGGGTGGCTTCGTGAAGAACCCAGGCATCTTGGCCCACAGCACCAGAATAATCATTGTTGGGTCCCCGATTACAGAATCATAACTGACAATGAGGTATCCAATGAAGTAGCTATGAACGAAACAGAAATCCAAGCAATACGAAGAAGCAGACACCCGCTCCCTGCCTTAAGGTACTATGTGCAACATACACTCCTAGACCAAGTCAAAAATCATAGCGTCCCTATCGAAAAACACGCCCCGTGACCTTAACAGATGGTTAAATTTTAAGGGCCGATGTTGAATGTGAACCACACCTAAACGTCAAGCTTTTTTCTGCATTTCATTTGACATTTCTCTATTTCAGACTGACTCAATTTGAACCATGGAAAGATTCATAACCGAGCAACGAATTTCAAATCGAAATGCATATCGTGCACTTCGTGATTTTTTCGGTCAATTTAATCGTCCAAATGTGCGTACAATCGGAAAAATCGTGCAAAAATTTGAGCAAACCTTGTCTGTAGGAGATGTGAAAACAGCAGTGCATGCTCGTACAGCTCGTACTGCAGAAAATATTGCTTCTGTTCGCGATAGTGTGGCTGAAGAGCCGTCCACCTCAGCTCGTCGTCGTGCCCAACAATTGCACCTCTCACGCTCGTCGTTGATGAACAATATGCACAAAGACCTGCATTTGCACGCTTACAAGGTGCAATTGACTCAAGAACTAAAGCCTCTTGACCATTTCAAGCGTCGTCAATGGTCAGAATGGTGGCAAGAAATGGCAACAGAGGAAGATCTATTCTCGAAGAAAATCATCTTCAGTGATGATGCACATTTTCACCTCAGTGGAAGGATGAGATAATTCGGCACATTAACTGCATAGAACCTAAATTATGCTTCAGCGTCATCGAAAATTTGGACCATCGGATGGAGGTGTGCCGCCGAGGTCGCGGCGGCCATTTGGCCGATATTTTGTTCCATACATAATTGAACCATACCAATATTATCATAATAAATAGAAATGACAATAATTTCCTAAATAATTTGTGGTCTATTCAAAATCAACATCGGCCCTTAAAACCACCCTTTACAACTCTTAAGACAGTACCACGATCATATACAAAATGTTACGTATACGCCCCCACATGGGACGCGTCTTGGATGCTGCGGCCTATGTACTAAGTGCTAAAATAGCTTCTTCAATGCGACAAATGGTTGCATACGATAGTACTTGGAGCACTCACCTGTCGCAATGGTCTGATGAACTGTGCTTTGAATTTGGGGCTCACTGCTTACCTCTTTCTGATTCTTGTAGGTTACCATGCAGTGATGCATGTTTCGATAAGGGACTTAAGTGAAACTCGTCCAATTTGGCACATCCCTCATCTGCTCTCTGGGCCACAAAGGCCGGTGGACATAGTTATCGAACAAAAAACTTCTTCAGTCCGTTGTTAAAAGACCCTAGTCACTCCCTCTCACGCCCTTCAACACAATCATCCTTTATTGCCCGTCTGTCCACCCAAACGGCATCACTACTTTAGCCCTTCCCTCCGACAAACTGCATTTCTTTCCAATGCAAAATCCCATTCCCTCCTCCTATCTGAAAACCTTGCACCACTCCCCCTGGCATGGCATATTCCAAACACGTATCTGTGAAACTCGTTATTATATCGTAAACCCACACACTCTGCCGTTCCAAATCCGAAAGGGGACGCCACCGGAGGAGGAGTATCGCAGTTGCCACCAAGTGACAAAGACTAAATGAGGAATATATTCTTGCGCATAAAAGCGGGATAAGATATCTTTGTTACCGATGCCATGTTCCAGGGAGGAGCAGACCATCATCCTCATCCCCCGGGGGTTTGGCCACGTCATGGGAAACATTCATTTGGGCCATTCGCTGGAATGGGGACGTCCTGGCAATCAATGAAATTCTCATCGATCCAGCTAATCAGTCGGAAAAGAGGGACTCGCACGGCTCTTCGAATTTCCACAAGGCCACTCCGTACTTTTAAGAAATTCAACCGTCTTCGAAGGGCAAACAAGAGAGCTCCAATCCACCGAATCGGTAATTTATGCGGGACGGGTTTTTTCCTGTCTCGCTTGAGAAATCTGTCCCGGCGGACGAATCCTTTAAATGGAATCCCGCTGTTGTTTTCCTTTACCCGCCAAGCAGCCGTTCAACGGACGCAGTTAAAATTAAACATTCCTCAGTCGCTGGGAGCGAGTAATTTTCCCGCGGGGCAGGGATAAGGATATGTTAACTCCTGGATTGGGTAATGCGCCATCTGAGGCGCTCTTGGCATTTTTGAATGAATATTCAACCATTTGGGCAGCCGATGGTGTGTGTTCATAATCAAAGCGAAGCGATCATTGTTGAGTTGAGTCTAAACGGTGGACGTCAAGGAGTACTTTGGGGGACAGCAGGACAGACACTCTGATGTGCGTTGCGATACAGTTATCCTCTTCAAGTAGGCCACAAGACGTTCAGTAATGCCAAGACAAACTCCATTGCTGGGCAACCGGTTGCAACAGTAAATGAATTCCGGTACCTCGGAAGCACTGTGTCAACCGATGGCGGAACCGAACTGGATATTCCTAGAATAATTACAAGTCAAAATCGGCTTGCCATCCAAAATCTGGGGTAGCAATGCACAAGGGCTACTCCCAGAAGAACCAAGGAGGCTCTAAGCCAAAACAAACCTGACCCTAGGATACCATGTGGCGTATTTATTGGCCACTTCTTATGCAACTATCACTTACAAATAGCAGCTCAGAGATGGTGTGTCCGTCGAACTTTTCAAAGCAGCATCTAGTCAGATGAAGATGCCCGACGGATGGAACCTCAGAATCGTTTGCCCGATCCCAAAGAAAGGATCGGAACTGTACCAATTAAAGAGGTATAAGTCTCCTGAATAAACCATAATATCTTTTCTGCTGTCTTGTGTAAGCGCCTGAAATCGTACGTCAACAGCCTGATTGGTTAATATCAATACCAGTGCGAGTGCAGGCCAACTAGACAGCGAAGTTAACGCAAGCAATGATACCAACGCGGAGATAAAACGGAGGATCGCCTTCGTCAATCGCTGTGTTTTTGGACTTAGAAGGCAGTTGAGGAATAAGTCCCTCTCTCAAAGAACCATGACATGCCTGCATAATACCTTGACCACTGGACCAGGAGATACTTGGTCGCTTCGAGGGGAATGTCCTTAGTATTATTTGGTCCCGTTTTTGCATTGGCTATGCAGCATCTTTGGTCCCTTTTTTACATTTGCTATGCAGCGACATCAATCTGGTCAAACGAGTTTGAGTCTCTTCACTCAAATCAGGCTAGGTCATGTGGAGCGAATGGACACCAGTGATCTGGCCCGGAGAGATTACGACTCCAACTCCTAGGGACACCGCGGTAAAGCAAGACCACGCTTCTGTTGCCTTACGCACCTGGAAAGCGACCTCAATCAGCTAAAAGTGCGTAGCTGAAAGAAACTCCCACAAAACCGTGATAGATCGAGAGGCATGTTGGCTGAGGCCCAGGTCCACCCCGGAATGTAGCGCCAGCCGAAGAAGATGTAGAAGAGCGCTACAGTTACATGGAAGATATATAATGGTCTCTTCCTCGTCTCTGCAGCTTTTTCAGGCGACCTAGAGAAAAAATAGGACACTCCTCAATACCTCCGTCATTGCCCTGTTTCTGCGAGTTGAGACATATGTTGAACACTAGAAGAACATTTCTGTCAAGACTTCCAGAATCTCCTTTCTTGCATGAAGCTAAGAGGTTACAATATCCCCCCATGAGCATCACAATTGGTCCAAGAGGAAAGTCAATGAACATGTAAAAAGCCGATACAAAAGACAAATATTATTCGGAAGAAAGCATGCCCGATGAATGGAACTACAGCATTGCCTCAGAACGTGTAAAGTCTTCAACAAAGTGGTCGGTCCATGCTGCCCCATGTATTGCAGCCACTTCGGCTTGGAAATGGCTTTAATCGTCTCTTAGTGCCAGAAATTTCTGGAAGTGGTTACAGAAGAACCTTACGCCTGTACCCGCGCTCGTTTTTGAGCCATCATTGTGTAGGGAGATCTCTAGGCAGGAATACTACCGTCACAAATCAAATCCAAAGCAGATCCAGAAGACGAATAAGACGAAAAATCAACTCCTACCGTAACTACTTGCAGAATAAAAAACAGAAATACTACAGGTCACCTGAGCCATGATTTCTAGAATCTAGATCTCATCGACAATTTTTTTCATATTCACTTTCGAACTCGTTCACGTTGCGTCGGAAAATTCTCAATCAAAACCCTAAATCGATCAAATAGCATTTGTGGCTTGAAAAATAATCCAAATTTAAAATGAAAGCACCAACTAAAATTAGCAAAGCGAAAGCCAAGCCTGAGCAGCGGGACCATTCACCCTTAGACGAGGACGAGGACGTGGAAGAAGACAATCCAGCTGAGGTAAGTCTGTGCGGCAGCAGGAATTGAAATAAATTCGAATTCTGATTTGTTGCAGATGGAGGACGCAACCAGACGCCGTCGACGTGCGCCGCGTCGTCGTTCAGCCAGTCGCTCGCGGTCGTCTCGCCGCTCAGCCTCATCTCGGCGCAGGTCCCGCTCGAGGCGCCGTCGTTAAGCGCTGTTCAAGATGTCGTGTGTCTTTTGGTTGAATAAATTTGGAATTGTTTAATTGGCAACCCTTGTGTGTTTGGTTTTTCTGTTGTGATTCGAAGATAGGGCTTGCATGCCAATTTTTTAGGTTCAGGATGAACAAACGCGCCTGATGTGTGATTCAAAGGTGTGGTCCATCGGATTGGAGAGGCGTACATCGACTCGACATGAATGTTTTCATTACCGCGACGATTTGTGGCCCTAAAGGAACGACGGGGAACCCCTATTCATCGCTAAAATATCACCACCTCTCTGTACTCATCCAAGGCCCATTCATGTTTGCCTAAATGAAAATGGACGTAGACCTCAAGAAGCGATCATCTCCAATTCGCACGATCCTCTGCTACCTGCTTCTAGCTTTGCATTGCAATTCGATGGAGCCTCTCCACAGTTTAGCAGCACAAGTTGGTGACGATCCTTATGTACTTCCGTGCAACACCTCAATCCTGGGCGTTCTTTATTGAGCTGAATCATAGCCGGTGTCTATTTAACCACAACAACGTGTTCGTTAAGTGCAGGCTGAGTTGGTAAATGCAATATTAGCGCAGTACTGCAACGTCAAGCGTTCTGAATTGCAAGCATTTGGCAAAGATGCAATGCATCGCGTTCTAAAACGTAATATGAAAGCAGCCGCTGCCTAAGCAAAAGCAACCAGCGCATCACAGATTATCCTGATGCATCGCAACATCAAAAAAATCATTGCATAGCATCAAAAAGGCAGTGATGCTTAGGCGATGCGTATTTGTTTGAGGTTTACGAACCCAGTGTTTATCATACTTCACTTAAAAGACATCAAAACCTAGCAACTGCTAAGGTCCAGGGTGACATCGGGTTATTGTTGATAGTCGAATGTGAGTCAAATGAAAAGTGCGACGGTCAACTATCGCCTTAGCCGATTCCACGTCAAGGTTTTCGACGTCTCTGTGCTGTATCCGGAATCCGTCTCTGTGAGCACATGCCACGACTAACTCTCCCAGCGAAAGGTACAGGAGGCCTTCAATGATGCACTGTGGAACATACACGGCTTTCATGCATATCAGCATATATCAGCGTATGCCGGGGACCTACGAGTTTGCAGTCTCGGAAGGTGCATCAATACATCAGAAGTACATCCACCACCCATTTTTCTACAAAAAAAAAGAAGCACTATTTTCTTCCTGAATCTGGCAGACTTGTTAGGTCCGTCCACTCTGCTCTTCAGTCTTTAAGGCAGATCCATCCGAAAACTGATTCCCGCCAGCCAGTAAGGGGCAATTAGACGCGCCTCACGCACTTTCTGCATTTCCACACCACTTTGCGACGCATCCTAAACTACTCGTCGCCTCGCAAAAATACCAAAATGAGCCCGCAGGTCAAACGTTTGTTGGTCAACACTGCACATTAAAGGCGTGTCAAGAACCACGATATCAAATTCACTTCTCGTAGCAGTCAATCGATATGACAATCGATTCGATTGACTCGCACGCATTCAAACACCCACACGCTCCGATAATTGCCCATCCACAGAAGTCAAGTGCGCTCACGTTCATGTTTAACTACCATTCGGGCATAAATCAAAGGATCTGTGGGATCCAATATCCGGAATTCTTCCCTCATCCACGCCTGCCTACACGATGTTCGTCGTCAATGCAAATGTATCTCATGCGCCTAAGTTGGCTTTTATCGCAGAAACTATCACCGCCGCCCATGGAATCTCTCGGCCGGGAGAATCAATTTGCAATGAATCAACTGCGAGCACATTGAGTAAATGAAACCCAATCATGGCGCCTACTCGGCTCGTAAAAGAGGCACAGCATCCGGACAAATCTGTTTCCATTACCTCGACGTCTTCATCATCGAGCGCACGCATCGTCTTGTGCTGCTGACAAGTTGCCCTTAACGGCAATTTCGTGGTATCACCTCAAGCAAGTCGCCTCAAACGAGATCCAGGCACGCATCCACGCGGGCTTATCGGATATCACGAAGCGCTTAGCTGCTGATGAAGGAGATTTGTCCATAAATCATACGGAGGCACTACATACATCGTCGTGTCGTCATGGTAGGCCTTTCGGCCGCCTCCCGGGTGGAGGACTGCATATAGAGTGCCACATTAGACGGTGGATACGGTGGCGGTGAGGAATCAATCGGCGTTTAGTGAAGTGTTGGATTGTGATTACCACAGGCGTCTGATGCGGGATTCTTGGGGGTGGTGCGTTGACTTTGAGAGGCTCCCATCTCCGCTTTGACAAAGGAACTCTCTCTCTCTCCCAGTCCCATTCATGTGTGCTTAGATTACACGGCAAAAGAAACTTTCAAAGTAAAACTTCGACTGGATGAATGGGTCTCATCCGCTCGCACACAGGGACCAGACTTCAACAGACATAGATCAGCAACAGAAATATCTCTATCAGTCTCCATCGCAGCACAGATTCCCCAAGTCAGTTTCCTCCTGAGAGATGTCCTCTCCGTGAGACATGCGATCCGAGTTCGAAAAGAAAGAGTAGCGAATGTTTATTTTTCAATTCCCCTGGATACCCAGTTATGGCTAACAAGAGGAATCGTGTGCCATGATGATGGCTTAGGGATGTCCTCGGAGGACACAAAAGACCAACTTCATTTGGTGTAATGCAATAGCTCAGCTGTCCCATTTCGCTGTAAATCTTGCATTTTGTTGAATGAAAAATTGCTTGTTGTCTGCACCGAGACGGGCGGCGCGACATTCTGGAGAATCTGAAGGATTATGTGATGTGATTGAACGGGGACTTCGTTTGTGCGGGACTCCTTCAGAGGGTTGTTGCCAAGGCGATAAGACACCTTTTGCTATTCTATCCTTCAATTCAGTCGAAATATGAATACAATTAGACTGCAACCGAACGGCGGACGGGGGTGAGGTTTATTTCAATTTTCCTTTTGAGAGTGAATCCTTAGCAGGGAGTCCTTACGGCTCTAAATACAGTGTTCTCCTTGTGAGGAGATGTCTGGTCCGGTTGTGGATGCTCGGTGGGGACTTGTCGCAGGTAAACTAATCTAGCCGCCATGGATATGCCGTCTGACACACAGCCACCAGTAATCCAGCTACGATGCACTGTGGTCTGAGAGTGGAAAAAATGTTGCGTTTTATGTCTAAGTACTCTTAGATAACATGGGTTAATGCTTTCAAAGTATATAAAGGCTGGTTAAATTTTAAGGGCCGATGTTGATTTTGATTAAAACACAAATTATTTAGGAAATTATTGTCATTTCTTTTTATTATCATAATATTGGTATGGTTCAATTATGTATGGAACAAACTATCGGCCATATGGCAAAAGCAGAGGCACATCTCCATCCGATGGTCCAAATTTTCGATGACGCTGAAGCATAATTGAGGTTCTATGCCGTTAATGTGCATCCTTTAGCTCTTGAATTGTTTGCTGGCTTATCGACGTACACCTTTCTTTCAAATAACCCCAAAGAAAAAAATCCAACGGTGTCAAATCACATGATCTTGGCGGCCAATTGACATCGCCACCACGTGATATAACACGGCCATTGAATTTGTCGCGCAAAAGAGTCATTGTTTCGTTGGCTGTGTGGCAAGTGGCACCGTCCTGTTGAAACCACATATCGTCCACAATTCATATCTTCCAATTCGGGCCACAAGAAGTCCATTATCATCTCGCTATAGCGAACACCATTCACAGTAACTGCCTGACCGGCTTCATTTTGGACAAAATACGGCCCGATGATGCCGCCAGCCCATAAAACGCACCAAACAGTCACTCTTTGTGGATGCATTGGTTTTTCGACAATCACTCTTGGATTATCATTCGCCCAAATGCGGCAATTCTGCTTATTGACGAATCCACTGAGGTGAAAATGTGCCTCATCACTGAAGATGATTTTCTTCGAAAGCTGATCATCCACTGTTGACATTTCTTGCCACCATTCTGACCATTGACCAAATGGTCAAGAGGCTTTAGTTGTTGAGTCAATTGCACCTTGTAAGCGTGTAAATGCAGGTCTTTGTGCATATTGTTCATCAACGACGAGCGTGAGAGGTGCAATTGTTGGGCACGACGACGAGTTGAGGTGGACGGCTCTTCAGCCACACTATCGCTAACAGCAGCAATATTTTCTGCAGTACGAGCTGTACGAGCATGCACTGGTGTTTTCACATCTCCTACAGACCCGGTTTGCTCAAATTTTTGCACGATTTTTCCGATTGTACGCTGGATTGGACGATTAAATTGACCGAAAAAATCACGAAGTGCACGTTATGCATTTTGATTTGAACGCCCATTTTCATAATAAGCCTGAATAACTTTAACGCGTTGCTCGATTGTGTATCTTTCCATGGTTCAAATTGAGTTAGTCTGAAATTGAGAAATGTCAAATGAAATTCAGAAAAGATCTTGACGTTTAGGTGTGGTTCACATTCAATATCGGCCCTTAAAATGTAACCACCGTCTATATACTTCCTCTGCCACTGTCTTGCCATTGCTCGAATCAGGTGGCTGTTCTTTGGTGCTGATGAGGTGAGAGCTGATGATGTGGGCTCCTCATCACAGAAGCACCTACTGGTATTCCTGCGAATGACCATGAAATTGTTAGTACAATGACCAGTTTTTCAGTCTGAGTGCTCCAGTGTAGTGTTTAAAAACCTCGTACGTATGTTGCAGCCATCATTGGTAATTGAAAATGTGAGTGATCAGTAATCAAAAAGGAAAGCGGCATTTTAACATGGGAGAGGGCTATTACGAATGTTCATGACAAGTAGAAGGGCTTAAACCAGTGGTATGATGGCGAGTGTAAGCAGAAGAAACATGCAACATGCTGCAACGCAGAACACGGGCAGCGCAGGACGAGCGCCTGTCTAGAAGAGAGAAGGAGAGGAAACTTCTACGTCTAAAGAAAAGGTCTCTCGCAACCGCTCAACTTCGGAATCTTGAAGAATCAAGAGACAAACAAAACGGACCTTAACCGAAGCAAATAACACAAAACCCTAGGGTCAGGCTTCAGGAAAATTGAACATGCTCTTGGAAGTTGTGACAGTAATCTGGTCATCGAACCATCGAACAGGGACTACAGGAAGCACATCCAACAGCTGCTTAGGCATGACTCGGAGGAAGTGACAGGAAACCAAGACACCAGTCGATGAAGTAATTTTCCACCAGTTTTGAAGTCAGCACAGCCTTCAAAAAGCTGCACATTCTGGAGAAGACTACCGAATATCAGATCAATACATACAATTTGTGTATCGATCTTAAAGCCGGATATAACATGATTCAAGGAACAATTTGATTCGATGACCAAACTCGAGATCCAGAGACTTCTGCAAGTCAGTCCATCTGTTGGATTACTATAATGACATCGATATCGTCGCCCGTTCCCACTTGTCGTGGTGGAAGCTTTCAGCGAAAAGGAGCCGGTCTTAAGGCCATTGAGAGCAAGACCAAAAATATGCTGTCGAGCAAGAATAGTTCTGTAATATACCACCAGGTATAAAATAGAGTTGGATCACTCCGGACATGTACAGTACCTGGAACTCCCTATGTCCACTATCGGAACTGGTTCACATTGTCCTGCATACTTCACTGAAGCATGTCCCATAGTTCCGACAAGCCCCATGAGATATCAAGCACAAAAGCGTGTATTCACATGTAAAGCAACCGGAGTTCGCGCTCGCACACTCCATAAATGCAAATCAATCTTTCCTGCACACCGAACATGTCGATCGAATTAATAGATCCGCGGACATGTTCACCCCAGAAATATGAATACAACTACATAGTTTCGCGGATACATCTCGGGGATCAAGTTCCGACTGCGAAAAGAAACGTTCCACGTTCGTCCCATTGTCGGAACTGTTTAGCACAACTCTAGTATTAAACATCACGGTTGAGTTTGTCTACCAAGGGCAAATGCGAGCTCTATAAATGGCATCTTGGTGGAGATCCGATGGAGATGTAACTCCTGAGTCAAGGCACCAGGATTATCTCTCTTATTTTTCTGGTTCTGCTATATGAAGCCGAAATCTGAATGATAAGCCTGGATCGCCCTTCGTCGCGATGAATGGGGCATTGACAAGGCTGAATTTGAGTGATGGCCATCACGAGTCAGTGATATGCATTTGCATTTGCCTTAAGGAAACCACACAAGATGTCAAATGAGCACATCGCACTTTGTCTCTGCGGGAGATAACCCTGTCGTCAACTATCTTGTCCACAATGTCCATAGTGTGTACTTAGAAGACTGCTTTTCGACTGCTTTTCGTCGATTGGTTTTTTTGGAATCGCATTCAAAGCATGCATCAGAAGTCGTGATAAATGGAGGCAATCGGGCCACGTGACTCAACCATCGAAGCACAGCCCACTCACATGTAGAGTGCATTTAACAGGCGTTCTGGAAATAAGTTTAACTTTCATTTTTACCTTCATTACAGCATCAGCACTTACGGCCACAAGCCTATCGAGTGCGCGCCGAATTTCCGTCTGGTAGGATGAGGATAACTAAGTCATGACTTGCCCTCAACTCTCCCGATGTGAAACATTCCTATCCTCGGCTACGCTGCAACATCGAGTCCATATATACAGTGAAAAGGAGAGGTGACAAGACGCACCCTTGGCGAAGTCCAACGCCCTCAGTGAAAGGTGTTTATTTAGCACAGTGAACCTGAACACAGCCGCTACAGTTTGTGTATAGAGACTAAATGACCATCAAAAGAGGACCACCAATCCCATACTTCTGCAGAACATTGCAGAGACCATCGCGAGGAAGTCGATCGTATGCCGTTTCCAAATCTACAAAACAGCTGTAGATCGGTTTGGCAGGCTTGGAAGAAGCCTTCTCGAGTACTATTCTTAAAGTGAAAGGTTTGGCGGTTGTACTTCTGCCGGCACGAAAGCCGCAGAGTTCATCTCCCATCCTGGACTCGACCGGCACCACAATTCACATCAAACTCATTTTTTTTGTGTTTTCGTTATTTCATGGTTCCACATGCCAGTTGATTTCCACGCCCTTTGAAAGTGCTGACGTTATGATGATTCTATCGTTAATCAAACGACTTTAGTCTCACAAGGGTAGATGCAGGACGGTACAATGCATCTTATCTTGGTCGCGACGTCTGTCGGATGTTGGATCCAAAACGGCTGCATGGATTTGTTTGAATTTTGGTAGACTCTTTGTCTCAATTACGACATAGGCAAAATAATTATATGGACATTGACATCCCGGAAAAGGCCACAAGACGTAAACGATAAGATCAATTATTCAAATTGGATGTTAGCTCATGCTTGACAGCGTCGATAGTTCCTGTCCCCAGCATCGATTTCCTTCCACATCGCTATCTCGATTTCTAAATGTCCCACAATGAACTGAAGAACTAAAACGCTTATCTTTTATATTTGCTTGCTGCTAAATGTCCTGTTCAACCCCACAGGCACCAACAGCAGAACCCAGTCCAATTGTGTGTAGCGACCTCTCGATCGATACGGAAATCATGGGGATGTTGATTTAATAACCAAGTTCGTTGAAATCAATTCAATTAAGAAGCCGCAATAAACAGTCATAATCGTCCAAATTAATGTATCCCACTCTGGCCGGCCGACCACAACAAAAAACAATAAACATCATTTTATCGAACGTGAATGAATGAAATCCACCCACAGATTCAGCCCGAACCAATTCGAGGCCCCTTCAACTGCCCCGCTTATCGCTCGAATTGTAATGCTGTCAGATGCCATCCCGGATAGCAGATATCATGTGAAAACGCAAACTACTCATCGTCCTTTGTTCGAAACTTTTTGTTGCGAAGAGCAAATACGTATCGTTTAAAATATCGATTGGGTGGGAGTAACGAGTCTGCCTCGACTGGTCAACTTTAATCGATGTGTCATTCGTTGGCTGTGACTGTTGCCCGGCGACATTTCAGATGACTCCGCATCCACTCTAAGTAAGCCCCACATGGAGGGCTTTTGATCGAAGACAAAGATTCCTTGACGTGGAGCATAGATTATCTAGGTCAGAGGAAAACCGACGAAGAAGGGGCTTTCGACAAGAATATCGTGTATCAGGACGTCTCCATTGGTAAACAAATCAAAAGAAATCCCAGCATTCCCCCCGTTCGGTGTGGCATCCAGATAAGACCTGCTCCTTCGGCAAGGACTAAGCTCACATGTATTCACTGCTGATTAACATTTCTAAATCTTAGCCGGGGCGGGAGCGGGGGCTGCTGGGGGATTAGTTTCCTAGCGAGGGACAGGGATGCTCCTCCCACCATCCGGGGGATTTGATTTGAAATTTATTAAAAAAAGAGGTTATCCTTGATACGTGGGATACGTGCGACTTTAAGCCGAGATTTATGAGTTCTGTGGATTTTTGGCATAGGATACGAATTCAATTCTTCCGCGAACGCCCTCAATCCGTTCGTCAGAAGAACAATGACAAATTCCCGGGATGTGTGCGGAATAAAGCCAAAGCCTCACAGTGGAAGAGATTAACGAAATCCTCCGAGTGGAGCTGCTCAAGTCGTTCTTCAGAAGCGCAGCATTGGTGAGTTATTATTCAGAAAACTGAGATTCGTCGTGCTGTGGCACTGGCACTGCCACCCCACCCAGATTGTGAGATTTGATCAGGAAGGAAGAGCGACAATGTCAATTGTTATCATTTCCATATTTTTGTTTTGTTCTTCCCGGAACGGCGACACTCGACCCGGATATCCTGCGAGGGTCGGCTCACGGCTGCCGTCGTTTGAAATTGTAATGAAAACGTAGTTCACGTGGCCCTATCAGGCACATTTTGGCAAACTCAAGGTGCATGAATTCATGGAAACAAAGAACCTGAAACGTAATAAGTTGGTCGCTTTGAATTTAAATTAGTTCTGAGAAGGAAAATACGTTCCGCACGGAGACTGGGCGGGGTGAACTGAATATTTAAGAATGAAGGCGACAAACTATTGAAGCCGGTTGCGGTGTATTCAGTTTTCAATTTGTCGGAAACTTTGGGCTCTAATTGCGTTTTATTGCGTTCGCTGGCACGTGCTATTACGATGTGCTTGTCCTTGACACGCTGCAATCTACTGAACAGAAGTTACTTGAGTGTCGCCTGTTCGTTCGCAGAATTATTTATTAGCTCCTAAATGTAGGCTTCAAATTGATAAGGTTTTTCTGGGAAGGCCATACTTTAAGCTTGGATATTAAAGCCACCAACAAACACCAACCCACGCGCCGTTAGTTGGTGGACAGTAGACGTTAAATGATAGACGGATGGACGGTAATCGATAGACGGTGGTAGCCGGTAGAAGGTGGTTGTCGATAGACGCTGGTAGTCGACAGGCGGTGGTACTCGATAGACGGTGGTGGTCGGTAGACGATGGTGGTCTGCAGACGGTGGTAGTCGATCGACGGTAATAGTCGATAGACGGTGGTAGATGGTCGATGATCGGTATAGTGGACTCTCAGTGTTGGCTTCTCCCAGCTCTGTCGATATTTGTTCAGTCCGTCGAGAAGATGACAGTTGATGTGTCTGGGATCGAACCGTGGAACTTAAGTGCCGACGTCGACGAATTTGACTACTTCACTATTTTACCAATAAACATCGCCATTCAAGATAAATATCGTCTCGTGTCCAAAGGTTGTTGCTGAGGCTCATTCTGATTTGTGCATTGGCTAATAAAAAAAAATATTCCCAAAAACAAATTGGAATTTGTCCAGCATAAAAAAAACACAATCAGTCCTCGGGGGCCATGAGATTGGTCATAACATCCTGTTCAAATATTAAAATAAACTCCGACCTCAGCTCGCATTCACACCGAATGCCCTGCGCTCGATTTTCCAGACCAAAAAACACGAATATATATATATTTAAACCATGTCTGGTGGTCGTTTTTACACCGACGCACAGATGTGTTGTGATGCCATGCCGCCGCCACCGCATCAGTTCACTGATAAAATATGACCAGCACAGTGTCCGCAAAGTCGACCAGGCGGCAAGCAACTGCTATCATCGTTGACCGAAAGCGAGGTCCTCCGTGCAGCAGCCCGACAGCCAGTCGACTTGTCATTTCACGTCACGTAGGGCAATATGTGTGAGCAGTGCATCCTTTTATTTTCATTCAAATGCTTCATTGCACTGCCCCCGAAATTGTGTTTCCAGATAACAAGGTTATATATATATCGCCGCAATGAGTTTCGCCGTTGAAATGATCGCAAAAAAACTCATGGTTAACTGTGATTAATATTGATTTTGTGCGAGAGTGTCCTCGACGCGTCCGAGACGCAATTTCTCCAGACGAAGAGGTGCTGGAGCGTACCGCAGTTGCTGCAAGCCGACCTCGGTGCCGTTTGATTTTGCTGGCACACCACTGATTTGTGGCCTCAAGATTTATGCTTGGAGCCCGGACCCATGTTGGCCTAATGAACCCAGTTAATTTGTGGCTGGCGCCCTGGCTGGAGGCGGCCGCATAATTTGCCGGAGTGAATTACTATGTTAATGTGGTGGGTGAGCTGGACCTCAGGGTGAGTAGGCAAATTATCACTTGCGGAACTTTTTCAGGAGGCTTGGCATTTCTGAGGCTATGCCGTAATTGTCCTGGGCAAAGAAAGGGGCATTTTGCTCATCCTGCCGACAATCCAGGGTAATCGGTGGCGCTTGACGGGAGGATGAATTCTAACAGTTGAAGGTTAGACTTCATGGCATTCTGCATGTATGTTCGTCCTTGTGAAGCTGAGATCTGGGAAACGGGAAGGAAACCTTTGTGGTTATCTAGGGCGTGTCATTAAGCGCTTAAATTTAAATAAAGCAAAGTGTGTGTGAGGTGTCATCGGAGTTTTTTTTTGTATGAAAGGCCTATTGATGCCACTATGTATGGAGTACAACATCGTTCAAATATCCGCCGCGGGTTCTCTGGATGGCGCGCATCCGAAGCGTCCAATTTTCCATGACTCTGGCGCATAAATGGGGCTGAATTTGAACGATGGCATGGGTTATGTTGGCTTTGAGGGCCGCTGTGGTTTGTGGCTCATTCGCTTAGATCACCATTCGTCAAAAAACCTCACAAGAATGGGGTCAACTCGGTGGCCAGTTCACATCAACTCCACGTGAGACAACCATGCTCCCGAATAGCTGGTGCAGAAATTCCAATGTGGCGTGTGCTGTGTGGCACGTAACGCCGTCCCGTTGGTGTTCACATCATCCATTTCAGGCCAAAAGTAGTTAGTAATCATCGACCTTTAACTCTAGCCGTTGACAGTGATGGCCTGGCCAAAGTCATTCTCAAAGAAATGTGGACCGAACCAGCCCAAAATCCACATCAAAATCCATCCAGTGACTTGTTCATCTATGGACAAACTGAAGAAATGACAGCCAATTGGACAGATGTAGCTTCAACAATATGGCCGCTGTCAACTGTTAAAGCAGTGGAATTTCAAAGCGCTATCAGAATGGTTCCAAACAATTTTGTTGTTTGGTTGGTATGGGCGACGGTCTGGTTTTTTGTGACACTACAATGGAGCACTCGGACACAAAAACTGTCCATTGTTCCAAGCAGGAACCTAGATTTACTCACATTTCATGGTCCCCTGGACGAATAACAGGGATCATCAGCGCACACCTCATCAACACCGAACAGCTGCCACCGGATACGAGCAAAGACGGAGCAGAGACAGTGGCAGAGGAAGTGCTCTGCAGTGTCGTCGTCTTCTCCACATGCGTCGCAGAGGGTTTCATCGCTTAGGCCGAGAACATTTAGGAGTTTGGTGCAAGTTTAGTGACCCGTTAGTACACCAATAAGTCATCTACAGGCTTTTCTGTCAAGAAAAGACAGAAATGCCGTGGATTTTTTACAGATGGTAGAGAGGATACGCTTGGTTTGTCTACATCCTGGAGAGTCATGCCATCTCCGGTTGTGCTCTCGACAAGCCCAAAGATCGGTGGCAGCCCTAACCAAGGACGTTGGTCCTAAGAGCACCTCCTCTGATCATTGTCGAGCAGGATCATCGGCAATCTCATTTCCCGAGATCCCTTGGTGGCCCCAGAAAAATCTTAGCGAATCTAGACTCCCGATCAAGTTCAGAGAAGTCTTGCATTAAAGGACTATCCTAGTTAAACGGTTGCGCAAGGTCTTGAGCACAACTTGGCAGTCGCTACATACACAAAAATTCTCCGCCCCTTCCCTTCAGCGCCTTCCACCACCGCAGCAGACATAGACAAACAAAATACTTTGATTTGGGGATATCCTCCAAGACCTGCAGTCTTACAGTGTCTAGCTGTGGAATAGCAAAACTCATAAAATTTTAGCTCCCTCTCGAAATTAATCAATTTCACCGACACCTACGTATGAGAATTTAAGGACATAGCTATCAATGTCCCGTCTGCACGGGAATAAGCGCATAAATTGTCGATCTTTAAAACGTCGTAAAAACCTGATTGTCTTCTCATGTGGATTTTAAAATAAATTCTAATGAAAATCGTGCAAAAATCTGTAGCCAGCGCCAGAGACACGACATAAATTAAGCACCTCTTGCGGGGATGCTCATCAAATTTTGAGCGAGGCGATAGTTTAATAAAATCCGATAAAAGCACAGCTATGAAAATACTGATTTAATGCGAAATATAATGTTCGAAAATGACACTCGAAAAAGTAGTAGTTTTTTATCGCTTCAAGTGGAAGCAATTCTTATTTGTGAACTAAGACGGTAAATATATGATCCTTGTGTGTGACTGAATCATTAAATTCTCAAATATTTTTTTATGATGCGTTGAGGAGATTTTGTTTGAGGTCGTAACTCGTTCGGGGCTTGTTGTCCGAGAATATGCATTCTTTAAGACAACGCGGTTGAGCTGCATTATAATTTATTTTTGCTTTTATGTTCACCTCATTTAATCACGCAAGGATTTAAGAGACGGTCCGATTTTTAAATTCTTTAAAAATACGATAAAAGTAAAATTGGTTTTTATGCCGTTTAGCTTGAACATAAAATTCTGGCGGCACATAAACTATCTGGCGTTTGGGAATATTTATTCTTATATTTGTTTACTGATTCGGATCACTGTGCACTGGTAATTAAAGTAACTTCTTCTAAAACACAATCATTTGAAAAATAATAACTAAAGCCTTAATAATGATATATGTACACACTAGAATTTAAAAACTCTTGCATCACCACAATCTTGTCAGCAAATGTGTGTCTATGTATGAAAAGGATCGCCGCTGAGTAAATAAAGATGTGCGAAATGATTCACGGATTGTGTGAGGGATCAGGGACACTGATCTCATTTTGTAGTGAAGGTCCCTTCAGTGCGATTCACTATAATATAAAACTGAGAAATAAAAGAAATTCAATAAAGAAAATGGTGGGTTTCTCGCTGAGTATAATTTTGTAGTTTTAAAGCTTTTTTGCAAACTACAACCAATAATTAGTATTTCTTTGTTCACACGTGTATTGCTATATATTTGCAATAACGTGACTTTGTTTTGAATACTGGTGTTATGACCATAGGTGAGAGTTGGAACAAATACTGAGTTAAAAACCGCTAACTTGGCTTTGACACCAAGCTCAGCCTTTCTGATTACAGAACTACCAAGCTGTGTCAAAACTGACCCAGCTTGACCAATATTACCGGAAAGCTCAGCATTACTCCTTCCATCACTAGTGAAAAAGACCCCGAGATACTTAAACTTCTCCACCTGCTTCAATGGGACTCCACTAACATGCAGAGTGATTGAACAGGCCGACCGAAAGAATAAGATCGCGAGTGCAAGCTGCTGAGATGAGGCTTCTTCGTGCTGTTGTGGGAATTACTCGCCGGGACAGGGTGAGAAACATGGCAGTGCGCGATGGCAGAGCAGCTGCTTCTTCGAACGGAAAGGGCTATGCTTCGGTGGTTTGGTCACATGGCACGAATGTCCCCATCATCACGACTTCCGAGGAGGGCGTTGAATGCGATTCCATCAGGTAGGCGACCGCTTGGCAGACCCAGGACGAGGTGGTTGGACCAAGTCCAAAAACTCGCCGGGTTACGCTTGGGCATAGCTCCTGATGAGTTAGAGTCGATGGCGGAGGATCAAGTTGGAGATCTCTCGTGCGTGATTTACCCCCGCGACCCCAGAAGATGATGATGATGATGATGATGATACTGGTGTTATTAAATGCGATCGCACGATGGCATTAACTATTCGTTTTCACTGAGACTGTATGCGAGGGTATAGGGGTTCGTTTTCTTCCATTTTCATTGCCAGTGAGTTGGATGGAATTCTCCTGCCACACAATTGATTCGTCAGCTAGATGGGGTGTACTGTTCGCTGTGGTTTTCTGCTTCGTGGGATTGATTGCGAATGCATCTTTCCCCACTGACGATAATCACTTTGATCGGTATTTGCTCAACATTGCTGGAATCTTAGGTAAGTGGGCGAAGTTGCCGGCACAATCGTGGTCATTTTGATCCATTGTGATACCCATAGTCAGGCTACTACCACTGATCGACAACTCCAGTGATAGTGCCGTTAATTTGATTCCAACGGCTGATGAACCAGATTTGAATACCGGATAAAGTGTACCTCTCTAACCAAGGGCAGGCACTCAACCAACCAAACCAAAATGTTTCCAAATATCGTCTAAGGAGTTTGCGGTGGTGTTCCGAAACATGACCAAGTTGGTGAGCATAGTCGTAGTAGTTGCTTTTAACATCTTTTGGGATTGCAAGTTCACAGTCAAAGTTAAGGAAGGTCACACTGAATGCTCTGGCAAGTTTTCATTTGACACAGATCAGGAAGCCCATCCACAAAAAAGGCGATCTTACCTCTTGTAACCACTATAGAAGTTAGATGTTATTCCTGCACAACGTCGCCTACACGATTCTGTCCAGCGAGAACGTCTAAAGTCGTTTTGATCCACACCAATCGGCACGTACCAGTGCAGCTTCCGGCCCGACCAATCGATTATAGACCAAATCTTCACACTAAGGCAAATCCTGGCCAAGACCAGCGAGTTTCAAATCGATACGCACATAAGCGTTGCACCGAGCAGTTCGGCTCAAGGGTTTCCCAGCCGTTTGAAACCTGTACTGGATTTCGGCAAGGAGATCCGCTGTCGTGTGATTTCTTCAATCTGGTACTAGAGACGATAGTGCCGAGGGCAGCTCTAAACACGGAAGGCACTATCTTCTACATATCGGTCCAAATGTTGGGGTACGCAGATGACATCGACGTCGTCGCTTTTACAGCGATTGGAAAACAGGCGAAACGAACTGATCTCAAGGGCAATGAGGACAAAACAAAATATATGCTGTCGACCAAAAACCGCACATCACCTTTGACAAAACTTCCCGATCGAAAGCTACAATTTCGAGGTAGTAAATGAGTTTGTCTACCTCGGGGCAAACGTGAACTCCACAAACGACATCACAGCGAAGATCCGTCGTAGAATCGCCCTTGGCAACCGGTACTACTTCGGTTTGTCGAAACAACTGACTCGAAGGATCATGCTCTACAAAATTCTTATTTTGCCAGTCCTGCTCTATTTAGCCGAAAGCTGGACGCTAAGCAAAACTGCAGAGCTGATTCTTGGTACCTCCGAAAGAAAAATGTTAAGTAGGATATATGGTCCCGTCTGCGATTAAGGCGAATGGAGGATTAGATACTACTGCGAACTCTTCGAGCCGTACCAGGATGTGGATGTAGTCCGTAAGGCAAAAATCTGTCGACTGCACTGGCTCGGCTACTACGAGCGCGTGGACGACAATGCCGCAGCAAGAGGGTCTTCGAATCAGAGCCTACTGGTTCGAGAAGGAGAGGACGACCGAATCTCCGGTATAATGACCAAGTAATCGCGGATGCAAGACAGCTTGGTATTGATGACTGGAAGCAGCGTGTCCAGGACCGTCAACGATGGAAGGCAGCAATTGCACAGGCTCGGACCCTCCATGGGTCGCCGGCCTGATATGTAAGTTAGTATTCTTTTCCCTTCCTCGAGTTACGTCGGAAACTGCACTTCCGTTCTCCACCCGGTAACCCCATTCCCTTTTGCAGCTCAACAACGAGCAAAATGCATGATCAACGGTACGCAGATCAAATCAAACCCTTAGTGCATTCCTTTCCCACAGATAAACTCCATCCAAAATGCTGTGTCAACAATTTTATGTTTTAAATACCTGCAGAAAAGTTCAGTTCAGCAGTCAGTTGCACTCAGTCTTTTTATGGTCTCGGATCGTTAGTCGTTTAATAAAAGAAATAAATAAAAAAAAGAAAGAAAAAAAATAAAAAGTTTTTTTTTTAATTCAAAATGCATACTTAAAACCATTACTCTCGCAAGGAAAACATGTTATTTATCTACAATACAATTGGGTGAGAGGAGGCGCTGTGATCTCACATTAAGCGCTTGTTACATTAATTATCTGAAATTATCTTGAGTTTAATATCCACGGCGAAACTGTGCATGAGTCTATTAAGATCAGATCAGTAGTCTGATTTGATGTCAATCACCCGCAGATTCTCATTCTGGCTAATCCGCCAGCCCTTTCGTTGCCCGGGGTACATTGCACTTAAGGTCCGTCTAATTTATTTTCTTTCAACCACGTCCTTGAGACAGCAAAGAAACGCTCTTCAATTCAGTTCTTCATTCGCCCCAACGAACAACTGTCTCTATTTACTCATCGGTCTACCGTCGCGTTTATTCAAAAATCAACTAGACACCTCCGTCGAATCCAGTTCAACATTTTCCTCTCCAAGTTCATTCAATTGTTTCGCCTCTTTGTTACTGATGGAACGCGTGAAGTTCCTAGGAATCCCTAATTGTGGCAGCAACTTGTTTTTTTTTTTTTTGAAATTATTTCGTACAAACATGCATAAGCTCCTGTCAAAAAATATTTATTCTCCACTGAGTCGGGATCAGGGAGGTCCTCATCGCCAGTCGCCACATGGCACACACCCATCGCAACAAAGCCCACCTAACAACGGAAAACAAAATTGTGCTCGTGAAAACAAAGAATGCCAAAACCGCATTAGCATACTTCCCAACTTTTATCCGACAAAAATAAGACATAATTCGAAGAAGCGGATAGGGTCGACTGGACGGGATACAATCCCACGTCGTAATTAAAATTTGAATAAAAACAAACTCTGGGTACATAGACACCCCTCGCGTCGTACGTTTGTTTTGACGTCTCCCCGACGACGATATCGCTGCAAAGTCGCCCGGAGCGAGTGAGTTTCAGCACTTAAAACCGTTTAACGAAAAATCCCTCCAATATCCGTTTCGGAGAAATGAATTTCCCTGCTCGATATCCGAGCCCCTATCGCTTCGCTCGCTTTCCATCACAAATGTGAAGCTACAGCGAAAAGGATTCTCATTTTTCGCTTGTTCGCTGTCGCAGGGATATTAGCATTCGTGCACATTATACCCGTGCTCACAGCGGAATTTCGGGTGGCTCTTTTTTTGCCTCCTTTTCAATCTTAATTCAGTCGTTTGTATTCAAGTGAATATTCCATTATTCGGGGTGCTTTCAGGAAGCAGATGGTTATTCTTAGTTTCTCTCGGGGTTCTTTGTTCTGTTTCTTTCTTTGCATACATGGGAGAGTATACATATGTAAAGAATTTAGGACGGTGGTCCACAATCTTTGAGTGTGGCAGATAATCCTCTGATGGGAAGCCTGCCACTGCTCCCGCGTGCTCATAACTTTGGGGATAGGAATTTCGATATTTGAAATGAGATTGAATTCATTGCAGGAGTTTGCGTTACACTGGAAGTTTGCCCTACGAACTGTGGGACTGATTTCGACAAGAGTTTGGCAATACATATGGGGTTCTGTTGTGTATCGTATTTTCGTAAGGACGAAGATGCAAGTCAGTAAGAGGCCATAGCTAATTCATGACGATGATGTATGAAGTTTATCAACACAGTACACGGTCAACTCCTATAAATTGATTAAATACAACATTTTCGAGCTCTTCTCAATGTGGTGTCTTTCCACAAATTCAATGATCAAGATCAATGATATCGAAATGGCATGATACTTACACCATTGGAAAGGTAATTGATAGTAGATATTCACAATGATTTTTTTGCCAAGCGGTTGGGTACAACTTTGCAAACACATGTACAGAATGATTTTGTATTCTTACGAGACGCATTTAAGCACATAATCGTCGAATTTCGACGACTGGCGAGCCAAGTATAATTAAATAGTAGCCTTAATTGGCCTGTCGATAGAATTTCCACAAAAACTGAAATCCACAGAAACTGGTGTTCGTAGATTCGACGAAGGGTAACCGTGCAGGCTTAAGTGATATTTACAATAGCCTATCCCACGGCTCCACACTCACTCAATCACTTATTATGTGGAGGGCTCATTAATGAAGAAGATGAAGATTCAGTTGCTAAGTTATCTAAGATTTGTAATCTGTTACTAAGTGGATTGTGTAAACTGTTCTCATGCTCAATCGTGACAACATCAAGGTCATTCCATTTTCAAAACATCAGACATTCCCCTCCGCCTATAATACTTTTTTATCAGGCCGGCGACCCATGGAGGGTCCGAACCTGAGCAAATACTGCCTTCCATCGTTGACGGTCCTGGATACGCTGCTTCCAGTCATCAATACCAAGCTGTCTTCCATCCGCGATTAGTTTGTCTTTATACCGGAGATTCGTCTTCCTCTCCTTCTCGAATCAGGAGCCACGCATTCGAAGACCCTCTTGCTGGAGCATTGCTGTCCATGCGCTCGATGTAGCCGAGCCAGTGCAGTCGACGGATTTTTGCCTTACGGACTACATCCACATCCTGGTACGGCTCGAAGAGTTCGCGGTAGTATCTAATCCTCCATTCGCCTTAATCGCAGACGGGACCATATATCCGACTTAGCATTTTTCTTTCGGAGGTACCAAGAATCAGCTCTGCAGTTTTGCTTAGCGTCCAGCTTTCGGCTCCATAGAGCAGGACTGGCAAAATAAGAATTTTGTAGAGCATGATCCTTCGAGTCAGTTGTTTCGACAAACCGAAGTAGCACCGGTTGCCAAGGGCGATTCTACGACGGATCTTCGCTGTGATGTCGTTTGTGGAGTTCACGTTTGCCCCGAGGTAGACAAACTCCTTTACTACCTCAAAATTGTAGCTGTCGATCGTGAAATTTACATATACATAACATATACGCTCTGGTTATAAGTTTTTATTTTAGGTTATGTTAGTTGAAGGTAGGTGGTAGGTGCCAAGTTTTTTTACCGGTTTTCTTGGCCAAATAAATCAAACAAATCAGAAAGTCTATTCACACAAAATACAAAAAAAAGCAGTGTAAGCCGAAAGGCACAATTAAATTAAGATTAGAATAGCTTAGAGTACCCGTATAGGGTCAGTAGGTTAGATGCAAGAACGATTTTTTGTCTAGCATGTAAGAAAAATGAATAAAAAAAAAAAAAACTGAACAAATTCTTGAAACAAAAAACTATGAAACTGTTCCACTGTAATCAAATAACCGACACCGAGACTCAAAAGTAAAAAGTGAAAAGAAAATGCCGTGAACAGCGACCGCCTTCGCGGCCTCCTACGCAATGCTCACAAAAAAGCTATTCACATCACGCAGTGTTATTTCGATTATGTTCTTATTATCGGCATATGCGAGTAGTGGGACGTTCTTCTGAAAGATTGACGCCAACACCAGGCGTTAGGGTTTTGAACAATTGGCGCAGTTCGTAAACGTCAAAAAATGCCCATCGCGTAAACATCACTGCCTTTGTGATGCTATGCAATGATTTCTTGATGCGATGCGCTGGTTGCTTTTGTTTGCGAAGCGGCTGCTTTCATATAACGTTTTAAAACGCGATGCATTACATCATTGCCAATTTTTTGCAATTAAGAATGCTTGACGTTGCTGATACTGCATTTACGAACTCAGCCATTTTTTCAATAATGACGTTGAGCAAGTCGAATGACAGTCGAGATAAATCCCAACAGCTAGTAGCTTAAATATCATTATTAACGACTTTAACATTTTCTCTGAGAATGAATCATTTCGACATGTCAAAATGAAAACGTGATCCACAACGAGACAGACGCGATTTCGAAATAACGAACATATCAACAGCATCCGCATGAATTTCAAAGGAAACATATGTCAAGCGCATTTTCTGTCACTCTCTCTCTCTCTCTCTCAACTGGACTTATGAGTTGTAAATTGTTTAACAGGTAGCTAGGCACGCAACGGCTTCTGTAAGCCATATAATCCGCTGTGTGCGTTGGGCAATTTCAAAAAATTGACAACTTATAAGCCCTGACGAGAGGGAGAGTGACTGGAAGTGCAGCCCACAAGGATGATGTTGGTTAACTTTTAACTTTTTCATACTTTGACAGTTCCTTTTCCAAATAAATCATTTTACTCTGATGTTGTTGTAGTGGGATTGTATGGATTTCGGACGCAACGTACGTATTCATTGAGCACCTCTTCGCAATCCAGCAAATACAATTTTTGTGGATTGTAAGCAAAATTGATTCTATGGGTTTGAGCCTTATGTATTGTGTACAAAATGTGTGAATTCTGAGAATAGAAAAAATTCCATTTGAATGAAATGTCAGAGTTTGCGAAGTTCGCAAAGCGCGACTCGTGTGTTCAGCACAAGTGGTTAGTTGTCATAAGAATAACAATAATTTGGACAGGAATATTACACGGCAGTATGCTCATGCCACATCATGACACGGGTCCAGTAAGTATATATCTGCAAAACGTTACAACTGTACTGAGTCCTTCAAATGGAGAAACTGCAATAAACAACATAAATATTGTGGTGGAAATGGCATTCGAAAAGTTGAGCACAGACTAGAGTCCAACTGGCCCGCTGGTCTCACCTAAGTCAATCTTAATGCAACGATCGAAATCTGAAAAAGACCTGAAATTAAACACCACTTAAGTGCACCAATCAAACATCGTAGTTCGCCACAACTGACAGTCCTCACTGACACATGGCAAACCGCAGCAACATAAAACATTCCCTAAATCATTGCATACTCTTCTGCGATCGAATCGGTATACCATGCCAACTGAAACGGGTTTCTTTTGCAGCTCAACCGCAATAAATCAAATTGGCTCATGTTCAGTAGTTTACTACACTTGCTTGGAAGCCCTTCGTAGGGGACTCAATTTAGAGTGCACATAACCCACAGTTGCTTCGTTACAAACTATTTCCTGGTTATTTGTCATCTTAAGCACCACGGCGGTCTCGGTGCTCCTTGTGGAGTGCTCAGGGTGTTGGTTTTCCAACCGAGATTAATGGCCTCGAACCTCGCGCGGGGTCGTCTTCTCGTCTCCCTCGCCGTTGAATTACTTTCCAATAAGGAGCACATGCTACGAACCGTACGACATGGTGGGATGCATGGTTTAAGATGAATTATTAGCCACAGTCGACGGATGAAAGGCGTAAATCGATTCTGAGGTTGTTCTCACATTGCGAGGTGTTAGTTGCTTCTAATAAATAGGGAACCGGTTTGCCATTCCTTCAGTAAGTCGCTCGTGCATAGACGATGTTGATCCCGGCAACTGGCGAAAGAGTGACTGCCACAAGCAAAGCAGGTCAATTATTTCCACATGGTCCCTCCGGCAGCAATCGGAGGGACACACAACGTCAAGAACACCTCATGAAGGATCCTTGCTAATAAATCCGATGTCCTGTCACGATGTCCAATGACAAACCAAAGTCGTGTGGCCTCACACATTCGACTGCGGCGGCCCACTGTCCTGATGGAGGATAGAGTCTTATTGTTATTAGGCAACAATGGCATTCCACGGACAGGCCAACAAGATTCCATTTGTAATTGCATGAAACATTTTTATGATTGCGATTCTGGGAAGGCTCCTTATTGTCCGTTGGCTGCGAGAGTAAGGCCTTGCGATGATGATTAATTATGTTGATGGACGGCGAATGCGGGGGGGGCATGCGATTAAATTGCGCACCACCAGTGGCCAGAGGCAATTTGGCAAGAATTCCATAGGAGGGCGGCCTTAAGCTCGCTGAAGATTACAAATAAATTGTTTCCAATTTTCATCTCATCGTGATGTGGTCGGTATTCGTTTTTTGTTTTCAGTTTTTTTCTTCCTCGATACACATCCGGTAAAGAAGTCATCACCAGAGGGGCAATGATTAGGCAAATTGAGAAAATTTGTATCGACCGTTCGAAGGGATGGATCATAACGCAAAGGAAGTAGAACAGACTGGAGCTAGTTTCATGCAAGAGAACGAGGCAGTCCTGGGTTTTTTGTGCTGTGTGCTTGTGCACTTGTTGGGTGGGCCTGTTGGATTGTTGCTGCTAATTGATTGGATTGCTCTTTGTTGGCCATCGATTGTAGAAGCGATGAACCATTAAGCTGCGTTCCTGTACGTCCATCTTCGACGGTTCGTCGACCAAGCCAGTACGGCGTCTTAAAGTTCACTCACTTAAGCAGTCATTCAACTCGTCATAATTTTCCTTTAAAGAAACGTTCAGTTTCATCAAGCAGATTCCCCTCCCAAGCACACTTATCCCCCACCGAAGGCAAACTGTTCGTGTCCACACCACTTTACCGTGATTGAGGGGCCTCGTGGAAGCCCATTTCCTTCCGCCAACAATGTATGTTTCATTTTCCTCACTCGCTTTCCTCATTTCCTGCTCGAAAATGTCACACTCGAGATTTACGACACTTATTGGCGTTTATGTGTCCCATTAACTCGCAGGTCTGTCATTTACATGCACGATGGCGTAAATAATGAATTTTATTCGAAGCAACACGTCATCCTGGAAATCGGTAATGACGGTATATTTAAAGAATAAAAAATACCCAGTTTTGAAGCACTTCATGTGGAAAATCGCGAACAGATGTAGAATGAATGATGGATCTTCAGGGGATATTCATTTTTTGTTCAATTTGTCACAAAACGATGCAGCTTGTGTGCACATTTGTTCCTGGCAATTGTTGTCGAATACATGAATACAATATATGTTCTTCGACCTGCCGAGTGAGAGTTCAAGGGAGTAGGTAGCGCCCCTATGAATTCGCCAAGTTTTATCGCAGAATCAATACAGTTTGTTTCTACCTCCACTTCGTAGCACTCGAACGTGCCGCACAATACCTGAGCAGATAGTTGTGGCAAAACTTATTCAAAAGATGGTCGAGTGTTGTTCTTCGCTTCCAAGCGCGCAGAAACTTTCCGAGTTACAATTCCACTCAATCACGAGCGTTTCGCAAGATATAACACAAACTTTTGAAAAAATTCCAGAATTCGAAAAGGCAGCACTCGGTCCCCCTTCCGCCGGACTTGGAAAACTTTCATTGGCCTTCCTTAAAAACCACAAAAACGAACGAGGAAACTTATTGAGCAATTAAACCACAGCACAATGGCGGTTAAGAATGGGATTTTCTATGAAACAGTTGCTGGGATATTAAGGAGAAATGTTTGTTTGGGAATTTTCGAAATAAAAGTGTTATTGCCTGCAGCCGCGATGGGGTTTTCTTGAGAATAAAGGATAAGACTGAAGAGTCCTTTTTTGTGCGATTGAACTTTTATTTTTGTGCAGTCGAACAAAGGATGTCTCACAGAAGTAATCAAGATGAAATCATAAATGCTCTACATTTCTTATAATTTCTTAATTTTTGTACGGACATTTGTGGAATTCCAACTCCTAAACAGGTGGTCTGGTTTGCATGGAACTTAAGCGATGTATATAATGAATGCTGCGTATTGACTGGTCTTTCCGGCCAAAACCATCTGGAAAAAGCACACAGAAGGGATAACCATTGTTGTTGATTTGTCGAAGCTTGGCGGGCAAATCCTATGGATGCAGTCCAAGCATCCTAAGCTATAGTTTGACCCACAACTACCTACGGACAAATAGCATGAAGTAAGAGAGCCAACCTGAACAGTGCGAGATAGACGTTCAATAAAGTTAAAATGCTGCCATGCCTCTCTGGTGGTAGTGCTATTGGAGCTGAATCCCTTTGCATCTAGTGGTTGCAGAATGTGCCAACAAAACACTCATAAGAATGGCAAAAGAAGAGATAGCCAATGACAAGTGCCTTACATCGAGACAATTCGTTGCAGTAATCAATAAGGTACCACATTAAGCTCATCACCAAAAAAGGACTTTGTTCAGGAGCGTTTTCCTGAATCGTTGCACCAAGCACATAAACTTGAAGCAGGTCGTGAATGAAGAGCACTTAAACTTGGTTTGGTTATTGATGATGCACCAAGCACTTGAACTTGGAGCAGATTGCTGTAAGAAAGAAGTAAGAACAAAGAGTCCAGCGAGTTCGATTAACTGACTGACATTTTATTCATAATTGTTTACATATTTTATACTTAAATTTATTATTATTTATTAACATGAATTATCACCATAATAGGCTTGACCCAGTGCGAAATAATGCATTCAGATATTTATATTTTTCCTCCGTTACGGACCCAGGATAGAAGTACTTCGAACACATGAGCAAAAAGTACCAACATCTTTCCAGTGGAAATCTATGCCCTAGACAGATGCGTTCAACTCAATCTTGACAGGAACTATACCAACTGTGACATGGGAATAATATCAGACAGACGAGCAGCTATCATGGCACTAGACTCGTAGATCATCAAATCCAAGCTCGTGTGGCAATGCTTACTGAAGCTTAAAGAGTTGAGTAGGAGAAACAGAGTAAAACTCCGCTAGATACCTGGTCGTGCGAGGATAGAAGGCCAATAAAATGGCCGACACCACTTAACAAGGAAAGGAGCATAGAAACCTTTCACACACCAAGAAACATTCTGCGCGACCATGTCGTCAGAGAAGCATTCAGCGAACTAGAAACCAGAAACCGATAGAAACCTCAAACAAGGTGCATGGCATGAAGCGGGCCAAGAAACTCTTAGGTCAGTATAACCGAAAGAGGTTTGCGGCATGTATTAAAACGAGCAAGATCAACCTCCATATCCAGGCTTCCTAACACAGCATTGCCTACTCAAGGTATTAGAAGAAGGTCTCTGTAGATAATCTAATTAAATTCCAGGACATTTATGTACTGGTATTCTGTGAGGCACATTCTAGAATTTACTTCTTCCGCTGCGTAATATGTTGATGCTTTTCAAATAATAAGACAAATGCATCGTTTGCATTCTCTCGTGAGAATTTCGTGAGTCACATCAAACGTGTGATGAAAACATTTTCGGTGTTCCCAAGACGAGTGACTGGATTGTATGCGACACCTGAATCCATGTTCGCTCTACTTTTGAGGTGAGTCGTTTTGAGTAGCCAGCAAAGTAAAGACGTGTCTTTATCAATCTTGGGATTCGATTGAATACAATAAACCACCTATGGGCAGGAGACAGGAGTCCATAGCCCTCAATATAACTCTGAACTGAAAAAGAAAGAAAACTGTATACGAGGGGAAATCCGAAGGAAAGGGGGAACAATAAATCAACAATCAATAAACATTATAATACATATAATAGAGTTCTGGATTAGTCAAGAAATGTATGAAGTTTAAATTCAACTCGGAAAAACACAACATAACGCACCTAATACCCTCTTTAGGTTCTACTCAAGTCACCGACGCGGTTCGTGCTGTGTGTGACAATGGAGGCTGAAATTAGTTCGAAAAAATGCTGACATCCCACACGCTCTTTCTGTGAGCTCTCCTCATACCGTACCTACCATGTAATGAGTTTTTTTTGCGTTCATATTGAATTGAAATGACTTGTTTTACAAGCCTCTCTTGAGAAACAAACAAAGTCGTTCGCCATGGACAGGAATAGGTGGTAATCACTTGGTGCTAGGTCCGGACTAGAAAGTGGATGTTCTTATGCCTCCCAAACAAGCTGCCGGAGCTTCTGGCGAGCCCATATCAATGCGTGTGGCCTGGCGTTGTCCTTTTGGAACATATTTCCTTTCCAATGGGTCAAAGCTAGCCGCTTCTAAGAGATTGCTTCCTTCAGACGGCCCAATTCTTGACAATCCAGGTGCGAATTAATAGCGTTGGCGTATGAGATCAGCTCATAGTAATGGGTGGTTAAATTTTAAGGGCCGATGTTGATCTTGAATAAAACACAAATTATTTAGGAAATTACTCTCATTTCTTTTTATTATGATAATATTGGTATGGTTCAATTATGTATGGAACAAAATATCGGCCAAATTGCCGCCGCGACCTCGGCGGCACACCTGCATCCGACGCTGAAGCATAATTAAGGTGCTATGCCGTTAATGTGCCGAATTATCTCATCATTTAGCTCTTGAATTGTTGCTGGCTTATCGACGTACACCTTTCCTTTCAAACAACCCTAACGAAAAAAATCCAACTGTGTCAAATCACATGATCTTGGCGGCCAATTGACATCGCCACCACGTGAGATAACACGGCCATTGAATTTGTCGAGCAAAAGAGTCATTGTTTCGTTGGCTGTGTGGCAAGTGGAACCATCCTGTCGGAAGCACATATCGTCCAGATCCATATCCTCAATTTCTGGCCACAAGAAGTCCATTATCATCTCGCTATAGCGAACACCATTCACGGTAACTGCCTGGCCGACCTCATTTTCGAAGAAGTACTGCCCGATGACGCCCCCAGCCCATAAGCCGCAGGACGAAATGGGTGAGCATGCACAGGTCGTAACTGAACCACTTTTTGTCACCAATAATGGATCGATGTTTTTGCGATTCAGTTCAAATTCGGTCCATGAGGTTCTCTGGCGTTAACTCATGCGGTACACATCGACATCAAGCTTCTTTTTGTATCCAGTCTTGTTCGGTTTTTCATGCACTGTTTAGTCCCTGCGAAATCGCAACAGTGCTCACTTGGTGGTCAGACTCGACGATTGCCACGATTTAATCGACATATTCGACAGTTGACCTGCAATACTGTTTACTAAAGCCATCTGTTGGGAATATAATGAAAGCTCCGACTTTATGTTGAAAATGAGCCAAAACACGTCATAAATGTTCTCTAATATCTACTGCTGTGGATTGATTGGGTTTACCCAACAGCGTTCGTCCTAAAATATTTTTCAACAACTTTTTGAGACGTTGGCTGGTTAAGCAAAAATCTTTATCAACCATTCAGTATTACTGTCAATTGCTGACAAACAAATATCATCGAAACCGAAATGACAGCCAAAACAAAATCGACCCGGAACATAAAAACCACCCCGTAGTCAATTTTCAGAAGTTCATATGAATGCGCACGATTTGGGTAAGTGGTGGCGTATACGTACTTTTTTATACGATTTCCTGATACCAAGATTTCGCCAAATAATAACAATCCTCATTCCCTTGAATTTATTGAAGTTTTTCCTGTGTCCCTCTTATTCGTTTATTGCAGGCGAACACGCCCTGACTATACTCTGAACCCGATCCACTTTACAAAAAAAAGAAGGATAATCGATTGAAAGTAGCAATAATCGAAGAGAACAGAAAAGAGCAAGAGCATCGCCCAGGCTTCGCATCCTCACATTTTGTTACACAACACGTTCATCTAAACGCTTTACGGACGCATTGTGTAATCAATTGTGAGTTTCTGTTTGAAGAGATTACCAGCACTCCTCGGGCCTGGGGAATTGGCAGGAACACCTGCAGAGGCGAACAGAAGCCACCGAGCAAAACTTTATAATTTCATTAATGCTGCTGTGGAAGCCGTAATGTGTCGCATTCACGACGAGGATGAGGGGATGATTTTGAAAGTGAGTGACACGCCCGCATGCCGCAACCAAACCAGGAAATTCATGCTGGCTTCTGGGAGTAATTTGAAATGTCATACGCACAGAGGTGGTCCATGTTATGCGATATAAGCGATTTCGATTAATGAAGCGCTCCTCAAGATGTAGGGGTTTTTGGATTTGGTAACGTGGAGAATGTGTTTTGTGTGGGTTATGTTCTTGTGACGGGAATTGAGGAATTTGTGTGTTGGGAGCCGGTGAGTGGGTGTCACTTGTCTCGACTTCAGAGAGATTTCGCTGCTGACAGACGTGGAGGCGATTGTGATGTGACCTTCACGTGTTCACAATCTAAGAACGATTTGTTAAAAATAATCAATTACTTCACGAATATTTTCAGTGGATTTGGGGGGGCTGCTTAAAGTGACTTTAATTCCCAGCAAAGTCCCCGGTAGACTCTGTTCAAGGACCGCAGAAGATAAGACGCATTTCGCCATATGTCCTAGAAGATAAAGCTCTGGACAGTGCCAGAACTCGATGACTTGGTCTGAGTATTGCAGCAACAGCAAGGGCAGAGGCTATGGCAGAGGCTGAGCAAAAAGATATCAATATCACTGATCGGCTTCAGTCGCATAGGATAGAAGTCCTTTCCGTGCACTATACATGTGCACATACCGCACAACGACATTTGCAGGAGCTGCAGAGATGAGGAAACTAGAGGAGTTGAGCGATGCTGAATTGAAAGACAGATTCATATACGAAACTGGATGGTTTTACGAATAAGTGAAGGTCCCACGCCAGAAAAAAACATCCCTCACTAAGGGCCACGACCGTAAGGCCTTCGGGACACCCAACCTACCTTCCTACCTACCATCCTACCAACGTACTGTACTTTGAAGAAATCTTCTCATACTTCCCCTGAACAGTCGCCTCAATTGTTCTACTAGCTTCGCAGTAGCGCATTCTATCACCCCAATTTTCCAAGACATTGCTTATGGTTTCGGGCTGTAGCTCAGCTAGCTTGCTTGGATGGTATTGGCCTTAAGTGCTTGAATGGTTTCCGGATTGTTGGCATAACATCGCTTCTAAAAAATACACGTCCAAAGGGCTCGCAGCTCCGAGGCGGCCAATTGACATCACCAAGACAGCTAATAACACGATTTCAAAATTTGGTGCGCAAATTCGATTTTTGTGGCATGGCGCGCCATCCTGCATGAACCAGAGGTCATCCAAGTCCATGTCTTCAATTTAAGTAAAAAAAAGTCGGTTAACATGGCTACTTAACGCCCATGTTGACCGAAACGTTGTTCCCAGCCACTGCGAAGCGGTAACGAATCGGATGGTCTCGCGCCCTCAATTGCTGAGTCAATTGGAGCTTCAGGCTACATTCTTCTTAGGCTGAGTGAAATGTTGGGCTGTTGACATCGAGCGAGTTGATGTTCGTGAAGTGAGTCACAGTCTCCTCTGTGCGCGGGGACCACGAGTATTGTCCATCAGCATACCAGTCTCATGCATTTTTTGCACGAACTTGCGTATAGCAGTCGCGGGTGGTTGCTTCATTTCGGCCAAGACTTCTTCTTTTCATAAAAATGCACTGTTTGGGCAACACAGCACTCATTTTGGAAATCAGTTTTTAATACTTCCCAACATTGTTCAAGCAAAACGCCACTCATTTCGTTCCGCGGAGGTAAGGTACCGACTTTCTGTCAAGATTTCGAGCGGGAAACAGCTGTCAGGGTCAAAATAACCTTTGATTTAAAAAACAACTACTAGATGGCCCACCTTGTAGATGTAGATTTAGTCTTTAATGGCTTTTAACTTTAAACGGCTAGCAACTGCCATTTTCTCTTCGATAGTTATTACTTATACCCAAAGCCGGTACACCTTGGTATACGTTTAAAGTCACACCTACTTCTGTGCACAGAGTGACCAACTTTCATGACTCCATCTTCATCGTTTTCAGAAACCCCAAACAGACGCACATCTCTGTCAACTACTGCCCCCCTTTCCAGGCATTAGTCGATTCCACACACGTATGCAGTACCTTTAAAGACGAAATTATAATTCCATTAATCTCCATTCGGAAACCTCCATCAAACAGGTGGTTTTCGTGGATTTAACTTCAGGAAGTGGGTGTTGTCTCTGGAATTCACGTAGAATCTGTGATTTATGTCTACATTCTGGAAAATCCATGCAGGCTTTGGGCGTATTTGCTGATGTCGCACGCAGTGGGTGGGTCCTGGATTAATGAAGCGTCTGTCAAGATGTCAACGACAAAAGATTATGTCGGACTTGTTGGAGATGGAAGAATTGCGTGTCCAAATATTGGCGAGGGGCCATCATTTTACTTGAAGGGACAGTTGAATAAATGCTTTTTTTTGTTCGATGGAACCAAATTTATTGTTTTTGCTACTTTTTGCTCATTTGTGTGGCGCTATAGTCGGAATTAAGCTTCATCAAGTAGCATAATTTGCGAACGACAAGATAGTCGAGAGATATCAATTGCTTCTTGACGTCAGAGAAACAGATTTTGGCGAGAATTAATATCGCTACTGATGATGTACACGTAAATTAACATCAGCTAAGTGCAACGAACAACATCTGCACGCTGGCTATGTGTGTGGGTAATCGGTGCAGTTCAACAAACATCAGCAGCTTACCAAACCAACATTGACTATAATAATCGAAATTTACTACTTTAAGAAAGCGAATTGAATGAATGCTAAGGCATTTTGCGTTGTAATTATTTTGTTTTCGAATTTATTAACTTATCTCTTAAGCACAATGAATTCGTCTCTTACCACATATGTAGGACAAAACGCCTCTACTGACTACTACTATTTCGAGGTGATTAAGGAGTTTCTCTACAACCGGTCAACGTTGAACTCCTGAAACAATATCCTAGCGAAAATCCGTCATAGAATCCTCCATTACAACCGGTGCTCCGTCAGTTTGTCGAAGCAGGGCGGCAATTTGGGGAAGTCTTTGAGTAGAATGTGATTACATCCAGAGATTTGTTCACCGGCTGCGTGTCAGAACATATGATATACATGATATTACATTGTTTTTTATCCAAAACAGAACTTCTGATAGACGCTACAGTGGTTTGGTAGTCGGAATGACAATTGAATAATTCGATCCTTAGAGCAAACACCCTCGCCACGCCTTCACTCATCTTCGATTTATCAAATAGTGCTCCACAACCACATGGAGCCGAAAGCACGAATAGATCGTCTTGATGCCTTAGAGATAAATACTCTACGTCGGATGTGAATGGAGGAGAAGACATAACGGAGAATTTTACAAGCTGTATGAAGATATGAATTTAGTGTTGAAAGCAAAAATGGACACCAGTGCCAAGACGATTCTGAGCCCCCTTGTTCGATAAGGAAAGGAAGACCGTCAGGGCTGCACGCATCATATGTGCAGGATGTGGAAACGCATAGTGCCCCAAACGCTTAGGCGCGTATTGTAAAGCCTAAATAAAAATAAATAAAATTCAGCTATATACTACAATTCTTTAAATTTTAGTTCGGCCAAATGCATTTCTAAACGCTGTCTGAATGCAATTATTTTTTTAATAATCATCTGTTCACACAGAAGACCATTCAGCAAAAAGATTTTAGTTCAAGAAAGGCCAAAATAACAAACGTGCAAAAATAAAATCTGCAAGCGGAAGTGTTAAATCGTATGTTTAGTTAAATCCTAGAAGATCGAGCTCACAATGCTTAAACAAATTGTCGGTCACAACTCACAGTAGCTTCAGAAGAACGTCCATGACAGTATATATTATACTTCGTTTAAACGTCACAACCATTATTCCAATAAGGTCACAAGTGCTTCCGATGTGATTAGCTTAAGTATGTAAAATGTTGTAAAATGAGCCTGAATCTGCACGAATTCTGAAATCTTGTACGGATGTAGACCCAACCAAATAAGCCGGATTGGCTCACTGGCGATGCTCAATACTTCTTCGATACTGGCCGCTACGACGGTTATGCTTTCTTCTTTTCGCCCAATCTCTGTCTGGTCGGTGGTTTGAGTTCCAAAAGGGTGTACAGACGCTCAAACTTGTTCACGAGTTATGTTTGCGAGCCAGTCGGAATGAGCCAAAAACAACAATGCTTTATTTTAAAACTTTACTTTGAAATCCAATCTTAAAGTGCACTCTTTATACATAACCTTAACGATAACAGCACTTAACTTAAGACAAGATCAATATCAATAAATGAGAGAGAACAAAAGAGAAGTGGCGGCTTTAATACATATGAAGAAAAGAGAGAGTAGGCATCTACCACAACGATGCTTAAAGCTAGTCCTAAACGACGAACATGCTCCGCGAACTTGTACATCGAAACCAACGAACACGAAAACATCGAAATGTTTCACCAACAGCAGCTGGTTCGTGAACTAGGCCCTACACGAGCCCTACACTGAACCCGAACAAGTTCGGCGAGCATGTTCATCGTTTAGGGCTATCTTAACATAATCGATGTCTTTGGTTTTCTGTGGCGTCCTTCATCTAATGCACAGCAACATCAGGAGTGCTTAGGCTTTAGAGCATGTTTGGACAATAACAAACATTGCCAAGTACAGTCTACAACGAATGCCGATCATAGGCCAACAGTTGCATGTTACTCATGGTGAGACGAATCAAACTGAAGAAATTCATGTCAAGCTTCAACAACTGAGCCGGAATTTCGATAATTTTGTTTTTTAAATGTTGGCATGTTGAGCACGCGTGGAATGGAAAGGGCAAACCTGCATATTTTGACAGCTGGATGTCATTAGAGGGTATCATCAGCTGACACCTTGTAGAGTCCGTATAATCAGTTTTTCGTTTCCCTAAGTATTTTTTGACTTTCCTGCCCTCGTTTTTCGCATTAACGTCAACACCAGCTGCCCGGTTCGATCCTGGTGAGAGCTAATATAGCCTCTGACTCCTATCCCACCAAGTCGTGTAGGAACAGAAGCACACTCAAATCAACTGATGGTTATTAGCCAAGGCAACTGACGCACTGGACAGCAATTGAAAAAGTGACGTACTCAGTGTCTGCTTTCTGCTTCATCAGCAGTAATAAAACAAGGTCCGACACTTCCAGTAACGAGTAACAAATCCAATTCAACACCCATTCCAGCTCCCTGCAAAGAGAGATAAAATCTGATGGATGTGTACTAGATGCAACAAAAAAAAAACAAATTTACATGATTGAACTGTCAGAAATGAAACATCTTAACACCAATCTTGTCGTCCAATCAAAATCAATCAATAAAATAATTTAGCAAATTGCGAATTTTCGTACTTCCTAAAGCTGCTGTTTATTACGGCCCAAGCAGCTGACTGACACTCAACGAAGAAATTCCCAAACAAGTGCCCACTCATACTGCCAGTAGCTCTTTGCTTCGCAGAAATCCAATTGAACATCCTTCCACCGCGTTGTCCCTCTCGCCAGCGTTGAATTTGCGCGGAGGAAGTCTGCGAATTGGATCCGAACTCCTCCCGGCCTTTCAATGAATGAGAAACGATTAACTAATTGAAACAAATTCATTTCAGAATCGTCCTCCCACGTAAGTCACAGTCCATCTGTCTGTGTACATCTCCGTTAATTGTTGCAAATAGAACCCCTTTATTTTTTTATGGTCGCAAGTGCGGGATAGAAAGTGGAGTTTATCTTGATTAATTTGAGATCATTTGCAAAGCAGCAGGATATTGCAGTGCGAGCTTCAGGGCAGAAAATAAATGAGGCGAGCTAAACTAATCAAGAGTCTATTTTAAGTTCGCGTCACAGGATTTTTTAACGAGGATTTGTCACTGCACATTTTTCTTCTTAATTTTTAGGGAAGGTCATATGTTTTCATTTCATGGCGGAAATATTACGTATTCGCCACAGTGACCCAGTGTATTCTGTATTCGTAGGTGCCGGTATTTCTTACTGCCGGTGCAGCGAATAAGATCTTTAAAAGAATAACTCAAAGAAACTTCGAATCCAGATGACACACTAAAGTCCCGTACTTAGCAATTAGCATACGACTGTATTGACAGCTATAACCACTGACCACTGATTGTGGTGATTTCTTTAATTTCTACCAAAAGAACTCTGGAAGGTGGGAATCGGCTGATTATGGTCTGGTGTACACAATCAGTTTGGGTGTACGAAAGTAGGCGCCACCATTCTGTCGTCTTCTCGTAATTGCCAGGAAGCGTTGGATGGGAAGTCTTCAACTGCCCATTGCGCAGTGTATCGTTGTGAATATGGACATGGATTGTTGAATTTTGAGACCAATTACCTACTTTTCACCGTAAGCCTTTGGATATAGCTTAATTTTGTTTCAATCCGCTTAGCCATCCGCAGTTATCGTTTCAATAGTTCTTCGTGCACTATTCTGTATTTAAAAGCGTTGATACCGCGTCTAAATCAGGCATAGGCTGCTAGTCTACACCTAGTCTGTCAAAACGAGCTCCAACTCCTACCTACACGAGGTTAAATCTGAGAGCCCAACACCTTCGACCGAAGATGGTGTACCCAACCCCCGTGAGACATCTTTGGTTGCTGCAAACTAGAGAAAGGAGGAGAATGAAATTGCTATCAGGGATCCTTTATGGATGGCAACTGTTTGGCCAACGGTGGCACCTTATTAGACATACTTCAACATATCAGGCCATACATTTCCGCTCAGGTTTAAATAGGTTTCTTCCAAAGCCAGGTTGGGACCTTGGAGTAGAGTTGGCGGCGGACGAGCCCTGTTATGTCATCCCAACTATCTCGAGATCTTGCATCTGAACCCTCCTTCCGAAAGTCAAAAAAGGGTCCTGGCCTCCCAGTTGGAGGTTGTGCCTGAGGTTAACTCCTAAAACACAAAAAAGAGTTCAGATACAGCCAAGCACCTCGGATTTCATGTTGATGACCCCATCAAACGAATTACCCCTTAATAGATCACGTGCAGCCGAAGAACTTGAGGAGGTGGTGGACTGCAAAGCAGACATCACGACTTTTCACAAATGAGGTGGAATGGGATCAGAAAGAGGATGAAAAACTGCGTCATCTACTACGGTGATTGCAACAGCGAGAGGGGCGCTTATTTGGATGTGGATTTGTTATTCGAGCCAGAAGTCTTAAGCTGTGTTTGGCAAAGCGAAAGCCTCATAACAATCGACATCAAGGGAACATTCGGCAATATCAGCCTAATTTTGCGTATACAGAGGACAAGGATGAGACTATGTATGACTTCAAATTGCGATTGTGAAAAAGTAGATCAATTCGCAGTCGCAGTTTAAATGACAGTCGATCGCAAACTGCGATTGCGATTTTTTATTCGCTTTGAAAAACTCGCAGTAATTAATTTACTGCTTAACTCTACCAAGTCTGGACATAAATGCCACAACCCAGATCGTTCTCAAACATATTTTCTAAAGTCATTGGGAAACTCAACCAGCACCGCACCACATCCGATAGCGAACTCAAGATGATGAACTTTGTCACGGGATCTATGTTCAATCTTGCAGACTAGCAACTCCCATAATTCCACCTCTTTCGAGTGACAAAATGTTTATCAAAATCCGCCTTTTGGAATCGGCATACAATCATATCATTACACCACAAATTTGAATGACTTCTATTATGAGCGTTAAATTTGAAAGTTTTGGTAACTCAAGCAAAGTCATCAAGCCAGTCGTACGGTTGGTTAACAAAAGTTGGTTTAATAGGGCTTAAAGCGTTCATCAACACATAACCCACCCGCCTCAGTGACATGTAAACAAAATACAGGAACAATTGCAGATAAATGCAAATAAGCCAAAAAACAGCTTGAACATAAACAGCCCTTCAGAACAGGACGTCAGTATAACATGCATATGCATTAAAAGGCTTCGATAAACACAACACTAGTGGGTGTTGTTCAACAATACCACATTCTCTTTGGAAGAGCAATTCACCTCCGAACTTTAAGCACATCGCCCACTCATGCAAACATTGAAACACTTTCAGTGGGCCTCAGAAAAATTCTTGCGTACCTAAACAAACTACAGAAGAATCATTTTCCATCAATTACGCCTCCTGTTGCAATGCCTGCGTTGGAGGATGTATACAAAATATTGGAAGCATTACCATCGTCATCCTCAGTGACCCGCAACTTTCACTAAAGGAGTCGCGTGGGTAAAGAACGCACGGGATTCTCCGTCATCGAGTATAACTTATCAAGAGCAATGCTCAAGCGATACCAAGAAAGTCAGAGTCTGCCAACTGGCCGCCTACCCGAAGGAATCGCATTCAATGCCAGCATCGGAGGTCGTTGTAGTGGGGATATTCATGCTACGTTACCAATCCATCGAAGCATAGCTCTTTCCGCTCAAAGAAGCACTTGCTAAACATTTAGTTCCTCGCGCACTGCTGTGTTTCGCACCCTATCACGGCGAGTAACTTCCACAACAGCACTTTCGGTCATTGCCTAAATTTCGTGCTCATAGGTGAGAGTTGAAATCCGCTAGCTTGGCTTTGACAGCAAGTTCGGCCTTCTGGATTACAGATCTTCCAAGCTGTTTCAAAAATTGACCCAGCTTGGCCAATCCTCAGCATTCCTCCTCCTATCACCAGTCTGGCTTCAATGGGACTCCACTAACATGAAGAGTGCAATGAACAGGCGTTCTGAAAATAACCCTAACCTCCGATTTGTCAACGTTAGCCTTCATTGCAGCATCAGCACATACGACCACAAACCTAACAAGCGCCCGCTCTGGGAGGATGTGAGGATAACTAAGTCATCTGGCAAAAGAAGATGACTTGCCATCAACTCTCCCGATGTCATACATTCATCGCCTCGGCTGCGCTGCAACATCCAGTCCACACATGTAATGAAAAGTAGTGGTGACTAGACGCACTCTTGGCGAAGTCCAACACCCTCGGTGACCGAGTTCGGCTGCTATAGATTGTGTATCGAGACTGAATGGTCTTCAAAAGTGGATCAAGAGTCCCATGTTCCTGCAGAGCACTCCAGAGTCAACCACCGAATTTATTTTAAGAATTTAAACGTGTCAATGGAGGATATTTATCTCATTTCCAAGAATGTAGCTCAAATCAAACTAATTTGTCTAACATATATGCTGACTAACAGCCTGTAGAGGGCCAGGGCCTAGCTTCTCAGCAACCACTCGTGTTGTGCGTGCTATTGTTCTCTCACGAGTGGAAAGGACCTACAGTTTTATGCCGACTCCGAACAGCCAAGTTTGAGAAGCTCTCTTCTAGACAGTTATACTCTTTGAGCATTGTTTGTGACTCGAACGAGGTGAGGCCGTGAAAAGTATTTTTTTATCGTACCAGGAATCGAACCTAGACAGGTTAGTCCAAGAGCGTAGGAGTCTACGGACATACCCACAACGCCACGGGCCACCACAAATTTGTCTAACAACTGAAGAAAAAAATTAACAACGATGAAGTTTGTTGGGTGAACTCGCACCACGTTGATTTTCATCGATTGTCTTTAATGTTGAGGCTTCTATTTCGTGTTAAATGACTTTAAAAAAAAACCCATAATAACCCTAATTGTGAATAACGAAACCCAACAAAATGGTATCAAATGTAACCGTTGATACATTTAGACTTGGTTTTTTTTTCAACTGATTGTTTGGTTTTTAGCAAATCACGCATTAATTTCATCATGGTGTCATGATGTTCTAATGCAATATTGTTTGACAAAGCATCATGGAAGGACTCACACCTCAACAATGTCTCCAATTTATTCAGCTGTATTTCAAAAATCAGTGTTCTGTAAGTAATGTTTGTCGTCCAAATGGTGTACATCATCGATCTACCGAGTCTGTTATTGCCTTTAGCACCCGCCAATTCGAGTCTCAGTGTTCTTTATTGGATGATTAGCTACAGAATAGGTCACATCCAGCTCGATCCAGGACTCGGATGCCAACATCAGTCGTTTAAATCAGCAATTATCGAGCGCAACGCTGGAAGCAATGATCCAAAATAGGACCTTCAGAATGGACCTCATCGCGGGCAATATTTCCTTCTTCTTCTTTGTTTGGGGCTACAGTCCGGGGTGGACCTGGGCCTCAATCAACAAGCCTCTCCAGCCAGCACGATATTTCGTCAGCTGCCTCCAGTTGTGCACACCAAGTTGGTTGAGGTCCTTTTCCACTTGTGTGCGCCATCTCGTTCTAGAACGCCCTCTGTTGCGTTGTCCCAATGGCTCGGAATCGAAGACTCTTCGGGCCGGAGCTGTGGTGTCAATCCGCTCTACATGACCTAGCTATCTGAAGCGTTGGATCCGAAGACGCTTAACTAGGTGCATGCCCCTGTACAGCCCGCACAGTTCGTGGTTGAATCTCCTCCTCCAGACGCCATCAATACAAACAGGACCAAAACTTTTCTCTCAAAACGACCAAGATCTTCTTCATCCGCTCTCAATAGCGTCCATGTCTGTGCGCCATAGAGCAGGACAGGGATGATTAGAGTGTTATATAAAGTCAACTTGGTGTTTCGAGAGATGGCTCTGTTACTCAACTGCCTCTTGAGCCCAAAGAAACAGCGATTGGCAAGAGTAATTCTGCGTTTGATCTCGGTACTGGTCTTATTGTCCCTGTTTACTGCAGAGCCGAGGTAGACGAAGTCCTTGACTACCTCAAAGTTTCTGCTGCCCTTATGACGCTCTGTCCGAGACGTCGATGTTGTGCGTCCTTTCGTGATGACAGCACGTACTTGGTTTTGCCCTGATTCACTGCCAAACCCATTTTAGCCGCTTCCGCTTCAATGCCAGCAAAAGCCTCATTGACAGCTCGATGTGTTCGTCCAACACGTCAATGTCGTCCGCGTAGGCAAGCAGTTGAACGGACTTTTGGAAGATCGTGCCTCTGCTGTTGACATTTGAGTTTCGCACGATCTTCTCAAGTATGATGTTGAAGAAATCACATGACAGCGTGTCGCCTTGTCTAAATCCTTTTTTGGGCAACATTTACACAACATTGTATTCAAAAAGTAAATGTCACAAACTGTTCTTTCAGGCCATAATGAAGTTTGCAGCATTCAATTACATTTCATGTATTTTATTCGAAATAAAAAAACAGGTCTTATTGAATCACCCATTATGTAATATCAAGCGTTTAACAGCAGGACTTCAGCTAAGAACAGAAACTTGACTCGTTCGACTCTAATTCCCAAAATATTAGAAAACACTGTCTTTCCTCACAAAAGCAAAGAATTCGTCGGAGGATACATTGTACACCCTCATAGTCAGGTTCATTTCCATTAACACCCACGCCGAAAAAAAAACCTTCTTATTTTCTCGAGTAAATATTTGCAATCAATTTGGCCACTCCGGCAATGCTGTAACATCGATGGTGTCATCATCGCCGTGCGGGCAATTCGAATGCAACTTTAGATGCCTTGCTTTGCACGAAAAGCTCCTCTGGTGCTCCTCTCTCATGGGAGTTTTTAGTACACTTCCCCTCCATCCTGCGAGATGATACGACATTTACGATATTGCTTCTCCTCATTTTGGTTGAATTCAATTGCACGCAGCATCCATCCATACAACCTCTCCGGCACTTGGTTGAACAACAAATACGATTGAGGCTTTTCCTGCAACACGTCAGCTCTTATGAAACGCTTTATTTCATTCAGCCATTGGACGTGAATTCCTGTAACAGGCATTGTTTCATCTCTCAGAAAATAAAGAACAGAGCTTGCCTCCTTTTTTTCTGTTGAATTGGATGTTTGCTGTTAGGGACGATTCATATGACAGAGTTCTGAATCAGACTCAACTCTGCAATTGGTCATATCTGTGGAAGACAGGAGTGCCTCTGCACATTACACAGCAGACACGTATCAGACGACGCCTCCTCCACACCCGGAAACAGAACAATCGAAGCGAATTTCGAGAAGGTTGTGTCATTGTCCATATCTGGCATGTTCTTCGCAAGACATGCGATCCTGGAAAAATGTTCAGTAAAAATTGATGAAGATAATAGTGCACTCATGACGATTTGAACTCGAATAAACGACTGATTCCTAATTAGCTGAAATGAGTAAGTATGAGCTGAAATGTATGTACTTCAACTGTGGACTGTATGATTTCGCGTTCGATGACTTGCGCTGAGTCCTGTCGAATGGCTTGCGGTGAGTGGCGCTATCTTGATTGAAAGGTACACCTCGATGACCGGCTCTGAATGAGTCCTGATTTGATGGACAGAGTGGCGTGAATTAAGCGGTTCTACCACGATAAGAATTTATGAGGAATCTGTTGGTTTGTTAGTGGCTATCCGATTTGTTTCAAATCGGGTACAAATAGCGCGCCGTTTTGATAGCGATCTCGGAGATGTCATTAAGGAATTGTTTGCCTAACGCGTTATATCTTTGTTTATGAGGAATCACTCGGAATGAGTTCTCAACGAATTACTCGCCCTGAGTGCCTGCTTCGCACGAGAATGCGGTCAGTTATGAACGGATGTTTGCCCTTCGTAGTGAAATGAACGGCGCCCTCGAATCGCTTGTGCAGAATTTTCAAATATTCCGTGAGCTGTGTGGCACGTAGTGCCGTTCCATTGAAACCACATGCCGTTGGTGTCCATTTCATCCAATTCAGGCCAAAATAAGTTGCTAATCATCGACCTACAGCGCTTGCCGTTGACGGTGATAGTCTGGCCAACGTCGTTCTCAAACAAATGAGGACCGATGACGCCTCCAGCTCAAAAATTTACAGCAAACAGTATCAATTTCCAGATGCGCTGAACGCTCTTGGATATCATGTGGATTCGATACAATTTTGTTTTGCTAAATCTTGTATTGCAGACTGAATAAATGACAGCCAATTTGACAGATGTAACTTCAACAATGTCTTCAATGTAGGGATCAATGTTTGCCCGATCCATAAAAAAGGAGACCCTTTGATCTGCGCCAACTACAGAGGCATCAGTCTCCTAAGTATCGCATATAAAATCGTATCTGCCGTACTGTGTGAACGCCTAAAGTCATTCGTCAACAACCTGGTCGGTCAATACCAGTGTGGTTTTAGGCCAGGAAAATCCACCATCGACCAAATATTCACACTGCGGCAGATTTTGACGAAAACCCAGGAGCAACGAATCAATACCCACCACCTTTTCATCGATTTTAAGGCCGCGTATGATAGCATCTATAGAGACGAGCTGGCATCCCTACCAAACTCGTCCGTTTGTTATCGGAAGAACGCATTGTGATGTCAATGGCGCTTTTGTGCGTATTGCAACGGAGGCAGCGAAGATGGGTTTAGCGGTAAACGAGGGTAAGACAAAGTATATGCTGTCAACGAGAAAGGACACCCAACACTGACGTCTTGGTCAGAACGTCACAGCAAACAGATATAACTTTGAGGTAGTCAAAAACTTTGTCTTCCTATGCACAGCTATCAATTTTTTTAAAAAATTCAGAGAATGACATCAGCGCTGAAATCAAACGAAGAATAACCCTTGCCAATCGCTGCTTCTTTGGGCTAAGAAAGCAATTGGTAAGCACAGCCCTCTCTCGAACAACCAAGGTAAGACTTTACAAGACCTTAATCGTCCCAGTCCTGGTATATGGCGCGGAGGCATGGACTTTGTCAAAAGCGGATGAAGCTGCTCTTGGTTGCTTCGAGAGGAAAATTCTTCGTGTAATTTTCGGTCCCGTCTGCATAGATGGTGAGTGGAGGAGGAGACATAATGACGAACTATACGGGCTGTTTAGCGACATCGACTTAGCCGGAAGAGTGAAGATCCAACGATTGAGATGGCTAGGTCATGTAGAGCGGATGGAAACCAATGCTCCGGCCCGAAAAGTCTTCGAATCCACCCCCGAGGGACGGCGCAGTAGAGGAAGACCGCGACTCAGGTGGCGCACGCAAGTGGAAAGGGACCTCAATCAACTATGCGTGCGAAACTGGAGACAGCTAGCTAGAGATCGAGCTGCCTGGAGACGCTTATTGGTTGAGGCGCAGATCCACCTCGGACTATAGCGCCACCTTAAGTAAGTAAGTATCTTCAACAATATGGCCGCTACCAACTGTCAAACTTCAGATGTGCCTATGGGAAGACTATGTACAATTAAAACATTTATGTATTTAATTTGACGTCGTTCGCATGTCCACCACTGGCACGTTTGCAGCGGTCGATTCGTTGAACTAAATTTATGACGTCTCGGCGTTGGAATAGACCGATGGTACTTAACGTAGTATAAAAACAAAATGTCTCGAATTATTCAATCACACAATCTGGGTGGTAAATCAATATGACCGGGCCTCGATAGGTGATTGTTCCAGTCGCTGTGTGGCTAGTGGCACCGTCTGGTTGAAACGACTTGTCCATGGCCTTGACCAAAGGCATAACGTTGCAGCATATCACTGTAGCGATCTTCATGGACCATGTAGCGTAACGGTAATTTTCAATAACAAAGAAACACGGCCTAAAACCACAACACAGAGGTTTTTTATGAATGAGGTGGTATCTTTTGAAACACATGATTTTCACCTGACCAATAACGCATATTCTGTTTGTTGACTAAGCCGTTTAGCTAGAAATGCTGTGGATGGTCACAACATATCTAGAATACAATCCGAGAAACCAACACCGCTTCATATGATCAAGTGCCTATAGTTCTTGAGCTAACTTCGTCTTATAAGGGTGGAGGCCTAAATCCTTTCACAAAATTCGGCAGTAGTGTGGCCTTAGTGATCCACAATCTTTAAAAACGCCTTGGAAACGACTGTTTTTGTTCGTTCGCGACGGACGCTTGAACGGCAACAATATTCCACGCACTTTGAGCAACCCGTTGTCTCACTAGCGAAGGAACACCCAACAGCGAACATTTAGATTCAAATATGTTCACTAGACTATGAATTGATTGTCTTTCTTCTTTCCTTGGCTGGCGCTACAGTCCGGGGTGGACTTGGACGTCAGCCAAGATTCTTCTCGATCGAGCACAGTATTGTGCTAGTTGCTTCCATGGTAAGGCATGGTCTTCCTTTACCGCGTTGTCCCTCGGGGTTAGAGTCGAAGACTTTCCAGGCCGGAGCATACATAGGTGTCCATTCGTTCCACATGACCTAGTTCCACACCTCTCGAAGCGACCAAGAATCTACTAGCCCGCTTTCGTTAGTGTCCATGCTTTCGGGCCATACAGCAGAACTGGGACTATAAAGGTCTTATGTAAGGATAGCTTGGTAGAGGGTCTTCCAATCACAAAGACACAGCGGTTGGCAAAGGTGATCCTTCGTTTTATCTCCGCGGTGGTGTCATTGCTTTCGTTAACTTCGGAGCCTTGGTAGACAAAGTCTTTCACTACTTCGAACTTCGAGGATCTAGCTGTCTATATTGACGCTTTGCCCAAGTCGTCGGTGTAGTTAGTTCGTAAACTTCATGCTAAATATGCTGTTTTTACTGAATGCTTTGACATTGACAGTTCTGGTCACTGGTTTAAGGGTGCGATCATACTGAACATTCAAATCTGTCAATCTCTAGACTGTCTTTAAAGCGGTCCCTAGACGCTAAATGTTTTTAATAAGAGCATGGAAGGACTATCTACTTAGCAAACAAGCTGATTCACTGACACGATGCCGGAAGGTCCGTTTATACGGATAGTGGGCACAAAGAATGGGCTTCTCTAAATAAAAACAAAACCAGAAACTGGCCAGTTCATAGACCAATAACAAAGTTCGCTGTTGCAGCCCCAAAATGAAGCAAAATTCCCTAACGTACTCCGAGACGTTGAATATTAAAGCTCTCTGCAAAATCTTCAATGCAGTGAACCCCAATGTTTACCAAACGGAAGCCCTTACTACAGCTGAAAGCCCAATCAATAATGCCTAACGTCTTAAATTATCATACACCAATCCATTACCATGAATTGTTCATAAGGTACATCCTTGGTTGCATGGATGACGTGACGGCACCTTCCGTGTCTGCGAAATCACACCCGAAATACACACACGAAGTCTGCATCAACAACAGCACGAATGGGGGTGTGCTCCACATCGCACCGCCCAGTATGGAATCTAATTAAGTCCTGCGTTCGTATTATGTGCGCAGTAATTCGGCAGTGAGTGCACTAAATTCTGTTTCGGAGAACTACTTTAATTATCCTGCAGGACATGAGCACAAGCCTCGTAATTACTCATCACAGTCGGTAGCCAGCCGTGAAATTCGCCAAGCGTCCTGGAGTGTGCTTGTAATTCAAATGATAGCAATTTTGTGCGGATTTTCCACGGCAGTCTTGCGTCCTGCCGAGCTACTCACCAGAAATGCGATTAATTATAGTCCCCCAGTCCATTACCTAATAGTGTGGCCAGTTCCTCCTATTTTTGGATGCAAATTTAAATTTGCCGCACCTAGGAGCTTCACGGAATTCAGTACTTGACAACGACAGTGCCGCTGACCGGCGAATCAGTTCTAAATTCAGTTTCGCCGATCCTTCCCGTCGCAAGAAGCAAGAACTTACTTAAAATTTCGTAATTCATTGCCCAGATCGTGCAACGTCGTCCACAGAACTAAAGTCCGACACACATGAGTCCGGCAGGAGTGGAAAATGTGTGTTCTCACTCACTCGTCGCGCACATCCACACGCGACCATCTGCTCCGTCGGAAGGAGAGAACATCCCAGCCATGCATGTGAACAGCAGGACCATCTTCTAACTCATCGCACGTTACTGCAGACCTCAGTTGGATGATGCTCTCATTCACAATTTTGAATCTCCATTGTGCGAGGCAGAGCGACCAAAGTTTTATGGTTACAATATCTCCGGCCACACAATGGCTTGACGCATATTGCACAACATTCAAGTGGTTGTGTGAAATGGCAAGGCATAAGGATGATGAACAAAGGACTGCCCGAGATACTTTGAAAGTTTATTCGAGCATAAAGCTCCCGCCAAACCACCCAAGACCATTCAATAAACTTGATTGCCTCTTATATTAAAAAGTTGCTCCGGGGAGACAATTATTGGATTTTGATCCGGTGTTTCCCGCAAGCCGTGTCGTCTGTGTGTTGAATGCCGAATTAATCAGCTCTCGCCCTAGACGCCGACGCATAAAAACAGGCGCATCGCTTTCGGTTGCAAATTTGCTTTGTCAGACGAACTTTTCGGCGAGTTTTCAGACGGCAAGCGACTCACTTCACGAAGGGGGCCATCGTTCTTGAACAGTGAGGCCAGGCGGGGATGTGTTCGGTAGGCCAAATTGAATTTATGTCGCAGCATTAAGTGGAGCTCAACGGAGATCTTGTCGCAATGATAGACGCGACTGTGTTGGGCGATAATTGGGGGGCGCCATGCACCAGTTGCGGCAGCACCAATTTAAGCAACTGTTGCTGTTCTTCTGTGCTTGGAATGGAAATGGAAGTTTTAGATAAGGACTTTTTGATTTTTGGCGTGGCGAGTGAAATCGTTCTAAGAGCGCGGGCATTTTAAGAGAGTACGGCTTTCATGTAACAACTTAGCAACATTTTCTTGAAAATATTGAATACTTTTGTCGCGCACAGACATTTTAGGGTAGTCTCTGATGGCTGCTAACTGGCTGTCATAATTCTGACACCGACTGATGGAGTTGTTCCTCGAAAACTGATATCGGCTGAAGGAAAATCATTGTGGACTGTCAGACAGACAGCGACTGACAAAATGTTTCATTCCGTACTGACGGTCGCATGTCAACGCCTGACATTACCTACTCTGATGACAACTGACACTTCTGTGACATCGAATCATAGAAAGCATTGTTGGCTAATTGGGTGAAAACGAATGAATATATGGTTCATTATGGACTGACAATTAACTGTATGTCAGCACCTTACATTTCTGAGAGAGTAATGACAGCGCTTGACACTACTCTTATGACAACTGAGAATTACTAAATTACTAGATAGTTCTGCGACATCGAATCATAGAGTGACAGCGAAGGGAGTGGTTCGCCATGAGCTGACACACAGCCCCTGACGGTTCTTTGACAATGACGGATAATGACTGAAAGCTCTGCATCATGTACCGAAATTATTGTGTGCTGATAATCTGAGCCCCTGACAGTTCTCTGACAGTATTGTTGACAATTGTATGACATCGGTAAGAACACAGAGCCAATAAAACGATAACAACTGACAGAAAGCGATCTTAAGTGTGTAGTTGACTGTTGTATGGAACCGGCTAAAAGTTCTCTAATAACGACGCCAAATTAATGACAGTTCAGTTGCATGGAACGTCAGAAATAATTGTGTTATGATGATCCGACTGCTAATGAAAACGGCTGATAGTTCTGTGACAATGACTGAAAATGACTGACAGCTCTGTAACTTCGACTGCCAGAAGTCATTGTAATTTGTAAGCTTTTAGAGTGACATGGACGGACGAAATTGTTCATTGCGGACTGACAATTTTACTGCAACAGGTGACAGTTCTCTGACAACAACTGAATATTATTGACAATTTCGTGACATCGCTTACAAAAATAATTGCGGGCTAGTAGATTGACAGTTGAATGGAAGCGGCTCACAGTTCTCGAACATACTATCATTAGACTACTGATGAATCTGTAACATGAAATGTCAGGAAAAGGAGTGTGCTGATAACGTGACCGCTTTTGACAGCGGCTGTAAGTTCTCTGATACTCAGCTGACATCAACTGATAAGGATATGACAGCATCGCACAGTTGTTTGTGAGCAGCTAAAAATTGAATGACAGTGACTGTCGTGCAATTTTTCTGACAGCTACTTGACAGTTGTTGACTGCTACACTGACTATCTGCTTCTGACAATTATTTTAAAAGTTTCTGCTTAACTGTTTAACACGAAAGAGCCATCTTTAATAACTCGGCCGCCCAATCAATTTGAGTCGTTAAACTTGATTTGTATTTTCAAACACCACGGCTAATTGGCTGCGGCGTTGACTTATCGCTCTGTTAATTTTTCCAAGAAACAAATTTCAGAAGTACAGCTTCTCCCACCGCGTAGCAATAAATCAACCTCCCCCTCCCCCGTTTGTCGTGAGGAAGCACTTCAAAGGAGCCGGACGCAGTTTCCAATATTAGTTGTTATTCCGGGAAACAAATGCGAAGCAGAAAGGAGCAAGAACATCCAAAGAAATATGTGCATATTTCCTGGGGTAATTATTTACTGCACGAGAAGCTGCGAGAATATTTCTCAAAACTGCTTCCTGCCTCACTTCCACTCATTGTGCTTTCTTCATATTTTCTTCTTTTCTGGATTCGCCTCCTTTTGTCCAGGGAACAAGCGATAATTAAATGAGCTTTCCAAAGTTGTTTCACTCTGCTCCCTTCCGCTCGCACGAGCACGCGTTCAAGGGGATTGACTAAAGGTGAGGAACTGCTTTGCAAAACTATTTTCCGGAAGGAATTCGAAAACGTCCTGCTTCATTATTATTTCGAGGAACGAACTTGTAACTTGTAACTTGTAATGCTCCTGCGAAAGGGAAATGATAATGTAATTAAAACGGTCTCCAAGGGAGAAGAGACTGCATCTGCTGCGACTGAAGGGAAATTAATTGTGATGCCAAAGAAGAAAGAGAAACTATTTCGCGGGGAAGCTTGCATCAACAAGGAGGGACACCAACGACCTTTGTGTGGAATTTTGTTGCTTGCTTGGTTACCTCGGCCGTTTGGAGCCTTGACGCCGCTGATGACCACAGAGAACATTTTACATTAATTGACCAAGTTGCAGGATGGCGTGGACTGGGAAAAATGTAATGTCTGCTGAGGAAAAAATCGGTAGACCGGAGAACATAATCCGGCAACACTAATCTGTCCACATGTTGACAAAAACAGGCTGGTTGACAAGCCAAGATGAGCTCGATCAATACAAAAACATCGTGAACAGCAGCCACAATCCCTCAAACCACGGATCGACGAAGGACTCCTTCTTAGGGACAGATGACTTGATGACAATCTGATTACTCTTAATCACAAAGCCGAGTGTTCAGATGGTTTTCACACGCATAAAAGAAGCAACCACAAAAGTTATCACCAAAGTTTGTGCGCCATCAAGACACTGTCAGTTGTCACTTCCTCCCCTCGGGGCACACATGTACGTGACTTTCGTCAGATAGTAAACATCACATCTTAACCTCGTGTAACACATAATACTGGATAATTTTCACGCGACCTAAGGGTGTAATCAGCGCTCACGACCGACAAAACAATTCGATGCTTAGGAGCACATAACTAGTGGTTAAAGTAATCGATTGAAGAAATTCTTGGAACACGTACTTCTTGCACGAAGTGTTTGTTCTCTTGACTCGCTGGAGCAATTTCACTTAATTAGTCTGCGAGCACTCAGACTGGCTGTGTGCAAGGGCCGACTTCCCTAGACTCATCACAAACGATGGCACAAACTAATGTGCCATCTTCATTAGAGGACGCTTTTCAAATAGTGTACGCCGCGTCGCTCTCAGACGGTATCCAGCTAATTTATTAAAGTGTTTCGCTGGAAGTTATGCTCTTCGATTTGTCGTAGATTTTATGGGAGATTTATGAGAACAGTTTTAAATCCCCTACCCAGTTATATCTATCGGGGGAATGAAGCAATTATTTTAATTGTTACTGGAAGATGAGCTGTGATTTTCTCTCTCTCTCTCTGCTGTGATTTGTTTTCGAGGAAAACGGGGATGGACATGAGTTATTTTCTATGACACGTTTTCTCCCTACACATTATAGGATATAGCCTTTTAACAAAATATATAACCAACGAACTGTGTTACTCAATAACAGTCAGATTTTTTTTTGTGGTCGACTTGGCAAAACAGGATGTCATGATTCATCTCAAAATCTATATACACAGTGTGGGCCAATTACAAGTTTCTTTTTAAAAATGTAATAAAATGAACAAAATTAAATTTTGTCCATGCATTAAGGCTTTGCTAGTAAGATCAAATATTCCTATTAATTATGAAATACTACGTCGTTCAAGTGGTTGCCTCAGCTGGCTTCGCAGTTGGATATTGGCCTTAAGTCCCTTAATCGTTCCCGGCTTTTTGGCACAACATCAGTTCTTCACGGTTCCCCACAAAAAACGTCCAGCTACGAGGCGGCCAATTGACATTAACAAGAAGGCTGATAACACGATTTGGGAATTTGGTGCACAAAAAATCGATTGAAGCTTGGGCTGTGTGGCATGGCACGCCATCCTGCATGAACAAGAGGTCATGCTAATTCATGTCTTCAATATCAGTAAAAAAAAAAGTCGGTTAAGATGGCACCGTTGACCGAAACGTAGTTCCCACCCTCATTTTTGAAGAAGGCCACATTAGTCGTACGACTACGGGGACCATGGATGTTGTCCACTAGCGTACCAGTCTCTCGAACTTTTTGCACAAACTTGCATATAGCAGTCGCGGTGGGTGCATCATTTCGGCCAAAACTTCTTCATTTCAAAAAACGGAGTGGGATACACAGCACTCACTTTCAAAATAAGTTTTCAATATTTCCCAACGTTGTTCAAGAGCAAAGCGGCTCAATTTGTTCCACAAAGGTATGATACCAGAAATAAGTGAGTATAGTGATAGCCGACTTCACAGCTGATTGCCTCCTGCTCTATCGACGTATTTGACGCATATTAACCAAATTTTTGACGGTTATTCACTAATTTTTGACAGTTATTTACAATTCATCGAACATTGTCTCATATTCACGCACACTTGTTTGCAAAAATCCCTACCCCACGAAAATAGCGGCTGATTTGTGAATTTCTGCCCTCAACAAAGTCAAAATTCATGAATTGTCCACAGAATTCGTGAATTTGACATTCATCAACAATTATATATTTGGGGGTGTTCGTGAATTACAATCACAAATCCAAATTCTAGATTTTATTAAGAGTTTTATCGTCTGAAAATATAAATTTTACCAGAAAATGTTGTATTAAATTAAATATCAACGATAAGATTGTATATTTGCATATATTGTATCAGGCCAAAGGTATATGTTTACGGTTTATGTTATTAATTGGTATACTACAGAAAATAAAAGATTATTTCTTAATGTTTACCTACAATTAGACAACAGTAAAATATTTTATAAATAGCCAGTTTTATTAATGAATATAACGAAAGAAATAAAATATAAATAAAATGTATATTTATGCGTTAGTTGCGTTTAATTTCATATGACTCGGCAACGATTCGACGCCCAGAAAATAAACATGTAAAAACAAGGCGTTACTGCAACCATGGGTCAGCACAGTCTAAATGAGTTGATTACTCCATGGCTTTTTTTTTTTGTCATCGTATCTCAGTATCAAATTCAGTATCTCAAACAAATTGATTCTTGTAGTACACAATTATTACACTCGAAGCAACGCGGCAGGCCTGATTTTTAATTTAACCATAATTTGATTTTTTAGTAGAAATCAAATAATATTAGAGTAACATCATGTGTTACATTTATTTTCTTTCATACCGATGTATTAGCCCCTAATCTAATAAGAATATTCCTTAATATTGCAATTCGTGAACGCCGGCCAAAGCTAAATACCTTGTGCACATTCCCCTACTTTTCGCGGTACGAACAATTTGAAATCTGATTTGAATCTTAGAATTATAATTGAGGTATATTATATTTAGCTTACGCATTTCAAGATATTGTGGTTGCCGTGACGACCGCTAAATAATTCACCTCGGTAGCTTCGAGGGGAAGGCAATCAGCTCACACGTATTCTCCTGCCCCGTGTCGGTGAAAACGTTATAAAAATCGCTGTCAAAAAAATTTTAGGGGAAAGGGAGGTAGAAGTCGGCTATCTCTATAATACTTCATTTCTGTATAATACTGACATCCTGTCAAAATGCTGACAGCTGTCAGTGTCAAAAGAATCTATGCTTTAAAAAAAACCAATAGATGGCCCACACTATAGGACATTATTTTGTAATTTTTTCTTTCTACAGGCTCCAATAATAATATTACAGTATAATCTTAATTGCCATTTAAATATAACATTTTTTAATAATTTCCGCTGTACAATTTCATCACATCGGCAAGCGTGAAGTGATACATAATAAAATGGCAAGCATTACTGAATATTTTGACAGTTCGATGTCATTGGTAATTTTTACAGCTCTTGACACACGGCAATTGGAAAAACTATCACAGCTATCTGGTCACCAATTAATCCTTCTTCAAGAGCAGAGCAGTGGGATGTAGCAAAGATGTTTAATTAAGATTATGTTTTCTGAAATGTCAGTCGTGTGCTAAGACACATGGCACCAAACGTCTCTAATACCTGATTTCTGATATGCAGGGTGTGTGTTCTTACGCATTGCGCCTTGTCATCCCTCACAGTATCAATTGAAGCTGCACAGAAAAAGGAGACACATAATATGTTCAATCATATCTGACCTGCGAGTCACCAGAAAGAGGAGGCAGTTTCTTAAGAAATACTTCAGTGTCAGTCAGTGTGACTTTGGAGCAGCGAGTTCTAATCTCTAAGAACAAAAACGCCAACCACTTCTGCAGGCAACAAGCTCACCCGCATCCCTATCTACCTACATACCTTCCAAATTGCCAGACAATCAATTTCCATTAGTCCTCCGAAGATCAGAACTCAAAGGAAATCCAATGTCCGAGTGTTGCTTCCTGCAAATTACCAAAATGTTGTCAATCATCGCTTCCACACAAGCACTCCACAGCTGTCCGCAGGCACCACCAGTCGATGCTCACCATCTGCAGCAGTGGCTCTTCATCCGAATCGACATAATTAATTCGGTTTCCATAGCCTAACGAACGTCACTCTCAATTTCCAACACCCGGCAGAGTGCCTTTTCCCCCATCAAATCGATGCTCCCAGCTGGTAGCAACACCTAAAGGCATTCGGCTCATGAATACCCCATTAGTCACAGCGTCGGCACATATGTGTGGAGCTCATGAAGTGGCAAGGGTTCCTTTGATTAGCTTTGATGAGCAATAAAATAGTTATTAAGCCGAGAGATTACCAATGAATGGTTATTGCGTCAAGTTTGAAGGAGTACTTCCTTAATTTGGCTCGTAATTAACTCCATCGATGGGTGGCCGGGTAATTGGGTGTCGTTTTTTTTTTTTTCATTTGCCAGCGGGAATGACAGCGCATTCAGTAAGCCTGTCAACTTATTCACGGCCCTTCGGAGGCAGCATAAAAAAGGATAATCAATATAAGACCTTTAACAACCTCTTCGGGATAAGGAGATGTCTTTGATGGCGTACCTGTGTCCTTTGCCAATCAGGACGCTGCTGTGGGAGCATAAATTTGTTGTTGTCTTTCGTCCGATGCGTCGCCGTAAAAGTAATTTCCGGAACTTCGCTCATTTGTCAAGCCCTAGCCGGCAACCGGGTCTCGTAAATACACTCTCCTTCGGGGTGAGGTGACTTAAACATAAACACGCCAATAAACTACGCCCGTCCTGTGGGTGTCTTCGGTTTGATCCTTTTATCGAATATTCGCCGTCGAATCAAATATATTGCCGCTCATTTTTGTAAATGTAAGTGCTCCCTTGTTTTAGTTGCAAAGCAAGCAGGGGCAGCATCTTTTTATTGTGGCCTTGCCAGAGGTTCTAGATGGAGCAGATAGCAGTAACACTTTGACCATTTGTATTGGTTTTATGATAGTCGATAAATTTCTTAGTTTTCATCGATTTGGGGCGAACTGCAGAAGGCGAGTGTGTATCTTCGGGAGTGGTCCTCCATTCGTCTGTTTGCTTGGGTCTTAATGAAGTTTGCGTATGGGTGGCAAGAAACACTGTCCTGAGCAAACATCTTTCAAAGGATAAAATAGGGGCCGAGTTTGTGAATGGATGGATAGTTCGATTAAGCTAACATATGGTCAGCTTTGGGGGCTTTTTTCACAGCTCTTCGAGTTGTTGTAAATATGTAACGAGTGCGTTCGTTCGTTTTTAAAAGGGAGACGATAATGCAAACGTCTGAGAGAATTTATTGCCACGATGGGAGGACTCTCGAGGGATGTACGAATTTCCGGACAGAATCTTGAGTTCGTTTCCTGGGCTTAAATTTGCGTTACTTCTTATGTTTGAGTTTTGAATGCGATTGTGTGTGTGGAGCAATTTAAGACTTAAGTGATCAACCTTAATTGTACGTTTGGAGAATGGTTTGTAAAGGGTGATTTTTTAGCTATTATCTTTTTGGCAACACTGGTTTAAACAGCTGACGTACGTTTCGTGTTTTGTTTCACTGTCAAACATCTTCAAATGGGCTATAATTTACGTACCCATTGAGCTCATTTTTGGCTCAATGGGTACGTAAATAAGCAGAATTGTCGATTTTGGAGTGAATATCAGCCAGAAGCATTGCAACAGCCACCAATGCATCTAGAAAAAGTCACAGTTTGGTGCGGTTTATGGGCTGGTGGCATCATTGGACCGTACTTCTTCAAAGATGATGCGAATCGTAACGTAACTGTGAATGGTGAGCGCTACCGTGAGATGATATCCAACTTTTTTTTGCCCAAAATGCAAGAGCTTGACTTGCATGACATGTGGTTTCAACAAGACGGTGCCACATGCAACACAGCACGCGCGCCCCAATGGACTTATTGAGGGGCGAGTTCGGTGAACATTTTATTTCACGTTCGGGACCGGTCAATTGGCCGCCTAGATAGTGCGATTTAACGCTTTTAGACTATTTTTTGTGGGGCTATGTTAAAGCTCATGTCTATGCAGACAAGCCCGCTTCAATTGACGCATTGGAAGACAACATTGAAGCATGTATTCGTGAGATACCGGCCGAAATGTTGGAAAGAGTATGCCAAAATTGGACTAAGCGGATGGACCATTTGCGGCGCAGTCAAGGTCATCATTTGCATGAAATAATCTTCAAACATTAAATTATGTGGAACGTACTATCGATTCAAATAAAGATTTCATGCATTTTTCGGAATTTTATGTTTTTTTTTTTGAAAAACTTTCCTATAGCTCTTAAAAAATCACCCATATAAGCATTTGTTGATATTCCTTCATTGGATGAACATAATTTTTGATATAGCTGCCTTCGGATGTATGTTCTTTCTCAAAACAGAAACTGCTTTTCTGATTCTACAGATCCACTGCACTTCAGGGAATATTTTTATTTATCTATCAAACTATTGTGTGTCTAACTACTTAAAAGGATTAAATTCTCATTAACCAAGCAACTTGAAGGCAATGGTAGTAGAGCCAGTACAAACAAAATTCTGTACCAGTTAATATGCTACCACTCCATGAGAAGATTCTTCTCCATTCAACTGGAATAGAAGAGCAATTCGAAGAAAAGGGTCTCTGAATTTAAAATATCTGTCGGATTTGTAGGTAGACGAATATTTAACTCAAAAATGTGCTGATAGGTGAGTAAAATATTTATGGTTGAACAGGAAACAAATATAAAACAAATGGTGCCATTTTTTTACAATTTGCGTGTGCTCAAGGGATTACTAATGCTCTTAAGTGTTAGCTTAAAGTGCCCGACGAATAAATATCGAAATGTTGAGCTAAATTTAACTATGCGTTTGAAAGCAGGCTTAAGGGTGAACTGATGGGGGTTCCTGTCAAGACGGGTATCGCGGGTGAGTTCATGGAGCTTCACAAACTTAGCCCTTTGGAGTCGACTTAAAACTGTACGCACAATACGAGTGGTTGCTGAGAATCTAGTGAGGCCCTTGCCCTCTACGGGCTGTAACGCCACCCATATTATTATTAGCGTTGTACGAAAGGACTCAAAGGAAGCGATATGATACACAACAACTTAGACTGGAAAGAGTTCAAAAGAATTTTACGAGATATGCTTTCCGAAAGTTGCATTTGAAGAGCGTCCTAACTATGACGATAGATGTAAAACAATTGGCTTGCAAACCTTAAGTTTCAGGCGTAAGGCAACGTCAGCCATGTTTATCCGCGATTTTATTAACTATAATACAAATTCACCACAATTACTTTTCTCATGAATATATACATACATATGCTCCCCAAAGATCTCTTCGGGGGAGAAACTTTGCACGAACAAGTGAACCCATTACCAGCTGCATAAACACATTCAATGACTTTTGCAACGAAATTAATTTTAATTTGTCACGAGAAGAGTTTAAAGAGAATGTTTTTACATTGTTTGGTAACTAATATTGTTTATTTGAGGTAATCTGTGAGATGAAAAGTCGGTAGATGATCCTTAGTCGCGCAGCAAACATCTGCTGTTGGGCAACACTTAGAAAACGTAGTGGATACAAACAGAATTAAATCTAGATCAAACATGCGCAGTTTTGCTGAATTATTTTTTTGTCATTTTAAGAGAGCGAGCTAAGAAAGTCTTGTTTCACAAGTGAAGGAGTAATTTGGTGACTAGTTCATCTCAATTGGCGGCTGCGATCATGCGACTTGACATCACTCGATTTTTCACCACTCTCTGGGGCTACGTCAAGTTCTTAGTCTATTCTAACAAGCCAACCACTTTGGACGAACTCGAGGCAATTATTCGAGACGCCGCACATATTGTAGCGAGTCATCAAAAATGGTAACGGCCGCTTGAAGCCCCATCAGCGACGCCGAGGCTGCCATGTGATGTGATATACCATGAATACGGATTCTCTTACCAAATTGGAGAACGTAACACATTCGCACGGAATACAAGCGCCAAAAGGCTACATACCTCCATTCCCCACGAATTGGCAACGAACTCTAGGTCATTCCACTCATAAAACGAAGACACTAAGTGGGCTGCTGGCTGCCAAATGAAGCCACTACAAGAAGTTGAGGTCATCACACGGTTGCCATAAGCGAGTTAATGGTACATTAAAGCATTTAAGCACCTCCAAGATATGTTCCCGGCCAGAGACTTCCAATCGATGGCGCTCCATGAGGGGACATACATCTTATCAGGAAATCCTCACAACCATCTCGACGCATTCAACGTGGGGCGCCATTCGGCGATACATGTTTGCCAACCATTAGTCCGACGAAACCCCCGTCAATCGCAACCCCACTCGTTTACGACGCAGCCTGCCGCAGTGCTTCCGTCCCCCCCAAAAACTCATAAATAACGAAGGTCTGCGACTTGTGGATATAAATCATAACCCACCGAGTGGCGACCGAATGCGTACCAGGAACGACAGCCATTGTCTGCAAATTTGACTCATTTATGGAAAACTCGCAGCGAATGTGGAAGCTTCTTTGCACCAGAAATCCTATTTCCTTCAATTCATTGTGTGCGCTGTGGCAGGAGTCACCGCCAACACTCCCGTGTGATTCGCCGACAAATGAAGTTACATTTGCGAATTGTTCACATGGAAAATGTCAGGATATCAAATTTTACGCACATTGCGTCCGTGTGTGGCATTTTGTGACTCGGTTCCTTTGTGCTCTATCGGTGTGTCTATCGGTGATGGGGCCATGAATTCCCTTTGATTACATGGCCACAATGGAGATGAATGGACGGGAATACATTTGGTAAATTGGCCGTGTTCACATCGTGTTTGGAGCTGCAGTATAGGGTAATGAGTTGAGGCTGCATGATAATATACAATTTTACCTTTGAATTGGAATGTTCACCTTTGGCGATGAATGCGGAACTGTACGGCAAAGCAATTGCTCTGTCGGTCGAATGAGTGCTGGGCGCCACTTTGCCAATAATTGATGTGTATGATCAATGGGGACTGCTATGATTGCTGTGTAATTAAAATGAGTACTGTTTGATGAAGTGTTCAGTTCACTTTTGCACAGCAGGCGTGCTACATAATTTCTGTATGCAATACAACTCAGCATGAGATGAGGTGGGTTATGATTTTCATTTCTGACATGCTCCCTACAAAAGATGAGGAACATTGGCCGGCTGGAAGATAAAGAAATAGATGTTACATCACTCTCATTTTTTTAGAGGAAATTCTTGTGACTTGATTACTGCATTGATCCCAGGTGCGGAGAGAGCTCGAACTGCGCGAGTCCCTTGGTCGGATATGAATAACATGTAAAAATTACCACCAACATGGTGTATACCGCTGAAAGGACACCATGTTGAAAAAAAAACTTTCAGACAAAAAGAGTTACTGACTACAGCACCTTGGGTGGACAGACGTAAAGGAAAACTTGAACACTGCATTGCTCCAGCGTCCCTCATGAAAACAACATTGTGGCTATCTTTCAATAATGTGTGAAATGCGATTTTGAACAAACAGCTACTTAATAGCAATCGCAGTCTATCGCAAATTGCGATTATTCAATCACTGTGAAAAAGTCGCAGTATGTGATTTTAGCTCAACTCTAAAATAAACTGCTGAAGAGGCTAGATGCAAAGATGCCTATGCACACTATGTTGCTACACGGTCTGCCCCCATTGCAATGAGACCACTCTAAAGGAAAGAAGATTACCCTTTTTCAGTCCAAAGAATCACCCTTCATCACCAGTCAATCCGGCACTGTAACCGATCGTACAACTTATCGTAGCTTGTCTGATGAACGATGGCCGGAATAGCCTCGAGGTCGAAGGAAGGGTGATAGGAGACGTCATATAGGCATTCCTCATCAATGCTATTTTGAGTTAAGTAAACTGTCAGATGTCGAAAAACTCTAGATCCGGCGAACAGGATGGCTGGTCAGTGGCTGTGATGACTAAAACTCGCTTACAATTAGGACTTTGGATCGTCATTTTCATACAACAAAACCAAACTCTGCACTCCGGTCAAACACGATCAATTCTATCCTCCTGTTCCTCCAGAACAATCAAATACTCATAATGTTGATGATTCACATTCATGATTTTGTGGCACGGCGAACTACGGTCACTTCACTATTCTCAACAAGTTAAATTTTCTCCTCATCGACCACTTCTTGTCTCTGTCTTTATTTGAGACAAATTTCTCAACTAGCACTCCCTCCAGATTGACCAATGTACATGCCTGACAATTGAATGCTACATGGCCCTCTGCGAAGCTTCACAGATGGATGAGGAAGTAGGATTCCGGCTAAATAATCTTGACTTTACACGCCGAGACTCAAGAACAATGTGATATCCAAAAAGGAATATTATTACTTATGAGGATACTCAGGCTGGGATTAAGTCTTAATGTACTTCCTTTTAAAAGACATCCCAGAGTCAAGAGCTGTATCTTGATAAGATAGCTTAGTACTTCAATTCCTACTTTATGTGGGTGCCTCAACATTGCGACACGATGAACTCGATGGAGGTGCTATGACCTCTTCCTTCTCACCTATTGGAAGGTATTCCCACTGAAGATACATACAATCAGGGTAACTGATCGCAAATGGCTGGAAGGCACTACATGCCTCATTAAGAAGACATATTCGGCCAGCACTTATATTGTAAACCATCACTTTGTCCACTTAGCCTAAGAGGGGTAGATCTCCCACCAAATGATCTTTTTAGAAACTGCAACGAAGGCAAGGGGGGGGGGGGGGGGGGAGATCATACCTCGTGCAGTGCTTTCACCATCTGTAGAAACGCACACTTAGAGACCCAATCAATCGGTTCGTAGTAAGCACAAACCGGTTCCAGGGGTAGGAGTTATCCACTCGGCGTGGTATCACAATGGGGCTCTCTGCGGTCCGTCGCTCCAAACCAAGGACACTCTACCAATTGATCAATTAGCCAGTTGGGACATGTAGCAAGTCGCTATCAGAACTCATTAACTTGTGCTGACTTATCATTCCTCCGTCTACCTCTTTTGTGTGGCCACAAAACTTGAAGAGCAAGCAAGACTTATTTGCGCTCCGATTCTCAGCTCAGTTGATGATTCCTCCGCGACGTTATTACGCTTCCATAAATGAACTCCACTGCAAACAACAGATTCATTAAACCGTCGAAGAGCATAAAAAGTTGGAACGTACACGATGTCATGACTGGCAGACAGACTGCGACCGAAAGTCCTCACAACTCCTTCGCCATGAATAATCCCACGCTCCGGGCGGCTTGCGCCCGCCAGCAATAAACCACAATCAAAACAGTGAACAGCAATAACTTCGCTCCTGCCACCGGCAGCGGTGGAATAAAGATCGTAACTTTTCCATCTAATTACCGCTGTCAAGCATTCCATTCGATTCACAAGTGTTCGCCACGACTGCTTACGATAGTTTTCCGATTGTGAGACCCACGCATTAAATGCATGATTGTTTTCGATTCTATTTTTATCCGACAAAGGCCTTTGGCGGCCCCTTTCTAGCTCAGCCATAAAAACTCCATAAAAGTTAGCACGACTTTCAGTCAGAGACTTTCAATGGGCCCTCATTCGGGGCACACTTCATCATAGTCGCTGCTCGAGTACAACTATTAAATCCCTCGTAATGCTCGCACGTCACGACAAACCGACAAGCCGTGCGTCGCTGTAAAAGCTCGGCTTGAATGGTGTCACAACTGGCGGTTCTTATAATTTTATCGAGCCATCCCCTCAAAACGAATGCCTCGCATGACGAAATCGTGGCACAGACCACACAAAGGACATAAGGTTTATTGAGGACCGACACTGTTATTCTCTGATTGACAGGACGTGCTCGTAAATCTGCACCGAGTCCGAGGGGACATTGTAGTTTTATCGATGAGTACAAGTAGAAATCGAATCGAACACTGTGTACACTTTCATCGAAATTGAGGAATTGTTTGGGAATACGGCGTGGTTGGGAATCAATCGGGAAAATTCGCTTGATATACGTGCTTACCATTTCGAGTGAGGCCACAACAATGCCTCGGGAGAACAGTAGTTTTTACTGCCGAACATTTATGTGCACGGGCACTTCGATTGTTCATTCATTCGGAACAGAAGGCGAATATCTGCAAGCAATTCCATGGAAACGCGTGGGCTTTCAATATGGACTTCCGCCTACGTCAATGGGGGGTAACCCACTGCACTGCTAGTGGCTGGCATTATTTGTCCATCTGTGGGTGTGTGGTATCCTAACATCGATGTGAATATCCATTGATCAGATTGAGAACTACTCCACTCATCGGGCATACAAATGGACGGTTTCCCTCCAAACGTCTATCAGGCCATGGAACTGAAAACTCTCCGTGACTGTGCGACGGTTGCAAAGTTTTCTGCTTGATGCAAGCATGAGCATCCAACTTACTAGGATCGCAGATAGGCTCGAACTGGCCATAGTTGGTACGAGCAGTTGCCAGAATGTACAGACCTAACACAGGGCGACAGAGGATGAAGTTGAGTGGAATCATTTCTAGAAGGGCAGGCAGGTAAGTACATAAAGGGAATCCCAGCTACTTCGCGGCGTTTTTACTTAAAGGCTATCTCCGACAAAATTTCGCCTAGTCATGTCGGTTGACATGAGGGGTGGGGTTGATTATGAACCTAGATCGCCAAACGACACTGGAAGGGCGGTATTGGACTGAGCTAGGTAGTTTTGAGTTAGTTAAGGCCTAGCTTAGGCATAGTTGTAAGGTTAGTGTAGTTGTAGCATAGCTTAGGTAGCTCAGCTCCGCTAGCCCTCTTCCGGTCTCTTTTGGTGGTAAAGGCATAGGCTTTGAACACTTTTCCTTTTCATCTTTCCTGTCTCTTCTTCTCTTCTCTGTCTTATCTTTAGTTGTCCGTCCATGGTCTGCATTAGGGTATTAGGCTTCTTCCTCTTTCTATCTTTTCTCCTCGTCTTCTACCGTTAGCTAACTATAGGCACCAGATTTGTTTTCGTTTGGAAATGGGTGGTGTACGTGGGAAGGGACAAGAACAACCCCGTCGCACGAGCTGGGCCGTGCATCCACAAGCGTGCCGCCGTCCCGCACCTCGACACTGAGTCTGCCCGCTTAGCCTGCTGCAAGCAAAACTCACTTTAGATACCTTTACCACCAGCCACCTGGGCTGGATCTGAGCAAAATGTCCACATCATTGGAAAGTAACACACCATCCTTGGATTTGACTCCTTCGATGAGGTTGAACTTCTTGCCTCTAGGTCGGCGAAGGGCTTGCCAGAAAACCTTTTTTCGCAGATCTATGGTCGCTTTCCAAGTTCTCATCGAACTCCTTCCAGGACTGCTCTTTAGCTGCTCGCACAGCCAACTTGCAAGTTCTTCGCGAAAAGCAGAGTCCCCCGAGTCTCTGCAGGTCTTCTTCTCTCTTACGGCTTCCTGAACTCCAGGGGTTTTAAACCACGCAGTTCTTCTCTGACCACCAGCCGCCACTCCAAGTCGCTCCACTCCAGAAATATCCCGTGCAGAGGCAATGACGGCTGCTGAAAACAGTTGCCAATCTTCCTCTACATGCGATAGAACAATTGGAAATGCGCAAGCACTCTTGGTTTCCACCTTGCCAGAAGAGGTACTTTATCAGTGATGTGCAGAGTACAGGACACCAGTTGGGGATCAATTGACAGTCCAACACGATGGTGCCGCAAAGAGATCTATCGGCGATTTCTGCTGAAGACTCTGACGGTGCCACGTGTATTTATGAATGCCTTTGTGTGGAGAGAAGGTGTTCGTTATGGATATTCACAGCAAAAGTTCAACAACCTCTCTCCGTTTGCGTTCTGATGAGGATCACCATTTCTGCCAACCACTACCCCCATGCCGTTACTTCCACACCCACGTGAGCATTGAAGCCACCCCAAAGGATGAAGGAATCCATTTTAGCTCCCCTATCTAGAGAAAGCCGCTTACTTTGACTCTAGATTTGGTGCATACACATGTACCAGATCCAAAGCTGACCTTTGAAGCTTTTGCTTTAAGGTCTCGACACTTCCTCCTAACGTTATCCACTCGAATACTTATGAGTATTCTCACTCCCGCCTCTGGCAGACATTTAAGGTACAACCGACATTTTCAAAGTCTTAGGTCGTCTTTGCTTCGTCGAAGAGATACCCACGATATCTGACCGATGAGACATTCTATGTACCTATCCTGAGTCGATGCTGTTGTCCGTTGCAATTTGATCTCAGCTGTCAGAACGCACTGGTATGTGCATGGCGTGACTTCGCCCCGTAACGGCTCACGAGGCCATTGCCGGATTGTTCCTACAGGCCAGTCACCAGACGTTCGCATACTGCCACCATTCAGGTCTGGCTGCAAATGGGGCCCTGCCGCACTAGGATAGACGGTATCAGAGGCCAATAGTCTTAGTTTTGTCCTGAGGGATTGAGATTCATTTGCCAGGTTTGGGATGCACGAAACGTATCACGCCAAATCAATCGGCCATTTTTTTGTTTGAGGACCCCATCGGCAATATGGCCACTGTTACTAGCTACTGGGCCATGACAAACTGCGGGGATGAGCGGGGCTTGGGGCAGCCACAATGGATATTGTGAAGGAAGTTTTTCTTGGTTGCGTAATCTACCATTTTGGCGATTTGACATTGCCTGCGAGATCGCCCGATATAAGCATCGCAGACCTGTTTGTTTGCAACTACTTGAAGTCGCGGGCTTATGATGCCCTTAGACAGGAATACAAACAGTTATCAGAGGAAATCTTGCGGAAAGTCATAATTTCAGATTCGATAAAACGGGAACAAATGTGTATCAATACACATATCATTTTTTCCACTTAACATAAATCGATTAAGAGCATCAACAAAGGAAATGCCTGGTGTCTGTGATCGCCTCGCGGAGGTGCAGTGAGAATGTCCGCTGACTTGTGGTCTAGGTTCAATTACTTGTCAAAGGCTGAAACCTCCTTTTGTGACGGAACAATAACACGCACAGCACGAGTGGTAAACTAGCCCCAGGTCCACTCCAGCCTTTAGCGTCACCAACCTAATTATCGAATCTGATGATTTAATGCAAGCCATTCACATCGATAAATGCCGCTGGTCTCATAACAATCAATTCACCGGAACAGTAATATATACCAATTATAATCAGTTCCCATTTGCAATCGCTTTGCGAAATAATTGAAGTCAAAGCGAATTCAAAATTCAACCGAGTGTGGAATTAAAAATTAATTTGTGTATAAATGTCACATCACAAGCTGCAAACGGAAAATGATATTTTTTACACGGACTTACAGCTGTAATCGCAACAAAAAAGCGTACGTTACACTCAGTGGCTGGCGTCAAATTACAAAGGACGCGGAGCGCTTTACGTTTACAATCCAGTGGCGAGCTCGTGTTTACCCATTCAATTAGTAATTTGGCGTTAATTTCAATTCGAATTGTGGTCGTAAATTTTTATGCGGCGGTCTTGTTTACATGAACAGAGTGAAATGAAAATATGAACTTAATACAATGAGATGCATGGTACTTATTTAAATTATTTTTTTGTTCACCTCATTGGTGTATTGTACCACAAGGGATATACGTACTGTCAACTGCGGATGGTGATCGAATACACAAAAGGTTGTACACTACCATGGATGGATATGGTTTCTGCTTCTGCAGAAAAAAAACTTTTGAGGATCTAGTAGCATACTCCGTTTCTATTTTGTCCAGCTAAATTTGCCGCAATAATTGTAAAATCCATAAAGTATGGGGTTTGAATGGAAGCATTCGAATAAGCTTTATTCAATTGAAATGATTACCCATGAGAATAAAATAAAAGATGTAATTTTAAACTGAACTGAACTGGTTGTTAAACCAGTAATTTTCGATTATTAAAATTAAAGGCGTTATTGCAGAGTTAATATATACACTGGAGTCTCGATTATACAACTGAAATTTTATCCAGGCAAAAAGAGGAAAACACACTTCTCTTGACTTCGGTCTAGAAAAATTGTCGGAAAACGTAACTGTTTGCTTTGGTTTTATTTATTATTTCCCCTGTACTTTTTTTTTGTTTGTCTGAGGTGTTTTTTTTTAACGCTAGACTGGAGCACTCAGACTCAAAACTGCTCCATTGCACTACCAGCAGCAACCTCGGTAGGTAGGTAAATGGGCTGTTAGCGAAATCGCCAGCACACTTGTAATGCATATAGTCGGACTACTTCCACTGATCGACAACTCCAGTAAAAGCGACGTTAATTTGATCCCAACGGCAAATGGTGACTGCACCGAATAAAAGCGTTGCTTTCACTGGGTTTCGAACCATCTAACCAAGGGCAGGCACTCAACCAACTGTGCCATCCAGTGCATCCCTTGTACTTGCACGCTCATTTTCAAATCAATTCTTAGAATTTTTTTGACGAGTAAGATCGTGTATTTTAAAAGAGGTTAAAAATGTCACGAAGATTGCTTCAGTATTAAGCATTAGAAAAGTGTCTGTCTGTCCTTGTACTAGCAAACAAATACACAATAGACTCTCCATAAGTCGAACTTCCTCTAACTCGAACTAATTTTGATATCACGTGAAATTCGACTTAGGGGGAGTCCACTGTATAATGTTGTAAGGTCTACCACTACTGGAATTAAAAAAATAGTCCGAATATAAAAAAAGTATTGTTTAAAATGTATTCTGGAGCAGCAAAACAAAAAACTATGATTATTCTGCTATGTGCACTTTTCGATTATATGACCTAACATTAAGTAGTTCATATAATCGAGACTTTACTGTAATTACTTGTGCTGGGCTTAGTTTCTAAATGATGACAAATATTTGCGTTGTAATGATTATTTGTTTCAGTATTCATTTGACAAAAATGACATAATTTACTCTTATTCTTTTGCCGATGCTACAGGTCGAGGTAGACCGGGGCCTCAACCAACGAGCATATCTGCTTGGCACGTAGGCTTGCGCATTTTAGTTCAGTCCGTAAAAGCTTGCACATTACGATGCAATTTGTTTCAAGGAGTCTACTACGAACAGTTTCGTTATAGCGAACATGCCCGGTTTGTGTTAGTTCGCTATATCGAGCGTCTACTGTATTTAAAAGGTTTTATTCGTTATATCGTAATATCGAGTACACTTTCCTTGTACGAAACGTAAAATAAAAGGACAAATATTGTTGCTATTTCTTACGTAACGTTACGTTACTTTTTCCTGCAGACTTTTTTGTGCGAATATTTTGGAATGTTGTTCTCATCGGCCCATTCAATGCACTTGTTAAATTGAATGCCCAAGCGCATCGGTATACTTTACTTTCTGAACAGAGTCTGGAACTACCGCTATCTTCAGTAAGAAACACTTGCAGAATTGTTCCAAGATTCCAAATTCTCTTCTAACGAAAGACGCTTGCGAGTTAAAGACATTTTTCCTAAGCTTACCAAACTACGGTCATCGGTCGTTTGGTGGAATAAGCTTTCGCGTAAATACATAACTGCTGCTTTTACTACTGTTAAAATAACGGTTTGTCTCGTGTGCATAGGAGCTTTCCCTAGCACGCCCGACTCTGCTCTTGATGCACTTCTGAATCTCCCCTCTTGATATCCACGTCATGGGGTGCACTCTCAAGACCATCTTCCGTTTAAAAAGAAGTAGTCTTTGGTACAACTCGCACTGGAGTTTCGATTTCCTTTGACCCCAGTCTCATGGATATGCCGTCTGATACAAGCACACTAGCAATCCAGCTGCGACGGACATACAAAGTCGACTTTTCCTGCACTCAGGACTGGCTCTGGCCAGAATCTGAGCCAGGAAAAGAATGTAGTCGAATCTTCACGCAGACTCTAAGACCAAGGAAGGGTCTGGCGCCTTCGTGGAAGTCGACAACATTAGACTGCACACCTCGTGAGGTAAATTTGGCTCGGTCTGCCAAGCAGAAACCTATGCGATCCTAATGGTCACGAACTACGAAGTATTTGTGTCTGTAGCGACAGCCAAGCTGTGCTTAAGGCCCTACTCAACCCTGTTACCACTTTCATGACACACGGGATCACGGGTAATGACATCGCCGACTTGCTAGACAAGAATCAGATAAGATACTTTTAGGACCCGAACCTGCGTTGGGACTACCTGCTTCCTAGGTTAGGGCTTCCATCGATGGTTGGGCCTCTAGAGAGCAAAACCGTAGGTAGCATGATGTAGACAAACCAAGCGTATGTTCCCAAACGTCTGTAAAAAATCCGCATTCCTGTGGAGGCAGTAAAACATAGGGCAGAGTAGGCCCATTGTGATACCACGCGGATTGACTACTCCTAAACTTGGAACCAGTTCGTGCTTGTGATAAAGTGGCTTAGCTGGCTAATGCTTTCGCTTGTAACACACCGTGCGAGTTCATCGACTTTGCCCCTGTTCTTATGTTTTCGAACAGAACCTTATTTACGGACATTGCCGATTACCCTAGTGCTCGCGTCAATGACTCAATAGACAATAGAAATAACATCTAACTCATCTTCACAGCCCACGCAGGGTAATCAAACTATAATCCCACGCAAGCACTCATGGGAGACTTCCCTCATTGTGCAAACATTTGCATCCGCTTCTGACACTTCACTCGACAGTACAAGCCTCAGGGACGATGTAAATATTGATCACCATCGTCTGAGTCTGTTTAAGAAAACAAAGGATGTACCTTCAACTGAGAAATTCCCACTCGGATGCCAGTGCACTCGATTGTCCCACCATCCCAGAACCAATTTCCCAAACTAATGAATTAATTTTCTCGAAAGAGGAAGCAGATCCTTATCCATTCATTAATCGACAAGCATGCAGTGGGGACATTTTTCGAAGACCCCAGCAGCCAGCAAATTGAGCACGGTTAGCCGCACATTTTCAAATTGTTACAATGGCACTTTGTGGGGACGAGACCTTTGCCGAAGGATCATACCTCCGTTCGTTCACGAAATGAAAGTAACCGAGGAATGTGGTACTCTTCGTAAGTAGGTCGTGGTCACCGTTGTGCAATGCAATTGCAGGAGAAAACTGAGTTTCCAAAGTTCACCTCTGCCATGGTGGCAAGGTGGTGATTCATTATGAATCTGTGGCCACTGGTCAGGAAGAGAAGAGTTTCCTTCTTTCACTTTCTGCACATTCAAAGGATTCTATTGGCTTGATAAAAGTAACTGATGGAGTTTAATTGCTAGTGATACAATAAGATTGCTGCAAAATGGAATCCTCCCCCTATAAGACAAGTAGTTTTATGCAATGAATAAGTTGTCCAGGAAGAGTCTGCCGTTGTGAAAGAGTTTCACACACACACACCCACGTGAGTGCAGACAATCTAAGGAGTGCTTGAAGTGTATTTAACGGCGGGGGACTTTAAAAGTTTAACTATAGCTCTTCTGGATAACCTTTTGATTTGAATTTTACGTAGCGACGGTGCTTCGACTATACGGGCAAGTTTTGTGTGAATGAAGGGATTGTAAAGGGTGTACCATAGTTCAGGCAAAACTTTAATTTTGCGTTAATAGTACAGTGCTGCCAACAGACGAACAATGTGACAGCTGACATTTCGGGGTTAGTAAAAATAGGGTATTATGCGAAAGAACAACGCAATTTAATTGTAGAGCAATATTTTAAGAATAATGAAAGTTTGTCAGTATCATTGTGATTTAAAACCAACAACTGTGAAGAGATTAATTGACAAATTCAGGGAGACTGGAACAATTAGTGATCTTAAATGTTCTGAGCGTCTTGTCACAAGTCCTTTAGTAGAAATCATCAAAGCAGATCGCGAGAGTATTGCTGGTAGTTCAGAAACATCAATTCGGCGCCGTAGTCAAGCATTTTGCGTTATCGCAACATGATAACCCAGTTTTTAGTGCACTGTGACCAACACGTGTTTGTCATGTTTCAACAAGACGGTGCCACCAGCCACATGCCATACAGCCAGAGAATCAGCCACAGAATTGACCTTCCAGACCTTGCGATTTGCGGTTTTTGAAGTCAAAGGTCTATGCAAACAAGCCCACGACCACCCACGCCTTGAAAGAGGAAATTGTATATGAAATTGTATATGAAATTGTGTATTAATCAAATCCAGCCACATTTATACATGACATAAAGAGTAAGTACTTGCCAGCAAGGCCGTGGCGGCCATTTATCCGATGTGCTATTCCATATATAACCCCAATCTGTATAATCTATAAATCTATACAAAATGTATGCTTTCTAACTTCTTCTTCTTCTTCTAGTGGCCCTACAGTCCGGGGTGGACCTGGGCCTCAGTCAACCAGCTTTTCCAGCTGGCACTATCCTTAGCCAGTTGTCTCCAATTACGCGCACCAATTTGGTTGAGGTCCTTCTCCACTTGTTGGTGCCATCGGTTTCGTGGGCGTCCTCTATTGCGTTGTCTCCCACTGGTTCGGAGTCGAAGACTCTTCGGGCTGGAGCAGTGTTGTCCATGCGCTCTACAAGGCCTAGCCATCTTAGGCACTGAATTCGTAGACGCCTGACTAGGCTCATGTCGCTGTACAGCCCGTACAGTTCATGGTTGTATCTTCTTCTCCAAAAACCATCAACGCAAACAGGACCAAAGATGGAACGCAGAACTTTTCTCTCGAAAAGACCAAGGACTTCTTCATCTGCTCTTGAGCAGGACAGGGATGATGAGGGTCTTATACACTGTTAGCTTGGTCCTTAGAGAGAGAGCTCTACTACTCAATTGCCTCTTGAGCCCAAAGAAACAGCGGTTGGCAAGAGTTATTCTGCGTTTAATCTCGGTACTGGTGTTATTGACCCTGTTTACCTGGAAGCCGAGGTAGACGAAGTCCTTAACTACCTCGAAGTTAAAGCTGCCTACGGTGATGTTCTGGCCGAGACGTCGATGTTGTGCGTCCTTTCTCGATGACAGCATGTACTTCGTTTTCCCCTGATTCACTGTTAAACCCATTTTTGCAGCCTCCCTTTTCAATACCAGCGAACGCTTCATTGACGGCTCGATGTGTTCGACCAATCACGTCAATGTCGTCCGCGTATGCTAGCAATTGTACGGACTTCTGGAAGATCGTGCCTCTAGTGTTGGAGTTTGAGTTTCGCACGTTTTTCTCCAGGATGATGTTAAAGAAGTCACATGACAGCGCGTCGCCTTGTCTAAAACCGTTTTTGACATTGAAGGTCTCGGTGAGTTCGTTACCGACCTTGATGGAGCAGCGAGAGTTCTCCATCGTCATCCTGCACAACCTGACGAGTTTTGCAGCAATGTCAAAACTAGACATGGCGTTGTATAGCTCGTCTCTATGCCCGCTGTCATATGCGGCCTTGAAATCGACGAATAGGTGGTGGGTGTCGATCTGCATCTCTTGGGTTTTTTTCCAGGATCTGCCGTAGTGTGAAAATTTGGTCGATGGTGGACTTCAACGGCCTGAAACTGCACTGATAAGGACCTATCAGGTTATTCACGAATGGTTTCAGGCGCTCGCACAAAACGACAGAGAAGATCTTGTAGGCGATGTTTAGGAGACTTATCCCTCGGTAGTTGGCGCAGTTGAAGGGATCTTCTTTTTTGTGAAAGCTTTCTAACTAATTACCTGTATTTTCTATCAAAACTACATTTTGCGTCAATTATGGGACACCCTTTATCAGCTAAGACACGACAGCTTTTACCGCCTCGTTTCATTCACTAAAATTTCTATGAAAGGTCTGGCGGTGAACGAAAGAGAAACTAAGTAGATTCTTCTTCCTCTACTGGCGCTACATCCCTTTTCGGGTTTTGGCTAGAGGCGACTAAAAACCTGAGCTAGAGCGACTGGGTTTAGGAAACGCCCCTACTCCACCGATCGTTGAAATGACGATTAATCGCTCGGAAAAGAAAAAAAAATGAAAAATGTGGACAGTGCGATATCTCCATCATAGATTGGTCGAAACCAAACGATATGACTCTTATAACACTCGCGGCCAGTCCTGGGATGTTCTGGCAGCCAGAGCCTGCTTCTCTGCTGCCACGGGAGATCAGGAAAGGCCCTGAGTTTCCATAGGTTTCCGCCTGATCGTTTGAGGTTGGCCCCCAAGTAGGGGTATCGTGGTGGCTGTGGTTTAAAAGCCAAAGTCGCGTGGAGATGTGATGATTATACTTACATGTCTAAGAGTGTAGGCAGCTTGTGCGACTCCGAAACGTAACAGGTTCATGATCCAAATCTGTGTGGAGTTGAAAGCACGACCCAAAGACTAGCAAAGGCCTTAGATCGGCGTCTCCACTTCACAAGAGTGTAAATATAAGTCCATAAGCTGATTTCGAAACTTGGTACTTGGGATTCCTACTGAAGGCGCCTGGTCCAGCGTCGGAAAATGGTCGTAGGTGTAAAAGAACTCGTGATATTAGCCTAATCGTGTGGTGATCATGTAAATCGATTACTCAGTTGTGCTGCAGCTACAGATCGGCCTCAGCCAACAAGCCCCTCTAGCTGGCCAGCTGCATCAAATTTCGCACGCCAAGTTGGTTGAGGTCCTTCTCTACCTGTGTGCACCATCGGTTTCGTGAGCGTCCTCTTCTGCGCTGTCCCACTGGTGCGGAGTCGAAGACTCCTTGTGCAAGCGCTCCACATAGCCCAGCCATCTTAGGCGTTGAATCCGTAGACCCCTGGGTGGACTCATTTCGCTGTACCATAATTTGTACCATCATCGCAACCAGGACTAAAGATTGAACTCAGAAGTTTTCTTTCGAAAATACCATCGGCTTCTTTATCTGCTCTTGCGGCTGTCCAGGCTTCTGCGCCATGGAGCAGGACAGGGATGATCGGGGTCTTATAGTGCCAGCTTGGTTCTTCCAGAGAGGGCTTCACTACTCAATTGCCTCTTAAGCCCATAGAAACAGCACTTGGCAACAGTTATTAACAGGAGGCGGCCAAATGGGTTTAGCGGTGAATGACGGCAAAACCAAGCATGTGCTGTCTTCAAGGAAGGACACACACCATCGACGACTTGGGCACAACTTCATAGGGAGTTATACTTTTGAGGTAGTTAAGGATTTCGACTCAATACATTAGGTCAAACTCAGAATATTTCTTGCCAACTGCTGCTTCTTTGAGCTCAACAGGCAGTTGAGTTACAAAAGCCATCTCTCGAAGGGACAATCTGATTTCATACAAAACTTTGATCATCCTTACTGTAGTGTCGTCTCACCAGTACAACCGCTCTTGTTGGTATTCAGATCACAAATCCTCTCAACAAGATTGCACATGCACACAAAACAACAAAGATATGATCTAAGATGCATGTCATGAGCATTATGACATCTCGAAGAGCACCTCCCACGCTCTACAGTGGTGTTGCCAATTCACTACACCTAACCTCGTCTATGGTGCAAAGGGATGGACAATTTATCTTCGAGAGAAAAGTTCTGCGTACCATTCTTGGTTCTGTCTGCACACATCTGAAGGAGATCACATCTGAAGGAGAGGATTCTACTACGAACTTTAAGAGCTGTACAAAGACAATTTTATGCCAAGTAATGCGCATGGGCAACTTGACTCCGGTCCGAAAGGTCTTCGCCTCTGTAGGAGAAAGCAAGAGAGGACAACTGCGGATAAGTTGACGCGTACAATTGGGGAACGAACATAGCTCTAACTGGAGATGTCCTGGTTTGAGGCCCAAGTCCATCGGCTTGTTTGTGCCATTTGCCGCTGTGGACTTCAAGCATCTCCACTTACTCTCTCTAAGACATGACAATTATCACCTTCGTATATAGCCTTTATGACAGCTGTCAGTTTTTAATGAATGCGTCTGCTGCGCAGGACCAGCTATCGAATGCCTCCTCGAAGTCGATAAATGTAGCAGAGACCTGTACTCAACGCATTGCTTGATTATGATCCGTAAGGTATGTATTTGGTTGTGTCGCACCACGCTAACACTGACGCGCTGTACCGTATAGTTCGGTTGAATGACTTCCGAACCGTTTGTATTGTAAATTGAATTTGTGAAAGGAGATTAGCTGTCGTGTGATTTCTTCAATCTGGTCCTAGAGAAGATATTGCGGCGGGCAGCTGCAACGGTAGGCTTTATCTTCTACAAATCGGTCCAGCTGTTCGGTTACGCAGATGACATCGACATCGTCGCGCGTTCCCAGCGAACCGTGGTGGAATGTTTCGCGGTGATTGAAGAACAGTCGAAACGAGCTAGTCTTAAGGTCAATAAGGAAAACACGAAGTGCATGCTGTCGACCAAGAAACACAGCACCTGGAGCAAAACATCACGATCGACAGGAGTTGGGTCTACCTCTGGGCAAACGTGAACTCCACCGACCACGTCCTAGTGAAAATCCGACGTAGACGCTTGGCAACCGGCGCTACTTCGGTTCGTCGACACAACTGCGGTCAAAGCTCCTAACTGGAGGGACTGATTTCGGCTCTACAAAATCTTTATTTTGCCGGTTCTTCTATATGAAGCCGAAAGCCGGACGATGAGCTGATACTTAGTGGTTTCGAAAGGAGAAGTCTGGTTCGGCTATATGGTCCCGTCTGCGAATGGAGGAGAAAACACAACTGCGAACTGTACGAGCTGTACCAAGATGTGGATGTAGTCCGGAAGGCAACGACAGCACTGGCTTGGCCACATCGAGCGCATGGGCAACAATGCTCCAGCAGAGAGGGTCTTTGAATCCCAGCCTCCTAGATCGAGAAGGAGAGGGAGGCCGAACCTCCGGCTTAAAGACCAAGTTCTCGTGGACGCAACACAGCTTGGTCCTCATCACTGGAAGCAGCGTGTCTGTTATCGTCATCGATGGAAGGCAACTATTAGGTTGGGTCAGGTTGTAGTGGCTAACTGCTGAAGGCCAGAGTAGGCCCATTGTGATACCATGGGGATTGACATCTCCTAACATCGGCACCAGTTGGTGCTTGTAGTGAAGCGGTTTAGCTGGCCTATACTGACGCTCGTAGAAATTATTAAAATAGTAGTACTTAATCGTAGTAGCCCCTAAATGTAGGAACCGACGACTAGCCAGAGCGGTGCACGTTTTCTACCTCCTTTTCATCAATGCAGCTTCTGCAAAAATCATTATAAAGGGTGTTTTTTTAGCTATTATCTATTTGGCAACACTGGTTTAAACAGCTGACGCACGTTTCGTGTTTTGTTTCACTGTCAAACATCTTCAGTTTGGTCTATAATTGAACCATGAATCTTACAAACGAACAACGCTTGCAAATTATTGAATTTTATTATCAAAATGCGTGCTCTGTTCAGAAAGTTCATCGCGCGCCAATTATGGTCAGCTCATTTTTGGCTCAATGGGTACGTAAATAAGCAGAATTGTCGATTTTGGAGTGAGTATCAGCCAGAAGCATTGCAAGAGCTACCAATGCATCCAGAAAAAGTCACAGTTTGGTGCGGTTTATGGGCTGGCGGCATCATTGGACCGTACTTCTTCAAATATGATGCGAATCGTAACGTAACTGTGAATGGTGAGAGCTACCGTGAGATGATATCCAACTTTTATTTGCCCAAAATGCAAGAGCTTGACTTGCATGACATGTGGTTTCCACAAGACGGTGCCACATGCAACACAGCACGCGCAACAATGGGCTTATTGAGGGTTCGGTGAACATTTTATTTCACGTTCGGGACCGGTCAATTGGCCGCCTAGATCGTGCGATTTAACGCCTTTAGACTATTTTTTGTGGGGCTATGTTAAAGCTCATGTCTATGCGGACAACCCCGCTTCAATTGACGCATTGGAAGACAACATTGAAGCATTTATTCGTGAGATACCGGCCGAAATGTTGGAAAGAGTATGCCAAAATTGGACTAAGCGGATGGACCATTTGCGGCGCAGTCAAGGTCAACATTTGCATGAAATAATCTTCAAATATTAAATTATATGGACCGTACTATCGATTCAAATAAAGATTTCATGCATTTTTCTGAATTTTATGTTTTTTTTATTTTTGAAAAACTTTCCTGTAGCTATTAAAAAAATCACCCTTTATATGACACCCATCATGCGAGCATGAGTGTCAATTGCACAGTGCCCAGTTATGACTCGTATGAGAGTCCTTAATGAGGCTCTGCTGAGCCTAAATAGGCTGAGTGACCATTTCAGGTTGAGTGATAGCCAGATTTCTTTTGTTTTGAGGCAGACTTCTAGCCATTTGTTATTGGTGCTTTTAATTGTTTGTATCTTCGAAAGATGGTAGGTTGTAGCGATCGGCATGGAAAGTGGTACCTCTGCTATTGATAGGGAGGAGGTTGTACCACACCTGGCGAGTTCATCGGCCTTGCAGTTGCCTGGTATGTCACAATGTCCCGGCACCCACATGAGGTGTAAGTTAAAATGCTCAGCTTTCTCGTTAAGAGTCAGCCTGCAATTAAGGGATGTTTTTGAGTTAAACATGACATTCTAGAGGGATTTTATTGCGGCCCGACAGATGGTGATATCCCTTTTAGATATCACGTTGTTTTTGAACATCTATTGCTCAGGCTCCGACCCTCCATTTGTCCGTCGGCCTGAGAAGTGAGTAAAGAGGATCCAACACCAAAAACTACCTGTTCGACGTCGAGATTTTTTATTATTTTAGCTACTGCGGAAAAGAACGTATACATTTTGAACCGCTCCCGGATAGGTTACATTTTCATGAGCGTGAGCGTAAAATTACCCCGTGGATAAAATTCAAACGATGTGAATGCTCCAACTCACGCCTCATCTCACACAACTTTGTTGGTTTTTTTGCACCCAAACCCACACCGCCCAAAAGGGTTGAACGACTACGGAAAAGTGTCTCGTCGACAGAACCGATTACTCCCGAATCGCTCCTCATCCGATTATCGCATCGTGCAAAGACACATCAATTACGAAATCCGTTTCGCTCCTCCGCTGAGCAGCTTAAATCACTTTCGTGCTAGTGAACTGCTTCCTCCAGAGGAACTCGCAAATAATCTTAATTGACTTGATCCAATACCATTCCTTGGAAGCAATCGCATTTCGCTTATTTCGCACCATCGCTGCGGCATCCTTCGCATCGAAAACATTTGACGGGAATTCAATTAAAAATGCATTTCACTCCGCGGCCATGGACGGACAGCAATCGTCTAATTGGAGTGCCACTGAGGGCGCAACTCTCAAGTGGAATGCGGTGAGTTTTCCGCCCGAGTGAACCGGGACTTTTGTGGAATTTCAAATAAAACGAATCGCAAACAGAACGGTGGTCTTTAATTAAAACTTAAACAACATGTAATTTAACTCATCAGATCTTGTTCATTCAAAAAGCAAACAAAGTTGCTGCCGAAGGACTTAACCTTGCCCCGGCCATTCCATCGACTGTCCCAGAAGTCGGTGAGTCTTTGCGCGTCGTAGCCACCAAACGCGGCATCTTTCAGCGAGAGCGACAGGAAGTTCGGCAGGTTCTTCGAAGGCGGGAGCATCTCTAGGCGCTGCATGTCCACAGCCAAGTGGCAGTTCGTTAGAATCAACTTTCGCAGGCCGCTCAACTCGTCGAGGACATACTGGACGGCGGTCGGGGTCAGCAGCGAGTTCTCCGCCAAGTTCAGCACATCCAAGTCGGGAGCCTTGTTCAAGGACTGGGCAAATTTGTACACGTCTGCGTCGCCCAGGTTGCAGCCGGCTAGCTCCACTCTCTTGAACTTCTCGCATGTCCCGCTTTCGAAAAACTCGGCTATCCGCATACCGGCGTTCCGGTCGGAGGACGTGGTGTAGCTTGCGTTCCAACACTGCAGCCGACTGCTGTTCAGCTTCGACAGAAGCTTGCGGAAGCACTCGGGCGTGAGGCAGTTGAAGCTGATATCGAAGTCCGTCAGCTGGTAGAAGTTCAGGTCGAAGTCGTGGAGGTTTGTCAAGTTGCACTGCGACAGGTGGAGCTTCTGCAGCGACTTGCATCCGGTGGTGAGTTTGCACAACGCCCGGATGCTCTTGTTGCCCAAAGGATTCTGGCTCAGGTTCAGCTCCTCCAGCTCGTCCAAGTGGGCGCTTGCCGCCGACAGACTGTCGACTCCGTCGTGAGTTATGCAGTTCCCACAGAGGTTCAGGACTTTCAGCTGCTTCAGGGTCGGCAGGGACTTCGCCAGCTGCCTGCAGCCCTCGTTTTGAATGAAGTTGTTGGCCAGGTCGAGCACTCGCAGGTTGGACTGGTGAAGAATTGCCTTGAAGACGGGCTCCGTTAGGTCGGGCGTTAGCGACAGATCACTGAAGACGACGCTATTCGAGACCTGACCCTTCTCGAGGGCTGTTTGGATATCGCTTTCCACTTCTGAAAGAGAAAACAGGGTCATTTGGGCAAACTGAATCTGGACCTGAGGGGACCTACTTTTCTGCATCTGATGGCACATCTCCTCATAGCGTTGCGACAGCGGGGACATCTTCCACTCGAGCACGGTGGCTGTGATCATGGTCTCCTCCACCGCCACGTTTATCGGGTCGTTCTCCTCGAAGGCGAACCCGTCGGCCGTCTTCAACCGCAGCACTGGCTTCAAGCCAACCAAACTGTAAGATCCAACACGGTTATCGAGGAAATCTTGGATGAGGAGGGGCAGAGATGCTTACTTGTAATACCGCCTGGACGCCTCCTCGGCTAACCATCGGATGTTCACCTCGTTCAACTTCTTCCGCTCCACCGGCACCAGCAGGAGCTCGTCCTCGACCTTAATCTTGAATGAGATTGTGGAGAGCACTATTGTTGCGGAGGGCATCACTTTCATGGGCGAGATCATAGCAATGATTGGCTGGGTGGTCGAGTCCGGTTCGATGGTCTTGACGCCGTCGTTCGACTCCTCGCAGGACATCGGGCTCTCGCTGCGAAATCTGCAGAAGCCACTGTCAAACAGAGACGTCTGCTGTTTGCTTTTCCTTCCGCTTCCGCTTGCTGTGCTGCACATGCTGGACGAACGATGGAGTTTCAACTTCTGCGACTGCCGTTGACGACTCCCGCTTTCGAGGAGAAGCTGGAACGCGTCCGGAGCGTCCATGGAGAGCGCGGAGTCACTCAGATTGTCCTTCGATATATTGAGGAGCTCTCGGTCACTCTGGTACCTCCTCTTCTTGCGCTCGGAACCCATGTCGTCTTCCAGCCAGTTGTCGCCCACGTCTTCTCTGGCCAACAGGGCTGGTCTCTTTCGAGAGTGTGTCGGCTGGTCTTCATCCTGGCTGGAGACCAGCAGACGATTCGGCCGCTTTAGGTGCTCCATCACGTTGCGGTACTCGTTCTTCGCGCTGGACGCCTTTTGGGGGGAATAGTAAACTGGCTCCCGATAGGACGGCACATCGTCGCTGGACTTGCTGAGTTCATCGTCGACGTCCTCCAATGCCTGCGCTGAGAGGTCGGGGTTGTCCCTGGATCTGTTGGACAGGCTGCTTCTCTGCGTTACGCTACGACTGGTGCTCGCTACAGGCGTGCTCTCACTGGTGACTCCCGATTTGCTCAGTCTTTCAGAGATGATCTCTCGAATGGATGCGTACTGAGCGTGCTCTCCCGCCGTCAGATCGGCTTTGTTCCGCCACTTGTCCAGCACGTTGAGACAGGTGTCGCCGAAGTCGGTTTTGACGGTCGCATTGGCTCCCCGCTCGAGGAGCACCTCGACCACGTCGAGGAAGCCGTTGGCACAGGCATCGTACAGCGGCGTGATGCCATCGCAACTGGTGCCGCCCTTGTCGTTGATGGCCGATATGGCGCCTTTGTCCAGCAGCAACTCGACTACGTCTCGGAATCCGTGGTTGCATGCTTCGTGCAGCGGCAGCCAACCAGCGTGGTCTCTGACGTTTACCACGTGCCCTTGCTCTATCAGGCGCCGCACCAATTCGAGGTTCCCCGCGATGCACGCTTGATGCAACTGCGTCTCTCCCTTGTTGTTCCGTTTGATGGTCATGCACGTCCCGCGTTTGCGAACCAGCCGCGGCTTCTCCGATTCGTCGAGGTCACTGCTGTCCGAGTCCGTCAGATCATCGAGGCACACGTCGTCGCCCATCTCGGGGGTGTTGTGCTCGGTCGGCGCCCCCTCACTGTCGCTCTCGTCATCCATCGTGTCCCAGTCGATTCCTGTAAAAATGGGGAGCTCTCACATGCCGCGGCTCATCACTGGTGCTTCAACTTACCTCGCAGCCTGGCGTCCTCCTCCAACTGCTCCGCCAACGTGTTCATCTTGAACTTCAGCTGGATCTTCTTCAGTCGGGAGAAGGCGATCTTCTCCAGGTGCATGCTGTTCGCCTTCTTGGCGAGGTCCAGCGCTTTTTGGTAGATGTCCTGGATCGTCCAGAACGACTGCAGCTGCAGCTCGCACACCTCGCCTATGCTGCAGAGCGTTGAGAAGGCTTCCGCGGGCACATCTTTGTTCAGCTCGAACTCCTTCCACAGGAACTCCAGCGCCTTCTCGTACTGCTTGTCATCTTTGAACGTCTGGTAGAGGCTCACGTAGCATGGAATGAGCTCCTTGTCCTTTTCCGAATTCAGCCGAGCGCACTCCAGCATCTGCGAGTAGTATTCTATGGCTTTCTTGTAGTTCAGCAGGTGACAACAGCCATCTCCCAGCCGCTCGAACAGCTTCTTCCTTTGGCCGTAGTCGTCGGACCCCGTTGTCACTAGCTCGTCCAGCGTCTGGCAGATCTTCACCACTGCACAAGGGGAGGAAGATTAGTGCCACTTCTCAGGCAGACACTTTCAGCTGACTCACCTAATCGCAGGCTCTTCTCCAGAACCCGTTTGTCGTTCTCGTCCGGGGTGTTCTTCTTGTACGCCTTTGTCAGTATCTGCTTGGCGCTGCTGAAGTCGCCCTCTCCGATCAAGATCTCCGATTTGGCGATGAGTGTCTCGCAGATCTTCTTCACCTTGTTCGGCAGACGCTTGGCCACCTCGAGGGCCAGATTGCAGTACCGCAGCGCCAACGTCGAGTCGTTCTTCTTGTACTGATACAGCAGGCTCATGGACACGTAGCACAAGTGCAGCAACTCGAAGATCTCGTTGGTTTTGCTGATTTTAATCGCCTTCTCCACGTACGCAATGGACTCTTCGAACTCCTCCATGTGCTCCTTCACAACCCCGATGTTCAAGAACAACCGTGCTTGCATGTCCAACTGTTCCAGTTTTGTGATCTGACCTGAAAGTCTAAATTCAACCGTCAATTAGCTAGCTACCGCGCACTAGTCGAATTCTGCTTACTCCTTCGAAATGAGCAGACTGCGAATGAATGCTTTTTCAGCGTTTTTCAGCGGCCCCAGTGCCGTTGCTGAATCAGTAGCACTCTGGCCCTGCAAGAGGTGAGCTCGTCCCAGCGTAGCGTAGGCTCGTTGCTCTTCAACTTTGTTCTTCAACTTCTTCACCGTCTCTGTGGGGAAACATGTGAATGATGTGTGCACTCAAGGGTCGGTTGCTTCTTACTCAAATAGACGTCTATGTTGGTCAGTGCGCTGGCGAACTCACAGAGTAGCATGAACATCTCGCCGGCCATGCGGTGGGCCTTCGCCATTTCCAGTTTCTTGCCAAGCTTTCGATAGATTGAAGCTTCCTGCTCGTACTCTTTCACTGCCTCTTGATAGTTGCCGTGCTGGTTGTAGAAATCACCCAGATTGTTGCAAGCAACCGCTAGCGAGTCCTGGTTGCCGTCTGCGAATGCCTTCTCTTTTCGCTTCAAATATTCTGGGAAAGAAAGCAAGGCATGAGTGGGTTGTTTTGCATTCGAAAGTGGTGAGTCTGGACGTACTTTTCTCCTCCATTGTTGTGCCGAATTGTGTTTAATAAGACTTTTTTTCCAAAATAAACGAACCGAATTGCACCATCAACTGTGCACAAGAATATCAAAACTTCGCGCTCAGATGGTAAACATTGCGAAATCAGAGCTGTCAGTGTGAAGTTTCACTGGGGCTCGACTAAAGGTTTGTTCGACTTTGAAATCAAATTGATGGCGTTCAAAAATAATTGCATTTATTTTATTCATTTTTATTATTTGTGAATTAATTTTTGATTTTTGAAGGCAATTCGGGTGCTCATTTAGAAATTGTGGATTTATCAAAGTACCCGACTGTAGATTCTAATTGGAAACACTGCTGCGATCGTTAAAAGGGGGACAGCCAAGTAGACTGTCATTAAATAAATTTCTAGATTTCAAAGCAGCATATTCCAGAATATGTCTAAAAACGGAAAGCTGTTATTACGAACCCATATAGTCGAGCCACACTAGATCTGGGGCCATTTCATCCACGTGCCTGGGTCCTCAGAGCGAAGTTTGACTGCCATTAGAAGCCTGAAACCACCAATCAGTCTGAATTTATTCTTAAACTACATGTTCTCACACACGTTTTGCAACATTCAGACTGATTCCCAAAGATTTCACGAGATAATTCGAAAAATGTTAAAAAAAATCCGCATGAAATCGCCACCATTTCAGTATTCACGAACACGACAAATATGACACACAAATCTAGTACAATTTCTGCAACTTCTCACTACCACACACTATCGAGCACCCCCATTGTGAACTATCATCAAAAGTTGCGAGAAGGAACGAAAAAAAAGTACGCTCTCTGTGCCTCGTAATTTCTTTTCCGATTTTTTTTTCCAAACACACGGTAATAATTGAATAAATAATCGAATCAAAAGCATCAAGTAACAATACCTCACCAATTTCGCCATCATCACTTGCAGCAGTTCATCAAATCAAGTGCGAAACAAACAATTTTTGCCGAGACAAAAATTTTGTAATTCTCTCAACTAAAATGGTGGTGGTGTTCCTTTGACGCCGCCGCTTACGATTTTTTCTTGCAGAAAACTACGAATTGAGTGCAGGTCTGTGCAGATCTTCAGTGAAAAGTTCGCCAGAATAGTCGAGAGCAGGCAGCAGCGAAACGCGTTGCGAAATCGTTTCGAATGGCAACAAACAATTATTGCGGCTTCCCCTACGGCGGCACTCAATATGGGGCTGCCGCGGCGAGTCCCCCGGCAGGTTATCCAGCCGCACAGGCGGGCTATGCCGTGACCTCGGCCGCCCCGACCACATACAATGCCCAGAGGACGGGCTATGATCAGGCGTATCCCACAGCGGCCAATGCGGGCTCGTTTCCCCCCGGGCCGCGTGGAGCTCCGGCCAACTACGGGTATGACTACAGTCGAACTTTGCAGTCGTACGACTCTTCGAAGACGTACTACCAGCAAGCGGCCAGCTACACGAGTGCTCCACAGCCGACCGTGTCCAAGACGCATTACTCGGCCCCACCGGTGCGCAATCCTACGCCCGCAGCCGCCGCTAAGGTGGCCTCAAATGCAGCCGCAGCCAACGGTGCCAAAGATAAGATAAACAATGTTGCAGCCAAGCCAGCAGCAGCAGCTGCCACAGTAGCACCAACCTACTCGAACTATGACGCGGCCCTGTACAGCGCAGCCACCATGTACGTCGCCCAGCAACACAGCAAAACCCCAGCCGGCAACAACAGCAACTGGCAGCCGTTCAAGAAGCAGGGCGCCAACTCTGGGAGCCACAAAATGCGCGCCAAGGCACCCCCCAGACCGCAGCAGCTCCACTACTGCGAGGTGTGCAAGATCAGCTGCGCCGGTCCGCAGACCTACCGAGAGCACTTGGAGGGCCAGAAGCACAAGAAGCGAGAGGCCAGTTTGAAGATGCAGGCCAGTGCTACGTCGACCAATCAGAACCGCGGCAACAGCTACCACTGCGAGCTCTGCGATGTGACGTGCACCGGGAATGACGCGTATGCCGCACATGTGCGCGGCTCCAAGCACCAGAAGGTCGTGAAACTCCATCAGAAGCTGGGCAAGCCCATCCCCTCGGAGGACCCCAAAAAGATGACAAAAATCAACTTCGTCCCAGCGGGCACCGAAGGCAGCGAGCTCGCCGCAAAGGACACACTGGGTGCTGTCGAGGCAGCCGACAACACGGTGAAGGTGTGCCCAGCAGAGGCCCACATCGACGACCACGTTTCCTCGGACGACATCAAGCCGGTGGGGGTTGAGTATATCGAGGAGATGAAGGACGAAGACGGCAAGATTCTCAGTTTCAACTGCAAGCTGTGCGAGTGCAAGTTCAACGACCCCAACGCCAAGGAGATGCACATGAAGGGCCGACGCCATCGGCTGCAGTACAAGCGGAAGGTGCAGCCCGACTTGGTGGTAGACTTCAAGCCCACCCTGCGGCACAGGCGGTTGGCGGAGGCACGCGCGCAGCGCGCCATGATGCAGTCCGAGTACGGAAGCGGCGGGCGACGAGGTTCGTCTTTCGGGGCAACTGACGACGGCAGCGATGGTCTGCTGTACTGGGACGAGCGCCGACGCTTCGACGACGAGTTCGACTATGGCAACTGGATGCAGCGCGGCTTCCAAGGCGGAGGACCCCGAGCAGCTCCATTCTTGGGTCGCGGAGCAGGTGGGCCGCCGAGTCATCCGTTCTTCGGCATGATACCTGGCCGCCGACCGGAGAGCACAGACGACCGGCACGCGATCGCACGGCACGCAGAGATTTACCCCAAAGAAGAGGAGCTGCAGACGATCCAGAGAATCGTGTCGCACACAGAGCGAGCGCTGAAGTTCGTGTCGGACGCATTCGCCGAAAGCTCTCAGGAGAACGGCAAGGAGGCCACCAAGGACAAGAAATCCGAGGAAAAGTGCGCCAACATCAAGGACGGCCGAGACAATCAAATGTTTTCATTCCAGAGGGAGAGCGAGAACGGCGGCAGTGTGCAGCGAGTCCTGAAAGGCGTGATGCGCGTGGGCTACCTCGCCAAGGGGCTCCTTCTGCAAGGCGACAACCTCGTGGAGCTAGTTGTGCTCTGCTCAGAGAAGCCGACTGTGGGCCTCCTCAACCGGGTGGCCGACCAGCTGCCAACCAAACTGAGCGAAGTGTCCGCAAGCAATAACGCCGGCGACGTGGAGTACCGGGTGGAGATCGCGATAGAGCAGTCCTCCATCCTAGTGTCAGACGATTCGGTGACCGTGAAGATCTGCCTCACATCACCGCTGCTGCGCGAGTCCCAAGAAGCAGGCGGCGACAGCCAGGAGACGCCCCAGAAGCCCACAGATTTCCTCCCACGTGAGCCCTGTTTACAGGCGCTAGCCGAGCTACGTCACGCCAAGTGGTTCCAGGCCAGGGCCACCGGCCTGCAGTCCTGCGTGATGGTCATCCGAATTCTGCGCGACCTGTGTCAACGAGTGCCGTCATGGCAGGCGATCAACCAGTGGGCCTTGGAGCTGCTCATCGAGAAGGTCATCTCCTCGGGTGGCTTCCCCCTCAGTCCGGGCGACTGCCTGCGTCGCATCATGGAAGCCCTCTCCACGGGCCTGCTCATCAACGGCCCCGGCATCCTGGACCCCTGCGAAAAGGAACACCGCGACGCGCTCGACGGTCTCACCAAGCAGCAGCGCGAAGATCTCACCGTCTCAGCCCAGCAATTCCTGAGACTCATTGCATTTAGACAAATTTACAAAGTGCTCGGCATGGATCAACTGCCAGTGATAAAGTTCCCCATGCGCCCGTGGCGCGTCAACCGCAAGCGAGGCCGTTCCAACGGCGACGGACTGGACGCCGACGACAAGCCCGACGAGAAGCTAATCAAGAAGGAGAACGGCGGCGGTGCCGACTAAACGTGTCCTCCAGGCATCCCCCCCCCTCCAGTGACACAGTGACGCGACGCAGTAACAGTCTGGGTATTCTTTACATTTAAGTCTTAGTTATAAATATTTCTGTTTAACCTCTAGACACAGAACATACATAAAATACAACTTGCAAGGCAGTAATTCTTTTCAAATGAGGAACATTATCTATATGATGTACTAAGTGAGAAAGAGCTCATGCCACTCATACATAGAAAGAGAAGACAGAGAGAAAAAGAGAAATTTCAAATTCAAATTCAAGATCCACATCCACATCCACACTCCGAATGCTGGCATGCTGGCATCGATCTGCATGCCGTCGCCGCGATAAATTCTTTATTATTCGATGACATACATAGATAATAGCAACTATTCTCTATTTACCACTTAGTCCTGAGAGAAGAATGAGAGAGAGAGAGAAAAATAACAACTATACAAGTACATTATTTATAAACATAAGAAAAAAAAAAAAAGAGAAAAAACAAAATAATTACAAGTAATAACTTAAAATTTAGATGCGTTTGGCGTTTGCACGCGCACTTCTTAGAGAAAAAAAAAGTAAAAAAAATGAGTAAGAGAGAGACGAGAAACCGTTCTATAGTAGACAACAAAAAAAAAAAAAACAGAAAAAAACACATGCAATATATAGTATTCAATCACTACTTGAAGGAAATGAAAATGAAATTACTGATAAGTTCTCGTTTTTTTGCCACTCCCATGTGGTGGGCAGTTCACGGCATTCAGCAATGCCCTGTCCAATTATTTAGATGATGTGTGTTTTGAAACTAAAATGAAAAAAAAAAAGTAAAAGAAAACAACAACAAAAAACAATTAATTGATAACCAATATTATTAACAAAACAACAACAACAACAATAATAATAATTAATTAATTAATTTCTGTATTTAATGACCTAAATATTGCAAATAAAACTTCAAAATTACAGAAGTTGGGTTTTTTCCGAGGTATTATTGATTTTATATTCCCACTCTATCCCTTCCACACCGCCACCATCAGCACCACCACCGCCACACACGTTCTGTTTTAATTTTTCTTGTTTATTTTTTTTTTTTTTTTCCTTTTTTTTTTTGTATTTCTTCTTGTGTGTGACCCGATGGTAGGCGATATAGCGACGATATACAACGCAACGGTATTTCATTTTTATTTTCTTTCTGTTCCCACATACATATATATGTAGTGTATATGTATCATATATTCAAACTATTTATTTATGGTTGGCATTTTTTTTTTGTAATCAAAAATCCAAAAAAAATACGAAAAAAAACACTCAAAAAAACAAAATGAACATGTCTCAAAAATGAATAAGAAAAGAAAAGTTTCTGGGTCTCGAAATAGACAGATAGTTGCTGTTACCATTGTAGAATGCAATGTGTCCAATGAAGATGTTGAACTTTCTCTACTTTTTTTCGCTACGAATTGCAATTTGTAAGTTTTTTTTTTTTGTTTTTTAAGAAATTTATGTTATTTTTTTTTTTTTTTAATTTAAACTCGACGAGTTTCACTTGGGTTGCTGCTGCACGGCACGGTCACACGGGTGGAATTCGGACGGATGTTTTATTTATTATTTTGTATAACGGTGTAAGGATGTGTGCACGTCAACGAAAGGGGAATCAGGCAGTTTATCAGACAGAGTTGATGTATTTTATCTTTAAATCACTTGTGCTGTTGATGTTTTTGATTATCAATTTTCTTTGTATTTGCAGTCAGATCAGCCTTTTGCCGAACTCTATAACGAAGGGAACTCCTTAGCACTCAGAGAGCTGGTGGTTCTCGGTGCACAGAACTCATAGACTTACGAGAATGTTAGGCGAACTTGGTTGTCGGAGCTAAGCACTCATAAAGTCACTCAATCGTGGTTGTCGATGCAGAACTCATCGACTTACGAGAATGTTAGGCGAACTTAAAGTCACTCAATCGTGGTTGTCGACGCCCCAGTCGAATTGGCCAATAACTAGCATCAGCTAACCGAAACAGTGTTTTCATAAACTTCAGACTAACAAAGGGCTAGATACACGATCTTACTAACTTAGATGAGCTACAGTACCTAACTACTGTTCATAAACGTCAATAGCTCATCGATGTCGGGCAGATTGTGCAGTCATTATTTTTTGACTGCAAAAACAATGTTTGTACTAAAGTTTGTACTAAAGCAAGCCTGCCTTTATTCTGCACCGTGTGTGTGTTCAAAAACGCATGAGAAAATAAATGCGATTGTACTAGCGCAGTTTTCCGACGTTTATGAAAACACCCACACTTTCCGTGGTCCTTGTCGCTCCTAGGCTGTGAGTGGATTGATCGATGGAATCTAGTAAAAAAGATTATTCAAGTCTGAACAGAACTTGTACGATTTCTCGAAAGTCTTTCTTCTCTGGTGGACATGGGCGTCAATCAGCTAACCTCTAGCTAGATCCCTTCAGTCGCCCACACCACGCAGATTTCCGACGTTTATGAAAACACCCATACTTTCCGTGGTCCGTGTCGCTCCTCGGATATCACTGGAATGGTCTATGGAAACTAGTAAAAAAGACTATTCACGTCTGAACAGAACTTGTACGATTTCTCGAAAGTCTTTCTTCTCTGGTGGACATGGGCGTCAATCAGCTGACCTCTAGCTAGATCCCTTCAGTCGCCCACACCACACAGATTTCCGACGTTTATGAAAACACCCATACTTTCCGTGGTCCGTGTCGCTCCTCGGATGTAACTGGAATGGTCGATGGAAACTAGTAAAAAAGACTATTCAAGTCTGAACAGAACTTGTTCGCAAGATTCGAAAGTATTTGATTTCTTCTCTGGTGTACATGGGCGTCAATCAGCTAACCTCTAGCTAGATCCCTTCAGTCGCCCACACCCAGCTTTCAATTTGAAGTCATTCACTTGTACGATCAGCCTACGACTGGTACTCCTCCGGAAGACCATGGAATTTCATTAAATGTAGGTTTCTGCCTGACATTCGACAAGTTTTTGAGTCTGAGTGCTCCAGTGAAGCGTTCAAAAACTTTCGACCAACAAAAAATTCGACGAGAACATCGTCTAATGCGCTGTTTCGTAGTCTCCAAGTCGAAGACGATTATTTTCCGTCACAAAGTATCGTGAAAGTACAAGTTCCACTCGTGAGAGAACAATAGCACTCACAACACGAGTGGTTGCTGAGAACCTTAGGCCCTGACCCTCTACGGGCTGTAGCGCCACCAATATATATATACAACAACAATGTACTGCATCGCGCAGTTGGTTGAGTGCCTGCCCTTGGCTAGAGGGCTCTCCGGTTCGAATTCTAGTGAAAGCAGCGCTTTTATTCAGTTTTCAAGTCTGGTCCAGTCACCATTTGCCGTTGGGATCAAAATAACGTTGCTATCACTGGAGTTGTCAATCAGTGGTAGTAGTAGTCTGACTATTGGTATCACGATCACGATTTCGCTGACAGTCCATTTACCCACCTACCGAACCCTGGTAGAACAATGGACCAGTTTTTGAATCTGATTGCTCCAGAGTAGGGACCGACACCGAAAATGCGCGCTCGTCGCAAGCGTCCCCTGTTGCGCTGTTTCATTGTCGAAAACGAATCTTTTCCGTCACAAATTATTCTGAAAGTGGTTGCCGTAAAACACCAACGTCCACACGATTCAATCCACAAATCGAGCAACTTTCACAAGTCACGAATCCACCTCCTTCGAGTAGCTGACAATGCTCCAGAGTACTCATGACTGAAAAAAGCTTCTCAAAACCACTTGTCATAGACCAATAGCACTTATAACTCACGTGGTTGCTGTAGATGTTGGACCCATGTCCACCTCTGACTATAGCGCCACCCAAGTTGTGTGTTTCCGAGGAGAGCAATGTGATCAGCTTAGTTCATGTTGATCGGGTCAATTTCCTTCTTTGGCTGGCGGTACAGTCCGAGGTAGACCTCGGCCTCAGCCAGCATGCCTCTCCATCTAGTATGGTCTTGTGCTAGTTGCTTCCAGCTTCGCACGTTCAAGTGATTGAGGTCCCTTTCCCTGGTCTTCTGTTATCTCTCGCGTTGTCCTCGGGATTGGAAGTCGAAGACCCCGGCCGGACCACTGGTGTCCATTCGCTCCACATGACCTAGCCACCTGAGACGAGAGACTCGAACTCGTTTCACCAGATTGATCGTTGTTCAGTTTCCTCCTCCAAACACCATCAGTCCACACGGGACCAACGATAATACGAAGCAACCAAGAATCTCTTCGTCCGTTTTCGTTAGCGTCCATGCTTCTGCGCCATACATCAGGACTGGGACTATTAAGGTCTTATAGGTGGATAACTTGGTTCTTCGAGAGAGAGGACTTTATTCCTCAACTGCCTGCCAAGCTCAAGGACACAGCGATTGGCGAGTGTGATCCTTCATCCTTCATCCTCCGCGGCGGTTTCAATTAAGCATTGCTTAATCAATTCCGCATCGTTTTATGAGGAAAACCAACTACGTCACGAGTGAAACTTCGTTCGATCCACTTACAGTTTCTCTAAATCGAATTCCAGCACGATTTGTCAGAATTTTTAACTGAGACCGGAGGAGCACGTTGTTGTCCATTTTCTGTTTAGGTTTCTTACCGAAACAAGAGTCAACCCATTCGACATACGCAATCGATGCTGGTTTCCTGTATTTTAGTTCACCACAATCACATTCTCTTAACTAAGATCAACCATAGCGTCCGATGTACCTCTGTTCTGTACAAGTTTTAATGAGTCATGGCAGTCACCACTATCTGTGGTCAGCCAAGCCAAGAGACAAGCGTCTTTATTGAGTCAGAATTAATCGCCTGAAATCAACATTATCGTGAGAAGCTGAAAATGACATTTATTCATTTGATCATGTAAGCAGAAGAGGAGAAGCAAAATGTTTAGCTTTAGACACAAAAATGATCTCCCTTTTGGCTGCTTCTCTCGCAACTTCAAATTCAAAAGAAGCTTTCGAAGACAGTATCTTCAAAAACGTATTCATCGTGAATACGCAGCCAAATCCTGTTAAATTCCAGTAAATTCACTCATGAAACATTACTCATTTGGTAGGGATTCTTTCAGAAAGTGTGACACACAACTTAGATCATAATCTCTAACCTTCGTCGTTACTTTTATGAAGCCACTGTCTACATTTTTAAGACGCATTAATTTATCTATTTCACAATTTCCTACCATAACAAGTAGAAGCCCAGTTGTAGGGCTCCAGTGTAGCCTTAAAAACCTCCGAAAAAACGCCCAATTGGTTGTGTTCCCTAGTAATAAAGACTATTCAAATGTAAGCAGAGGTATGAAGCCTGGTAGGTAGTGGCATTAATGCACTTCGTCCAAAATAGTTCCATTTTACGGCCACATGGATGCTTCAATTAATAGAGAATGTTGCCACCGTGATTATGACAACCAGCCAGTTTTGTCAGCAACTTTTACTGTCCGGTGGCTTCATCGGTATTTTACTGATGTCGCTTAGACTACTCATAGAAGTTGGAGCCGGTAGTGACTTTCCAAGTTCCCAGACAAGTGCAGGACAGTTGCAAGGAAGGCGTTGGATGCTTTCCTCCTCATCCTCGTCTAGGCAGCTTCTACAGAAGTCGTTCCCGAACAGGCCTAGTCTTTTGCGTGTCCGGTAATTATTCCCACGTCAGTACTAATTCTCTTTAGGGAGAATCAAGCTACTTTTTGGATCGAGATGAGGCCAGTTTTGTTTTGAGGTTCGGCAAGTGGTGCTTGTCAGTCATCTGGCATTGATTTTTTTTTGAGTAGAAGTTATTGAGCTTCAAATTGAAGGTAGCTATAGGAGTACCTATGTTGCGACATATTTCATTAACTGGCAGTCTAGGGGCGCGTTTAACGAGCTCATCAGCTTTGCAGTTTCTGCTGAACTTGTACGCAAAATTCGAAAGTATTTGATCGTCTTTGTTTCCGAGAATCATGCTTTTTTACTTCACATTTGCCTGTTCCCACGAGATGAAATTGAGTAATTTCGGAAATTTCCCTCGAAATTGGGATCGAAATTTGCCCAATTTCCCATAAAACGAGCCAATTTCGAATTTGTGCAATTACGCGTCCACGCCTAGATGGTGGTGTTTTCTGTTTCTAATTCGTGCAGTTTGAGATGGACCTGGACAGCAACCAATCGTGTTTTGTGTGCCTACTGTTGCTCCCGTCAGTGGATGGGGTTTATGCTGTTTTATGTCAGCGGCATAATTTGAGAAGAGTTCTCTTAAAAAGCAATGGCAGTTAACAATTACAACTTTTCGCGTCAAGAATTGAACTCAAACACTAAGCTAGAGGAACTGACGCACTTGTCCACTTTGCAAGGAATACACTTCTTGTTCATGAGCATTTTCCTGAACTGATGCACCAGGCATATAAACTTGGAGCGGCTTCGTGTGTGAATACCCCAGGCACTTGAACTTGGAGTGATGTGCTGCAATGTTGTGTCAAGCAAAATAAAAGAGTTCAGTGATCTCGATTAACTGACTGCCATTTTATTCATAATTGTTTGCATCTCTTATACGTACAATTTAGCTTACACTACAAGTTACAATTATTTCTTTAACTGAATTACTGGCAGCAATGCACTATCAGCATAATACGTCGGCGACTCAAAGGTTTAACGTTGCAATGAATTATCTTGGCATTGTTGTCTGCGTTGCGACATAGCTGATTCAACTGAACACTTCTCAATTGGCTAAGTCCTTTGATTTCGTTTCAGTTTTTGCTGATAGCTTAGCTGTGGCGTCATCCCTTAAACCACTGAGATCTTGTTGGGTTCCTGCTAAGAGTTCAAAGTCACTGCAAACGGTCTGAAAAGAAACTCGTCTTTTCACTTTATTCACACTTCACAAGGCTCTCAGAGCTAGTGAATTTTCTTCCCGGTTTCTTGTCAGTGGTGTGGTCATTTTTTCATCATTTGTCTCAACTTGTCTAATACTGTTCCATCAATGGGTCCATCAGGACTTAAGCGAGACGTGGGCTGTTTTCAAAAACGTCAGACTGCGTTATCCATGTTCATTAATGCGTACTAACTTAAATGAACTGCTGTACTGTTCATAAACGTCAATAGCTCATCTACGTCGGGCAGATTGTACAGTCATTATTTTTTGACTGCAAAAAGGGTCGATTGGAAAAAAATGTTTGTACTAAAGTTTGTACTAAAGCAAGCCTGCAGACATTCTGTACGATGTGTGGGCTCAAAAACCCATGAGAAAAGAAATGTGGTTCCACTAGTGTAGATTTCCGACGTTTATGCACACACTCTAGGCTTGCGCCTACCTACCACTACCCACTGTCCTAACCTAACCTAATACTGTTCTGTCATAACCTGTACGGCCACAGTTTAAGCTCACTGCTTCTTTGGCCTTACAAACTGGTGAGTGTTTGGTTGTTCCTTTGTTGAATTAAACATAGATAATTTATAGGAAAGAATCACTCGTTTCAAATCAAACACACATTTTTGGTAAAGCCACTTCTTCTCCGCCACCTTGTACCGAAATGCACAAGTTAACACGCTCAATTGCAAATTCTTTCCAAGGTGTCTCTGTGTCAAGCAGTGAATCAAAAATAGCACCATCCCTGGGCAAACAATAGAGACACTGCTTCACGAGAGAACAGAAGCTATTGTCGCAGAAATGCTTCAGTTGCCGAGCACACTCCAGACAAAAGAATGAGATGTGTGTCAGAACCAGAAGTAGTGGCGTTTATAAATTCTTTTATTCCCGAAAAAAGAATAGCATTGAAAGCTTCAATTTGTATACATTCAGTTGTTAACCTCGGCAACGAGTGGTGGCGATGATTTTATTCGACATTCGTCTGAGGACAGAAGCACAGAGGGAGCACGTTGTTTGCCGTGGAAGAAGCAGATTCATGAGGTATACCGAGTAAATTAGGCAAGCGTGAGGTTAAATTCTGTGAAGGAATCATAGATCTAGTCATTAGCTGTGATAACTGTTTTAATTCTCCACGAAATCAATTTTTTAGCAGGAATCTTAAGTGTAGCAAATGTGTTAAAAAAACTGCCTGGTTCCCCAAACGTTCCTACTTGCTTATTTCAACGTGCATTGTACAAACTTAAGTATTCAACAACAACAAAGAAGAAACGTCTGTTCGCGTACTTTTCTACCAAAACCAAAAGAAAACGATAAATTTGCAGGGCGTTGTAACCAACGTTATGATCAACGGCTAAAGCAACTTCCACTCGAGACAAAAGCCGGAAACCACAGAAAAGTACGGGTAGAACGAACCTTCTTTGTATGGCGTCAACGATATTTTGTTTGCTATGCCCCGCAGGGAGTTGTATTAACAGGTTTGGCTATACACGTCCCATTTATGGAGTTCATGATGATTGCGTTTTTTTTTTAATTTTTGAAAACCACCCGAAACTGAAATTTAGAATTCTTAACAGCTGTACACAGAGATGCTTCGCTTAGCCATGAAATCACATGATAGCCAAACAGTTTAACTACAGTCCCAGCTTACTAACATTTCATATTTGGTATAAAATTTCCAGCTTGCTTTGCAGCTAAACTCCTCCCCACACACTCGCGTGCGGCGTCAGTGAGTCCAGTGAAGGTCGTTCTAGGTCAAGGTTTAGATTGGTTTTGCGGAGCGATTCGTGCGAAATTCCCCCTCCCTCCTGTTGGGGTGTGTGTGCGGAAGTATGTGTCAAGAAGGTGAGTAAGAATGAATGAATTGATGTTTGGAGTCAGTGGCCTGATGTGTTGATTGGACGTGAAACAGCTTCTGAGTCAACTGTCTACACACACGGCGGAGTGGAAGTGGAAAAGTCGACAAAGGCAAGACGATGGGTCAATCGATATATTCGTAAAACACGAGGATGTGCCCAAGATTTGGGCGTGCTATTTTTAAATCCTTTCAGAGAGAATAAATGGTTTAAGTACATTAAAGTAGATTTGAGTTTTTCTTTAACTTCTCTAACACTCCCCACCGGGATGGGTGTCTTGGGGGGGATTTGAATGTCAAGTTGTTAAGTGGGCTGGGAGAAGGCTGACGTAATGTGGGGTGGATGAATGTGGGGACAATGACAAGAAAGGACAGGACACGCTTTCTGAAAGTTTATGCTTGATTTTTATTTTCCCAAAGGAGGACGCCGATTAGGTGGTGGGATATCGATCTGCCTCATCCGCATTTAAACGACGGATGAAACACAATACAACTCACAAATCCACGCGCATACTTTTTTGAATTCTCAAAAGTCACGTCACACAGTGTGAACTTTGCAGCGAGTTTTGAGCGTTAATTGTGGAACATTTCTGCCCTGCAACGATTGTACGTTTAGAGAGTACTGAGCTTGGTCGTCCGGATCACTAGATATTCTTTATAGGACAGTTATAAGGAGAGGCGCTCTGTGGGAAGCAAATTACTAGACAGCGAGGAACATTTGTGATTCGATTTTGAGGAAAGGATGCGCCCAACACTTTACTTACACTACCAATGAAGTGGACCGATGGATGGCTTGAAATTCGATAACATAGCCATAAAGCGATTTAAAAATTGTGGAGTGGTAGTGTGGTAGCTGCTATCACTGCTTTGGTAGAAGTCATGCATCTCGTTGTTAGATGGCGTTGGAAAGTTCTGCTCGTTTAGCAGATTTAGCGCGTTGAGGTAGCATTGTCCGGGGATTTTGTTTCTCAGGTTCCTGATTGCCTCGTTAGGATGGTTGCTGATGTCTAGAAGCTGCTTTCTGAACGGTGTCACCATGCATGTACTGTTGTAAGGAGATGATGCGTGCCGTCGTAAAGCTTCTCGTTGCTTTGGTGCTTTAAACGGTCCCTGTTGAAGATGGGACCGGTACACATTCGCAGTATGTTCCTTTCGAAAATTGAGAGCTACTCCGTGCTGGTCCTAGAAATATATTGGGAAGACGCACGTTAAGATCGGCCGTATTAGCTGCTTGTAAAGCAGCAGCGTTGTCCTCTAGCTTAATTTATTTTGCTTACGCATCAAAGGATGAGAAGGAAGCCTAAGTTGGCCTTCTTAAGAGTCAGTTTCGAGCGGCTGTTAAGCTTCAACCATTCCGTGAAGTCAATGCCAAGAAACTCGACCTCTTTGTCCGTTGTTATTTACATACGTACTGTTAAGGAGCACTATCTTTATGCTCTGATATTTGGTTACTGATCTACATCCACCTCGGTATGGTCTCCTTATACATAAAAGTTCCGATGTTCCAACATTCATAGCGATTGATATATACTTGGTGTAGAAGCCACATTTTTTCGCTGTCTGAATTTCGACCCTTCGCTTAGCGATCAGTGGGGACTTCCAGCTGGCATAAGTCAGTCAGTGAGTCGTCTGCGAATAGACAATAGTTGAATGTGTTAGACTGTGTAGATGTTGACGATCATCGGTCTCCCGCCTTGGTGTTCCGCTCAGTTGACTGACTGACTTCCACTTGAACGTATAATATTCTGGAATGCAGCAAGCTATAGACTATTTTGAGGAAGTTGGAGTCGAATCCCATCTGATACAGCTTGTAGATGAGTCCCTCTATCCAGACCGTGTCGAAGACCTTTTCCACGGTCCAGGAAGCAGACAGCGGTGACTTCGTGTTTGTTCAGGGCAGTTACAACATCGTGGTGGAACTTCAGTAGAGGATGTAGCGCCGAAGGTTTTTTTCCCTGAATCCATACAGGGCATTCGGGGTGATGTTCAGATCGGTTTAGTTTTTGCGCTACTAGGGTGCTCAAGAGCGATATAGGCTTGTATCCTGAAATACTATCGGCGTTCCCCTTTTATATAATCTAGTCATCTGGTTTGAATAACAGTCTATCTGAGGTTCAGAAACCGCCCTCTAACTTAACTTAGGGAGCTTTGCTTCTTGCCAGTCACTCTTTTGGTTCAAGGGACAATTCAGTGGTAGAGCACTCTCTCGAAGAACTAAGCTGACTTCATACATATTAGTCCGGCTCTATGACGCGGAGGCATGAAAAACATCAAAAGTAAATGAAGAAGCCTTTGGTCATGACGGGAGAGAAGTTCCGATTGGATCTCTGCACATGTTTGAGCAGATGGCAACTGGAAGAGAACATTTAAGCACTGGCTTTACAGTGCCGTAAGTCCAGCAAGTGTCTACCAAAGGGTGGGCAGCTTGACCCTGGCCTTCGCCTCCGAGTGTATGGAACAACCAGATGAGAACGACCTTTTTTAAGGTGGCGCAATGGGAGGACGACCTCAGCAGACTTCGTATATGTATCAGCTGGTTAGAGATCATCCAAACTGGAGTGGTAAGTTGATTAAGACCCATTTCTTACTCGGATTATAGCGCCAAGCTAAGAAAGCTTGTGGTACTGTACAGACGTTCTGATTGCACTTATTGATTGTCCAATTCCTGTGTGAGAAGGGAGCCATCATATAATAGAAAAATACTGTGTAAATTTTTAAATGCTTAAAAAACTTAGTTCACTCAATACTGCCAAAAAATTTTTACCTGGCAATGCTATTCTGCTATTCTTCTCACGTGCAATGTCACTCAGCTGTGAACTGTCATGACAGCTGTCAGCCGGCTCAATAAAGAATAAAAATGTGTTTATTTTGATATCATTCAACTTATGCCCAGAGACTTGATTTCGAATTAATTATGGCAGCACGAATGGTTGTTACAACATTTGTGAGGACACTGTCTTCCTTTCATACTGCCCGCCATGCAAGAGTTGCAACAAAATTCGCACATCCATTCACAAATCATGTAAGTTTTCTTCACGTGAAAACCTTCGACAAGGAACTGAAACCCGAGGAAGAACCAACGCCAAGAGAGGCGGTTTCAACAAAAGAAGCAATCAAAAGCCACCCAGAGTACATAAATACCGATCCGGATGTGTTTGGCAGTGCGGAAGTGGATGAGACACCGCCGGATCCAGGTGATGTAATTGAAGATGAATTCATTCAAAACCCCACGAGGCAGTGGAAGAAGTTGAAAACGAAGGAGTACGCGGCTTTGATCAAGGAACACCTGAACAATAATCGTCTGAAGGAAGCCATAGATGTGGTCGAGGTTCGGATGTTAAAAGAGGATCGTGTCAAACCTGAGAGTTACATATACAATCTCCTGATTAGCGGATGTGCCAAGGCTGGTTACACGAAGAAAGCCTTTCAGTTGTTCAATAAGATGAAGCAACGTGACCTGAAAGTGAAGGGCGGTACGTATACTTCACTGTTCAATGCCTGTGCAAATGCGCCGTCCATCGCCGATGGACTGAGCAAGGCAACTCACCTGCGGGAAATAATGCTCGAAAAGGGCTACGAACCGAATGTGGTGAACTACAATGCGATGATAAAGGCTTATGGACGTTGTGGCGACACCAAGACGGCGTATATCTTGGCCGATGAGATGCTGGACAAAGGGCTCAGTGTGAACGCGGATACATTCAATTTTTTGCTGCAAGCTTGTGCCTCCGATAAGCGATATGGGTTCAGACATGCCCTACTGACTTGGCACAGAATGCATAAGACTGGGATACGACCAGATTTCTATTCCTTCAATCTGATGCTACGGTGTGTCAGGGATTCGTCTATTGGCGACGTGGAGACGATGGAAGGAGTCATAAAGTACATTTTGGAAGAAAGCAAAGTTGGGGGGTCGTCCCAGGAACAGCTCCAGATCGGTGAGAGGTCAGAGGCACCCAGAGAAGTGGCAGGAAAAGCCAAGAGAGAAGAGACTGTTCAGCAAAAGAGGTCAAATCCGTTCCAGAAAAATCAAGCCGAACAAGAGCACCTTTCACACAGTGATCAGCAAGAAGGTCTCAATCCATTTAGAGAAAAACAAGGAGGAGCATCTCAGCAAGAAGTCGAGATCGAAGATGACGGCCAAAGACCAAGTCACCTTCCAGAGACCATTCAGCAGGACAATCCGTTTGGTATGAAACTGAAGCAAATATCCCGCCCAGAATTCGAAACGCCCAACCTGCTTTCGAAGCATCCACACCTCGGCAGTCTGCTGGAAATAAAGGAGGTAACCACTTCCCACGACCGACTGCTGCTGTTGGGAGGCTTTTCAGGGTTCCTACAAGAAATGAAGAATTACGGAATCACTCCAGGAATCGAAACATTCACTGCTTTCCTGGAAGTCATTCCACCGACGTACGCCGCCGAGAAACAACTGATCACGATGGTCCGGAAGATCGGTCTCAAAGCCGACATTGACTTCTTCAACATTCTCATCAAGAAACGAAGTATGCGCTTCGACTATGAGGGCGCAAAGGAAGTGCTTACTATGATCCAAACAGCCGGACTGTATCCTGACATCGTAACATATGGGGTCTTGGCTCTGGGCTGTCGGACGCAGGAGGAAGCCAGAGAACTGATTGCGGAAATGAAGAACAAAAACATAAGGTACGGCTGCGCAGACTGGACAGAACATCGAATTCTAATGGTTCCCTCAATTTCAGAATGAACACCCAGATATTGGGCGCAATGTTGCGGCAAGGATGCGCACAAAAGGCCTTCCCCTATGTCACGGAAATCCTACAAATCAGCTTGGACGAGAACATTCGACCGAATGAGATTTTCATCCGCCACCTGGACAACTTCTACAAACAGTGCGCGAAGTTGATCGATATACGAGTAAGTGGGACAGCTCTACACATCTGAATGTGCTTGACTAACATTTCTTTTCGCAGCATTTCTCAACGAAAACAAAGACCTTCAGGAAGGAACACTCGAAATTCTGCTCAAAATATCGCACGTGGCAGGAAGAACAAGGCATTGGCGGGCTGAAGGTGGAGGATGCAATAAAAAAGGTGAAGCAGCGCCCATACCAACAGTTTGCAGAGGATGCGATAGACGGCATGGAGGAACTCAAAAATGCCAAGCTCGCAAAGAAGACCAAGCGGCGCAAACATATTAAGAAAATTAAAGTGGACCAATTGAGAAGTGATGATGATTCGAACGAATCCCCGAAGCAGATTGAAGCAGCCACAGAAAGACCACAACCAGTCTGATAGTTATTTTAATAGTCTTGGCTCATGTAGATGCTTTTGTTAAGTCTGCTGACGCTATTTAAGGCGTTGTTGATTTAACAACAAAGTCCACTTGTGCCGTGGTATTAAGTTTGGATAGGAAACGAAAATGTAATTTTAAAGTGAAATAATAACTTTGTTAACAAAATTGGATGCTTTACTTTTCATCAAAAGCGGGTTAAATTAAACTGGTGCGATCGAATGCCATTGGCGATTGGAGACTGGAGACTGGAGACTGGAGATGCATGTCAACCCGAAGTACTTGCCATGTGGTAAACTTATTGTCGCACTAAAGAACATTCAAACGCCAAGCGAAGGCAAAATGCGGCAAACTCCATCGACAGCCAGACTTGTTCATAAATGACGACGAGAGTAAATCTTATGAGAAGAAACGTTTAAGATAATGAAATGAAAATCCGGAACTGACCAATAAAGGTTTAACTTTTGACACTTCAAGGGAAGTAAGTACTCTGCTTAATTGATGGATGCCACTTTCGGTAGGCATACTAATGATGGGAGTAGAATGTAGATCTGAAGGTTTTTAGGCTCGTCCGTACGACTGCGTTCCATACAGGTTCAATAACTCTTAAGGAGGATGTTGAACACTTTTCATAGATCCATACATACAGTGGCTCACAGCTCCTTCAGCGTATCGACCGATTTGCCTGCTGGACACCACGGGAAAGATCCTGGAGAGCATCATATACGGCAGGCTAATCGGCGTGGCTGAGGAGCGAGGAGCCCTGTCCGACCACCAGTACGGCTTTAGGAAGTCGCGCTCCACCATCGACGCCATCAAAGAGGTGGTAGACACAGCAAGTGAAGCCATAACGGGTACAAGATGGAGGGGCGGTACAAAAAATACTGTGCCGCAGTTACGCTGGATATAAAAAACGCGCTTAACTCGGCGAACTGGTCCTGCATAATGAGAGCCCTGAATATGATGAGCACACCGCAGTACCTGAAGAGGATTATTGTCAGCTACTTTACCAACAGGAAACTGAGATACCAGACTGACGATGGTACTAAATACTACGACGTCTCTGCAGGCGTTCCACAGGGTTCAGTCCTTGGACCCCTCCTGTGGAACTTAATGTACGACGGAGTACTGAGACTAAAGCTGCCACATGGAGTCAAGGTCATCGGCTTTGCTGACGACATCGCGGTCGTGACGGTGGCCAAGCACATCCACGAGGTGGAAACCGCCGCAAACGAAGCAATCGCCTGGATCAAAAATTGGCTGGAATCTTCCGACCTTGAATTGGCTGACCACAAGACAGAGGCTGTTTTAATAACCAGCCGAAAGACTGTGGAATATGCAAACTTCCGGGTTGGCTCCCAGCTAATTAGATCCAAGGAATCACTGAAATACCTAGGAGTGATGCTCGACAACCGACTTAATTTCAAAAAGCATGTCGAATACTGCAGCAGGAAAGGCTCAAAGATGCAGGCAGCACTTTCTGGTATGCTGCCAAACATAGGAGGACCCGGATACCCAAGAAGGATTCTGCTTTCCAGAGTGGTAAGTTCAATTCTCCTATATGCTGCGCCAGTCTGGTCGAGTGCTCTCTCTATAAAGGAGACAGCTAAGAAGCTCTCGTCACCATACAGGCTCTGCGCATAAGAACAATCAGCGGCTTCCGGACAATTTCGGACGAAGCAGCCTGTGTGATTGCGGGTATGGTCCCCATCGACATTCTCGCAAATGAGATGCATAGGGTCTACCTAAGGCGATCGACGAACCGGCCAGAGACTGGCGTAAACAGGATAAGGAAGGAAGAAAGAGCAGCCTGAATGACAATGTGGCAAGCCAGATGGGACACCTCAAACAAAGGTAGATGGACTCACAGACTGATTCCAACAATCGAAACGTGGACAAAGAGAGCAAGCGGAAACTGCAACTTCCACGGGCCACGGGGTCTATCGAAAGTATCTCCATAGGTTCGGGCACGATAGCTCTTCCCTTTGTCCAGAATGTGAGGACTCTGAAGAAGACGCAGAACACACGACTTTCCACTGCAGACGATTTGAAGGGACAAGAATAAACTTACCAACACCGGAACTCCTAGTCGGTCATATGACGGAGTCAGCCGAGAAGTGGGAGGAAATCTGTTCCTTCATATCAAACTTGCAGATCGAGCTAAGAAGGCTTGAAAGAGTAAGGCGAGCCGAACAGGCAAACACAGTCGATCCAGCTTGAGTCGCTTACCAGCCCCGCGAAGTAATACCTAACGGCAGTTCCGCGGGGAGAGTGGTAGAAGAGTGCAGGGTGTGGGTTAGTACGTAGGCGTATTCCCGAAATCGAGAACTTGGGTTTGCGAATCGTGCATGCTAATGGCACGGGCTATTAGTATCTTTCGAAGATTGCCACATCCTTGGACGTAAACAAAAAAAAAAAAAAAAACAGTGGCTCACAGCTTATTCGACCCACCCCTTATTTATAAATTCAAAACTAGTATGGCTTCTAAACTGATTTTTTAGCAACATGGCCGCCGATTCGTGAATTTGCCCACGATCATGTAGTATTATTCGGAGGGTGTTCAGAAGATGACACATATTTTTAAGAGAACATATATTTGTAATAGGGGCTTGCGTGAATAAAAATGTAAAGCTACGCTCTATTTACAGGAGTACATTGCATCAATTTAATTCTTCAGAGTAAAATATAGCTGATTTAGATGCCATGACTGGCAAATGAACTTAATTTTATATCCTTCATTCATGAATTATGAAAACTTCTGCAAATAAAATACATAATTTGTTAAGAGCGATGGATACAACAATACGTAACTCAAACAAATTTGCAATTAACTTTCATCCGTATTTCTGTAAAACAATTAAAGTGAGCAAATAAGCTGTTTCTTTTAAGTGATTCAAGCAAACGTTTCAATAATATTGGTATTATTAGTTACCAGTACACATGTTTCGTGTGAATGCATTTTTTCGGTATTATGCATATTCAAAAAGATATACACTACTTCATGCGTATTCATTAATAATTAATGTAAACAATGGCAAAATTATTTTTCCCTAGTACCTCAGACTGTAACTCGCAGAAACCTACTTCATGAACATACGCTTTGTTCGTTTGCTTACCCCTCCTTTCTGTGTTGAAAATTTAACACCGAAATTTTAAAAAAGTTCCAGTAACGATCGAATTTTCAAATAAGAACTCTAATTCACCCCACGACTACGATTGGGGAAGGGCATCAGCTGTTTACCAGCTGTTCGCAAGAGTTCACACGTATTCACAGACAGGGGACAAAAAAGCGTATAAGAAACGCTGTCAGATGAAATCAAGGGGCAAGAGAGGAAGAAGTCGTATCTCTTTACTCATTTATTTCTGCTAATAAATCCCTCATTGACGTTCAACCATTCACGTCAATGTCATCTATGAGTGAGTAAGTGTCGATCTGCACTCCTTCCTAGACTCAGTGCTTCCAGTCAAGGCTCACAGTGTAAAAAAGCTGGCAGAGATACCTTCCAATTAATTCGTGCCACTGGATATGTAATCAAAATCATCATCTGCTGCCTTGATCCTCGAAGAGGCTGGGTTGTCGGTTCTCTTTACATAGTTCAACCCTCTTGAACATTGTCTTCGTAGACGTCTGGCCAATGTCGCTAAAGCCGGTTGATGAGTCTTAGGTCAGCTAAAAACAAACACGCTGATTTGGAATAACATCAACTCATACGCCGGATGCAGAACGATTCCAATTAATATTTCTCCCCATCCAATAAACAATCATTTCACTCCGCAACCCAATGACCAACATCTCGATCTGAAATCAACACCCAGATATTTCTCGGAATTACTTCCACCAGCAATAGCACACATCTTCATCGAAATCACAATTCGCTGATGCAGCAAAATGACCAATGGCAGTAGGGCATAAATTAAGTCATAGAAATTGTTTTAGTTCAGTTCATTTTTGATAACCAATAAAGGAAGAGGCTTTTCCTCAAAATTAAAAATAATTTTTTTAATAAAACTCAACACCTAGAGTTTTAACTGGTCTAATCTACAAAGGTGCTCCTCCTCAGTCATCCATCCTTCTGCTCCATGTACTCGTAGCACGGCGGGAATAATTTGCAGCCTTCTCAGAGAGCAACGCTGTTGTGGACATCTTCCAAATTCAACTAAAAATTGATCAAGCACCTGCGGAGGCGGCAGCCGTGATGAACATCCAACAAGTCTTGTGTTAGATAGCAAATGACTTTATTGAAAACGATTTTGTTAAAACCAAAAAGAAAAAATGTTGCCACTCTAATCAAAAACTCTGATTTGATATGCATTTGGTGTTCATCTTTAATCAAGATTCAATCAAATTGAATACAATGCAACGCCCACAAAAGGACCTTGTCCCAACCCAAAAAACTGGCACCTCTACAGTCTAAAACAACTTAACCAAACAATAACTAAAGTGTCTGCAAACACAACCTTATGTCTAATCTAATGAGCAAATGTTACTTCGGTGTATATCCGCCTCACTTCATTGTAGATTTGGATGCTTAAGTCGTGAATTGGTGCCAGGGGCCGATGGGGCCAGTGATGGGTTGAGCTTGTGCTCGGATCTGAGCAAAGATCGATCAGTGACTTGAGCGTCGCTGATGTCCTCGATGTGGCGAAGAGTCCTGGGGAAAATCGACTTCCTCGGAAAATCTGCAAGAAAACCACGGAGTGTTGAAGAAGAAAAGGAGCATAATCCCACGGCGTTACCTTTGAGCACATAATTTGCCAATTGTTGTTCTGCTGAACGCCCGTGCAGAGCTTCATGTCCATGTTGCACTTCCCAATGCAGTCGTGATACAGGCAATCGTCGTCTGAAGCGCACGGCGATCCGTCCGACAGAATCTTGTCGATTTGTGTCTCCGAAAATGCATACCGTGCATTTTGATATTTTACTCTGCAAAATCGAAGACAATTGAATGAATGCGAATGGATACAATGCAGGCCTCACCTCTTGTCTGCCGTCATCCCGAACAGTTTGGAATCAATTTTGCAGATTCGTATGGGCTCCGGCTTCACCGATTCCAGGCGATATAAGAAGTCCATTATATGCATGGCGAACTTCAGGCGTCCCGGCCAGTTGGTCACTCTTAAATGAAGGTTTATCGTTTATTCAATGGGTGCGGTGACGGGTTTTACGATCACTTACAGGTAGTGCTTGAAGTCGGCCTCCGGGTAGATGGAATCGAGGTGTTCGGTGGCGTAGTACGGTCCGCACGAGCCCAGAACCGTGGGGAATATCGAATCCTCCTCGTAGAGTTTGCCCATCATGTAGTTGTTGTCCTGAAACAGACTCCAAAAGCTCTCCATTTGCTCGGGATTTCCTCCGTCTATTTTTTGACTAAGAAACGCTGAAATCTTTTGTGAAAGAACGCAAATTTTACTGTCAATCTGATGAGGGTTTATCAAATGTGATAAATGATTATTTAAAATGCCTATGAAGGGATCCTATTCGCCTTTTTGAAGATCCTTGTCGATATAATGACACAACGTGGATAGAACTACATATGATTATAAGGGGTTTGTTGACACCTTTTTACAACAAATTGTGAAAAGAACTCTTGGGATATTTATTCGTATTAACGGATAGTAAAAGTGGCAGATGCAATGGAAGCTGAAGACGTGAGTATGCTTCGTCAGGAAATGTGGCTTACTATTTGGAGTTTGGACTAATTCAAGGATTCTCCCTCAAGGGCTCAAGATGTTTGCGTTTGCCTTAGGTCTATTGTCATGCGAGGGCAGCTGATGAACCCAAAAAACTAATCTCGGGCCACAGTTAGATCGAAAAGTTTTGTTGATTTATGGGTTTTCGATTAATCTGCTGCTGTTTCAGATAGGTTATCAAATTGAAATGGACGAGGGAGCAGTTGAAACCAGAGTTTCAATCTCTGCTGAAATCCTTAAGAGGTACAGTTCAGTTCTGATACTTGTGTCAGTGCGAATTGTATGGCTACTTTTTCGGCTTGTTTATGTTTAGCGTTAACCATAAAGGCATAGCAATTTGGAAGAGGCCTCATAAAATAGAGTCAACCGAAGCGCGAGGGGAAAACGTCGTGTATACTGTCCTCAAGAAAGGGTATGTCTTGCACAGAGTCGCACAATAGGAAGCTATAACTTCGAGATATTCAAGGACTTCATCTACCTCGCTATGAACAACCTCGAGAGAAAAGTTGTGCGTGCAATCGTTGCATTGCAAGTGGTATATCTGGAGGACATGCCACGAACTGCACAACGACATGAGCTTAACACAACGCCTAAGTTGGGCCCGAAGCTTTCCATTTCTAACCGGTGGGTAGGTAACGCAACAGAGGACGCCAGCGCCTAAGTCGGAGCTTGCTAACAGGAGGCAACTAGCCAGTGACCGAGCTAGCTGAAGAGGCTTGCAGGTTAAGGCCCATGTCCACGCAGGACTGTAGCGCCACCAAAGAAGAATAACTGATCCGTGCGGTAACCCAAAGTCTGACTTCTCTTTGCAAATAGGCACGACAACAAATATTGTACATCGAATAACTAAAGCAGTTGAAAAGCCTTTAAGTAAAAAAAATTTTTTCAGAGCCATTTCATGGCTTCTCCCAGTAGAACAAATGATGGCAAAAAAACATAACTGTGGAAATCAGCTTATTCTTACGTTTCGGTTCTCCCCTCGACCTACTCTATACCACGGTGCAGCCTATCGGGATTATTTACAAGCCACGGATCACAGCAGACAAACAGACTACCGGTCCTAGTCCCAGAGAAGACGTTCGATCTACGTTTTCCGGACTGAAAACAATGGCAAGACCAAATGGAACTAGTAGAAGGGGAGATCTGCCTATACACTGACGGCTCAAAAACGAGTGCTAGATCAGGGGTTGGTGTGTTCTGTGACCACTTTGAAATATCTCTGGCACTAAGGGATGACTCCACCACGCCTACCCACGTACCTAACCTAACCTAAGGGATGACTAAAGCGTCTTTCAAACCGAAGTGACTGCTATGCAGCAGTTGTGTTGAGAGACCACAATCGACAATGATGATGATCCAATGAGATATCCTTGGTGAACACGCTGGGTACTAGAGCACACTGGCATCCAAGGAAAGGGAAAAGAACTGAGAGAATCTTTGGCAGGAAAAAATACTGGAAGACAAAGCTTTGGAAAGAGCCAAAACTGATGTTGGGCCAGAAGATATCATCATTATTGATCGGTTTCCTAAGGAAGTACGCATGTTAATAGGAGTCATTAGCGAGCAGAGTGCCAAAGAAACAAATGTATTGCGTCTGAACATACCGCACAACGACTTTCGGCGAAAGTTTAGCCCTAGCGAAGAAAGGGTGGCAGTTCGCTAGTTCACAACACTAGGAAAGCACTTCTTAGTAGAGCGGGAAGACTTAAGCGGTAAGATTCATATACGAACCTGGGTGGTTATTGGATTAAAAGAAGGTGTCACGAGCACAATGCACCCAACCCGTTGACACCTATCTACCTACGTTGTACTTGGTAAAATGGTATACACACGGATCAAGGCCTGAAGAAACTGGGGCAGTGGCATTTGGGCATAGGACAAAGTACCTGGAACTCATGCGCAAACGCACCAGTATCTTACAAACGGAAATTTGTGCCATAGACAGATGCATTGAAATCAATCTTGACAGCAACTATACCAACGGCGACATAGCAATAATGTCGGACAGTCGAGCCGCTTCCATGGCACTAAACTCCTACATCACGAAATCCAAGCTCGTGTGAGAATGCCTGCAGAAGCGTAAAGAGTTGAGTAAGAGAGAAACAGAGTTTTACTCTACTATATACCTGCTGTACACCTGGTCAAACGCGGAGAGAATGCAATTAAATGGCCGTCTTTCTAGCTAGAAAAGGAGCATGGGAAACCTTCACAGGCCCCGATCATGTCCTCAGAGAAAAATTCAGGGAAGTAGAAAGAACGAACTGGACAGAAACCTGGAACAAAGCTCATCACATGACGCAGGCCAAAAACTTTTGGGCCAGTATAACCGAAAGAGGTTTGAGGCATTTATCAAAATGAGCAATAACAACCTCTGTATCCTTAGAGGACACTGCAGACTCAGGGAACACTTAAGGAAACAATGGGTATTAGAAGAAGGTCTCTGCAGATGCTGTGGAGAATCTAATGAAATTCTAGAACACGTACTTGAGTTCGGTGAGGCTCTAGCCCACAAAAGACGAGGATACCTGGGCAAGCATTTAGTATCAGAGGAAGAAATGAAGTCACCAGAGTCACCAATCATTCTCAGATTCCTTAAAGAAACTGACTTAGAGAGAATCCTCAAGAATAGATTTCTGCCACCTAAGCAGAACAGGATCCATAACCCTCAATACAACTTTGAAAAGAACTTAATTTGAGGGGAACTCGTAAGAGAGCAATTGTAGCAAAAGCGCTCACAGTAGATCTATAGGTCGCGGTGCAATATGCCCTCAACAACAATAATAATAATACCTACGACCCTTGCAACGGTCGATGCTTTGTTTTTCACATCTTCAGCCATTCGACTCTTTCAATTTACTACCCTAGCTAACCAAACTTGAACCTAGGAAGCTAGGTAGGAAGTGGCATTAATGCACTTAGGCCAGAGTAGGCCCATTGTACCGCCACGTGGGTTTCAGATAGGTTGAAGGAGATGATGCTCTCAGCTCTCATTTGGCTAGCGCTTTCACTGGTGTTTTGCTGAGGTCGTTTAGGCTGTCGAAGAAGTAGGAGCCTATGGTGGCTTTCCTGATTGAGGCAAGAACAGGACAGTTGCAAAGCAGGTGGTGAAGGTTTTCCTCCTCCTCTTGAACCTAACTTAAACACAAAAATCGTACGTACCCATTCAGCTAAATGGCAAAATGTGAAGCCACAATATATAATTCCCAACGTAAGGCTTAATAGCAAAATAAATGTACGAGCTCTGAAAGTGTGCCAAACGGATGGCATCGAAACTATAAACATTCGTTTCTCATGGTGGAACCTTAAAAACGGCAGACAACGTTCTTGGACTGACTAAAACATTGTATTTTCCGCGCTCTTTTTGTGCCAACCACGTCTGTATTTATGTAGAAAACAGTGGCGACGAGCGTCAGACACCGAAGTGAAACCACAAGGACATCGTTGGCACCATTCCGGTACAGAAATCTAAAAATAATTGAATTTGGGATGAGGCCCGTCATCTACAGCGACACACTCGACACACATTCCAGCTATCGTACTGCGCCGAAATTAAAAACACATTTGTACATGCCTGCATGTGTACACAATCAGGATAAGATAACTAAACATTTCGTTTTCGTCACCTACCATGCTCTCATCCAGGGACACATTGTACGATAGTATAATGTGCATTTTCACCATCCGCTGGAAAACATCGATGCGAGGATATATCTGATTTCCCTTGGTATCCGTCCAACTCAGATCGTTGTCCTTATGGCGCGCCAGCTGAAAGAATGAAGACACAACAAAACACAACACAGTCAATGCGCATCGCATCTTTCGTCCACTCAATCTTACCTTAATGGCGTACACATCCGCATTCTTAACCGCTACGAATACCGTCGTCTTCATGTCGTTCGGGGGACATTGGAAATTATTGAAATTTCCCGGCGTACACAACTCCTCGCACAGACTGCCGCTGAAGGCCTTCTCCCTGTATTTGGTGCACTTGAAAAAGAAGGCCACACACAGTCAAGCAGTTCCTATCGATTCGGGCAATGAATACGTTACCATGTAATTAAGTCCTCCATGCCACAGGAGTCGGAAGCAGAACTCCAAGTTGAAATAGGACACGAGCAGCAGCACAAAGACAATCAGGAGCGCAAGCAGGATCAGCCGTTGATAGAAGAAACGAAATTTGCGTCGCACTACATTCAGACCAGAAAACATTTTAAGACGAAATTGATTACGACTGCCATTGATACCCGGATGGCGTCTGTTGTTGTTTTGTTTACAATTCAGCAAGGATGCATCGAAGCAGTTTGACAAGGACTCGCTTCTGCGCGCTCGCGACTAACGTCTGGCCGGGGTGAAAGCAGGTGTGTGCACTGAGGAATGAGCGTGCTCTGCCACCAAATCGAGAATCGAGCGCTCTCCTCACTCAATTGAATGTGCCTTGGCCAGTCATATTTTTGCTATCGGAAGTCTGAGGGTAAATTTAATTACATCATTCACTTGAACGCGATGAATTGTAGTGTGTACTTAAATCAATTCACCGAAGTCAGCGTGGGACCAATTATCAGTAATTGTGATAGCCACCTAGATGTGGACAGTCATCAAGAGGGTAATTAGCAAAATGTGTATTTCAAACGAGTTCTACTCGAAAATCAGGTCAGATTATGGGGATGGAAGACGAAATGTTTGCTTATCCCTCTCGTTGCAGACAGCAAGTGCTACTGGGTTCGTGTTGGTTTGGAATATTTTCTTCACAGTTTTCACAAGTGTGCACAACGAATTTAAGAAATCCAGGAACACTAAATTAAATGCAGATAATTTATGGAAATAAAACACCTGTCAAATGTATTTCGAGGCTTCGTGGGCGTCCTATAAATTGTGAACGAACTATGCGAGTCGAACAAAACCCAGCAAGAGTTGTAAAGAAGAAGAAATCATTTCAAAAGAATGTGTAAGGATTGGTTATTTATAAAAGAACGAATACTGGGTCCAGAGAGGCTACCACTAGAGGCACGATGTTCCAAACTCTGTTCCAAACTCTGTTCCAACTCCACAACAGACACGCGGATTGCATTGACGTGGCCTGACACGAAGAGTCATCAATGAGATGTCTGCTGGCATTGATGTGGAAGCACCTTAAAGGGTTCTATCGTTTAACGAGGACAAAACGAAGAATATTATGTCTTCCAGAGGAAAGCACAACATCGATGATTTGGTCAGAGCGACACAATGTAGGCAGGGACTTCGTCTAACTCGTCTCCACAGTAAACAATAAAACAGCGTCATTATCTAGATCAATTAAGTGAGTCCACTCTGGAATGACCAAGCAAAGGCATGAAACTTTTTATAAACGGGTGAAGATGCCATTGGTCTCTTCGACAGGAACAGTTATTCTTGCGATCTGTGGTCATATTCCCACTTATGGTATCTGGAGGAGAAGTGTCAACAGAGAAACAGAAACAGAGCATTCACAGGGTGAAGCATTCTGCAGCGATTTACAAATAAATGGTGAACAAAAAAAATATTTTTTAAAATTTGAGATTACAACTATGATTAATACTAACGATTAGGGTGCTGGCTCAACGGTGGGGGCCTACTGGTGTACATTGTCAATTCAACATTTGGTATTACAATTACGTGTCCAGTGCTTAAATCGGGTTGTTCAAATCCGTGTGTCCTTGTTGGTCCTTTTGGGATGGAGTGATGGTGTGGTAGCCGATTTAGCCTCGATGATGACTGCTATCGCTGCTCTGGTAGAAGTCATGCATCTCGTTGTTAGATGTCGTTGGGAAGTTCTCCTCGATTAGCAGATTTAGCGCGTTGAGGTAGCAATGTCCCGGGATGATGCGTACTTCGTTGCACAGATTCTTGTTGCTGTGGTGCTTTCGACGGTCCCGGTGGGACCATGTGTACCGGTCGCAATATGTTTCATTCGAAAATTCAAAGCTGACTCCATGCTGATCCTAGAAATGTCATATTGACGTACTGGGAAGACGTACGTTAAGATCGATCGTAATAGCTGCTGAGCAGCAGCTTTGTCCTCTGGCTCAATCCATTTAGCTTACGCATCAAAGGATAGATGCGAAGGAAGCCTAACTTAGCCTTCTTAATAGTCAGTTACGAGTGGCTGATAAGCTTCAACCTTTCCGTGAAGATAATGCCAAGATACTTAACCTTTTTGTCTGTTGTTGTTTCCGTACCGTTAGGGAACACTATCTTTAAGCTCCGACATTTAGCTGCTGATCTGCATCCACCTCGGGATGGTCTCCTTAAACACAACGATTTTCCAGCATTGATACGAATACCCCATTTTGTGTAGCAGCCAAATTTTTAGGCTGTCTGGATTTTGACCCTTCGCCTGGCGATCAGTGGTGACTTCGAGCTGGCATAAGTCAGTGAGTCATCTGTGCATTCTACATATACAAATTGAAATCTATTCAAGAAGTGTGTCTATAGGGAACATACCGTTTTATTCAAAAACTGTTCTCCTAGTTTTAAGAAATGTTTACAAGTCAATGGCCCTTAGTAATAGAAAATCATAAAGTCGCTTCTAAAGTCGAATTTTGTTAGGTGTAGCTAATGTACTTTTAAGTTTCCGTAGTAATAAATCAGTTTTAACAAAACTCGAATTTAACGTAATCATTGTGAATAAACCTGTCATATTCGCTATTGTGAGCTAGCACAGCTGATTTTGACACTCATTTTGAAACATTAAACTGTCACTTTTAAATTCGACTTAGATACGAACCGGCCACATCTAAATATTTGTCGATTTTAGAAGTGGGTTGCTCGTTTATTACTACGGATTTCGTGTTAAACTCTAGTTTAACAATAACTTGGAAGTAATCGGGGACTTGATCTCTCGATGGATAACACTAACCACAGCGCAGAGGCATGCACAATATTGAGAGCGGACGAGAAGACTGAAAAGAAGATTCAACCTAGAACTGTTCGGGTTATACAGAAACATGAGTCTATCCAGTTTACGCAGACGTGCAAATTGATTGTACAGCGCATGCACAACTTCGTCCGAAGAGTCTTCAACTTTATGACAATCGGACAAGGCCACAGAAGATGCCAACATTTAATGTGACGACGTAAGTGGAAAAGTGCCACCAGCGCGCAAATAGAGACAGAGACAGAAATCTCATTAATTGGAGAATGTTGGTGGTTGAGACTTAGCTCCAAGCCGGACTGTACTCTCACAGAAAGAAGAAACAAATATTTAATTAGAGGGACTACAATAGACTCCATAGTCTACACCACCAACACCTAGAAAAAGCTAGCCTTAAAAGTGTTCTAAAAATGTTTTCCTTGAGAAAACCAATGCACCCGACTTTACCACCTACCACCATCAGCCCATTAAAATGCTCCATTAATCTTTGACTTCTCGAACACTCGACGGATAAACAAGTAAATTGGTAGACAATCAGAAGTAAACCCTGCGTGACAAGGTACTAAAAAAGATGTTTGATATTTGAGAACCATAAAGAAGCGAGTAGTTCAATTCAAGCGATTAAAGTTCTGGTTCTACGCTTCGAATAACAAAACACTAAAAGGTCTGTAATAAAAGCGTTAAATGTAGACAGACTCGATGATTCTTGATAGTGAGGAGAACAATATGACATATAGAGTTGAATGCAGCGGTTGCTTGTCCAGTTATGTAAATTATTCTGCAGTCTGCATTACTGAGACCATTAATGGGAAAGGGTCCAATAAGCCTGGTTATCTGAGGATTGAGAGATTTTTATGTTGTGTTGTGGAACTTAGTTCTTTAGTTCTGCTGATTACTTTATTGTAAACAGTTTAAAATTAATTGTTGTGAGTTGCTTGTGACAATTTTTTTCTTCTTCTACTGCTGGTGCTACAGTCCGGGATGGACGTGGACCTCACCACCTGACCCGATGTTTAGCCAGTAGCCTGCAGTAACGCATGTCAAGTTGACTCAAGTCTTTCTCCACTTGGATGCGCCATTGGTTTCATGGCCACCCTCTATTGCGTTGTCCCACTGGTGCGAAGTCGAAGACTGGGAGCAGTATTGTGCAAGCACTATACATGGCCTAGGCACCTTAAGCGTTGAATCCGTAGAAGCCTGACTAGACTCACATCGTTAATCTTCTTCTCCAAATGCCATTAGCGTAAACTGGACCCAAGATAGACTTGGTTTCTCCTAATTTCAGTCCCTTCTCGTCCGTTATATTTTAATTGGACATCATACAACGGTAAGTGTCATCAATTTGATCAAGTAAAGGGTGATTTTTTAGCTATTATCTTTTTGCCAACACTGGTTTAAACAGCTGACGCACGTTTCGTGTTTGTTTCACTGTCAAACATCTTCAGTTTGGTCTATAATTTAACCATGAATCGTCTTACAAACGAACAACGCTTGCAAATTATTGAATTTTATTATCAAAATGCGTGCTCTGTTCAGAAAGTTCATCGCGCGCTTCTTCCAATTTATGGTCAGCTCATTTTTGGCTCAATGGGTACGTAAATAAGCAGAATTGTCGATTTTAGCGTGAATATCAGCCAGATGCATTGCAAGAGCTACCAATGCATCCAGAAAAAGTCACAGTTTGGTGCGGTTTATGGGCTGGTGGCATCATTGGACCGTACTTCTTCAAAGATGAATGGTGAGCGCTACCGTGAGATGATATCCAACTTTTTTTTTGCCCAAAATGCAAGAGCTTGGCTTGCATGACATGTGGTTTCAACAAGACGGTGCCACATGCCACACAGCACGCGCATCAATGGACTTATTGAGGGGCGAGTTCGGTGAACATTTTATTTCACGTTCGGGACCGGTCAATTGCCCGCCTAGATCTGCGTTTTAACGCCTTTAGACTATTTTTTGTGGGGCTATGTTAAAGCTCATGTCTATACAGACAAGCCCGCTTCAATTGACGCATTGGAAGACAACATTGAAGCATTTATTCGTGAGATACCGGCCGAAATGTTGGAAAGAATATGCCAAAATTGGACTAAGCGGATGGACCATTTGAGGCGCAGTCAAGGTCAACATTTGCATGAAATAATCTTCAAACATTAAATTATACGGACCGTACTATCGATTCAAATAAAGATTTCATGCAGTTTTCTGAATTTTGTGTTTTTTTTTTTGAAAAACTTTCCTATAGCTTTTAAAAAATCACCCTTTATTTAATACAACTACTAGTGCAATAATTCAGATCGCAGTTGTGCCTTCGAATTGTAAATTTGTGTTCAAGGAAAAAGTTAAGAATTCTCTGGATTTAATGTTGTGTCTAAAAGGGATAGTAGTAATGAAGTCGTCTTGAAACAGGACAGAATTCACAACCCTTTTTGAAATTACGGACTTTGTTGGACAGTTGCTGTATTCGCCGAAATAAGTAATAACAGAGAACCAAAATAACGATCAGATTAATTAGATTTTTATTCTGCGGAGCGTCTGTGTGCTGATATCGCCTATGATCAACTGTCCTCCTTCACACCGCGGTTCATAGCTGTGCCCTTTTTCGGTGCCTGCTCCCAATACTCGCATTGGTTCAGATCCGTCATGTGACAGGGGGTTCGTCACTTCTATGACACATGAGACTTCTATGCAATTAAATAACACTGCTATTGAATGGACACGATTTTGTATTGGATATCGGTGTGTGTTGTTAATTTGGTTTGACTAAATGTCACTGTGCCACTGAGGCAACAAGAGAGTCTTCAATATGCTACACAACACAGTGTATCGACTCAATGATTTGTTGTAAACTTGGTTTGTCTTGCCTCAAAAAAGAATGGAAGGTAGGCTATAGAGGAATATCAGTAGATATGGTCCTGTACATTAAAGATGCGAAAGGGGCTGATGTGCAACTGAATGGCGGCCACGTCTGTCCTCTCGTTTCCTGATACATGTATACACGTGGTCTAAAGCCCATATTAAGTGGATCATTGGGCAGGAAGACGATAAGCTATCTTTGTTATGTTGTGAATTGCATTCAGTGAGTCAACAAGTACCCCGTTCAACATTCACTTCGTTGGCGATTTCGAATGCGTCCACTAATGCCAGTGATTCTGCAACAGATGCACTTTGTTTGGCTACAGTGACCTTCTACATTTTATTGTTGTTGAGAGTAGATTTTACTTCGAACTTCAGATCTATTGTGCCTCGTTTGAGCCAAATCCTTCGGATTGACCAAGAGTGGTCGTTTTTTAACTAATGCATCGATGTAGTGCGCACTTGTCTTTTCTCGTTTTTTCCACCATCTTACACACAGTTTGTTCACGTATGTCGATGCAAAATGAAATCAAAACAAAATCAAATTTTATATACATACATATATTTGCATCGTTATTCATTCATTTTCTTAAAATTTATTCATGTAAGTTGTTATTTTTGCTTTCGTTTTTTTTTCAAAAGATTTGATTTATATATTTTTTTTTTTATTAAATTACAGTCCAAAGGGTTCATCAGACACAATGTCGTTCTTAATAAATTGGATTTAATTGGTAATATTTGGTAACTTTTTTTTTCTCTAGGAAATATAAAATTTAACTACAAGTCATTTTAATATTTCCATTCTTTGTTCATTACCCGTTAAATTGTTGTAATGCACATGAAAATTTACTAAAAAAATGTTGTTTTTGTTTTTTTCTTTCACATTTCATTCTTTTCTTATAAAATCTCTTTAATAAAGTTGAGTTTGAAATATGTGGTTCTATTTTATTTATTTACTTTTATCTATAACATGTTTATTTTTATTTATATATTTATGTATCCATTACAAACAATTAAATATACATATAGCTTTTTTTCTGTTTTTGTTTTTGTTTTAAACATCAATCTATTTTTTTTTTTTTATGTTGAATGGCTTTACTTTAAAATTTGATCCAATTTTCCGATGATTCTGATTTATGTTCGTTTCATAAAGGTACAAGGGGAGATTTATTTTGATTAAAATATTTTACTTTTCTTTCATTTCATTTCATAACAATTGTTGTTTATTTATAAATTGTTCTTTCTTTTTAACAGAGTAACTCAATGCTTGGTCAACTTGTCTACGAACTTGAACTTGAAAATTATTTCTAAAAAAAGAGTTCAACTTAAAAATGAAATGAGACAAAATGAGATTACAAAAAGGGTGAAAATGATGCAGTGTTTAAAGCGATAATCAATCGGTGAGATTCAAGTACACGTCAGTTAGTGCGTGATGCCAGTGAGATGACTGATTTGGAAAACAAGTTGGGATTCAAAATGTTTATAGCACCATTATTCGTTCGGGAAAAAACACATATTCGATGTGTCAGTCCTTACATCTCATGCGCGAGCTGGAATGGAATCGGCTTCTGGCTGCGTAATGTGATTGTTCGTTTAAGAGTTTCAAATTTGCCTTGATTTCCATGCGACAGCCAAATTGGTGTCGTTTTCATGTAATTATGTTCAATATTAATAAATGGTCTTCCAATAGGGACTTCCTAACGTTGACAGATATCGGCCATATTGTCGAAGCTACATCTGTCAAATTGGCTGCCATTTATGCCATAAAATTGCTCTATCAAAATGGGTGTTCTGTTCGGGCAACGTTGCGTGCGCTTAGCCCATTTTACGGTCGCCATAATATGAGGACCATTTCTGGATGAATGGTTACGTCAATCAACAAAATTGGCGAATTTGGGACCATACCAATCCACATGAGATCCCTGAGCGTCCAATTCATTTCGAAAAAGTCACTGTTTGGTGTGAATTTCGGGCTGGCTGCGTTATCGGTTCATATTTATTTGAAAACTACGTTGACCGGGCATCACTGTCAACGGCGAGCGCTATAGGTGGTTGATTACCAACTTCTTTTGGCCTAAATTGGATGATTTGGACACCAACGGCATGTGGTTTCAACATGACGGCGCTACGCTGCACGAGCGATTCGTGGGCATGGTCATCTCATCTTGAGGTGATGTGAACTCGCCACTGAGATCGTACGATTTGACCGCGTTAGTCCGTTTCTTGTGTGTCTTCCGTAGGTCTATGCGAATAAGCAACAAACCAGAGCGGCTCTCAAATTCAACATGCGCACCACACAGAGAAGCCGCTACGGACATTTGAACGATGTTATATTTCATACATATGTGGCCAAACAATAACAGCTAAAGTCGACTTTTAGCGAAATTAAGATTTTGATGGCATTATTAACCGTACTAAAAATTACGGTTTGTTCAGCTTTCAATCTTTAGAAATGTGGCCACAAACTAGCGATGGACTATTACGAATAAATCTCACAATCGAATAAATTGGCAATTGTTAAAAATTTAATTCGATTGTCGTTTTATTCGGTCTCATTCGAAACCAATCGAATAATAATCGAATCGAATAGAATTTTAGAATTTAAATATCTCTCAACCTCGCCGAATTGAGGAATCGGCGAATACACACATTCGACGCCGAGACGATTGAAATTGTACTGTAATCGACTCCGTTCAATTTTAATTCGAATGATTGGAATTGTGAGAACAATCGAATTATTCGATTGTTTTTATTCGCAATCTTGTGACCACAGACATGACATCGGTGGGCCTTTCAAACGAATAAAATATGTCGATATCTCACGCACGCTCTGATTTGAATCTAAAGATAGAAAGCGCTTAATGAAATATCCTTCATTTCGAACATGCAATGCATTATATTGATATTTGATCAAAGGAATGCATATTGCATTCTACGGTGTACAACAAAACTAAATAATAAATGGTTTTCGACGGGAGAATAGCCACATTGACCATTACCAAACTGTCAACGTTAAAACATTCAGTAATAACAACATTTTCAGGACGAAGTTCACTAACGAAAAACGAAAACAATTAGAATTGATTACCAAAGTTTGGAGCTCTGTGTTGATCATTTTATGAGCGTTAAACGCCAATTTTTGGTTGCAATTCTCGTCCTTATAGACAAGCAATTCATAGAGATTTGAGCTTTAATTTTCGCTGCCGGATGTTCCCGTGCCATTGAAACAGCGGGTTGGTCGAAGTGCGGAGAACATACAAAAATACAGTCAACTTTACGGCGTTCTCAAATACTGGCCATCGCTAAGACCACACTATGGCGAATTTTACTAAACGATCTCGGCCTTCGCCCTTATAAGATGAAATTAGTTCAACAACTAAATGCACTCGATCATGTGAAGCGATGACGTACATTCTCGGATTGGGCTCTAGGAATGTTAGAGGATGACCAATTTCATCGCATTTTTGACTAAACAGCTTTGTCAACAAACAGATTATGCGTCATTGGTGAGGTTAGAAACATATGCCAAAACCTATAAACTTCAGAAACACCAATTCATGCAGAAAAAATAACTGTGTGATGAGGTCGGTTCTTCATTAAGTCGATCGAGATTTCTACAGAGACATGTTGCAACGTTATTTCTTTTGTCAACGGCATGGTCTAGACATTAATGCCATGTGGTTTTAACAGGAGGGTTCCACAAGCCACACAGCGAGTGTAATAATCGACTTTTTGAGAACTTAATTCGATGAACGATCTAGAAATGGTCCTGTCGATAGGCGGCCTAGATCGTGTGATTTAACGCCTCTAATCATTGGTCTATGCCAACAAGATGACATTAGCGGAGCTCAGCGCCAATATTGAACGGAAGATAAAGGCCGTTTCCATCACAATGTGTGGCCGAGTCATCGAAAATTGGGTTCCACGAATCGACCATTCCAAAACGCGACCGTGGTGCACATAAGGACGTCGAACTCCACACACAATTGTTTTGATTGTAAACAATAACAAAATCTTCGAGATTTAAAGGTTGATTTTTTAGCTATTATCTATTTGGCATCACTGGTTTAAACAGCTGGCGCACGTTTCGTGTTTTGTTTCACTGTCAAACATCTTCAGTTTGGTCTATTAGTATAATTTAACCATTTCTGTTAACCATGAATCGTCTTACAAACGAACAACGCTTGCAAATTATTGAATTTTATTATCAAAATGCGTGCTCTGTTAAGAAAGTTCACCGCGTGCTTTTTCCATTTTATGGTCAGTCAGCGACTAAAAAAAGTTTGCGTTTTGTACAATCTTCATCGAATACGAATTGAATTCCAAAAGAGAGGCACAATTACACCACCAGCAATCTAAAACTACAAGTGATAGCAAATTCATAGAAATCCCATAGAAATGGTAGTAAATCGATTTTTTGTTTTCAATCACATTACTCAGAGAACTACTGGATATTTGTTTTCTCTTTTTTAGCTTTTTGCAAGATGCATTATAAGGCTAGGTCCGACATTTTGCATATGTAGCTCATATGCCAGCTAAAGCAACACACAAATCGAATAGTTTAAAGTGCATCGCTAGACTCAGCTGAATCTTAATTTGTTTGTCTAACGCTACAGGTGTTTATCTAACGACTCACACCTCTCCATCGAGGATCTTTTTGATTGAATATTATTCCCTAAACTCAAACAGCATCACTATCTAATCGCTTGTGTGGGTCAGCAAACTCAAGTTAGACAAACAAACACAGCCGACAAGGTGTTTGTTGTCCGAAAATACACGCGTTTCCATCCCCGAACCGGCAGCACTCTGAGAGATGAATGTATATTTAATGAACGCGTATCAAACGAACGTGTGAGATTCAGAATCACACAAGAATAGCACACACTTTTGATTATCGATAAAATAAAATATCAAAAATTTACAAAAAAAAAAAAAAAACAAACCATAAACACGATGAATCAAGTTCATTTTATGTTAATGACGATATTCCATTTGTACAGCATAATTAATGTCACTTACATTTCAACTTAAATTTACCAACTTATATAAAGAAACAAAAACATTTCAGCTAATTGGTGCACAATCCCCTTAATATCTGCATGCAAAATACAGTTTGACTCGAAAGCATGATCAACAAGTTGAGTTTTGTTTTTTTGTATTTTATAAAATACATAATATTCTCTGTTGCGAAAGGAAGTATGAAAATTAGAAATAAACACCTCTCCACAATCCACGCCTATTTATAATTCGATTAACAATCTAAAAAAGAAACAAAATCGCCGCATGTTACCTTAATTTAAATACTTTGGCATTCCTTATTGATTATCCACTTCGACTGTTTTTTTTTTTTCTCACTTCTGTGCATATTGGAAATGTGTGCTTCGACATAAACACCGCATACTTAATCAAGATAGCTTACAATAAAATATATGGTAAAGATTAAAAAAAAATTAAAACAAAAAACACGCGTACAAAGTAAACATTCTAAAAATAAAAAATAAGAAATAAAATCTTCAAAATATCGTTTTTGTATAGTTTTTTTTTTGTTTTTCCTTACTTAAACATTGCATTTCAATCTTCATATTTTCTTCACATTCTACATCACAATTGTTTAATATTCTAGGTTCTATGATTGATTATATCGATTTTAAGTACATTCGGTAATAAATTTTAATTGTTTCCCATCAATTCTTCCTTTGGATGGTCAATTTTCGACGAGTTAGACTGAGTAAATTTGTGTGAGACGCATTCAAGTGAAATAGATTTGCTCGCTACAATGAATGTAATGGACTTGGCACCATACTTGAATGCTATTGGAGATTCATTAAATTGCATCAAAAGAAAAGACCAATCCAGGACCTGGTTCAGCTTATATCTGTGACTTCGTAGCACACGCGGTGCCTGTCGAGACAGAGGAGAATCAATGGAAAACTCAAAAGCTGCAGATTCTGTGCCTCGCCTCAGAAAACTAAGCCCTCTCCTCATGGAAACCAAGTAAAAATTAACAAACTTCATGTTTTTCTTCGAAATTAACCAGCTTAGCTCTCGAAACAAAACAAAAAGCATCAAAATTCAGTTGGGTCTGATTCACTATATCACTAGCTACGCAACAACATGTACAAAGAGACAACATAAATACATAATCAAATTCACACACTTATGAATAAGCAAACCACGGATAGTCGTCTTCGGTTATGAAAGCGAAAGAAAAAGAAAAACTATCTGAAGGAATCATATTTGTACGGAAGTGCAGCACCATTCGACATTGGTCGCGTTGAGTTGTAGTGCAGTAATATCATGGCCCAGAGATCACGAATCTGCTCCTCGGTTGTGTTTTCCCATGCGAACAGGAATGCAAACTGTCCAATGTCGGCATTGCTCTTCTTCACCGTTTCATAGATGTTCGAGTGCAAGCGCCACGGACAAAAACTGGTTATGGTGATATTCGACAGTTGGGTCAACGTGCCGGTTATGTGCACATCGTCGATCCAGAAGTACTTCGTATTTTGGGCTTCTTTATACAATCGGAACACCACATCGGGTGAGTACATTATTGAGAAGCCCGGACAATACGGCGGATAGTAACGATTTGCGTATTCGCGACCGCTGACGCGCCATTTCGAGCGAAAGCTTCTTTTCACCCGTGACTGGTCCTCCTTTTGGCAAAATAGGAAGTTTTTCGGCTGAAGTGTAACCACTATATGACTAGCATTGCGACAAAGGTCACTCGTATCACTGCTACAGGTGTCGCTGTTGCTCTTAGGTACATGGTAGGGACGTGGTGTCGCCGATGACGGAGGCGGTGGTTGCTGCTGCTTCAAGTCGACATACTCCAACAGTTGCAGAGTGTTCACGAACACATCATCGTCGGTTTTGATCAGATACTTCGCCTCGGGACAGTAGTAGATGAACCATTTCAGTGCCATCACATGCTTGTAGGTCATGTTCTTGTAATCGTCGACAAAGTTACCCTGCACCAAGTCTGAGAACTCCGCGTTCTCCCGCTCGAGCCTCTGCTGGACTGTGTCCTTCGATACCGCCCCAATGAGGAACAGCAAGTGGATGTGCGTACTGCGAACGGAGCCCCAAGTGTCGCGAACAACCTGTCGCTTCTCCCAATTGGTCGGTGCCGAGTGAACAAGAATCAGGAAATACGGCGAACTGCGACGGGGGCAAAATGGCTGCTTGATTAGGAATTTGAAGTCCTTAAAGTCTATGAGTGTTGTGAAGTCGTTCGCGGGGAATGACTCGTGTGCATATGGCGACAGCGCCTGGGGGTCTGTCGATGGCGTAAAGCTAATTAGACTTAAATTATTACTTGGCAATATGTTTTCACTGTCAAGGTTTTGAGTAGTGGTGCGGCCGTTTGACAGGCGACGGCCCGAACTTGTGCGATACGGCCGACGGTGCTTCTGATGCAGTTCCGCGGCTGTCGGCACGGGATGATGATCCTCGACTGGCAGCTGATTCCCGTAGCCCAGCTCTGTGGTGTAGAGTGACGGTTCTTGCACTGATATTCGCCATATTGATATGCAGACGGTCAAACCAATCAGAATTCCAAGGATTGGGCGACGCTCAAACATGACCACCAGCAGCTGGCCACACCGACAAGCGTTGATGGTTGCTTTGAGATTTTCTATGGCAACGGCGGGATTCCGTCGATTTGTGTGGAATGCTGCGTCGATTTGTGTTGGGCTTGAGTGTGTATGTGTGTGTGCTGTTGCTGGTGTCCTTCTAACTGGGATCGGAATGTGCACGTCGCGGAGAGTTTGTGCTTTGTGCTGGTAATTGTTTTACGTTGTTTCCTATAAAACTAAGTGCGGCTTTTTTTCTTCTCTTCAAACGCACAATGAGCAGCATTTCAGATGGGTTCACGATGAAGGTCTGCAAGTAGAAATGAAGATTATTTGGTTAAAAGGAAGAGTAGTTCAAATCTCTCAAATAAAATGGATCCTCAACTTAATCTTCACTAATGACGCGTGGAGATGTCCATGCTGAACGAATGTCTCCCCAAATGAGAGGCATGCGATTAATGTAGCAGGCGACTACCACGATTTTACGAGTAGCAGCTTCAACTAACTCCGACTCCGTGTCATTAGTGGAGCCTCATTGGAACGGCTATAAGCGTTAGATCATTAAGGTAAAACTTCAATCCACTTTAAAATAAAGTGCCCCACAAAGGAGCCATCAAAGGCCCGGCGATAAGATCTCAAAAATATGTATTTTGACGACTGGAGGAGATAAAAGCGATAATTACTCTGGTCACGAAAGGGTCTTGTTGGAAATTGTGACAATGTTTACACCGATGCCTGTTGCGTTTCACTTAATCCTTTAACGAACATCGTGCACAACATGTGTACGTAAACACACGGCTGTCTATGACAACATTTGACTTTCGTAACTACTGTGTACTTAGGGATAGACTAAAATTTAATGTGCGGTAGGCAGGTTGTTGCGGCTTGTCGTAAAGGCGTCTTAGTTATTGCCTCTAAGTGAAATTAAAGGCCATGGTGTCTAATGATATTGAACTTAACTTTGTAGACGATTTAACGACCCTCATACGCGTTCTTTACACTGCACATTCCGTATTGATAAGTTCGCGTATTTTACTGCGACTGCATTCCTTTTTATTCAGCTGGATGTGGGGGTTTTAGTATCATTGAGTGACACAACGTCGTGTGGTTGAGCCCGCGTCGTTCTTGTACTTGAGGAATCATTTCCTTAAACGGCTCGGCTATGACATTTGCTTTAATGTTCAGTTCATCGTAAATAAAAGGAAATATGTAGTTATGTTCTATTACGTATAATAGAAGAAAAAGGTATCGCCTTGTACATTGACGGCTTAAAGACGACCGTGGAGTACGTACGAAAAATCTTTGGCACTAAAGAACGACTGCAGCAGCTTTCAAGCCGTAGTGGCTGCGATAAATGAGACAGGACGGACTGGGGTTGAAGGACCACAACTTAACCGATAAATCGATCACCATTTTCTCTGATAACCTAGCAACACTATAAGCCATAGCATCAGACATTCCGACATCGAAGTTGGATATGCTGTGCAGGCAGAGCGTCTGTGAGATATCCTTGATGAACTCGGAATCCAAGAAAACGGAAAGACGAACAGCCTCGCGAGGAAGTGATCAGAGCTGGGCGATTTTCTAGTAATACGCCGCTCAGATCCATAAGCAGACAAAAACTAGCCGAAGAAGCCCTGCACAGAGCCAGATCCCGATGGCTTGGGCTCAGTATTGAAGCAACGGCGAGGACCCTATGGCCGACGTTGAATAAGACTTGATCGACTTTAGTCGAAAATCGTCATGCCGCATTTCCACTTGCGGTTACGCCAATGAGCAAAATCTTCGTTTCTGGGGCACTGGAAATCCGCGTGTGATGCAAGAAGAGTCATTACATCCACTCAAAGACACAGTGGCTTTGCGGCGTTCACGCGGGAGGAGTGATTAGGCCGTTTTTGAGGACGCCATCGGCAATATGGATCGCTATAGGGCCATGATTGGTGAACATGTGGTTTCAACAAGACCCCACACACAGCACGAGCCACAATGGATATTGCAAAGGAAGCGTTTCTTGATCACGTAGTCTCCCGTTTTAGCGATTTGGCATGGCCAGTAAGATCGCCCGATTTAACTATCCCAGACTTCTTTTTGGGGTTTGAAGTCGCGGGTTTATACCAAGAAGCCTCAGACAATCGCAGACCATAAGCAGAATATTCGACAGGAATGCGTACAATTATCATTGAAAATCCTGCGGAAAGTCAAGGAAAATACGATAAAACGGTGTATCAACACTGACGACAGCCACTTGACGGATACCATCTTTTCCACTTAACATAAATCGATTAAGAGCATCAACCTTCCACAAAGGAAATGCCTGGTGTTTGTGATCGCCTCGCTGACTTGTACTATGGGCTCTAGATTCAATTCCTTCTCAAAGGCTGAAACCTCCTTTTGTGGCGGAACAATAACACGCACAGTACGAGTCGTAAACTAGCCCCAGGTCCACTCCAGCCTTTAGCGTCACCAACCTAATTATCGAATCTGATGATTTAATGCAAGCCATTCACATCGATAAATGCCGCTGGTCTCATAACAATCAATTCACCGGAACAGTAATATATACCAAGTTCCCATTTGCAATCGCTTTGCGGAATAATTGAAGTCAAAGCGAATTCAAAATTCAACCGAGTGTGGAATTAAAAATTAATTTGTGACGGCTAGTAGGAGTCCTTGCCGGGCACTGTGCCATAGGAATACATGCGATGCGTCTGAACTTACCGCATAACGACTATTGCACAAGCTGAAAATATGAGGAAGAAACATGATCTATCCAACATCTACTCTGTGACTGCACAGCCCTAGCAAGAAAAAGAAGGCTTCTTCTTCATGGAGCTGGAGGACTTGAGCGGTGTCGAACTGAAAAATCTCTTAAGATATGTGGATCTGGGTGGTTTTAGGACTAAAGTAGGTCTCATGATGGTAAAACCTCCCAAACAAGGGCACAATGGATCCCACACATTGGTATAAGTGAGACACGGCTGTAGGGCTCACAGGGTACTCAATTACTTACCAACCTTAGATATACTACCACAAAACAAAAGAATCCTCGAGAATCACGGAAAGAAATGCGGAAGTCATGGCAAAATTGACAAGACGCTAAGACTGCTCGTCTCGCACTTGGCAGCTTAATTTACAGAACTAATCGCTTAAGAGTAGACGTTCAATATTGGTGCATCCATCACCTAGCCACTATTTGTGGCTAGCTTCTTGCCGTTCATCGTGTGGCCCTATCCTAAGACCAATGCTCGACTTCACACAACACTTAATATTGATTTGAGTTTGTGTTTTAGTTTGCGATTAGAATCGGCTAGAGTGATTTGCGATTGTCAATAAAACATCAATGTCATTGATTTACGATGGTTTTCATAGACTCGAGCTGTAAAGAGGCTATCAGGTTGAGAGAGTTGAATTTCCGGGCATACAAAGCCAACCCTACTGAGGAAAACCGGAATAAGTTTAAACGGGCCAGAAATGACTGCAATGCAACTATTACACGTGTGAAATTCTCATCTGATCAAAGGTTGAGGCAAAAAGTGCTTCAATGTCCCAAAGGTAGCAAAAACTTTTGGTCATTTGTAAAAAACATAAAGAATTCCACCTCGTCTTCAATGACAATGACATTCCAGCTGTCAGCTCTTTAGACAAAGCCAATCTGTTTGCGGCGCATTTTGCAGCCAGCTCAACACTGCCAGATTCCAATATGTATCCACCTGTACTTGAGAGCGTTGATTTCACCATGGGAAAAATCCATTTCCGCACTCGTCCAGTTGCAAGAGTACTTAAAGATCTCGACGTGCACAAATCCGCTGGCCCGGATGGTATTCCCCCTATACTTCTGAAGAGGTGTTCTTCTGCGCTGACAAAACCATTGCGTAAGCTTTTTCATCTATCCTACTCTTTAGGTCTCTTTCCGAGCAGATGGAAAACAGCATTTGTCCAGCCCGTCCCTAAAAAGGGCGAATCTTCGTCACCCACCTCGTACCGACCCATAGCACTTACGTCCCTTCTCTCTAAGGTCATGGAAACGCTGATAAAAAACTTTACACCGATTTCTCGAAAGCCTTCGATAAAGTACATCACACTTTGCTTTTAAACAAAATAAAGTCTTTGGGATTCCATTCCTCAATGTTAGAGTGGTACTTAAAGGACAGGAAGCAATTGGTAATGATCGATAGTTTTAGATCTCGAGTAATAAAAGTTACATCGGGCGTTCCACAAGGTAGCCATATGGGGCCATTACTCTTTCTATTGTTTATAAACGATGTTCACGAAATTTTCAAATATTGTAAAATTCTAACATTCGCAGACGACTTTAAATTGTATTTATCTATTAATAGTTTAACTGATTGTAATAATTTCCAATTGGATATGCATGCACTAGTGGAATGGTGCAAGCACAATGGATTAGAGCTGAATATTCAAAAATGTAATATCTTTACGGCATATCGAATTACATCCCCGATTGTCTATGATTATTTCATAAATGATCATAGACTTAGTCGCCTAGAAGAGGTTAAAGATCTGGTTGTAATTTTTGATACTAACTTAAATTTTGCATCACATTATGATTATACAATTGCGAAGTCTAATGCTATGTTAGGTTTTCTGAAAAGAAATAGTAGAGATTTTCGGGATATAACTAGTCTTAAGTCCATCTATTATTCGTTAGTCAGACCGTATTTAGAATATTCTTCCATCATTTGGGATTCGCCATATGATACACAAGAACACAGATTCGAAAGAGTACAAAAAAATTTCACGAGATATGCTGTCCGTAAATTGTATTCCTTCGAAGAACTCCCTAAATATGACGATAGATGTAAAATAATAGGCTTGCAAACCTTAAGTTTCAGGCGTAAGGCAGCGTCAGCCATGTTCATCCGCGATATTATTAATTGCCGTGTAAATTCACCAGACTTACTTTTTCTCATGAATATATATGCTCCCCAAAGATCTCTTCGGATGAGAAATTTACTATATGATAAGAGGCATAGAACCAACTATGGTTGTAATGAACCTATAACAAGGTGTATAAACACTTTAAATGAACTTTGCAACGAAATTGATTTTAGCTTGTCTCGATTGGAGTTTAAAAAATTGATCCATGCACTATGCTATAATTAATACTGTTTATTTGATGTAATCTGTGAGATGCAAAATCGGTAGATGATCCTTAGTCGCGCAGCAAAATCTGCTGTGTAAAGCGATACTGAGAGTTAACACTTAGAGAACGTAGTGTTTTGTGTAGTCTGTGATGGAAAATCAGCAAAAAAAAAAAAAATCGTCAGCTTATGAAATAGCTGGAATCGCGGAAGCTTCTTAATGTCCGGCAGTACGGTTTCCGTAGTAACAGGTCCACTGGTGATTTGATAGCTTTTCTCACCGAAAAGTGGAACACATCTTTGCATAATGCAGGTGAAAACAAGATCGTTGCACTTGATATTTCTAAGGCATTTGACAGAGTTTGGCATCAAGCTCTTTTGTCGAAAATGCGTGCATATGATATCGATGAATCTCTTCTTCTATGGATTAGAAATTACCTTTCGAACCGTTCAATTCAAGTTGTTCAAGTTGGATGGGTTCAAGTCTGCTATCCACCAAATAAATGCTGGTGTACCCCAAGGCTCTGTTCTGTTTTCGACACTCTTTCTCATTTTTATTAATGATCTCTTGTCTGCTACTTCTAATCCAATCCATTCCTTCGCTGATGACAGCACCCTCAGCTTTTCATATTCGTTCCGAGACTCACGACCCTGCCCTTCGGCCGTAGAATTGCAACGGCAGCGTATGTTAAGCTCCTTGAATTCCGATCTTGACAGCATAATTAACTGGGGAAACAACAACAGAGTGGAATTCAATGCTTCTAAAACTCAATGCTGTCTGCTGTCACTCAAGCGAACCCTTCTTAATCAGCCATTATCCATGAATGGTGCTTGTGTCGATGAAACCGGAAAGCTTTCCACATATTTGAGGTCGGCAAAAATGCTGCGAAATGTTTAGGTTTCCTTAATCGATGCAAGAAATATTTCACCCCCTCGGATTTGGCTTTCATTTATAAGGCGTATATCCGCCCCAAGCTTGAGTACAACGCTCATATCTGGTCTGGTGCCTCAAAGACCACCCTGCACCTACTAGATAGAATCCAAAAGCGAGCGATAAAACTTATAGGAGACAACAATGTCGCAAAGTCATTAGATTCGCTCGAACATCGACGTACCGTTTCTTCTTTTTTCGTATTTTATCGCTATTTCAACAAACGATGCTCCAGTGAGCTAGCCAACTGCATTCCTCCTCTCCATGAATTCGCCCGCAATACTCGTCTCGCCAGGAATGCTCATCAGTTTACCCTTAAGCCTACTTTCGGACGCACAGTTAAATTTAGAGACTCGTTCTTCAGCCGTACTACGCGAATTTGGAATGCTTTTCCCAGCCCTATATTTCCCAAAGACTACAACCCGCAGATATTTAAGACCAATGTGCACAGGTACCTCCTCTTCCTTTCTCCCTCTATACCTTCGGCCCGTGCTGTGTCTTGACCCCGGACACTTAAGGGTATTAGCAATCCCCTGAGCGCGCGCAAATAATAAAAAAAAAAAAAAGAATAGACGATCCTAGGAGAGGATGAAATTCAATGTCTACGTGGGGGAAAAAGAGGAAGATGTTATAACTTTCGAGATCTGCTAATGTAACTGATGACAAATCCCATCGAGGACAAGAGTGAAATAAATGAATTTCCAATAGGAACGAGTAGAGACAAACGCCAAGGACCGATGAGAGATATCAAAAGTCTCTGCGCAAGAGTTTTGGACTAGAAGAGGGGATGAAAACGCCTACTACGAAGAAGTTTCTCGTAACCTTCATAAGAAGGTCGAACGTCTGACCGATGACTTTAACACCGAAGAAATTGTGGGAGCTTACCGACGGGAAGCTTGGAAGTACATAGCAGCACTTCCAGAGGCTGCTTAGCAAGCAGGAGCCGAAGAAATTGATAGGGAACGAAGAAAACCCAACCCCATTCGAAGAAGAAGTCTTTGAGCATACAAGGTAATATGTTCCCGCTCCTTATTTTTGTCATTGATTGAAAGTAGCTTTTTGAATGGATATCGATGTCCAGAAGAAGATTTTGGACATATGCAAGGCATTGTGCTGAAAATCGTGATTCGCTAGAGATTTTTTTTTGTTGTTCACTCAGAGCCAACAGCGTCAAATACTACGAACAAATTACACCCTGCTGCTACCACTGATCGGCAACTCCAGTGATAGTGACGTTAATTTGATCCCAACAGCAAATGCTGACTGGACCAGATTTAAAAACCGGATAAAAGCGTTGCTTTCACTGGGATTCGAACCTCTAACTAAGAGCAGGCATTCAATCAACTGCGCCATCCAATACACTTGTCGCCACTGTATGATTTAATATCTAACACATATAAGTATTACAACAAAGCTGATGCGACAAATTTGAGGGACGTGAAAAACTACTGTTCGTTTTTCATTTAAAAAGAAATCAATTCATCAATCAATCAAGTTTGTTTGACATTTTTTAGTTCCTTGACGTGTTTACTTTGCGTGGTGTAGTGTGGTTAGGCGCATCGAGTCCTACGCTGGGGTTTCCGGCTTTAATCCTCGACTCGTACAACGAAAGTTAGTACGAATGAAAGGCAAATCAAAAGGCACAGTACTTGACCTTGAGCAGTATATTAATAAATCACAATAGAAGTATGTTTTTATTTAAAAAAATCCATAAGTAACAAAAATATCAATCGACACACATAATTCCATACACCATTTACCATTGTTACTTACTTAAAAAAGATTTCACTAAATTTGAAGCTACATATGTACATATATGAAGCGACATCCTCTTGTAAATTGAATGTGAAGGCCACTCAAGTCCATTTCATTTCAAATTTCGCATTCAATGTACACACAAGATTGCTCCCTCGGTCAATGCCCATGATTGGCTATAAAATTGTAAAAAAATAGTGTTTCAAGACTTATCTATGATCTTCTTTGCGTGACAGTACTGAAAATGACTTAATGCATAAAGGGGGAGACCACCCTAATCAAATGGAGTTAATTCGAATTGAGTGTTTTTTCTGATAATTCGACATTGTTTCCAGACAGGCAGAGCGGCAGGTAGAGCTTTGGTTTCAGTTAGTAGAACGATGGTACACTTATCGAGCAAGGATCGTCAGGCGGGATGGTATATTACAGGGCCTCGTGCACCAACTGTTTGTTGACAAAATTCCCGCGTCATATTTGAACTAGAGAAAGACTGCCAGAGGTGACAGAGCTTAACAGACCTCAAGAACAAAATGGAAAAACAAACAGGAATGATGAAAGAGGAAACATATTCAGATGGTATCCAATTGCAGTGAAAGCAGACTGGGAATTGGTCTGCGGAGTTAAGCATGAGACTTACTATCTACACACGGAGATATTCAATTTCGAAAAGAAGTTTACCACTAACCCCAGCACCAAAAAGGACTGGAGCAATGAATCCATAGTCCACAGACTGAGCAGCAGTACGGTAAGATGAGATACAGACGGATCAAGAACTGACCCAGGACAAAGTACTTCCAACCCATGGGAAAACGCAGCAGCATCTTTCAAGCGGAAATCTGTGCCATAGACAGATGCATTCAAATTAATCTTGACAGGAATCTAAATGAACTGCGACATAGACTTCTACATCGTCAAATCCAAGAAGCTCACAGAGTTGAGTAGGAGAAGCAGAGTAAAACTCTGTTGGAAACCTGGGGTTTTGAAGGCATATGGGGATTGAAGGCAATGAAATGGCGGAAACCTTCACAGGCACCGAACCATACTACGCTGAAGGAACCGGACAGAAACCAGGAACACTCTAAATTTGAAAAATTGCTGCAAAAATCGACATCCGCTCCATTTCCTAGGTCGTGTAAAAGTTGCGCCTTCTGCTTCTGTACGGTCAGAAAAGACTTGCTTTTCAACCAACAACTCTCTCCCCAACTGGCACGATCATTAAATGGCTGCCTATTTCGAAATACCCTTCAGGTGCTATTTCCCGACAAGGGAGGAGTGGAGTACAAAATAATCCATTAACAACTCGCCCATCTAGGCTAAGTTAGGCAGTTAGACTGTCAGCGAAATCGCCAACACACTTAGATCATGTTGGTCCATTGTGATACTCATAGTCAGACTACTACCACTGATCGACAACTCCAGTGCAAATGGTGACTGGAAAACCAGATAAAGCGTGTTAACTTTGCTTTCACTGGGATTCGAATCGGGGATCCCTCTAACCAAAGGCAGGCACCCATCCAACTGCGCCATCCAGCTGTTACTCGGCTGTTACCGAGTTTACACAGATGAATCGAAGATGTGTATACTTAGTAACAGGCGCGGACGTCTACTTCGAATTGTTCAACAGGCACTGTTCCATCAGAATCCCTGATTACGGCAGTGTTTTTCAAGCGGAGGTCCTGGCAGACAAAGAAGCGGTTGGAGAGACCACCGTCTGATATCACTATTCTTATTGGAAGTCAAGCGGCCATTAAAGCAATATTGGCTACAGAGATCAAGTCCAAGCTGATTGCATTCTTTTGCGAAGGGCTCAAGGTTCTTAGAACGCAGCACTGGATAACCCTCTGCTGGATCCCAGGACACAGGGACATTGTAGCCGGCAATGAGGCAGCAGATGAACTTGCCAAGAAAGGGGCCGAAGCTGACCCAACCCTGGCAATCCTCCACATGCACCCACCGCTGGCAGATGTCAAGAGGAAAGTGGATGATAGAATTATAGAACTAACTTACGAACGGTGGAGCTTTCTAACCACCTGTGAAATCACTCAGATGTTAGGGCCCAAGTACAACAGTGCAAAAAACTGACAAACTCCTACAATACGACAAAAAGAATGGAGCGCCAACATCAACAACATTCATCTGAAATATCATGAAAATAAAATGGGACCTAGCCGCTGTGTTGATCAAGAAGAAAAAGAGGATACTCCTCACTATCTATGCCACTGCCGCAGCCTCTGCCAGTTGAGGCATAGAACTCTGGGAGTACACTTCTTCCAAGTCCAGTGTGAACTAAACAATGTGCCACTAAAATCTATTGTCAGGTCTATCAGGTCATCAGGATGGCTGAACTTCGAGCACGGTACGAGGAAGGGTAAGAGGTATTGCATACACAGCCTGGGTATCACAATGGGTCTACGAAGACCTAAGTGAGACGTGCTTCGGCGCGTCTACCCACTAATCTAACCTAGACGGCTGCCTCTAATTACTCGCGTCAAATTGGTTCAAGCCGTTCTCAACTTGTACATAATTTAAATCGTGGATGACCTTTCTTGCATAGTTACACAGGATCGGAGTCAAAAATTATTCGGGTCGGAACTTAGCGGCTGAGCAGCTTATATGGCTCACCTGCTTAGGCATTGCATTTGTAGATAACTGGTTAGATTCATGTCGCTGTGCAGTAAAGGGTGCGTGGAATCGTCTCCAAAACAGGACAAACGATGCCACATATAACATACATCTCGCAGCTGCATTTCTGACTTTTCCTTGAGTTTTAGTATGGCCATCATTTCAAAATATACATCTAATCACAGCCCACCCCCCTAGTTTGTCAGTTAAAACATCCTGCGGTTGGCATTCTTGTCGAAATACGATAAAGTCAAAGAGAGGCACGGCTACAGTCTTAGCAATCCATAAAGTCCGAGAATGTTCACTAGCTCAACCTCTATTGCCTCACCGCATGAATTTTGTGGTCTGTTTCAAAATGAAACCCCTCGTAAATCGGCCGTCTTCCGCCGGAAAACGATACAAATCTTCACACTTCCTACCCACATGCTGCAGGTTCTCCTCCCACATAGTTCAAACCAATGCGTCACCCACGCAGTTTACATTTTCCCCTCTCTTTCCCCGTCCCTCACCCCATCAATGCACTGACAAAGGACCCTTAATGCCCTTACCCATCTAGAGTGGATATGACACATACGTCATGCTGCTGACGGGGGAGAGAGAGAGTTAATGTCATAAATACGACGGTAAAAAAAAGACAGACCCAACGGATACGGATACACATGTCTCTTAGCAGTGTACGTCGTAAGCTATTTCAGGAACTTCGTCCCCTTTCGTCAGAAAATACCGACAGCCTCGTGGCGTACGACTTTCGTGACTTGTCTCATGTTGAGAATCCGTGAAATGAACTAAAAATATTACCAATGACTTCGCCCATATACCCGATCCGACCCGGCCCGACCCAGGGTTCCGTACGTACACGTCCACGTGTCGTTTACATTCCCCCTGAAACACCAGATGGCACTTTAATTATGTATCTGTTTGCATTTAAAATTTGTGTTTCATTACTGAAAGGGGAGCGGTAAATCGGTGTGCCTAACCGACATCTGAATAGGCGAAGTAGATGTCGCGCCGATAATCGATGGACTCATTCAAAATTAAAGAGCACACACCTGATGATTTCGTGAACTCACTCGTCCGCCCATATCCATGGGAAAACATCCACTCTGCTGATTTTTTAACCCGTTCACTAAGTAGGCACACACGTCGTGTGATAGGCGATAGCCTTCCAAGTTCCGACGAAGGTACTCTCGGGTCCTTGAAGCTCTCCGAACCCGAGAGACACTGGGGACAAAGGACTTATTCTGTTTCATTCTTAATTGTTTTGTCATCACTATGCATTCGACTGCGAAGGTCTATCCGAGCCGAGCCGAGCCGAGTGTGTTGTCTGTGTTTCTCCTCTCCTTTCTTCTGCACAAAAGTGTCCTTAGAATGCAAACAAAAATACTGAAAAGGACATCCTTCATCGGGCACTCGTGCAATGTTGATTTTGTTTTTAAAGGCAAGGCCACACCAAAGATAAATATTTTCTTTCCCTCTCTCACTCTCGCTCTTTCCATATCTCTCCCTCGTGAATAAAGGATAAATGTTTACATTTCAGTGAAACGAATAAATTCAATTAAACCAAAATAGAACCTCTCAGCTGGTGGGGGGGGGTCTTTGCCCGACTGCTGCTCGTCGTCGGCACCCTGCAATGAATAGTAGTTAATTGTCAGAAAGTAGTTATTCGCGGAAAAAAGGAGTCCTTTTTTTTTTTTTCTCCGTCCGTCCGTCTATTGATGTGCGCCCAATATCGCAGGAGTCTGAGAGTGGTATAATTACAATTAGGAACTACTCGACAGGAGAGTACGGTCTACTCCAACTTATTGCAGACACAGAGCACCAAAGGAACCATGAAATTGATTTACATTTAATGTCATTCAGTTTTGTCCTCTTTTTTTCTTTTTTTTTGCTTCATTCAAGCCTTTTAATTAATGAATGGCGATAGCTTGGGTATGCACGCGTACAAATTCGAGTGGGACTCGGCGAATGAGGGGTTGAATATAATTTTCAAGGGTCATAGGTCAAACAATTTGTTGCCAGCGAACAGAAGTATTATTTTTACGATGATCCTTCACATTCCATTCTGGTCGTTGTGCATTGAGGAGGAGGAGGACGACGACGATAAAGGGACTTCAGTTTTATGGAAAAAAATAATCTAATTACTCTTCGGAATCGTTATACATTCCATTAAAAAAAAACCGTTGGTTGAGGCCATCAATGCTGTTGCCAAGTGATTTGGCGTTGGCTGTTCTTTTTGGGATACAGTGGGGAGAAAAATAACACACATTTTCATCTTTTGAAGTAATTTCGTCCAACTAAACTTAATCAGTTTGGCTTCAATTTTTCGAAGTCAGTACCCCTATTTTGATCCAATGACTAGCGCGGAATATCCGTGATCGTGGCATAAATAAATTACTTCTTTCTGAAAACTTAACAAATGTACGAGTTGCAGCAGCTGCATTTGGGTGACCAGAGTAGTCAATCAACGCAATAGAGGGCGTCCACGGAACGGATTGCGCCCACAAGTGGAGACGGATCTCAACCGACTTGATGTGCGAAATTGGAGACAGCTGGCTAAAGCTTGTGCCAGGTGGAGAAGCTGGTTTTATGAACGTTTGTAAAGATAATGCGTTCTCGTCTACAGATGCTGGGTGCTCTTACCTTTGTACATACTGCTATACAGTACAAGTTAAAGGCGAATACGCTGATTTCACATTATTAGCTGTACATGAGCCGGATGCTCACTTGATCAACGATTCCTTCCCTTTCCCTTCCCTTTTAATTTTTGGTTTGGGTGTCCGTTATTAGGGGTACAACTTATCAATATGCCCTGAAATTCATGATGGCGTCCGTGTCCGTAAAGAGAAGTTTCACTGTACTAGCAAATGTTTTGGATAAGCGAAATGAATTTGATTGATCTTGACTCCTGTTTCAGAGAGCTTCGCCAGTACGTAAGAAAGTATGAAAAAATATTCACCATCGAAGTGGTTAAATCAACAGAATAATAGGATTTATGCTCCGAGAGTTCAACGTCGACACAACCCAGCCCTTGTGATGGTTTGGTACGGAGTCGCAACCTTACAACTGGACTCCACTTCCACTAAAAACCTCAATCTTTTGGACTACAAATTAATTATGGTAGAGACAACGGAATGCAATAGCCGACACCCAAATATTAAATCGTTGAAGCTCGCTCTTATGCGACCAGTCGATAATGTTCCGATGGATTTGCTGCGTATTGCAATTGATAAGTCGCCAGATTAACTTCGACGTAGCTTGTAAGCAAATGGAGGACATTTCGAATAATTTGTTTTGTTGCCATTATTAATAAGAAGAACAAAGAAAAGAGGTGCGCAATTGTTTTTAAAAAAATGTGGTAATAAAGGGTGATTTTTTAGCTATTATCTTTTTGGCAACACTGATTTAAGCAGCTGACGCACGTTTCGTGTTTTGTTTCACTGTCAAACATCTTCAGTTTGGTCTATAATTTAACCATGAATCGTCTTACAAACGAACAACGCTTGCTTGAAATTTATTATCAAAATGCGTGCTCTGTTAAGAAAGTTCATCGCGCGCTTCTTCCATTTTATGGCCAGCTCATTTTTGGCTCAGTGGGTACGTAAATAAGCAGAATTGTCGATTTTAGAGTGAATATCAGCCAGAAGCATTGCAAGAGCTACCAATGCATCCAGAAAAAGTCACAGTTTGGTGCGGTTTATGGGCTGGTGGCATCATTGGACCGTACTTCTTCAAAGATGATGCGAATCGTAACGTAACTGTGAATGGTGAGCGCTACCGTGAGATGATATCCAACTTTTTTTGCCCAAAATGCAAGAGCTTGACTTGCATGACATGTGGTCTCAACAAGACGGTGCCACATGCCACACAGCACGCGCAACAATGGACTTATTGAGAGGCGAGTTCGGTGAACATTTTATTTCACGTTCGGGACCGGTCAATTGGCCGCCTAGATCGTGCGATTTAACGCCTTTAGACTCTTTTTTGTGGGGCTATGTTAAAGCTCATGTCTATGCAGACAAGCCCGCTTCAATTGACGCATTGGAAGACAACATTGAAGCATTTATTCGTGAGATACCGGCCGAAATGTTGGAAAGAATATGCCAAAATTGGACTAAGCGAATGGACCATTTGAGGCGCAGTCAAGGTCAACATTTGCATGAAATAATCTTCAAACATTAAATTATATGGACCGTACTATCGATTCAAATAAAGATTTCATGCAGTTTTCTGAATTTTATGTGTTTTATTTTGAAAAACTTTCCTATAGCTTTTAAAAAATCACCCTTTAGAATCGGACAATGTTGTAACCAGCTTCATTTAAAAGCATTATTATTAGGCTTTTTCTTTCAGTATGTGAATTAAAGTACAAAAAGAGTAAAGATTTTGTATGCTTCAAATATGTCAACTTTTGTAACCACAATTTGAAGAGTTTCCTTTTATGCTTTGCCAAAAATTGCAGCTGAAGGCCATGGAATGCTGCAAGAATCTTACGAAGGAACATAATATATAATAATATAATAGGATGGGTAGCGCTACAGCCCGTAGAGGGCCAGGGCCTAGTTTCTCAGCAACCACTCATGTCGTGCGTGCTATTGTTCTATCACGAGTGGAAGGGACCTACAGTTTTATGCCGACTCCGAACGGCCAAGCTTGAGAAGCTTTTTCTAGACATTTATACCTTTGTGACTCGAAAGAGGTGGGGCCGTGAAAAGTATTTTCGTGTCGTACCAGGAATCGAACAGATAGGGCTATGCTTCGGTGGTTTGGTCACGTGGCACGAATGTCCCCATCATCACGACTTCCGAGGCGGGCGTTGAATGCGATTCCATCAGGTACGCGAGCGCTTGGCAGACCCAGGACGAGGTGGTTGGACCAAGTCCAAAAACTCACCGGGTTACGCTTGGCCATTGCTAATGATGAGTTAGAGTCGATGGCGGAAGATCGAGTTGCCTGGAGATCTCTCGTGCGTGGTTTACCCCCGCGACCCCTTTAGTAGATCATGCGGCTCAGAAGATGATGATGATGATGATGATGATGACCAGGAATCGAACACGAAACGGAGGAACATGCTTCATCGTTTTTCACATAGAAACTATAAAACATGGGTTGCCGTGCCATGCTCTGTATCTGGTGGGAACAATTGGTAGTGGTCTACTATGAGCTGCTAAAACCGGGCCAAACCGTCACGGGACAACTCTGCAATTGATGTATTTGTGCTAAGCACTGCGGGAATAACCGCTAAAATACGAGCAAAGACACGACAAAGTGATTTTGCAACATGTCAACGCTTGGCCATATATTGCGCAACTAGTCAAAACATACGTTGAAATAGGAAGTCCTATGCCACCCGCCGTATAGCCCAGACATCGTACCTTCCGTCAATGACGCATGCTGTGGAGAATCAGCACTTCCGCACTTTAGAAATCCAAAATTGAATAGTTTCATGGAGTTGGAGATGGTGTCCGAAATTATCGAAAAGTGGCTAACGATGGATGGTTTCATGGAGTGCATCTAAGGAGCCATCTTTTTTTGGTGATGTTGTCCGAAATGATAGCGAAGTGGCTAACGATGGACATTACTTTGAAAAACGAATTTCTACCATTTTGTTCATAATAAAGCGTCAAACTTGAACAAATTCCTTTAAAACTTATTTGTACACCAAATAGGTGTGAAAAGTATAAATTTTATTGGGTAAAAACCGCTAACCAGCTAATTATAACGACCACCGATACTAAACTCACTCTGAGCATTGCCAATAACTCGCGGAAAGCAGTGCAGTGAAAATGATGAAAATGGCCCCCGGAATCGAAAAACGAAGCTTCAGTGTAGATGTCCACAGTCACGACACACATGCATTCAGTGGCGACCACGTTAAGAAGCATAACAATCTGATTTGTATTTCGACCATAAAACGCTGACATTCATAAACTGTAAAGGTAAATTGTAAACAGCTTGTTCAGGTTACTTCACTTCGAACACACTTCCTTGTAGCAAACATTTAAATGTCACTTCGTTACGATTACATTTGCCTTAAAACAAAGCCAGTAAATTAAATTACACCGCCCGAGGAGTTTTGTTAACGCTCTACGATCAGTTAATTGAAAGAAGGAAAAACACTTGCTTCCCTCTACATACCTCACATCACGCCTCGTATGGGCGCTTCTCAATAAAACCACTTTCAGGGCCCATAAAGCCTAATCAAATTGGAATTCACTTGTTGCTGGGTACTGGGTAGTAATCAATACATGGTCTATTACCTTTCAGTTCCGTACCGAACCAATTCACCATAATAGCGAGGATTATTTAATTTAAAAGGCCCTGCGCTGGCGGTTCTAAGGTCCTTTTAATATGTAATGTAATTAGTGTGGCATAAAGGAAAGTTAAAGTTTATTTATAGGCGAGTCCCTCACAGACTGCAGCCTTCGTCCTCGTGCTCGTCCTCGCCACAGCGCACTACACGTTGACATCATAGAATGAACTGAAGTGGATGAGCGTGGGTGTATCCTGTTGCATTGAAAGTTGAAGGTGATGTAATCTCACATTTAATATGTGATGTGTGCGCGCTGCTGTTTGTTGACAGTCTGCGTTAAGCAGATACATGCAAGTAGCGGTAATTGCAAGGGGGTGACCCCTGCTGTGGCTCTAAGTAATTAAGGACATTGCTGGAAATGAGCCTTATTAGGTACAACTCATCTCGTCCAGGTCATGGGTAGGGTGTGGAATTAAAAGCTGACCAAATGACAAATGACTTCCGCATAATCAGCTTAAGCGTTTATTGCTCTCAGGAGTGCGTGGTGGACGCTATACTGTCAGCATTTTACCCGTGTACCCAAGAGGTCGCATGAGTTGTTCTTTATGGGAGAATGGGGACTTGACCTTTGCCTCTGATGGCTTCCCTGGAATTGACATCGTGACTGCACTGCGTTTTAGCGTTCACTATCCGTCCCAGAAGATGCCCTGACGTAAGATTGTACAATCTACACACTGCGGCGGATGTGAACTATTGATGTGCTCCAGTTGAAGCTACTTATAGATTTCAAATGCAAATACAACTTCCAAGCGTGTGTCGAATTCAAAAGAGGAGTCGGTACTTACACTTGCTTAACATGTGACTCCAGTGAAACTCAACTTATTGCAATCAATGCAGTCAGTAGCTCCAAACCGGTACGTAATGCTGAAACGATAAAAAAGGATTGGACATTAATTATTAGTGTGCATAGAATAATATTGAATCTAGAATAGTGCGAGAAATTTCAACCCTCGACAGGAAATAAGAGACGAGGGTTGAAATAATAAGGAAATGCATGAGCCAGTTCGATATGTATGGGCCTACATGACAGATGAGAACTAAAGAGTAAAGGCTCAACTATAAAACGCATGAGCGAGCATTAGCTCGCATGGGTGAGTGAGCGAATACACCCACCCCTATGAGGCAACCAATAATGTCGTCCATGAAAGATTGCGAACATTTCGTTAAGCATGTGCAAAACACAAATGTTTCGTTAAGCATGAGCTAGTGCGAAATGAATCGCACCGCGCATATGCGAATGTAACAGATGAAATACAGAAAAAGGAACAAATTTGAAAAATGAGCAAAACAGCTGATATTGTTTTGGTATTCGTATATATGTACATACACATATAATCGATCTGAAAATATGAGGAATTCATAATAAATCATAATCAAATAAAAAAAAAAGGATGCAACGGAAGAACTTCTGACAGGAGGCTATGCGCGCATGTGTTCATTATAGTTACTCATGTTTTTTTTAGCAAACATGACGAAACAGTTCGTCCAAATTTGACACTAGCTCATGCTCGCTCATGCTCATGGGCAGTCCAAAACTACCCAGAAACTACTCTTATTTACTGTTTATTATTGCAAATGTCAAGCAATAGAAATTATGTTCCCTTTTTCTGTTCACACTTTCCAATTATATTTAGTACAGTGGATTCGCGGTAATCCGATAAACGTTTTCGGTTTATCGAATTTGTCGAAATGCCGAAAAAGAGCTCCCTATAATCCGACAGATTACAAATAAAAGTGTATAATAATTCATATAACGTATGCGGATGTGGATTTAGTAAATTATAATAAAACAACAAAAAAGAGACTAATAGAGTTGGGCTAAGTTGGGATTTTATGTTCACAGGTACAGCTGTGATTGCGATTTTCTAATCACAGTGATTGTAAACCACGATTTCAAAATTCTTGGAACAAAATACGACAGAATCAAAAATCAGTAAAGGAGTGTCACTCAGGATTCTTGTAAAGGCTGTTGGACAACATAATTAAGAAATTTAAGGAAATTAATATTCAGGCCGTGGCGTTGTGGGTTGTGTGCGTCGACTCCTACTCACTTGAACCTCGGCGTCTAGGTTCGAAGTCCAGTACGACACAAAATAATTTTCACGGTCACCACTTTCGAGTCACTGACAATGCTCAAAGAGTATAAAAAACTTCTCAAATTGGCAGTTTGGAGTCGCATAAAACTGTAGGTCGCTTCCACTCGTAAGAGAACAATAACACGAACAACACGAGTGGTTGCTGAGAAGCTAGGCCTTTGCCCTCTAAAGACTGTAGAGCCGCCCATATTATTATTAATATTGAGTCCTTCTCCTCTTTCACTCCCAAACAACTGAAACATACAATATAATTCACATTGGCATCCCAGGAAACATCTCTTCCGGAAAACCCACACCAAATATCGTCCTCTCAAGTCATGCATTCAATATAAATATCCACTACTCCGACTTCAATCCCGATCGCAGACTGCGACAGCGATTTTTCAGTCACTGTGAAAAAATCACAGTTTATGTTGTTTTTAGTTTTTTTGCTCAACTGTAGAGCCTTATATGCGTCGAGCAAAATTCGTAGTGGAGCGAACTACATAGTTATCACCTATGGAAACACGCATTAAAAAAAGATTTTCCAGAATAAATTGTACAAGTACAGTCAAGTAACTTTATGAGTTAAAGGCATGTCGGATTACAAGGGATGCCGGTTAAAACACAGGCCGGATTACTACGGCTGCATTGCACTAGCAATTATTTTGGTGCACGGTTTTTACACAATCAATTGGATACTATTCCTGGGTCCTGGGGCCGTTGATGGCATCTGAAGAAGATTCAACTACGAATTACTAAGCCTCTACGGATCCACTGCCTAAAGTGGCTGGGCTTTGGCGAGCGCATGGACAACTTAGCTGCGCCCTGAAGAGTGTTCGACACCCTTCCTGTGGGGACAACAACGCAACAAAAGCGCCAATTTGTGGTGCGAAAGACTGGAGGCAGCTAGCCAGAAATCATACAGAAGAAGCGTGTTGGTTGAGGTTCAAGTGCACTCCGAACTGTAGCACCACTCAAAGAAGAAGAAAGTGGTTCAATCAAGCATTCGAAATGCCCCTCACTTGCTTTCCAGCAACTGCGACGTCGTGCTTCCGCACGTCTACCCACATTCCTATCCTATCCGAACTGCGACGTCCATCTGGCTACTCATCAATTGCAACAAGCAGCACATCCTTTGGAAAATGATCCACTTTTCAGATAAGCCCGGTATTCAAAGATTCGCTACTTTGGTGTCGCCTAGCACAGCCCATTGCCTCCAAAACGGACAATAATTTGAAGTCCTGGGAAAAAAAATTCATCCGGAGGAGAGTCATGTTGGAAAGTCCATCATAATCAACTCCTCATTAATTCCATCACAGGAGTTGGTTTGTATCCACGTTGAACTCTTGAAATCTGTCAGACGCATTCGTGATAAACGACCATAAATCCTATCGTTATGTTTGCTGAACGACTCCGCAACGGTAAATATTTTCTCATCATTTTTCGCGTACATTCCATGATTTTGCGTACGATGCTTGCCCAATTCGATTATTCCCGACAGATGAGGTTAACTCTTTTAATGCAGAAACTGTTCATAAATGTCACTTGTCAAGTTCAACTGGGTGCGTTCAATGACGTTTGAGAATTGTTGAGTTAATTTCGCTTAAAAAGAAAACATTTTTGCGCACCAGATATTATTATTATTTCCCAACAACTGCGATTTCGATTACCACGCGACTAGCGTTACGTTTTAAATAATTTTGAACTGTCAGCTGTCAGTTTTTAATGTCAATACATATAATGAACGGGTGTCAACACTAAATGTATCATGTTCTCTAATTTTTTACCAAAAGTAGCACGACGCGGTATTATTTACATGGCCATTGAAGTGCGCTTTGAAAGACGACGCAATACAGAAACGCATTACTTTGTTTCAGACATTATGCTCGCTTGTGAACACACTGAGATTTTCAAAGTCACAAATATTCTTGACAAAAGAAAGCGCTGTCATTTGCGTTGAAAATAACGACGAAATTGCCATTGCACGCTTTCGAAATTTAGCCTCTGTACCATTGAACCATGTGTTCGGTCCCCAATCAACATAAAAATTAAGAAAACTGAATTAATTAGTTTTCAACCAATAGTGGCACACCAGTGTTGCCGTCCCTTCACCTAAAAAAAGCCAATTCACCGACCAATTGTGTAAATGTTGGTTTTCCCTATCATCAAACGCAAATAGGAACTAATCAACGGAGACAAAAGAAAATCTCGAAGCGTCATAAACATGATTTAAATTGAACGAACTTATTCGCGTGCAATGAGCAAACTTGACACATGCCAAATTGATGTCACCTTTGGGCATTCTATCGGAATAATCACTCGCATGCCGGGCACACTGTTTGCCCCCATCCATCCAGGCTACAGTTTGCACAAGATAATTACACGACAAACAAGCGAACAGCGTCAACGTGAGGGTTACAAGTTTAGGAATATGCAAACCAGAGCGCTTCGTACAGATGCAGGCACATCACACCGGCCAATGTCTACATCAGCCCACATCAGCGACAGTGACACAAACAAAAAAAAGCGTAATATTTGCACTCGCCGTAACAGGTTTTTATTAGTTTTGTAGGCCGGAGCTGATTGAATGGAAGATATAAACAAAAATCCGTCCCAACACTCGAAACATGCAAAAATGGAACAGATTGTTCTCAAATCAGGAAATGTAAGCTCTGTGTTCTGTAAACTAGTTTTTGTTGATTTATGCGCATGGTTTTACTTTCAGAGCGGAAGAAGAGGCGGGCGGAATTGAATGCTGGGATTACCGGTTACCGGGCGATCTCTGTGGAGTAGATAAGGGAGATACCTGTTATCGCCTGACCTTAAAGTGAACGTCAGCAGACCTTGTTTTGCGCAAATAGGCTCATTTGCGTTTGGACTTTGATTTTTCGGAAAAAAAATAAGTCGCCAACGGTGTTTCGAGCATTAATTGAAACCAATTAAGGCTGATTTTGAACGCTATAACGGTTGAGACTTGAATGAAAAACATTTAAAAAGAAAGAATCTGCTTGCAAATGACTTTTGAGCAAAAATAGGAAGAGCAATTATCTCCAGGAAATACTATAACTTTAATTAAGTCCCGCGGAGTTAGAATTTAGCAGCTTTTAAGCGCAATTTCAAATATCGCAAGATGTATCAACGAGGTGGGGCATTCAGTTCACGTTAAAGAGCAGGATATTGTGAACCTGTACCAATGTTCAATGTCTTCAAACGACAATAACCTAGTCCTTCAGAAGTATAAGATTATTTTTCAGATCTGCCAGATCACCCGTTAAATGCAGATCCATCGAAACTATATCGCACCCAATGAAAAAATGAGCGATTGTCGATCTAAAGGGCCAAACCCATAGATTCCATTTCGTGCGTTACATTTAGAACCTGCGAATATCGTAGTTACCGGATTGCAAAGAGGTACCATACGTTGTGTCTGAAATCCATACAACCCCCACTACGACGACATCAGACTAAAATGATTTAGTTAGGAAAGGAGCTGTCTGAACTCTATGAAAACGTTAAAATTCATCCGTCGTGATGCATTCCACGTGTGGGTCGTATTTGTTGTCTCTTGGTCTTGTGAGTTGTAAATTTTTTGACATAACGCAACGGATTCTAAGGGATTTGGGACTTAAATCGCTGTCCGGGGAATATCATTTTTGAAGAAATATGTGAAGCAGTTATGTTCTTTCCACAGCGGAGCATTAATGAGAACCCCCTTCGCAGACATGTACCATACTCCTTAATCTTCCGCCGATAGACTTAGATACAGACCGTGGCCAGACGGCGGTTAGATTGAAAATGTCGCATGTATAAAAGGAACGGCGTTCTGAGCACAGATTCAAACTGGTAAATGGATACACCGTTATCGTGTTACCAGACCATTTCGAGAAGAACTTCTCAATCAGCATCCCCTCCAGATCTTTCTGAAAGTCTGACGCCCAGACGCTGGATGATCCTCTGCATCGAAGACGGGCCCTTACTTTAGAGATCTGAATATACAGATATCATTTCGATTGCCGACGCATTGTAGAGTCTTATAGGCAGAAACTCTAGCGATCAAGGAAGCATTGTCTTGGCCAAAAAAAATATGATATCAACGTCAGATATGCGAAGACTTCTCTGAATTGTCGCCTATCTCTAACGAAACACTGTGAAATTACAAAAGTTGCGGAACTTACGATCTTGCAAGAAAGTGGGACCTAAGATCGACTAGATTCGCGTGGCAATAAAAAGAGATTACACTAAGGGCAAAAGCTGCTCACTGGCAGTCAGCCACTTTAACGCACCCAACATTTTTTCTAGATTGATAAACATGGTAGCCTACTATTATACACTCAGTGCTCCGTCGTGAGTTTATTTATCGTAAAATTTATATCGGGCAGTGCTGCCAAGTTCCAACCAAGGGAAAAAACCTTTTTTAATAACAATTAATAGAATAGTTGGAACAGTTGACGTAAACAAGAAATCTGCGTTACAAAATAAATGGGTTTTCTATTTGTTCACTCTTAGTGGAAATGCCACATTTAAAAGTTGAGACTTTCAATGTGATGAGAAAATTCTTGAGACTACACACTGAATTGTTCCAACAAATTGACCAGAATGCTTGAAGAAATCTAAGCAGTAACCAGTCGGCACATCGCAAAAATGTGCCTTGCAAAAGTCAGCCTGTGTTGACCGAATTCGAATGTAGACACGACAATTTCATTGAGCGCCAGTCAGCTGAATTCGGCATCGCCAGAGGGTCAATTGGGCTCATTTTGCGGTTGGATTTGGGCCTACATCCACAACAGGAGTAAGAATTTAAGCCGGACGAACGGCATTTCGCTAATTGAAGGCTAGAAATGTTGACCGAATATCGGGATTCTGACCAGAACATCATCTTCTAGGACGAGACCCATTTTTGGCTAAGCAGTTATGTGTACAAGTATAATTGCAGTTTTTGCAGCGAACACAATCCCCAAGTGTTCGACCACGTATCAACGTACTCACAAATAGTGTTTGCCTGTTGCAGTTACTCAGACAATAAATCCGTTACCGTCAATGGCCTCAGATACAGAAAGATTTTAACCGACTTTCTACAACATCGACATATCCGAGCTGTGGTTCCAACAAGACCGGGCAACATGCTGTACAAACGACGATCGAAGGTGTGAAGGATAAATTGTTTCTACAGGGATATCTCACGGTGAGCATTTATCAATTGGCCGCCGCAATCATGTGACTTAACAACACTCGATTACTTTCTCTGCGACTGCGTCAAGCCAATAGTCCAAGCCAACAAGCCGACCACTTTGCACGAGTTGAAGGCCAACATTCGAAGCGGACCATCAAGCCTTTAGTCTACGCCCACAAGTCAACCACTTAGAACGAGCTCGAGGTTAACATTGGAGACGCTATTGCCTGAATAACGCCGCACATATTGGACCTATTCATTACTGACTTAAGAGAAACACTGCCAGCGAGGCGGCCATTTTAATGATGTACTATTCCATACATAATGGTAACTTAATCACTGGCTTAAAATCTACTAACTGCCCTTTAACCTCGCCCTAAGCTCAACCTCTGTTGGCTTTAAAGTCCACCAACCGCATTTAATTCTCCATGTTTACAATCTTGTCCAACTGAGGATACGTCAAACAGAAACATGCTTCATTTCAAAATTACGTTTCCAAGATGTTAAGTCGCCAACACTATCTTTTTACACAATTGACTCTAATTGCACAACGTTAGAAGGATGTTGCCATTTCTTACCTGACATCTTTACGTCGTTCTTTAGCCATTCTCGTTTCGTAACACATAAGCGAGTCGTTTCAGGAACGTCTGTGTTTTTAGCAAAATCCACAAACAGTTGTTAGAGTTCCGTCAGAATAATAGAAAATATACACATACCTGTGCAGATGGAAAAACTCAATCAGAGCTCATTCTTTGCCACATTCCCACATTTTATGATTTTATGAAGGGGATTCCGCTTGAAAATAAACAAGTTCGAGATTTGGGCGTCTGCTCAATATGCCTCTGCACTACACCGCCGCAGGCGTATCATTCAATTCATCACTCAATCAGTGCGTACCTCATCTTCAGTTGAGGATATCCCACAAATTGGCGCGAGTTGGAAGACGTCATAAATATTGATTTAGAATTCGTCAGAATACGATTACGTCAAGTTGTTGGTTCACTCCTTTGAAGTTCAATTATCCGGAACTCATACCCCGCCTGCTGGTAACTGGAATTCGAATGCATTTGCACCGCATGAGTTCGCAGAAATGTTGACATTTCTCGAGTGGCATCGCGGCTCCTCTGATGACTTCGCCCTAGATGCGGGGTTGCATGTGTGCAGAAGAACTCGCGAACGCTAGAAGCGCGCTAGCTGAATTAATTTTCTTTGATTCGAGTATCAAGAGAGGAGCACGTTCGATCTGGGTAAACATTTTATTCGCAAGCGAAGCACTTTCCTCGTTCAAATTCCACGGAGCATGCACCGCAGAACTTAACCTTGAGCAAATAATAACCTCGAACCGATTATGTATGTACATGTTTACAAGTGGTAAGGTTCGTTCCAATGGCAAATTAGAATAAACTCCCGCCGAAAGGCCAGCATTTGCATATCACGTAGACACACAGAAGTTAATCAGAAAATTGTATCGAACTCGGGGGCCTGTGCATGACTGCAACGATAACTACTCGTATTTGCGTATCCTGCTCGCGTGCAGGTCGGCACAAGGGTGCAGCAGACTTTAAAACTCCAACGACGCCCATCACCTGGACGGAGTTCAAGGAACCCTAGGTCACGTCAACCGCCCATTCACTTGCTTCAATTCACTTGCAACAGCCAGTACACACACACAGACACCAAGTCCAAGGAACAACACAAAAATCGAACTCAATGGCGCCAAGGAACAACCCCCGCCATCGTCGTCGGGGCTAAATGCATCGTAGTCTGCCACGGTTTTCTCCACTTCCAATGCCAAGGCGTATCACGTTACCATTAGTACGTACCTGAGAGTTGTGGGCGATTTCCATGCAAACACCCTCGAACTGCGAACGCAAGCAATACCGTTAGCTACAACTCGAGCCAATTTATTCGCATTGGTGACCTTTTCAATGCCACCAGCAGCGAACTTCCCAAGACACGTTCCTTAACCTCGTTTAATTGCAAACACTCAGCGCTAGAGTGAGGCGAATTAAACACTCGCCGCGCTAGGGTTCAACTAAGAAGAATGAAAATCCATAAATAGTGGCAAGCCGGAAGCCCATAAATCAGGAGACAATTCAAGTCGAAGGTTAAGGTATATCGTCGCACCAACAAACAAAGGGCCCTGCTCTCACACTCTCTCTCTCTCTCTCACTCACTCACTCACACACACTCTGGTTGTGCAAATGTTTTGTTTATTATTGGTTTCGTGCCAACAAAGTCGTGCCACAAATTTGGCAGAGGCTCAAAAATAACCCACTCAGCCAGCCAGTGCAGAGACAGCAACGGCACCCGACCAGACTCGATCACCAGCCGTGAGGGGGTGACGCTGCCGACGAGAGGGTGAAACAATGGCGTCTCTGGCAATAAAAATGCGACTAGTCCTTGCAATCGTACTGTTCCTTCCTATGACTAAGTGTAATGTCACAACGAAGGGTGTGACGTCTGGGATTGTTTATGCCGACTGACACGGCTAATGGGGAGACAAGCACTTGTCTAATAAATCTCAAAACGAACAAAAAGCCATTAGACAAATTAGAGAGAAGCCAACGATGAGCGCGCGTCAGGCGTGTCATTTTTTGTTTCATTTATGTGTGAAAATCGTGAAGCAGTCTCCCGAGTCCCGGCAGCAGAGGCAAACTGATTTCAGATCCAGCAATTGTGGAAGTGTCAGAGAGCAACTCGCTGTCAATTAGTGCCGACGCTGACTGATTAATTGGGACAATTTGCTTACACTCGCTGATATGTAAAGGACTGAGTGCTTGGGACGAGGTTGTGCAACACATTGATGATGGACTTCAATTAAAGTTTCCTCAGGGCTCGGCGACAATAAAATAAACAAACCGACGCTTGACTGTTTTGTTTCTGGCACAGGGTGTGTTTATTACACAGAGTGGACCAACTAGTGTTAATTGTGTTTTGTTCCCCAATTTGGAGGTTATAATTGAGTTCTTGGACATTTTTAATGGACAACACAACAGCAACGGATTTTTTTTTTCTATTCTTGTCAACGATTTATTGTTATGACGCGGCAGAAGAAGACGCGTCACCCTTTGGCCGTCCTGTAAGAGGTGTTCAACGAAATATTCGCACCGAAGACAACGAGGAATCTGTGCCGCAGATTGTTGCAAATGATCCATCTGTCACAACTGGTCACCGTTCCGGCCAATTGGGCATTGGGCCAAAATTGGGGACATTTGTCTGATGTCATATTGCAAACACAGTTCATACAAATTTATGAACACTTTATACGTGTTTAACATTGGTAGTCGCTTTTTTCGACTGTACTGTTTTTTGAGAATGTTTTTCGAATACAAGGGTGTCTCAAAATTAACGCAAGATTTGCATTTTTCAGACTCAGAAACTGGGCCATTGTACTACCAGGCAGCAACCTGCATTTGCTGAAATTGTATGGTCTTCCGAATGAGCCTACATCATCAGCTCTCACCCCATCAGCACAGAATACAGTGGAGGAAGTGCTCTGCAGTGTAGTGATCTTCTTCACAAGCGTCGCAGAGGGTTTCATCTTAAGTTTAGGACAAGCACACTTAGGTGTTTGGTGAAGATTTAGTGGTCCGATAGTACGCCGGCAATGCCGCGTCTTTCTTACGACATTTGTGAGCATGTACTTGGTGTGTCTACATCCTGGAGATGGAGTCATATCCCTTCCGACTGTGCTCTCGAGAAGCCCAACCATCGATGGCAGCTCTAGTTATGGTCCTGAGATTGCATTCTGTGATCCATGTCTAGCAAGTTCATTGGCGATCTCATTTCCCCTGATCCCGTAGTGCCCGGGCCAATACCCAGACAAGTCAGTTAAATGCTTGAGCAAGGCCTTAAGCCACAGCTTGGCAGTCGCTACATACACAAATTCTCCGCCCCTTCTACCTGTTCTCCACAAAATAGTTCGTGGCCATTGGAAAACCGACGTAAATTTACCCAACGAGGTGTGCAGTCTGATGTTGTCGCTCTTTACAAAGGCACCAGGGGCTTCATAAGTCTTGGAGACATCTGTGAAGATTCGACTACAGTTCTTTGCTGGCTCAGATTCTGGCTTGGTATGTACGTCGCAGCTGCAGTACTGATGTCTGTGAGTCAGACGGCGACTATGGTCAAAGGAAATGCGATGTGCAAGGTCATCGCAGCTCTATTGCAAGTTGTATCAAAGACCACTTTTTTTAAGCGGAAGATGGCCCTGATGTGGATATCAATGCGGGGGGGATTCAGAAGTACATCAAAACCCGAGTACGGCGTAGGATGGAAGGATAGGATCCTACGTAGACCTTTCTTTAAAGCTTGGTGAAAGCAGAAGATACGTATCTACGCGAAAGATTATTCCACCAAACGACCGATGCATAAAAGATAACGGGCCTCATATTGTGTATCCAAACGGATCTTTTTGCTGACAGACCCCAAGATTTGCCGAAAATTTCCGTACACTGTCAGAAAGCTGACAGCGCCTTGGCTATAAGCGATTCGATCTAGGATAACAGCCAATTATTTGGCTTCACCTAAAAATTAACCCAGTCAGGGAATTAATTGTGACACACACAATAAAAGTGTGTACACACATGATTTCTTTTAAATTCAAGATAGTGACATACTCTCGGCGCAACAGTTGATCTTGGAAACTTGCGATGCATTGTTTCTTGTGTGGGTGCCGTGCCGTGCCGAACAATATTGACATTCCGAGATCTGATCAGATGTAGAACCCGATTCAGGGGAATCATACATTCCTCTCAATTCTTAATAAGCCTTCTAGATATAATCAGAGATGAACCTCATTAACAGCGCGATGAACCAACCGAAGGCACCACTTGCTTCATTGCTAAACGCATCTGCTCTTACTGGAGTCCGAAAGGCTCACTCAATCCTAATGAGGACCCGTGTTGGGCCAGCATTAAAAGACAAGATATAGTGTTTCCTACGATTTTTAAATGTGAAACATTTTCCTTCGTCTGAGGCAACAATCCGAAGTGGAGTTCGACTTCAACCAACGAACCGAGCTCTTGTCTTCTGTATCCAGCTGTGCATACCAAGTTGGTTGCGGTGCTTCTCCACTTGTGGTAGCCACCTAGCGTTGTTCCAAAGACTCAAGTTGTTCATGCACTCTATGTAGCCCAAGCAATGAATGAAGTTAAGCCATCATTTTATGACATTGAGTAGTAACATCCTTCAAATGTCGGATTCTGGGTACACTCATCTCACTGTACAGGACGTAACTTTATATAGAACTCTCAATATGTTTCCAATGCAAATAATACCTAGTGAAGATCGCATGCAAAAAAGGCTTGTTCATCCGTTGTTGATATTGTACCCCCATCTTTGTCGTAGGGCAGAGCTGCGATGATCTGTGTTTTATTTAAAGTCAGCTTGGTCCTTCGGGTGGGGCCTCTATTCCTCAATTGGTTCATGCGACCGGAAAAACAGCAGGAGTTAAGCCATGTTTGATCTCGATACTTTTGTGGTTTACGTCGACTTCGTGAAGCGGGGCAAATGTGCAAAATGAGCAACCATGTATGGAGAGAGTGAGGCACCGAGGGAAACTGCCAGTGCATTGGACGTGATTCCCTTTGACTGGTTGCGGATCAACGGAACAGCTGATTGATGAAGCCTGTACACGTACCAGTGGACAAATACACCCCCGCTCCAAAAGAGGCTGGCCAGCGTGAAGTGGTATCTCGATAGAGGGAAGCAGTATGCGAGTACACCAGCGAGTACACACGCACCCGTTCAAAGACTGGCAAGCGGGAGGTGTTCCTCCGGTCGAGGGGTATGCAGCTGTATGGTAGAGAGAAACCAAAACAAATACAAGCAAACACGAAATGCTTGTCGTTGCCGGGTCCGCCGATCATATATGAGACAGTGGTACATAGGATAGTTCTCTCAGAACCATCATGGCGAAGGTTGGATAAACGCCTTGGCAGGACAATTGTGACGAGGTGGCGCAGATAGGTTGTCTAACAGAGCGCTGATTTTACATTTGAAAACTTTCAATCAAAACAATTAAACGTCGACTGTCCTTATTGAATGAGACTATACTTCTCTGTCGGTGATTTAGACATAAAGAAAGGAAGGAAACAATGTCCTCTGCTCGTATATAAAAAAAGCAATATGAACATCAATCGCATTCGCTTCATTGCAAGAAAGATTACGTGCTTATCTTTGCCAACAGATACTAAACTAACCTCAAAGCTCTAAGACCATCAAATTGTGCAATATTTACTTATCAAATCAAAGTGTGCTGACGGCGCCAAACGCGCCACCTCGACGATTCGGTAAGACGTTTGTTCGCCGTGAAACAACGCAAAATAAGACTCAATGCATAATTCAATCCAATAATTGAATGCACAATACGTTCACCTCATTTGGCGGTTCAATGCGCATCTGCCTTGTGACCTTTTCTGACAGAGATAAGCAGTGAATGCATTTTTTTTTTTTTTGCATTCGATTCCAACGTACGTTTGGGATTTAAATTGCTCTTTAAGCTCAACGCTTTGCTTGACGCACATAAATAATACATTTCATCTCGCACCCCCACCACCGAGATAGCAGAAGCAATAACGACTTTGACACACAGGTCTCTGTGTGTGTGTATGGAAGCGTGCCAGTGCTCCTGTATGAACTGATGAAGAAAGTTGCAGAATAATTGGAGAAAGCTACAGAAACTAATTGAAATTCTACGTGAGATGATAAGTTTCATTAGTCTCCTGAGACTGACTGGCTCCGTTTAATTTCGCTAAGCTCGCCCACACACACACACACACACTCGCACGCACACAGTTTGAGTCGACGCCAGAAGCCATTACGTGTGCAGCTTAATTAAAATGTCAACCAATTATACGCTGCTATCACAGTTAATCTTAATAAATGATATTAACCACTTTTGGGAATGTATTTGCTCTTGAGACCTTGATAATGTTTCTTGTGAAGGAGGGGGCGGGCGGCAAGGCGACGAGTGGAATGGATAATTGTCCTTTTTCGTGCGCGTAGTTGGCAGTACTCCTCTTTTTGGTTTTATAGTTTGATGGTGACATTAAATAGACAATGAAGTAAAGTTTTGCTGCATGAAACCGTACGGTGCCCAAGGTGGTGAAAAGGAATCAATTGAAAAGCAACCAGAATGATTTGACCAGAACTCAACACCTAACGCTCAACACAACTTCAATTTCTGAATCTAGCCAAAAAAAAAGGAAAATGGTAGATTCGTGAGCATTGTTTGGTGGGAGAGCATGCTTATGAATGACTTTTGAAGGAGTGAGAGAACTGCCACATCTTCTGTGTCACCGTTCAAGTCTGTCTGAAACTGGAGCTAGGATTCGACTTTCGGATCTCTTCGACTGAGGCAGGTGGTTTACTGGGTTTTCTGGGTTAACTTATTGATCTTGCGTGACAGCACAGTGATCTAAGTGCATCCTAATGTTCCAGTTTACAAATGTAGCACTGCAACACGAGAGGGGACGTGAGCCAAGCGTGACATTTGTTTGCCTTGTCCTTACCCGAGTGGAGGGCACCTACAGACCTGTAGACGACGATGTTTGAGGATATTTTTACCAAACAAATATACTCTTTAAGCTCGTTACTCTTGTTCGGAATTGATCCATGAACATCCACCGTAGGAGTCGACGCACCTACCGACTACTCGATGAAGCTCATGTTTTACATTCAATAAAAAAAAATGTCACCACGTGTAATATAACTTCGAAATAACACTAAAGCCAACGCTTGATCGTCGGTAAATTTGATATGATCTCGAGTTCTCAGTCATTGGTGATTGAACAACTGACTGAACAAATTAATCTCAAAGCCAACGAAGGGAAGATGAAATATTAGAAAATATTCAAGAAAGCTTGCCAAAGATGAATGTCCACAAGACAAAGATCCGCCGACTATATTACCTCAATCACTACGATCAAATGAACACCAATGCGCTAAGTAAGAATTCGAAAAGGAAACGAAAACCAAATCTCCGGTACAAGAATCAAGGGATCGTGGACGCTTGACTGAATGCAGGGGCCGGCAAGGTTGGTAGACAATTTTAGTTCAGGCTCTGTCTTATGAGTCGATGGCCTGTGAAGTAAAGTACGTATAACTCAAGGAGGAATGTTGCGAAAATTGCTGTGGAAAGGACTACAATTTCAATTCACAATGAACCTTACTTCACCCTTTTGTGTGGATTTTTAAGAGCGAGTTGAAATAAATTTGAGATTTTCTTGCGCTGTTTATTATTCCATTTTTCGGAGGATTTACTCGCTCAAGCGCTTAGGGCTAACAATCATTCTGGATGGGTCGTCCTAGTGAATCGATGGGTCAATATTCCGCAGAAATTTCATGTGAAGTTCTGGCTATCTTGGACGTTCACAATTGATTGGCATTCGTAGACTCACTTAGGTGGGTTGAAAGCCAATTGTGTAATGTTCGCATGTGGGCTTATGACCCTGCGCTTTTCTAAGTCGCAATTTGAGTAGGTGACGTGGTTCTCAGCGTGTTCTCGTTAGTTTGAGTCAAGGATATACAATAAACTATAAAATATATCATATGATCTCGTATATTATTGGCAACAGTCTAATATTGAGAGCTACCACTTAGAGTGATCTACCTGAACTGGCTTTGATGAAAAAAAACTATGTCTAATCTACCTAATTCGACGAAAAACAAATCACAAATAGCTGCACTTGTCCTTCTATCGAGGATATGATTCTTAGCTGGGTTGAGTCTGAGCTGTTTTGTAAAAACTGCCCGCCGTGCGTTACTAGCTTCAATAAAAGTGAATAGCAAAAACGACAAAACCAGCTGTTGGGGATGTTATTTCTAAGCCAAAAAATCGTTTGGCTAGACTGAGTGCGGCCTAGTGATAAAGATGGTTTCAAAGAATGAAACAATGTAGGTACGTGGTAATAAATATGTACAGAAAATTGATAATCAACGAATGCATTTGCAAAATAGAAGCGTTTCAATTACGCAATTTTCGCGTTTCAATTTCAAACAATTCGCAGATACGGTGATTTCAAAGAAATTGTGTGGCAATTAAAAAGCGTTTGGGATCTCCTCTGATCTCTGATCTCCACAGATAAGAGCAAGTATGTTGGTCGACCTTACGTTAGATTGTAAAGGGTGATTCATCGAGAGGTTTGATCTTCAATAGGCTTATTTTGACAGATCACGCGTCACTCCTATCAAATTGATTTGTCATTTTTGTTCAGTATCGTTTGGCAAGCCATCATGGGAAGACTGACATCACAACAGCGTCTCCAAATTGTTCAGCTGTATTACGAAAATCAGTGTTCTGTGAGAAATGTTTTTCGTGCGATTCGAGGAACTTACGCACCTAATCGACTTACTGAAACCACTTTTGCCAATACCATTCGCAAATTTGAGTCGCAGTTTACATTAGTGGACGATACCCGACCGGTTAGACCACATCCAGCATGTAGTGAAGAGACTATAGCTGCTGTAGGTGAGAGTGTACGCAAAGACCGTGACGAATTTATTCCTCGTCGTTCTCAGCAGCTTAGCTTGGCGTATTCGACAACATGGTCTCGGTGAGCTCTGGTTTCAACAAGACGGCGCGTGGAACAGTGGACTTGTTGAGAAATCATTTTGGTGAGCACTTAATTTCACGCTTTTCTAGGGTAAATTGGCCGCTTAGACCGTGCGATATCACACCTTTGGACTATTTTCTCTGGGGATATGTAAAGTCTCAGGATTTCAGGTATAAACCAGTTACGATTGACGCTTTGGAAGCCAACATTACTCGTGTTATATGCTCGAACTAGTCGTCCAAAATTGGATCTTCTGAATAGACCATCTCAACCGTAGTCGTGACCATCATTTACATGGTATTATTTTCAACAAGTAAATGCCATGAATTGTTCTTTTAACAGATAATACAAATTTTAAGTTCACTTTCAAATTTATGTGTTTTATTTTACATTATAAATCAAACCTCACGATGAATCACCCTTTAAGCATGGTTTAAGTTGTTATTATTGGTTTCTACCGAAGATTTTGGATCAAATTCTTTTCCAACCGGCCTTCTAACATCCTTTCTTTTGTATCTGGCTCAAGCAAGCTAATTCTGGTTTCTTCAAACCAAATTAGTGTGTTTAGTAGTGTGTTCTGATGGATGGATCTTCGATATGTCATAACACTCATGATATGCATATTAGCTCTCAGCTTTGTTGTCTTGTGTGCATGTCCAAATTTGAATAAGGGGAGTTGAGATCTGACCACCAACAAACGCAAATGTACTGCCGACACTTAATATTCTGCTTTTGATAAGAGGGAACATTTTTTGGAAGACAGACTTTCAAATTGTGCTTTTTACGTTTTTGTGGGATGAGTCCATGAGACCATGATTCAGATTAGCTTTGATTTCTGCAGAGGTTATAAACGGATTCTTATTAGAGCACTGAACAATGGTCATATCAATTTTCAAAGTTGTTTTACATTTTCCGTGTTTCTTTAGTATTTTTTTCTTTTTAAAGCATTTAAAGCTATTCCCAAGGAGCAAGACAGAATCTCGGCAAATTTCTCTTAAGAATTTTCCCTTTCGCTAAGAGGGAAGACCTTATTTCTAGACGTCCTAGAATGCCACGCTTGTCACGCCCCATCTTGCTCTTGATCAAGCAGAACTTGGATTCTAAATTTACGCCTGATTTCTTATGCTTATTAATAAACAACCACAAATCGACACGCAATTAGTAACTCAACAAATATTACAAGCTTGAAATTGTTAGTTTGCTCTGCGAATGCATTTCGTTACACATTTCATTACACTTGCTTTTAGAGCTCGACTATTGTAAAAAGGATGAATACCTTGGAAGTAACGCATGTTCTTATTCTTTTGCACAACACTGAATTTCCTACCGATCAATCCACAATAATTTGGTTGCAGTCAACAATAAAACAAAAGCAAACGCATAATACACACGAAAGTGTCAAGAAATTGCTGTTTTCATCAGAAAACATTAGGTCTGTTCCAATTGCTGTGAAATTCACCGAAAATCACCGAAAAACTGTCCAAAGCCGTTCCATTTGGTGATATTGAGAGAGTAAAAAATGTCCCCACCCTGCGAATTTCTGCCACAAAAATTTCTGTGGGCAGAAAATTGAAGACTGTCAAATTCAAATTAAAAAAAAACGACATTCAATTTTCATATATATTTTTTGACGTTTCGTGAATTCTGTGCATTTCTACGAAAAGTCGTTCCACAAGTTTGTGCACAGTTTCTCTCTGAGAGAGATTTTTACCGCTACTACTGACAATTTACTCAACTACGAATTTCTGTGCACTAATCAATTGGAACAAACCTATTAGTTTTTCTACGGAATATAGTGCAAAATTATGACAGTTCCTTGCATTGCATGCTAGTGCACTCGATCAAAAGTAATATTTTCATTACCTTTGTGAAGACTCCCCCAAGCAGTCGCTTAATCAATTGAGACCTTCCGGCTGTGTTCAAATGGTGTGCAAACTTTTGATTAGAAACCAGACACTTATTCTTGACAGTTTTTAATCAGACTCCTTTCGCAAACAAAACGAAAACAATAACGCTTGAAGTGAAAAATCAGACTGAGCTGAAATATGTGCGAGAACTAAGTCGCTGATAACGTGAGCACACAACTTTGATTTGAAATAAGACGCTACTGGGCCGTTTCGTGTGTAAAGGCGGTGCTTCAAAGCGTATATATGTATGTGCTCAGAACAATTGCTTGAGATGGAGACCTCAGGCGGCACATTAATTGACTGCTGACGTTACAATGCATTGTATGCGCCTGCACGCGTGCTGCTGGCAGAAAGCTAGATAAACTCAATTAATCTCTTAAATCTTAAGCATCGTCAGCAAATTCTACAGAATCCGTGTTGTTGACAAATATATTTCTAGAACTGATTGTTTACACTCAGTGGTGGCATGATAAGAAGTTAGAGCTATGAAAACTAAATCTGGTGTCAAATAGAATATTCATAGGTAATCTCAGTTCTGTTCTAAAGCGCAGAGGCACGAACAACTTTGAAAGTAGTACCTCGTGGCAAAAGCTGATAAAGAAGCCTTTGGTTCGAGAGTGATCTTTGGTCCAATTTGATGGTGGAGCAGGTGATACGAACATGAATAGTACGGGATGAGGTAGGTTAGTAGAGACGAGGAAGGCGGACAACCATAGACACCGCTGCGATTTCGCGAATTGGACGTTGAAAGTGTTGGACAGAGTTCCGGCTTTCGGGCAAAAAATCATCTTCTCTGACGAGGCTCATATTTGCCGGCTGTCAAGAGCCAACATTACTACAAGTGCTCGACGAAGCATCAAAGAATTCATAAAGATTGACTGTGTGGTTTATGGCTGGGCGCCATAATCGGACCTTACTTATTTCGAAATGAGGACGGAGACAGCGCGCAGGTATAAAGTGATTTTCTGTGACCAGTGGTCGACAACATCGATATACCCAAACTGAGGTATTCAATAGAGACCGCGCTACATGCCATACAACCGACGCACAGGGGGCAAAATACCACTACAACTGGCAGAAAATCAAATTATGAAGTTGAGTTGAGCGTAAGCTAACATTTTATTTCTCTAAAAAAGGAATAATGTAAAATTGTACTACTCTACTACTAACGGGTTATCCGTGAGATGTCGCAAAGTATTGTATTTCCTTGTGGTATGTGTTTTGTTTTCAGAATTGGTACGATGCTGCTACTTCAATCTGCTTCCCTTCGTTTAGTATACATTTTTCTTATTTTTTCTTATAACTTCTCAAACCAAACAACTTCCCAAACCTGGTCTATAACAAGGTAAGAGCTTTATAATACGATGAACGATTCGGATTACCAAGGATTCGACAGCCAAATCAAATTCAGACAGCAGTTAAATCACAGGCGGAATGCAGCTGTCATTTTGGACACGAATATAAGAAAAAATTACAGATTTTAAGGCAACATTTAAATCACACTGGGATAGAGCTTGCTTCTTTTGTTTTCACTGGTCGACAAACATATGTAAATCGTGGTCGTCCAAACATTTATTCGCAATAGAATATGATTTTACAATAAAAACCATCTACTAAATACACAGCATCACATACAGACTCTTTTTTTTTGATTTAGCACGAAAAAAAAGGCTAAACATCCGTTTGAAAACTGTGCTCTCCAATGTCGCCTACTTTGAAATGGGCACAGATCTGCCTAGTTTCCACAATTTGATCCATCTTGCTCACAATCACAAATGGAGCAACATACAGAATTGTTAACGGAATAATCATGTAGGGAAGCATCATGCCAATGGCGCCAGATGTCTTTCCTGTAGTGGGTTTGATAGCAGAAGCATCGGTTGCAGAAGCAGCTTCGTTTGAAGAAGGAACAGAGAGAACAAAGCAACAAAAAAACTGTTTCACGTCTCTCGCTGAGTTGATGGCGTTCATAAATTGGCCACCCTAATAATGCCACTTGACACCACCGGTTTAATTTCTCTGGGACAACATAAAGTCCTTAGTCTACGCTAACAATCCGACCACTTAGTACGAGCTCGAGACCAGCATTCGAGACACTTGAAACGACCGCTTGAAGCTCTGCTATCAAAGCCGAGGATGTGCCATGAATGTAGCTTCAAAATAAAGTCAGAACCAATTTTATACCTCACGCCGTTGTTTGCAAGAAATGACTGTCACACGACAAGATCAACGTGGCCAGAGCTTAATAAAGGCAAAACAAAGAAGCTTCTGGCGTTGGACCCTAACTCGATCCATGTACACGTCGGAGTGATCACAGGACACTGCCCTATCGGAAGAATGCTCCGGAAATGGAAAGCGGAATTCAAGGAAGAGATCGAGACAATCCAACATCTTCTGTGCCAATGCTTAGCTCTCCAGAATCCAACGATTCTTCACAGCGACTGCGGACTTAGTGAATGCAGACATATCGAATTTCTTAAAATTCGTAAAGAGCACGGTGTGGTTTAAGCCATCACGCGACAGGATAGGTTGATAGAAAGTGTACCCCACAAATGAAGGGATGTTCACCCATCACATTCCCCTTTCAAAACCTAACCTTTATTTAAATTTCTTTTTCTTTCATCAATATCTGATCACCCTTTACAATGACATTATCAGCCATTTACGGATTCAACCTATTATATAGTTATGCCACGCAGACAGCATAACTGTGGGACAAGGCAACAAAAGACAGTAAAGTGAAGACAGCCCTCGACTAATCTGGTGCCCACAATCTGATCAAAATCACGACTGAATAATTATTTAATCACAGTCTACGTTCTTCCACAAGGCAAATAGTTTATCAAATTTGAGTTAACAGCTTCCGGTACCCAGCCAACAATCTCACACGGCAATTCCGAGTGTCCCAAAATAGGGTTCATGGAAAAAAACCCAATAAAAGGTGAATGCCATTCCAATTCGAAACTAATTCTAATTGGATTACTCTAATTTACTCACATGACAAAAATTCATATTCTCTTTGAAAAAAAAAAAGAGAAATGAAAAGTGTCACTTCGCAACAAACATTCCAAAAGATTAATCATTTATGCTCACAACTCGACTTCGGCGTTCTCCCTCTCGCCCGTTGGCATTAAGCGGCGCAAACTTGTGCTAAATATACATCCCCAAGAATCTGTCAAAAATCTCACAAGAGCTGTCATAATCCACGATACAGATTCACAGCCAGCAGAGCCACAGCATTCATGGGCGTGTATGTAATGTCTGAGAACAAAAAAAAATCGATATCCATCCCAAGTTGAATGGTCGTCATAAATTCGACCTGTCGTCATCTGAGGCAAATAATCATTTTCCCACCCGAAAATAGAACCCATGTGACATCCCACCTTTGCCGCCATGTGATGATGTACAACACTATTACGGCGAGGCGTCCCAACGACGCGTGGAAACTGTTTACGATGACTTTGTTTTCAGCGAAACAACAAAAAAAAACACGACACAGCAGCAAAGTTCATGCCGGTTGTTGGCATTTCATTTCTGACACAAGTGGTGTTTGCGGGAGAGAGATGCAGGCAACAGAGCAGCAGTACGTGTAGGTCTGAGGTACGTCTATGCACAGTTGATCTTGGCAATTAAACAAGTGTCCGCCGACAGATGTAGATGTTTGTCGTGCTTGCAGCCGCGAGCATGTTGTTTGAATCATTTATTGGCAGCAAATAATGTGTTCAATCCACGTCGAGCGATCCGCGTGTAAAACAGTAAACAGTCATTGGAATTTCATGGGCTTTTGCACTTGGCGTGTCATGTGCCTCGACTGCCATTTGCACCAAGTTTCCTTATTGGCAGCTAAGTAGGTGCAGTTGCGTGGAAGGACTCGATCTGCTTTCGTTTCCTTACTCGGGCAAATTAATCCGGTCTTTTCAAAGGTCAGACGATGCAAATATCAACCACAGTCGCAGAGTATTTGTTGTCTCCCGCTGCAGCAGACAACTTTACAGCGCTGATAAACATTTCACGGTTCATAAGAGAATTCTCATGATTAGCGCTGAATTCAAAGCACAACGTGCAAATGACAAGTGGAATTTGAGACATCAGACAGAAGTCGATGACATTCTTGGTGATGTTTTGGAAGAATTTGGGGGGAATTTCCACAGGAAACAAGACTGATTAATTATGAATGACACTTTTTGTCACGTGTCTCTCTGCCGAAAGTCAGTGGCAGCGCTGCAGGATTGTGATGCTGTGTTCGTGAAGCATCACTTAAATGCTTGATTAAAGCGAATTATCAGTTATCTCGTAATATTTGTTCAGTCGACAAGATAAACAAACAAGGGTTGTGGCACGTAGGGTAATGCTATGTTCCCACCGAACTGAAATCGTGTGGCCTGGTTGCGCTTGAAACCTTATTAGGACGTTCCCACCGAGTTGAATATGTTTTCAAATGTCATTAGCTGTCAATTTTGAAGTGCCTGGCAAAACAGCTGTTTGTTGACTGGAAATAAAATAATTGTGTTAAGAAGAAAAAATAAAAAATGTGTTCTGCAGAAATCGAAAAGATTGTACAAATAAAGGGTGGTTAAATTTTAAGGGCCGAAGTTGAATGTGAACCATACCTAAACGTCAAGTTTTTTATCTGCATTTCATTTGACATTTCTCAATTTCGGACTAACTCAAAATGAACCATGGAAAGATACACAATCGAGCAAAGCGTTACAGTTATTCAGGCTTATTATGAAAATGGGCGTTCAAATCAAAATGCATATCGTGCACTTCGTGATTTTTTCGGTCAATTTAATCGTCCAAATGTGCGTACAATCGGAAAAATCGTGCAAAAATTTGAGCAAACCGGGTCTGTAGGAGATGTGAAAACACCAGTGCATGCTCGTACAGCTCGTACCGCAGAAAATATTGCTGCTGTTCGCGATAGTGTGGCTGAAGAGCAGTTCACCTCAACTCGTCGTTGATGAACATTATGCATAAAGACTTGCATTTACACGCTTACAAGGTGCAATTGACTCAAGAACTAAAGCCTCTTGACCATTTCAAGCGTCTTCAATGGTCAGAATGGTGGCAAGAAATAGCAACAGTGGACGATCAATTTTCGAAGAAAATCATCTTCAGTGATGAGGCACATCTTCACCTCAGTGGATTCGTCAATAAGCAGAATTGCCGCATTTGGGTGAATGATAATCCAAGAGTGATTGTCGAAAAACCAATGCACCCACAAAGAGTGACTGTTTGGTGCGGTTTATGGGCTGGCGACATCATCGGGCCGTATTTTTTCAAAAATGAGGCCGGTCAGGCAGTTACTGTGAATGGTGTTCGCCATCGTGAAATAATAACGAACTTTTTATGGCCCGAATTGGAAGATATGAATGTGGACGATATGTGGTTTCAACAAGACGGTCCCACTTGCCACACAGCTAACGAAACAATGGCTCTTTTGCGCGACAAATTCAATGGCCGTGTTATCTCACGTGGTGGCGATGTCAACTGGCTGCCAAGATCATGTGATTTGACACCGTTGCATTTTTTTCTTTGGGGTTATTTGAAAGAAAATGTGTACGTCGATAAGCCAGCAAAATTCTAGAGCTAAAGGATGAGATAATTCGGCACATTAAAGACATAGAATCATCGAAAATTTGGAACATCGGATGGAGGTGTGTCGCCGAGGTCGCGGCGGCCATTTGGCTGATATTTTGTTCCATACATAATTGAACCATACCAATATTATCATAATAAACAGAAATGACAATAATTTCCTAAATAATTTGTGTTTTATTCAAAATCAACATCGGCCCTTAAAATGTAACCACCCTTTATTTAGAAACATTTCTATTGAAAATACTACCTATTTGTCCGATTGACACAATTATTTTGACCAAAATAAACGTTCACGCTGTAGTCTTGTTCGGTTTGACAACCACACACGGACGGATGAACTGAAGGGGATCTCAAATAGATTTCGCCGAAATCGCAAGGTTTCGAAACCCCGAAATGTATGGCAAAACCTTGGAAGTTTGGAGAAATTTGATGAAACCTCGTGATTTCGGCTAGTAATGAGACTTGTACAGATATACAAGGGACTCTCCCTAAGTCGAACTCCATCTAACTCGAACTGGTTTGGACATCTCTTGAAATCTGTAATCACATACTTCTGGATTGTATCTCGTCCAGAGCGACCTTGGAGGCAACAAATCAGACGTGATCGTCACACTAAAGCTTGGGGCAGATAATGGTTCCGTAAATTCAAGCCAAATCAGATCAGTTTGAAGAAACACGAACATTTCGCATAGTTTTTAAAGACCACAAACATAATTTCAATTATGTGTTTTAGTGAGTGAAGTGAAACACATCTAGCCCTCTAGCGCGACCCAAATTATATTATTATTATTATGGAAAAACCTTCGGTTCGAGGTGAATGGTGCTTTATTCATGGATAATGTCTAATTATTAGAAGATCGCTGAAGCCACAGCATACATCATTGGATTTTTGAAATATTGTTCCACTCTATTGCTTTTATCCCAATTGATTTCAAAGTAAACATCGGAATTCTATATCCAAAGGGCTGGATCGTGAGTCTTTGAATGAATATGAAAAGCTTAGAGTACAGAGGCCGAACAGAGCTTTAGGAAATACTGGAGTTTAACTCGATGTGAGGTTGAAGATAATGTGCAACATAGTTTTTATTCATCCAATGCTTGCTTTTGGACCCGTGTGGATCGACGCGGAAGCAGACTTGACGGAAATGTTTCGTGTGTTTGAGTGCGCTTGTCGATGTGGATTACAACAGAGCGAGCTTGATAAGATTGCACAACCACACTTGATCATACTGACAGGGTGTGACTTATCGGATTCATCCCTCCGGTGATTTCAACCACCGATCTCGGTGGCCAGTTCACATCACTTCCACATGAGAGGACCATACTCTCGAATCGCTGGAGCAGCGTAGCGCTGTCGTGTTAGCACCGCATGTCGTTGGTGTCCATATCAGCCAATTCATCCCAAAAAGAGTTCTTAATAATCGAACTTTAGCGCTTGTCGTCGGCGGTGATGACCTGGTCAACGTCTTTCCCAAAGAAATATGGACCAATGACAGCGCCAGCCAAAAATCTACTTGAAACAGTGACTTTTTCGGAATGCATTGGACGCTCATGGGAATTGGAACAATCCCAAATTGAACAAATTTTGTTTGTTGACATACACATTTATCCAGAAATGGGCTTTATCTTATGGCGACCGTAAAATGAACGAAGGTCGCTTTGATAAAACCTTTTTATCATTTACACGTGGTGTTGAACGCTATGTCCGTCCCTGGTAATTTGGCAAAATAGACTGAATAACAAACTAACTTCAACAATATAGCCGCTATAAACATTCAAATTTCGGAAGCCCCTATATGCCTCGTTATGTTTAATAATACCGCTGGAACTGGAATAAACTCTCAGGCGTTAATTTAAAATTCCAAAACTGCTGAAACGAAACGTCACAATGTGAACGCTGTAAGCCCTGATGGAAAAAGAAAAGTTAAGCTCTATGTGTCAGCTCCTATAACAACGTATGCATTTTATCTATCTGTCACAGTATTGCTGACGCTGATGCACGTAAAGTATTCTATGTATGCGCAGGAATCTTGAGCCGCAAGAGCACTCATTTACTTACCAACATATTTATTTAGATCCACAGCCACTGCGATGGTAAGCTTAGAAAGCTTATCCAAGTCAGTTTAATCTACTCAACTAAGTCGTGACTGATTATCCGCTGGCTAAGCCCGCAAATCCCGCTACAAATCGCTTGAATCTACCCAATGATTGCTTCACTTCATGCGGCTTATCGACTGCATTCGTTTGTACTTTCCCAACCGATTAGACATCTGGACTTAGAAAATGTTTACATTTTTTTCTTTTCTTTTACTCATGCACTACTGGTGGGATTAGCTAACACAGCGCCGGTTTTCACAGTCTTGTGCTAATATAAAACCTGACGTCAACTCTTGACATCTAAGCGATTGCGAAAATCTAAACAAAAAATTGACTTTTATCGTTCGCAGCTAGCTGAATATTCATCGATTGGAGCAACCACTTTCCATTTTCGTTCAAGCAAGCCTATCGCCTATTCAGGAATTTCACCCAGTAACGGAGTGTAGACTTTTTCTCTCGCTTCACTTGCAGCACGCATTCGCTTTGGTTTGGCTCTTGATCCCGCTCTCACAAATTCGAGGCTAAGAAACGCTTACCACCACCACCGGTACCAGGCCAGCTGTGCATCAACGTTGCGTGGCAAATGTCCGACAAGAAATAAAAAATCGAAAATCAGTGGCTTCACATTTGAAGTTCAGCATTCGTTGGAGCGTTTCATTGAAATGCAATCAAGCCGCCATTGTGCTGCGACGTACAAGCAATCAGATTCAATTGGAGTTCCTCAGTCGATTCTTGAATCAATTAAGGCGTCTGCCCTCTGCGCCACCGGGGTGTCTTAATTGCCCCGGAAATCGGACAAATGAAATACAATCTTCGGCTAGACAAGTACGCAATCAACTAACTGTCGCCCGTCTAGCCAGACGTCCCCGCAGAAGTTCAGGCGGCAGACATGTTACTACACAGAACAGACGAACCCCTCGTTTTGTGTGCTGCACACGAGACAAACTCAAGGGCTGCGTCACTCAGCAATTTGTCCGTGGGCGTGCTACATGGCGAATTTGATAATTCCAACCCTGGCACATCCATACATGTCATAAACCATGTAATAGCGTGTAATAAATTTTTTTCCGAATAATTCGCGGAATGGCGTCGCATGCGGAACGAGCATTTTGCAGAATTTACGCGATTATGACGAAGTCACACGACAGTGGGAGTGGGGAGATATCATTGGCGGAAGCTGCGATGGCGACGGCAGTGCAAACCAGTTCTCGGATTTACCACATTCCTCTCCGTGTACTTTGGCTTCGCCTAACGTGTTCAGCTGCCTCGAAAAAACAATTAGCAGGGAATCTCGTTCGATTTAGTTTCTACATTCGATTCACGTCTGTCGACTGATTATTTATGCGAAAGAAATGATTTAATGCATGGAAAGTGGTCACAAGTGGATGTCTCGTAAAGTTTGTTGTTTTGTGGCGATAGAGTAAAACGCGTTTGGTGGATTTTGAATATTTGTCGGTTGTGCTCTCGGCAAGCCCAACCATCAATTGAAGCCCTAACCAAGGATGTGGAAGCAAGTTTGGGTCGTAAGATTGCTGCCTCCTCTGATAATTATATAGCAAGTTCGTTGGCGATCTCATTTCACGTTATGCCGTAGTGGCAAATTCAGAGAAGTTCTTAGAGACAGTTCTTTGAAGCTTGTCGAAAGCTACAGTTACGCATTAACACTAAAGCTTACTCCACCAAACTACATTAAATAATGTACTGAGAGAAAGAAAAAACAAATGACTCTCCCTTATATGTTTCCAACCAGAATTTTGGCATAAATAATCCCTCTAAACCATTGGCAATCACTTAAATTGGAGCTAATGCATTTGCCATCGATATTTTAACATTTATTTTTATTACATTAATTTGCCATCCATTTCAAAATCCCCATACAAATGTGTTTATTCCCGCCAACGAACTGTCAAAATTTCATTATTGAAATTACATAAGTATCAAACAAAAATTCGCCTGAGATTTCGGTTGAAGTGTCAATACGAAAGATATACGAGAGACGAGTATCTACGACTTGCGTAATTGGGGTGAGTGTGTCGGATTGTTTATTCGGCGAATGGATGTATTCAAAATGAAAATGCGAACCGGTCCAAAAGACGATGATATCATACGCTTTAAGTTTTCCCTTTTTTCCCCGAATTGGCAGCCAACCAAAGTTCATGTAAATTCAAAATCGATAGCAGTGTCTCCAAAAATTGTTGTCTGCCAACTGCCATTATGCTCTTTAAATTGTGTAACATTCTCTTTTCGTTGTTGTATCGCATGGTAGTTGCCAAATAGACCACGACGTAGGAAGAGAGTTTTTTGGTTAGTTTATCACTGCATTTGGGGCAGTTGAAGATTTGGACGTCGATGTGGGGCACATCTGAAGATGGATGGGTCCCCAATCTGTGCATCACATTAAATTCCTGTTTGTGCGTATGTGGCACGTAGACTTCAACAAACGGCGTCAAGAGGTCACATTGAGGCCAATCAGCAAAGCAGTGGATTTCGAAAGTATAAAAAGGAGTGCTCTTCACACCCCTAAAAGGATTTTCCGCCACTTACAAGTCGGTCCCTTCAACTAGTGCGTCCCATTAGGTTATTGTAGGAGGAAATAATTTGGCGCACAACCCAAAGGGTCAAGTAAACACTCCAGCAGGACTCAAGGGGCAATACCATTTCGGATAAAAAGAAGGGCGACGCGTCGTGTTATTTGCACACAAATCACAGCGCACATGCGATGGCCACTTTTTTTCTTCGGTTCCCTCCTTAAATTCGGGACGTTTCATTGTTGCCATCATGTTGGGTGAGTACCAGTTTAAATGTCTCTGCTTTGCACAATATGATGTCATTTTATAAATGTGTTCAAAAATCAAAACTCCGACGCAGCTAATTTCGTCTTTAGCTGATAATTATACGAAATCACCCGCTAAGGAATATTTTAATGACTCGTGAATCAGAGAAACTGCGCTCATTGCTGTCAACACGAAACGTCAAATCAACTTCATCTCTGGCAATTGGGACGGTTTCTTTTGCTCTCTCGCTCGTTTTGCGCTCCCATTCGAATGTCATTCAATACAGCATTGTTTTCACTGAGTGACTTACACCGAAAATCATATTTCATCGCATTCCATTAGCATCCGATATCACCTCGCTTTTGAGAGTCATACAGAAGCAGTTGACGAGCAACAGCCGCCGCAAAGGTATGCCAAAGATTGACGTCTTTGGTGGTGTCATTTAGGAACGTTGTGACTGTGGTTTTTTAAGCGAATCTGAGGACGATCCCGTGTCGGATTTTAGTGTGGATTATTTTTTGTCTAGACTTGGGCCACTCCCTCGTAAACTGACTGCTCACACCACACACAAAAAAGGTGACATATTTTTAAATGGAGGAGTGTTACTAATGTTGTGGAGACATCGACAAGAGCACTTGCTTCCATTTTTTGTTGCCTTCGTTTTGCTAAACCCACAATATCCATATAAAGGGTGTTTTTGTAGAGGCGGAGAACTTTAAATTGGCAAGAAATGTTTTTTGTGACAGCTGATTTGACAGTTCTCGGTTGTTTTGAGGTGAGATTGGTTTGTTTAAGAGATTTTCAAGCATTTCCTAATGTTCCACTCAATGTGGACGATAATAGGCGGAAATTCCGCCCCCGATCTGCAATATCAAGACTGAAATCTAACAAGGACGCCGGTCTGTCCGAAACCTTTAATGCAGCTGATGTGGATAGGCGCATGTCGCAGCTACTCTGTATGATATGTTCGGAGGAAAATATGCCCGACGAGGGGAATCTCCGTATCGTTTGTCGATCCATAAGAACTTTGACTACGCCAATTACAGGGGGATAAGTCCCCAAAACGTCGCGTATAAGGTATTCTCCGTCTTTTTGTGTGCGTTTATAAACAATCTAATAGTTCTACGAAGTCCACCATCGACTAAATCAATCATACTACGGCAGCTCTTGGAAAGGACCACAAGAAGTTCAAATCGGCAGCGTGTATAGAGGCCAGCCATACAGAAAGCGATACTGGGATGTTTAGTTAATTTTGCAGAATGTACCCCTGATCCACGTTCAGTCCTGTTCCTTTCAGCTCTGCATTGATTCCTAGAAAATGATGCAATGCTTTTAGCTTATGTAGTCAAACATACTCCCAATTAACCATATTCCAGTGCTGTCAGTTCCTAGTTAATTTATCTTTTCATGAAACATTTTAAGTCTTATTTTATCGATGTGGGTTCAAGACGTAGACGTTTCATAAAGGGTGTTTTTTTAGGGGTATAAAACTATTTTAACTGGCGGCCTTTTTGTCAGCTGTCAAGTGATTTATTTTTTAGTTTGGTTTGGCATTTCACGCCTGAACAACGCTTCCAAATTGTGTAAATCTATTTTGAAAATCATGGCTCTGTTCGAAACCTGCCGTATTTTGGGTGATGAAAATCCTCAGGTGTATGTTGAGACGCCGTTAATCCACAAAAATTGTATACAAGACTGTTGGTGTGCTTTATGGGTTGGTGGAATAATTGGTTGAAACTTCTTTAAAAACGATGCTGGTCAGAATGTTACAGTTAATGGTAACCGCTATAGAGCCATGATTACTGACTTTTTCGTTCATCAATTGAACAGCCATGATGTGCAGGAGCTGTGGTTTCAACAAGACGGCGCAACATGTCAAACAGCTCGTGCCACAATTGATTTATTGAAGAAAACGTTTGGTTTTGTGGCATAGTTTCACTTTACGGACCCGTGAATTGGCCTCCAAGATGGTGCGATTTAACGCCTCTTGACTATTTTCTGTGGGGATATGTGAAGTCGCTAGTCTAAGGCCGAAAATATTGACCACTTGGAGGACAACATTCGCCGCGTTATTACTGATATACGACCACAAATGTTGGAAAAAGTCATCGAAAATTGTACCTGCAAATCAGACGTCCGAGCCAATCGTCAGATGATTATCTTTCGAAGAAAGTAAATTTCATGTCAATTAAAAAAAATCATCTTTGTTTTAGTCCATTTCAAAGTGCTATACCTCGAAATAAAACACCCTTTATTTCTCCAGAGTGATTCAGTGAAAGTCAATGTTCGTCATTTGGGACAGTCAGAGCAGTCTGTTTAAGCACAAATGCTTCGCATAACCTTCTTCTTCTTTTGGCGCTGCAATCTGGGGTGGACCTGGTCCTCTGCCAATAAGTCTCTCCAGCTAGCACGATCTTTAGCGAGCTGTATCAAAATTCGCACCCTAAGTTGGCTGAGGTTCTTTTACACTTGTGGGCGCTATCAGTTTCGTGGGCGTCCTCTATTTCGTTGTCCCATTGGTTCGGCGTCGAAGACTCTTCGGGCTGGAGCTGTGTTTACAATGCGCTCAACTTGGTGTAGCCATATTTGGCGTTGAATAGGTAGACAGTTCTGTTAGTGGTACATTCTTAGCGATCTGGAAAGTGCCTGCTATTGAATACCCTTCCCGCTGTCCTAGAGTCCATATTCAGGCTCTTCGATAAACATAAGATTAAATCAATTTTCAGACTATTTACTGCATTCAGGCAACAGACTACCCTCCTTATGGATAGCTGCGAAATCAACAAATGAATGCCAGCAAGACTGCACTCATGTCTGTGCAGCCAACATTTGACGCAAATGACTCGTCCTTATTTGCTACGGTTTACGGATGCATAAACCATTTCAAAATGCACCCATCAGCCTCAAATCAAAAATGGCAAAGCCAACCATCATCACCATATTTACTGGCCCCCCGCTATGAATAAACCATTTCGACATCAAGTTCAAAAATCGATATACATTATGTGTGCTTGACACCGTCATACCGCATTGGCTTTAAGTTCATTGGCCACCACCACCGGAAACCTGTTGTTCACGACTGAATCTCATTACAAACAACAACTGGGTGCCAAGTGAACCACACCACCCCCATTAGACGCCCGATGCAGTCATAGTCCTCATATCCAGCTGCAACCACACCCTAAAACTAAAATAAATGTTCAAGCAAGGAAACATTTCCACCACTGCTGACTGCACACACATATCCTTTGTTTCCGCCCTCGCCAGACAGCTCCAGCCCGAAAAATGAGCCGTATTCCTGTTCTGTTACGTTCTGTGAATGAAAACGAGTGCACTGAGGGTACGAGAAAAACTCTGAAAACAAGCAAATAATCACCCCTTGGCTTGGGAGTGTGCAACATCGAGTGGGGTCAATACCACCAAACCGCACCGACATGACCATATTTTGTCCACATGTACGCTGCATTGAATACCAGAGGGCCCTGCCGACGCTGTGCTGCACATAAAACTCGGTGTGTGGAACGCACTTGAACGACAACGGCGAATTAGTATTCATCATGACAGCGACAACGGCTTGGCTGGAATTTAAAGTTGTTGTCGACCACGCTCCTAAATCCATTTCGCAGCTATGAATAGCCGACGCACGTCGGGCGTCTTGCGAAAACGTACATCATTCGCAAACTCAGCCAGTTTAGTGTCCGATTGTGATGGGGAATCAATCGTATGTGTGTCAGTCCGAACTGCTCTCTAGAATGGAAACTGCGCGCCGGAAGAGCACAAGTGTGAAGAACCGTAACGAAGGAGATTCAAAGTTCCGATAGAGCAAGAGTACACGTCGTCGCACAACCACTCGAGCACGCAGAGTGGGCCTTGTCGTAGATCCGAACTGATTGGTGTTTATCACAGTTGTTGTAGCCGCACAGAAGAAATTCCTCTGATATGGAACACACTCCCCCACGGAACGGCCCAATTTGCGGAATGGCTTTGATAAGTTGACAATTTTTAGATCTGCTCGCTCTGGCACTGCTCTGCAGTTGACGGATCCCCCATGTGGGAGCACTGCATCACGACGACATGTTTAATTTCTGCGTCTGTCGGTTTGTTTGTTTTTTTTTCCTTCTCTCTTGTTCTCTTTTTGTTGTTCGCGATCTGCTGTTTTGTTTCTTTTCTGTTTTGGGCCGCCGTTCGGTTAATTTATTGCTTGCGAGATGCGTTGTCCATGCAATGGAACTGCGCCAAGATAATGTGCGGCATAAGGAAATTATGCGATGATGGCATTGGGTTTCGTACGAATAATGTGCAACAGCATGGAGCGAGTGTGGAATCAGTGACATTGAATGCAACTGGAAAGGGTGGAGCAGATGCGTCATTCTGTCTGGGATTGTAGAGAGCCATTGGACACGCTATTTCGGGATGTCGAATGAAGTTGGGTTAAAGGTCTTATCTCGAGGAATACAGTTATCTGCACAACATTTATCATGCCAGTCCCAGAATGATTAAGAGAATGGAGGCGACAAGGGCTCGCATTGTGGTTTGTTGCGAAGGAAATGCTGTTCGTGGGATAGTTGGTTTTGTCAGCAAATTGATTAGAAGACAAAATCACAGAGCCTGGGATATGTACAAGAAATGTTGCAGTCGTAGACAATCAATAGAAACTTGCTACAGTAGTATTTGTTAGTCCCCTTCTCCTATCTAAGAATAGAGGGCATTAGGAAGCATTTGGGAGAGAGATCTAGTCGTCGTGGATGTGAAAGGCTTCGGTCTGGTTGACTAGAGCACCATGGCCATTGTTGCCAATTCGGTTCTCAATTATTTGGCGGCATAATAAATTGTAGTAGAAATATCAGAAGGGGAGTAAAAGTTGAAAAAACTGAACAAAATAACTTCTAATCGGCTGCAGCAAAGCAAAAAGATTTGACATCCCTGTGTCAATTACATACGTCAAACCAATTGATGTTCTATTCAGAGCCTGCGTGACGTTATCGCGGGAATTTGTATGCCAACGGAAACTTAAAGCAGGAAACAAATAACCTTCTCGACATTTCCTACCCATTACAGCTTCTGCAACCTTTTACTATACGTTGTTGCATTTATTTGCATTCCTATAGAACACCAATTATAAATGAATTATGTCCTTTCATCTTATTTCAATTTGGAACTCAATTCCTCTTTTTCATTGTTCATTTATACACGAAATTGAATTGTGTAAGATTAAGCAATACATGTGTCCCGTGTCAAAAACGGACCCTGAGTCTCGTCACAAAGCAAAAATGGCAGTTTTGACAAGCTGTCCAGCACACCATATTTTCCTCAGACCATGCGTCAAACCGAACTGTCATCAGAGGCTGCGCATGTTTAGTTTAAGGTGTGCCATTTTACAATATTGATCGTGTCACACTCACTGAACGTGTTAACAAATTGTGAAACTTTGCAACAAAAACTAGTAATTCTGTATTAGACATTCGTACATTACGATCCCCATAGTCGTCTGAGCATATTGTAGGCAAAATTGTGAACGAGGCCTATACACAATCGAGAAGTGCACATTCTGTAGAAAATATGGCTACCGTCAGCAAAGTTGTGACGAAGAGCTAAAATCATTCAATTGGACGGCGATCACTAAATCTTGGCTTGTCTTACGCCACGGGGTGTTACATTTGGATTCTTTTTTGCATCTACAGCCTTGTCACTCTCAAACTCACTCAAGAATGAATGCAAATTGACCACGAAATATGAACATATGCAAGTTGGCCATGTTTTGGTGGTCAATTTATAGGCAACATTTTTTTCAGCGACAAGACTCATTTTAATGGATATGTTTCACAAAAAAGCGTTTCTAGTAAACGTTCGTTTTCCACCACACTAATAGGGGCGTAATAGTGCGGCTACCGGTCCGGCAAATCGACTATAGACCAACTGAGGCAATTCATGCAAAAGAGTACCAACTTTCAGATCGATGCGCTCCTTCTCTTTACTGATTTTGAGACCGCATACGACTTCTATGCCTGAAGAATTGATCTCCTCGAAACTGTGAAGAAAATCTTGTTACTCAACAGGGAATAGTGGATGTATTTATTATTTACGGAGCACTACCAACAGTCCAGCGTACTGTATGAATATCTAAAGCACTTATCGCTACTACCAGTAAGGCTTCGGCCATAGACCAAATTTTCACACTAAGGCAAATACTGAAGAAGACCAGCGAGTTTCAAATAGATACGCACCGTCTTTACATCGATTTTAAAGCCGTATACGACAGCAGTCATCGCAAGGATACTATTCGATGCGATGGTCAAATTCGGGATCCCGAAAAAATTGATCCGATTGTATCACACCACGCCAACACAGACGCGACACCGTGCAACTTGGCTCGTTGAAACCTGCACCGAATATCGGGAAGCAGATGCGTTGTTGTGTAATTTCTTCAATCTCATACTGGAGAAAAGTGTGCGGCGGCCAGCCTTAAACAGCGAAGGCACTATTTTCTACAAGTCAGTTCAACTGTTGGGTCACACAGATGACATCGACATCGTCGAGCGTTCCCAAAGTGCCATAGTGGAAGCTTCTACGGCGAATAAAAAAAAAGGCAAGACCACAGAGAAATGTTTCGGCACACACCACCTGTGACAAAAAATCACGTCCGACAGCTAAATATTGTGGAAGTCTACCTCGGGGCATCTACCTCGTGAATTCCACAAATTTCAACTTAATAGAGATTTGACGTAGGAGATGACTTCGATTTTTTGAAACAACTGGGCTCATAACTCCTGACTCGAAGGACCAAAATCTCTACAAAACTCTTATTTTGTCAGTCCTGCTTTATGGAGCTGAAAGCTCGACGCTTAGCAAAACTGCAGCGCTGATTCTACGTCGGGTATTTTTACACCCACATGCAATCACTGAATGGGGTCCAATTTGGTCTTGAACTCGAAACTGGCGCTGTACAAGACTCTAGTCTCGCCGGTACTTAATTACAGATCAGGGGCTGCGGTGCTTAGCCAAAGGTACTCTGACTTCATAGGCGCGTTCGAGTGGAAAGTCCTACGGAGAATAGTTGGCCCCATATTGAGGAAGGACGATTGCGGAGACGATACAACCATGAGTTGTATGAAATCTATCTCGAAGCAGGTATAATGACAAAAATAAAGCTCAGTAGACTTCGATGGGCGGGGTATGAGCGAAGAGGATCCTGCTCGGAAAGTTCTCTGCGGTACAGTTCACGGTAGAAGGCAGCGCCCCAGACCAACCTTGCGCTGGAACGATAGCGTAGACCAGGGTGCCCGAATACTTGGTGTGCAAAATTGGAGCGGTATAGGTTGCAAGAGGCCCGGGCCGAACCTCGGTTGTCGCGCCCAAGAGTAAGCCGAATGTTAACCGAATTTGTGTAGCCTTCAATCGAAAATTTGGATGTGGAAGATATGTGGTCTCAACAAGACGGTGTCACATCTTACACAACACGACTCATTTCGAAACATTTCCGGAACGAGTATATTCGCATTTTCATGATGTGATGATGGCCACTAAGACCGTGGGATTTGACGGCTTGAGTTTCTTTTTCAATAGGTATCGAAACGTCCTCCAAAAGTTGTCTTGTTGGAATCGAGCTTTTCCGGAAGTCCCGTGATGTTTTAATAATGTGCTATTCCATTCATAATAACTACGTTAAAAGAAAGTATTACCTGAAAATGTTATCGGAATGTTAATCATAAATGTGTTTTATTCAAATTTAAAGAGTCTCGCAATAGGGACTTCCAAGGATTGACACTTAATTGCGGCCATATTGTTGAAGTTACATCTGTCAAACTGGCTCTCATTTATTTAATCTGTTTTGCAAAATCACCATGGATGGACATAGCGTTCAACAACAAGTGCAAATGATGAAATTGTTTAATCACAATGGGTGTTATGCTCGCGCGCTTCGCTCCTTTTAACGTCATCATAAGCGTCCTACCGAGAGTGTGGTGGCCACATTTTCGTGACTGCACCCATACAAAATTAAACTAACCCCGGAGCTGAAGGCAAATGGCCATAGACAACGACGTGTGCTCGCCAAATGGGCTCTGGAGCAGTGGGAACTACTGTTGAAAAGTTGGAAATTCTGCACAAGCGATTCGAGGGCATGGTCATTTCACAAAAGCAAACATTAGAAGCATAATGAACACAAAGGGAAACTCACCTATCTTCTCAGAATGACAGGGATTGAACATGAACATGAACAAATGAATTCCGATTCCAGAGCGAATATGTAATTGTTTCAGTTTCAATGACAGCGGAGTCGAAAAATGAGCAAATGTCCTCGTTATTTAATTCGAACATAATTGACAACAAAAGACCGATCTACAGACGAGACAAATTAACTTGAAATTGCAGGGAATCAGCCCACTTTGAGATGCGAACAAAGTCAGCCGAGCGTAGGTTACATTCATTGCAGGAATCCCGAACAAAGTGAGTCAGGTAAGCACAAAGAAGTCCCTGTTCATCGTTATCTAGGACCTCTGAGATTCTGTAGACTGTGTGGAAAGTACGTGCGTTTCTCAGCGAGATGAATGCGCATTCCTGAAGACTTCCTGTTACAATTCCACCAGGAAATGCTGTAAACGAGGACACAAAAAAAAAAGCAAATAATTCGTAAAGTTGACACAAGCAGTCCTTTTGCGTTTGAAGCTAATAACAACTACGCTCGCAGTGATTGCTGGGTTCTTTCGCCAAGAAAATGAGTTAAAAACTTAATTTAGAAAGACTCTGGGAAGGAGAACGCTTTATGCGAGCACTAACATTCCAGAGAAGTGCCTCAAACAACACAAGCGGGATAACAGGGAAGTTTAACTCAAACGAGAAACAATTCAATTTCACAAACTTAAGGATGGTTAAATGTTTGTGTGCCCATCTCCTCAACACGAGTTACTCTTTGTTGTTCCATGACAAAAGAGTAAACTGCACATCAAAGTGATTGTTGGGGGTTTTTTTTAGATGCCATTTTGTGATAACAATTGTTCTCTTTTTCCCCTGCTGCTGCTGCTGCCAAAGGAAGTGGGTTACATTCATTTGTTCTTTGTTCAAGCATCACTGATGACTCCGGCGGAGCAAAAAAAAAAAAGTTAGTCCTTTCGCTTGTCAACAAAAATTACGAGGAAATTCTTCACTTTCTCCTGCGCAATGTGGACGCATCAAATGGTCCGGTGTCAAAAACTTGACATGGTCGTTTCCAGTTCTGTTGTATGAACTAAGTAGATATTAACTCTAGCTCAAACCAATTTATTTTCATTCGCCTTAGATGTACGGGAAGGAAGAGAATACACTCTTCACCAGAGGGTTGTGGTTGGGAATTGAAGAGTGTCAGGATTTGGTTAGAATTTGTCCACTTTTTACATCACCCTCTCAAAAGGATTCAAATTCGAGGATCAGTACAAACTACAAAGTATTAAACGCAAATTCACTCATTCTTTGGGTCTAAGGGGTGAAAAGAACGCCTTCAATAGATAAAGGTGACTTCGCGTGGGAACGTGGTCATCTTAGCCGTTGTCAAATTCGAATGAAGATGGCTTTGGATTTGATGAAGACATTATTCTAGTGGATTTAGCGGCAAAACGAAGTACAAGGTGGCGCAAAATGAATCAGCCTATCGGAAGATGTTATAATTTTTGCAAATGGCGTCGTACGTCAATCATATTTGACATTTGTGAACAAGACAGCCGCAGTATACAAGCAGACACGCAACGGAGCGCTATACTATCAACAAACGTCTCAACAGCGAAGAGGACAATTTTGTGTCGAAAATCATCATGATCATCACCCGTTTTGGCGATTGGCATGGCCAGCAAGATCGCCCGATGTAACCATCCGAGACTTCTTTCTTTGGGGCTACTTGAAGTCGCTGGTTTTTGGGTGTAGTAAAAAGAAAGCCATTATTTTTCCAAAAGTTGGCTTTAGTGGCTTTAAAATAAGATTTCGTACTAAAATAGCTAAGCGAACGGTTCTGCGATTGTTTGACTCAGTATTGTATGAATTCGCGACAAAGATGGGCACCAGCAAACACAAAATACGCCATGTTTTAGAGTTTTTCTTCGATAAAGGCGAAAACGCAAGCCAGGTGGCTGAAAATGAGAAGAATGTTTATTGTCCTGATACTGTAACAGTAAGTCTTCTGCACCTTTGATTCCGGTAATTTCAATGGCAAAGATACATCACACTCTGGAAGGCCAATTGTCGAAAATGTCGATAAAATCATGGACATCGTCGAGTCAGACCGCCATCTCAGCACTGTTTCCATTGCCAAGGAGCTAAGCATTGCACAACAAGCTGTTTGGAACCAGTTTGATTCAAAAATATGCTCCATTTATGGGTACGACACGAGTTAAAGCCACAAAACCTCATGGACCGAATTTCTATCCGCGAATCCCTGCTGAATCGCAACAGTGCATCCAACAACCCATTTTCGAAGCGGATGGTCTATGGTGATCAAAAGTGGATCACTTACGACAAAGTCAAGTTTGGACCAGATTTGAAGAGCGGATAGAGCGTATTAACTTTGCTTTGTACTGGGATTCGAACCGGGGACCACTCTAACCAAGGGCAGACACGTAACCAACTGCGCTACCAAGCTGTTTAGTCTTTGGGCACGCTCCTTTTCGTTGTCTGGTATCCACCATCGCTCGATCTTTATACGGTCGTCGCGTACTTCTCTGACTCATATATATGTCAGTATAGTCGGCGGATCTTTGTCCACATACCTGTCCGTTTTGTCATTCTCCCTTACTCCACCTTCTTCACAGACTGAACCACATATGAACACGTATGAAGAGGAAACCGAAAATCAACTGTCCTCCTACATATCTTCTTTAATCGCCATGTAAACTAGGTTCAAATCATGTTAGGGCAGTGGATAGAAGAGGCTGAGGTCAAGTCCCATTTAAACTCTTTCGGAACTTTTGAATTGGCCTGCCGAGGAGTAGGAAAAACCTGCTTCTGCAAGTTCTTTACCAACCAGTAGTTCTTAAATATACGCGTGCAAGTTACAGTGACATTTAGTCTCTATTTAGTTCATGAAAGAAGAAACGTCCACGAGTTACATATCAAAATAACTCAAACTAGGGCTGTAATAATTTATGTAAATTGCCATCTTCATCACATCAGTCATTGCGTACATATGTTGTCATTTCCATGAATAATTTTTAACAAGTTTTTCTTTAGACTTGTCTTTCGCACTACTGGAACTTGTCAATTTTGGCGCCATTCTACCTAGACAATAGACCACTTGTCACATGTAGCTAAGGATTGCCACTTACTGTTTGACATCTCCTGAGATTTGTCATATTCTTTCAAACTTCAAAAAGTGGAGGTCTGATATCCCGAAATGTTTGTGATTGGGGCGTCATGAAGCCCTTTCTGGCAAGTTCATCAACTACTTTATGTACGGAGATGTCTCTGTGTCCTTGGACCAAATTCTGTACTGAGAACCGTGACTACCTTGGACTTGATTTCTATTGCAAGCATTCCCTTCCTTGAACTTGACTGTCAATAAGAATGATAATATCAACTACTCGTGTCGCCAACGTTGATAGCATTCTGATCGCATTTTTTACTCCCCTAACCTTCGCTTGACTTCGATAATCGGGGAGACTGGTTGATTGTAGCCAGGTTGGCTGTATAAAGTTTTTGCAGAGCACAATAATTATTCTTTGAATCAGGAGCTGTTTGAACGAACCTCCAAGTATTATTGCTTACAAATGACCCATGAAGATATAGCACATTTCCTTTCAATTGATGACAGTCTTAGTCTTATGATGGAGTCATTCCGGAAAGGTGTGAGAGGTATCTTCTTATTTTGGCAAACATATTTTCAAAATTCCACACATTCTTCTAAAGCTAATCCGATCAGTTTTCAAATTAAATTAGTAACGGAAAATATATTCCTAATTTTTTGCAAGGATAATCCTATTATGCTTTAAAGTCATTAGTCACAGCAAATTTCCTTAAAAGCCAAACATTTTAGAACTAAAATGTCGGGAGGATATGTTCGTTGTATGAGGAGATTTATGAGGAAATAAGTGGACTATCCATTTAAACAGTAGTCAGAACGATATTTAGGTACTCGTATGAAAGTTAGTCAATTGAGTAAACCGATACATTTTTTGCTGATAATGCATCATCTGTTTGCGAAAGATACTCACCATATGTTACGAACCAATCTAGTAACTCGCCCAATCAGGAGCATCATTCAGTGGTCCGCATGTTTCACAAAGAGGTCGCGGGAATAAAGAACGAACGAGAGATCAGCTCATATGCCGACATTAGCTTATCCGGTAATGCAACATCTTCTATATTTGGGCTCACACATTAAAAGCACCACAGCACAACAGCGCCATCAGGCATAGAGAGTCTGGGTGCTGGACATCAATACTCCATGGTCACCTTCTACCGAGAGATCCATCTAACTTCTCCACAGGCTATACGGTCCCCAAACGTAGTCTATTAAACGGCTTTGACGCTCTAATCCCCGAGAAAAGCATAGCGGGCAGTTGTGCAGGGATTTTAACAGTCTATACTGACGGCTCTAAGAAAGGCGGCGGAGTAGGTCGCGGAGTAGTCCTAAGAATTCCTGAACATTTCTAGAGCCTATAAAACCAAACAACCGGACAATTCCAGTGTGCTCCAAGCGGAATTATTTGCAATACGGGAAGCATCCCTTAAAGTCAAAATACAGTTGTGGTCCAGTATGGCGTATTCATTAAATAGAAAATATCGAGTACATTTTACTTGTGTGTACCGAGTGTCAAAAAAGTAATAGCGTACACTTTTTTTGACACTCGGCATTCGTTACACTGGACCACCACTGTTTGCCAAGGCAGAAGGAACACGAATGCCGATCCGAGCAATCGTCATTTGAAGGCCGGGTTAAAATGTCTCTCATCTGGGTTCCTAGTCACAGGGTGAAGGCTGATGAACTGGCTAGACAAGGGTCTGTCCTTCAGTGCTCGCTTGCAGAGGAGATGCCCATTCCATACAAGCAGCCAAGGCTAATATCTCTACGGACTTCTTTGAAATAGCTAATCTCAGATGGGCCAAACTGAAATGCAGTGATGTATCAAGAAAAATATGGCCTGAATGCAACCGAAACACCTAAATGTACTTGGCCTAAGCGACGAAACCCTTTGCGACGCCTGTGGAGAAGACGACGACCACTGTCCCGCCTTTGCTTGGATCAGGTGGCAGTTATTTGGTGCTGATGAGGTGAGAGCTGATGATGTCTGCTGGTATTCCTCAGGAATACCTCAGGAATACCATGAAATTTCATTAAATGTAGGTTGCTACCTGGTAGCACTATGGACCAGTATTTTGAGTCTGAGTGCTCCAGTGTAGTGTCCAAAAACATCCGACAAACAAAAATGAGCAAAAGCAAAAGTCCCAGACGACCTTGTGCAAAGATAAATTTTGCTGAGAAATACTCAGACTTCCAAAAAGAATTTGCCAATTAAATGAATGTGATTATATGTACATAAATACAGTGAATAGGTATATGTTGTAGATAAGTGTAATCATGAGCGTAGTGTGAAATTGCTGTAATGCACTGAGTTTCTAAATTTAACTTTCAACACGAACTACTTTCATACTACGCAGCTCCGCCGAATCACTAACAATGTTCTGAGAATAAAATGTACAACAAAAATAAGACAAGCTTTCTCAAGCTTCGCCGTCTAAAGCCGGCCTAAGTAGCTAGCCATTCTCTAATCGTGAAAGAACAAGAACATCACGAGCAGTTGTTTCAGGTATTAGGCCCAAGTTCAAGTCAGAAATACTCACAAAAACGAGAATGCACGGACTTGATGGTCCCATTTATCACCTCCACTTTAGAGATGCTGTGGTGATTCACTTCCAGTCGCGAAGATTCTACTATGCCGGATTGGATGGGCCATATTGATGTAAATTAATGACTTCTCTGGACACTTTAACACTTCAATTCAAGTCTAGGCTCAGTCCTATTCCTGGTGAATGCATACCCCACTACACGTCTAACTAACCACATCGATTGAAAAAAAAAATCAATCAATGCATCTAATCTCAATCCATTCTGCCCACAGCCTCAATACTGTTGGCATACTCTTAAAAATGCAAAAATCGATTAAGGGAGAGCATTCAAACGCACGTAATCGTGTGAAGTTTATCGCTTTTCAATCATTGCATATGTTTCTAGCCGGCTTCGGAGCACTCGTGTTGTAACAGATGTTAGGCATTTGCACATTCAACAAGTCTGCCCACCACACGATAGATGCCACGTTCCGCTCTTATCTCCTAGGATGGGCATTCGTTGGAAGTCTCCAAGGAATCAAATTGTGAACTTATCGAAACCACAAACAGTTGACTTCCTCCAAACACGACAACACAACAATTTTACCAGATTTACATATCAAAGTGGACGCGGGAACACGGACGGACAATCAAGAAACAACGCCTCACACATAAACATCCGAAAATCTGCCGGGGTTTCTTTCGAATGCCTCAGAAGAGTTTATCGCCATAAATCAGCTTCAACAACAGAAAAACAAATTGTTTATGAATTATGTCTGGCGTCGTTGGTAACTCAGTCACGGCTGGGAATCTCAAGGCGCCCAGCCAGACAGTCTTCTCGTGTGATACACCCCCGCAGCAGAACAACACAAACGAAGTCCGAGTTAAAACTACATCAGCACACACTGTAGGCGTTAAACGAAAATAACAAGCGTCAATGAACTTACTTTGGCCGTTAACGTATCCCATTCCAGCTCCTGATACACTTCCAGGCAGAAATCACACACTTCTCACGCTTGATTTGTGAGCAGCACGTTATGTTAGGACCACTCGATTTACACATGAACCTCTGGAGCACACATTGCACACAAACAGGATGTCGAGACTGCACTGACCGAGCACTGGACTCAGTCTCGAGAAATTCAATTTCACTTCAAATAAAACAAGTTGACTGTGGAACAATTTAAATCCTCACTTGTCCCACGGCACTTCCGATTGCTAAATAATATCATTTATCGGAGAGAACGAGAAGAACTCTGCACAGCCTCAGACGCACACTAACGCACTTGGAACATGACGAACATTCCTTCGCTCAACCAGGATGCGCGTCGGACAGGACTCAACAAACTCCGTGACACACCGTGAGAGGTGGAGACTTTTTTTTCTCACCGAACCGATGATGGATGGATGCTGCGAAGTCACAAGATACCCAACCGACTGCCGCGTATCTGTGTCAAATAACTTTTTTCTTTTTCAAATTGGATGCTCACACACTTTCGCTACTTTTCGCGGAATAATTTACTTTCCATTTTATTTATGAAATTAACACACACATTCGCCAGGCGACGCACGAATTAATCTTTTGTTTTGTGGGAATAACTGAATCGAAAGCGAAGCGACCCAAACAGAAACACCCGAAATGAACTACCCGCTGCTGCATGAACACGGTACGGTACGGTACGCCTCTCTCAGTGTTCAGCTCAGTGCCACCGATGACCGAACGAAACGAAAAGCAAAGCATCTGATGCCGAACAAGAGGCGATTAGAAAACGCTAGGCGGCAGAAGAGGAGAGGAAGTTGTTTCGTTTCCCGCTCGCTCAGTGAGCAGAACAGTTGACTGGAGCAACGCGCATAGTGTTGTCTCCCTCCCTTGTGGTGTATTCAATCGCTGTCAGAAAATTGTAGTAGATCTGAGTTGGGTGTGTTGAAGTTAAATTGAATTTGTTTTTAATTGATTTACTACGTATACAAATACTGGCCAGTGGAGCTATTAAAACGATCAGGATTTCAAGGGATTGTCATAGAGAATGATTGTGGAATAGCTCGGACGAGATTTCATTGAATTACATTTGATCTGTCCTGCTTCCTTCTCAATGATCTGTAAGCAAATTGTGTTGGTTTTTTTCCAAAAAAGGAGAATATTTATTGAGTTTCTTCGCTTATTTCCCGTAAGATCGGACCTCAAAATCAAGAACAGCGACATGATAAATAAAAATCCTCTAAGTGCGTTTTACACTTGATCGAAATGGTTTCTAAGGGCACCTGTAAAGATAAAGGCAGCTTCAATAGAACATCTTCTTCTTTGCATCTTCTCCATGCCCCTCCATCTAGCACAGTCTTGTGCAATTTGATTCTAGCAACGCACATTCAGCTGGTTCAGGTCCCTTTGGTGGTGTGGTCTTCCTTTACCGCCTTGTCCCTGGGGGTTGAAGTCGAAGACTTGCCGGTCCGGAGCTTTGGCGTCCATTCGCTCTACATGACCTAGCCATCTGAGACGAGAGACTCGAACTCGTTTGATCAGATCGATGTCGCTGTACAGCCCGTAAAGTTCATAGTTCAGTTTCCTCCAAACACCAAATATAATACGAAAGACTTTCCTCTCAAAGCTACCAAGAAACCCTCGTCGGCTTTGGTCAGTGTCCATGCTTCTGCGCCATACAACAGGACTTGGGCTATTAAGGTCTTATGCTCAATTGCCTTCCAAGCCCAAAAACACAGCGATTGGCAAGCGTTAGTTTTATGGCCGCGGTGTTGTCATTGCTTGTGTTAACTTCGGAGCCTAGACAAAGTTTCAAACAGTATATGTACTACTAAAGGGTCTTCCAATAAGGATTTTCGAACTTTGACAGTTGATAGCGGCCATATTGCTGACGCTGCATCTGTCAATAATAGTATGGGTGGCGCTACAACCCGTAAAGGGCCAGACCTAGCTTCTCAGCAACCACTCGTGTTGTGCGTGCTATTGTTCTATCATGAGTGGAAGGGACCCACAGTTTTATGCCGACTCCGAACGGCCAAGTTTGAGAAGCTTTTTCTAGACAGTTATACTCTTTGAGCATTGTCAGTGGCTCGAAAGAGGTGGGGCCGTGAAAAGTACTTCGTGTCGTACCAGGAATCGAACCTAAACAGGTAGGTCCAAATGCGTATGAGTCGACGCATATACCCACAACGCCACAGGCCACCACACATCCGTCAAATTAACTGTCATTTATTCAGTCTGTTTTGCCAAATAACCATGGACGGACATAACATTCAACAACACATGCAAATGATAAATATGTTGCAACACTTCGCGCACTACGTCCATTAGATGAATTACACCAACAAACAAATTGGGAACGCTACGCTACGTGCCACACAGCTCACGGCACATTGGAAATTCTGCAGAGCAACTTGCCACGGACCCCGTTAGCCCATTTCTTGTGCGATTGCCTGGAGTCGCAGGTCAATAGGACGGCGCTACGTGCAGCACAGCTCACGGCACATTGGAAATTCTGCAGAGGAACTGGCCACGGACCCCGTTAGCCCGTTTCTTGTGCGGTTGCCTGGAGTCGCAGGTCAATAGGACGGCGCTACGTGCCACACAGCTCACGGCACAGTGGAAATTCTGCACAGGAACTGGCGACGGATCCCGTTAGTCCGTTTCTTGTGCGGTTGCCTGAAGTCGCAGGTCTATGCGAATAAGCCAACATAACCCATACCATCGGTTAAATTCAGCCTGATTTATGCCCCAGAGTCATGGAATATAAGGGACACCTCTCTTTACGGACAGGTCATCATGGTTGCGGTATGAAGATAGTGCTATTCGTGTATTTCCTTTACAGCCCCCCTCTATGCTGGACAGGGACACTAATCCCTAAACCCACTAAAAACGGATGCATGAAGCAAAAGCGAACATGGAAGCGAAAGACGCATGCGCTTCATTGCTCTATAGATGCTACTGTGTACACCAGAGTCTGTACAGACGAACTTATTATATTTATATGTACAATCGTTCTGCATTAAAAATGCATAATCCGTTAGGAACAATGAATCGACATGTTTGAGTTAAAAATTGAAAAGTGTGGTCTGAATTGTATTTGTCAATTTCCATAAATGACTGACCTTCGTCTTCGTCTTCTGGCGCCGAGGTGAACGTGGGCCACTGTTTGCCTCCAATTTTGCACTCAAAATTTGTTGAGTTGTTGTTCTCCATTTGTGTGCACCATCGGTTTCGTGGGCGTCCTCTATTGCGTTGTACTACTGGTTTGGAGTCCAAGACTCTTCTCCAGATACAGACATTGACATTATCCCTCTAGAACGGATACCGCTATATAACGACCCATCATGATGGTACCGCGGGTGACTGCTACAGAGAAGTTTCAGTGTACTACATTTTGACCACTGTCAGAATAATTTGCCATCCAAAAACTGTAAAAAAACTTTGTACTGCTACTGCTGAACATCAGCAGGTTTGTATTTTACGGCACTTTCTACACGTGGTTAATTAGTCGCTAGACATTGCTTGCTACGGATAGACAGAGTCACATGTGTAGGAGGTTTGCTTGCGTATTCTTTTTCCTTCTCTGTTTGGTTTTCGAGGAGTTTTATTTTCGTGTTATCAGCGTGGGGAGCGAAAGCCTGTACGGCCTGTGTGAGTAAGCGTTTTTTATACGATGTGCCTGTGGATACGTCTAAGCTGTTGTGAACAGCTGAAATCCTTCTCTAACTGAGAAAGGTAGACCCATTGATTTTGTAAAAGTATGGATGTGTGTTGGAAGCACACAGGAATTTCTTTCTCATTGTTGTGGCATTTGACAAGGGGTAATTTTGGCCGAAGTTGGATATCTCCTTGCTCTCTTATTTCTGATCAGAACGTGTGTAAACTGTAAAGCATCGAAAAACTGCAAAGTCGGGCCGACGGAAATTTGCACATATGAAAGAAGCAACAATTTCTAAAATAGCTGCAAGACTGCCGTTGCGGGTACTTTGCCTGATGCAAGAGATGCTGCTAAAACGAAGTGTCTCCAGATTCCGAATCAGAATAAACTGAAAATAGAGGCAAAGCAACTAATCAATAACAAGTAAAATGCATTAGCCATTTATAATTTATCCTTTGCACTCTCGAGACTTTCTCACAATTTCGCTGTTCAAATTGAGTTTGTCACAAAATATATCTCCAGCTCTGCGCATCCTAGAAAATGCGTTCTTAGAGAATTTTCACTGCATCCACTTGTGTACCATGCCTCAGGAATCAGGAGATTCTGCAAAGTGGATGGAACTACTGACTTGGGATGCATTGCTTTAAGAATCAGGTTACTTGGCATAAAGAGTGACAAGGCTCTCCATTCTATTGAAACATCATGATCTTCTGAAAGCGGTACATCTTGCGACAGATATAGAACTTCTATTCTATGTGACTCTAAGCCGTGATTGAAAAACAAATGGTCCATTTATAGTCTGGCCGCATACTGATGCTGTATCAAATTATGCTACTGGTCACAGGGTGTGTGTTAACCTGACACTCATCCATTCATAGTATTCTGTCAATGAATTGCGTGTTGAGATGTCGGCCGAGTTCATAAACGTCGAACTGCGGCAGTTCATAAATTTAAATAAACTGCATTGACTATGCATGACAGCAGTGGAAAACTGCGTCCATAAAAGCAAAGCGACAACTGCCAACTGCGTTCAAGTTGGCAGTGATTTTTGTTTTGTTGCAGGATTGCAGAGAAACCGAAATTTGGACTTCTTCATTCAATAGTGTTTCTTAAAAACATTATCTGGAAATTCTCTTGTTTTAAGGACATTTCGGTCCTTTTCGGAAAACGTTTCGACTTCCAATTCTTTTTGTTTGAAATCGTCGCCGTTTTGCTTCGTGTTTTTTGTTTGGCAATACAATTAAACATCACTCACTTTTGTATCGCCTACTGATGTTGCATTTATGAATATTTTGTTGGCAATGCTCACCTGCTGCTAACTTGCGGCAGTATTTGTGCTCATGAATGCATCGAGAACATATTTTGTGCAGTGCAGGGACAACAATGTTGCAATTATGAACTCAACCGTCTTTGACGTTTTAAGCAAACAAATCGATGCAGGAGACTTACAATGTAATGCTCCTCTGATTTGGAGACATGCTGCACTCGTACTGCGGCTATGGGTGCACTTAAGATCGGATCATTCCTTGCCACTCCGACTTTGACTCTTATGCTGGCGGCCTTCCTGTATTTCTACCACAAGAGGAGACTCTTGACATGTCTGTGCTTGTGGCAATATAATCGATAAACTCTTCTTCGAAGACTTCGATTGTAGTATAACTACAGACATTCTCTGTTTGCTTGTATGCTAGGGAGTATTAACCGCAGCGAGAGCTACTGTAGTCCTAAAACCAGCCAGATTCATGTATGAATCCTAGGAAGTTTTTCAATTCAACACCGCTTAAGTCCTCCAGCTCCAAGAAGAAGAAGCTTTCCTAGAAACTGATTTCTTTTCCTTGCTAGGGCCGAATATTCGCAGAGAAGATGTTGGATAAATTCTAAAGGGTGGTTACATTTTAAGGGCCGATGTTGATTTTGAATAAAACACAAATTATTTAGGAAATTATTGTCATTTCTTTTTATTATGATAATATTGGTATGGTTCAATTATGTATGGAACAAAATATCGGCCAAATGGCCTTCGCGATCTCGGCGCCACACCTCCATCCGATGGTCCAAATTTTCTATGACGCTGAAGCATAATTGAGGTTCTATGTCGTAAATGTGCCGAATTATCTCATCCTTTAGCTCTTGAATTGTTGCTGGCTTATCGACGTACACATTTTCTTTCAAATAACTCCAAAGAAAAAAATCCAACGGTGTCAAATCACATAATCTTGGCGGCCAATTGACATCGCCACAACGTGAGATAACACGGCCATTGAATTTGTCGCGCAAAAGAGCCATTGTTTCGTTAGCTGTGTGGCAAGTGGCACCGTCCTGTTGTAACCACATATCGCCCACATTCATATCTTCCAATTCGGGCCATAAAAAGTTCGTTATCATTTCACGATGGCGGACACCATTCACAGTAACTGCCTGACCGGCCTCATTTTGGAAAAAATACGGCCCGATGATGTCGCCAGCCCATAAACCGAAACAAACATTCACTCTTTGTGGGTGTATTGGTTTTTCGACAATCACTCTTGGATTATCATTCCCCCAAATGCGGCAGTTCTGCTTATTGACGAATCCACTGAGGTGAAAATGTGCCTCATCACTGAAGATGATCTTCTTCACGAAGTGCACGATATGCATTTTGATTTGAACGCCCATTTTCATAATAAGCCTGAATAACTTTAACGCTTTGCTCGATTGTGTATCTTTCCATGGTTCAAATTGAGTTAGTCTGAAATTCAGAAATGTCAAATGAAATACAGAAAAAAACTTGACGTTTTGGTGTGGTTCACATTCAACTTCGGCCCTTAAAATTTAACCACCCTTTATTTCATCCTCATCTCTGCAGCTTCTACAGAAGTCGATATGGGGATGTGCCTATGGCACTGTGTCCAGTAAGGACTCCTATTAGCGTGCATACATCCTTTCGGCTAAAACTGATCAATGATGTTGATCTCTTCCTGCTCAGCATCAGCCGTAGAGGCCTTGATGTAGCTCCAATATTCAGGCTAAGCCAGCGAGTACTGACACTGTCCACGGATTCGTCTTGAAGGTTTTTCTTTATGGAATTGAGAGGCATACGAGATTGCCAGGCATTCCAGGCAAGAGTGTCCGCTTTCTCATTATGTCTGGCCTGAGGAAGACAATGATTAATGGCTTTATTATTAAAAATATCATTATCTTCATTTGTGCATTGCGTTCTTGGCGAAATGTATGCACGACACGTGACTTCGCAGATGGATTGTTTCAACTGTCAAGCATACCTTGTGCTCCTGAACCACTGCGAAAGTAGGCTCAGGCAAAGCTTCTATTTTCAGACGGTTACTAATCGGAGAGCAAAACTCCAATAAGAAAACGTTTACTTTTTATGCACTCTCGACTTTCATTTTTATAGGTTATCCCACACCGTGAGCTGTCTTAATACCTACTCCCATTCGACATGAGTCATTGCAATCCATAACGGTAAATCGTTCACTGAAATTAGACAAGAGAAATCCCTGAAAAGTCTCCGCCTCCGAGTCCATAGAAACAAAGTGCACGCGTTTAAGAAATAATTGATTGATACATCCTTCTTCCATTTCGCTAATGGGGCACATATTTCCATAAATATAGAAACCAATTGACGCATTTCTTCGTATTCATTCATTCATGAATTTCTAATGACAAGTCGCGTTCCTCCTACTCCGGCCAAAGTGACCGTGGAACTCTCCTCTTACAATCAACACAAAAGCTCTCGTCACTCGTCCTTCCACCAGCAGCAGGAATATTGGGATATTTCGCACCACCGCGACTTGGCAGCACCAAGAATCCAACGAACAGAAATTAAAACAACATTCTGCTCTCGCTCGCCTTGTTTTTACGGCCATCCCTCTCGCACTCGGTGACCAGCAGAATGTAATTGGCGAAACAGAACCATCATCATCCGATTTTCTTTTTCTCTTCAAGAGAGCGCTACGATTAAACTGCGATTAAATTCCCTTCCACAAAGTACCGAGGCAGGCGAGACGACACGATACCGATACCGATACAGAACCAGAGCAGAAGGCAGCGCACAAGAATTTGGTTCGAGCAAAAAATTTCAGTCATCTGTTCGTTCAGCACTCTGCCATTTTGGAATATTGAGTTTCATTCTAAGTTCGTGTGGAAAATAAGCTGACAGAAAATACACACTGGTCCTCGAAGCACTTCAACATCCACTGCAAAGGAATTTCATCAGTCTCTCGCAGTCCGTGAATAAAATCCAACAATCCAATTCAATTCAATCCAATCCTACGGCTGCATCGTTAAAGTAATTTCTCGCGAAAATAAGAAAATTAAAATTCTTCCAACTGGGATTGTATTTTCGATCGAGAACAGTTTCTGTGTGGTGTACTGTATTGGAAAAAAAAGGTTGACATTTTTGTTGTTTTTTTTTTTTTTTTCGTACAAATAGAACGAGCGACAGAAAGAATCTAAAAGTACGGCGAAGGCGAAGTGCTGTAAAACGTATCGTCGGGAAGTGTGAACGAAGGAGGAGGAGTAAAGAAGGGAAAATATTTTTATCGAACGGTAAGTGTTGTAAAAGGGAATCTCCGTGTGAGAAGGAGGAGCGAATGTGTGCTGCTTCCGTACATATTTGCCCAGAAAAAAGGACGAAACAAAATGGCTAGCGGATAGAAATTTGCGTTTTTTTTCTCCCTTCGCGTTTTTCTTGTCATTAGCTAGCTGTTTTTTTTTTTTTTTTTGCTTCTTTCCTTTTATTCTGATTTTCATTTGTTCTTTTTCGTGTTCTTCCTCTGCTTCAATTTTGCGCGAGAGAGCGAGAGAGAGAGGGAAACGAGAATTGGGTTAGTATGTCATCTTGGCATCGTCGCCTAGTACTAGTAGTGCTACCTACGGACATATTCACTGAGAAACTAAGCAAATTTATGGGTGCTCTGGCTAGCAGTGGCTAGTGGATGTGGAATTCAAATCTTGCAGGTGTCTCCTGGGCATTGTCATATTCACAGTCGATGTCTAGAATCACCGATGTCCGATTGAGAGAATGGCTGGCTGGGTGGCTGGTGTGTGCAAGAATGTGCATCGCAGCAAGCAGCAAAAACACATTACTCTCAGATTTACAATCTCTGGTGTTTGCTTTTCTGTGTGGCTCACTCATGTTTTTGTTTTATCTGCGCTTCTGTTTGTGACGGTTGTTTTATATTTGTGTGTAGGGGGAGCGACAGAATGATCCAAGATAGGGGGACCGAGCGTGAGCGAGTGAGAACAAAACGACAGAATATATTTGTAAGGGAGCAATTTTGGGCGGGGGGGTGTACGGGCGACAGGGGTGGCGTCGTCAGCGCCCCTGAAACTGAACCAAAGGGGAGGTTGATTCCAAAGTTCTCACGAGTTACAGGGAAGGAAATAAGCGAAAGAAAGAATGATGGAGAAGAAAAAAGTTAAAATCCAGAGAGCGAGAGTATTGTCAGCTGCTGCTCGCCTGCCTGCTCCCCCGCATCATCATCCTCATCATCATCATCGTGGACTCTCAGCGTGTAGCGTATGTACATTGATGACGATGATTGTGGGCTTTAGCTCTATGGTTTCATGGGTTTTTGGCCCACCAACAAGCGCCGCCGACAACCACCACCACCAGCACCACCACCATCATCACCACGATGAGCGACAGTCGACCGACAAACCGACAGACCAACATCACAGAGAGCGTGAGGGAGCGAGAGATAAGGCTAATTTTGTATATAATATCGGATTTTTCGTCGAGAGAAAATGGGAATTTTCATTTTTAACCTATATTTGGTGGCTGTACTGTGTAGTGTGTGGATACTCTGTTCTAGTAGTTCGTCTCTTACTCTGCATGATTGTGAGTGAGTTCTGTTATTTGGTGAATTGGTGTAATCGCGTATCGAGGAAAATAGTAGTCCTCTGCCCACTCACTCACTAGGATATCGGTGAACACGAATCGATTGCACGCCATCGTCATTTCAAGTTAAAAACACCCGACAAAAGGAAGAAAAAAAAAAGAAACCAGAAGAAAACATCTAGTTTCTGGGAATTAATTGTGAAAAATTTGTAGGAATTTTTTTTCTTCTGAAATTGTGCTTTTTGCTGCTTTGATACTCGTGGTGAGTCCTTCGTTTCGTCTCGAATTGTATAAGGGTAGGATTCGGTGTAAAATTGTGTGTATCTGTAAGGGGAAAACTTAAATTGTGTGTATATACAAAAAAAAAGTTACGTATACGCATCAGTGGTTCGTGTTCGGGTTCGGATTCTGTTTCTGGTTTCGATTTGATTCGCATTTCGTTGTTGACGATAGAGAAAATTACATTTTGGGTGTAGGTAATATTTTCGGTCATCATCTCATCTTCGCCATCGCCATCGCCATGTGGTCGCAGTCCTCTCTATGAATCGAGTGCACATAGTATACAGTACACGCAGCTCTTTAGATGACCTTTAAATATTTTTGGAAAACCACTGTGTTCAGCGAGAAGTGATTATGTACTTACAAAATTTTTTTTTCTCTTTCCAAAATTTTTCCAAGCAATCATCCCCTCTTGAGTCATAGGGAGGAAAAATGAAAATCACACAAACTTAGTTGACAAAAAAAAAAAAAAATAGTTTCGTTCATGTTTTCACCTCGTTCGCAACCAAATTTCTCGAATAATAATCGAAAAGCAACCGAGATTGAATCTTATTTAATTTGAAATCAATTTGCAGAGCAACAAAGTTAGTGCTTGTGAAGAAGAAAAAAGAAAACCAAGCCAAGCCCACATCGAGGAGAAGGAAATTTGTTTGCGTAAAAGGACACCAGGAAAAATATCGAAAATCGATCTAATAATGCATAAGATGGCAGCACCCACTGGAGCAGCCCAGCTGGAGGCACCACTGTCGGCGCCAAAGTATGGGACACTGATTCCGAATCGTATATTCGTCGGCGGCATTAGGTATGTGTTGTCCTTTCTGGATCGTCGTTTATCTGAAATTTTGCAATGAATCCTTGTTTTTTTTTCTTTTTTCTAATCTTCATCATTTTTTATACTTTTCAATTTCTTTTTTTTTTATTTTTTCTAGCGGAGATACAACAGAATCCGAATTGTGCCGTGTCTTCTCAGCTTACGGCAATGTGAAGTCGACAAAGATCATCGTGGACCGGGCTGGAGTAAGCAAAGGCTATGGCTTTGTCACGTTCGAAACCGAACAAGAGGCTCAGAGGCTACAAACCGAAGTAAGTGTATGCGTGTTAACTCGTTAACTCGACACATTATCGACTATATTTTGAACAAATATCTTTTGAATTCAAAAAAAAAAAATCAATGCCAGTTAAATGGGCTAATCAAAAACATTTGTTGTAATTCTCATCCCATTTAGGGCCCAAATATAAAACTTTGACTTCTTGATTCATAAATGTGTGTAGTGCGTTGTGCGTGCGAAAATTATCGCCTAACTCTCTCTCAAATCTCAACACTCAGGGAAGATTTTTGTTTTGTTTGTTCAGTTTACATTTTATTTTCTTATTTTATTCCTAAATGCAAGAAAAAAGAAAAGAAAAGAAACAAAAAAAAAAACAAACAAACTAAATGTACATGTACAACTTGAAGCGAGATTTGTTACGGCTTTTTTTTTTTTTTTTTTTGAAGAAATGTTTTCAAAATGGAGACTCGTAGAGTTTTGTTTTTTTTCCGTTTTTTTTTTCTTTTCTTTTTGTGGAAAAAATTGAAACTTTGTTCGATTGATTGGATTTACTTGGGATTCTGTGTTTCGTTTTTGACAAAAAAAAAAAAAATTTAGTTCTGAATTTTTATCATTTATTTTGAGTCCTTGTGATCTTGTGTTCCGAGTTGAAGTTGAAACACTTACATGTGTGATTCAAAGTTCCGCACTTTATGCTGCAAGTTACCTATTACATTACAATTATAATGAATTTCTCTTGTTATGTTTTTTTTTTGTTTTTTTTTTTTAATTGCTGTAAGATATATCTAGATGTTTATCATATTTAACACATACTCTACACTCCCTGCATATGTTATGTACGTACTACTGATACACATACATATGTACATGCATTTTGGGGGGGGCATTGTGATAAAGAGAGCAAAGTTAATTAGATGTAAATATTTTGTTGCAGTAATACCTTTTTAGAAGCATTATAACAAAACGTAGATGTAGACGCGTGGGACGGTTGTTTTATATATGATTTGATCGTTTTCCGTTTGTTTTGTTATTGTTTTCTTATTTTTTTCATTTGTTTACTTATTTGTTGTGTTGTCTTCTGTTTCTTTTTCGATACAGTGTGGGCAAACAGCTACTCAGCGATCTGTGCTATTCCGTTTCGTTCATTTGTATAATTTTTCTTCATTATCATTCGAGAAGCAAGCTTCAGTGCGTTTTGCTAGTGAAATCAATTTTGTTATCTCGTTTTCTGTTCAGTTCGGTTAGTGGCGCCATTGAATACTTGTTTTTTTTTTTTTTTTGAAGAAACTTTTTTTTCTCTATTAATTATGATCTTTTTTTTTTTGGTTCACCCAGTACATCACAAGTATGCGTGAACTGGACAGATAGAAAGTTTTGTAGTTTGCTCTTAACGGAAGTATGAACTTCGACGCTGCTGAGAGAAATCCCTCCACCATTTGCAGACGATTTGATAGGAAGTTTACACCTTATCAGCTTTCCCTTATCGAGTGTCCAGTTTTATTGCTTCCCTCCCTCTGTACTCTCGCACTTAGTCATTGCGATAACATAAGGTTCACTTATGGAAGACCAACATTAAGGAGCGCACTTCTGCTTTGATTGGCGCTACAGTCCGGCGTGGACCTGGGCCTCAACAGCGCGCTTACGCGACTGATTTAATGTGAGTCGACCAATTCTATAAGTCATTCATCATGTGAATGGAACACGTCTCTCAATCTTAAAAAGATCAACAAGACGACGACACCTTAAAAGCAGTCAGGAACGTGTTCATTTTCCTTTTTTGTAGACCGGGCACACATGCATGTGTGCACTTGGGTGACAATGTGAAGTTATTCCTTGGCAATTCTAGAATAATCGGGAACCACTCATATTTTATCGTCATTGCCGCCTTGTCATGCGTTTCGTTTAGAGTCGCACGTGCATCAGTGACCGCCCACGGTGAAGGTTACTTCATCACACTCCAGGGGAATAGGGTGACAGCCACTACCTCGCGCAGTAAATGACGCTTAAAAATGCCACAATTGTTGTTTCCTATAGGGTATGCCTTCTACATTGGTTCTCGAACTGGGTGCTTTTGTTAAGGTTTCTTATAAACATGCATTTCTTATAAGCGTGTTTCTTCTGATAAGCGCGTCGCTTCTAATAAGCGTGTTTCTACTAGTAAACGTGTTTCTTCTAATAGACGTGTTTCTTCTTGTAAGCGTCATTGTATACGGATGTTGACAGTGTTGCAAATATTTTGCATATCCAATGTACGAGTCCGCCACTAATTTGCTAGTGTCCGTTTGTTGTTTAGAAGAAAGGTCTATGTCTGCTACAACAGGCGGTAGCACGCCACCCAATGTTCAATTAATGAAATATTCATTTAAATATCTATCACACCTCCTCCGCCTCCTCCCCCCAAATCAAATAGATTGATTAAAGCCATCCATCATCAGATCATCGTGTCACATTTTACCCCGAGCAGCAGCAACAGTCATTCCCCATCGATCCCCTCCGCTTTCAAAAAATTTGTTAATGAACCCCTCTCTCTCTCATTTCTTCGCTCGAAAACTTGTTTCTTTTTTCTTTTTTTTTTGTTCTTGTTTTTATGACACCTTAATTATTCATGTTCAAACGGCCGGTCTGAAGAATGATGGTATCCACAACGTGTGGTTGACTGTGTCTTGCACTTGATTGGGTGAAAGTGTATTTCTTCTTCTTTGCTTTGAATATTCTTTACAATAATCAGATGGCGAACTGGCTAGACAAGATGTGTGAAACCTGTTCCGTGTAACAGAGCACTTTAAGGTAAACAAATAGGAGATGCTCTGCTAGATGCGTATCTGAGCAAAGTAAACGATTTCTTGTCCACGCCTAAAAGAGAATAAAAGTCGATGTGCCTTCTCGTGATTTATAGATATTCCCCCCACGGAAGACTTCACGACATTCGATCATGATATGAAATGTGTCTAGGGGATTCCCACTTAAAGACAATTTGCTTCCGTCATGCTAGCAGAACAGACAGTTCCTTCTCACGCCCCATAATCTCTCTATTGGTTGACTTGGCTTAGCTTAGCTTGGCAGACTGCGATTTTTTCGCACATAAGACATGCGTGCGGTGTACATTTAATTCGGAGTGCTTCGATTACGTCATACATGACAATCACAGTTGCGACTCGCGTCATTTAAGACTGAAGAAACCAGACGAACGAAACACAAAAAAAAACCAACTTTCTTAATTGGCGGAAGTTTGAAGTCAGATTGGCGCTTTTGGCTGATTGCATTTAGTTTCAACAAAAAAAAATCGCTTGCGTGTGTGTGTTGCAACGGTATTGGAACATACTTAGCCGCCGGACTTTGAGTCGAACTGTGAAACTAACGTTGCCATAAATTGGTTTGCTTGTCCGCTGTGCGTTAAGAACTGCACACGTTTCTTTCTATGTGTGTACGGCACGGATTGCAATTGAAGTCAAAGCACATGCTTGTGTGGTGTGTGTCTTTTTGTGAGTTTAGATAATGAATGCGCGTGTTTTCGACACTGCTGGGTAACGCTGATTCATTTCTTACTTCGAAGACGGACAGACGAGAAGTTTCCTCAACAAAAGACGCACAGAGGGGGAAGTTTAATGCAACAAAATTATTATGGCACGAGATCGATGATGATAGACTCTGTTCCTTTACGGGCTGTAGCGCCCTCCATACTTTTATATTATGTATAGATCGATGAATGCGTGAATCAGAAATATTTTACACACACTTACTGATGATATTCGTCGCCGTAAAGAATTAGTGGCGGCCGTTGTGGGTCTGTACGTCGACGTCTATGCACTTGAACCCCGGCTCTAGGTTCGAATCTCAGTACGACAATCATTTTTACGACTCCACCTCTTTCGAGTCAGTGACAATGCTCAAAGAGTATTGCTTCTCATGGCTCTTCGGGGTTGACATAAAATTGTACGTCCCATTCACTCGTGAGAGAACAATATCACGCACATCACGAGTGGTTGCTGAGAGGCTAGGCCCTGGTCCTCTACGGGCTGTAGCGCCACCGATATTATTATATATTGTATGTGCACCACATGAGTTGACGCCAAATAATCCCATGGACCGATTTTGCACTCGCGAATCCCTGCTGAATCGCAACAGTGCATCCAACAACCCATTTTCGTAGCGGATGGTCCCTGGTGATGAAAAGTGGATCACTTGCGACAGATGTGGCAAACCGGATAAAGCGTATTATTTTAGCTTTGCGCTGGAAGTCGAATCCTCTAACCAAGGGCAGGCACTCAGCCAATTGCGCCAACAAGCTGTTTAGTCTTTAGGCACGCGCCCTTTCGTTGTCTGGCATCCACCATCACTCGATCTTTATACGGTCGTCGTCTACTTCTCGAACAGCGGGTCTTTAGTGTTCATCTGACTCATATATCTGTCTTTATAGTCGATGGTTCTTTGTCCACATACCTGTCCGTCTTGACATTCTCCCCTCTACTCCTAGTGCCATCAGAACACACAGACTGCACCTAGCTTCTGAGAGTTACATTAATTGTGCGTTCATCTGACGATTGGCGGGACAGACAAAGTTCTGCAGACATTCGCTGCTACCGCAAGTCTGTGGTCTCATTCGCAGCAAAATCTTCATTTTCCAATCCACACATTTCACATTGATTGCAGCAGAAGCTAGACCCGTGTCAAAATCGGACCGCAGCGCCACCCACATTTCGCGTTGAACTCCCAAAACAGTCACTCAATCCAAAAAAAAACACAATTTAATTCAATTAGTGATATTTGCCTTGTTTCCAGCAACCACCATTACACGCTATTAAAATAATTCATTTATTACCCGTAACAGGCCAGCAGTTTTGCAACACAGCCACTCCACAAATTAAGCTAGCGCGAATGGAAAAATGTTTGATTCCATTGATCGAAGCGAATTTATCCGAGCGTGAAGCAGAAATATTGAGCCTCAAATGGCCATAGCAAAACTCCCTTAACGGTTCCGGTCAAATGACGCTGTCAACTTTGCATTATCTTAAATTGCAATTTCACCCGAGTGATGTAGAGTAGAACATAGGTTACAATTCAATCTGGAACTTGCTCTCCGACTATGTGTGCCGTGAGTGTCACCCCTGAGAAGAGTCTGTATATTGTGTTACTACTCACTGGCGGGCGGTTGGAACAGTTGGGCTCGTTTACATGGGGGATCCCATCGGATTGCAATCAATCAAATGACATTAAAGCTTATGCCAAACCTGAATGAGAGGCTTATTGAATACTCTGCCGGTGATTGCGTCCTTTTTGTTCAATCATTCATTTCACACACCATGTGCTCTCGCCGAGGTAGTGACATTTCAGTCACGAGGCGTTGATAGAGCGATTTGCTTCTTTCGCGTGCAAATTGATTGCCTTCGAATTTTATTACAAACTTAAAGTTTGCAATAAAATTTGTGCTCTTTAGGACATGCTTGCGTTTAGGTTTTATGCAGTATTCCACCATCTGTGCTGTTCCCCATGACTTTGCTGTATAGGGTGGGCCAAATACAAGTTTCTTTTTAAAAATGCAATAAAATGAACAAAATTAAATATTTTTCCATGTACTCTGGCTTTATTAGTAAGAACAAAGATTCCCATTAATTATGAAATATAAGGTCGTTCAATTGACTGCCTCGATTGGATCGACAGTAGCGCATTCTGTCACCCCAATTTTCCAAGACATTGTTGACGGTTTCGGGCTGTAGTTCAGGCATTGTTTGGATGAGTGCTTGAATCGTTTCCGGATTGTTGGCATAACATCAGCCCTGTACGGTTCCACCCAAAAAAGCAGCTCCGGGGCGGCCAATTGATATAGCCAACATGGCTGATAACACAATTTGGGCATTTGGTGCGCAAAAGATTGATCGTGGCATTGGCTGTGGGGCATGGTGCGCCATCCTGCATGAGCCAGAGGTCGTCCAAATTCATGTCTTCAATTTCAGTAAAAGAAAAGTCGGTTAACCGTTGACTGAAATGCTGTTCCAAGCCTCATTTTCGAAGAAAAATGGTCCAATGATGCCACCACTCCACAATCCGCACCAACCTGTCACTCTCTGTGGATGTATTGGCTTCTCGACAATAACGTGAGGATTTTCCGAGCCTCAGATGTGGCAATTTTGTTTGTTAACGTAGCCGCCGAGATGATTTTTCGCCCAAAATCGTGCAATTCAAGCTGCTTTAAGGCCAAAACTGCGAAGCAATAACGAATTGCTCAATCAATTAGACCTTGTAAGAGGCTAATCCGAGATCTTTGTGCAGAATTCTCATCAAGCTTCGTGAAATGTTGAGCTGTTGAGATTGATGGCCAGTTGATGTTCGTGAATTGGGTCTCACACTCTCGGCCACAGCTGCCACACTCTCGGCCACAGCAGCCACACTCTCGGCCAGAGCAGCCACACTCTCATATGTGCTTACGATGGGGCCCATGAGAGTCGTCCACCAGCATACCAGTTTTAGGAACTTTTTGCACAAACTTGCGGTGGGTGCTCCATTTCTGCCAAAATGAAATGTTGAGCTGTTGACATCGAGCGAGTTGATGTTCGTCGGCCACAGTCTCCTCTGTACGCCCAGTAAGACGACGGGGACCATGAGTGTTGTCCACTAGCATACCAGTCTCACGAACTTTTTGCACAAACTTGCGGTGGGTGCTCCATTTCTGCCAAAATGAAATGTTGAGCTGTTGACATCGAGCGAGTTGATGTTCGTGAATTGAGTCTCCCATTCTCGGCCACAGTCTCCTCTGTGCGCCCAGTAAGACGACGGGGACCATGAGTGTTGTCCACTAGCATACCAGTCTCACGAACTTTTTGCACAAACTTGCGTACAGCAGTTTCGATGGGTGCTTTACTTTTGCCAAAACTTCTTCTTTTCAAAAAACGCACTGTTTGACCTAAACAGCACTCATTTTGGAAATCAGTTTTCAATATTTCCCAAGGTTGTTCATGCGTAAAGCGAGTCATTTCGTCCCGCGGAGGTATGATACTGACTTTCTGTCAAGATTTAGAGCGGTAAACAGCTGTCAGTGTCATAATAACCTATGATTTAAAAAAAAAAACACTAAATGGTCCACCCTGTAAACGCAGAAAATGACATCTCAGTTCTGTGTTTAAGCATCCAATTAAATACATGCGGGGCTGTCTTAGGAATGATATTGAAATACACCCTCCCCCCTCGACAATCGTTTAGAACTTGATGACACGTGCAAACATCCCGATAGGCAGTGACTAACTCAATAATTTATTTAATATTATTTTTAGTAGTTTTTTTTTTGTTTTATTTTCATTTCATTTACTGTGATGCAGCATAACTTGCTAAGCTTTGAAGCCGCTTCAAATAGTTGAACAATTTAAATGATTTAAATCCATTACCTCTTGTGTTCTTGATGGATGAATTTTGACAAAAAAAAAAAAATTTATGTGTACATCTGTATAGCCTCATTGGACTGGAATATCCGAAGGAAGAGCAAATGACAAAGTTTTAATTGGTCTAAGAATGTCTTCTTTTCGTTTATTTTCTTCTTCAATTGAATTGATTTTCTTGTAAATTAACAAAAAAAAAAAAAAGAAGATAAACATGTACAATAAAAATAAAGTAAATGAGAAAACAAAACACAGTTTATAGTTTTGCTTACACACTTCTTGTACACAGTTCTTGATTCGATTTGTTAATTTAAACCTACTACATGTCTTATGTTTTCTGTTTGTGTTTCCATCTTGTTTTTCTTAACCAAATACTTTGATAAGCACTTTATTTCATTCTTCTATAAAGTTGTATCTGTAACTTCTTTTCTGGTTTGGTTCTATGGTTCTGTCGTTGGTTCGATTAAATTTTGTTTTTCTGTTTCTGTACTCATTCAATTCGCTTCTAGAATCTACTTACTTAAAGTATATATTCAACCCAAGAATGTTCACCTAATGAGGTTATACAGCACCAGTATTTGATATAATAATAGGATATTTTCAAAAATCAGTTTTTCTTCTTTCTTTCGTTCTGTCCTCACGCACCAATAAGTTTTTGTTTTCGTTTTTCGTTTATCGTTTTTTTTCTGTCTCTCGCTGCAAACGTGGGAGAAGAGCAAAGTTTTTCCTTGATTTTTCACACACAAAGGTCTTAGTTTCTTGTTTTGTTTTTTTTTTTTTTGATTTATTTTTGTTGTCTTATTTTTGAATTATTGGAAAGTGGTTACATATAAATACGTTTCGTTTTTTGGTTTCTGTCGTTAATTTACTGATGTACTTTTTTCATTTGAATAAAGCTTCTTTTCTTTGATATTAATATATATATATATATATACTTTTTTTTTTTAATTGAAAGAAAGTTCCACCAGTTTGTTTGTTACGAACGCTATAGCATTTTGACTGTTTTTACACAACTGGCTGGCTTTGAAAGGCAATTTAAAACAATAATCGTTTTTTTTTTCTTCTGATATTTCTCTTTCGAACAAACAGGGTGAAAGTGTTGTGCTCAGGGATCGGAAGCTGAATATTGCTCCGGCAATCAAGAAGCAAGTAAGTACACAGCGCATTGGCGAATAAAAGTATTCAACACTAGATTTGATCTCATTTTATTGTTGCACATTTTTTTTTTTAGTCAATTGTTGCAACGAATGGTGCTGTTTATTATACAACAACACCACCAGCTCCTATAAGCAATATGCCGATTGATCAATTTGCTGCTGCTGTTTATCCACCAGGTAATATACAATAGGCTTGGATTTTCGATCCAAATTGACTTGGTGTTTCTTAACAAAAGTTACTGATTTTCCAGCAGCTGGTGTGCCAACTTTATACCCACCTTCAATGCAATATCAACCATTCTATCAGTACTACAGCGTGCCAATGGTGAGTTCATATTAAATAACCAAATAATACATAAATTCGTCAGAAAACAAATTGATTATAACCCAGTAATGCAGTGGACACTCTCTAAAGAGACCATCCAGCAGGTACTTCTTAGGTATCAGTTAGTTCCCCTGGCTAACGAGGAATCGGTGTATCAATCACCGGCACAATGAATCCAAACAGGATCTAAGTTAATCATAAATGTTTCTGCTGTGACAACCACACTTACCTAAGAATACAAACATGACACAGCATTTCTTTACAAGGCCTCCCAGTTATGTGCGTTTGGAAAATCGATTCGACGTTCTTGACTATTTTCTGTGACAGGACATTAAAATTCCATCAATTTTAGATACGAATGCTCCTCCTAGTGGTGGCCCGTGGTTTGTGGGTATGTGCGTCGACTCCTACGCATTTGGACCTACATGTCTAGGTTCGATTCCTGGTACGACAGGAAATACTTACTGCACCACTGTAGCTCAGCGCCTAAATTCTAGGTTTGTGTGACTTGCTCCGAAATTTTTCTGTCAAAAGTAATGAAATGCTTTTCGTCGGATTTTTACCAAATTGGTGTACTCATTCTCGCGTTTCGGAAATCGTAGTCTGTCAGACCTCTGAAAATTGGACACTAGCTCATGCGTATTATATTCTAGCCTTAAGTCCAGAACTACCTCTCAAAAGTGTGATCAGTCACACTTTGAGATGGTACCTCCTTCTGGCCAAAAGCTCACAAATTATGAGCATCACAAGAGCTGTCAAAATTGTAATATTTGATTGACCACCAAAATGAAAGAATGCTGTAGAGGTTTGCAGATAAAATTAAAAGGACGGATAGTAAAATGGAAATAGCCTCTATTACGGAGTTATGTGCACTGCCAATGAGAAAATATAATTTACAGCAGTTGATAACAAGTAGCAAGTACAGAGTGGTTAAATTTTAAGGGCCGATGTTGATTTTGAATAAAACACAAATTATTTAGGAAATTATTGTCATTTCTTTTTATTATGATAATATTGGTATGGTTCAATTATGTATGTAACAAAATATCGGCCAAATGGCTGCCACGACCTCGGCGGCACACCTCCATCCGATGGTCCAAATTTTCGATGTCGCTAAAGCATAATTGAAGTTCTATGCTGTTAATGTGCCAAATTATCTCATCCTTTAGCTCTAGAATTGTTGCTGGCTTATTGACGTACACATTTTCTTTCAAATAACCCTAAAGAAAAAAATCAAACGGTGTCAAATCACATGATCTTGGCGGCCAATTGACATCGCCACCACGTGAGATAACACGGCCATTGAATTTGTCGCGCAAAAGAGCCATTGTTTCGTTAGCTGTGTGACAAGTGGCACCGTCCTGTTGAAACCACATATCGTCCACATTCATATCTTCCAATTTGGGGCATAAAAAGTTCGTTATCATTTCACGATAGCGACCACTTTTCACAGTAACTGCCTGACCGGCCTCATTTTGGAAAAAAAAAAAACGGCCCGATGATGCCGCCAGCCCATAAACCGCACCAAACAGTCACTCTTTGTGTGTGCATTGGTTTTTCGACAATCACTCTTGGATTATCATTCACCCCAAATGCGGCAATTCTGCTTATTGACGAATCCACTGAGGTGAAGATGTGCCTCATCACTGAAGATGATTTTCTTCGAAAATTGATCGTCCACTTTTGCTATTTCTTGCCACCATTCTGACCATTGACGGCGCTTGAAATGGTCAAGAGGCTTTAGTTCTTGAGTCAATTGCACCTTGTAAGCGTGTAAATGCAAGTCTTTATGCATAATGTTCATCAACGACGAGCGTGAGAGGTGCAATTGTTGGGCACGACGACGAGTTGAGGTGGACGGCTCTTCAGCCACACTATCGCGAACAGCAGCAATATTTTCTCCAGTACGAGCTGTACGAGCATGCGCTGGTGTTTTCACATCTCCTACAAACCGGTTTGCTCAAATTTTTACACGATTTTTCCGATTGCACGCACATTTGGGCGATTAAATTGACCGAAAAAATCACGAAGTGCACAATATGAATTTTGAGTGAACGCCCATTTTCATAATAAGCCTGAATAACTTTAACGCGTTGCTCGATTGTGTATCTTTCCATGGTTCAAATTGAGTTAGGCTGAAATTGAGAAATGTCAAATGAAATTCAGACAAAAAAATTGACGTTTAGGTGTGGTTCACATTCAACATCGGCCCTTAAAATTTAACCACCCTTTAGCGATGTTCGTTGAAATTAAGTTTCCCACAACTTTTATGGATTTAAAGTGCAAATAAACGCACGCACAATGATTATGACCCAAAATTACATCACAATGGATTTTTCAAACCGTCGTACCTATTCTGGTCAGTTTACATCTGTGCTGTAAACCAGAATATCGACCAGCTGAGTCCGTTTTGAGTTGTTGTTAACAACCAGAACCAGAATATCGACCAGCTGAGTCCGTTTTGAGTTGTTGTTAACAACCAGAATATGGTCAATAAGTACAGAGACTTGTACCAAGTCCACAAACGTATTTGAATGGTTTTCTTTTTTCCCTCTGTTTTCGACTTATCTGAGTGTAGACGATGATAAATGAATACTTGAGAAATGCTTTCCAAAACAATACATACGCATAATTGAATTGAGTTGGCCAACTTAACCGCTTGATCAAAAGTTCAGATGATATCGTACGATCCACGTGGTATCACAATTAATGTTGGTTGTCAAACTACATTATGCAGTCATTCAATCGGATATTCTTCTTCTTTCAGTGGCACTACAGTCCGGGGTGGACCTGGGCCTCAGTCAACAAGCTTCACCAGCTGGCACGATCTTTAGCCAGCTGTCTCCAATTTCGCGCACCAATTTGGTTGAAGTCCTTCTCCACTTGTTGGCGCCATCGGTTTCGTGGGCGTCCTCTATTGCGTTGTCCCACTGGTTCGGAGTCGAACACTTCGGGCTGGAGCAGTGTTGTCCATACGCTCTACATGGCCTAGCCATCTTAGGCGCTGAATCCGTAGACGCCTGACTAGGCTCATGTCGCTGTACAGCCCGTACAGTTCATGGTTGTATCTTCTTCTCCAAAAACGATCAACGCAAACATGACCAATCATCTGCTCTGGAGACTGTCCAGGCTTCTGGGCCATAGAGCAGGGCATGGATGATAAGGATCTTATATAGTGTTAGCTTGGTCCTTCGAGAGAGAGCTCTACTACTCAATTGCCTCTTGAGCCCAAAGAAACAGCGGTTGGCAAGAGTTATTCTGCGTTTAATCTCGGTACTGATATTGTTTGTACTGTTTACCTGGGAGCCGAGGTAGACGAAGTCCTTAACTAGAAGTTAAAGCTGCCTACGGTGACGTTCTGGCCGAGACGGCGATGTTGTGCGTCCTTTCTCGCTGACAGCATGTACTTCGTTTTGCCCTCATTCACTATTAAACCCATTTTTGCAGCCTCCCTTTTCAATACCAGCAAACGCTTCATTGACGGCTCTCTGTGTTCGACCAATCACGTCAATGTCGTCCGCGTATGCTAGCAATTGTACGGACTACTGGAAGATCGTGCCTCTAGTGTTGGCGTTTGAGATTCGCACGAATTTAAAGAAGTTACATGACTGTCACAATCGGATATTATCTCAAGTTAAAAGCAGCGTCCACACCCAACAATTTGCTTGACAACAGTGATTGAAGGGCCAAATCAATGTGAACGTTCGTTACTACAAGTTGGCAGACTCTTGCAATCCAGCAAATACGGATTTAACGCAACGCACGCAACGGATTTTATGAGTTTGTGACTTTACATTTGGACACTTCGAAGATTCTTTTTTTGGAACTGAAGTTTTTCAAGCAATTTTGTGTGCGAACGCTAAAACAATTTGTCGTCAATGAATGACCACCCCGGAATACTTTCGTGAATCTCAAATTCATGATCATATCTGCCACTACTGTCAAGTTTTGTATAATAGCTATGTGTTACTTTAGAACAGTGTGCTCTCCGGTGGCTTAGTGGATATGTGTGTCGATTTTCACGCAGGTTGTCTGGGCATAGTTATCGACACGATGAACAATCTTGATCATTCACGGCTCCACCTCTTTCAAGTCATTGAAAATGTTCACCGAGTATAATTGCCTAAAAAAAGCATTACGAAACTTCAATGTTCGGAGTCGAGATTATAACCATTAAATCCGGCATAAACACAATCGGTTTTTATTCATAAAACCGCAAGCAATATCCACCGTCCTGGATCAACAACAATGCCATATCCAAAATGGATCAGAAAGGAATTTGTAAAAATTGTTAGTAAAAAACGCACATGTAACAGCGGCAAGCTGTCTCTTAATGAGATGGCTGAGCATTTCACTACACACCTTGGTTGAGTTCATAATTGCAACATTGTTGCCCCTGCACTGGAAAAAATATGTTCTCTATGCGTTTATGAATACAAATACTGCCGCAAGTTTGTAGCAGGTCAGCATTGTCAAGAAAGTATTCATAAATACAACATAGTAAATCGACCATACAAAAAGTGTTTGAGTGACGTTTAATCGTATTTCTAAACAAAATATTGTGTGCGAATTGCAAGTGAAGATTGAAGACATGTTCCAATAACCAGAAATTTCCTTAAAGCAATAAGAGAATTTCTGGATGAGTTTTTAGGAACCATTTTCGCATGAGCAGCATTTATGAACGCACATCTTGCAGGGCTGCCGCAGTTTGACGTTTATGAACTCGAGCCTCATGTGTGTGCCGGGCACTGTAACAAACCGGGCATTTGCAAAGCCGATCAAGTCGCAAGGTGTGTTAGAAGATCTTCCCTTGCACCAGAAGGAGATCCACCTTCTATGCACAATTAAAACAACCAATCACAAATGGCTAGCCCAAGTGCCTTAAACCAAAGGGAATATGGCCAGCATTAAATCTTAAACGATCCTTCTGTCTGCTCAGACTAAGCAAACTTTCACTCAGGACGTTCAGCGGTATCATAACCGGACACTGCGCAATTGGCAATGATTTCTGGAGAATGAGGAAGAGGTAGAGACCATCTTACTTACTTACTTATCAGGCCGACGACCCATGGAGGGTCCGAGCATGAGTAATTGCCGCCTTCCATCGTTGACGGTCCTGGGCACGCTGCTTCCAGTCATCAATACCAAGCTGTCTTGTATCCGTGATTACTTGGTCTTTATACCGGAGATTCGGTCTTCCTCTCCTTCTCGAACCAGTAGGCTCGGATTCAAAGACCCTCTTTGCTGGAGCATTGTTGTTCATGCGCTCGATGTGGCCAAGCCAGTGTAGTCGACGGATTTTTGCCTTCCAGACTACATCCACATCCTGGTACAGCTCGTAGAGCTCGCGGTTATGTATTCTCCTCCATTCGCCTTCCTCACAGACGGGACCATGAATCGGATGTAGAATTTTTCTTTCGAAGGTACCAAGAATCAGCTCTGGTAGAAACCATCTAGAGACGACTATTCCTACGCACTTGAACCTATGGTGTCTAGGTTCTATTCCCGGTACGACAACAATTATTTTCACCGCCCACCCACAGTTTCGTATAAGGGACAGTAATGAAACCTTATACGTAACTGTGATTTAGTTGAGAATCATCGGACTTTAGTACTCCTCCAGCGTTAGCTGCTGCTGGTTATATGTAGGTAGGTGATAGTGTGTCCCATCGGCCTTGGATTAATTAGACCAATTTGTTGGGTCCATTGTGAGACCTACTCTAGTTATAAAAACTGGATCCACATGTGAATGCTTGAAATTGTTCCAGTTCAACATCGCTTAAGTTCTCTAACTCTACGAAGAAGTGTGTAACCAGAAACTCCCTCCTTTTCGTTGTTTGGGCCGGGCATTCGCAGAGCAGATCTTGGATGGATCTATTTCTTGCTCATCGCGTCAGGTCCTGCTAAAGTCGTTATGCTGTATGGCACAGTGTGCCCGGTAAGGATTCCTATTCGCATGCGTACATCCTTGCGATTAAAACCGATCATCGATGTTGATCTCTTTTTGCTCAGCGTTGGGTATAGAGCCCTCGCTGTTGCTCCACTACTCAGGTTAAGCCATCGAGCTCTGGCTGTTTCTAGGCTTTCGTCCTTATGGAACTAAGTGGCGTATGCGCATACGGAATGGCTAGAGGTTGTCCCAACTAGCAAGAGGCTGTCCGCCTTTTCTTTTTGTTTTTAGATTCCAGTACCGTCTTTTTAAGGGACCCACTTATTTTTTTTCGCTTCACTTCACTGATTATTTATATTAAAGCATTAGAATAGTAGCTTTATTTTTCATCAGTTATTATATACAAATGGCTTACAACTAGACTTATTACTAAGCTAGATATGCCGGCTCAACAATAGGGACCCGGCGAATTTCACTTGACGTGGTCAAAATTGTATCATTTTACAATATATGTGACATGTTAAATCTTATGATTGAATTATAATTTATAATTACATATGGTTTATAATAAAAGGAGGAGAAAAAAAATTTATATAAATATTTAAAATATTGCAATTCAGTGGGACTTATTTGAATTCGCCCACTTTGACCTAAGTGCGACACTACCAGAACCTAACCTAAACAACATCCGTTTCTCTCTAACAACCGCACATTTTCGCTTCTTCTCATTTCAGAATGTACCCACCATTTGGCCCCAAAACTATCAAGGTAATTGAGCTATCCAGAAATAACCAGCATGAATCAACTTAATTTATTATTTCTAAGAAAGAATTTAATATTATTTTCCGTTTTGTTAGAATTGAATTACCGATCTTTATTTAATTTTTTTTTGTATTTTTTTCTGTTCGTTATTTTCTTTCCAAATACGCTCTTTATGCATTGACATCCTTAACTAATTCTCTCCAATGTGATTTGTGTATTTTAGGCATTTATCCATGTTAATTTCGAGGACAAACAATAATACAATTTACAAAAAAAATAACAAAAACAAGAAAAGTCATCATTCTCACAAAAACAAAAAAAAAATCAATAATTAAGAAAGAAAAGAATGAGAAAAACTTTGTTGTGGGTATAATCGGGCTACACCAAAGATAGATTGTTTTTTTTTTAATTTTTGTTGCTTAACGTGAAACAGGAGAAAATTATGAACGACAAAGTCAGAGAGAGAGAGAGAGGAGAGTATATTATATTAACAACCAACACTCACTCACTCAACAGACATACCGAGTGCAGATATACATTAATGTAAAATATATTAATTAACATATATAGAGAGAAACTAAACAAAGTGGATAAGCAGACAACAAATAACGGGATAATGCATATTATTTATTAATTTAAAACAAAACAAAAAAAAACAAAAACAGAATACACATAGATATATTAAAGTAAAGCATATATATATATATTATTATTAAACAAAAATGATAAAGAGCAAAACTAAATTATGTACGAACCTAACACGTAAGGATGAAGACATAGTTAATTATATATATATAATAGATAAGTAAACTATATATAATATATATATAACGAAAACAAAAATGAGAATGCATCACACAGAACATACAGTAGGGGAGCATAATCTAATCTACTATAATTAGAGACAACAAAATAACGAAAAATTATAAGCAATATAAAAAAAAAAACAAAAACAAATGAAAGTATAAACTCAATAACCGTATACATACATGTAGAGAAAATGAAAAGGTAATTAAAAAAAAAACAAACAAAAAAAAAATACATAGTATTAGAGCGCATTAACACACAAATAATGTAAAAAAGAAAAAAAATTCTTCAACAAAAATCAAAAAAGACAACAAAATTTTGTTATACACCTTAATTTTGTTTAGTATTAATTTATTGTGAAATGAAAATGCTGCTAGCTAGAGAGGGCTGCACATGTGCATAAGAATGTTGTGTACTATATAACTAAATGAGAACTACTGAAATGAGAATATATGTATGATGAATGCATTGTTTAAAGATTTGATATTGAACGAACACACAATTGCCGAGAGAACAAAGTATATACTACAAAATGCAGGAAGAACAAATATTCAACAATTCTCGGTTTAATGGTTCTTAAATTCAAAATGAAAAAAAACAAAAAACAAAACGAAAATATAAATATATATATATCTATGAATATGTATATGTATATTGATATTATTTATTAATAATTAGTGAATATATTTAAATATGCAGTGCATTTCTTTTGAGATGTACAATTTTTTACTCAAAAAAAAAAAAAAGAATAAGGAAAAAAATATATTAACACATATACATGGCATGCATAATTAAGAAGTCATTCTCAAAAAAAAAAAAAAACAAAAAAACCCACTCATTGACTATAAAAAAAAAGAAGAAAACTATAACATTTATTTGCAAAGAAAAAAGAAAACATGTAAGAACAAATAACGCAACAGGAGTCTATACACAAATATATACAAGTATATAGAGTACGTTATTTGTTGTTGTGAAGGAGACTTAAAAGGGTGTGAATCCGATCGCGATTCATAGCAGACCTCACACGTGCATACACATTAAACATACACACGATGAAGAAATGAAAAAAGAAGAAGTAATAATTCAAGCAATAAATGGATGCATAAAAACATTATTATTATAATTATTTTTTAATTTATGGTATTGTTCTCATTATGCAATGCATAGTGAGAAACATACAATTCGTGATATTTTAAAATATAAATTTTTAGAGCATACAATTTAAAATATGTAATAATGTATATACATATATATGTATATTAATGAGAAAAACAAAAGAAAATGGTGGAAAAAAAATAAAGCTAAAAACAAACAAGAACAAACAAATGGAAAATCTATACTTGTTTGACATGAGAACAAATTGAACTATTAATTAATAACTTTAATTACTATCTATCGTTTATTGACTAAGAATAGACACAAAACACAAAAACAAACACACACACACACAGACACTTTATGCATATGGCATAATTGATGGGCATATGGCATAAACAATTAATATATACATCTCCATATTTAAATGTAACATCTGAACCTAGTGATAATTTCTAAGTGAATTACTATTCAAATCCTAATTTAAAACAACACACACGCATACACATAAAAGAAAACATCAAATGAAGTATATATTTATTTTAATTTATTTATATTATATATTATGTATTGAAGACTAGAAGACAAAACAAAACGAGAGTTTAAAAGAGGAAAGAAAAACTAAAATATACTTAACTTATTTTCCAGAAGAAGACAAACAAACAAACAAATTAATGTCGATTTATTTATGAAACAAATTGTTAATTGTTATTTAAGCGAACAGAATATACTTATATGTATTGTTACAATAGAGTTTGCATCTCTCACTTATGTATAGTAACTATTTCTTTTTTTTTTTTTTTTTGATGAGAAGTCAACTAATAACACGTATGTACATATGTATTTTGTTAAAACGAATAATACAGACACACACACACACCACATCGCACACAAAAAAGATGGTGTAACAAACAATGTGAAATTTTGGTTTTTGTTTCTACTACACACGATTTTTTTTCCCGTCTCTGTTTCTGAAAATGACAATAAGAATTCGGTTTCTTTTTTCTTTTTTTTTCTTCTTTCTTTCTTTTGTTTTTGTTTATTGATTTCTCGCAAATACTAAGTATGTCGCATACACAACGTGATCAAAGAAAAATGAATAAGTAAAAGCAATACAACCTGAATGTGTACATTTTGTTTTTCTCTTTATTTTGTAGTCGCTGAGGAAAGTGGTATTTTTTGTTTTGTTTTCATTTAGGAGGCAGAGTGGCGGTGATATGTGCATTTTTTTGTTTGTGTGTTTTCTACGAAGCTCTTTGTTGGCTCATGCAGGAGATGGGTATCAATTTGTCCGTCTGATGTACAGTGCAAGGGATAAAAATAGGTTGCAACTAGGACATTTGCATTTATCTGGCAAGAGCGGCATGTGATTGATGGGCTTCTGTGTATGTCAATGGGCTTTCAATTCGTTTCGATAGAATTTGTTTTGTCAGTTTATTCGGCCGTCGTGTCAGTTTCTTCTTGGTGCTCCTTCGGTCTAGTGCTGCATAGCCTTGATCGCTTAAGCGTGTTGTGTCCTATGATTCTTTGTCATAACCATCATTCCAATTTTCCAATTTTTTCCCACTCTAAATATGTATGGATTCAACTAAAGTCCTTTCTAGTTTATTCAACATTTCCGTATCAAAGGAGTTTTCAATTTATTTTCATTTCCTGCCGTTGTTTCACTTTCTTCAACATTTCTGTTGTTGTCTTATAGCTTTTAGCAATGCTCATGGGTCAGTCATATGCTATCCTTTCATAAATTGATCTCCAACTCACGTGTCAAACCATTCCAAAAAATCGGCAACCGCTGTCCTCGCTTAAATGCTAATGTGGAAGTGGATTCCTTTAAATATTTCCTTAGGATCTAATGAGTACGGAATTTCATAGTTCTCAGTACTCTGCCTGAGAGTTCCATACCATCTCCGTTGTAATTCCATGTCAGGAGTGACGTCTCATGGTTTATTTCTTCATATCAATCCATTTCCAGCTAAGCAGACGTTGCTCACTTACCAAGCGTTCCATTTCCATTTAACCCCACGAGGAGCATATGCTGTCCGCCCAAAATTTTGCTCACTTGCCCAATGTCCTTTTTCCATGTCAGGAGTGATGTCTTATGGTTTATTTCTCCATATCCATCCATGTCCAGCTAAGAAGACGTTGCTCTGCGTCCTATTTTTATCCACCCCCACGAGGAGCATATGCTGTCCGCCCAAAATTTTGCTCACTTGCCCAATGTCCTTTTCCATGTCGATAAATGTCCAGAATGTCCAGATAAGAAGACGTTGCTCACTTGCCCAGCGTCCTATTCTCATCTACCCCCACGAGGAGAAAATGCTTTCCATCCAAATTTTAAAAAAGAGCATAATCTTCCCAAAACTTCCCCAAATTTATTAGTACCACTCCACAATTGTGTCCAATCTTTCAGGCAATCAATCATCGCTCTTCCGATGTGATTGATTGTACCAAAAAAAAAAAACTGTCGTCAACTGAGCCAATTAAGGTGACATCTATCATCTCCTCGAATAGAGGGGACGGGGGACGGTTTGTCTTTTCGTATAATGACGTATAAATATGAAGCTTAAATATCATCACATTTCACAAGTACTCTGTTCAAAGATTCACCAAACAACACGCAATAAACCCGATGAATGCCTAAAGTTACATCACTCCTATAACACATGTGATATTCACCCATCCTTCTAATCAAGAAATCCACAGCAATTCTGCCCCACGCACCACTCTGCTTTTCATTTGCGACTAATTGCGATTGTTTAATATTTTCTTTTCTTTTTCCATTCAAGGTTTGAATTATTGCGAAAGCGACTTAAACCAAAATCTATCCGCTCAAATTTTGTAAATCAAACAACAAATAATTAAAACAAACAAATAACTAAAAGACAGAAATGCAGAAAAGAAACAAACAAAATAAATTTAACGAAGAATGAAACTATTCAAATGAAAAAAAAACAAAAACAAAAGAGAATTTCCAAATGAACTGCCATTAGTTTGAACACAGACACACACATATACACGCAAATGTGAGAACTTTTTTTTTGGAAATGCTAAACTGAACACAGTTCTTAAAGACTTTAATTTCTAATTTATTACTTGCAAGTATCTTCGAAGCGTAACAAACAAGAAAAAAACAACGTAAACGAATATGCATGAATTATTTATTTTTAAATGCGTATAGAGCAAACAGTTTGCCTTTTGTCAAATAATTTATATTCACAAAATTTTCCAGCCATGTATTTTGAAAAGAAACATCATTTGTGCTCATCGAACATCAATTTTTGTTATTCTTTTTGACTCCACGTACCATATATAGTTATTCCCTACACTCCCACTCTTTCATTATTATTTTTTTCTCAGCCCCTCCCCCCTCCCAGAATTACGATTCACACTCACCCGCATAAACAGAAATCAAATCACTGACTAACAAATAAATAAAATAAATTATAGTATAAACACAAAACAAAACAAAAGAGAAAAAAAAACATAAAATAAAATGAAAAAATATACGGTTGTGTCAAATTAGATAATATATAAAAGAATAAATAATGCAACTAATACTAGGTATGTAATCTACTTAATTATTATTATTATATATATACTTGTAAAATGTAATAAAAGAAAAAACTACATTTGTGTGTTGAAATATAAAGAAATACAAAAAAACAACCTTCTTTAGCGAGAAACAAAAATTATATATATATATACATTAAAAAGAAAAAAAAAGATATTGTTATTCAAAATATATTACAAAAACAAAACGAAGTGAAAAAGAAAAAGAAAAAGAAATAATAAAAACCAATTGTTAATATTAATGCAAATTACTTTTCCGAATAACTTCAATGAATCCAATACAAAAATCTGATTGGCAATGTAATTTGCATTTCTATCCAACGGTCTAGCAAATAAATTATAACAAAAACCTGAGATATATTTACAAATGTATTTAAATATATATATATATACTAAATGAAATATACAGTGTTATTTTATTATAAAACACAAATCTGAAAAATGTGATGAAATATCTTTTTGACATTAATTCTTGTTGTCACACACATTATTGTAAAAAAAAAAAAAATACAAAAATCCAAAAAAAAAATATAAGTCATACAAAAATATTTGAATGAAAATCCTTGTAGAAATCTGAAAACAAAAACAAATACCTATTGTATCGATCCCCAAGTACATATAGTGAATATATACAAGAGAGTATATGTATGAAGGAAAAAAAACTTGTACACAATAATTGCGCAACGAAAATAAAAGTATATAGCATAAACAAATAATAACAAGAAATTAAGTATATCTTTAAAGAGACAAAACAAATTTCATAACTATCTCACATTTTAGAATCTACTCACGAAATAAGTGAAGATGTTGTTTCGACTTTGGTTTACTCATTTATTTTCAGCTGATGTGTTTTTTTTTTTTTTGTTTTTCTTTCCTTGTTTGTACATGAGAGATGGCCTTTGGATTTTAGGCTAAATTATTTTGTCTTTACGTGGAAATTATAAAAAAAAAAGCAAAGCACTGCTGCATACAGAGAAGAAGACGAAATTAGCACGGTTTTTTCAGTAAGAAAAAGAAAAAAATATTGGAGCTTATTATACACTTTTTGATTGGCCTTATTTAACATATGGCTTGTTGCAGAACGTTTGTTTGCGACGCCGGGACTTTTTTGTACTCCACTCCACTTGTGCTGAATATATGGGAATGGTCAAATTTATTGTGCACTCCACTTGCGCTAAATTTATGGGAATGGTCTTCCTGAAGAGGAAATATAAGCGTCCTTCTTTTTGAAATACCAAAGATTCCTTCTGAAACCTTCAGATCCACGATGTGCTATCTGTCAATGAACATTTCTGTGGTCGCAAACCACTAAAATCTGTTTTACTCTTTTTTCAGGAAATGAGCTTGAAGTTTTCGAAAATAGCGTAAATGTTCGTAAAAGTGACTTAAACTGTTAAGTTCTTTTGAAATTGTGGCCACATTTTTAAAGATAGAAAGCTGAAAACGTTTAAGATCTGAAAACATCTCAATTTCGTCTCGACTTTAGCAGTTATGGTTTGTGGCCACAGATTTATTTAAAGTTATAAGGATTAAAGTCATTGATATATACAACTGGTTTCATTTTTATGAAAAGACCGAACGAATTAAGACAACTTCAAGCATTTTGCTGCATACTGAGCCTTCATAATTGCTGTGTCATTAACAATCCAGTGTGACCCTGTTCGCTAGCTCATTTCTTTCCGCTCCAAATATTGGATCATTGCTAAAGTTCGTGTCCGATTTGACAATGAAACACAAGCGATTACACTTTAAAGAAAACAACTTTATTACCCGATTACATATATAGCCCCTATATTCTCTACAATTGTATCCCAAAGACTTACAAGCTTTTGGATTCCGTTGTCAATAAAAACTGCGTGGTTTTCGTTCAAAAAATGTCAAGGTAGTTTTCGACAGATTCGGGGGAATCAAATTTCCTTCCATTCAAACCGTTCTGAAGGGGAACGGAAACAGATGAAGCGGTGGGTGCTGTAGGATTTCAATTTTTAACTCCTTCAGTTTTTCCAGCGTTTGTCGGGTGACGTTTGGAGGGATGATGATGACTTTTCGATTTAGCAAAACTAGATGAATTGCTTCAACTTTCCCATTGAGCTTAGAGAGTTGGTCACAGAACTTGTTCGCTGTGATTGTCTCGCCGGGTGAAGTTCGAAACAAATAACACCCTGGAAACCCACCAGATAACAACATCTTTATTGGATGTAAGTCAGTTTTTACCACGAGTTCTGCACCCTTCACCTGCTCGTTTGGTGGTTATTTTTCTTGGCACGTTGTTGTAGAGAATCCACTTCATCGTCACTTGTTACGATCGATGCAAAAAGGATTCGTTTTCATGCCGTCTAAGCAGAGATGGCCACGGAGACTCGGTTCAGCTAATTTTGTATCGTCAAACACTGCGGCACCCATGTATTAAGCTTGTATGTGAGTCCAAATTCTTCTTTAAATGACGGAACGTTGACGAATGATCCATAAAAACCCTCTCAGCATTCTCCTCAGTTGAAATCTTCGGGTTACTTCTTACTGAGGTTCGCAAAATGTCGTCGATTTCGGAAGGTCGTCCATGGTCATATCGCCGTTCTACCAAACCACTGTCCTAAGAGTAGGAGCACGATCCAACTAAACACTCGCTACTTTTCGAAACTTTTACAGCATTACATGGCGAAGATGTAACTTTTCGTTCTCCATTTTCTTCACACTCAAATTGACTTAACCCTCGTCTGGGTCTAGTGATAAAATACTTCTGATGCCACGACTTATCTCTTGGTATACAAGAAGTCCACAAAACAAACAGTGGTCCACAAACGTCCAGCCACCGAATGTGAAGACGGAAACGTTCCAAACACTTTGAAGTTGTCCATCTTGTTTGATTGACTACAGTTTAGAGTGGACCTGGGCTTTAACCAACAAGCGACTGGAGTTAGCGTAGTATTTGGTTATCTGCTTCTAGTTGCGCATACCCAGTTGATTGAAGCGTTTCTCTAATTTTATACTCCAGCTTAAATTCGAGTATCCTCTGCTGCGTTGTAGTACAGGCCCGGGCCTGTCAAAAAACTACTTCACCTTATGCGTTGAATCTACAGATGCATGAATCGCATGCCAAGTTGATTGACTGATTGTTTCTCCAATTTTAAGTCGCTCCTCTGTCCTTTGTTACGTAAGGCATGTAGTGAAAACCTCTTCACCATCTAAGGCGTTGAACCCACAGATGCGTGGCTTTGCATCAATCGTCGCATAGAGATGCCCTCAACACAAACAAGACTTATGAAGGACTTTATTAAAGAAATTCACTGACGGCAAAGTTAAAAAAGGTTCAGAAGAGAGTTATAATTCAAACAACATCAAATTGTGTGCACGAAAATGGGATAATCAGGAAATCATTGACATCTGCACCGAACTGATTAAATTTCGAAAACTTTTGAACTGCGCATGGTCGTTGTTGAGCATATTTTTGAGTTGCAGGCTGTTTTCTTCACATTAAACGTCGTGTGTAGATTTTATGCAGAAGACAAACAATAAGAACCTAACATACGAGTATGATGCTTTGTGTGGTTAGTGCTTCGTCACAATTACTAGTATTAAGGCGAGCAACCCAAAGAACGTGCCCCTTCGCCATTCAAAGGCATGTCCTTCTTAGCGTGTCCTCTCTGATTCGATGATCCGATCTTTGGCCACTCTCTCTCACTCCTCAACAGGGTCGATTCTGTTGCTATTTAAGTCGATTCAGGAAAGGGATTTATTATTATTCCTTGCTCAACACAATGAATGCAAAGTTTCCTCAGTTTGGACACCATGCTTTATTTTAAGTTTCATATTGTTTCCCATACCCGGCACCAGCTGAGTTGATGTGCAACGAAACCTGTTATTTTTTGATGAAGACAATTCATTACTGGTCATGTCAGACATTTTTAGAGCACGAATTTCCCTATAACCCTCTTATAACCATATTGGACTGAATACAAGTGGAGTGGATATTAGCAAAAAAGAGCAAAGCAAACAGCAAAAGATGAAAGAAACTGAATTTAAATCTGAAGATATATCCATCCAAGACGTTCACCAACAAGGTACCATGTATCCATCCACTGTGTAACATCCGTCAGACATTAGACCGGAAGTGAATTAATTGACTGATTTGTTCATAGTCTCTCTTCCCTCTTCTACAGTGCCTCAATGAAAACTGATTTTGGGCTTAGATATGCAAACAATTGGCAAATTCTTTACACTAACATGTACATTTTTTGAAGCTCATGTACGAGGGTTTTTCGCCTTTTTTTTCGTTTCTTTGTATTGAGTCAAAACGATTGCTGAAACGTGCTCTGACTTTAGTTCGATATCATTTACTAACGATAACATTAAAAGAAAGAAAAAGAAATAAAGAAAACCAAAAGCCTTTCGTATATTAATAGAACTAGTACACTACAAAACTTAAAAAAAGGAAAGAATTAATATATAAAGTAATAAATAATAATAGTCTTACAAATTAGTAACTAACAAAATATTCATTATAAATGGCCCGCCCTCTTAATTAAGAACAAAACAAAAAAATAAATAATAAAGAAATTACTCAATTTAAATGTGTATTTTAAAAACAATCTTTATATTGACTTATAAATATATTTGATATTCATCATATTACTAAAATAAAACTAAACGAATAATAATAAAATAAATAAACTTTTAATTAGGTGTAGTCAATTACAAAACTCTAAAGCAGAAAAATTAACAAATGATATGAACAAAAAAAAACAAAACCTATGCACAATGTAAATACTTTAAGTTCTAGTTTCTGTTTATACTTATTTTTGTTCGGTTTTCTCTTTAAGATGTAGTCCTCAGAGTTTTCTGTTTCCATTGGGAGAGACTTTTTTTTATGCTCTCCATTCTATCGAATTATTAAAGCGGTTTTTTTTTGTTCTAAGGCGGGTTTCGTGTGGTTTGCTTGGACGGAAAGTCATTTTGAATGTGCCATACAAGGAAGTACATTTGGCATGTCCTCTCTGATTCACCCGATTGTTGGACGGTCTCTTTTGCTCAAGACGGAAGTTTGTGTTGCTATTTGAGTCGATTGAGGAAAGGGATAGTTTTTATTCCTCGCTCAACACTGGGAATGCAAAGTACCTAATTTGATGTTTATCAGGTCGATCGTTATGTGATTTTGTGGGTTGGTTGTCACAGAATAAGTTCTTTCCTCAAGCTTGGCATGACAGTCAGTAACAGAGGATCTACAAGTGACATTGAGTCATACAATTTTGATCGGTTCAATGAATGTTAAAGCATGAGCTGAGTTCGAAAAACGCAGTACTGCTACGTCAAGCGTTCTTAATTGCAAACATTTGGCAATTATGGAATGCATCGCGTTCTAAAACGTCATATGAGAGCAGTCGCTGCGCAGACAAAAGCAACCAGCGCATCACAGATTATTGTGATGCATCGCAACATCAACAAATCATTGCATCACAAAGGCAGTGGTGCTTACGTGATGTGCATTTTTTTGACGTTGACGAAACCAGCCGTGATTCGAAGCTATTAGTTAAGTTCCTTGATTCATGTCTGATTATATTGCAGCAAGCAACGTCTTAGAAAAACGTCAAATGATTCTTTGAGCTGCATGAACTGCAAGAATAGATTGTTAAACCATCAAGACAGACTGTCGATATGTGAGCCAAAAGGATGATTCAACATCAAGAAGCTCAGACACACAAATGAAGCCAACCCCTAGAAGTTCTGACACATAAATGAAGCCAGCCAATGGGAGATTAATGAACCGCGACAAGCTCAACCACACACGGACAGATACGCAAACCCGCCTCAAGCATTAACCACTGGTTGTTATTCATACCCGTTCAAACGACTGTATTTACTTTACGAACTTCAAAGAAAACAAGACCTTTTTACAAACACAACCCAAACCACAAATCGATTTTGATTTCTTTACAAATGTAGATTCTCTCAGTTTTTCTACGAATATTCTTTTTTGTGATGTATCAAGAATCAATCAACAAACAGCTCAAATCTCTTTAGTTTCGTCTTTCTCATTATTTTTGTTTGTAAAACAAGAAATAATTCTTAATAAACATAGTTAAGGGAAGGCAAGGAATGATTAAAGCCACCGATTTGTTACTTAAGATTAAACACATAAAAAAAGGTAATATCTAACAAAGCAGAAGTTTAAATTGAAAACAAACAAAATGTATACACATATACAATATTTAACATAAATAATAATTTTTCTTCTGGATTGTGGAATGCGGTTGATGATAATAATAAAAGAAATTAAAGAAATAAATTACCTAACGATCATATAAGAAGTAAAAAAGAAAACAAAAACAAACAAAAAACAAGAATAAATATATACTATAGTAGAGTGCATAATATATTTTTGTTGTTATATACAAAATACTATTTTAGTGTGTAATTTCAATTTTCAATTATACAAGTTTCACTTAAGTTAATTATTTGACAATACCTAATTTTTAAAAGAGCGAAAGAGGAGATTAATAGGAATAAACAAAATGAATAGACGACAACAAGGAAAAAACAAAATTATTATACATCTTCGTTTACAGCGAGGAAATCACAGAAAGAAGGATAAACGATTTTAAGACGAAGTAAAATAAAACTGAATAGCAATGAAATATTAAACAAAATATATTAAATATAAAAAACCAAAATGAAACATACACAACAATGTAGAGTGCTGCATTAATAGAAAACAAAAATGGTTTCAACTGAAAATTGTTGAGTATTTTTTAGTCAAAAACAAAAAAACGAAAATGAAAACAAACAAAATTTAAGAAGAAAAAAAATTGTTAATATGTATACACACACATATATATACAAAAAAAAAACGATATTGATTATTGTCATTATTATTGAATTGACAAGTTCATTAAACTTAAACGTAGATTATTTAGATATATGAGCATTTATAAATGTAAAACGGAAAGAATGGTTGAATGAGGAGAGACAACAAATATCTTACAACATGAATTGTTATTATGGATTCACCCCGACGCCCCCCGCCCGACCACGCCCTCATGAAAATCACGAATTTTATCACTGAATTGAACTGAGGCGGAGATTCATGAAGAAAATGTCGCCAGGCGAAAGAAACACCCAAGTGAACGTTTTTTCTTTTATACGAACGTGAATATACAAACTTTATAAGATCGTTTTTATTTATACAGGTAATTTTCTTTTGATTTTCTCTGTATTGTAGGTATTCTATGGAAAAGATTACACAGGTACTATGGAGTGTGGCTTGTGGTAGACACGAAATTAATCAACCTCTTTTCTGTCAATTCGATCAGGGACTGTTTACAAACTTTTCACGGTTTATTTCCATCAGTTGAGTGAATTTTGTCATCACTGACATTTGTACACATTTGTTGTCGAAGAAACAGGGAAATTCGAGTAAAATGCGACTATTTGCGAGATGCACAAAGAAAGTCTCGACAGTCATATAGGATGCACCACAGAATTCCCAATTGAGTAGATTATTTCCAGTATGTTCACGACGTACGGCTTAAGTACTGTACATCTGGCGAATTAACAGAAATAACAAGTTCTTAGTAAATATGATTAAAAATGAGCAATTCATTGCATGGCAAGTGTTGGGCGTTTAGTTATAGAGAAGGATCTGCACAAAAACTAGATCTCGATACCACAAACGAAAAATAAACAACCGATTTCCGCGATTCAGTCACCTCCTTGGTGTCTAGTCTAACTGAAAACGGTATCCACAAAGTGCAGTAGTTCAGGTCGTAGTCCACAAATTCACGATTTTCATGCACAATAATATAAGTGTTTTCTTTGGTAGAGAAATGCAGGCTACCTGCGACTAACAGAAGTTTGACATGAAGGTTTATGCGAAATTCGCAAATAGCACCACTTTACGAACAAATTCGTACGCAGTCGCTTTAAATTACAGAAAACGAGTTACAAAATAAGTGTGACTATCATGAGTGACTTAAAACCAAAGCTAATTCTATAGAAGTTGTCTCTATTCGGCAGTTTCTTGAAGGAGTTGCTTAAATGTGATGTAACTTAAACAACAGAATCATCAGACTGTCAAATCCAACACTTCTTCTTAAGGGTCATTCATATGAGCTCATTACGAATTGCGAACTTAGCAAAAAGTGATACTTCGTTTATATGGAGCAGAAATAAGGAAGCTAAGAGAGTTAGCAGACTCCACAGCTGATTGCCCCCTAGTCTATAGACGAATTTTATGGATATTCACCTATTTTTTGACGGTTATTTACGAATTTTTCACAGTTATTTGCAAGTCGTGCATTGCATTTGCCTCTCAGTTTGACAGTTTCGCAATTGATTCACGGAGAAACAATTTAAAATCCTTAATTAGAATACTTAAACTAACGTTTGTTGATCCGCATCTTCTGCATACCAAAAAGTTTGGTTTATATTATCTAGAAAATGGTTATTTCTGAAAGTTCCGCAGTTCGCGGCTCATATGAATGACACGTTAGTCCACAAATTTACGATTTCTATACATGAAAGTGTCAGAGTGTTATCTTTAGTAGAGAAATGATGGCTACCTGCGACCAACAAAAATTCCACGTGAATGACTTTACGAAATTCGCAGTGCACTGATCGCAAATCAACAAAAGTTTTGCGAAATTCGCAGTTCGTTTGTCGCAAATCGCAGCACTTTACGAAAAACTAAAATCCGTATGCAGTCGCATTCGAGTACAGAAAACGTGTTACAAAACAAGAGCGCGTTATCATGAGTGACAGAGCGTCTGTAATTGGATAAAAGCAATTGCTTGAAGGTCAGTCAAATACCAGACTCATCAGATTCCCAAAATCGTCTTCTTACAGAAGTAAACACTGCATCCATTAGAAGTCAATTCAATTCTGTTTCAAAGTGCACATCAGATTAATGATGCCACAAGGAAATGAATATCAAAACTCTAATTCGACAGAATTTCTGTGCCCATAAGAAGCGATGCTCAGAAGCTCAACTCAAAGTTTTGAACTTCTTCGACCTATAGTCAATGCTCATTGCTTTCAAATGGTGCATACACATTTAATTAAGGATTAATAGGAATTGAATATCAACAACAGAAGCAGAAAAGTCTCGAACTTATCTTACTAAGTCGAATCAAAGTCGATGGTCAATCGTTTTAAAATGAGCATGTAATTTCGTAATGACTGATTATGTGCTAACTCTTCTCCCTTTCAGTTAAAATTCATTCCCAAAGGCCACAACTTCTCTTTTCAATTGAACTCAATTTCCTTCGTGCACCAACTGCCACAAGTCACACGAAGACATTTCCCTCTATTAATAGAAACCAATACCCACCCTCTTGACATAACTTAAGTTCCGCCCTTAATGATTCGCTACAAAACCTTAATTTGTTTAGAAATACGAGAAACAAAAAAAAACGAATAAAAATTTTATCAAAAATCAAAAAAGTAAGAATCTTGAAGAAGAAAACGAAGAAAAAAAAAAAACAAAAAATACAAGTTCAAATGAGAAAACAAAAAGTAAATAATATACATTTTTTAAAATACATATTTTTATTCCTTATGTGCCTACTATGTGTACGGTAGTGTTAAATTGTTACAACTTTTTGTTTTTGTTTCATTTCATTTTTGTGTCGATGAAATTGTTACATAAGCCAGGATTAACTTCGCAGTGAGAAATATTAACACACATTGTGAAATCTAAGTGCAATTTGATTGCGTTTCATTTTTGCAGTAGTGAATCATTAAATTTAAACAAAATGAAGAAACAAAATGAGAAACGTAATTATTAATGAAACAAAACAAAAATGAAAAAATACGTTGTTTTGAATGAACAATGATATCACAAAAAGAAAAACCACGAAGGCAACGAACTTTTTAAACAAACAAAAAAAAAAAACAAAACATTTTCATTTTTTTTCACAAAATATTCAAACATTTTCGTTTTGGTACATTTTACTTGCTGAGGCTATTTACACGGATCGTAGGTGAATTATTTTAATCAAATGAAAAACCAACTAATTGCAAACTACATATATATCTCATTTATCCCTAGATCATATTTCTCTTAAATTAGAATCCATTCAAAATGATGATAAACTTTAATTTGCTTAGCTTCGTCGTAGAAAAAGAAACAAAAAAGACAAACAAAAAAAAAAAAAAAAACGAAAGAAAAAAACTGTACACATAAATATGTAAACAAAAGTAATATATTAGTACTATTTATATATATATATACATAATAAAACAAATGGTGCAAAAGAACATTAAAAAAAAAATATTAGTAGAACCTTAAGCAAAACAATATTATTATCAACAAGAGAATGAAAATTTAATTGAATAAGGAAAACTTACGAGTAGCAAAATTTATTATTTCCTAGTGTGAGTACGAGTATCTGATTCTATTGAACTCAGCACAGTAGACGAAAACAGTAACAAAAACCTTTAAATATGTATGTATATTATTAAATTGGGCGTTTTTAGTAGAAAATAATGAAAGAAAACAAAAACACACATATTTCCTCTTAAAAATCTAAATGTATTTGTATCCAAAATATCCACAGATAATATTTTTAGTATTTAAACAAAAAAAAAAATCCTCTATGACTCATCTAAATGTATCTGAAACAAAATTTTAAATTTTAAACGTGAAAAAATAAATGTAAAAAACGGACGCTGAAACAAATGAAAGGCGGACGTGCTGATATATGGCATAAGCTACAATTCCTCTTCCATATGTGTATATTATTAAAACATAAGTAATAAAAGGTTTTAAGACAACAACAACAACACATTTCCGAACTAATAAATATCTTCTTTCTCCAAACAATCATACAACTTAACCACAACACATAAAGAAAACCAAAAAAAAAAAATATCAAAATCGAAAACAAAAATCAACCTTTATTATTACAAGGAGTACAAGCATAAGTGAAAACGAAAACGAAAAAAGAAATACCATTTTATCTTAGATTTGTCTTATCCCATGAAATAACAAAGTTCAAATGAAATCCTTATTTTTAACCAAATCCAAAACAAAAAATATGGGAAATGAATCTTTTCCGTAATAGATCAGAGAAGTCTACGTATTTAATTAATCTGTCTGAATGGTTAATGTTTTAAATTATCTCAAAAAGAAATGAAAATCTATGTATTGATATTTAATTGATCTCTACTGTGTTCTGAACAACGTTAAAAAAAACAAAACAGAAGAAGAACAAAATCAAAATTATACTTATAAATAAATTCATATATAATATATATATAGTATCTACTAACATAAACAAACACACTTACATGCAGACACAACTTACAACAATAATATATAGCGACTTGCATAGATGAAAATGGAATAATAAAACAAAAAAATAAAATAAAGTCTTTTAACGTAAATATTGTTCTTTTTTTTCTCTTTTGAGAACTAAAACTCCGAGACACAACAAGATAAATTGAAGATAAAACAAATGTGAATTATTTATTATTGTTGTATATTATATATAATGGTATAAAAATATTTAAATATATATATATATATACACACATAAATATTTATGTGGTTATCGATGATCCAAAAAAAAAAAAACAGAAAAAAACACTTAAACTTAAAACGTAACCTAACCTGTATACATATAATAAACAAAAAAAAAACACACACACTTAAAGGTAAAGTCGACTCTATATTACAGTAGTACTATATTGAGGAGTTATTTTTTAGGAATGGCCATGATGTAAACTATGGAAGGAGAAGGCATCTACATATATATAAAAAAAAGAAATAAATAAGACAAAATCGTTAGGAGTATGTGAAGACGAAAATAAGACAAAATGAAGAAAAGAAAAAAAAAATGAATTATTAACAAATGTGTAATGTATGTAATACCATAAGATGTAAAAGAACACATAAAAAGGCTGTAATTTTAAGTGAAAATAAAAATAAATTAAAGTAATAAATAAATTTAACCTAGAACTAATTGTAACCATAAAATATAAATATAAGAAAAATAAAGTGTAAATGAAATGGAAGATTTTTGAGAGTTTTATTTTAACACAGTTTCCCATATTTCCTACATACTCGGAAGTCTAGTCGTATGGCATCTGATTTTCGATTTCACAATTCGAATGTTTGGCATGCGGCATACTCAGTTGCAACAAATATAATCGCATTCATTCAACAGGATTATATCGTCTACGGCGATTTGCGATGATTGATTATCGCAATCGTGTTTTTTGCTCTGCGGAATGTGATTGTCAATTTAAGAGTCGTACATTTGCCACCGTTTTAATGTATTTTTGTTCAATATTTGTATTTCAATAATTCAATGTATTTAGATGGAAAACCAAGAAGGGGCGTAATCAATGGTGTGACACATAATTATTATCAATTTATACCCATCTTTGGTCGAATACAAACCAATGCAAAATTCAAGACAAAAGACTACAGCCAAGGCGTGCAACAATATTCCAAAGGAATGCAACAACACCACAAATATTTGCAAATACTTCTTTTAGCGCTACAATCCGGGGGCGAACTGGCTAACGAACCTCTAGAGCTAGTACGATTTTTAGGCAGCTGTCTCCAATCTCGCCCGCCAAGTGGTTTGACGTCCTACTCCACTTGTGTCCGCTATCGGTTCCGTCGTCGTCCTCTATTGCGTTGTCTCACTGGTTCGGAGTCGAAGACTATTCGGGCTGCAGCGGTATTGTCCATGAGCTCTACATGGCCTAGCCATCTTTGGTGTTGAATCCGTAGACGCCTGGCTAGACTCATGTCGCTGTACATCCCGTACAGTAGTACGTGGTTGAATCTTCTCCAAATACCATCAAAACAAACAGGACCAAAGATTGAACGCAGAAACTCTACACAATTTCGAGTTCCAATTGGATATGAGTAGAAGTACGATTTACAGAATAGGGAATTGTGAGTAAAGTCGCACTCTAGTACAAAGAAAATATGAGTTAGCAAATAGTGCTGCAATGGAGGAGCATGCTACTTGCAATGGAAAACAAATTGCAGTTCATAATTAGATAGGTAATAACGTGGCTGATGGAACGCATTTATATTCTATATTGCCACTAAGATCAGTTGAGTATAATCCAGGTGCGGAGACCGCGGAGTAATTTTATGATGGTCAACCCACTGTGTCGTTGAACAGGTGAGCACTCAGGTTTCTATATCTGCGAGACCTCAGAGCTGGGCAGGAGCAGAGGAGATGAGTCGTTTGCGTTGACGCCTAATCTCGGCGTGATCTTCCAAGAGATATGTACATATATAATTACACCAATCGCATGACTTTGAATTTGTCACTTCTTCTAAGAGAAGGTTCTGTTTCAAGGCAGTGACTGTTTAGACCTTTACAGCGATCTTCATCCAGTCTGAACGAGATCAATTTGGATGTTTAGCATGTAATGCTTGCCACTCATGGCATGTGACTGAGTTTTGTTCAGTGGGTGGGGCAAGTTCGTCGACTGCAAAGTTGCACGGAATGTGTCTTCTTCAGATGATCGACTATTTTGACACAAGTCTTTGTTTGACACTGTCAGTGAAGGTGACCAGTAGTTTTATTTGATATTTTTTGTCATCAAAATAAACTCATGTTTCGGCTTTATGGAGTTGGGCGCCATTTGTTTGATTTGGTGAAGCAATTTTTAACCCATCAATTTAATTCTCAGTGCAATTTTTTCCTCCTGGATTGATTGTGGTTCATGTGAAGAAGAATGGAGTAATAGGGTTACATAGCATCATGAAGTTTGAACAGAAACCCCTTTTCGGATAGTAGTTTTTTCTATTCTATATATCCCCGAGTTAGCAGCCTTAAGTGTACGGCATCCTAGTGGAGATCCGACGTAGAATCTGGAAGCTGCTGCTGCAAAAAATTATGTTGAATAAAATCCTTATTTTGCTAGTCCTGCTATATGGAGCCGAAAGCTGAATGAAATTCAAAAGAGCAGAGCTAATTCTTTGTGCCTTCAAAAGAAAAATTCTACGTCGGGAATATGGTCCCGTCTTTGAGGAAGGTGAATGGCAGAGAAGACACAACCGCGAAGGAAAAATCCGTAGACTGCAATGGCTCTGCCACATCGGCTGGATGTACAACAACGCTCCAGCAATGAGGTTCTTCGAATCCGAGCCGCCTGGTTCGATAAAGATCGAACTTCCGTTATAAAGACGTCGCGGACGAAAGTCAGCATGGTCTGGAGGCAGCGTGTCCAGGTTTGTCAACGATGAATGGCAGATATTGCTCAGGCTCAGGGTCAGACCTTTTATAGGTAGCAGCCCTGAGGAAGTGGAGCCATTAGCAGCAGACCTTCAAATTGAAACGGGAAGACGCTCATGAGTATCTTCATCAAAGACGCTGAGACAAATAGTTCGGGGAGAATTTGGTTCATAATAACCATGAATAAAGATGATTGCTTCCGTCCCTGCGAAACATGTGTGATGACCGCTCGGTGTTTAGTACGTAAAGTTGAAGGAGAAACCTAGTTGTTTTCCTACACAAATGTTAAAAATGAAGAAAATGCGTTTCTATCTCAATCTCAATCTCTCTTCTTAAAAAGATTTAAAAATTTACTATGCACAATAAAATAATTGTTTACAATTTGAGATTGCAACTATGCTTAATACTAAGTATTATGGTGTTGGTCCAACAATAGGGGCCCAAATGATGTACATTGCTTAATTCAACATCTGGTATTATAATATAGGTTTTTTCTTTGATTATACATTGTCCAGTGCTTACATCGGGTTGTTCAAATCCGTGTGTAACTGATTCAGCCTCTATGATGACTGCTATCGCTGCTCTGGTAGAACCCATCCAGCCCGTTGTTAGATGTGTTTGAGAAGTTCTGCTCGCTTAGCAGATTTAGCGCGTTGATGTAGCGTTGTACGGGATGGTGTTTTTGAGGTTCCTGATTGCCTCGTTAGGACGGTTGTTGATGTCTAGACGCTGCTCTCTGATCAGTGTCACCATGTACTGTTGCAGGGGGATGATGCGTGCTTCGTCGTAAGCTTCGTGTTGCTTGCGTACACATTCGAAGTACTTTCCTTTCGAAAATTGCGAGCTTCTTCTATCCATTTCGCTTACTCATCAAGAGATAGATACGATGGAAGCCTATGTTGGACTTCTTAAGAGTCAGTTTCGAGTGGCTGTTGAACTTCAGCCTTTCCGTGAAGTTAACGCCAAGATAATTGACCTCTTCGTCGGTTGTTATTTCCGTATCGCCAGGGAGCACTATCTTTAGGCTCCGACATTTGCCACGGTCTCCTTAAACACATAAGAACTGATTTCCCCGCATTGATACGAATACTCCATTGGGTGTAGTAGCCAAATTTGTTCGCTGTCTGGATTTCGACTCTTCGCGTGGCGATCAGTGGTGACTTCGAGCTGGCATAAGTCAGTGAGTCGTCTGCGAATAGGCAACAGTTCACTGTGTTGGTTGGAGGTGGTTGATCTGCGGTGTAGATGTTGAAGAGCATCGGTCCCATCTTCGCACCTTGCCCAACTCACGCCTTGGTTCTCTGCTCGTTGATTGGCTGCCGTCCACTTGAACATAGAATCTTCTGGAATGCAGAAAGCTATAGACTATTATGATGAGGTTGGAGGGGAATCCCATCTGATTCAGCTTGTAAATGAGTCCGGGTGTTTTCATAAACGTCGAAAATCGGTGCTAGTACAACCGCATTTATTTTCTCATACGGTTTTGAACACACACACGGTGCAGAATGTCTGCAGTCTTGCCTTAGTACAAAATATTTTTCTTCCAATCGACCCTATTTGCAATCAAAAAATAATGACTGCACCAACTGCCCGACATCGATGAGCTTTTGACGTTTATTAACAGACGGTACACCCTCCCTCTATCCAGATCGCGTCGAAAGCCATTTTCCACGTCCAGGAAGCAGGCAACCGTGTCTTCGTGTTTGTTTAGGGCAGCTACAACATCGTGGTGGAACTTCGTATCCTGGATGATGTTCAGGTTGGTGGACCATCGCTTTAGTTTTGGGTCTACCAGGTACTCCAGGATCTTGCTTATATTGCTCAGGAGCGATTTAAGCCTGTTTCCTGAAACACTAGCAGCGTTCCCCTTTTTTAGTATTGCAACAATTTTAGCAAGAGAGAAGACTTTCCACCTTCAGGACGAAATTCGAGATTTTGTCGGCTCCGGCTGCCTTCCTCGTTGTGCCAAGTTGAATTAATACCCGTGATTTCCTCGTCCGTTGTGAGGTCTTCGTTTTCTGCCGGATCGTGAGCTGGGTTAGTTTCGTTGAAGAAGACGTCTGGTGCAGATGGATTATCAAGTGCATCGACGTAGGCATCTTTCTCTCTCTCTGCCTATATTCGCTGCAAATCGAACTAAGGGCGTTTGAGTGTTCCCAGCGTATTCAATTCGCCGATGTTGATTAAGCAGCACTTGCTTCTCGAGCCAATACCGCACATTTCAAGAGTTTCTAAATAAACCCACTTCTGAGCACATGCAGTCGTAAATTTAGAATTTGCACTTCCCCCACAGTTAAACACTGCAACTGCACAGCCCTACAAGCTCGAGAGTGTACTTCCCCAAAACCATTCAACAACAACTGAATTGAAAACACTCGTAAAATGTTTTATTTGATACTAAAATGCTATCATAAGATTTCTAACAAAAGTGTCTTAAAAACATTAGCAGCTGTAGCATGATGAACAAGAGTATTTTTCTTACACAATTAATTAAAAACATTTATACACACGTATGCGTATGACTAGAATATCACGACAACTCGGCAGCCGCATATGCGCTGCACTTCTTTATGGCCACTTCCAGTTTCTCCTCGAACACAGAGAAGACCTTTTTACCCTTCATGTTGCACACTTCATCGGGATTCTGACTCTTGGACAGGGATAGTTGAGCATCGAAGACGGACGCGAATAATTGCATCCACTTTTGTGCGTTGAAACTCTCTGTAACATATTCCTGCAAAAGAGAGATTGAATAAGGAATGCTGGTCGTAGGGGATCAGATGTACATACTTTTGGAACGCAGCACCTGGCCTTTACGATTCCATCACACATGCTCACAACCAAAATGGGACGATCCGGGCATAGTTTCGTGGCCTTTTGCAGTGGAACTTCCTCGAACAGTGCCGAGCTCGAGAGGTAGTGAATGATGAAGGGGTACTTTTTGATTGGCTTCTCCTGGAGTATGTTTTTCATTTCGTCCTCGACAAAGGCTCTGAAAAAATGCACCATCAACTTTGGTACTTCACACCGGGAATATTGGACTTACTTGAGAGAGGTGCGAGAGGTTTTCTTGAGCTCCCTAAGAACCTTGTCAATCCGCTCCAATATCTCTAGCCTGAACACATACGGAAGGACAACGTCCGTGTGAACGATGTTGTTCCGAATCTTTTGAATTTCGATTTCAGTGGTATACAGTCTGTCGTTGTTCGTCTTGTACTCCTCTTCGAGACGATTTACGCGCGACTCTATTTGGTCAGCCCGACTCAGTGCCTGCAATCGGGAGTAAGTGAGCGATCTGGGCGGGGGGTCGTGGTCAACGATGGGATACTTACTTCTTTGGCTGCTGGTCCCGCAACAGCGGTGAAGGCGTACCGCGCACGGTTGGTCTGCTTCACGTTGGTGATGAAAAAGTTCTCCAACTCAATAGTGTTCATGGCGTGTGTGCCACAGCACAGTTCATTCGAGAAGAAACCCAGATTCTTATTCTCCACGGTGACCAGTCGCAGATTGGTTTCTGGGTAAATCTCCCCCGGCACGATGGTTACGTTAGACTGTCCAATCACGTCAGTTGCATCCACCAATGAGATCTTGGTGCTGATTGCCGATTGGATTAGGTTCCTGTCGGGAGAGTGGATATTACTTCAGTTCTTGACTGCTCAGTGGCCGTGCCCTACCTGATCATGCCTTCTATGTCCTTGATCTCCTGCTTTGTGATGCGCTTCCCGATTATGCCCAGTTCAAGCTTGCAATTGTCAGGAGAGACCGAACTTGTGACCTGATACGTGACTTTGTTGTACAGAGACCGCACAGCGCCGTTCAAAAGATGGGCAGCTACAAAGGGAAACACACGAGATTAAGAATGAATGTGAGTCGAGAGATTTGCACGTACCTGTGTGATGGCAAGTGTTTCTTGTGCGGCGTTCCCGATCGACCTCCAGTGTCACTGTGTCGCCGACACTGAGAGTCCCCCCCGAGGTAGTGTTTTCCAAGCTGCCCACATGGACAATGCAGTCGTTCATGTAGATCACATCCTGAATGTGCAGCTTACCTCCGTTCACCTCAATGAATCCCCTGTCGGACTGCTGTCCGCCGGATTCGTAATAGAAATTGCTCTTATCTGTAACCACACTCAGGATGTCTTTACTGCCAGGCGCGATGCCAACTGAGTCCACTTCTCGATCGTTGCACAGCAGCCCCAAAACGGTTGTCTTTACAGGCAGCACAATATATAGACCAGAACTTGTCTCAAATACATGATTATACCTGCCGCTGGACTGGGTTGGCGCGCACCTGGCCGTGAGCTTAACCAAGGCTTCGTTGATTTCGCGCTGATTTGTGCTTGACGACTTTGATTTTTGTTTGGCCTTGGCCAGCGCCTCTTTGTACCCAGCTTCGTCCAATTGCATGCCCTCTAGCTCGGCTAACTTTTGAAACGAGTCCTCCGCCAAGCCGTAGGTGTCTGCGAGCTTGAACAGGAACGTCCCGGGAATGACTCCGTCCGAAAAGGTGTGCTTTAGGGCGTGGAAATCCTTGAACGCCGGCACGAAGCCGGGAAACTCCATCAGATCGACATCCTGGAGCTCTGGGTGCTTTTGCAGAACCTCAGCGAATGCTTTCGAAGAACTCTGCCGAACGGCCTTGAAGACTTCCTGTTCGTGTGCGATGATCTCCAGGACATCGTACAGTTTGGCGTTCATTTCGGGATAAGCCGATCCCAAGGTCTCAACAACCACCGGTATGAGTGAAGGCAGAAGATTTGCATTTTTGAATATATTCTCCGACGTCAGGAAGGCTTTACGCAGCACTCGCCTCAGTTTTTGACTAAAAGGAAACGGAAAATGATGGATGGACTAGAGGAGAGGATGTGTCGTCGATGCATACTTTTGGTCGGGCAACATGCCGTCAGATACACAGGCTGTCACCATTCGGGCGTGGTCTGCCAGGATTCTGTAACCGGTATCGAGCGACTGTCGTTCTGAGGATGAGGGAAATCTTCCGCCGTAAGGAGGTACTTTGCACATCTGTGTGGGATGGGATGGTTAGAAATGGATAGCAAATATCTTGAATTGAGACAAACCGACCCTATGCGTGGTCTCGAAGAGCGGCGAAAACAGATCGGTGTCGTAGTTGGAGGATCTGTTTTGCAAAATTGCAGTCAGTCTCTCAAAGCCCATTCCGGTGTCAATGTGCTTCTCTGGCAGTTGATCAATGGATCCGTCGGCATTTCTGAAAAGCACGCACAAACCAAGAGTTCATTTGACTCAGACTTGGAGAGAATTTATAAAGATTGTCCACCTGTTGTACTGTATGAAAACAATGTTCCAAAGTTCGGTTAAATCAGGTCTTCCAGCGTTGACAAGTTCCGCGCGGTTTTCCGTCGCGCCCAGATCCGGTCTGTGGTCGATGTGGATTTCAGTGCACGGGCCACACGGTCCAGTTGGGCCCATTTCCCAAAAGTTGTCTTTGCTTCCAAAGGGAAGGATTCGTTCTGCTGGAAATCTTCAATTGCTTTATTAACCGATTTTCTATCTCACTGAATTATGACGGCTCACCCTAGACTCCTCCATATCTCGAAACACTCTGTGTCAGGTGGCAATCCCAGTGCTTTGTCGCCTCCGAAATACGTAACATACAAGCGAGACGTGTCTATGCCGTAGGGACCTCTAAGCAGCTCCAGAGCCATCTCACAAGCTTCCCTCTAAAAACCAGTGACAAGGTTATAAAAAGGCAAATTTCCTCTTCAATCTGATTTACCTTGAAATAGTCCCCAAATGACCAGTTGCCAAGCATTTCAAAGAACGTATGATGATATCCATCCTGTCCGACAATGGACAAGTCATTATGTTTACCACCAACACGGACGCACTTCTGTGAGTTAGCAACTCGCTTACTGCCCGGAACGGTTTTCCCCAGAAACACCGATTTGAACTAAAAATAGAATAAGTAACGCCGACGTCCTTGGACATGCAATCATCAGGTTGTTTACCTGGTTCATTCCAGCATTTACAAACGCCACTGTTGGATCACAAAATGGCACAACCGGACTTGATCGCACAAACTTATGAGCATGATTTTCGACGAAATACTCAAGGAATGTCTTTCGAATCTCCGTGGAAGAGAGGACCCTGTTCAATTTGCGCGACGACGAGTACATTCTTATCAGATTAATTTGGTTTTTACTCAGGAACATGCCCAAATTGCAACCGAATGGATATAATTTTTTTCCTTGCCAATCTTCAGCCGGTTTTATGAAATTTTGACATTGACAGGTGTGTGGAGTATGTTCAGTGGGGTGCAATATATTAGTGAGTAGGTGAAATTTTGTGGAATTGATATGAGGATTTTAATGGATGCGGGAATTGGGACTGCTGTGAGGGGGGAGTGTTTGATTTGTGCGCCGTAGCTTATTCCACAGACCGTAGTTTGTGTGATGCTTTGAAAGCCGCGGACGTAGACTTGTCAGAACAATTAATGCCCCGGCTACACTACAAATTGACATCGGAATGCAGACGGAATGGGAACTGGCATCGGGAGACTGAAGGCCCAAACTCGTAGAATCGTATTGGCGGTTTGTAATTAATATGTACGTTGCGTACGAAATACATACAATTCCACTATGACAACAGATTTATGTCTAAAATGATGTGTCAAAATATGAAAAAGTTATAAGTTGACCAATATCATCCATCGTGATGCATTCCACTTGTGGGCTGCATTTTATGTCTCCCTGCCTCCTATTGTGTCTTAAGAGCTGTCAATTTTTTGACAAGACGCAACGCATGCAACGGATTCTATGGGTTTTAGCATTTACTTCTTACTTCTCAGGCCGACGACCCATGGAGAGTCTGAACATGGGCACGCTGCATCCAGTCATGCAGGCCAAGCTGTCTTGCATCCGCGATGAGTTGGTCTTTATACCGGAGATTCGGTCTTTCTCTCCTTCTCGAACCAGGAATCTCGGATTGAAAGACCCTCTTAGCTGCAGCATTGGTATCCATGCGCTCGATATGGCCAGGCCCGTGTAGTCTACAGATCTTTGCATTCCGGACTATATCCACATCCTGGTACAGCTCGTAGAGCTCGTGGTTATGTCTTCTCCTTCATTCCACCTTTCTCGCACACGAGACCATATTTCCGAAGAAGAATTATTCTTTCGAAGGCACCAAGAATCAGCTCTTCTGTTTTACTTAACGTCCAGTTTTCGGTTCCATAGAGCAGGTCTAGCAAAATATGGGTTTTGTAGAGCATGATTTTGGCCCTTCGAGTCAGGAGCTTTCAGCCCAGTTGTTTTGATCGAACGAAGTAGCATCAGATGTCAAGGGCAATTCTACGTAGTCTGCAAAGACTGACAGTAACTCACTTCTTTTAAAAGTCTTAAACAGAAATAAGGGAGCATAGTATAGCCGACTTCACAGCAGATCGCCCTCCAGTCTGTTGACGAATTTGACGGATTACCTATTATTTGACGGTTTTACACGAATTTTTGACAGTTTTTTACAAGTCATCGAACAATTGATTTGTGCACAGAAATTCGTAGTTGAGTAAATTGTCAGTAGTGGGGGTAAAAATCTCTCTTTCAGAGAGAAACTGTGCACAAACTTGTGGAACGAATTTTCGTAAAAACGCACAGAATTCACAAAACGTCAAAAAAAAATATATGAAAATTGAATGTCGTTTTTTTTTTTAATTTGAATTTGACAGTCTTCAATTTTCTGCCCACAGAAATTTCAGTTGCAGAAATTCTCAGGGTGAGGAAGTTTTTTACTCTCTCATGAGCACGCACTTCTGTGAAAACCTACGAAAAAATCACAAAGTCAAAATTCTAGTACTTTATTTCTGCTTTTAAATTATATGCTTTCCTACGCGAATTTTGTTTTGAAGAATCAACAAGTTAACCGACAATTCATTTCCATTCCATTCCATTCACACTCGTTCAATTCAATTGCAATTGGAACTTCGAAAAAATCACTTGACAAATGGAAATGAAACAAGTGACATTCGTCCGGATGACAGCTGAAGAGGGTTTGAGAAAAAATTGAAACAAATGGCGTTTGTGAGAAAGTTGACGCTAGTTGTAAATTTTTGTACCTTATCCTGTCTTCATTTGTAAACAATGTTTTTTATGTGAATTGAATATCTGTTGGATTTTATGAACTGAAATTCGGAATTCGGCGAAAGAAGTGAAAAAATAAAGTATTAAGTGAATAATTTAGCTGTAGTTGAAAGAGAGTGGAACAATGTTGGCAAGAAGAGGCGGCAAAAGAATTCGAATGGATGACCCTCCACCAGACTATGAAGATGAGAGGTACCTCTAATGTTTTTTTCACGTGATTTTTTAGCAAATTTGTGCCTTTTCAGGGAGCCTTTAAATGAAAGCGCATCCGATGGAGTTGAGGGTGAAAGTCCTACCAAGCGGATGACGCGCCTTCGCGCTCGCGGTGGGGTTCGTGACAAGCCGCCCATCATTGATGACGATGAAGATGACTTCTTTGCGCCCGTGGTTAAGAAACGCAAGCCCGCAATGCCCAAGAAGCCTCCCACCGAGAAACGTGAGCGAGTGGAACGGGTCCGGAAGGAGGACACGGACAAGGAGCAAGAACGCATCGACAAGGAGCGTGATGTGACCACGGATGAGTCCAGTCTGTACTACATTGTGCGCCATTCGAAAGCTGCAATTGCCGTAAGTTTTTCAACTTCCACTGGGTGTCCATTTTAAAGAGTGGTTGTGGGTTTGCAGAGCATTGTTGACGATTGGATTGAGAGTTATAAGCAGAATCGAGACACCGCCTTGATAGCGCTCATGCAGTTTTTCATCAACGCCAGTGGGTGTAAGGGGCGCATCGCTGAAGACATGCCACATCCGATGGAGCACACGGCAGTCATCCGCAAGATGACAGAAGAGTTCGACGAGGTTTGATGCCGATAATCAGGACGCATAAAAGGTGCTGATCTGCTTGTTTCTCTCTTCTAGGAAAGCGGAGAGTATCCCCTGATCATGCCTGGGGCACAGTGGAAGAAATTCAAAATGAACTTCTGTGACTTCGTGCAGACGTTGGTCAAACAGTGTCAATATTCGATCATCTACGATCAGTTCTTGATGGACAACGTCATCTCGCTCCTCACAGGGCTTTCTGACTCCCAGGTGCGGGCATTCCGTCACACTGCCACTTTAGCAGGTAAGTCAAAGGAGTCACCGTGTCGACAGCAAATTCACTCGGAATATTCCTTGCAGCAATGAAACTGATGACAGCCTTGGTGGATGTGGCGCTATTGGTGTCCTCAAACTTTGAGAACGCTGCTAAGCAGTATGAAGCCGAAAGGGTCAAGGTAATGCATACATAACCTCAAATGTCAACCAACAAAAATTCCTCCCATTACAGACCAGAGACCGCCGAGCAACTGATCGGCTGGAATCGTTGATGACAAAGCGTGCGGAGCTTGAAGAAAACATGGATGAGATCAAGAACATGCTCACGTACATGTTCAAGTCGGTCTTTGTCCATCGCTACAGGGACACGCTGCCAGACATCAGGGCCATATGCATGTCTGAAATCGGAGTTTGGATGGACAACTATTCGCAGAACTTCTTGGACGACTCGTATCTGAAGTACATCGGGTGGACTTTACACGATAAAGTCGGCGAGGTTCGCCTGAGGTGCCTGCAGGCACTGCTGCCGCTGTACGAGAGGGATTCGCTGAAGGGCAAACTGGAGCTGTTCACGTCGAAATTCAAGGATCGCATCGTAGCCATGACTTTGGACAAGGAATTCGACGTGGCGGTTCAAGCGGTCAAACTTGTAATCAGCATCTTGAAGTGCGTTCTCTCACCGAGCTGTTGGGCCTCCATTCACAATCTGTTTTCGTTTCGTTTCAGAATACACCCAGATATCCTGGCCGATAAGGATTGTGAAATAGTCTACGAGTTGGTGTACTCCTCCCACCGCGGCGTAGCGCAGGCAGCCGCTGAGTTCTTGAATGTGCGGCTATTCCACTTGACGCCTGACATGGAAGAGATAAAGACGAAGCGTGGAAAGATTCGCCTGCCGAATACCCCATTGATCCGTGACTTGGTTCAATTCTTCATTGAATCAGAGCTCCACGCGCATGGTGCGTATTTGGTGGACTCGTTCATCGACAACAATCCGATGGTGAAGGACTGGGAGTGTATGACAGACTTGCTGCTCGAGGAACCCGGACCGAATGAGGAACAGCTGGACAACAAGCAGGAATCCACGCTCATTGAGATCATGGTGAGCAGTGTGAAGCAGTCGGCTACTGGGGAGGCTCCAGTTGGCCGGGCGAGCAACCGAAAAATCACATTCAACGTCAAGGAAGTGAAGGCCATTCAGGATGAGAAAACAAAGTTGACCGAGCACTTCATTGTCACACTCCCACCGATGCTGGAGAAGTACCAAGCCGACGGGGAGAAGCTGACCAATCTGCTCTCCATCCCGCAGTACTTTGAGTTGGACATATACACTACCTCGAGGCAGGAGTCCAATTTGCAAGCACTGCTCGACAAGATGGGACAGATCATGCACAAGCACACCGACCGCGATGTTCTGGAGACGTGCGCCAAGACCCTGGAGTATTTGTGCTCCGAGGGCAGTGCCACGTACACTAGGTGCGACGTGGCCCGGTCAAATATCATAGACCACGCGGTGAACAAGTACAAGGACGCCATTGATGACTGGCGAAACCTCATCGCGGGTACGTACACCATTTGATGACTGTGCGCTGAGCACATCTAATGAGGATTGACTTTTTAGGAGAAGAACTTCCCAATGAGGATGAAATCTACACAATCATCATCTCGCTGAAAGTGGTGTCCATTCTGTACTCCTGCCACAACCTGAACCCATGGAATTTGTTTGACTCCCTCTACCAAGACATTGAGGAGAGCCAGTCGAAGGAGAACCCCGGCCGAGGACTGCCTAACGAAGCCTTAGTCTATTGCATTGAAGCATGCTATTTCTCACTTACGTGGGGCCTGTACTATCTTGAGAACCAATGTGAGAGCACCAGTGTTCCGAGCGGATGCGAGGGTTTGCGAAAGAATCTGCATAAATACATGAACGCTTGCTTTGAGTTGACTCGCGATGGGCCAACGCAGCAGATTCAGGAAGCTGTGAGTTGAAGGGGCCACTCTCTTAAGGACTCATCCAATCGAAACCCTTTTGTTCATTTCAGGCTTATCAATCGGTGTGCGATCTTCTGATCACATTCTCCGACCAGCTGTCGACCAATGAAAACGAACACATAAGGTCGCTGGAGTACAAGTCTGCTCTCGACGAACAGTTGATTTTGAACAACTTCGTCCAGCACTACGTGTTCTCGTTGAAACAAGAAGGTACGTCCAGTTAACCCACTTCCCTTGGCATCTTCTCACAGTTTAGCTTCACAGAATGCCACGACGAGACGGAGATTGAAGAGCTGCACAAGAAAAGAAACTTCTTGGCGTCCTACTGCAAGCTGATCGTTTACAACATCATTCCCACGAAGAGTGCGGCTGGATTGTTCAAGCACTACGTCAGGGTAAGGCACCATTTGTGTACAGTAGCCCTAGCAGCCCATACGATTGGTTTAATTCTAGTGTTACAATGAATATGGCGACATCATCAAGGCAACCCTCAGCAAAGCAAGGGAAATCAACAAAGTCAACTTCGCGCTGACACTGCTGCTCAGTCTGATCGCGGTCTTCAAAGACCTCCAGCAGCAGGCTGAGAACGGAGTGATATCCAAGTCGTCACATGACTTCACCGAGCTGAAGGAATTGGCCAAACGGTTTGCCTTCACCTTCGGCTTCGATGCGATAAAGAATCGCGAACCGATCATAGCATTGCACAGAGCTGGAATACTCTTTGCAGTCCAAGATATTCCCGACGATCCTACGGCGGCGCCGACACGTCTGCTCTTCCTGGAAATTCTTAACGAATTCAATAACAAACTGCTGAAGCAAGACAAGAAGGTGGTTTTGAATTTCCTGGATCGGAGGATATCGCCCGGAATGCCATCGAGCAAGGTCGAGGAATGGCAACCGCTGGTGCTGTACAGAAACTCATTGCTTCATGGGGAAACCGATCAGGCACCGGTTGCCGCTAAGAAGGCGTACACAAGAAAACGCAGGGATCATGGTGAGATTGTGCAAACACTTCCGGGGGAGTGGTCAATTTTCTCATGTCCATATTCATTGCAGATGACGAAGAGGAGGAGGAGTACGATGATGACCATAACGATCCAGACTTTAGGGGTTAAATGCTGAGCTGGTGTTAGGTATTTTATTAAAGAATATGTATGTTCTTAAGAAAACAAATACAAATATAAACAGTGAAATAGGAATTGTGCTGTTTTTTTAAACCACAGGAAGTCAATGTGCAACTCGGGCCGTTTTTACATGTGCGACTTTTTAATATGGGTGGCGCTACAGCCCGTAGAGGGCCAGGGCAACCAATCGTGTTGTGCGTTCTATTGTTCTATCACGAGTGGAAGGGTCCTACAGTTTTATGCCGCCTCCGAACGGCCAAGTTTGAGAAGCTTTTTCTAGACAGTTCTACTCTTTGAGCATTGTCAGTGACTCGAAAGAGGTGCGACAGGTAGGTCCAAATGCGTAGGAGTCGACGCAGATACCCACAACGCCACAGGCCACCACTACGACTTTTTACTGACTATTTTTTTCAAATTCCCGTTTGTTATCCCGAGCAGAAAACCCAGTTGCGATTCCTGTTCAGTTTTTCCGCTTTCTCACACATGATGCATCTCTTTCTCACATGTGTATAGCATGCTTTCCATACACAACAAGACAAAAATAAAGCAATCCACTAACAGAGATAAGAGATCCCTAGAAATCCTCGAGCATACGGAAGACAGTCTATCCTCAGAACCTCTCAACTCCATTGCCTACAGCATTGGCCCTATGGTTGGGCAGCTTTTACACACGCTAAATTCGTAGCCGATTTCTCAATGTTGCTGGCAAAGGACTGAGAATTCATCCGACATGTCCTTCAACCTACGTTTCTTCCGTTCACACGATCAAATCTGAGTCTGGCAGACCATATCCGTCCGGTATGTTTGTCCGTGTGAACCCCATCAAACAGTAAACCATATTCTGTAAACCACTGCAGGGGCCTGATTTTGCATTGGTTTCGAATCCGCAACTTACAGCCTGAACGCAGTGATGCCAGATTGTGGGTAATTACCCATTTCGTGGGTATTTTCTATCCCAAAAAAGCTAAAAGGGCGAAAGGGTATTTTCACACCAACCAGAACAAAAAATGGGTATTTTCAATTCTCCAAAATATTTCATTATTTTATCTAGAAATCAATGCAAATAACTATAAAATAAAACTTTACTCTAAAGCAACCCACCCGAATGCGTTTACTGAACGCGCTTATTGAGAAATGTCAAATTAAATTTAAAAAAACACCGTTGCCTGCTTCTTCACATGTGAATTGCTCCTGTGTTCGAAATTGTTTGGTTTCGTGTCGCTGTTTGTTTTTATAATTGCGTTTAACCGAGAGTATTGTAAGCTGGTAATTTGTTTATCTTGCTTATATACATATGTATATGGTATTGAAAAAGCGTTTCCAGACAAGCTGTTTAGATGATGCAAAATTTTCTGCTTGGTTGAGGACAGTTTCAACGGACGACTACAAGACATCATGCAATGTTAAGGATAGCTGTCTTAACTTTTATAGAGTTGCCGTTGCTGAAATGGTTAAACGTTTGCGATTTGATGATGAGTCGCTGGTACAAATGGAATTTCTTAACCCGGAAATAGCATTTGACGTACAGAAAAGTTGCGATTTATAAATTTCAGCTATTGTACAAAAAAATGATCATTTAATAGCTAATGAAGCTACTCACGAGTTAAGACATCTTTCCATACTTTTGAGCGAAGATAGAAAGCACTCATTGAAAAAAGTGCCAATAGACGAAATGTGGCATGATATATGCAATTTAAAAAAATTTAACTAAGATCTATTGTTTCCTAACTTAGGTAAGATTGTCAAAATAGCGTTGACTCTACCTCACTCAAATGGGGAAGCAGAACCAACTTTTTCAATTGTAACTGATGTCAAATGCAAAAAGAGAAATCGGTTAGGAAACGAATCAAAATCCAATCAAAAGACATTACTTGCTTCAATTTAGTTGTGAATGAGGATCACATATTGTTACACAATTCAAGCAATGTGTATTCTTGAATATCTATAATTTAATCTTAAACTCTAAAAGTAAACTGCCTTTGTTTTCATGCAAATGTCCATATATTTGTAATCTACTCCTTATATCTTGTACATTTATAAGTGTACATTTATTTCATTGTTCCTAGTTTTGTTATTAAAAGACTGAATTTGTTTTTGTTGTTTTTTCATACAATAGTTTTGTTTTTTTTGTGTGTATTGTTTTATAGTGGGTATTTTTAAACAACTGCGTGGGGAAAAAGGGTTTTTTTCGTTATTGCTGTGGGTAATTAGTACCATAAAGTCTGCCTGAACGTGTTAAAACATGGTGTGACTACAAAAGAGAAATGGCGGTAGACAGAATCTGAACGAGTGAAATGATTCAAAAGTTTGAATCACTTTAGCGGCGTTTGCATGGACAAACATACCCGACAGACATAGTCTTTGATTGGATCATGTGAACGCTAACGGCGGCGTTCACACAACAATTTGTCAAAAAAAAAACCACGTCGGGCTGTCCGACATTCAATTCCAATATCCAACGCTGAGAAGAATCGCAATTCTCGAGCACACGCAACTCGGGCTACCCCTTGGACGTTTCTCCTCCCTTGCCTACATATATTGGAAAGCTGCAGACAAACTTAGCGTGTGTAAAAGCGCCCCAACCGATCATGTCTGTCCGGTATGTTTGTCCATGTATACCCCCTTTGTCGGACTGTCTGAATGCTGCCAAGTTTTTCTCAGAATTGCGAACAGACTTCCTTCAATATGCGAATGCAAAATAAGACTCCACATTGTAGCCAGAAATCAACTAAAATTTACAAATTATCTGATTTCTAATTGTAGCCGAATTCGCCTAGAGGTGACTGAAAAATGTCAGGAGGTGGCAATCACTATTTAACCCTTTTCTCGAATACACTTTTGGGATAGCCATGACTCTCCAATCTTAAGGCGAAAAGTTCCAGTCATTGCTATAGAAGCCAGGTTCAGGTCTACTTCCGACTGTAGTCCTCCCCAAAATATTCTTTTATAAATCAGACTAAATCACATTATGCCTGTAGTCCAATACTCCGCTGATGAAGACACGATAGTATGCGTCAAATTGGAAACATTACCCAGACGCAATTAAAGTCGCCTTGTCTGGACGCTGATCAATAGTTCTCAGTTCTCAATAGTTCGGCTAGATCCAGGCAGTCACCAAGTTATGATTGCTTTGCGTTGTTGGCAGTGTAGAGAACAATGTCGTCCACAATGTTCAACAAGTTACTGACTCTGATCCTTGTGCTGGAACTTGTGTCATGATCACTCCTTCTGGATCTCTCAACGATCTCATGTCTGACTCAAAGTAAATTAATCCAATAGTAGCAAAAGGGATCGTTGGAAAGACAAGAGCTATTGGTTCTATTGGCTGTAACACTCGGGCTTGGAAGTTCTAATGCTGTGGTAACATATTCCGAAATCGGTTGTTGATCAAAACCTCTCGTTTGGGACACCTGCAGTGGCCCTTCTACCTCTTTGTACGGCGTAACAGTCCGGGGTGGATCTGGATCTCAAGCAACAAGCTAGCTGTCGCAAGTTTCGCATGCCAAATTGGTTGAGGATCTTTGCCACTTGGGTAACCCACATTACACAACAAAAACGAGGCCCTCTGATGCGTTGTCCCATAGATTCGGCGTCATATGGCTCTATATGGGCCAGCCACGGCGTGGGATCCGTAGACGCCTGGCTAGGCTCATGTAGCTGTACTGTTTATGGTTGAATATTCTCCCCCAAATACCGTCAACACAAACAGGACCACAGATCGCAAGCAGAACTTATCTCTTGAGGACAGGATATCCTTCGTTTTGCCCTCATTCACCGCCAGACCCATTTTAGCCGCTTCCGTCTCAGTGACAGCAAACGCCTTATTGAAGGCTCGCTGTGTCAATGTCGTCAGCGTATGCTAACAGTTGTACCGACTTCTGGAAGATCGTGTTGGCGTGTGAGTTTAGCACGATCTCCTCAAGAGATATTAAAGAAGTCACATGACAGCGCTTAGCCTTGTCTAAATCCTTTTTTGACATTGCAGGTCTCGGTGAGTTCGTGATGGTCCTTGATGGGGCAGTGAGAATTCTGACGAGATTGGCTGGTATGTTAAAACTAGACATGGCGTTGTACAGCTCACCTCTATGCACATCTTGGGTCTTCTCCAGGATCTGCCGCCTCTATGCACGCTGTCAGTGAAGATCTGCCACACTGAAGGGCTTAAGGCGAGTACACAAAATGGCAGAAAAGATCGTGTGCGTGATGTTATATCCCTCTGCAGTTGGTGCAAACGATAACGGCAGTGGTGCGGCCATAGTAATATTTTAAACACAAGCCGGGTTTGACAAGACTTCACACTCTGTGATGATGTAAGTCAGTTCTTCCACGATGTACGTTGTACGACTTTAGTCAATTTTGTGGTGGTTTCGTAACTGGCAGTGGCTGGTTTCGTCAAGGATACGTAACGCATTCCAATTATGTGTCAGAATCGAAACCGATTGGAGCAAACCGATTGAATTTGATTTCTCAACGATGTGCGCATTACTTAGCCGACTCTACAAAAGATTTTTACCTTTCTGAGTCCTTACAACATTATCCAATTGGAAATACGTGACGAGTCAAACCTTAAATAGAGACCAATCAATCTCCTTGCTGACAAAATACCTCAGTCCTCAGCAAAGAAAAAGTGTGACAAAGTTACGTCCAAATGCGTCCAGCTCTGTGTGATTCTCCCACCAGCGACGCACAACAGAAAATAGACTGCAATTAAAAGTTGCTTCGAACTCTTCACCGAGACTTTCGAATTTGTCAGCGATTTCAATTCAAACCGTCAGCAAAACCGGAAAAGCTTCGAATTTCTGTAAAAGTTTTAACATCAGATTTTGCAAACGCATCTGAACTCCATACCTAAACGATTAGTTTGCATTCGAAGTTACGAAACAGCTGCTTCATCTGACATTTGCCCGTGCTTCGTGTGAGAAGAAAAAGAAACGTAAGCAAAAGTTCAGCGTCGCCAGTGTATCGTGGTTTGTCATATTCCGTTTCGATTCTTCGAATTCTGTGAACTACTGGATACATCTCTGAGGTTTGAATTAATGAATTCTCTTGTTTATTTATCCCAAAATTATGGCAAAATTCCGCATAAACATTCGCATTCTCGATCTTTATTCACAAATGTACACAGTTCTCGGCAGTTTTTATTTAACAACCTCATGTGGGCCCTCCCAGCGTGCGGCTGCAGTATTGATTTAGTCACCAGCAGTCCGTTTCGTTCCTCAATTTCACCGACGTCATTGTAGTAGAAAACCGAATTCAGTGTTATCGACTTTTCAGTTTTTTTTACGTATTAACTTTAATTTCGACCGGGCTTGTAGAATGCGGTAATGACTATTCTAGTTCAGCTAATACGTTTCGCCAAGCTCGAGGCATCGGTGCTTAGGCGTACACATCCCCGGTGGAGGACCTACGCAACATTGGTGTGTGATGCATAATGCAGTGCCGAAAACACGTGTGGTTTTCTTTTATTTTCTCATGCCCTCTTTGGCTTATTCCGATATCAGTTAAAATTACATCATACATCTGAGAGCACTTCTTGGAAAGCATGACTGTACCATCGGCTGCAGAGTCGGGCTGGTGCAGTCGAAGTTGACATTCCAAATCGCGTAGTTGTTCCATCCTAACCTGATTTTTTTTGTTTTGTGAGGAGTGCACTTGATGAAAATTGTTTTCCGTTGCAGGCATCAAAAATGAAAAAGGAGAAGCAAAAGAACGTGGCAGCCGCTGCTGATGGCAGCCGAGTGAAGGAACTGGACCCATTGCCGTCGTACATTGTGGAGAGGGATCAGTTGTGGGAGAAGTGCAAGAAGCAGTACACCGAGGAGCTGGCCACAAAGCCGAGGACACCAGTGAAGGTTACTCTGCCGGATGGTAAAGTGGTGGAGGCCACGGCATGGGAGACAAGTCCCTACGAAGTCGCTAGGGGCATCAGCCAGGGACTGGCCGATAACACAGTGATTGCCAAAGTGAATGGTGTCCTGTGGGATTTGGACCGTGTCCTGGAGGGTGACTGCACACTGCAACTGCTTAAATTCGACGATCCAGAAGCGCAGGCCGTCTTCTGGCACAGTTCGGCGCACATTGTCGGCGAGGCCATGGAACGTGTGTACGGTGGACACCTCTGCTATGGTCCACCAATCGAGAATGGATTCTACTACGACATGTTCCTCGAGGGGGAGGGTATCTCCACCAACGACTACCCAGTGATGGAGAATATTGTGAAGAAAATCGTAAAGGAAAAGCAACCGTTCGAGAGGCTGGAGCTGAAGAAATCCGACCTGTTGGAGATGTTCAAGTACAATGAGTTCAAAGTGCGCATTTTGAACGAGAAAGTGGACACCGAAACGACAACAGTTTACAAGTGCGGCTCTCTGATTGACTTGTGCCGCGGTCCGCATGTCCGCAACACTGGCAAGGTGAAGGCGCTGAAGATCACCAAGAACTCATCCACATACTGGGAGGGCAAGGCCGACGCCGAGACCCTGCAACGTGTGTACGGCATTTCGTTCCCCGACTCGAAACAGCTTAAGGAGTGGGAGAAGATCCAAGAGGAGGCCGCAAAGCGGGATCACAGGAAGATCGGCCGGGAACAGGAGCTGTTCTTCTTCCACGAACTTTCGCCCGGATCGTGCTTCTTCCAGCCACGTGGCGCTCACATTTACAACACCCTCATGAATCTGATGAAGTCCGAGTACAGGAAGCGGGGCTTTCAGGAGGTGATCTCGCCGAACATCTACAACTCAAAACTGTGGCAGACATCCGGACATTGGCAGCATTATGCCGAGAACATGTTCTCCTTTGAGTCCGAGAAGGAGACCTTCGCTCTGAAGCCGATGAACTGTCCAGGACATTGCCTGATCTTTGATACTCGAAACCGATCGTGGAGGGAGCTGCCCCTGCGTATGGCCGACTTTGGTGTGTTGCACCGAAATGAATTGTCCGGTGCCCTCACTGGTTTGACTCGCGTCCGTCGGTTCCAGCAGGACGATGCGCACATCTTCTGCGCCCCCGAGCAAATCAAAGACGAGATGAAGGGTGCCCTTGACTTCTTGCGCAGCATTTACACCATTTTCGGTTTCTCCTTCAACCTGGTCCTGTCCACACGACCAGAGAAGTACCTTGGCGAGCTCGACCAGTGGAACGAAGCCGAGAAGGCCCTCGCCGAGTCCCTTGACGAATTCGGCCTTCCCTGGAAAGAGAACCCCGGTGATGGTGCATTCTACGGACCAAAGATCGACATTACCATCCACGACGCGCTGAAGAGGTCGCATCAGTGCGCCACGATTCAGTTGGATTTCCAGTTGCCCATTCGATTCAATCTGAACTACGTCGCCGAGTCTGGCGAGAAGAAGCGTCCGGTCATTATTCATCGAGCAATCCTCGGCTCAGTTGAACGCATGATTGCCATTCTCACAGAGAACTACGCCGGCAAGTGGCCCTTCTGGATTTCGCCGCGTCAAGTTATGGTCGTTCCGGTTGGTCCCAATTTCGATGAGTACGCACAGTCCGTTCGCGATCAGCTGCATGCGGCCGGATTCATGGTCGAGGCAGACCTCGACGCTGGCGACACAATGAACAAGAAGATCCGCAATGCTCAACTGGCACAGTTCAACTTTATCCTTGTGGTCGGCGAGAAGGAACGCTCATCGGGCACTGCAAACGTGCGCACACGCGACAACAAGGTGCACGGTGAGGTGTCCATCACTGAGCTCATCACAAAACTGGCAAAGATTCGCGACGAGTACATCCTAAACGAGGATAACTTCTAAAATGCATTAAATGTGAACTCAATGGAATATTCTTAATAAATTATTATCAGACTACATTAGCCCGCCGTGGCCTACAAATGCGAACTTGTTTTGATTCGGGCACTTTTCAGGTGGATGCTCTCTTGTGTAGTCATCGTCCGGGCACTGCTTTTGTTACAGGTTCCTATCAGATGTGAGTGACGCGCTCGATGTTTTGGAATAGCACTCTTTGCGGGAGATTCTCGGAGCAATCGTTATCTTTGTTCTATTTCCGTTGCGGTTGTATAATTTCTGACACCCAGTGCGTGGATCACGGGGGTCAGCTGTTCGTCAGGTAAATTCGCTTGGCAATTTATTCCACGTCGCATTAAGTGAAGCAATCGATAAAGTGGTAGACCCACTTCCTCTAATGAATTTTATCTTCGGCGATGATATCGTCATCGAACATGTTGACTGTGTGCGGGTGCTTTCTATAATTTTTGATGATTCAGATTTGCACCGACACGACGACGCACAAAAGAGAGGTTAACGCAGAATTTCAACTCCATTTTGAATGTTTTGTTAGTTCGCTGTCAACTGCGAAATATGTTTGCAACCATCGACTGCTGCATGAAATTCAAAGTTTTTAATTAGGACTTTCGCACGCTGCTTCAGTAAATATCAGATAAGCAATTGATATTTCCGTCGAGTTCCTAGAAAAACTGATTGAATGGCAAAGGAAGGGGAATAATGAATTATTGGTTCCGTCGGGCAACAGTCGCTTTCGATTTACACATAATTTGTTCATTGAAATATTCCAATAGTTCGCTGATTCGCAACACAGCGTGTGTGTGCGTACATGTATGTAAAGTGAGCTGTAGGCAACAATGCCACTAGTTTGTTACCGAGATCTGGTAATATCCACCAAATAAAGATAGATGCTATATTCAGTAACGATGCATAGCGGCAATAAAGGCCATAGCCAGACAGGCCACAGCATCAGACATTCTGACGTCGAAGCTGGTTACACTGTGCAAACCGGAAATAAGAGAGCAAGGAGATATCCAACTTCGGCGAGAATTTCCCCTAGTCCACACCGGAGAGAAATGTGAGAGTAGTGGAACTCCCTTGTATATCCGAGTGTCTTATCCCAAGATGGACTGGGTGTCGTGCGTTCGTTTCTCGCCAAACCACTCCAACCCAATCATCGTGTCGTGCTGTTGGGACCGTACCGTGAAGGTCTGGAATCTGGCAAATTGCAAGTTGAAGACCAATTGTGTACCTACTCCTAAATGGAGTAGTAAATTTGGCTCTCTTATTTCTGGTGCAAACAGAGCATCAGTGAGAAATCCTCGGTGAACTCAGCGTCCCGCTGCTCTGTACCGGTGTACACGGCTATCCATGGAAACGAGAAGGCGAACGGCATCGCGAGAAAAGGTTCCGAGTTGGAAGAATTTCTAGCCATACCGAATGCTCTGACGCCGCTCAGTTCCATAAGGAAAAAGTTAGAGATAAAAACAGAGTTCGATGACTCAACCTGAGTATTGGAGCAACGACGAGAGTTCTATGGCTGACGCTGAGCAAAAAGAGATGAAGAAGATGAATATCACTGATCGGTTTTAATCTCAAGGATGTACGCATGCTAATAGGAGTCCTTACTGGGCACTGTGCTGTAGACACGCATGTACTTTTACGGAAGCTGCGGAGGTGAGGAAGAAATATAATCTATCCAACATGTGCTCAGCGATTGTCCAGCCCTAGCAAAGAAAAGGAGAGATTTCCTGCGTAAGCACTTCTTCGTAGGGCAAGCGGACTTAAGCGGTGTGGAACTGGAAAATTTCCTAAGATTCAGATGTGGATCTGGCTGGTTGTAGGCCTACAGTATGTATAACGATGATGTAGTGCAACAAAGCCACCAGTTTGTTGCCGAGCTATGGTTGAGAGAGATGGGACATTATATCTATTAACCAGAATCATACGCAGCAGGAGTACTAAAGTCAGACGGTGCCCAACTAAAACATACTTGTTGAAATTTGACAGAATTTCCAGTCTATCCTCACGATTTTAGTCGTCTTAGTTTTTAACCTAACACTCGTAACTTCTATTGAATACATCTGATGGTAGTTTTGATTCCCTCCAGAATATAACTAGGACAAATGTTCTCCTTTACTTTGGCTTAAACTTGAGATTCACTGTAGGGCGATGTAAGTCTTTCCACTGATTTGTGCGTTGTACCCTTGTTCACTTAGTGAACTTTACAACATACCCCAGGTCGCTGTTGTAGTGAAGAAAACAGTGTCACAATAAGTGCATAGAGCTTATATATTTATTAGGCTTATATTGAAGTCTTGCGGCCGAAGTGTTTCATGAATTGGCAAATTGTTGTGGTCCTTGTATGGTTAATGCCCAGTTTCACAGTCAAGGTGGACTTCTATCATGGAAAATCTCGTCTTTATCCCTAAAGCAGGCAAGACTAGCCAAGACTCTTTTCTTTCTTCCTAAAGACGTTCGAAATGCTCATAAACATATATAAGGGCAAAAGCGTGGGAACCGCACTGCGCGATGTTGTTATTGTTTTGATTGAAAATACCCTAAGTGTTAAAGAATTTACACTTGCCCCATTCCTAGACATTGAGGGAGCCGTCACTAACGTAGAGACCAAGGCAATTGAACTCGTTCTTGATAGAGTCAAATTTGAGCACTCTCTTACTAGTTACAGTAAGTCTGCTCAGCAAAAGAATTATCAATGCAACCTTAGGCCATTCACCTATTAAAGTTGTAGCCTCAAGGGACACCCCACAAAGTGGAGTCATTTCGCCCCTTCTATGGATGCTAGTTATAAATGACTCGACACTCGTGTGGGAACAGCCAGCCACTCGTGTGGGAATAGCCAGCATTCTGCTGAGCAAACTATTCCGATCGTCTGGTCATCGGATCTCAAGCTTGTGCGAGCATGGGAAATAGTATTACGCTAGCGACAAGTGAGCATAAGAAATTTTGTTTGAAAAGCGAAGTAATAAAGAAACATTCAAACAGTGCGGTTGTTTTTTGAATTTAAGCTCCGAACATTACAAAGGTTGCATATGGATTAATCTACAAAGAACACAACTATTAAATATTTAACAACAAAAGAGTCATTCTACACTTCAACTTACCAACAATAGAGGGTGATACGAATAGCGCGAGTACCTTGGTGTAATCCTAGACAGGAAACTTATTTGGAAACTCAATGTAAATGAAAGAGTCAAGAAAGCGGACTGTGCCTCAGACCTATCTTGACTTATGGCAGCTTAGGCAGTGCTCCGTGAAAACTAACCACCTGGAGATATTAACCAGAATACAGAGACTTGCATGCCTAGCTGTCACAGAAGTAAAGTACTACTCGTACCTCTTGACCTCTAAATGCAGATGACTGCTGCAACGAGGCGGGCTGCCGAGCTCACTGGACATGCAAGTATACTTGATGGACTACAAACTGAACAAGTCGAAAGCGACTATTCTTTCCCAGTCCTTAACTTTGAAATACCCTTCCAGTATTATTTTCCAACAGGGGAGGAGTGGAACACAAATGAACCCATCAACAATGAATCGGAGATGCTAAAAGGCACAGAATTGCTACTCCATGAGAATCCCTGATTACTGCAGTGATTTCCAAATGAAAGTCCTGGAAGTCAAAGAAGCGAGCACAATGACATCAATGTTGGAAATACCGCCGGCTGATATTACTATTCTAATTGACAACCAAGTGGCTTTTAAAGCAATCTTCGCGAATAGAAATCCAGTCCAAGCTGGTAGCATGGTGACACGAAGAGCTCAAGGTTCTCGGTGCGCAGTACTCAATTACTCTCTGCAGAGTCACAGTTCATAGAGCAATGAGGCAGCGGATGAACTTGCCAGGAAATACACTGAAACCGATCCATCCCATGCAATCATATGTATTCAACCACCTCTTGCAGCTGTCAAGAAGAAACTGGATGACAAATATAGCGAGCAAATGAAAGGCGGAACTCTCTAACCACCTGTGAGACCACTCGGATGATATGGCCCACGTTCAATATTGCAAAACCGACAACCTCCTACAATGTGACAAAAAGTAGCTAGTAATCATCTGAAGTACCATGAAAGCAAAATGGGACTTACGCATGACTTCATATGCAGAGGCTTTGATGACGAAGAACACAATGAGGATACTCCTTACAACCTCTGTCACAGCCCCAGTCTCTGTCGATTAAGCAACTAGCAACTGGACCTCCAAGAACTAACAAAAATCCTCTTAACATCTACTTTCAGGTTTATTAGGATTTTAGGATGGCTGGACAACACACGGACATGATGGGAACGAGGAAGGTGTGAAGAGGAAAAACGCCTACTAACCTAGCCCAGCCTAGCCTATAGTACCATAGATAATATGCTGATTGCAGACTAATGTGGACCTATACCTAGCTTCTAGCACTTGTGCTGTGTTCTACCACAAGTATATTCAATGAGCATTGGTCGATTAGTGACTCGAACGAGGTGGTGTCTAAAACGAAAGTTGTTAGTGTCGGGAATTCAACACCAAACGTAGGACACACCTTAGCACAGGGTATCGGGGGCCTCCATAGGTCGAAGTTAATTCTTCATAATTTTGAAATTCATTAAACCCTTACCCACAGAATTTTGAAAGTAACGATTTTTGCACTGACAACTAGTGTCACCTTGTAGCGCATAGTATAGCAAATTGTTGTCTCGTATCAAATCCAGTGTTACCATGTTCATTACCTTCAAAATACTACGAAACTGGTCAGTACTTATCCAATGTCGTTTTGTTGACTAAGTAGGCATATTTTCAGGAGTATGACGCAACATCTGGCGGCTGTCGGTAGTTTTTATGCAAGGAGAAGGTTACATCTCTGCGAGAGAATGGAAATTAAGTGCAATTTATTCATTGAAAAAACGACAGTTGTGTGTCATAAAGGACAGAAACAAGCATTTCACAATAAAAATTTGCGCCGAGATATAGGCAACAAATGCCATAATATGCTTTCCCCTTGTTGCATGCATTGAGTGTTCACAAGATGTTCTCTATTCACTTACTTCTCCCAGAGATGCCATATTCTGCGCATATACACGTTAAAGTGCCAAGACGCTTCATTAAATGACCTAATTATTCACGTCTCTGTCACTTTTTCTTGACTTCAATCCGATTTCCTCGAGCTGAAATGATCCCAACTCTTATCAGTGCCATATTCACGGAAACAATCTCGATACAAAACTAAACGTGCATAATGACCCACACGTACTCTCACCCTCACCAACAACTACTCGGATTAACAATAGATATTGAATTTGAATCGATTTTCGTCGAAAGTGAAACTTTTCCAGTTCAACTCGACACGAGCCAGCTTAGTTGACCGTCCAGATACAAATTGAATTTCACCCAAGAACCATCCCCAACGATGGCTATTACTCCACGAATGAGATGATAAACGTGTGTATCTACTTGAAGTCCATCCAAAGCAGCCGATACACTAGCGAAAGTGTGAAGGAAATAAGAAAACCATTAGCAGTGAAGTCTCATTTTCAACATCCTGGAATGGGGGCAGGTTTCCCCAAAAGCACACACACACACACACACTCCGGCCGTAGTCCTGCATTCCTGGTAAGTCATCATCCTTACAAAGTATTATGTAAAGAACACCACTTGAGGCTCCCACACTGCTTGGTGTTAATGACGAGACTCTTTCGGCCTTCGGCCATTCGGGACCGGGCCGTAAAGTGGGAAGGAAGTGCCCCAAAATGATTCAATCATCCCGTCTCATAAATGGACTCAAGTTATACGACGACTTCTCCATCAACGGACGAGTATCTATCAATACAATACAAGTCAAGGTCGCAAGCCTGTGGACGGGGGGGACAGTCGAAAGGTTTGGCAAACGACTAAATGGATGCCAGCGGAGTGTCTCTCTCTCTCTCTCGCCCGGCACACGGTCTTAAATTGAATTCCAATTGATTGGGGGAATCGAATGATTCTCTGAATGAATTTAAATTTAACCTAGCTCCTGCTCTAAGTGATGTGGAATTTTTGGTGACCAGAGGAGAATGTCGCTATTCCTCTGACGACTGATGGCAAAATATTTCCACTGTGTCTGCTGACTGGAGTGGGACAGAGGTGAGCTTTTTTTCTGCAAAATTCCCGAGCAGAATTATAAGACCGATGATTTGTTTGAATGGTTTTTAAATTGGGAGCGAATGATGGATGTACCATATGGCGGTGGATACTTTTCTGTTCCCACATTCGCTGGTGTTTGTTGGAGAGGATACTCCTGTTTTTTGGCAACTTTGCTTCGAGTTTTATTGAAAGTCACCACTCGATCGAGGTACCCAGGTCCGAGACTCAGATCACCTTTGAGCTGGACATACATATCTCCTCTTAAATAAAACAACGACGCTATGAGATATAAAATTGATGCCGACTTTATTTTAAAGCTATGTACGTTTATGGAAACATGCGTCGAGGAGCACATCATTCAAACGACCGCCTCGACTTCGCTGAAAGGTGCTTCAACCAGTCGGTCCATTTGTTGATGACTCGCTTCAATATTTTCGGCGTTATTCCAGCAATAGCGCGTCGAACACATGACTCGAGCTTGTCCAAACTGTTTGACTTGTTAGCGTAGACTAAGGACAATAACACCAGTACCGAGATCAAGGGCAGAATTACTCTTGCCAATCGCTGTATCTTTGGGCTCAAGAGGCAGTTGAATAACAGAGCCATCTCTCGAAACACCAAATTGACTTTGTACAACACTCTAATCATCCCTGTCCTGCTCTATGGCGCAGAGACATGGACGCTATTGAAAGCTCTTGGTCGTTTTGAGAGAAAAGTTTTGCGTGCGATCTTTGGTCCTGTTTGTATTGAGATGGCGTCTGGAGGAGGAGATTCAACCACGAACTGTACGGGCTGTACAGCGGCATGCACCTAGTTAAGCGTCTTCCGATCCAACGCTCGTAGAGCGGATTGACACCACACACTCCCGCCCGAAGAGTCTTCGTTTCCGAGCCACGCAACAGAGGGCGTCCTAGAACGAGATGGCGCACACAAGTGGAGAAGGACCTCAACCAACTTGGTGTGCACAACTGGAGGCAGCTGGCGAAAGATCGTGCTGGCTGGAGAGGCATGTTGGTTGAGGCCCAGGTCCACCCCGGACTGTAGCGCCAAACAAAGAAGAAGAGTAGACTAAGGACTTGATGTAACCACGATGATGAACGCTCGCCGTCATGTCATGACGCAGTTGGCAAATTTCTCGTACACAACTTCGATTCAACTTCATTGCCTGGCTTGTATGGCATGTAGCGCCGTATGGTTGCAACCATAGCACGGATATATCCATGTTATCGAGCTATGGGCACAGAAAGTCGGTGAGTATCGCTCTGTACCTGAGGCCAGTGTCTCCTTTTTTCGAAAGAAAATGTTTTGGGTAGAACAGAGTGGCTGGCTGTTGATTGGTAGCAGTCACACTTAGGCCAGTGTAAGCCCGTTGTGTTACCATGCGGATCTTCTTGACTCTATACCTCTTTTGATGACGCATGCTACTTAGTTTCGTCAGATTGTTGTAATAAAGAGTCTTCCGAACGTTGACAGTTGATAGCGGTCATATTGTTGCAGCTACATCTGTCAAATTGGCTGTAATTTATTCAGTCTTTTTGGACAAATCACCAGATTGGACGGACATACAAGAACATCATCAACACCACGACGTTGTCTATAATTGTCCGGCTCTTTTGACGAATCCAACCACAAAATGAGCCCGGTTGACTCTCTGGCGATGCCCAATTCAGAATATGAGACTGGTTGGTCTTCTTCAATGCTGATCGCACCCATCAATCTGTCTGGTTGATGGTTTAAGGTCCAACAGAATGTACTTATGATCAAACTTTTCCAACTAACTTAACTTTCTTAAAGAGTTACCCAAGAGAGCCCTTCTTAGGTTATATATATAATAATATGGGTGGCGCTACAGTCCGTAGAGGGCCAGGGCCTAGCTTCTCAGCAAACAACTCGCGTTGTGCGTGCTATTGTTCTATCACGAGTGGAAGGGACCTACAGTTTTATGCCGACTCCGAACGGCCAAGTTTGAGAAGTTTTTTCTGGACAGTTATACTCTTTGAGCATTGTCAGTGACTCGAAAGAGGTGGGGCCGTGAAAAGTATTTCTTGTCGTACCAGGAATCGAACCTAGACAGGTAGGTCCAAGTGCGTAGGAGTCGACGCACATACCCACAACGCCACGGGCCACTCTACATAATTAATGCCGCCCATAGACTAGAACATGTCCCTAGTCAATGGAAAGTGGCAGAAGTTATAATGGTACTAAAACCCGGGAAACCACCAACGGATAAAAAGTCAGATAGACAGACCAATTTTACTTCTCCCGATAATGTCTAAGGTTTTTGAAAAAATTCTACTTAGACGTTTCAGTTTAATTGTGGAGGAAAACAGCTTATTCCAAATCACCAATTTGGTTTTAGAAATAAACACTCAACTATTGACTAAGTACATCGTATAACTGATGTAGTAGAAAAGGCATTTGAACAAAAGCTCGTTTGTTTAGCCGCATTTCTTGATGTTTCCCAAGCCTTTGACAAAGTTTGGTAAGAAGGCCTGAAATATAAACTTCGCCGATCTCTACCGGGAAAACTTTTTAGTATTCTAGCGAACTATCTCTCTGATAGACTCTTCCGAGTAAAACACGGAAGTGAATATTCTGCCTTCAAAAATGTAAATGCTGGTCCACCGCAAAGGAGTGTTCTTGGCCCTCTGCTACACCTGCTGTATACGAGTGATTTACCACAAGAAGAACACACTGTTCTAGGCACATTTGCTGACGACACCGCCATTTTGGTAACAGCCAAAACGGTAGAAGAGTCCACCTCAAAATCCTTGAGGAAACTAACGTCTTGCGCGGACTTCACAGGACTAAACCCCTTTGATCTCGTGCGATAGCCTACACCCGCCCATGGTTGCAGTGGTAGCAGGAACATTCATTGGAGAGTTACCTGTCAAACGTATCTAAATCAAGAAATACAACCTTCTGGATAAGTGCCTCACTTAGTTGTAGTCGAACATAACATTTAAAGGGAGGTGGTTTTAGCGAGTGAACATCTGACACTTCTATGGTCGAACGTTTGCCGTAGAGTCTTGTTAAAAATTTCCACCCACCCACGGAAAAAAAATTTCCACGCAGCGACGAGTAGTCTGCACACCGAAGCCACCATGACGATCGACCTCACGACGAAGTTCACCTTGATAAGTCGTGTCGGAATGCTTTTTAATAATCTGCGCACAATCGGCAAGAGTGAAATGATGCACGAGGAAATTTGACAGCTGGATGTCATTGGTAAGTTTTGACAGCTGCTGAAACGAAACAATTGGAAAAACTTTCGTTGCTATCTGGCCACCCCTTGCTATTAACGAAGGCTGATCACTTTCCTCTATCTATTCCACCATTGCTGTCAAAGTCAAACTCAAGTAGAGAATATCCTTCACATATTTCAGTCACAGTATTTAATGAACATCTCTTAGATCAACCTCCCCGCTCAGAGCATTACACATTTCTGAAGTCACCCGAAAACTTCGTGCAAATTCTCAAAACATTCTGGGCGTTAATTTGACTCAAAGAATGCACAGCGATGCCAAGAGATCTCTTCGTGTGATGTGCTGCACGAGAGTGCTTCTTTGGCACTTATTTCGTGTTGATTCAGAAAATTTCTTTTTCATTTCATTTCATCAGCGTCTAGTGCAAACGAGAGTGCATTTATGCTGTTGCATAATTCCGGCTGTCGCAATTTATTACTGCGATGAAAGAGTCACACATTCACCAGCCACATCAAAGGATGGGACATTGTCGCGCGACCGACTGTACTGTCATCGTTTGAAGTGACGTCTACATATGTTCGCCAATTATTCTCATTTGCTATCCAAATAGTGAACGATTGCATTCACCTTTTGCGAGAATTCAGCCGATCAGTTCTTCGGTCTTGTGGAGGAGTGGTCGGCTGTCTGGCGGTTCCGTAATTCATCCGCGACAGCCATCCAAACACTTCGAAAGATGAAATCTGGCACAAATTAACCCATGCTCTGCGGTCGATTGCCACTTATTTTGGGCATACGCGACAAGATTCGTGATAATTATCAAGACGAACCTATCCCAAATGATTACGACAACACTCCGCGGCACCAGTCGAGCCATGTGCACCTTCTCTGCGAAAGCCAGTCCAACTTCAATTACTGAGTCACTCTTCTCCTCCGTTGCCGTTTATCATGCTCCATCTGCTGGCGAATTATGTCCACGTCTTAACATAACTCCCATCTCTCTCGACTCTCCCTGTCAATTGTCACGACAAGTCTGAAGTCACACAGCACAGCTGGGGTGTGCCTTGTACATCACGTCTGCGCTAATCTCTTGGCCGACTTCAGTTTTCGTTCATCACAGCCAGCAATGCTGATGAAAGTCTTCGATTGCGCCGATTTGTCACCGCATCTGGATTTCAAGGGAAAGCACCAGGAAGTGTTTCATCTGCGTTCTGTTCTCCGCACCAGACGCTGCCACATCAACGGCTCGCTTGCCCTGGCCCAGCTTCTTTAATCGATTAGTCATGGGCTCGGAAATACAAATAGCTGAAGATGCCATCCAGTTGGCAGTAATCCCTTCGCGGCTAACTGGAATGTCTAGTCAGAGTAAATTATCCCGGTCGCGAGGCCCATGCACCAGGTGTCAGAAGCACTTAGTTGGCGATATGCCTGCTCGCAGTTACTGCAGCGATGGGAGAGCCCATCCCGCAGTTCCTTTCGTAAAAACCCAAGCCTCCATCGGAGTGTGCGAAGATTTGGCAAGACTCGTGACCCTTGGACATCTGATGCATCGTGTCTGCTTTATTAATTGTGTCCCATAATTAATGAGCGACTACATCGAGGAAATGATCCGAAAATAACCAAGCATTCGCATCATCGCAAGTCATCACGCTCAAGAATAGAATTCGCTAATGGGGATCGATGTCTAGCAGCAAGAAGGGGGTTCCTTAGGAGGGCCCTCGCAAGGCGCCTGCTTATGCTTGAAATGCTTTTTTGAATGTCAGTGACAATTAGACTGTACACATTATGTGAGTAATTCATGAGCTGTGAACCGAAAAATTGAATTTGTTTGCTTCTATTTTATTTTTAATTCTACCATGATTGTCCTTGACTAGGAATGACTTCGGGACTCGGGTGTGCGGTTTATTCGCTATTGGCGCGACGAATTATATCCCGTTCTGATGAGCTGTAGGCAATGACATTCGTTTAGCAGCACTAGGGGATTGTGTGTCAGTTTCTCAGCAACAATTTGCTAGACGGTTAAAGTACATTTTTTTTTTTTACAGAGTCTGTCTTTGGAATACAAGCAAAATGTCTATTTTCTCTGCGTGATAATTGAGAAAAAGTGTAGACGTTTTCAGTGATGAGTCAATTGTCGTACTATGGCCGTCCGGGCTGCGATGGTGTCAGAAATGTTGAACAACAACAAGAAGCGACGGGGAATGTGGCTTCAAGTTATGATGTCTTTAGTCCTCTTAGGTAACCACAGTCTGATAATCATTTTAGTTCAAGTTCGAGTATTCCACGGTTGCTAGGCAGCTTTTTTAAGTCTCTGCGCCAGAATAGATATAAAGGGTGGTTAAATTTTAAGGGCCGATGTTGATTTTGAATAAAACAAAATTTATTTAGGAAATTATTGTCATTTCTTTTTATTATGATAATATTGGTATTGTTCAATTAAGTATGGAACATAATATCGGCCAAATGGCCGCCGCGACCTCGGCGGCATACTTCCATCCGATGGTCCAAATTTTCGATGACGCTGAAACATAATTGAGGTTCTATGCCGTTAATGTGTCGAATGTGTCAAATCACATGATCTTGGCGGCCAATTGACATCGCCACCACGTGAGATAACACGGCCATTGAATTTGTCGCGCAAAGGAGCCATTGTTTCGTTAGCTGTGTGGCAAGTGGCACCGTCCTGTTGAAACCACATATCGTCCACATTCATATCTTCCAATTCGGGCCATAAAAAGTTTGTTATCATTTCACGATAGCGAACACCATTCACAGTAACTGCCTGACCGGCCTCATTTTTGAAAAAATACGGCCCGATGATGTCGCCAGCCCATAAACCGCACCAAACAGTCACTCTTTGTGGGTGCATTGGTTTTTCGACAATCACTCTTGGATTATCATTCGCCCAAATGCGGCAATTCTGCTTATTGACGAATCCACTGAGGTGAAGATGTGCCTCATCACTGAAGATGATTTTCTTTGAAAATTGATCATCCACTGTTGCCATTTCTTGCCACCATTCTGACCATTGACGACGCTTGAAATGGTCAAGAGGCTTTAGTTCTTGAGTCAATTGCACCTTGTAAGCGTGTAAATGCAAGTCTTTATGCATAATGTTCATCAAAGACGAGCGTGAGAGGTGCAATTGTTGGGCACGACGACGAGTTGAGGTGGACGGCTCTTCAGCCACACTATCGCGAACAGCAGCAGTATTTTCTGCAGTACGAGCTGTACGAGCATGCACTGGTGTTTTCACGTCTCCTACAGACCCGGTTTGCTCAAATTTTTGCACGATTTTTCCGATTGTACGCACATTTGGACGATTAAATTGACCAACAAAATCACGAAGTGCACGATATGCATTTTGATTCGAACGCCCATTTTCATAATAAGCCTGAATAACTTTAACGCGTTGCTCGATTGCGATCCATGAGTTAGTCTGAAATTGAGAAATGTCAAATGAAATGCAGAAAAATACTTGACGTTTAGGTGTGGTTCACATTCAACATCGGCCCTTACAATTTAACCACCCTAACTCGAACAGGCGACTGCCAGGACAAGGATGGGCAACTAGTAGCAGAGCCACAGTCGATACTGCCAATTTGGAAATTTCACTTCTTCAGGCTGATAAATGGCGTCGAAGACTAAAACAGTTATAATGTTCCATTCATCCTAGAGATGGCGATGGAGACAGAAGGAGAACGACGTCAGACGGAGTTGTATTTTTTGCCAGTGCACTTTGATGTGACAACCTCAAAATTTGTTTGATGATAAGTTGAACGACGCAAAATGCGAGCGTTCGCACTCATCAAGCATCATTCAATAGTGAACTGGACATATGACTAGCGTTTTAGCATTGCTCGTATTGTAGATAATACAGGGTGACCAGGTAAGAACGATGGAAACAGAAAATTTAAGAAAGGCTTTAAAGGCTCTATGGCTTTATTTTGGAGCTACATTCATGAATCATGACATTATGAGGGTGGTCCGATAAATACATAGCCTACAAAAGAGAAACGAACATTTTGGAAAATTTGCGATTTATTTCTCAACGTAGTCACCTTTTAGCTCGATACACTGGACCCAGCGATGCTGCAAATTCTTTAAGCCGTCTGAAAAAATACGTTTTCTGGAGGTTTGCAAATTAGGCCTTCGTTTCGGCGATAACCTCCTCATTTGTGGACATTTTCCGGCGAGCGAGTGACTTTTTCAAGTTTGGAAACAAAAAAAAGTCGCAAGCGTCCACATCTGGAGAATACGGTGGATTTGGCAGCAGTTCGTAGTCTAATTGCGCTTGTTGTCCGCAGTGAGCAAAGGTACCCATTGCGCAGACAGCATTCTCATGTCCAATATTTCACGCAGGATATGATCCACGTGGTCTTTTAAAATGCCAACCGTGTCAGCTATCCCGCGCACATTCAATCGACGCTAATACGAGATCGTGGATTTTTGTGACGTTATCCTCCGTAGTAGCCGTTTTCGGGGCACCTGTGCGTGGCTCATTAAAAAACCGTTGTGCGACCACGTTGAACCTCGTTAAACCAATTTTTGACGGGCGCCATCGAAGGAGAAGAGCCACCGTACACAGCATCCAAGCGCTCTTTGATTTCGCTGCACTATTTCCATTCCAAACACAAGAATCGAATCAAAGAAGGTGTCGATGTGAATGGTAAGGTGGCTTACCACTGGTGGGGGAATAGCTATTCAGAGAAAACGCACTGGTTGAGAGTGTAACTTATTCTGATTTATATAATTAATTTTGACTCTATTTATACAGTAAAAGTGCTTAGATCTACATAATTATGGATACACGGAAATTTGATGTCGCTATCTGGATGGACGGGTTTCACGGGAGCATGCGCTCGCTATATGACACCTTCCTATGCATACGTCGCTGGTCACGAAAAAGTTGCTCGGCATGTGACACTTGCATGAGCATAATACGTTGTTCGCGAAAACGTGTGAACAGTTGAATTTTTATACAAATTCGTCGTATTGTTTGTCACCTGTGTCTTGCACAAAAGGATATTGTTCTTTTCCTATTTTTCTAAAATCCGCCGACACTGCCGCTTAAACAGGCGGTCAAAATTAAACAACGAGTCCGATTCGGCTGAAATTTATTATATTAATTTATTAATTTAATATATTAACATACAGTAGTAAATTTCTTTTGTGATTGTGGCGCCATCGGGCGGTGATGCTAAGTACTTATCGGACCACCCTCGTATGTATGGAATACCTCCTCATTCGCTGGCAGATGATTTCATGCTATACAGTGCCATGATGATCTCTGATATCGTTGTCAGGCTCACCAGATTGTGAGGTATAACAGTTTTTAGTAGTTCTTTGACTTATCAGTGACGGTTGATGCACACTAGTTAAAATTCTTCGATTAAGACTATGATGGTCGAAAAGATGGTGGAAAATGAAATGTAACACATTAGACGTACAATTCCTCAATAATCCTTACAATTGCTTGCGTAGATCGACCAGGATAAGTCTACTTGTGTGTAGGTAAATGAGTGCAACGCAAAGTACGATTTGTATCAGCTTTTTTTTTTTTGCGTGAATTGGTGAGAATCTTCGAAAATACACTATGATACCCGTGTACTCATAGTAGTGTCAGATTTTTACCGACTAAACACGCCCTTCCCCTTTGGATTTTTTGTTCTTTGCTACAACTAGGTTTCCCTATCCAGTAGTCTTAATTTCAAAATATTTGCGCTTGAGGCTGGTAGATTTTCGGTAAAATCAGCTGCTGAAACAGTCAATAGCGGTTTTTACTCAATGCGCTAAGTTGAACGGTTTCGTTCGTTGGAGTCAGCGCACGAGGTTTTTCATGGCCAGTGTTTGGAGTATGTCAAGATTACAATGACCATGAAGTCGAGTTCTGAACTTCCTAGCAAAGTTTCTTATTTCTTCGTCCACGGTTGCGACACCTAAATCTCTTTGTATATCATTATTTCGGAGTTACGAGCGAGCATTCACGATAGCCCTTATGACTTTGTTTTTGGAATGATTATATGAATTCTCTGTTACTTGCTTTAGTGCAGCCCCAGAGTTGTATACCGTAAGTCATTACAGGCTTTAGCACTCCCTTATACATATATAAGCAGTTTATTGTATGTGCTAAACTTGCAATGTCGTCCGAGTAACCAGTACATTTCTCTATAACGAGTCTCGAGTTCGTCACGTTTTTTCTTTAAGTGCGCCTCCCACTTGAGCCTACGTTAGATAACGTCATCCCGAGATATTTGGCTTCGTTTGCGTACGGTATCTGTGCCGAGTTTATGAAGACGGATGTATTGTCTATGTTTTTGTAGTTAAAATTAATATGCGTGGATTTGGTTTTATTGAGAGCAAAGTGCCAACGTTTTGTCCAATCGCAAATCACAAAGCGTGTTGCAGTTTTTCAGTAGCCGGCAGTATCGTCTGCGAACTTAGATATCATTGTACCCTCCATTTGTGGTATATCACGGGTATGTAACAAGAACAGAGTAGGACTAAGGACACTCTCTTGCGGGACCCTGGCTGCAATGAGGCTACAAGTTATGATGTCTTTAGTATTCTTACGTAACCACAGCCTGATGGATGACGGACCCCGGCGGCAGTGTCCTTAAATTTCGAGTATTCCGTTCCGCGCTTGAGTCTAAATATCCTATTTTCTAGGTAGGATTCTAAAATGCTATATAGATTTTTCGGAAAGACAACTCAAGTAAAACGGGGGAACAAACCTTTTGTTTCTCTAGTGTTTTTTCGAATTCGTTGGTTATTCTAAATACTTGGTCAATTGTGGAATGATATCTTCTGAATCCAAATTGATGATCAGGTATATATTTCCAAGATCATACCCTCCAAAAAAACATATCCTCAAATCTGTTTCCGGTAATGTCAACTGTAGAGATCCATATTTAATACCGTAGACAAACATTTTAAGACTTTATTAAAACTTTTAGAAGACCTAGTTCAGTGTACACTATATATCTAAACATGCGCGAGACTTGCGCGGAAAAGAAAACTCTTCTAAACTTAGCCACCGAAATTGACCGCAACTTGATCATGAATCGATGTGAATACTAGAACATCTTAAGTAAATCGTTAAATGAATACAAAAAAGACGCTCTAAACACTCTAATTGGAGCACATTTGATTTTGTTTATAAACTTTTTTTATTGTCTTCAGAAGACGGAAAACAACCGCAAACACGTGTACGACTGGTCATAAAAAGGGCCAGTTTTCTGTTGAGGAAGTTAACGGCAAAAATCAACATTCACTACCAAAGCACCCAGAAGAACATGCGGAATGCCAGTGATGCTTATCCGATTTAAGGCAAATTCACTTATGCGGCGTTGCTAATCTTGATCTTTACGAGCTACTGGCCCTTAATGGATTCAAGCTGACAATCGTATTGGCTTCGAGGTGTTTGAAAGTGAGTCACTAGGTAGACGTGCTTTAAATGCGTTGTTTCTTATTCAGTAAGGTACAGGCACCCAGTCTGAATTGACACTTGGCTCCTTCCTCCTCGTGATTGTGTCAAACTGTAGATTTGGTCTTTCTTTGCTTATAAAGGGTGTTTTTTTTTTAGAGGTATAGCACTTTGAAATGGAATAAAACAAAGATGATTTTACTAAATTGACATGAAATTTACTTTATTCGAAAGATAATCTTCTGGTATTTATAATAATTTAAATATGACTTCCGGCATTTGACCGCTCTGACGTAGTCTAATCTTTAGGTAAAATTTCGATGACTTTTTGCAACATTTGTGGTCGTATATCGGCAAAAAGGCGGCAAATGTTGACCTTCAAGTGGTTAATCGGGCTTATCGGCGTAAACTAGCGACTTAACATATCCCCACAGAAAATAGTCAAGCGGCGTTAAATCGCACGATCTTGGAAACCGCAGCTCATGCACATCATGGTTGTTCAAATGATGAACGAAAAAGTCAGTAATGTTCTGGCCAGCATCGTTTTTAAAGAAGTACGGACCAATTATTCCACCAACCCATAAAGCCAACCAAACAGTCAGTTTTTGTGGATGTAACGGTGTCTCAACATACACCTGAGGATTAACATCACTCCAAACACGACAGTTTTGTTTATTGACGTATCCTTTTAAGCAAAAGTGAGCTTCATCGCTAAACAAAATTCGCAAAGAAATGCGCGATACGTATTTCGAACAGAACAATGATTTTCAAAATAAATGTGCAGAATTTGGAAGCGTTGTTCAGCCGTCAGCAGAGATGAAGTATTAAAGAGATAGTCAACTTCTACCTCTCTTGCCCCTTGATTTCATCTGACAGCGTTTTTTATAAAATGTTCACAGACAGTGTTTGTGAATACGATTGATCAGAGAACAACTGCAGGTTGCTCTAAAGCCTTAAGAAGTGTGCGTGAAAATGAAGTAGTATGCGTGCGTTTAGAGCAAAATTCGTGGTGAAACGCGATGGGCAAGGGGTTTTCCACTGGAAAGAGGACTATCTCGGTGTACATGATTTCTGGCCGTCAGTCTACTCATGTTGAAATGCCAAACCAAACTAAAAATAAATCACTTGACAGCTGACAAAATGGCTGTCTGTTAAAATAGCGTTGCCAACATAAAGTTCTGTACCTCTAAAAAATACCCCCTTTACATGTATACAGTCTTCTTCTTTGTTTGGCGCTACAGTCCGCGGTGGACCTGGGCCTCAACCAACAAGCCTCTCCAGCCAGCACGATCTTTCGTTAGCTGCCTCCAGTTGTGCACACCAAGTTGGTTGAGTTCCTTCTCCACTTGTGTGCGCCATCTCGTTCTAGGACGCCCTCTGTTGCGTTGTCCCAATGGCTGGGAATCGAAAACTCTTCGGGCCGGAGCTGTGGTGCCTATCCGCTCTACATGACCTAGCCACTAGGTGCATGCCGATGTACAGCCCGTAGAGTTCGTGATTGAATCTAATCCTTCAAACACCATCAATACAAACAGGACCAAAGATCGCAGGGTGTAATATAAAGTCAGCTTGGTGCTTCGAGAGATGGCTCTGTTACTCAATTGCCTCTTGAGCCCAAGGAAACAGCGATTGGCAAGAATAATTCTGCGCTTGATCTCGGTACTGGTGTTATTGTCCCTGTTTACTGCAGAGCCGAGGTAGACGAAGTCCTTGACTACCTCAAAGTTTCTGCTGCCCATTATGACGCTCTGCCCGAGGCGTCGATGTTGTGGGTCTTTCCGTGATGACAGCATGCACTTAGTTTTGCCACACTTCAATGCCAGCAAACACCTCATTGACAGCTCGCTGTGTTCGTCCAATCACGTCAATGTCGTCTGCGTAGGCAAGCAGTTGAACGGACTTTTGGAAGATCGTGCCTCTGGTGTTGATGTTTGAGTTTAGCACGACCTTCTCAAGTATGATGTTGAAGAAATCACATGACAGCGTGTCGCCTTGTCTAAAACCTTTGCTGACATTGAAGGTCTCGGGGAGTTCGTTACCGACCTTGATGGAGCAGCGAAAGGTCTCCATCGTCATGCTGCACAACCTGACGAGTTTGGCAGGAATGTCAAAACTAGACATGGTGCTGTATAGCTCCTCTCTATGCACGCTGTCATATGCATATACATGTATAAAGTGGTAGCTGTTAAATTATCCATGAACCTAATGTGGAAAGGATTATATCGCAACGCACAAATCGATGGTGTTGCAAAGCTCAAGATCTTTGAAGCCACTGTTGGCATGAGTTGTTTTTGCTATGCCAAAGCTATTTATACATATGCTATTTATGTCGAATCTAGCCATCCTCAAATACACCTGCGCTTGAAACAGGACACTAATAACTCCTTTAATACTGAACTGACAACCAATCAAATAAGTCTAATATTTAGAGCGAGGACTGAGCTTTTACGAGGCCTTAACTAAATGGTAATTTTTTAAAAGCTATAGGAAAGTTTTTCAAAAGAGAACACATAAAGTTCAGAAAAATGCATGAAATCTTTATTTGAATCGATAGTACGGTCCATATAATTTAATGTTTGAAGATTATTTCATGCAAATGTTGACCTTGACTGCGCCTCAAATGGTCCATCCGCTTAGTCCAATTTTGGCATACTCTTTCCAACATTTCGGCCGGTATCTCACGAATAAATGCTTCAATGTTGTCTTCCAATGCGTCAATTGAAGCGGGGGCTTGTCTGTATAGACATGAGCTTTAACAAAGCCCTACAAAAAATGGTCTAAAGGCGTTAAATCGCACGATCTAGGCGGCCAATTGACCGGTCCCGAACGTGAAATGAAATGTTCACCGAACTCGCCCCTCAATAAGTCCATTGTTGCGAGTGCTGTGTGACATGTGGCACCGTCTTGTTGAAACCACATGTCATGCAAGTCAAGCTCTTGAATTTTGGGCAAAAAAAAGTTGGATATCATCTCACGGTAGCGCTCACTGGTAGCTCTTGCAATGCTTCTGGCTGATATTCACTCCAAAATCGACAATTCTGCTTATTTACATACCCATTGAGCCAAAAATGAGCTTCGTCGCTGAACACAATTGTTCGGTAAAAAAGTGGATCTTCGCCCAACTTTCCAAGAACCCATTCACAAAAAATTTTACGTTGCAGTAGGTAGCGTTGTTCGTTTGTAAGACGATTCATGGTTAAATTATAGACCAAACTGAAGATGTTTGACAGTGAAACAAAACACGATACGTGCGGCAGCTGTTTAAACCAGTGTTGCCAAAAAGATAATAGCTAAAAAATAACCCTTTACATTATGCGAAGGTAGGACCACCACTCTATCTGCACGCTTTGCAATCGCAACGATGTTGAAAATATGCAGAACTTTGTCGCGGTCTGCCCAATTTTACTTGAATCACGTTTACTTTACTTCTCCAAAGATTCTCTCACATTGGTTGACGCCGAGCAAGTCTTAAAATGATGGGATCTGCTCTTCGGGCTTTGTCGTTTTTACCCAAATAGCTTAACCACTACTTGATTATATCAAGTCCTTAGTTTACACTATCAGGCCAACCCCTTTGGATGAGCTGGAGGCCAATATACGAGACGCTATTGCCGGAATAACGCCGAGTCATCAAATATTGAAGCATTGCCAGCGAAGCCAAGCCGGCCATTTGAATGACGTGCAATTCCATACATAACTGCATGATTGTAGCTTTAATATAAACCCAGAATCAATTCTATATCTCACATAGTTATTGTCTTATTTAAATTTCTTTTCCTATCGTTCTTATCTAGTCACCCTCTGTAAACAAGTTTCTCACACTGAAAATTTCACTCGACTCTAGGAACGACAAGCTCTGTTTTCTCAGTTGTCTTGGCTTTTGCTTCATAGACGGTGATAATTAAGGTATTTTACAGAGCTTATGTGTGCCTTCTGTGTGCCAACTCTGGCGCCACGCTGTCTGTGGTGTGAACTCTGAAGCTGAGGCAGACGAGCCACTTCACCAATGCACGGTTGTACCTCGAAATTGCAAGCTATTCCCCCAAATTCGATACAAAATTTTTAGATCTGCAAGACATTTCCCAAGCTGATGAGCGCAACAAAGCCCCACTCATTGGAAAAAAAACAACGAAATTTGTTCGATTCTATCAGAAACCACATCCAGCTGCGTCTCCAGCCAAGACCAGCAGTCCACTCCAATAAACGATCGTCTAATTGGACATCACTCAAGCTCGTTGTCACAATGTAAATGTCTCGACAATCACATCCAATGTAAGTGAGCACGAATTCCACACGAGCTGACATCACTGACAAACTAATTAACCAAATATGCAATTATTACGATTCCGCACCCACTCCGACGCCCTGAAGCAAGACCAGCAAATGGAGTGTTGGGATATTTGCAAGTTGTCTCCAATCAAACGACCCCCGTCATTGATCAATAAAACAGCAATTAATCTCTAGCCCGATACCGAGTATCTATAATAAAGCAATTAGCAATTCAGTGACGTCTAAGTTCTTCGCCAGCCGAGGGGGCCACAGCCGGACACAGTCGACTGTCACACTGGTCTTGACTGGACGGCTGGTGTCCCATGGGCTGTAGCAGTGGCGCGGGGGCCACCAACGGGACACCGTTTAATTGCCACAGTGACCCAGTGCTGCGCGACTGCGTAAGAATATCAACTCATGAGCTCAGCCCTATTGTTGCGGCACAAGACAATTGCTGATTTGCATGGTTATTGATCATTCCCTCGAGCGTTGCCCGCGTGCTGATCTTGAACCGGGTGCGGGTGTGTCTACGTGCTGATCTCTGCGGCGAGCATATTAGTGCCATATGCATACATGTACATGTTCGCGAATGTGAAGCTATTTTTAGACCACATTCAGCCACTGTGAATGTTTGTTTAGGGAAATTCCTCGGCCGTTGTGTAATCCGCAGCCAATGTCAAAGTTGTTCAGCCTGTTCCGCCTTCAGTTTCATTCAGTGAATGGCAGAGCGTATGCCCATATGCGCCTTGGACAGCAGTTGTCGCTGCAAAACAGAATCAATCATCGTTCGCTTGTTAGTCACCACTGCTACTGATGTTCAAGATTATCATAGAGCAGATGAAAAGTCGTCTGTCGGCATTTCAAGTGTAAACAGACGCGACCTTCGTTCGGGCGAACAGCATCAGCGGATGTCTGCATTTAATTTATTGCAAACTGATAGATGATTGGAGCGAGTCGGCGATTTCATCGGGCTTGGCGATGATTTGTGCCGGATGAGTGGAGGTTGTTTGCAGTTCAACTGGATGAGAGCTGAAGAAACTGCGTTGACATAATAATTTGTAGTTACACGGAGTAAAAGTTGGAAACAGTGCTGACAATGGCAAGAATACAGGTTTTAACGCGATTGTGGTGGGGAACTTAGGGTGTTTTTTTTTTCTAGTTCGCCTGGTGTCCCAAATTAAAGCATGATGTGACCGTTTATGCAGTAAATTGTTGGCTAGGCTGAACAAAATACAATTTGACAGCTGATAGTTCAGGGTTAGTAAAAATGGATTCAAATTGCATTCACAGCGTGCACTGTTTCGTGCGGATTTTGGGCTGGAGGCAACATTATACTAATCATTTTCTGAAAATTAGGCTGGTCAAGCAGTGACTATTCCTGGTCCTCGATATCGCCACTTGTTAATACAGTTCTTTCTGCCGAAACTGGATGATATTGGTGTTGTAATATGTGGTTCCAAAAAGGCGTTGCCACATGCCATACAGTCCGTGAAACAATTCAATAACTGGATGAGACATTTGCTGGTCGTGTACCCTCTCGTTTCGGTGATCAGAATTGGTGTGATGTCAAAGCTCCTTGTCAACAAGCCCACAACCACCCGTGCAATTACAGATGTAACCGTCGAAAGACCATACCATCTACAAAAGTGCGTGTATAGTTTTTAGTATTTCATCTGGTACTTTTTACGCTTGCGATGCATGTAGGATCTGAGCCTGAGCTGTCTGCCATCGTTGACGGTCCTGGGCACGATGTTTCCAGTCATCATTTGTGCATTGGTGTCCATGCTCTCAATCTAGCCAAGATCAGTCGATGGATTTTTGCTTTCCGGACTATATCCACATTTTGGTGCAGTTCCAAGAGCTCCAAGTCTTCTCCTTCATCCATCTTCCTCGCTATTGGCTCCAGGCAAAGTAAGAGTTCTGTAGAGCACGATTTTGCTTCTAGTCAGGAGTTTTGAACAAACCGAATTAGCACCGGTTCTACGTCGGACCTGCACTAGGCTGTGGTTGGTGGAGTTCATGTTTGCCCCGAGGAAGACAAACAACAAATTTGTAGCTGTCGAAAGTAATGTTATGTCCCAGGTGGTGTGGGACTTTGTTTGTCCAGCGAATCTTCGTCACCCTCCTCGTAGCCTTCTTTCTCAGCACTTTCAAATACTCGTAAGCTTGAGTACAACACTCATATCTGGTCAATCCGTTCCCCAAGAACATCCCGCATTTACTATAGGGGGCAGCAATATTGCAGAGTCATTAGTTTTCAATAAAATGTAAATGTACAAATGTTTTGTATTGGTATAAGCTTTCAGAAAATGCCAAGTTTTGACCGGAACTCGACGGAGCTTTTTTTGTAGTACTAGAGAAAGTCACTTAGTCTGGACAATCTTTCCCGCCTCGAAAATACTTCTTTGCGGTCACATTTTATAAAGAGATATTTTATTTTTTTTTCCTAAATATATGAAGTAGAGTAAAGTTTCATTGTTCTATCTTTAAATACAAAATAGCCAACATCGGGCAAACTTTTGGCTGAAACACAATGATCCTCCCAGTGCCAAAAAACAGTTTTCTTCAACAAATTGTGAAAATAATGAGTCATCAAAAAGTCAAAATAAGGAAAAGATGTTTTTGATAGCTTGCCCACTGTGCGTCGGTTCTTTGTTTATCTTGTTCCATGTTTTATCATATCTTAACAAAGGATGCTCAAGTGAGTTAGCCAATTGCACTCCTCCTCTCCATGAATTCACCTGCAGGCTGCAATACCCGCCTCGCTAGGAATGTCCATGAGTCTTGGACGCATATTTAGAGACTCGTTTTCGTCCAATATTCCCATGAAACTACAATCGGCAGGTATCTAAGACCAATGCGCACAGGTACCTCCGCGCTCTTTCTCCCTCTATACCTTTCGCGTGGACTGTGTCTCAATCGCGGACGCTTAAGGGTATTAGATACACATTGAGCGCACGCAAATTATAAAAAAAGTTCAATTGTCATGTGATTATGACATATCTCACACAAGCTTCATAGCAAGCTTCCAGAACGAGTTATTTTGCAGGTTGGTAAATGATGCGCTGGGCAACAGGGTGTTTGTTGCACACTAATCATGGCGCTTACGTACTTCTTGTCATGTTATGGCCGTGTTATTGGGTGATATGTATCGAAAAGTCATCAAAAATTTGTAAGAATCGAGTCCTGAAACAACTTTCTTGGAAGACATTTAAATATTGGCTAGATCTAGACTGTAAGTTGAAATCTAAATCGTGTTTTATTTAAATTTACTTTTGCAACCCCAAAGTGTGTCACCCTTCATAGTTAAGGAAACGTCATCCTTGCTTCCGCGAATAATTGCTCCATCAGAGATAGAGGTCACTCCTTCAAACAATGCCTTTCTATTTTCACCGAGGGTACTTTCAATTCCATACCACAGCACCCCTGCCAACTATTTTTAGACAAAGTATCAGTTCTCGTCAATACATTCCACAATTTTTTTTACAACCGCCCATCTCTGTTTATCGTTTTACGAAAGGCACTTCTCCGCTCTTTTTAACAATGTTTACACATCCGCAGATTGAAATTTATGCATGTTTTTACGATGGCACAGCAAGTAAGCAAGAACAAGTGTCGAGACGCCCGTTAACCAGTGAAGGCGCGACTTAAGCCCGACCACGTACGTTTACAGTGTCCCACAGTCGGCCACGGAATTATTAACGTATCCAGTTTATTGAAATATGTCGTCCAAAGTTCAATGTCATTTCATCAGCGTCGTCGTCGTTTGTTTAGAATCGACAAAAAAAGAACCACGATCAAGATTGCTTACGCGGCACATGTGCTCCGTGTGCTGCTGCTGGTGCTGGACGGCGCCCGCGAAACTTTGCCAACGCCTTTATTCCGCCCTCCAACCGCAGATCTTCAAGTGTTTTTTGTTTTTGTTTTATGAATTCATTTTCCTCCGAACGACGACGACGTCTGACAAATGATCTTCGCAGAGACACATTAGAGATGCCAATATCACATGAATGAATGGAGTGAGTCTGCTTGGTGACCCAGTTCAGGGAGTGCTCTCGCTTGGGCTCTGCTCAATTGCCATCAGTGAATGAATGAAATTTAATTTCCATTTGACACTTCGTGCGGCAGATACTCATCTGAACGGCGAATAAGAATCCATTTTCGAACTTTGTTCATGAAATCGTGAAACCGTCGCGTCGGTGACGAGTGATAAAAAAAAGCAGAGAAACAGCATGCAGTCGGAAGCACTACTAGAACAAATTGGATCAAGTTATTCTCGGTAGGAATGCACGAAATGACTTAAGTTTGAATTTACACTTTAGCACGGTTGCCAAAATCGCGTACGTTTGGCAGTCTATTTTTGAACTTCGAAATGAGTCTATCTGTCTGTGCCAGATAATGTTTGAGTTTCAAGTGCCCCCTGTTCGGTTTGATGGCTGCTGCTGTGATTGCTCGGCATGCTTTTTCTGGAAAATAGTGTTTTCGATATTCAAGGTTAGCCTGGAATATGCTTTGTCGGTCTAAATATAAACGCGATTTTTTCGATGATTATCGGGCCGAGATGAGGAGTCAAGTGGACGATCAAAGGAAGCGTTTTCGAATACATTGGATGACGTCGATAATGTGTTAGCTAGTGCTGTCCAGACCTGGTCGGAGTCAAATTTCACAGCTAAATGGTGTAACTGTGAAACATTCGTTATATTCTCGTATAATTTACGTAAAGGGTGTTTTCGAGAATTCAATACAGTTGCGATGCAGCGACTGCCAGACAAATTCTTGTCATTTTTGAGCGGCTTCTGTATATTTTTGTCCTTTTGAGTTTTAGATTGTAGTGATGGATGAGAACAAATGGTCCTTCGTGTCGCTTCTGAGGGCGTAGAAGCATAGGGTAGTAAGAGTGCTCCTTGCCTCTCACAATGTGACTGGAATTGGCGTTGTTCTTCTTAACGTACGCACTTCAACGTTTGACTACGAACCTACGCATATGCATATCTCTCATTCGTGTACAAAATCGACATGTCTGTTGATGTAGGTAAACAAATGAAAGGTCGGCTCATGAAAGACGCTTCAAATTATAGGCAGTACGAAAACCTGACTTCAAATTGTTGAATGTCATACTAACTTGTATTCCTTCAGTGTGTATTTCTTCAACTTCAACTTACCGAGGGGACCAATTAATATTGACTTGTTTCAATCTATCGTGTAGCTTGCAAGTAACCGGGAAAAAATTAACGAGAGATTCAAATTAACTAGTGTCAAATTATGGAAAGTATGTAATGAGGCTTATACCACGAGCTTCATTCACCCTTGGTTTCCAGTTCGTTGAACCCACGCCTTGAGGTAGCATGTCGGGCACCAATTTATACCATGAATATGGATATTTCCTCCACCTTGGTGAAGTGTGAGGCCGATCAAGGACGTCTACTGCTCTTCAGGCCTTTGTGTCGTACATGCTACCTTCGTAAGTCGTGGTAAACTCCAAAACTTGTTGGTATAGTCTCCACTTCCTTCCTCGATCCTGGATCCAACAAAACCACAGCCACAACGACGCTCCTATTAGAGGACTAACCTCAACCGAACAGGCTGAAACCACACCAAGTCTCAGGACCTCCCGTGGTTCGAGAATATTTCCCTCGGTGAAGCTTTCACAAGGGTGGCAAAGTTGGAGTGGCCGATTGCCAAAAGCCAGTCACACTTGGGCCACCTGAAACCAGTTGGTGTATGTGACGAAGCGGTGTAGCTGGGTTATATTGACGCCATTCAGATCGTTGAGGTTGTTGTGAAAGTAGGCCCCTAAATATGAGTACCTACGAACAAGCAATGGACGAGCAGAGGAGGTTATGTGTAGCTTCTACATCCTCTTCAGCCATGCAACTTCTGCAAAAATCATTGCGCCGTCCATCCTACACACAATTTCATAGTGTCCCAGGTCAGCTTAGTCTGAGCAGACAGAGTGATCGTCTGAGATTAAGTGTTGTTTTAAGGCAGGTGGTACCTTGTAGCCACTTGTGAATCTTGAGTAGGTCTCCTCCTGGTGTGAAAGCAGAGGTTGTACCACACCTAGCAAGTTCTTCGGCTTTGTGATGTCACAGTGCCGCGGTACCCACATGAGCTTTATAATGAAACGCTTCGTCATCTAATTTAGAGACAGCCGGCAAATTTAGGGATTTGAGTTGAAAATGACATTGTTCAGGCGGCTTGATGCCCATTTGGATGTTGCATTGTTCTTGAGCCAGGACAGTGTCTCTTTTATCGCAATGGTTTCTCCCTGAAAAACGCTACAGTGCGTGGTCAGGTAGTTTCAAGGAGCTGGCAATATTGAGGTATTTGGAGTAGACTCCTACACACGCCCCTTTGTCCGTCGTCGATCCGTCTTTGTAGATATGCAGGGGATCGCCCAACGTCTGATTCTCAGACATCTAGTCCGATCTGCAAAGGAAGCTGGTGGAGAATTTCTTCTCGAAGGTGGCTTGGGATAATAGGCAATCGGTGTAGTTGGGAAGAAAGTTGAATTCGTGAAGATTGGTTGAGTGACCGACGGTGAGTTCGAACCACAGTCGGGGTGTTTTTAGTCTCAGGGCGGCGATGGCTGCTACTTGTTTTCCCGAATAGTTCTAGTGGAGCAAGGTGCTCCGCTGATACACATGCAGGTCAGGCTTTGCACCCGGTTCAGTGCCTTTCCAAACTGAGACAAAACGTCCACCAAACTGAGACCCCGTATATTAGTGTCGGTCTGACGATCGTGGTGAAAATCCAGTGAGCGACATGTGCCAGTCCCAATGGTTACTACCAATAAGATGCCATAGTTGCCAGAAGTAGTCGCCTTGTAATTTCTGGGATATTCAAAGAATTGAGCATTGGAGAGATGTTTCCTAGCACTAGGTCTGCCACTAGTATTTGAACAGCTGACAGCGCCAAACGAAACAGAAGCAATTGAAAATATTACTCACTTTGGCGTTTTGTGCAACCAGAACAGATGCAAAATAAATTTAGAGAAAATGAGCACCACTGCCGCATCTATTTGAACAGCTAACAGCTGCGTTGTCAGAGATAAAATGCCATGCTCATGACTGACATAAAAAAAACAAGTGTACATCCGCTGTACATGCCTGACGTGGACATTTTCGTGTCACCCACAATTTAAGAGCGGAAACCAATGAATATTGTTATACACTTAAAAACAAAAAAGGAACAGACCTGCCAAGTGCCTAAATGAGGTCACAAAACATAAAAATGGCGGTTTGGACAAGCTGTCACGCGCATCTTCTTTCCTAAAACCAGACACAGCACTGGTCACTTTTTAAAATGGAACTAGCTATAAAGTCATCTCCATAAAGCCAAGCGATAATAACTTAGTCGAAAGGTGCATCATTTATGATCGCAATTACGATGACAGATGACAGCTGACGGATATGTCAACGGCAATAGAAAAGCAGCGTAATTTAAAATTCTAGCATCCGTGTCAATCAATAAGTATTTAATTTATTTCAAGATTGCCGCAGTGCATAAGCAGCACATAAACCACAAAAAAAAAAACAACACAAATTTACATCACACCGCCGAAGCAGTACTCACTGGACACATGCTCATTGCACGACGATGTATTTTCTCTTTTCAAATTCAATAAAATAATTTCGCAAAGAAACCTACGAATATTGGCATGCAAATTTCCATTCATTCGGATGTCGTTCGATTATGTCACGCGTCCAGTGCGGTGCATAGCGAGCACTGAAGCCCCATTATACTTGTGCACTCAGCATATGGCCCGATTGTAAGCGAACCAAATGCGCGTAGAAGTTTTTTCGAAGTAAATTTCAATTATTGCCGCCCGAAGGCCGATGACGTTTTGGGTATGACAGTCGCTGGGACTTGCGTTTTTCAATGCCAAACTCCGTGGATGGCGATGCAATTTGCTGCGAGACCCATAAAAACCGCTGTCTGTTGTGAGGAGCCTTATGTTTATTGTTTTATCGCTGACAGGCGATTAGCATTTTTATGCAGTAATGAGCGGCGGTTGTGATATTTGCAACGATTATGCAATCATGTGACAATGAGTGAATATGATGTTCTGCTGCTTGGAATTGATGAATTGGATTTCGAGCCTAAGGCGACGTACTTAACCTCCAATTTATTGCAACTGCTTTACAAAGAAATGTCATTCGCCGAGTCTATAAACAGCTTTATCGTTGTGATTATATCAAAACCAAATTATCATTCGGACTAGAATACAGAGCTCCATCATTTTTTAATGCGATTTTATGGAAAGCTGTTGCATTAAGTTTTCGTAAAGATGATGAAAGCGGAACGTTGCTACGGAGTCACTCACATGCCCGTAGTCCACACGAACGCAATTTGCAGTAGGTCCACGTTTATACAAGGTGGCGCTAAATGAATCACCCTGTAAGAAGATGCTATAATTTTTTTGCCGTTGTACGTCAATCACGCAATTATTCCATGCTCTAGTTCACAAATGTCAAATATGATTGACGTATGACGCCATTTGCAAAATTATAACATCTTCCGATAGGGTGATTCATTTTGCGCCACCTCGTACAAGAAGAGTGGATAACTGGGATATATTCTACTGTGACTGTCACAAAGTACATGATCAACCATCAAGCGAATGCGCAGAAATGCTACGCAGCGACATAATGACAGCTTCGATCAGTTTCGTTCACTTTTGGTAAGCTAAGTGAACCGCTCTCTATGTACGTTTCATGTTCTTTGACGAATATTTGACGATACTTCAGTCTCCTTCAGTTTAGACACAAGCTAAAGTGCATGTACGTTCATTACGATAACCCAACGAAACTGATCGAAACTGTCATTATGAAGCCCTTAAATGTACGTACGTTCAGATTTATGTGTTCGCATCATCGCTTAAATGGGTTAGGCAAAGTGAGTGGATTAGGTCCAGTTGGACCCATTGTGATGCCCATTTCCAATTAAGTTTTTGTCGAGGATTACACGTTCTTCTTGACATCCGCAAGAGGTGGTTTCATACATAGGATTGCCTAGGATGGGTCGGTTTCGGACCCTTTTCTGGCAAGTTCATCCGCTGGGTATTTCAAATCAAGGAACGGAGGAGTATAGTCGCTTTTGACTTGGTCAATTTTTAATCTATCTAGTAGGCTTGCATGTCCAGTGGAATTTGTGGGCCAACCACTAGCTTGGCTGATCCTTATGCTCTTTGCAGCAGTTATCTGCGGTCAAGAGGTAGTAGGTGTAAAAATGGCTTACAGCCCGCCGTAGGAGGACAACTAACTACTCCTGTAACACCCAGGCGAGCAAGTCACTGGATTCTGATTAATACCTTAAAGTTCGTTGTTTTCAGGGAAGCCTGCCACCAGACTAAGCTGCCAGAAGACAAGGTCTGACAATTCGACGTGTCCACATGATTGTTTTGGGGTTTGTTCCCCATTTTTGTTTACCAAATACCCTGCTACTCAGGTATAGAGCATATGATGCTTTCTTCATTCTTTAATTTACATTTAAATTTCAGATGAGTTTCTTGTCTAGGATTCCGAGGTCAGATATGGCTCTAAGCATCGTTGTGTCTTACATATGTATCCGTGTTCCCGTGCCTGTTCAGTTACGTGAAAATGTAGGGCCGCAACGTGCAGCAGTATACATGGCGCCGTGTAACACAAATTCACGAAAACGCTCACAATCTGGAGCTCTATGACAAAGTATAGAGCTAGACTGTATTTTCATCAGCAGTAGGATACGCCAAGAAATCTTGAAATTCACTTGGTGATGTTTCGCAATCAGGCGAAGTTTGCTCACGCCAGTTCGAAAAGCGTAAGCATGTCTCCACAGAGAAGAACCATGGCAGCACCTATCGGTTTTTAGTCACTTCGGTGGAAGATTCAGTGGGAAATTGTCTGCATTCGGGGAGGAAAGACTCTCAGATTATTCCTGATCCAATCTACATTCGTGATTGTGCTTGCAGATCGAGAGTCGATGACCAACTCTACGGTGACATTGACCTGTCAAACGAATCTGGGCATCTCATCCCAAATAGCTACGACATGTACGGTGATTGGTTAGTGGTTACCAATGGCCTGCAGGCTGCAGTGTATGGATTTCTAACGCAAAAGTTCCGCATAATATTCGAAATTGTGTAACGAATACATCCGGAGATTTGGCAGCACTGGGAGGAGTGTCCCTGATGAAGCATAGACGAGGGCATTATTGGTCGATCTTTCATAGCGAACAGTAGTTGTTATTCAAACAAAAAAAAAGTTTGAATTAAACTATAGTTGTCGCTAAAATTGTAATAATTGACAATACTTATATTGCTCTCGAAGCTGAACTTTAGAGTCACGTTAGGGTCGCAATTGAGCCATTGTGATACCGGTGGGGGAAAAGTCTGCATGGAGATGCTCTGTCACTTGACTTCTTGTTTTCGAAAAGATCGTGCAAAACTCACAGAGCAACACTAGAGGCACGATCTTCCAAATTACCGTCTGGCGGTGAAAGAGGGCAAAACGAAGTAAACGCTGACCTCAAGAATAAATATATGGTATCGACGCCTTAGACACAGTATTGCAATGGGCAGCTATAACTTCGAGGTGGCCACGGGCTTCGTCTGTCTCAGCCCCACGGTAAACAGTACGAACGACATCAGTACTGAGATTAAACGCAAAATAACTCTTGGCAACCGCTGTTTTCTTGGAGTCAAGAGGCTATTGAGTAGTAGAGCCCTCTTTCGAAGGATTACGCTGACTTTATGCAAGACCGTGACGCACCCAGCTCAGTGCGGGTAACTAGAGGCAGTTAACCAGAGATCGGCCTAGTAGAAGAGGTTTGTTGGTTGGAATCCAGAGCACACCTGTAGCGCCACACAAAAAGAGGAAATGTAACGACGACGACATACTCAGACCTGATAGGTTTAAGTTCCAGATGGCCGATTACTTGAGGTATCTCGACTCAACAGTGCCTACAATCAACTAAATCAAGACAAGATAAATGTGCAGAATAACCTGCAAATGGTTCAAATTGGCTTAAGAAAGAAGTTATTGGAAGGATCTCTACATGGTCCTCAGAACAAAGGCATAGTCTGCACATCCCGGACTAGCTTTACGATTCGGAATGACGGAGCATATGTTCGCATTCAGGGAAGAAGGTGTAAAGGTTTTAGAGTGTCTTCATTGTAGTGATATTGTTCCATCTCGCAGCTATAACCTGACTTCTCTTAGATAACTTGACAACAAAGAAGTCATTACCAGACACAAGTTGAACTTAAATTGCAGCAACCTCAGACTGAAGCCCCATCAAAAACTAGTAGCACGTGCCTAAGTTATTGCAAATATTCCGCAAAAAATACGTGAGATCTCAGGCAGAGCTGTGCCAACACATTCAGCAATTCATCAGAAAGCCTGCAATCGGAGGAAATACAATAAATTTGAACGGATTACCAGCGATTACACGCTAAGGATTATGTAAACGTCACTTCTGACACACGTAAACGTGCTTCGATTTTCAAGCAAATTTATGACACACTTGCTGCTTGTTTACTTGCATTTCCGTTCCAACTCAGAATGGCAGTGCCCCACCCACCCTGCTGAAAATGCCGTCAGCTTTTTGATTTTTTCTGACATCTGCACATGGCCGGGCGCGTGACGGATGACATATTTGGCGCCATTCAATTGATCTTTTCGTCTAGCGCGCCACAATTGATCGCTATGAACTGTCGATTGAATGAAACGAGAATTTCAATTGAAGCACCCGCATCAGGCGCCGCGCCGGCCTCCGCTGGTGTTGGCCATACATTGTAGGTCGCACAATGGGGACAGATGTGATCACTTGAACTCCCCCGCAGACCGCCGTTCTTGCGGATTTCTTATTTATCTTGCTGCAGAAATGCATGACTTTCTCTGCGGGAAAACTCAACCTCAATGGTGACACTTGGCGCCCTGAATTCGGTCGCCTTCAGCCGGCAAAGAGACTGTAGGCCTTTTACGACTCACCGCCTGCATCACTAACCCTGAACGCGCACACATTGGCGAACGTGTGTGCGCACAAATGTGGTGCATATTCATTAGAGGAGCGCTCGCGTTGTGAGCTGCCTCTGATTGCGGATGATGTTGTCGGGGTGTAATAACTGGCCCGCCACTTGCCATTCCATATTAGGACCGTACTCCATTTGAATTGACAGGAAAGGGTAAATTGATCGCCAAGAGTGAATGATAAATGCTAGTCAATAGCCAGGCATGGGCACAAGTTCAAGTGAACGCAATCGGTCGGTACGATGAGCAATCGGCCGATGTTGAGGTTTAATTCAATTTCCCTTGATTTGATTCTGAATGCAAAGAACGCAAAATGAGTGATGGCAAAATGATGATGTCAGACACACCACCAATGTGTGATAGAGAATCGATCGATTTTCTGCCTGACGACATGGGTGGACTTGCATTGTCCGGTGTGCAGCAAGTGGACCTCGTTAGACTTATTTAACTGTGGAATGGCATGGGAGATTGGAGACTCTGACATTAACGAGGCTCAAACTGACGTGGGAGCAGACTTGTTTGACAATTTCGGCGCAACGATACTATTTTCAGTGTCAGTCGAAAAGCTGTACATTTTTTCCATGAGTTCAGCAAGAGAGGCCGACGACTGGGATATTATATTAGCTCCACATGCCTCATAAACGAAAAAAGGGATACAAACGTCTCATCCAATGCAGTCAGGATTCCGTAAAGGACATAGCTGTGTTACAGCTCTACTTAAAGTGACTGACGACATACGACAAGCTATTGATGAAGATACAACCTTACTAGCTTTACTTGACTTTTCGAAAGCATTCGACAGTGTTAATCCGTCAATACTTTGTCATAAACTGTCCACCCAATTTAACTTCTGTAATCCCACTAATAAGTTAATCTTCTCGTACCTTACTAACCGTGTTCAAGCTGTTTCATATAACTCTAAGCTATCGTCTTTTCGTGATGTTCACAATGGAGTACCACAAGGTTCTATTCTCGGTCCATTATTATTCTCAATGTTCATTAATGATCTTCCCAAAGTGTTATCGTATTGCAAATTTCATATATATGCAGATGATGTTCAAATCTACCTAAGTTTTCCTCTCGGTATGGTTGAAGATTCAGTTGCTAAATTAAACGAGGATCTGAGCTCAATTGCGAAGTGGGCTGAAGAAAATGACCTCACGCTCAATCCTAACAAAACCAAAGTCATTACATTTTCAAAACATCACCCCTCCCTCTCAAACTTTCCCCCCATAGAATTAAACTCTATTGCCGTTGAATATGTTACCTGTGTCAAGAATCTTGGTATAATGTGCAACAGTGAACTAACATGGACTGATCATATAGACAGTGTAGTGTCAAAAGTATGAGTATATGCGTCCCTTAGAGGTTTGTCTATTAGCAAATTCATACTCCCCACCAATGTCAAACTAAAACTTGCCAAAGCACTCATAGTACCTATTTTAACCTACGGCTGTGAATTGTTTGCAGACTGTGAAAATTTGTCTCCACAAAAATTGTTAAAAGCAATCAACGCGACTGCACGGTATGTCTTTAACCACCGAAGATTTGATCATGTCTCAGACCAACGTCGCATTCTCCTTGGATGTGTATTGAAAGCATTATTAAGCTATAAATCATGCATCCTTCTCTTCAAAATCATTCACACAATGACAACAACAAAACAACCTAACTATCTATATGAAAAATTAACTTTTTGTCGATCGAGTCGTAATATGACGTGTTCATAAATGTTTAACATCGCGCAGGCATTTCTCCATTCATGCTGTGCATCTTTGGAACCATTTACCTTCACAGGTACGGTCGAAGACCGAGTACAGACAATTTTGTTCAGCCTGTTCTACTTATCTGTCCAACATGAACTGACATAATTTCCAAAATTTACTTTTAATATTTAATTTTAATATTGCAGAATTTGACCTTCATATTTAAAACTTATTAAATATTCAAATATATAAATTGAAATGTATGTATATATATACTATCACGTTAATTATAAAATGTTATATTTAAGACCTGTACTATTAAATGAGTATAGCACTCTTAATGTACAGCGATACTACCTAAACAATAAATGAAAATGAAAAAAATGAAATGAAGTACAGCGCTGCTTGAGCACACTTCTCACAGTGAAAGAATAGCCAGCCAATCCTACATACAGTTATATACCCGATCTGCAGAAGGGCAAATAAGGGTGGTGTACTCTCTCCTCTTCTATGGCACATTGCAGCAAATGAATTGATGTTAGTACTAGATGATGTTGCATGCAAAACAATTGTCTAAGCGGACGGAAATTTGTCTTTGTGATCCTCAAACTCGATGCAGGGACAACAAAAATGAGGATTAGGAGTCATTCCATAAACAAAGAAGAAAGCTTGCACTTTTCAGCCTTCACTAGAAGACACAAGCTATCCTCCGTTCATCCACGCTCCAACGTTGCCTCTGACTTTCTTCTTCTTGCGCTACAATGCGGAGTGGACCTGGGACTCAGTCAACAAGCATCTCCAGCTCGCACGATCTTTAACCAGCTGCCTACAATTTCTCACGCCAAGATGGTTTAGGTCCTTCTCCGCTCGTCGGTTCGTGGGCGACCTCTATTGTGTTGTCACACTGGTCTTCTTCGCTGCCTCTGACCAACAGTGGAACATTTCTTGGTCTCATCTTTGACAATAAACGAAACTGGAAACCCTAGTCTGCAAGAGATGATCAGGAAACCCTCCACGACTCTGCTGGGAAAAAGAGTGATTGCAAGTAATTGCTGCCTGTAGGTAAGTAATTAAGTGGGCTGCCAGTCGCCACCACACTTAGACCATGTTGGTCCATTGTGATACCCATAGTCAGACTACTACCACTGATCAACAGTTCCAGTGATTGTGCCGTTAATGTGGTCCCAACGGCAAATGGAGACTGGACCAGATTTCAAAACCGAATGAAGCGTATCACTGGGATTCGATTAGGATACCCCTCTACCACGGCCTGTAACTCAACTCAAATTTTCTTTCTAAAAACCTGTTTGTTTGTCCCATTATAAGGACACTAGCTTCTTAAATGGACAAATTGCGTCTAGCAATAATGAGATTGAGCAATAACAGGTCTGTGATGCCCTTAGATGTATTCCTCGCAAGAGATATCATTATCCGCGAGGACAACTAGTTCACGATTAAGTCATGGACAATGTCACTTTCCATTCAAAGACTACACTTCATTGTCAGACATATGAGCATTTCCATATCCACCTCAAGTGGGAGTAGTTGCAAAGCTGAGAAAACTTACACCGAGTCAAAACCTTAACAATAGTTAAAGACCTGTTGAAGATACAAACATTTAGGATAATGGTGGAAGGCATCACGTTCCTCACTACAAAACAGTTTTGGCCTACAATCAGCCCTAAATGTTAACTTCTACTAGACTAGGTCAGTATTTGGGGAAACTAGTAGGCGTCAAAACATGATACTGTATCATTTTCACGCGTGCCCGTTGGGTGATCTCTCATGCAATGATTTTCGTAAAGTTGCTGGAACGAGGAGGAAGATCACATTGTAGATCACCTCTCTTACTTGTTCCCACTTCTTCGAAGATCTAAGTAAGCTGAATAATATCTATGTGGTGGTGGTGGACCAGAGTCTAACTTCTACAGCGACCACCACTTGTGTTGGGCGTGTTATTGTCCTCCGACGAGTGAATGTAGATGAATTTATGCCGACACCGAAGTTCAAAGTATGATAAGATTTTTCTAGGCAGTAATACTCTTTAAGAAGTGACGCAAGAGGATTTGGATTACAATTTTCGAAGAATTGAAATGGGCCGCACAATCTGGCCTTTTTGCACTGCACTCCTTGGCTTGTACCGGTTCATTTTCTGGGCCGACAAATAGATGACAGACTAAATATTTGCCATCAAACAAATCCTGGAAAGGACTAGCGAAATGGAATTTTAAATCAAAATTGGATAATTTAAAAGAAGTTCGATTCACTTGAACCATTCTAAACCTACGTCGGATTTCGGCAAAGAAATGCGCTGTTTTGTGATAACATCATTTTGACACCGGGCTGGGCATGTGTCATTATCTTCTACAAGTCAGTTGAACGTCAGTCAGTTGAGCTTTCACGATTGAAGAATAGGGGAAACGAGCAGGTCTTAAGGTAAATAGAAGTAAACCAAATCACCAAGCAATTTAGATCTGTTTGGTGAGAGCCCAGAAAAATTGAGATTAATCACCACAAAATGGAGAAAAAAATTTTATTCGAATATTAATAGAAATCTCACCTATCACCTTTGTACCGTAATTATCTACATTTAAAGAAAAAATGCACATACGCATTTGCCACTGTCTTAGTTTGGGGATTTATGGTAGCATCTAGCGTGGTCAATTCAGTACCCACAAACAATGGATGGGTTTAGTTATTTGAACAATCTGAAAAACAAAAGTATTTGCAAGCGAAACATGGAAGGGCAATTTGTTGCTGATGTAAATTTCCTCACATTATTGGGTTATCACCCACTGTGCCAATAGTTTTTGCTTCATGTGCTTTACAAATTGCTAGAGAAACTTTCACTTAAGATTTCTTCTTTGGACTCCCTTTCGGATTTGATTTTTGTTGAGAATTCAGACAACTGTATGCTGTAAACTTACTTTTGGGGTTGACTGTATGTAGATTTGCTGTCGGAGAATCTGGTTCTCATCACATAAGACGAAATATAGAGGTTGTTAAGGAAAAGGTGAAAATTTGAAGCAGAATTGCCCACGACAAGCAACAACTACTGACTGTAAGGACCATGTTTTACAGAACAGTCACGTTGTCTAAAAACGATGGATAAGTTGATGACGATAATCGGAATGGCAGAGCAGATTATTGCTGCCTTCGAAAGAAACATTTTACGTCGCATATTTGGCCCACCTGTATGCGAGAAAGTAGAAGACACAATCTCTTACAGAGTAGCTGTGCAAAGATGGTTCGTCAACTCTACTGGCTCGGCAAAATCGAACGAATGAACATCAATACTGCAGCCGTGAGGGTCCCGGAATTCAAACCCTCCAAAACGAGTAGGAGAGGATCCTCCAGTATAGCCTGCCCGGGATCGTCAAGAATGGAAGGTAGCTTTAGCTTAGACTCAGATTCTTCAGAAGAAGAATGTGACATGAACAATTGTCGTCTCTTTTCCTATATGAAACTTTCTATATGGTTATTGGAGACCTATTATAAGTAGCAAATGCACGCACGAAAAATGGTAGAGAAGGTACAACCGCGAACTCGGTAAGGTGTACAAAGACGTGGATGTAGTCCGTCCAGAAATGCCCCATAGGGTCTTTGAATCCGAGCCACATCGTTCGAGAAGCAGAGGAAGACCGAATCGGTAGAGAACGCGGACGAAAGACAACTATACGGTAAACGATAGAATCCAGCTTTATCCCAGGTCTTAGTAGCTCCTTATATCGCTGCCCTGAGAGTTAAATATCACGAACAATTGATACCTCTTTTCTTGCATTCAACTTCCTATGCGGTCAACAGCAGTCCGCGGAACTACTATACCGAGTGCATATCTAACGCACGTCTTTCCTTTGTGGATAGATTTCCATCTTTAATGGCTTTTTTGATTGCATACAGATGCCCGCGGATGCATGCTCTTTTGTCCCCGGAGTCATTTTTCATGCGATGCCGAAGGAGCTAAATCTGTCGCCTCTTGACACACTTCTCAGTCGGAGTCGCTGAAGAATGACAGCCATATGGGTCACCAGTGCCATAATAAGCCAAGAGATGTGTAATAAAAACGCGACCCCAAACTGCATCCACATCAGCAGTAAACATCACAATCAAAGCATTCAGCAATCACTAGCTGGAAGATATCCATTTCCCATTGCTCACGTTGCCCTCCCTTCCTCACACACACTTAAATCATCGGACGCACTTTAAAATCGATACGCGGCCAACATTGAGTTGCCACATGACTCTCGCTGTCGATCGGGATTTGGTGCAGAAAGACACTCTCATTCTTGGCGTCTTCGACACGGAGCGCCACACACAAAAACGAACTGAAATTCTTAAGTTCACTGCAATCAAGTCCCCCAGCGAACGCGGAATGGATCTTCGCTTGCTGCTTGTTTAATTACCGTGCCCAAGATATTTGAGTCGAAACAAATTAGCATCACCTCCCCGATTGCCGGCCAGAATGTCGGCGCTCGTCGACCTGAGATTGGCAGCAGTTTCTTCGGAAAATCGCTCGAAGATCACCGTTGGCCATTGTCCACGCAGAGGTATGAAATCATTCCCGAAATAGACCGTCCGATCGCGAATATTGCCTGGCATGCATGTCTAATTATAGGGCAACGGCAATGCGAATGTCTTGCAATCGACCACGATTCGATCGTGGGAAAGTGATTGCATGGCGCTTACTGCCTGACTGACAGCTCGATGGTCGATTAGGGGAATGTTTACCGTCGAATTTTAACCACGCGAGTCCGAGCACGACTCGTGAAATTGAATGTGGTTGGGATGCTACGACATGCAATGCAAGACGATGCGCTTTTGACAACTGCGACCGGATGGAGCAAGCGTGAGTTTCGCCGAGTACACGGGCGGGGCCATGAGTGTCCCCATTTGAAGAACTTCATTCACGAGTTAACGTGTCCACTGCTGAATAACTCTTCCTTGCGATATCAGATCTCTGATGAGTCTTTTAATTATTCATCGTCAAACTGCTGAACGCATTGACGTCAAACGAATCGCCAGCACTGGCATCTCGTGGGAATTATAAAGAAGCGTCGCGCCGCGATAAACCACGGCCTTTCTAAAAATACAAACAATGGGTGCATTTATGTGTGCTTAGTGAAAGATTCACTCATCAAGATGCTGCTTTCGGCAAGAAGCTAAATTCAAAGAAACGACACGTTCAGCTAATCATAGTCCGATTTGCGCGTCTTCCACCGTGCCACATGAGCATCGAAAACGGAGAACGTAAACAATTGAGCAAAATCGCATTCAGATTGACTACAATTTATCTGATACGCACGACTATACCGTGTTGGAAGCACTCCAGAAGTAAATTGCCACGAAAAGTGACGTGTGCAACTCTCAGTCGGGAAAATTCAGTAGTAGCATGAATATATGCATTTGCTTCGTTCCATATAAGGACACTGGATAGGACATACACAACCAACATCAGAATCCATGCAAAAGTAGGCCCATATCTTACATGACGAGAGTTAACTTGAAATTTCCCCACGCAATGCTGTTCTCCAACTAAACTTACTGACTTACTTAAGGTGGCGCTACAGTCCGCAGTGGACTTGGGCCTCAATCAACAAGCGTCTCCAGCCAGCTGGGTCGATCGGAAAGGAACCTCAGGTCCGTCGAGCATAGACAGTGGCAAAGTATCTTTTAGTAAAACCAGTGGTCATTCTAGTCTTTAATCGCAAATATCTACAAATACTAAGCAACAACATGGGTCACCATCACGATCTATCTTAGTTTTAAATGGATCACCCAGAGATACTCCTCGTCACCAGGCAATGAAAGCACGTGCTGAACAAAATCAGCGCAACCGTTCATCGATTCCTTCCAGAATTCTCGAAGAGATCACCACCCAAAGGGGTTGCAATGCTCGAATACCGGGCAAAACGAAATCGATATCCACCTCCAACTCCAATGACTCTATAACATTGCAAGTTACCACGTCCAACGGAAGCCAGAGCAGTATACCAAGCACAAAGATTTTCGTTCAAGACTCCCCAGTACGCACAGTAATCACTCTTGAAAACGGAAAGCTTATGGAGAACTCGCATGTGTTTATCATCACCAACGAGACAACCACCAATGAGAAGGGAGAAATCATAAGAAAAACGCTCTCCAAACAGCATTATCCTGCCCCAACATCAGTTGCCTCGGCTCAAATGAGGAAAGAGAATTCGATTAGTGAAAATGACACCAACTCTGAAACTTGTGTCTCTATTTCGTTTATCAGCGAAACGTCACCGGATCCAGGCGGGGAGATCGACGAAGTCCACTGCAAGTTCACCAAGAACATCAACCATGACGCCACGATGAACAACAGGCGAAAACTATGCCTGCAACTGCCCCAAAATGGATCGTCAAATATTGTCTATAAGAATGTGCTAAAAAACGACGCTTCACATCCAACCTCACTTACGGAAAATGTAACTACCCTTTCCACTGGCGTGCTCCATCTGAGTTGCAGTCTTTCTCTACTGCGGCGGCCCGCCGGGGTGGATTCGAAGTCTTTCCCTGCCGGAGCTTTGGTTTCCAGCCGCTTTACATGACCTAGCCATCTCAATCATTGCATCTTCATTCTTCTGGCTAAGTCGATGTCGCTGACCAGCTCGTGCAGTTCGTTTCTTCTTCACTCACCGACTATATGCATAGAAATTGTTTTATGGAAGTTTAATACCTTGACAGACTCGAAAGGAAGGTAGGCTCAAACACCGTCAGACTTCAAAGTGATCATAATTGCTTCTGGACTTAGGCAAATTTCCCACATAAAATGTAATTCATGTACAAAGAGAGCGATTCGTTAAAGGCTCAACTAAAGGGTGATTTTTTAAAAGCTATAGGAAAGTTTTTCAAAAAAAGCACATAAAATTCAGAAAAATACATGAAATCTTTATTTGAATCGATAGTACGGTCCATATAATTTAATGTTTGAAGATTATTTCATGCAAATGTTGACCTTCAACAAACCTCAAATGGTCCATCCGCTTAGTCCAATTTTGGCATACTCTTTCCAACATTTCGGTCGGTATCTCACGAATAAAAGCTTCAATGTTGTCTTCCAATGCGGCAATTGAAGCGGGGGCTTGTCTGTATAGACATGAGCTTTAACATAGCCCCACAAAAAATAGTCTAAAGGCGTTAAAACGCACGATCTAGGAGGCCAATTGATCGGTCCCGAACGTGAAATAAAATGTTCACCGAACTCGCCCCTCAATAAGTCCATTGTTGCGCGTGTGTGGCATATGGCACCGTCTTGCTGAAACCACATGTCATGCAAGTCAAACTCTTGCATTTTGAGCAAAAAAAAGTTGGGTATCATCTCACGGTAAGGCTCACCATTCACAGTTAAGTTACGATTCGCATCATCTTTGAAGAAGTACGGTCCAATGATGAAAAAATCACCCTTTATAATGCGAATGAGCTAGCATTAGCTAGTGTCAAACGCGCATGAGTGAGGCAACCTATAATGTCGTCCTTGAAAGATTGCGAAGATTTCATTAAGTATGATCTAGTGCGAAATGAATCGCACTGCGCATATTCGAATGTGACAGATAGAACACAGACAACAAAACAAATTTGAAAAATGAGCAAATCAGCTGATCTTGTATTGGTATTCGTACATACATGCACATATAATTGAACTGGAAATATGAGGAATTAATAATAAATCAAAATTAAATAAAAAAATAAAGCAAGCAACGGAAGAGTTTCTGACAGGAGGCTATGCGAGTATGTGTTTATTATAGTTACTCATGTTTTTTTATCAAACATGACGAAACAGTTCGTCCAAACTTGACACTAGCTCATGCTCGCTCATGCGCATTATAGTTGAGCCTTAAGTAAGCAAAATTGAACGAAACTTAACGAAACTGATGTGTCTTCGCTCCTGACGTTCATTAAGACTTGCCCTTAATATGTATGAAACTAAATACGATTGAGTGTGGATGGAAATTGTTGTAAAGGGTTTTATGTTCCAGCAGGTGTCAAAGTTACAAGTAATATCCAGCTTAAAAAACATGTGTTAAGGTTTGCCACTTCATCATGCACCGCTCCACGGTTGCCGAAAGTACGAAAAATAATAAAAAATAATTTGTGAGTTGTAAATAAGCGGCTTGAATTTGGTCGCCAGGTCGGTCGACATTATGGCTTCAGTGTGCAGGCAATTCATCGCACATTGGAAAATTTAAAGCTTGAGTACATTCCGTTGGACCCTAAACCATTAACCAGACAGATTGATTAGTGCGAAATAACCGCCGTACAGGTCTGTATAGAAAATGACCCAGAAATGTCGATTCGGCGCCGATCAGCTGAATTGGGCATCGCCAGGGCTTATTTTGCGGTTGGATTTGGGCCTGCATCCGCTTAAGAAGTGTGAAGCCAGATGATCATACGAAATGTTGATCGGAGATCCGGATCTAAGGCCCAAACTCGAGAAATTATCGTTGTGTTCATAATCCACAAAAATCGGAGTTGACGCATTGCAAAGAGGTGCCCATACGTACGTTGCGTCCGAAATCCATACAACCCCACTACGGCCAGAGCTGATTAAGGTGATTTATGTGGGAGAGCGAGGAATTGTCAAAGTATGAAAAGTTGACCAACATCATTCGTCGTGATGCATTCCACTTGTCGGCCGCATTTGTTGTCTCCGTCCCTCTTAGGTCGTACATGAGTTGTACATTTTTTGACATGACGCAACGGATTCTATGGGTTCGGCTTTTAGGCTAAAAAATCATCTTCTTTTTTGCTTCAGCGCCTACTAAACAGTTGCCGTCATTGGAGTGAGCACAATCCACAAGTGTTCCACCAAGCATCAATGCACTCACAAAGATTGACTGTTTTGTGCGGCTTATGACATCATCGGACCTTATGTACTCCGAAATAAGGAAGGAGACGTCGTTATCGTCAGTGGTCTTAGGTATATACCGATGTCAGCTGACTTTCTGTGGACAGAGCTCGACAACATCGATACACAGTGGACTTCCCCTAAGTGGAATTGTCACGGGATATCAAATTCAATGCAACTGTGGCTGTGCAAACTATGCTACCTACGACTTCTGTACACCTGTGGGTATGATGTCGAGTGTCTATTGACCGAATCAAATACACTTGGAGTGCATCCGACGATATCGAAAATTTCACCTGAAAAAATCCACAGTGGTTAGTAGGGGATTTTTACCCATTTTCCTAGTTCATCTTCTAACTGCCACAGCGGCAGAGTTCGACTTACAGGATGGTTTTTTTGTAAGGAAAATTGGGGGAAATGCCAAAATATGGCTAACAAAAACTTCGAGTTAGAGAGAAATTTGGCTTAGGGAGAGTCCACTGTACTTGAGCTGTGGTTCTCCCAAGACGACACTTTATGCCATACAACCAACGCAACGTTTGAAGTTGTGAAGCAAAAATTTGGCCAATGCCCATCCCGTGGCGAGCGTTGGTCAATTGGATGCCACGATAGTGCGGCTTGACAGTTGACATATCTCGACTATTGTCTCTGTGGCCTTGTCTATGATAAGAAGCCAACCACTTTGGACGAGCTAGATGCCATCATTCGAGACGTTATTGCTGTACATCAAAAATTGGACCAACCGCTTGAAGCACTGCCAGAACAAGCCATTTGAATAATTTGCTATTCCACACACGAATAATGTAAAGAATCTACAATCTGGTCACCCTGCATTATGTACAAAACATGTTTTTGTTTTTTGCAAAATTTTGTACGAAAAAAGTTGTTATATATTCCTGCTTTTCAATTTCTATTGTTATGATGTCCCAAAGATGAAATCTGGCATACCTACGCACCCTGTTATGCTCACATCTGTCAACTGTCATTTGAGAAATGAAAACAACTGACAAATTTGAATTGTCATTTCGAAGTGTATGCTGGAAGGAATATAAGGTGTGCTGGACAGCTTGTCAAAACAGCCATCTTTTTGTTTTGTGACGTCACTCAGGGTCCGTTTTGACATTGGACAAATGTATTGCTTAATTTATTAAAAAAAATGAAGAATGAAAAAAAAGAATAGAATTTCCAATTGATGTAAGATGAATGGATTCACTTCATTTATAATTGGTATTATATACGAAAATGCAACAATGTGCAGCAAAATATTGCAGAAACTATAACAAGTAGGAAAATGTTGAAAAGAAATCCGTTTTTTTTTGTTTTTATGCGTTTCAAAAATATTTATCTGTTTCCACCTTTAAGTTTCTGTTGACATACAAATTCCCGCGATCACGTCACGCAGGGTCTCAATCAGAGATGAAATAGTAAAGAGATGTCCAAATCAGGTTTGGGTCTTCACAAAAAAACCCCTCGCCAATCTCTGATTTGCTCTAAAGGCACGCATACTACATTATTTTCACGCACACTTCTTAAGGCTTTAGAGCAGCCTGCAGTTGTTCTCTGATCAATCGTATTCACAAACACTGTCTGTGAACATTTTATTAAAAAAACGCTGTCAGATGAAATCAAGCGGCAAGAGAGGTTGAAGTTGACTATCTCTTTACTACTTTACTCGGATCTCTGGTCTCTATAGAACTGTCCAGCACACCTTATACCATGGACTACCTACGCACCGCAAAAACTGTACGCACCAACGCAGGATTGTGTTTCTCACATTAACAACCTCTACCACCCAACTGCGGTTTCAATACAATTACTCTTAGATTATCGATTATCCCATTTGTACACATTTCCTCGGCATTTCATGTGTCACTCGAATCAAAAGCTCATCATTTGTAATAAAAAAACAAAAATCATATGTAAGAATGTGAATTCGATTAAAATACAAAACGAGGGCACACTGGTCAAAAAAAAAACCAAACAACAATCAAATCACGTTCATGACCAAATCCACATGCCCCCGCGCATAGCCACCACCGCACACCACATCATTCCAGACAGAGTCGACAGATTTACAAGCCTTTCCACTTAGCCCACTCTCATTACTCGTGATATCCCGAATTCGCCTGCACCGGGGAACTCACGAATTTCTCTAACAACTCAGAACACAGCATCGGCGCGCTGCCACACGAGATTCCACCAAACCTCGAATGATGTAATATCCGAATTCTCCCTCGCCAGTCAGCGTGAAAACAGATTTCTCTTACGAAGCCTTGACACATAATGTAAATAAAGCCAATTATTGGTCAACTTAACTCAGCCTGAACTTGAGCCAATCGCGCTCACACCCACCGCCAGTCACTGGATATATTTTTAAATTCGGTCGTCCGAAAATAAAAGAAACAAAACTCGCCCGAAATGAAAGGAGAATTCATGATCCACTGTCACTAATTAAGAATACAATGTGGTTGTTTATTCTTGCGGACCAGTGACAGCTCAGCGGTGTACCGCTATATTTGTGAGATTATTCGATTAAATAGCTCGCGCGAGAGGAAACAGAATAATCATCGTTTTGCTTATTGTGTGCAGCACATATAGTATATCGTGGAAATAAACAGATTTTCCCATTTCATCAGATCTGTGTGCATTAGTCAGAGCTATAAACAAACGGGATTAGCATCATGTTTTGACACTGCCCGCAGGTAGACGAGGGAGAACTGTGTGACGTTCAATATTTTGGACTGTCAGTGATCCTGGAATGATTCTATCAGAATGTGAATGGATAAGGGCATGGTTTTTAGGGAATCATTTTCCAATAAGATGTGGAATACTCATAAACCATAACTGATTGCTGCTTATTGACTATTTGCTGTCAAACGTAAGAGAAAAGCTGCAGCAGGAGGTGCATCATGCGGTCTTCTAAGGTGACACTTCAAAACTGGCTAATGTCGTCATTTTGTGGTCCGAATTTATTTAACTTTTCAACTCCAACACCCCCCCACAGCACAACGATTCACAAATATGTTCAATCTGTTTGACAGTTCATCGCCACGAGCTGTCCGCTTTTTAATTTGACCAATCACTTCTGTAAGATCTTCACCGCCGATGACAGATTAGTGAATTGATATCGTCTGCTGGCTGTTGGGAGAGGTCAGAATCAGGAAATTGGTTGAAATAGATTGAAATACATAAAATTTGTCGCACGCGTTTCCAAAATCAAAGAGTTCGCCGACGTTGGCATTCAATGTTTTTTTTTTTTTTTAATGAGTGCGTGTGCTATCTGCTTAATTTTTATGTTCGACACATTTTGACAGCATCACGCTTTATGTGACGGAAGTGACAGACAGAGGCGAACCCATGTCAAGAGAACTGAGACGATTTTATTTGTTTATGCGAAAGAAAATTACGACTGTGCTACAAGGCTGTAATCGACTACGACTGGGTTTGCTTATTTTCTCAAACAGGTTTTAGCTGTATTAGCTATTCGTACATGCTCTTCTTATTCATAAGTTCTTCTGGGACTGATCGAAAAAGGTGTGCGAGGACGAGGTGGATGATGTAATGGTCTTAGAACTTTTTTGGGGCTACTTGAATAGCAATTCATTGATTGTTTACATAAGTTGTAGATTTATTTGGATACAAATCATGAGACCCTCCGGCAGCTGATCTCTTCGTGGTGGTGGCAGCCAACAACGAATATATTTTCATACAGTCCAAACCTGGCAAAAGAAGCGCAATCCCTTCCTTATGACAAAAAGAAAACGAATGTCCTCAGATACCGCCTACCGCCTGGTGTGCCTCAGCCCCATTTGGAGCTAGGCCTGAATGGTGGCAGTATGCAAGCGTCTGGTGGCCAGCCTGTCCTGTGTCTCGGCAGCACATCAAATGCCTGCAAAAGGCGGGAGTGGTTATACTCACAAGCCCCAGACTGGATACCGTTAGGAGGGACAGTCGGGATTTTAAAGCTCAAGCATGAAAGTTCAACTTTGGCTGTGTTGCAGGTGTATCCACCAAAATGGGCGGCTTTACACGGCTAGTAATGGATTCCTATATCCAGATGGGCGACTGCAATGCTGACGTGGGTGTTGATGGGGGTGCATGATTAGGATTCATGCGAACGGAGAGAGGTTGCTGAACTTTTGCTGTGCTAATGGCATGTTCATAATGAACACCTTCTTTCTAAAAATCCGGGCGTCCATGTTGGTCTTTTTGGAATGGTGTGGTAACCGATTTAGCCTTGATGATGACTGTTATCGCTGATCTGATAGAAGCCATGCAGCTCGTTGTGAGATGTCGTTGGGCAGTTCTGCTTGCTCAGCAGATTTAGCCAAGCCGGGGATTTGTTCCTGCCTCGCTAGTATGGTTGCTGATGTCTAGAAGCTGCTTTCTGAATAATGTAATAATATAATATGGGTGGCGCTACAACTCGTAGAGGGCCAAGGCCTAGCTTCTCAGCAACCACTCGTATTGTGCGTGCTATTGTTCCATTACGAGTGAAAGGGGCCTACAGTTTTATGCCGATTTCGAACGGCCAATTTGAGAAGCTTTTTCTAGACAGTTGTATTTTTTGAGCATTGTCAGTGACTCGAAAGAGGTTGGGCCGTGGAAAGTACTTTTGTAATACTGGGATTAGAACCTAGACGCCGAGGTTCAAGTGCGTAGGAGTCGACGCACATACCCACAACGCCACGGCCGCCACTAATTGCTTTCACAACACAGCTTTCTGAATTGCGTCACCATATACTGTTGTAAGGGCATGATGCGTGTTTCGTCAGAAAGCATCTTGCTGCTGTGGTGCTTTCGGCGGCATCTGTCGAAGGTGAGGCTGTTAACTATTCGCAGTATTTTCCTTTCGAAAAAAGCTTCTTCTTGTCTGCCTTATTGGGATGCCGTACGTTCAGATTTGCCGTATTAGCCACTTGTAGAGCTTGGTCCTCTGGCATAATCCATATTGCTTACGCATCAAAGAATAGCTGCTTGGAGGAAGCCTTCTTAAGGATTAGTTTCGAGTGGCTGTTGAACTTCAACCTTTCCGTGAAGTTAACTTGACCTATTTGGCAATAGAAATGTACACGTGGTATTATGTGACTTCAATGGTTCATAAAGTCTCAATTCATGGAGCAGATATTATAGAAGCAGCAGCATTACCGGTTGACTTTCCGAAGAGAAGCAGTAGCAATGATTACAAATACCATTGATTTTACTTTACCCTTACAGCCACCAACAAGGATGTTTTTCATAAGCAACCCAAATATAACATTCATGAGGCCTTAACCCAAAAAGACACATAGTGCCATCAGCGATATAGCACTCCAAATGATAATGTAAGCTTAATACTAAAAAGGGAAAAAAGGAAACAATATTAATTGAAGAAGAGAAAAAATCAGAAAACCCATTTAAGTTGTAATTTAAAGTTATTATTCATCATATGTAAGAACTGTGTGTCTGAATGTGAATTCAATTAAAACAAAAAACGAGGGCAAATCAAACATTCAGACAACAATCAAATCACGTTCATGACCGAATCCATGCTCCTGGCCATAGTCCCGCTGTACACCACATCCCTCCAGAGATGCAGAGCTGCATGCACAGATTTACAAGCCTTTGCACTTAGTAAGTCCAATTATTCGTGATATCCCGAATTCGTCTGCACCGAGGAATTTTTGATGGACTTCTGAATCAAATTAAACTATTTCCAATTTGATAGGACTCACCGCTCTGGAGGTATATTTTTCCGCTTTTTGGTTATTCCCCAGTTTATGCCTGACATCAGTCATCGACTCCTACGCTGAGGGTAGTTTTGCGTTCAATCTTTGACACGAGAAACTTTCATAACTCACATCTCTATCTCTCCCGAGTCACTGACAATGCTCATGAGTTTACTTGGCTGTGGTCTTTCCTCTAATAACGAAAATGTCACCTGTTGCCATAGTCGAATATGGGAAGATGATTTTTTGGGGAAAAGCGGATCTCCGACCAACATTTCCAGTGCTCAACGATTTTACTCACGGCGCGCAGTGGGACAGAATGTCCAAAAAGCGGAAAATAAATCTAAATCTCGGTGAGTGAGTTAGTCTATCGAATTGGGAATATGTAGTTTCATTCGATTAAGGACGAAAAAATTAACCAGATCTGGATAGGTTTGTGGCCGTATGTGCTGATGCTGGAATGAGGTTTAACGTCGACAAATCGGAGGTTATGGTCATTTCCAGAACGAACGGAGTCCCATTGAAGCAGGTGGAGAAGTTTAAGTATCTCGGGGTCTTTTTCACGAGTGATGGAAGGAGTAATGCTGAGCTTTCCTGCTGGATTGGTCAGCTTGGTAGTTCTGTAAGCAGAAAGGACGAGCTTGGTGTCAAAGCCAAGTTAGCGGTTTTCAACTCAGTATTTGTTCCAACTCTCACCTACGGTCATGAAATTTGGGTAATGACCGAAAGAATAAGATCGCGAGTGCAAGCTGCTGAGATGTGCTGTTGTGGGAATTACTCGCCGGGATAGGGTGAGAAACACGGCAGTGCGCGAGGAACTCAACATTGAGCAGCTGTTTCTTCGAACGGAAAGGGCTATGCTTCGGTGGTTTGGTCACGTGGCACGAATGTCCCCATCATCACGACTTCCGAAGCGGGCGTTGAATGCGATTCCATCAGGTAGGCGACCGCTTAGCAGACCCAGGACGAGGTGGTTGGACCAAGTCCAAAAACTCGTCGGGTTACGCTTGGGCATTGCTCCTGATGAGTTAGAGTCGATGGCGGAGGATCGAGTTGCCTGGAGATCTCTCGTGCGTGGTTTACCCCCGCGACCCCTTTAGTGGATCATGGGAATCAGAAGATGATGATGATGATAAAAATTATTTTTGTAACTTTTGTTAACTAACTTTATATATGATGTATAGGATATAGGATAAAGCAGGCTGATATAGAATATATAATTGACCTAGAAATAAGTAAATATTCATTGTGGGGACGAATGCAATTACTTACTTAGTTATCAGGCCGGCTACCCATGGAGGGTTCGAGCCTGAGCAATTGCTGCCTTCCATCGTTGACGGTCCGGGGCACGCTGCTTCCAGTCATCAAGACCAAGCTGTCTTGCATCCGCGATTACTTGGTCTTTATACCGGAGATTCGGTCTTCGTCTCCTTCTCGAACCAGTAGGCTCGTATTCAAAGAGCCTCTTTGCTGGGGCGTTGTTGTCCATGCGCTCGATGTGGCCGAGCCAGTGCAGTCGTAGGATTTTTTCCTTCCGGACTACATCCACATCCTGGTACAGCTCGTAGAGTTCGCGGGGTTATGTCTTCTCCTCCATTCGCCTTACTCGCAGACGGGACCATATATCCGAGGTAGAACTTTTCTTTCGAAGGTACCTAGAATCAGCTCTGCAGTTCTGCACTTAGCGTCCAGCTTTTGGCTCCATAGAGCAGGACTGGCAAAATAAGAGTTTTTATAATGCAATTAGGTCGCACATTTAGTAAAGATGTTCGCCAAAGCATTCCACTTCCGGCATCCATTTTGTTCATTGTGGGGTTTTTTTGATTGCACTCTCTGTGTTCATGCCGGAGGACCTTTGTTTTTGTGCCTTTATTGCCACAGGTGTCTACTATTGGTATAAACTTGAAAACGTCAAGCTTTGACCGCAGCTTTTTTTGTAGGACTACCCAAATTGACATTGTCTAGTTAATCTTCCCCAACACTCTCTATATATATCTTCACGATCACATTTTCTAAATATTTGGGAAGGTTTTAGTTTTCCCATTTTCCTTTCTTTTTCTTTATTATTTGCGCGCGCTCAAGGGATTGCTAATACCCTTAAGTATCCGGGCTCAAGACACAGCACGGGCCGTAGGTATAGAGGGAGGAAGGGAGAGGAGGTACCTGTGCACATTGGTCTTAAATATCTGCGGGTTGTAGTCTGTGGGAAATATAGGGCTGGAAACAGCATTCCAAAATCGCGTAGTACGGCTGAAGAACGAGTCTCTAAATTTAACTGTGCGTCCGAAAGTAGGCTTATGGGTAAACTGATGAGCATTCCTGGCGAGACGAGTATTGCGGGTGAATTCATGGAAAAGAGGAATGCAGTTGGCTACTCACTTGAGCATCGTTTGTTGAAATAGCGATAAAATACGGACAAAGAAGAAACGGTACGTCGATGTTTGAGCGAGTCTAATGACTTTATCGCTCGCTTTTGGATTCTATCTAGTAGGTGCAGGGTGGTTTTTGGGGCACCAGACCAGATATGAGCGTTGTACTCAAGTGTGGGGCGGATATACGCCTTATAAATGAAAGCCAAATCAGAGGGGGTGAAATATTTCTTGCATCGATTAAGGAAACCTAAACATTTCGCAGCATTTTTGGCGACCTCAAATATGTGATCGTTCCAACTAAGTGTTCTGTTGATACACATACCAAGGATGGAAAGCTTTCCGGTTTCATCGACACAAGCACCATTCATGGATAATGGCTGATTAACAAGGGTTCGCTTGAGTGACAGCAGACAGCATTGAGTTTTTGAAGCATTGAATTCCACTCTGTTGTTGTTTCCCCAGTTATGCTGTCAAGATCGGAATTCAATGTGCTTAACATACGCTGCCGTTCCAATTCTACGGCCGAAGGGCAGGGTCGTGAGTCTCGGTACGATTATGAAAAGCTGAGGGTGCTGTCATCAGCAAAGGAATGGATTGGATTAGAAGTAGCAGACAAGAGATCATTAATAAAAATGAGAAAGAGTGTCGGAGACAGAACAGAGCCTTGGGGTACACCAGCATTTTTTTGGTGGATATCAGACTTGAACCCATCCAAAACAACTTGAATTGAACGGTTCGAAAGGTAATTTCTAATCCATAGAAGAAGAGCTTCATCGATACCTTATGCACGCATTTTCGACAAAAGAGCTTGATGCCAAACTTTTCGGTGAGATAAGCTATCAGATCACCAGTGGACCTGTAGCCGGTCATTAAGAAGCTTCCGCGATTCAAGATATTTCATAAGCTGACGATTTATCAGCGTTTCCATGACCTTAGAAAGAAGGGACGTAAGTGCTATGGGTCGGTACGAGGTGGTGACGAAGATTCGCCCTTTTTAGGGACGGGCTGGACAAATGCTGTTTTCCATCTGCTCGGAAAGAGACCTAAAGAGTAGGATAGATGAAAAAGCTTACGCAATGGTTTTGCCAGCGCAGAAGAACACCTCTTCAGAAGTATAGGGGGAATACCATCCGGGCCAGCGGATTTGTGCCGTCGAGATCTTTACGTACTCTTGCAACTGTACGAGTGCGGAAGTGGGTATGTCCCATGGTGAAATCAACGCTCTCAAGTACAGGTGGAGACATATTGGAATCTGGCAGTGTTGAGCTGGGCTGTAAAATGCGCTGCAAGCAGGTTGGCTTTGTCTAAAGAGCTGACAGCTGGAATGTCATTGTAAATGAGCGTGGGAATTGAGGACGAGGTGGAATTCCTTATGTTTTTTTCAAATGACGAAAAGTTTTTGCTACCTTTGGGACATTGTAGCACTTTTTGCCTCAACTTTTGATCATAAGAGAGTTGCACACGTCTGGTAGTTGCATTGCAGTCATTTCTGGCCCGTTTAAACTTATTCCGGTTTTCCTCAGTAGGGTTGGCTTTGTATGCCCGGAAATTCAACTCTCTCAACCTGATAGCCTCTTTCCATCTCGAGTCATACCATGCATTTCCTTTGGTCTTCATACTCTTCCTTAATGTATGCATGAAGTGAAAACAAAAGCGCAAAATTTAAAAATAAATCAAAACTTAGAATTTTTGGGAGAACACACAAAGTTCCAACCTTTTTTTTATTTTTGGCGGGCTTACCCCACTTTGCGGCGTAGCATGATAGAATGCCAAGCCTTAACATAGCCTTGACAGCTGCGGAAACATAACAAATCTCCGCAACTAATCCAGAATACCCAATTTATTTGACAAGTTTTGTCTAAATCCGAACAGTCTCAGTTTAGGGACTCCACAGACATGCAGGCATTCAAACGTTCTAATTTATAATATAATCCCACCCATAAAATTGTGATCCCCACCTACAGAAAAGCGAGATAACATTTTCAAATATAACACACATTTTGTTGTAAAGCATTCCCGTCTGATGATCTGAACATTGACAATGACTAAGTGAGTGTGGATCGCGAGGATGAATCGTCGAATCGCAAATAGTGAGCGGAGACGCAACGTAGTCATAATCCTAACAATGGAATTCTTCTGTCTGGGAAAACTGTCGAGAGTATTGAAAATGAGCTCTCCCGTTCCTTCTGCTGCGAATAGCAAGATGGGCGGGTGAATGGTTCTTGCCAGCATTTTTTTGTTTGTTCTTCGAGTCAGTAGTCGATACAGCATTCGTTTCCCAGGGTTGTGGGTGAACTTTAATAAGCTCATCAAATGCTTTCAATTTGCAGCTACCCATTGTGATAATTTGTAGCAGGCGATGAGCCACATATCCTCATACTTCTAAAGCCTCTTCAGACCGTGGGTACACATATGTCCACCTTATCTTTTTTTAATTGTAACTTGTAATGACAGCTTGTGACTACTATTTTAATTGAATGACTTTCTAGAAGTACATATTTTTACTACTAAGTACATTTTGAACTCTATTAATAGTTGGCTCTGACGAAGCGTTTCTAGAAATAAAAATCTTATTTGAATTTGACAGTTGGGAAAAGTTTCAGGAAAGCCGCGCTCGCAAACTTTGAAATTCGATAAAAAATTAAATATTCCAGTTAGATTCAATTTTCTTGTGTGTTCAAGCTTCAGCATGAATGACCAGGAGATTGAGAATTTACTTAACACCAGTGAATTTGATTTCTCTGGAGACGACGATGATGAGTAATATCTGTCCTCAGATGGTGACACAACTCTTCAGCAGTCCCAAGAAATTGAGGAAGATGAATCGAGGGCACCTGAGAAAGATACTGAAGAGAGAACCCGTCGCGTTTGTTCTGGCGCAAATCAATAGATACAAATGCTATTGAAATGATTCATTTTGCCGGTGTGCAATTGATGATGGGCACCCTCAAATATTCACAAGCGAAACTCCATTGGAACAGAGATCTTCGTGTACTAGTTATCGGAGTTACAATTTGTCGAGACAGATTTTTTGAACTTCGAAATTATCTCCAATTCGTAGACATACATTTCCCAAATACTGATGACAAATTGTGGAAAATAAGGCCGTTGATAGACCCCATTTTGAAAAAATGCCACAGCTTGCCACGACCACGAACAGATGGCAATAGACGAACAAATTATCCCATTTTCTGTTAGATGTGAGTACCGCCAATATGTCGCAGCCAAACCCAATCCACTTGGACTAATAAAAACTTCTTGTTAGCTGCACGAGACGGGCTGGTACTGGATTTTGAGATCTATGAAAAATCTATGAAAAATCTTGGACTGGGGGCGGGAATCGTTGAAAAACTTTGTCGAACTGTTGAATTCAGCTGTGTTTTGTATACAGATAGATTCTTTACGAGTCTGAAACTAGCTGAATACTTGGTAGGAAAAGAAAAGGATATTTTTCTGATAGGGACAGTAATGACAAATATGACTGGAACTGCAGCAAATAAATTGAAGACAGATAAGGCGCTAAAAAGGGGACAGTGGGATGAAGAAGTAAGGCGCGTTGAGAATGTATGTGTTGCAAAGTGGATGGATACAAAGGCTGTAACAATGCTTTCCAGTTGTTCAGGAAGTGGTCCTGCAGATTGGGGGTGTAAAAAAAACGGGACAGAAAAATTGACATAAATCGTCCAGCAGTAGTCAGATATTACAACACCTGCATGGGTGGTATTGATTTATGCGACAAACTGATTGCTTACTACCGAACTTCAATGCGGACAAGAAAATGGACTGTGAGAATCTTTTGCCATTTTCTCGACCTGGTTGTCGTCAATTGCTGGGTGATGTACACGTGCTGTTGCACTGAAGAAGATGAAGAGGTGAGACACTCGGTGTTGTGATGGCAAAACAACTGAATAATTTAAGATGGCAAAAGTAAAACAATTAACGTTTGTTTAACGTATAATTTATAAGATGTTGGGTGTTCAAAAATTGTATTGTTTATCGGTTGACTGATGCTTTTTAATGCCTTTGGTCAAAGGCATTATTCGTTCAAATGAAAAAAGAAGACCATCTCTGACTGAACATGTTTGAACGGCCAATCAGAGGAAGGGTTCTATTTCCTTGCAGCTCCCTCTGGATGCTTAGCTTTGGCTGCGGCTCAGTACAAAGGACAGCGGCTGCTGTTAGTCAAGACAACGGCTGCGCGACAACAACACAACACGCGATTGGCAAACTGGGGCTCTAGCTACAGTGGTGCTATGGTCGAGCCCAGGATGGGTGACGAATAGTGTGGCTTCCGTCCTGGCAAATGTACAGCTGACCATCTTTTCACGCAAAGAATGGTAGCCGAGTAGGTTTGGGAGCATGCTAAACAGCTTGGAATTTTTTTAATTAGAAAGTCTGAGTTCGGTTTCAGACTCATGATAGCAGTTTTTAATTCAGATTTTTTTCCAACAGCCATCTAATAATACTAATATGTAATATGGCCGGCGCTACAGCCCGTAGAGGGCCAGGGCCTAGCTTCTCAGCTTCTCGTGTTCACGAGTGGAAGGGACCTACAGTTTAATGCCGACTCCGAACGGCCAAGTTTGAGAAGCTTTTTCTAGACAGTTGTACTCTTTGAGCATTGTCAGTGACTCGAAAGAGGTGGGGCAGTGAAAAGTATTTCTTGTCGTACCAGGCATCGAACCTAGACAGAAAGGTCCAAGTGCGAAGTGGTCGACGCACATACCCATAACGCCACGGGCCACCACCAACTGTCACCTATGGTCATGAAATTTGGGTAATGACGAAAGAATAAGATCGTGAATAGAAGCTGCTCAGATGACATAGGATGAAAGATACAGCAGTGCGCGAGGATGTGCTTCGATGGTTTGGTCACTTGCAACTAATGTTCCCTTCATCACGACTTTCAAGATGTGCCTTGAATGCTACTCCATCAGTCAGGCTACCGCTTGACCCAGAACCAGATGGTCGGACCAAGTCAAAAAAACTCGCCTGGTTCTGCTTGGGCATGACTCCTGAGTCGATGACGGAGGATCGAGTGCCCCGCCGACCCATTTAGTAGATCATGGATGATGACCATGATCAATGAGTATGCCTTTAGTAGCCTCACTCTGATTATGTCAACTATCTCGGGTTACATTCCTTGAATCAATTAAAAGCTTGAGCAACCTTTTTAACAAACACAATCATTTTTCAGAGTCACTAACGAAGTGTGAAAGTTTTCGTTCAGTATAAACAAAAGTTCAAATCGATTCATTCTTAAAACAACAAGAATAGTTTCGAAGAAACAACGCAAACAACATGCATAATCTACAATAATTCATTTTGTTTGTATTGTTATGAGACAGATTGAACGATGTTATTGAATGCTCGCCGATTTCTTAACCCTTCCCTACTCTATCTCTGGTCGGTTAACCTCTCACATTTCCTCTGTTCTCTGTTCCGTTCCGCCGCATGTCATTTCCTTTCGCTTTTTTTTCCTTCCCGTCGCACTACGACATACTGCTCAGTTCTAACGCCATGTGACTGCTGTTCCACGCGCGATGACGGAGTGCACAATGATGACGTGATGCCTTCGAACGCGCCCTAGAGAGGCATGCCTGGGAATAGTGATGATGTGATGAGATGCACTTGAATACTCTTGCGAGCCGCTGGATCATTCTCCAACGCCTGACGTAAGTCGTGATTGGATTTTCTTTCATTTGATTTATTGCGATGCGGCCATGACATCAAGCCCCGAAGACGCTGTGGCGTTTTACGTGAATTCAATCAACCTTCATGTTGTGTTGTTCGGCTTGCTTTCGGTAGCAACAGTCGGTGCCGCTGTGGTTTATACCCTCTTTTCAGTCGTTCTTTACTTGAAGGCATTCATTTTTATTAGGAGTCTGGCTGAATGGTTTCCTTCACTTGCTCTTTAGACACCTCGCAACGACCTTTTTTGAAGAAGCTGACAGAGCTAAATGAAGTCATTTGACACTTAGCCCGACGCTAAAGAAACACAAGAGAAACTGTCCGTTTGCGATGAACGCAAGCACACAGAGTCCCAAAAAATCCCCTTCGTGCACTGCAACTTAATCCACCGTCGCGTCGCGTCGAACGAAACAAATGAATTCACATTGTTTCCCATTTCCAGCGCAAATTTTCTTTGCATTTTCCGTTCGCTTTCATGTGAGCGAACTGTCACAAGTGTCACATGCACAGACCGCACAGTCACTTGTCATTCGCGTATTTTAGGAACAATTCGGTTTAACCAGGCCATTCCACCCGACAGCTGAATCCATTTGCGTTTTGGCAGAGCTGGTGTCACCATTCCTCATTGTGTTGCAATTCCTTAACACCGACATCACTCATATCGCCCGTGGCTGTGTCCATTAATCAACTCATTCCGTCGACTGTGTGCCTCGGTTAAAAATTCACGAGGAAAATTCGAAAATTGATTTTCGAACTGAACCCGACTGCAGATGGTCAGAGGAGTCTCCAAATGCATCCACAATTCTGCAGAAGCAAACGTGTTCCGAAGCCCGAATTACCGCAGACAGTCATTCCGACAAGAGAATTGAATTTTGCAAATGCACCGATGTGGCCACTCCACTCACGAGGTCGTGTTCGTGTGCAAGATGCTTCGCACGTGTTTCCCAATTCCCACACATCGTGCAGGATTCCCACGATTGGACGAAAGATGTTGATTGAGTGGCAATGTCCATGGCACCCAAAACAGGAAACTATCCGTCACCATTTAATTTTCGCATCGTGCAGCAGATTCTCCGGGGCGCTGCTGAAAACTATCAAAAATTAACGTCGTGCCGACCTAACCCCCATCTGTCAACTGTCACAATCGCTTCTTCGCCTCAATTGAACGCCTTCGGTTCGGTGATGGCAAGTGCGCAAGGCGTCCCAACTCGACCTCAAAAAAAAAAAAATTGAAATGAGTTTGCCGGCACCATTCAGTGCGGTGCTGACGTACCGAATTTCACGAATTGGCTGGGCCCGGTTCGCGGTGCATGCCGTTGACAATGCGCAACAGGCGGCTTCAGTGCGTGAATCACTTTGACTTATTACGCGTTCAATTGGAGTGATTTTGAATGCACCGACCGAAGCGTCTTATTTGCATGCAGCACCAGGACGGGTGAAGTGTCTTCTATATCATATCCAGACGTGTGATGTCGTGGGTGACGGGGCACGCGGGACGGGGGATGTGTTTAAATGCGCTTTCGCTGGATTTGGCAAAGTGTCAAGTGTGGCTTACGACAATGACACATGATGTTGCATCGAGGAGTTCGTGGAATTGACATGATGGCACTTAGCTTTTCCGACGTCGGCTCTATAGGGTGTGCGTGATGTTGTTTGGTTATTTGTGAATTGTTTACGTAACTCTTGGGAAGTCTCCCATGCCAGTGGAGACTATGGAGAGAAGGATAAAGGCAGGTCGAAACTTAAAGAAGGAGGTTTACAAAAAGGAGGCAACGTGTTTGTATTTCGTTGGTCTTGGTCTTTCGTGGTACTTGGTCTTGTGGGGGTACTAAACCAAGGGCATGATCGAAAAACAGATGTCAATCGATGGTCATGGTCACAGTATTAGCCGACCTTATAATCCAAAACCGAATGGGAATGGCATACATTGTTGGAACTTGTGTTTTCGTCTGGTGAACTCATTGGAATATCACCCTTTCGAGCAGACCACACAATCGGAGGGCATCGGATAGGAAGTTCATTGGTACATGGTTTTCCAATTGCAACTTGACAACTTTGAACGTCCACTGTGAACGCACCCTTTAACCAATGACCAAACTGTCGTTCATGAACAAAGAACGTTTACAATTAACAAAAATTGATTACCAAAATTCGGAGTCGGTGACGGCAACTGTAAGAGCGTTAACGCCAATTTTCAGCAGCAGTACGTAATTACAGACTTTTCGTCCCAGTAGGTTGAAGAATCTTGCGAAGCTATTGAACTCGCTAGAAAGGGCTCCAGTTTACATCCTGTCCTAGTTTACTGCAAGACGTCTTTTGATGGCTACTTTCAATCTAGGCTGATCACCCAGACTGAGCACAGGGAACTCTCAGGACTATTAGCGGCGTCACGCTGGGCACTGAGCCATTTTAACTCACGTCTTTAGATTGGGACTGTCAAACAACGGCTTCTTCTGCAGAAGCTGTAGATATAAGTGAAACCATTGCGCACCTTTTCTGCAGTTGCAGCGTCCTCTTCTCTTGAAAGAGATGTCAGTTTACTTCTTCAATAGCCTGGACGAACTAAGGATTGTTGAAGCGCAAGCTGCTTTGAGAAATAGCGACACAACTGCCCTAAGTGTGACTGCTGCCCGCTGACAATCCTCCACTCCAACCTAACCTAACCTTTTCCTAAAGCAGCCTCCAGCAATCAGAATTTCTCAGAATCCCCAACAAGTGCGTCGTCCAATTCTATCAGTAAACATCGATTTCAAGGCCAAACTCTTCTCATTATTTCATCACATCACACATTTCATAAAGTCATGACAAAATGATCTTGTCTGGGCCGACAGACACTCGACATTCGACAAGTGTTCGCCGATGGCATGACAATCAAATCAGAAAAATATGTTTTCCATCAGATGTCAAGCATAGACCAAATTACATTTTTATGCCTCCTAGATGTGGACGCGTAGCTACTGTCTGTCCGCGCGCTGTACATCCATTTCTAATCGCCCCCGGCACTTGTTGTTTGTGCCCATCACCCGCCAGTGAATCCACAATCCCCCCAAGACCATTTTCATCGAAACTCCTCGGCACACTCTCGGCGGGCAATATCTCTTCGTCGCGGCCTGTTTTGAGAGCGTTTCCATCACCAGGGCCGCCATAAAACAGGTGCAGTCCAAGTGTACTCGTTATGAAATATCGCTTCATAAAATCTAATGGAGCGCTCTTATGAGCCTCAGCTGTTGGTAGTCTTTCAGCGCTACCACAGCCAGTGCCGTTCAATTGTAAGGTCACCCGAAGGAAACATTCGCTTGCCGAAAATGACGATTGCTCTAAAAATACGAAATCACCGCCATCCACACACCCACAGGCAATCGATCGCAATCCCTCCTCGGAATCGATAGATCGTAAACTGTTAAACGAATTGACCCGTGGGGCGATGCATGCGTCAGCGTCAGTGAATTGATTTGACAACCCCCATCCGCTGGTGATCCTTTGAGTCATCGCCTCTCACGAGATTGGCATAAACAGTCGCCTTGCGGGGGCATGCAGCTAGCCAAAGCATGGGTGAGAAAGCGTTTGCATTCCGACACGGTCCTCTTCAATGAATGGTGCCCGCCTGTCATTTTGTCAAGAACAATCAATGAAACAAGTGCTTGCACACGATACAGCCACTCATTGACAACCAGTGCTGTGTGCGAGCCCAGACTCGCTCGCTGTGCTGCACGTCAAAGGAAACAAATTGACAAACGCTCTCGGATGCCAAATTGATTGTATTATTCGTGGGAATGATGTCATGGTGGACTGAAGTCGAAGGCTCCACGCAAGTGGAGGAGGCGGGCAACAGCGTGACCTAGAAAACTCGATCAAGTGCGCTGGCAACTGACGACACTTGAAATACGAGTCTCTGCTATGTGCTCGCACAAAGCGAACTGAAAATGTACAAGAATGCTGCGTGGATTGAAGCATGGTCGAGGAGAAGAGTCAATGTCATTAGCGAATAACAAGAATTGAGGTGTGAGGCCAGGTTTACCATTTCCCTCTGTCCGCCGCGGCGGTGGATTCGAAGATTTTGAGGAATTTTGCACGTCGACGATTTTTGGAGAAGAATGCGTGCTCACTCTGGACGTTTGTGTCGTGGGTGATGCGGGGAACTGGTTTGATGATGCCCAAAGTGGGGAACACCTGCTGTGAAAGGGAGTTGACTCGAGGAGGCGTCATCGAAAATTTCAGACGGACAGACGCAGAGCAGGTGTGAACAAAGTTGAGTGGTGAACCAAGGAGAAGTAACTACGCCTGTTTAACCCATCGTCGGGTTGAAAATTGGCACTGTTCTTGTTCATAACGCAGATTCAACAGTGAACAAAAGGAGCACTATGGTGTAGTACACTTGAGTTTGTACACCGGGTCAAACCGAGTTACATCCGAACTGAAGTGAAATTTATGTCAAATCGAGTTGCCGAAACAAAGACGCAATGGATGTGTACTAAAATCCAAAACCGAGCTCGCCAGTCGTCCACAAGAAGTAGGTTTACGTTTTGATAACGCGTGCCTACGACTCGGAAGGGATGAATCCTGTTTCGGGATGGTTTCCAACTGGACTTGTTGGGCTTGAGGCTATCAGCAACGAAGATAGAAGCAGTACACACCGCACAAGCCCCAACCAACTCCCTTTCCAGACCCTACTCCGATCATGGAAAATTTCCGATCTTTTGGAAGAATATGGCGATCGGTGCAACGTAACGTGAGTCAATTGGCTGGTCATCTTTTTCAGTAATGTCCTCCTCCGGTAAGCACACGATATCGTCGTAGTGCAAGAACTAGAACACGGGAGCGTATTTGCAGATGCACGCCTGGAACACTTCTTGTCAGCAGCTGCCGGCGCAACTTTGGCTCTTAGTTACGATCTATGGAATATATAAGCTATCCTTACTACCCCTTTCTTTGCGTATATGCCTGTAACCGCATCGTGATATGCACATACTACACGTGTGGTACAGGCAGTGAATCCGCACCTCAGCAAGCGAAATGAAAATGAACAGGAATCCTCAACGTATTGCTTCTGCCGTCTGCCCAACTACCCTACAATCGAGTGTAGAACGAACGACGCACAGTGTGTTATTTTCGACATCTAGCGGCACTTTATTCCTGTTGCGCTTGGTATAGCTAAACTATGGATCTTCCTATTCGGTGAAGGAAATAAAGTAATTCTATCAAGTTTTTAAAACAAATAGCTATATGTGGTCACCGACACACGCCATCCATCCTCCATAAGCCTCATGGATACAAACGTCTCTAACTAAAAGACCACTGAACCAATGTGTTCAGTAAAGACAGTAGAAAAATCACTTCTTTTACTCTAACTTATTATCTCAAGTAAGTCCCAAGATATTTTAATGAAACTAACACATTTTGTTTTGACTTGAAGGTGGTCGCTCTCATCATCGATTTCATCGAAACTGCTACTAGGTGGTGCTACTCGTACTTCGGGAGCCTTTAACAGGGCAATACATTCTTGAGGTAGTGGGGTCCTTTTTCTATGGGGCTGATGATATTAAAAACCTATTTAATACATCTCTATTCGTATATTTTCCTGAAGATTTCCGGCTAAAATGCTGTCGAAATCGTTTGTATTTCTTATTGCTCGCTTCTTGGGCTTCCTCGAACAATTGACCAAGTGGCAGTATGCAGGCTTGAATTATCTCTTTTGAATGTTGCATGCGTAGTGCGCTAAATATAAGTTTTTTGTTTCATTGGCATAGCTTGTAAGCTTGTCTGCATCAATTTCATACTCACTCGATATTGCTTCGAGTAAAATTCGGAAATGGTAGATCAAATCAATGCTGGTGCCTGTTATATCCGCACTCATATCAACGTTTCTAAAAAATGTTCGCGCTGTGTTACCATCATTTACATTGCCTGCTACTTGCTTTGGCCATTTCTTAATGTCTAACTTGTAAAAATGTGCATCGAACCCAAGAATGCAAGGGAGCAAATCCCAAAGTTGTACATTTTTCTTCTTTAGAGCAGCCGAGTTGTATTGGTACATAGATAAATAATCGTTAATTATTCGAACGATGCTAACTCACAAAAAAAATTCTATGGGCTGAGCAAAATGTCTGAACGGATTCTGGAAGTAAAGGGTGGTTAAATTTGAAGGGCCGATGTTGATTTTGAATAAAACACAAATTATTTAGGAAATTATTGTCATTTCTTGTTATTATGATAATATTGGTATGGTTCAATTATGTATGGAAAATATCGGCCAAATGGCCGCCGCGACCTCGGCGGCATACTTCCATCCGATGGTCCAAATTTTCGATGACGCTGAAGCATAATTGAGGTTATATGTTGCTGGCTTATCGACGTACACCTTTTCTTTCAAATAACCCCAAAGAAAAAAATGCAACGGTGTCAAATCACATGATCTTGGCGGCCAATTGACATCGCCACCACGTGAGATAACACGACCATTGTTGTTTCGTTAGCTGTGTGGCAAGTGGCACCGTCCTGTTGAAAGCAAATATCGTCCACATTCATATCTTCCAATTCGGGCCATAAAAAAAAATTTCCATGGTTCAAATTGAATTAATCTGAAATTGAGAAATGTCAAATGAAATGCAAAAAAAAACTTGACGTTTGGGTATGGTTCACATTCAACATCGGCCCTTCAAATTTAACCTTTATATCCCTTTATTACCCTTTGTATTGTCCGGAGAAGATAATAAATAACACCTCGAGGCGGCTACACGCGGATACATTTTGAAAACTCTGCACAAAGTTAGAATATAAAAAAAAAACGGACGATTCTAAGGCCTTCAAGGAAATCGGTAATTACTACCATTTGCTGAGGTCGCACAAGGTTCAAACTTACCAAAAAGAAAAAATTAGAAAGATACTATTTACTTCACACGAAGACGATGAATTTGAGTCACATAATGCAACTAATGTTTTACATTTCTCTTGCTCAAAAATGATTGCTGTTTGCGATGTCACACAACGGAACGTTAATACCTGTCGTTTGATACTAAACTTTTGTCATTCGGACGAGTTTGATTTTTCAATTAAGTTCCGCCAGATTCGCAAAATAACACACTGTGAGACGGTGCGCTGAATGTTGTTGAACAACTAACCAGTGTTTGAATTGCTTCAGTCGAAGTAGCAAAGGAAGTGGGGCATTCAATTCCTGTCGAACTGCAATCTTGTCTTCAACAATCTGCCACCGTAGCCACAGCCTACCCACGAAAGACCATGTATTTCACCCAATCACTAGTACCATCAAGTCTAGAAACAGTCATTCATCGTGTCCCATCAAAGCCAGTTCCATAAGTGTTCATTCAAATGCCTCCTTACCGGCTAGCGTCTGATTCCATTCGAAAAGCACTAAATTCTCCAATGGGGTGGACATAAGAACTATGCACTTCACGGAATCATCTCTCTCGAGTTATTGACAATATTCGTCATCATGTCCCCATTCGGAGAAACTAGAGGTCACTACTAATGACACAACGGCTCCCCATTGTCGCTGCAACGGCCACATTTATTCCAAGTATAAACCGATCGCTCCCCCAATGCACACAAAATGTTTGCAAATGGCTCAAATAAAAGCTGATCTCACCGTCGCTTCTATTCTCCGAACCTGTGGCCATTCATATTGACTTAGAATATTCCTTACACAAAATGCATTTCCGTTCTGCGAGATAGCTTCCAAGAAACATCTGCAAGATCAGGCATGAATCACCACTCACCCCCATCGGGCCATAAGCAAATTAATTCAACCGAGCACCACAGCCAGCCAATAAACCGCATGACTGGCGCGGGCTTGTGGCAATAAAAGTTGGCTCTATCGACTAGCATGAGTAATTGTTGCCGCTGCTTACACCAGTACACCATTTCTGATTCAGAATTCGTCAGCCGGCTGACACAAACAGCTTCGGCAAATATTGATGCTGGGATTAATGCACAAGCACATGGAGTCAGCGGCTGTCACTCGTCGTCGGGCAACACCCACGGCCCCGGTGAGATGTCAAAGTTGGTTCGCATTAGAGTGAACTACGCTGCCGCAAGGGTGCAACCAATTGAGACATTCAATCACGTGCCGCCACATCAGTTGATCCTATCTGGGCGTCTAGTGTTTTTCCACCGCTCCGGTGACAGTTGAGTTTGTCAGCAAATGTCAGCCCGTATATGGGCGCCTTCAGACTGTGTTGCGCACCGCGTTGACAGCGTGATTGTCGTTATCACCGCACGGATCGTCAAAGGGGTGAATTCTCAAATGGGACGGCGAGTGCCACTCGGTCCAGATGTAATTATGCGTTCAAGGGAGTCCCAAACACAGAGACGGCAACGCGGGGCTGTCGGATCCGATTGGAAGACGTCAAATGGGTCGACTTAATGGACGTCGTGATGAGTTCCTGATTCGCTTGCCAATTGGATTTCGTTTGATTTGAATTTCAGTAGAAGGCACACAACTCAATGATGATTGACAACTTGCTTGGGCTCGTTCAGCCGAAGAGGAACACAATTCATCCGGTCATGCCCTTGGGGAGACCATTAAATGGTGGCAACTATTAATCTATTCGGGGAATTCGGTTTATGATCTCGGTTCTCGAATTCCCGCCATCGATCGGTTCTGCTGTGGTCTCATTTCCATTGTTGGCTCGAGTTTTACGGCTGACCCAATGATTCATGACCACGCTGCTTGACAAGACGCTCGTGCCTTGGAAACTCATAAAACCAGATCAGCTCCAATGGGCTTAGAATGAGTATGGATTATGGTTCATGCGTTTATGCGACTAAATTGTAAACTATGTCAGCTTTCTTCGTATGTGTGCATTTTTTCGAATTTTTCAATTCGGGAATTTTGAGGACATTTGGAGGTGTGACCTGATCTCCATCTCAGGCTGATGTCTGTGTCCCCAAAAGTTATGTTTTGCAAAAAGAAGGGCAACCAAGAGGTAATAATAACAGTTATACTCTTTGAGCATTGTCAGTGACTCGAAAGAGGTGGGGCCGTGAACATTATTTTTGGTCGTACTGGGAATCGAACCCAGACACCGAGGTTCAACGCCACGTCCGCCGAACGCCATCAGACGCCAATAGGTGAGTAAGCCAATACACACAATCCGACTCAGATGGAGCACACGAACGATTTGTTAAGTTTCGTTAAGAATGATCTAGTGCAATCTAGTAACAGCCCTTTGATCCGAGATCAGATCGTTCTCGCATTGGACTGTGTATAAACGATACCCTTGTAAAAAAGGACTAGAGTACCGCTGAGAACCCCATACACCGCGAATATATATAGTAGGAAGATATTCTGACGGCCGTGTACAGAGTGGGCCATCTAGTGGATTTTTTTTAAATCCTAGGTTATTTTGACACTGACAGCTGTTTCCCGCTCAAAAACTGGTCAGAAAGTCAGTATCATACCTCCGCGGAACGAGGTGAGTCACTTTACGCTTGAACAACTGTGTTGTGTAGCTCAAACAGTTCGTTTTTTGAAAAGTAGTCCTGGCCGAAATGAAGCACCCACAGCGACTAGTGTACGCAAGTTTGTGCAAAATATTCGTGACACTGGTATGCTAGCGGACAACACTGATGGTCCCCGTTGTCGTACCGTGCTCACAGAATGTGGCTGCTGAGGCGAATGTGAGATTCAATTCACGAACATCAACTGGCCATCAACAGCTCAACAGCTCAACATTTCAAGCACTAGCCTAAAGAGAATTCTGCACAAAGATCTCGGATTATTCGCTTACAAGATCTAAATGATTCAGCAATTGAAGGCGCGCGACCATCCGCTTCGTAATCGCATCGCAGTTTGTTCCTTAGACCAGTTTGAATTGGAGTTATAGCATCATTGGACCATTTTTCTTCGAATATTAGGCTGGGAACATCGTTTCGGTCAACGGTGGGCGTTACATAGCCATTTTAACCGATTGAAGACATGGATTTGGACGACATCAGGTACATACAGGATGGCGCAGCATACCACACACTCCATGCCACAATCCCAAATCGTGTTATCAGCCGTCTTGGTGATGTCAATTGGCCGCCTGGGAGCTGCTTTTTTTTTGTGGGGAACCATGAATGACTGATGTAATGCCAATAATCCGGGAACGATTCATGCACTTAAGGCCAATATCCTCCAAGCAATCCGTGAGCTACAGCGCGAAACCATCAACAAGGTCTTGGAAAATTGGGGTGACATAAGCCAGCCGAGGCAGCCACTTGACCGGCGGGACAAAATTTAATTTGTCAATTTTCTAGCTTTTTCAAAAAGAAACTTGTATTTTGCCCACCCTGTATGCATGCAAAAGTTCGTGCGATTTTTGACGAAACTTTTCGTTCGAATTTGATGTTAGGTAATGGTCGCTCATGCCTATTATAGATGGCCCTTGAAGAGCAAGAAAGATTTGATTTGTAATAACTAAGAGTCGACGCACAGATCCACGATGCCACGGCGAATGGCATTATTTATTCGAAAATAATTCGAGCGTTATTTTTCGCCTTGCATAGGTGTAGGTTCACTCCTTATGGAATCCCACAGGGATGACAGCTTGGTCGTGTGTACACACTCTGTTGTGGCTGTGTCCAAGAATGCCATTGCAAATTGTGTTAAGCCGCTGACTTTTTTTCCTATGATCGTGCTGCTAACTGCGTGGGACCTGAGCATAAACCAGCAACAGCTGTCTTCAGCACTCCACGTTGTTTAAGGTACTCCTGTTCTGGATACGCAACCTTACTCGTGTCCATCAAGCGCCGAGTCAATGAGACTTTAGGCCAACACTGAATTCCCCATGTGCTTTGTAATTTCCAGCAATTTCTTCGTAGTCAGTAGTGGAACTTTACCCTCTGTTCGCCTGACCAAAGGTCGTACCACGTAGAAGCGACCAAGAAACACTCCATCCACCTCCGTCGATGATCCTGCCTCTGTGCCGGTGCACAGGATTAGGATGATCAAGAGCAGTCTCTCGAAGATGCGCTCAGTGCCTCAACTACCTCTACGCACAATGCAACAGCGGCAAAAGTTCATGCAGTTTCATTAATTTGCCACACAACACAAGCCAAACGGGTGACCGCTGCCTCGTCTCTCACACTCAAGCAATCCCACATGCTAAACAAAATAAAAAGAGAGCGAAATTAAATTTGGGTGGGCCACGTCCTCGCCGTTAAACAAATCACTCTCTGGTCCACCATTCTGTGCGCAAAACAACTAGTCGCACCACCGCCGAAAATGTGTGCCCACTGCTTTCGGATTAAATTGACATTTTGCGACGCATTCTGTCTCCTTGCTCGACCAAACAGAGCCGCCAGCGGACGCGATTCAACAAACGAACTCATTGTCCCTCCAATGGACATGTTCTTTTTTCGCCTGCTTTCGTCCATCAATGCGCACCGTGACGGCCGGCAGGAATGCAAAATGTAGCGAGACCCAAAATTGTCATTTTAAATTTTAGCCAAGAATTTAAATGGTTCCTCTGCCAGCCTGCCCGTCGGCCGGCGAAAAGCACGCAGTTCGGGCTGCACCACGCCGCGTCTGCGGCTGCGGCTGCATTGGCCCAATGCCCGGTCCGTGTCCAGTGTGCCGGCGCAGCGGCCGAAAGGGAATTATGAATTATGAAATTCAATTTGAGTTGCCCGAGGGAGAGCCCCAAACCGGCAACAGCTCGTGCGAGGACACTGAGTGCGGCTAATTGGATCGGGATTTATTACGTTGGCGAGTGGAAAAGGCACCTAGAGCTAGCGAAAATATTATCTCCACCACAAGTGACGTGCTAGACGCAAAACGCACACTCATTGCGGAGCCAATAAGCCCGATAAGCCGGCGGCGTGACGCGGCGCGCAGCTGTGTGCGTTGCGAAGTCGTGTGATAAGATTTTTTTGTCACTCGTTTTATCTGGCAAACGTGGGCTTATAACCCTCGAGACTTTATTGATCGGCTGATTTGTAGTTCGACTGGAAGATTTTACGGGCAAACTAAGGTGGAACACTGGCGATAAGGGCTATAAAACTGGATTGTTTTCTTTTTGTAGTCACTCTTCGGTCGCGCAATCTTGCGAAGTTCGAACACTGCATAATGATCCGACAAATATCACCGAGCAGGCATTCTCATTGTCATCACAAGAATCCGTGGCCTGGGATGGACTCCCATCAGTGCTGCAAAGAGATGTCAGAAATGGTTGACAGCGTCTTGGACTTACGTACCGATTGCATCCATCGCCAACGTCCAGCCGACTACTGCTGACACGCAGTCGAAAGTCAAGATTCTCCGGTATGGACATCAGCTTCGGCTTGGCCTTCAGCTCCAAGACATGGCTGTCGTCACTCGACGTTGCGTGCAGTGGTTCCCTGCGAACTGCTCCTTTTGACATTCCGAAAATTAATTTCTTCTTTCACTCGACAATTTGCACCAACAAAAGCGGCAGCAAGTCACTCGCGTTCACTCGACTTGCTGACATATAAGGGAATGGAGAGGCGATTGGGAAAACTGGGTCATCGGCACATATGCGATTAAAAATACACTTTCTCGTTAAAAAAAAAACAAACATAAAGAACGGATGTGGGATGTGGACTTCCTCGGTTCGGTTTTCGAGTCATCTTGAGTCACTGAGGCGAATGAATGTGTTTATTAACCGTTTAATCGCACAAATAAAATATATTTAAACGTTAATTATGTTGTCTTATTCTTAGAGCAGACAACAACTGCTCAGCCCCGTAAACAATTTTAATTAATATCATAAAACAGTCGTTAGACCACATCTGCGTTTGGCACCTCATTCGAAGCAATATCCTCTCCAGTCTGTCACAGTCGCGGAACATAATATCGAGCAAGGCGTCATTCCTTTTTTTAATTTATTTTTTTTTTTGAAATATTTATGTCCAGTGTTGTTCAAATCCGTGTGTCCATGTTGGTCCTTTTGGGATGGGGTGATGGTGTGTTACACGATTTAGCCTCGATGATGACTGTTATCGCTGCTCCGGTAGAGCCACCCAGCTCGTTGTTAGATGTCGTTGGGAAGTTCTACTCGCTTCTGCGGATTATCGCATTGAGGGTGTCTCAATTTTCTGATTTCCTCATTACGATGATTGAAGCTACCTTCTGAACGGTGTCACTATGTACTGTACTGCAAGGGTGCTGTACTGCTGATGAGGCGTGCTTCGTCGTAAAGCTTCTTGTTCTTGTTGTGCTTTCGGCGGTCCCTGTCGAAGGTGAGACAGAGGTAAATACTCGCAGTATTTTCCTTTCGAAAATTGAGAGCTTTTCCAAGCTGGTTAAGATCGGCCGTATTAGCTGCTTGTAGAGCAGCAGTCTTGTCCTCTGGTTCAATCCATTTTGCTTACCCATCAAAGGATGGAAGCGATGGAAGCCTAGGTTGGCCTTAACGCCTATTTCCGTACCGTTAGGGAGCACTTTCTTTGTATGCCGACATTTAGCTGCTGATCTGCATTCACCTCGGGATGGTTTCCTTAGGATCTCTCTTAAGCACATAAGTATCGATTTTCTGGCATTGATACGAATAGCCCATTTGGTTTAGTAGCCAAATTTGTTCGCTGTCTGAATTTCGACCCTCAGTGATGACTTCCAGCTGGCATAAGTCAGTGAGTCATCTGCGAATAGACAACAGTTCACTGTGTTGGTTGGATGCGATGGATCTGCCGCGTATACGTTGAAGAGCATCAGTCCCAGCTTCGACACTGGCGCAACTCCCGCCTTGGTGGTACGCGCAGTTAATTGGCTGCCTTGCCACTTGAACGTAAACTTTCTGGAATGCATAAAGCTATAGACTATTCTGATGAGGTTGGAGGGGAATCTCATCTGATTTAGCTTTTAAATGCGTCCCTCTATCCAGACCGCGTCGAAAGCCTTTTCTACGTCCAGGAAGCAGGCAAGCTTGACTTCGTGTTTGTTCAGGGCAGCTACAACGTCGTTGAGGAACTTTATCAGAGGATGTAGCAGCGAATGTTTTTTCCCGGCATTCAGACTGCGTATCCGGGATGATGTTCCCCCTATATTCCCCCTATACTTCTGAAGAGGTGTTCTTCTGCGCTGGCAAAACCATTGCGTAAGCTTTTTCATCTATCCTACTCTTTAGGTCTCTTTCCGAGCAGATGGAAACACTTACGTCCCTTCTTTCTAAGGTCATGGAAACGCTGATAAATCGTCAGCTTATGAAATATCTTGCATCGCGGAAGCTTCTTAATGACCGGCAGTACGGTTTCCGTAGCTACAGGTCCACTGGTGATCTGATAGCTTATCTCACCGAAAAGTTTGGCATCAAGCTCTTTTGTCGAAAATGCGTGCATAAGGTATCGATGAAGCTCTTCTTCTATGGATTAGAAATTACCTTTCGAACCGTTCAATTCAAGTTCTTTTGGATGGGTTCAAGTCTGATATCCACCAAAAAAATGCTGGTGTACCCCAAGGCTCTGTTCTGTCTCCGACACTCTTTCTCATTTTTATTAATGATCTCTTGTCTGCTACTTCTAATCCAATCCATTCCTTCGCTGATGACAGCACCCTCAGCTTTTCATATTCGTTCCGAGACTCACGACCCTGCCCTTCGGCCGTAGAATTGGAACGGCAGCGTATGTTAAGCTCCTTGAATTCCGATCTTGACAGCAAAATTAAATGGGGAAACAATGCTTCTAAAACTCAATGCTGTCTGCTGTCACTCAAGCGAACCCTTGTTAATCAGCCATTATCCATGAATGGTGCTTGTGTCGATGAAACCGGAAAGCTTTCCATCCTTGGTATGTGTATCAACACAACACTTAGTTGGAACGATCACATATTTGAGGTCGCCAAAATGCTGCGAAATGTTTAGGTTTAATTAATCGATGCAAGAAATATTTCACCCCCTCTGATTTGGCTTTCATTTATAAGGCGTATATCCGCCCCAAGCTTGAGTACAACGCTCATATCTGGTCTGGTGCCCCAAAAACCACCCTGCACCACCTAATCGCTTTAGTTGTTGGGTCACCAGGTACTCCAGGATCTTGCTTATATTGCTCAAGAGCGATATATGCCTGTATCCTGAAACACTAGCAGCCTTCCCCTTTTTTGGTATTGCAACAAGTTTTGCTACTTTCCAATAGCTAGGAAAGTAATTGTTGGTACAGTTGTTCATAATGATGGTGGGAAGTAATTCGAGATTTTGTCGGCTCCGGCTGATTGAATAATTCCCGTAACGCGTGAGTTTACAATCCTGGCCATAGTTCAGTTAGGAGCATACAAAATGTTCGCACTCGAAAGATATCCTGAACATTTAGCTTCATATTTTAACAAAATAATATTAAACCATAAAATCCTCTTGAATCAAGTAGACTTCGGGCTATTCGAGTGTTGACCTCATGTTGAAGCGGTGTTTTGAATCGTCCATCTTCATAACATGCTAGTGTAGCCAGTCATTTGACAGTTTGCTTATACTCGCAAAAGCTTCATGTCTTCATCCCGCTGGCTTCCTTGTTGCATAAGTTCTGTTAGATAGCTTAGCGGGGTGACCTGCTTAACACTAGATCACTAATCAATTTCAGTAGGTTGTTATTACTAACCATCGATATGTAATGCCGTCTGTGAATGCGAGCTTGAAATTGGTTTCGAGACCTCTCATTTGTGTACGTTGTGAATAAATGTGGACCGAGCTTGGATCCTTGTGGAACGTCGGATTTTAACCACAAATTGTCTATTTCCAAGATATGTAGCATTTTCAGCCAGCTGGATAGAGGTCCCCAATCTGATCTAAAATCCTAGTTACTTTGCCGTGGTCTAATGCATAAGTCTAGAAATAGGACAACTACGTGATGATTCCTATCCATCCACTATTATTCAAATGATTAACGAACTCCCCTAACATCGCCGTTCCTTGTTGAATACTGCGGTCAATAGGTCGTATAAGCCAACAGCTTGTGCGGACGATGTGGCTATCTACAGCTATTCCCCCACACCGTTAAAAAGAAGACATGGGGTCATCCATGAACAAAGCAAGTCCTCTGAATCACCGACTCACATTGTGTGGCTATAAATAAACCCATTCGATAGAACAAAAAGCCAACCACTTAAAACCAGTTTCAGTTTATCCATCTGAATCTGGATCGAATTGCTTTCAGATGTTGATGCACAGGATCGCACACATTCATCAATCAATGGAGTAATTACGAACTATTAAAAATCCATTACGCCAACACAGACTGCGATGACAACTGGCAACTGACAAGCAACCCCCTAGTGGCCCCCAGAATTCGCTGCTAAAAGCAGAAAAAGTCCTGTCAAGAGAGCATGACAAGGCCAGGCAGCAGTCCATCCATGGGGGAGCTGTGCAAAGCCCTCAAATTGATCGCCCCAATCGATAAATCGCCTTCCTCCCTTTGGCAACTTGTGTCCACACCAACTGACCTCACCGGCGGATAATGTTTATCTTTTTGAGTTACCGCCAAGATTTGCTTCGTTCGAGGTGCGACATAATTACCCCCGACGATGACGTGTCTGGCAAGCTGCAATCTTGCGACCGCAATGACATCATCAACAGCAGCGTGCACATTCTCTCCGCTCCAACTCATCACTCGACATACGGCAACGGCGCGTCGCGACGCAGCGGCTTGTAGCAGCTTGTAGTACTATCTCGGCACTCACGATGGCAGCTATGGAGCATCAAATTTGCATACATGCAAGTAGGCTTGTAGTGGCACTTGGCGTTGCACCTGTTTGCGGTCTCTGCTGGCATTTCGCGTTCGGCGAGAGCGGCGATTATCTCATCGGTTCAGCTCGCCGCCGATATGAAACGGTTATTAGTTTTCGTGTTCGGATCTTGCGGATAAGATTAGCATTGAAATTGCTTTTCGATACGCCACGCGAAGTATGTAGCTACTGGGGTTTTTTTTGTGTTATTTCAGTCATTACTTTCACTTTGCAGAATTCGTGATGGGATTTTGCTTAAAATGGATGTGTTTGACTGTGACTTGAGGGCGCTATTAATGTCGCTGCTGGGGTTGTGGTTATGGAGGTATACTCTAATGGCAGGGGATTGAGAAACCACGGGGTGACAGCTGCCTAGTTGGCTCAGGTCCTTTTTCAATTTAGTGCCCCACCTTACACGCGGGCGTCTTCTGTTGCGTTGTTGGGGGTCGATGACTTTCTTAAAGTGCACTTTTTTGTTTTGTAGCGGACGCAACAATCGAGGGAGGTGTATGAATCTCTTGAATATGCCATGCGAAAGCGAGTTCATAGCCCATAGAAAAATGGTCTCATTCTGCTTTCACATCAAATAACGCTGAATTTGATGACAACTCGTTGCTGACACAAATCAATTCTGTGAAACACGTTAAGCGATAGTGGAAAGACGGTTTCAAGATCCACAAGAAAGGAGACCTATCTACTGGAGCAACTAACAAGAGATAAGTCTCCTTAACGTCTTCTCTTGTGCAACTCTTCTTTTTTTTTTGTGCTCGCCTGAAGCCGTTTCTGAACAATCAAGGCCAGGGGAGACCACAATAGATTAGATCCTTGTTACCCTCCATTTATTCGTCGATTTCGTAGCCGTTTAGGGCTACTCCCATGAGACGAGCTATACACTCCTATGCTTAGTTTGGACATTCCTCCCGAACTCGTCAGGTTGTGCAGGATGACGATGCAGAACTATCGCTGGTTCATCAAGTTCAGAAACCGAGGCCTTCACTGTCAAAACAGGGTTTAGAGTCTAAATTTTAGACAAGGCGATGCGCTGACATGTGACTTCTTCACCATCGTTCTGAAGAAGATCGTGTAAAACTCACTTGTCAATTCTAGGGACACGATCGCCCTAAAGTCCGTACGGTTAGCATGCGCAGATAACATTGTTCTTGAAATAACGCCGCGTATCGTGCTTCCTTAGTATTTTAAGGGTAGATGGTGAGTAAATGAGATGGAGAGTAAACGTTCTTTTTCTTCTAGTGGCGCTACAGTCCGGGATGAGACTGGGCTTCAGTCAACAAGCTTCTCCAGTTGGCATGATCTTTAGCCAGCTGTCTCCAATTTCGCGTTCCAAGTTGGTTGAAGTCCTTCTCCATTTGTGTTCGCCCTCGATTCCGTGGGCGTCCTCTATTGCGTTGCCACACTGGTTCTCTGGTCGAAGACTCTTCGGGCTAGAGCAGTGTTGTCCATGCGTTCTACATAACCTACCCATCTGTGGCTTTGAAACCGTAGACGCCTAACAGGGCTCATGTCGCTGTACAGCCCGGATAGTTCATGGTTGAATCTCCTTCAAACTTCAAACAGGGCCAAAGATGGAACGCACAACTTTTCTCTGGAAAAGATCAAGGACTTCTTCATCTGTTCTTGGGATTGTGCAGGCTTCTGCGCCATAGAGCAGGACAGGGACATGGACATTCAAACACGTTAATACTTTTTTAAGAAATGATTTACGTTCTATTTCTTTGCATGAGGATCCGCTAACTTGGACAATGGCGTGGTTTATTTCAACTGAATTTACTCCTATCAGCTACCGTTATATACTAAATTTGTGTCGTGAATCTCATCCCCTCTCCTTGTTTGGTCTCTATCCGAATTCAGTTCACAGGAAGTCAGTTTTGACAGAGTAAACAAAGAACAGTGGACTCTCAAATTTTTCTCGAAGTTTCTGTTCGCCATATTTTGGCAATTCCCTCAATTTTCCATACAAAAAACCATCCTCTACCTCGAACTGATCTTGCAAGCGAGTGAGAATTTGACTTAAGGTGAGTCCACCGTACTTGACGTCAATGCATTGAACCAACTTGAGACACACGCTGTGACTTTGACCCATTTCCGAACATTTATACTGTCATGCGTTCATCCTGGCTTTTTTTCATATTTCCTTTTATTTCTTTTGGTTGTTGCTATCACAGTGTATGGTTTCGCATTGCCTACAACGAATATGCTAGAGGTCACATAACATACTGGGCACAATTCAGACGGCATAAGTCACTATCGCTTGGTGGATCGGTGGCCGTGTGTGAGTTGCATTGTACTGTGAAATCGGAACGAATTGCATTGACGATGGGTGGGCGACTTGTACACGGTGTGGTTCACAACAATCTGATTGACAGAGCACAACAAGCCGCCAATGAGGCGGCTAAAATGTTTCTGGCCGTGAATTCTAGAGAAACTACCAAAGTTAAACATTTACATATGCTCTTGTAATAATGATTTGTCTTAATTAATTTCTTTTTTTATACATTTTTATATTTTATGGACATTTTTATGAACTATAGATTAAATGTTTACCATTTTGGCCAAACGCCAAATTGGCCGGCACTGCTACGAGTTGAGATCGACGGATCATTGGAGTCAACCTGGCGCACAAATTCCATGTTTTTTGCGCGAATATTTCGATTGGCACCACCTTAAGGGCGGTCGGGTGAACCTCGTTCCTCGAAACGGCCGGCCAAGTTCCTAATGCCGAAGATTGTGGGAGCATTGATCATAGGTTGTGTCTAACATTGGCTGCTCTTATTTGGCCCTCCCTTGTATATACTGTCGTTAAGAAAGGAAGCGCAACATTAACATCTTGGGTAGAGCCTCACAATGGGCAGCTCTAACATCGAGGTAGTCAGGGACTTTATCTACATCGGCTCCCCAGTAAACAGTACAAACAACATCGGTACTGAGGGCAAACGCAGATTAACTCTTGCCCAACGCTGCTTCTTTGGGCTCAAGAGGCAATTGAGTAATATAACCGTCTGTTGAATTACAAAGCTGACCGTAAGTCCTTGATTGTCTCCGGCCTGCTCAATATCGCGGAGACTTGGACAATCTCTGGAGGAGCAGATGAAGAAGTCATTGGCCACTTCGAAAAAATGTGTTTTGCGACCTTTGATCCTGGTTTGCGTTAGTGACATCTGGAGAATGGGCTGTACAGCGACATAGCCTAGGCAGTCGTTAACAGATCCAAAGCTTTGGGTGGATGTGTCATCAAGAGGGCATGGGCAACTCAGTTTCGTCCCGAAGAGTCTTTGGATCTGAATCTGTGTGAGACAACCCAACAGAAGATGACACATACAACTGGAGAAGGAACTCAATCCACTTTGTGCATAACTGGAGGAAGGTATCGAGGTATTACCTTGTTAGTTGAGGTCCAGGTTCGTAGTACAACGAAAGAAGAAGAATACTGAAACTCGTTTGATTTGACTTCAAGACATTCCTTCAATTTCTCAAGACGTTCAAATCGTTGTTGCTTCATCTGGTTTCAGTTCCAGGAATTCTCCTTTAGTTTAAGGCTGAATTCCTGGAAATGCAGCAGCAATTGCGGCAGAAAAATGAACACCGTCAAGTGGAAAGGAAACCAGATGAAGCGACAAGGATTTTAACGGCTTGAGAAATTGAAGGTATGTCTTGAAGTCGCACAGAGTATGTGTATGATTGCAAGAACTTCGTTTGTTTATTGCTTATTAATTAGAAGCAAATGAGATTAGCATATGCCCCCCATAACATCGAACGTATCCTGAGTAGAAGCATAGTCTGAGAACGGTGCGTCTGCTGTCAGATGGGTATTTTCAACATCTGTTGATAGGTCCTTAGAACTCTGACTGCAGATGTACCGTTCTCGAGATAGGCTCGATTCTACAAAGAAAGTGCTCCTGGAGGGGGTAGTAAGTCAATGCCAACATGCAGCAGCCTCCGTAATGCACTTAGTGCCTTTCTTGATCTTCATTTTTAGCATCCATCTTATGTGTGTGCTGGCACACTGTAACATTCCAAAAATATTGAGAAGGTGACAAACTAGCTAGAAAGGCCAATAGCCATCTGAAGATGGCTCATGACGAAAAGTCCTTAGCTCAGCCAGGTTATTAAAGAAGCAAGTCACGCGGTGAATTCTCCTTCAGGTGCACGGGGGCGTTCTAATTGCAGAGAAAGTCCACTTCCTCATCTCTGCAGCTTTTGCAGAAGTCGATGTTCCAATGCAGCAGCGCCCAGTGATGACGCCGTTAAGAGTGCTGATAGTCGACCTGCTCAGTCTGAGTATGCGTGATCGTCCTGGATTGAAAGTAGGTCATAATTGCCTCGTAGTGGCAGTAAATTATCTTCGATTATTGTGAGCAACTTCAACTTCAAGGGTTTGCAGTAGCTTCAGGCATGAATGGTAAGAGCACTGTCTTAAGAATTTGTCAGCTTTTTTCTGGAATGTCACAGTGTCTCAGCACACACATAAGACGGATGCTAAAATACTCAGTCATCTCATAAGGCGATATGCTGCAGTTCAGGCAAGTTTTCGAGTCAAATTTAACTGCATTCAGATATTTGATCGCCACCGGACTATCAGAACAAACGACGATTTCTGACATTTGCAGCAATTTCAGTCAAGCCGCCGTGCTGGCCGCTATCTGTGCACCGATTAAGTAAATCGGCGGAAGATTAAGGAGAATGTTCCACACTGCGAAGGAAGTTGTCCTTAACACACGCAGGCGATCCGTTGCACACGATTGAGTAGTTGATGTCCGCAGTTGATGTCCTTTTCAAGTGCAGTTCACCATATTGCAACTCCTTAGAGTAGTATGGATCTGTCTGCTGATACGAAATGGCAGTGGTCCAAGCGGGGCTGTAGTGGCCATTTGCATCATAATGCAATACCAAGCCGTAGAGGGCTTAATGACGCGCTCTTGGATGTTGTGTTGACAGGTTAATCTTTTGTCAATGATTAGACCCAAGAGTTAAAACCAGGTATTCAGCTTCACCGTAGTCCCGAGAGAGGTAGGGTTAAAGGCAGAGAACTTCCACTTCCTAGTTCGACACAAATGTAACAGAAAGTGTCAATCAGCTGCGGATCCAACTCTAGTGACAGGCGATATGTGACCCTAGGCTATAGCGTTTGTTAAACAGTCAAGAGGGTGCTCAATTATTCTTGTCACATGAAACGAATCATCAACGAAGGCTAAGCGGATGGAGCTCGTACACTTCTTCCTCTAAAAGCGCTACAGTCCGAGGTGGACTTGGTCTTACCGAACATGCCTCTCCAGCCAGCACGATCTCTAGCCCGCTGCCTCCAGTTTCGCACCTCAAGCCGACTGAGGTCTCCCTCGACGTCCTCTGTTGTTCCACAGTTCCACAGTCGAAGATTCTTCGGGACGGAGCTAAGTTGTTCATACGCTCAACTTCTCCTAGCCATCATAGGCGTTGGATCCATAGACGCTTGTCTAGGCTAACGTCGCTGTACAGCCCACACAGATCGTGGTTAAACCTTCTTTTCTGAATGCCATCAACGTAAACCGCACCAAAGATCGCGCGCAGAACTTTTCTCTCGGAGAGACCAAGCAATTTTTTATCCGCCTTTCAGATTGCCCATGCCCCTGCGCCGTACACTAGAACTGGGACGATGAATGCTTTATATAAAGTCAGCTTCATAGGCGACTCTTTTAATCAAAGAAACATTGGTTGACAAGAGCTATTCTGCGTTTGATCTCGGTACTGATGTTGTCTAAATTATGCATGCCTATTCTGGATCTCGTACACGGGAAATTAAATTTTCTAAAGCCTCCCACAATTCCCTTCCTTTTCAGTTCCTACAAATGAAGGCGCCTAGTCAAGAGGCGGTATTACCTGTCGTGAGATTGACTGAAGGATTCAATCTCGTCACAATTAATTCCTCCTCTTCTCTAGACGCGCACGCAAATCAAAGTCAAGTCTGCACAAGAAGACTCGAATTTGCTCAGCACACGAGTGTACAAATATTTGCACATACCCCCCACGCTGACTCATGTGCACACTTCCAAGCGCCCCAGTCCCCCAATGTCAGCGAGTCATCTCCGCAGTTGCATACGTGTCTCTTGATGAAATATCTGATTACTTTGCATGATTGACACTAAGCCCATTGCCTAAGATCTCCGCCAGTTTGAAGTTATCTTCGCATGCAATCTCGCTCTCTCTCTCCCCACTAAGCCATTTCCAGCTGTCTCCGCGAGGCAAACACAACTTTGCCAAGCATCGCAGCACGTCTGCAATGTCAAGATAACAATCAGCTCTCTCGCGCTCTAACGCCGTGAAGGGCGCTAGCACCAACCGACTGTCGGAGTGCCAAAGCCCTACTGGATTTCCGCCGCACAAATCCAATCAACCAGAAACCGTTCCGTTCCCCCACATTCCATCTTGTTCTTGCAATTTGCCGCGACCTACATTTCGGCCGCGAACGCAATCACATCACAAATCTCATGAGTATTTTATCTATCACTCGTACATTCTCGTGCGATGTGCCCCACCGCTCGCCACGCTTATCTGGAGCACGAATCCGTGCGCCATAAACCCCGCACGGGAGTCCATAAAATGCTGATATCGATGTGCTTCATCGTCGCCCTGCACTCGATAAGTGGACACACGTCGATTATATCGTGCACACATTCGCACCGCGACGTCGGATTGCTTAAGGCGCGAGCGGCGAGACCCGAATACACTTTCTGCCGGAACGCCCTTACCTACCCCTAGGTGGAAAGTGTTGTTATGTGTTGACGACGTGATGACAAACAAGTTGAGCCGCAAACAGCAGCATAGCGGGCGCTTCCATTGGAAGCTCTCCTCTCACGTGGCCTAGTGCAACATGATGTGACACACTGGACTGCCTGTCGACAGCAATGTGGGTGGGACTGGGTGGGCGGTCGACGGAGTGGTGCTACCACATCTCATCACACCGGTATAAGCCCTTTTTCCTCAAGTGTGTCGTACGAATCAGCTGACTGAGAGAATGAGGAAGAGAGAGTGGGAGAGAGAGAGAGTGTGTCTGGGGAGTCAAGAGTAATCGCTGAGCTTTTTTCATGCGCATTCATAAGCACTGTTAAGTGGCTGTTAACTTAACAGAATGTTGCCGTGTAACTCAGCAACATTGTGGCTACGAGCAATGGAAAACGACTTCTCTAGGTCTGCCGGTATATTGAAGGAGTTATTTTGTCAGCTGTTTGGTTTGTCAAGTGCCAAAGTCAGGCATGTTCAGTTAGCCAATTTAATTTTTAGTTAGTTTTATGTTGTTTAAGTGAAGCCATTGTGACCAAATTTCGCACCAATTCCATCCTATTGGACACTAAGCCACCTGCCGTAATGCATTGAGGAAAATGTTGCTGCTGTATCCGGCTGTGATAATGAAGACCATTTGTCGCCGCTCGCAGCAATTGTGATTATCTCGACGACGTGGAAGATTTTAAGCAATCACCTTTATCTAGGTTAGGCCAGGTACAAGTCCGACTGGCGAGACTGTCCACCCTTTCGTGGTGTCAGGTCTCAGGTACGTCTAATGATAATAGATTCAATTCTATTTGAGCACAGAAAAGAGAGAGATAGTCAAGTCAAAGAAAACCAGACGCCTTGGCGAGGATCTCTTGTATTTATCCTTACTGGCGCATGGAGGCTATGCGGGCGGGCTATACTCTCCGGCCCTACTAGTTGGACAACAATTTAAAAACAACACAAAATGGACATTAATAAAACAAAATAACATATGAAGGTAAAGCAAACAGCAACTTGGCAAACAGCGAACAAGAGCAAGGCACATAAAAAACTCGACCCTAACTTGGCGGAGGTAAATGAAGCCTTGACGGCAAAAAGATCGATAGAACTGGAGGCACGACAACTTGCTGAACCAGTTGAGAATACTCCAGACAAGCCAAAGCACTAGACAAAGATCTTAAAAAGCCTAGGCCGGAAAAAAGGAATTCCTCAAAGCGCGGCACATCAAAGGTATGTATATTGGAAGCTAAGGAATCCTCGTCCCTCATTGAGAAGGAGAACAACTGCCTAGCATGGGCAGCTGAGATTATTGCTAGTGCTCCTGGAAGCCTAATGGTCAGTATTCCTTCGAGTGTAGAAAAAGTATCGACAAAGCCATGCCTAAAGCGACCTTCGACCATATCCGCAGGGATGCTAAACAGGAAGTACGAAGGTTCAACAAGACTAATTGGCATACTATATATACTATTTTCAACTGCAAAGATCAGTGGTCAAATCAGTTTATCAGAAAAGCCGTAAAAGGTATGTCATTATATCAGAGAGCTGCACTGCACGCAGTCCCCCCAGTACCAAGCGCATCGAAGGCTAGAATCTGTATTAGTGGCAGGTCCATCGTCCCCCGAAGAGGAACAGCCGAACGTGGCCCTAATCCAGAAACCTTGGACTAGAGACAATAGTGTGATGGGATTAGGACCAAAGAACTATATCACTCTCTGTAGCAAGGAGACAAGTAAGCTTAGAGTATCCATAGTTGTGCGTAAATCCCTGCATGCTTTGATGCTAATAAATTTCACTTCCTATCACCAACCCTAGAAGCATGGACAATCGCAGCGGAGGAGTTCGCTCTCTACACTTACGACTCAAAGACGAGCGTTGGAACAGGCGCAGGAGTCTTCTGTGACATCTTTGAAAAATGCATGGCTCTAACGGACGACTGCAGCGTTTTTCAAGATGAAGTGGCTGGAGTATACGAAGCAGCGCTCGCATTGAGAAACCACAACACAAGCCAAGCGGCCATTGCATCAGACATTCTGACATCGATGCTGGTTAGACTATGCAGTCAGAGTATTAATGAGATATCCTCTGCTGGGTACCGGGGCATACTGGGATCCAAGGTAATGAAAAGGCGGACAGCCTAGCGAACATGGATTCGGAGCTGGGGGATTCTTTAGCATACACCCAACTCAGTTCCATAAGAAGAAAACTAGAAGACGAAGCCCTGAATAAAGTCAGAACTCACTCACCGGCTTGGTCTGAGTCTCGCAGCTACAGCAAGGACTCTATGGCCAATGCTGGACAAGAAGATATTTTTGATCGGATTCAGTCGCAAAGATGTGCGCATGTTATGTCATTAACATAGGCCCACACGTTCTGCGAATGCCCAGCCCTAGCAACTGCTGAAAGATGCCAGCAATTTACAGATGTTCTTGAGCTGTCCAGGTAACTAATTGCGGCTTAATTGTCTAACCAGATGGTGATATCCCATTTGGATATTACATTGTTCTTCAGCCAGGACAGTACCTGTTTTATCGCAATGGTTTCTTCCTGAAAAACGTTACAGTGGTCAGGGAGTTTTAAGGTGATTGCAATATTGACACCCTCCCCTTCGTCCGCCTTCGATCCAGTTGTGTAGACACGCAGGGGATCCAGGGTCTCATTGCAGACATCCAGTCCGATCTGGAAAATAAGCTGGTCGAGAAGTTACTCTCGAGGGTTGCTTGGGATAGTAGGCCATCGGTGTCATTGCGAAAGAAGTGAAATCCATTTGAGTGACAGGTGGCGAGTTCCGACCACAGTCGTGAGTTATAGAGCTGTGCTGGCTGCTATCTCTTTGCCGAATAAATCTAGAGAAGAAAAGCGGGTGAGTATGTTAAGTACATGAGACGGAGTGCTGCTGAAGGCTCCGCTGATACAAATGCAAGCCAATCTTGGCACCCTCTTGGTCCCTACAAAATACAGCTCGAGCAAGAACAGAAGCGGAACGACTGCGGTACATTCCGCTCAGCACACGAAGCGAAGGGGCAATTGAGAAATGACTTCGATCTCTCGTGGGATTGCCGCCATTGGACTACTTTTTTATAGGAATTTGTCAAATCATTCGTGTATACCGATAAACCGACGTCAATTGCATCCTTGGAAGGCAACATTACACGTCTTATCAGCGAGATATCAGTCAATATGCTCGAAAAATTAGACTTTCTGTATGGACCCTTTATAAGGTAGTCGCAGTCAACATCTTCTTGAAATAATCTTTAATGAGTAAATGCCATGAACGGATTTATCAACTCAAATAAAATTGTATACACTTTTCTAATTTTCTCGTGTCTATTTCTTACAATTAAAAACCAAGCGCATGAAAAATCACCCCTCACAAATTGAATGATGTCACTGTGTGCTAACGGTTCAATAGAGGAACTAAAAAATGCGTGGATGTGTGTGGATTTTACATGACACATATTTGCAGAATCGAAAAATCGTACAATCGCCTGGAAAATACTTTAAATTCGGGGGGTTTTCACAGTTGGCAACCACTGTGCGCCGATCGAATGACGCGCTGATGTCATGGGGTGTATTTTAGTGACGATTGCGAATCGCGACGAGGACGGGACGATGTAATAAAACATTGAAATGAAGTGTGTGGGAGCAGTCGACGCTTCGGCAGATTCATAGATAATTTCTAGGAATACGGCGACACGTAATTCATCAGCAATTGTGAACGCTTTTCCAAACGAATTCAAATGAAGTGCTGGTGCTGATGACAGGGTTGAGTTGGCTGCAATGAGGGACTCTGTCATTTGAATAAGCCCGGGGGGCAGGAATGACGTTACTATGGGGCGGCGGATAAGCAGAAGTTTCTGCTGTTTCTTTTTTCCACAAATGACGGAGCAGTTGATAGTTATGCCGTGACTGAGTTTAATTGGGGGGATGTTTGAAGGAAGTGGTCGATGGGAAAAAGTTTCGGAAAAAGTTGACAAAGTTTTGCGTGCGTGACGAAGAGTAGTTTCGTAATGTCCACGTTCGACTAATGTTCGAATATAGACAGGAGCACATGTCGCATACTGATACAACATTGATTGGCATAAGGATTGCACTAAATCCACTTGGATTTCAATGCGAGGACCTTGCGTTGGCTTTGCTGATGACAGGGATATTGTGAAATGCTGCTCTTGGCCGTGATCTTCGATTCTGTGTTGATAGGGGTGGCTTGTCATTGGATGTGGAACAGTCAGTGGGAACACACATTCAAGAAGGGAAGTGTTAGAGTTCTCTTGACATTCAGTTCCCACAAGTTTTGTGTTCTTGGCTAAGAACACAAGCTTAGGACGAATGGTAGCGACAAGTAAAAAAATGGGGTTAACTGTGGGCGTATAGGACGTTCAGCAATAGTCGATTGATCTTCATCTGTTTCATAGACAAAAGAACACGGTGTTGGGTGTCCAAATTCAAATCAATTGACGGCAAAATGTTGTTCTGCACTCTTGGTACTGGTGGCACGGCTAGCATATGTGGCAGGTTACACAACCTTCTCCACAACAGGCGGAATGCTGATGCAGATTCGTTTGCAAAAAAGAATAATGTGCATGAATATATTTTTGAGGCTAAAATAAAATGTCTGATCGAAAACCTCCTCCTGACTTTTATACAGCTTTTATACTTGGTGACAGCGACTGATCTGTATGTGCGTTAGAGGACAGCTAAGAACCATTCCATCCGCTGCACCGAATATACTTCACTACTCTTCGCGGCTGATAACATTCGGATGGCAAATTGCCGCCAACACTGAATTTCACACAGATCCTTCCATGATTCTCAACAAGTTCGACTTCAGCCTCAAGCTGTCTTGGAGATGAGATTCTTAACCAGGCATTGCCTCCAGATCGGAGTTGAGGGTAGTCATCGCAAACAGGACCAAAGACGACGAATCGAACCGAAGACGGAAGAGGGAGTGAATATTTGTGTCTACTCCAAGGACGTAAACATATCTAGTTATATCCCTACACCTCCTAACGCATTGTAGCGCATTTCAGGCAGAGATCATGGCGATTATAGCGGAACTTTCCTGGTTTGGGAAGAATGTAGTATAAAGGTATTACCATATTTTCTGGACAAAGGGCACTCCTCACTACCTCTGTCACTCTGCCACCGGCCTTGTCTCAGCCAGTTGATACGCAGAACACTGGGAGAACATTTCTTTCAAGATCTAACTCCAGAATCTAACAAAAATCTCACAAATCTCTTTTCAGTTTCGTAAGGATATCAGGATGGCCCAGCAATACACTAACATGGCGGGTACGAAGAAGGTGTAAAGAGGTGACATTCCCCCAACGGTCATCATCCTATGGAAGTTACGCCCGTCTACCCATCTACCTAATCTAACCTAAGTGCTTGCTGGCACCTACTTGGCACTGTGCCATAGTCACTTACCCAGTAATTGTTAAACCGATCTTGCCAGGCGATGTACTATCGGCACTCTCAACTTTCCAGATAAGCCAAAAGCTAAAGCAAATCGTTTTTCTAAAATTACCCAATCAAATGAACATCTTTTAATTGGCCAAGAGCCACTACGTACCGGACTGCGAAACAACTCATAATACTCCAGGATGGCCCGTCCAAATAACGGCTTCTGTGGAAGTTGTAAAGATGAACAGGAGGAGGAGACCGTGCAACACACATGTTGAGGTGGCTGTTCCCCTGCATAAGTGGCCATTGACTACAGAGGTAGTCCGTCAAGGTTGCGTTGAAATGGTATCTCTATTCATCAGTTGTCAAATGTCAGTTGACACAACAAACTCTCGGTTTGGAAGAATTGCAGCTCTCGGAGAAAGCCTGCGTTCGTTTTACGTTTCACGTTTTATTACGTTCCTCTCAGTTATCCCATTCTTTTTTTTTAATAAACGTAGCACGACATAGTTTTTTGTTCATTGTCCTGTGTGTGTATTGCTTGTGTTGAAGGACGAGGGTACCAACAACTCAGCATGGTGGTTCAGCCATTAAGCTTTCAATGCAAGACACCTAGGTTTTGTGGAGAAATAATAACGCTCCTTACAGCTGCCACAGCCCATGCTCGCGTCAGTGATGGCAGCATGCATTCCACTCTATCTTCATGTACCTTCTCACTTATGCCGCTCCACTCTATGCTAATACTGATGGTTCCTTGACGATGCCAATGCCAAGCTGATCATGCGAGAGATCACAACTGATCTCAAAATCGATTGCAAAAATGTCACACGACAATACAGCACCTAATATGACACCCACCATGTTCCCCACTTAAGCCGACTTGTTTGTTACAACCATCGTCTCGCATAATCTGCCCAATTTATTCTAGGCCCATTTTGAATAGCTCACTTTATGGCTCATAAATACCTTCGTGCACTCTCATTCATCATTCATTATGAGGTGCGTCAAATTTTGCATAAACATCTAACTCGGGCCCGGGCCCCGCCAGCTCATATAACATGCCTAGAAGTCCATAAAAAAAACGGTGTGCAAAATTAAACGACACGTGAAACCAGGATATAAGGGAGTTCCGTCTGTTCATTCACATCACAACCACAAGTTGGACTTTAGTATTCCTCACCCAACCTCCTCCGCTCTCCTAAGGCCTTACATCCGGATGAACATGTTGTAGCCCGGTAAGGACTCTAGACAAAGTAGGTGTTGAAATTCAGCAGATGTGCTGCGCTATAAAAATACAAAGTCGTAATTGACTTGACGTGACTACTTAAAACTGGACATCGCATCGCAGGGTGTTGTCTCTCGGAGAGTGTCGGATGCGATGGTTTGCGCAAGACCGTCTTATGAACTTAGAGAGTGAATACATGGTGTGACAGCAAGCAATTTAAGAAGTGTCTGAAATGACAAACGTCGGAGAGTCATGACAAACTGAAGGGAAATCAGTTTTTCTTGAGTTTTTCTCCACCAGTGAGAGAACAAAAATGCACGACACGAATAGTAGAGGCTAGAGCCAGGTCTACCACGACCTCTGGAGACTAGGCGACTGGACTTTCAGACTCACACTGGTTTTTCCACAGCCTTCCTGTGTCTTAGCCGATTTTAGAAATGAGCACGGTTTATGATACGAAGTGGTCCAACCGACGAAATAGTGCCCAAAAATTCGCACTTGAAGTAACTTTGTGAAGAGAAAACTTGACATTTGTTCACAGTTCATGAAATTGGCGTAATTTCACTGATAGTTGGATGCATGCGGAGTTCCATCTCCCAAACGGCTGCACGGATTTTGATGAAACCTGATAGATAACTTACTTAGCGTATATGTGAAATTTCGGGTAATCGAGTTCTAAATTAAATGTTTTCCTCCAGGCAAGGATGGGCGTAGAACTTTTGTCATTAATCTTATTTTTTTGTCGGTGCCTTTTAACACTACTGTGGAGAACTTAGACTCAGAAACTTGTCCATTGTTCAGGCAGTAACCTACATTTATTGAAACTTCTTGACCATCTGACGCTTCTGTGATGAGGAGCCAAGATCATCAGCTCTCACCTTATTAACACCGAATAGCTGCCACCTGTGCAAAGGCGGGACAGTGGCAGATGATGTGCTCTGAAGTGTCGTTGTTTTCTGCATAGATGTCACAGAGGCTTTCATCGCTTAGGCCAAGCTCATTTAGGTGTTACTAGGTGAAGGTTTAGTGGCCAGTACGCCGGTAAGGCATCTGAAGTCTTTTCTGTCAAGAGATAACAAGAATGCCATGGTATTCTTACAGACGTTTGGAAGCACGCTCTTGGTCTGTTTAGATCTTGAAGAGTCACGACACCTCCGGTTGTACTCTCGAGAAGCCCAGTCATCGACGGAAGCCCTAACCAAGGACGCAGATAGTCCCAACGCAGGTTCGAGTCCTAAGAGTATCTCCTCCGATCCTTGTCTAGCAAGTTCATCGACGATCTCATTTGACTCATTTCTCTCGGTGATGGCCCGGGACCCAGAGAAGTCTCAGCGAATTTAAACTGCCTGAAAGTCCAGAAATCTTCTTAACGACCAGTGGTACGACTCTCGCATCAACAGGTTAACCAATCTTTAACAACCCCCGGGCGGTGCGCTTGATTCTTCTAAGTCATTTGGTAGCCTAGCATTAAGCTCTTTTGTCGAAAATGTATTCGAAATTACCTCTCGAACCGTTTAATTGATGTGGCTTTGGCTGGGTTGAAGTCTGATATCTACCAAATAAGAGCAGGTGTTCTTGTCTCTGACGCTTTTTTTCACTTCTGTAAATGATCTCCTGTCTGCTGCTTCTACCCACTCCTCTCCTTTCTCACTCTTTCTCGGTTTAAGGCCCACGACTCTGCTCTTCGACCATAGAATTTGAATGGCAAGGCATGTTATGAATCAGATTCCAACATAAAACACAAGTGTGTCATTAAATGCTCCTAAAATTCAATGCCGTCTGCTGATACTTGTATCAGTGCGACACTTGGTGGGAATGATCACATATTCGATGTCGCCAAAATGTTGCGAAATGTCTGCGTTTCCTCAAACAGATGATCCAAACCCACAATGTCCCACTCAATAGAATACACAGGCATCTAAGACAAATGTGCACGGGTACCTCCCCCTATACCATTGGCGGGTTATACGAATTAAGTCTATAACCTTTGATTAAGGGGACCTCACATTCAAAGAAAAAACTGTCTTCCTCTTTTTGCCACGGTTGGGGTAAATTGAAGGGAATGATTCAATTTCGAAATATAGTCATTAACTAGCTTCTTCGGCAAGCAAGTTGGATGGACTAATGTTCACTCACGAGTGGAAGGACTTGACCTACGTACGGCGGCATGAACTACGAAGTGTATGTAACAATTACATATTTGCATAGTTGCCTATTTACTTCTCATACCACCGGCGAGTAGAGGATCTGAGCACCTGCGCTAATGCTGCTTCCTATCCTTAACGACCTAGACCTTCCAAGACCCAACCTGCCATGCATCCGTACCGATCGGGGCTATGGTCTTGCTTTCTCTCTCCCTCTCCCTCTTTCTCTCTCTCCCTCTCTCTCGAAACAGGAGTCACGTAGATTACTTAGAAGAAGGCTTAAGTAAACGTAAGCTTATGTCGGAACTTAACGAACTTAACTAACTAGCCAGAAGCATCAATGCCCAATAAGAAGGTGCCCACAATTACTTTTAGAAAAGTTCGAAACAACTGTCATGTTTGTACGTAGAGAGCGATTGATTTCCCTCGCACTTAAGCCTACCAAAAGTTAACGAAACTCAACGAAACTGAGCGAGGTGGTTATAAGTCACAGTTTATTCACTCGATTGATTATGTTGACTCAAGTTATTCTTACTTACATTATTGTCGGTCGATGGCTTAGTATTAATATCCTCGACTTGACGGTGTATATTTGGCTGTGTTCGATTTAGTAAATAGGTCAAAATAGGATCCAGCTATAAATCTTACTACGCTTGCTTGGTAGAAGGTAAGAAGCAAAGGTTTTACAGAACAACTTGATACGTCACAACTGACAAAATTTGGTCAGCAAAAGTGAACGAAACTTAACGGAATTGAACTAAGTGGTTATTACAGTCACAGTTTATTCACTCGATTGCTTTATTAAACTGAAGTCTTCTTACGTCCATTTTTTTTGGGCATTTAGTCGATGCATTGGTGTTAAGGTGCTCGAATTAGCCAAGTCAATTTAACTTTGTTTGGCCTAGTAATAGGTCAAAATAGGCTCAATCAATGCACTTTATTACGTTTGCTTGGTAAAACGCAGAAGAGGACGCAAAGAGCAAGGGTTTCGCACAACTTTCCACCGAAAGCAACCGATAAAATTTGTCCAGCAAAAGTGAACGAAACTTGACGAAGCTGAGCTATGTGGTTGTTAGGATCACAGTTTCGATCGGGTGCTCAAGTAGACTCAAGTCTTCTTACGATCATTCTTTTTGGGCATTTAGGCGATGCATTAATGCTCATGTGGTAGAATTAGCCAAGTCAATTTAAACTTGTTTGGCCTAGTAATAGGTTAAAATATGCTCCATAAACGCACTTTATTACGTTTACTTGGTAGAACGCAGAAGAGGACGCAAAGATCAAAGGTTTCGCACAACTTGCCACCGATAGAATTGGGTCAGCAAAAGTGAACGAAACTTAACGAAACTGAGCGAACTGGTTTTCACAATGAGTTCACTCAATAGCTTATGTAGGCTGCAATCGAACGTCCATCGATGCGTTGATGCTCATGTGCTCGAACTAGCCAAGTCAATTCAACAGTGCGGTTAAGATAGGCTCCAGCTACGTGGCAGTATATGAGTCCAATAGCAAAGCCTTCGCGAACATTTGAAAATTATCCCTCATCAATTTGGCATGGGGTGTTGAAAGCAATCGAAAAGAGATCCTGTTGATTGGAAATTCTGTGGCATTTGCCTGCAATGGGCTGTGGCAAGACTAGATTGACTGATTTGACTTCTGTACGTCTGTACTTTTGTATTTTTTTCGTTATTTCCCTCGAACTCGTCTTGTGCCTCGTGTTTCTGCTTGCTTTACACCAAAATTGGTATCAAATGCGTTCTGTTCAAGCGCCAATTTCTGCGAACCGACAAACGCAAAACATTGGACACACTTGTGTCTTCTGTTTCCAGAGATCATGTGACCGTCTTCTTCATTTCAACGACACTGGCTCAAAATTGTCATTCAAACGTGCCAGCAGTACCAGCAATAGCCAGCGAGGCCTACACGAATTCCTTCACTCGCTGGCTCGTATCGCTTTTCAATATTTACTCAGAATGCGAAACAGAACAGACGACTAGAAGGTTCACCAAACAGATCGTCGCCTTTCAGTCAAACACACAAACAACGTCGACACAGCCACAGATCTTCCGCACATATTCAGACAATGATCTCATCAATTCGCCCCCTATCAGTCTGCATCTCGGCCTAAAGCGACACACAAACACACACACGACCGAAGCCACACACACAGACAGCCAGCAACACTCGTTGGCCATCAATTGATTCTCGGCTCACCAGTCAACAGCCATCGATGAATGCCTGCGTCAAATGTTCCTCCAAGAGCAGAATGTTCCCAATCAACATCGCATCTAGCATATCGGTCGCTCTCTCTCTCTGTATGCATGTTGCGCGAAGTCGAAATGCCGATGCCGATGTTGCTTTTGGTTATTCCGTGATTTTTTCGCCACAACCAGTCAACACACAGCCGGCACGCGTCCATTCGTATCTATTCGCTACGAGCTGCGTTTGCCGCCAGTCGGGTGTACTCCAAGTTATACACTTTTGTCCGGTTGTACTGCCGCTTTGCCGTGCTGGTGCCTGCTATTCGCTGCCATTCGGTGCTATTCAGTTGCGATTTTACCCTCGATTCGGGTGAACGTGTTTCTTTTTCGTACATTTTCCTCCGTGTGGTAGCGTCTGAACGCCGCCCCAAATGTGTGTGCATTGCATCGCAGTGTCTGTAGTAATTCAGTATTAAATTTCAAAAATTCAAATTTCAAATTTTCTGTGTGTCGTCGTTGGCCGGTGCGAGTGGAAGTGCGAGATTTGCGAGTTCTATCAGTCAAACAGTGGTGCTAAATTTGTTCGTCCACATCCGCTGAGTGGATTACGTGGAAAGAAAGAAAGAAAAATCAAGTAAAAAATAAGAGAAGTGAGTGAAAGGAGGAGTGAAGCAGTGAAAACTAGAGAAAATTTCACCAAATCTCTGTGGAGGAAGGACGAGCTGCAGAACGGGTACAAGCTGCGTTAAGGATCCACAAATCCAAGGTGTGTGTTGTGAGTGTGACTGAGTGGCGGTTTGCCTGTGAATTGAGACTCTGTGCGGCGAGGACCTTGTCACGGTAGCTACACACGAAGTTAATTCCCAGAAAGAACGTTTCCATTTCGTTTTACTTTTTCCATTCTATTTTCTTTTTGCACTGCGTTTCCTGACAAATTGCTTCAGCAAGGATATAGTGGATGTAGTGGGTGATGGTTAAATTTTATGTTCGTCGGCACAGACGCCGGCTTTTCGGGTGAAATCCTTCTTGAGAGGGGCCGTTTGAAAAAAAAAAAAAAAAAACGAAACTTTATAACTGCCTAACTGCCGTTTGGTGGGGAATCTTTAATGGCCCAAAGGATTGCGACACGCGATGGGATCGTCGCGTCGGGCGGGACTGCGCTTGTGGTGTGACTGCGTGTGTGTTTGTGTGCAAGTTAGATGGGCAAACCTTTATTCGTTCGTTTTTGTTTTTTTTTGTTAGTCGCCGTCCTCCTACATCCTGTTTCGTATTTATGTGCAGACTTGTGTTCATTTGGGGAGCATCGCAGACATTGGGCATAGACCATAAAAGAGTCAAAAATCAGTTGGCATTCCGAGTCGGGGTTTATTAAGGCAGCGGCAGGAATGGCATCTGTGCATCGATGCCGTGTGCAGTCGGAGTCAATTCGGCGGGCGCATGCAAACGTTATAAGTGGCTTACCTGCGACGGAGATCCTTTCCACAATGCTCTCGATTGTATTTCGCCGGCTTGGGCATCTTCCGTTTTTTTTTTTTGTTGGTTTCTCCACTCGGCGGTTGAGATGAGACCGAAAGTGAATGTTTTGCTCTTTTGGGGCCTGCCTTCGGCGTTAGCTTTAATTTCATTTTTTGGCCGGCTGTCTGTGTTTATTGGCGTTGCTGCCGAATGGGAAGTGGAGATCTGGTTAATGGCCCGCCGTTCGCTGCTCTCGTGGGTTGGCGGGAAGACGACGACTCAAGTGATTTGAAGCATGTACCCTCCGTCTGTGGCTGTCTTCAGCTGTTCAATGCCCGAAGAGGCACTAGAACTCGCACTCGCACTCGCAAAACGTTCAAATAGTGCGATAAATAAATTTTAATTGACCACTAACTCTTCGCGCCATACGGTGAAATTTAGTTTTTATTTCCTTATCTCCTCGTCCGAATTGTTTTGATCTATTCTCGATTTTTGTCTTTAACACGTCTGCTGCTTCGGCGAGGCAGCAATTTTATTGCGAAGAGAGTGCACATGTGGAAGGGAGGGTCTCTCGTAAGCGTGAAGCGTTTTTATTCGGGGAAATAAATTTACCTCTTTGAGAGTTTGAAGGACAGTCTCGTAAACGCGAGTGATACGCACACGTTCGCCGCATGAAAGTGGATGCGGCTCGAAGGAGGAAGGCGCGTGCAAATCAATACGCTTTGATGGGAGCGAATTGGGACCAAGGGCAGGGGCGCTTTTTGTTTTTAATTATTTTCTTTTCTTTGAATGAACTTATAAACGCGTCGATCTAGTTGCTTTGAGAGTCTCGAATGGCAGTCGTTAAATCGTGCATTCCTCGTTTTTTTTTGTTTGTCTGTGGATAGTTTCTTTTGTTGGCTTTCAAAGGTCGCCTTAGGCGTGGGATGCTTTATGGATGATGCTAAGTTCTTTGGTTTTTTTTATGCGTTACTTGCTTCGATTAGGGAGACGTTTAATTTTGTTCGAAAACAATTAAGGATTGTTTGAGAATTCGGTTCGGAATGGGAATGAAGTAATAGTGTTGTTTACGGAAGTGGTCCTCTTGGCGGCTGAAGTGAAAGAATTCTTTGAGATCTCTCAGATTCATTGGTCGAATGATTGTTAAAATTTTCTTTTAAAAATGTGTTGTTTCAGTCAGTTGAAAATGAGTTTACGATGATGAGAATGCTTGCAATAATCAGAACCAACTTTGATCATTGGTAGCCTGGGCCTACTGGGCACTTCATCACTTGTCACGACCTCGAGTATGGCAAGTTCTACTCACTTACCTCTCGCCATCTTCTCACGGCGGCGTTGAAGAGGTCAGCTGACCGTTGGTCTCTGAAGACCCAGGTTCCATGCTCCGTCGATTCCTGCAGGAACCAGACCTCCATTTCTTACTCATAGGCTGAGCTATAATCCAAGCTCTTGGACGTCATTTCGTGGATGAGCCTCAATACAAAATCATTTATTTTAAATCATGTTCCTCACACAACAATCTTATTCAAATTATGTCGTTTTTTTCATTCTGTGTGCACTTTCGCTGACAACTCTGCATTTCGTCGTACTCTCGTTCATCTCTTGATGTGCAGGAGACAAGCCACAAGCTTCTAAAATGATCCCACTAGCACAATGGAGAGGAGAGTGTAATTACTCGGATTTAACTGAAATTGATTTAAAATTGTGCAATTTTTTTTGTGTATTTACGAGATGCGGTAGGATGAGAGTCCAATTATCACTAAATTTCATTTCGATGGCACAGCTCTGTAAAGTGGTTGTAAGCGGTCGTTGCCGCGACTACTAAATCCCTCATTTTTCATTTTCAATTCATTTTTATTTATATAAATTTATAACATAACTTAAATACTAGACAAAAATGCTTAAAACTAGTTGAACGAACAGTGTTACTACTTCTAACTTACTGGCCCTAGGCGGGCACTCTAAGCTAAACTTAATCTTATACTATGTCTTTCGACTTAACCTAACCTAACAATGCATATGCATGTGCTTAATATTATATGACTAACTGAACAATTTAAAATTAAGAAAACTTTCAAAAAAAACTTAATAACAGAACAGATTTTATTTAAAACCTATTGCTAACTTACATACTACCTTAAAATAACTTAAACTACCTTAATCTAAACATACATACATATATACATGTATGTATAATAATATACGCACATATATATATATATGTACTTATACTATTTACAAAGGTATACACATAAGTACACACATGTACAAATGTGTATACGTAATTTTTTTTTTTTTTTTTTTTTTTTTTTTTATTTTTTTTTTTTTTTTTTTTTTTTTTTTTTTTTTTTTTTTTTATTTACATATATACAGCTTACAAACTACCCTAAAATACGTAGGTCGGCCATAGGTTGCAGCAGAACTAAGAAATAATCCGCTGCAAGACAGAGACCGACTGCGTCCCATAAGAGGATCTGTACTACCCTTTCCCTAACCAGGGTCTAAAGGGTTCGATGATGGAGTTCCCTCACTACACAGCCACCAGAATTTTCGGTGTTGCATTGCAACATCCCGAACATCTCGCCTTGATACCGCCGTACTGAACCGGAGGAGACCCTCCTCAGCTCGTTGTGCGACGGAACGGTCGTGGTTGAGTCGCCCATCCACAGTTGAACGGGCGATGTGAAAGAGAAGCGGTACCGCATTCTTGTCTTGTATCAGGCCGTGCTTATCGAAATGGAGGAATGCTTCTGGGGGGACGAAGCCATTATGACGTACCCTTTCATGATACTGGGAATTGGGGTAGTAAGCCCCAGATATCAGGTTATTGGCCGAGTTCATCGCTCTGGCAGTATGGCCTCGAATCAATTTCACCAGGAAATTGTCCACTCGTATCAGGTTCGCCCTGTTGTATAAAACCTCATTGGAGTAGAATTTTCTGTACTGGGACTCTGGTGTTCTGTAAAGGCGAAGGCAGGCCCTAAGACAAGCCCTCTCAAACACCCGAATCTTTTCCATCAAGCTTGCACTCACGTTGAACCACACGGGACAGCCATAGGTGAGCATTGGCCGGATGAGGGCCATGTAGCAGATCACCTTCACCCTCGCATCGAGTTGGCTGTTGTAAAACAGTCTCTTTGTAAGAGCGAAAGCGCCTCGGGCTCGGGCTAGAGCAGCATCTACATGTTTGTTAAAATATAGATAATGATCTAGCCAGATCCCCAGGTATCTGACTACAGTCCTTTGCGCCAGTGGTTGCCCGTGACGCCCAACAATTGAGAACTTTCGCCAATTCTTTTTTGTATCCGCCGAAGCCTTATACAACGGGGTCCTGAACAGTATGGTTTCCGACTTCTGAAAGTTGATATTCAACTTCCAGTCATCGCAACTTCTCATGAATGAGTCGAAGTCACCCTGCGTGAGAGTAGTGATGTCCTCGATCTTTTTACCTGATCTGTACACGATCAAGTCGTCGGCGTACGCAATTGCGTGAGGAAGAGAACTTATTAGATCGCTCAAGAAAATGTTGAACAGGATCGGCGAATTAACGGCACCCTGTTGGAGACCATTTTTTACTTCAAAAATACCTGCAGAGGTCACATTGCCATTCTTGACGACGAACCTTCTACCAGTAAGCATGTTACACAGTAGGTACAGCAGTGGTTTACTAATGCCTAGCCCATTGAGCTTGTAAAAAAGTCCTTCTAACCACACGGTGTCGAAGGCCTTCTCCAGGTCAATCAGGCAGGCACCCGTACATTGTTTCTGGCTCTTGTTCCATTGGATATCCGACACCAGTTTCGACGCGGCATGAATAGTGTCATGCCCCGCTTTGAAACCGAATTGGTTATCCGGAATTATATGTTTGTCCTCTGTCCAGTTGGTCAGAGCTCTATTTATCACCTTCTCAAATACCTTGCTGATGTTCGGCAGGAGACTAATTGACCGGAGGTTGCACGGATTCGAAGAGTCTTTTCCTCGCTTGGATATGGGTTGCACAATCGCAGTTTTCCAATGTTCCGGATAATGTGCATTATTCAGAGCATTGTTAAACAGGATAGTGTACATATTAACCACATCTAGGGGGAGATGTCTTAGCACAATGTTCGAGATCCCGTCGATTCCAACTGACTTTTTCTTCTTAAGTGATTCGAAGACCGCTTGGAGCTCTGTCTTCGCTATGAACGGGGGAAGAACTCCTTCGTCGGCGATGACATTATCTGCCATGTTTTCTTCATTGAACTCGACAAAGCCGATGTTCTCAGATCGCCATTGTTGCATGTCTTCTCGAAGTTGCGAGTTGCTAGATTGTACGCAGTTCTCCAGGTCGTGGTTTGGGCGAACACTCACATTCACCTTATACACTTCCTGAAAGACCGCGCCAAGTACCTCCATTTTTTCTTGCGGGTCTTCGACCACAAAGAAGTTATCGTCGAGTACGGCGTTATCTGGATCAATACCTGCTGTAGTCAGTATTTGTTCGTTGTCCGTCGTTCTGTGGAGCTTAAGACACGGAAGATCGCTATGCTTACTACGAAAAATTTTATTTATCTGCGGAAACATGCTCGGGTTGTTGGATTTTACAGCCCGAATCTTATTGTTCCAATGCATGTTAACAGAAAGTCTGTAGTTCTGAACAATTAATGTTTGAATGTTTTTGATGAGCGACTTCAGTGTCCTAATTTCCTCATCTCGTCTGTCAGTAAACCGTCTATACAAGGTTTTTAATCTTGACAGGAGTCTACTTTTCCGTTGATGTAGTGCGTCAATAGTCGCATTGCGGTACAAGTTTTCGTTATTTGTTCGTGTATACCGTGGTATCGTACTGTCCATTGTTCGTTTTATTGTCTCGTCCAATTGTATAAGATACATGTCAATCTCCTCGTTTGACAAGTTTCAACTACTAAATCCCTCGATATACACATGAGCCGCGACTAGTGAGTAGTGAACTGCGAACTTCGCAAATTGTGACATTTCATTCACATGGATAATTCTTTGGTAGCTGCGAGTAGAATTGTGATTTTATGTTTTTTGTGACCGAGTTTTTTGTGGATCGAGTTTACTGTTTGACAAGTTTGGCATTCGGAGAGAAGGTTTAAAATTGGTTATAAGGATACTTAAACTAGTTTTTGTTTGTGTATTTTTCTTGCTAAAAATGTGAATGAAATTAAAATAAGAGGTATTTTGGAAAATAAAATCTAAAGAGTTTTTCATTAAGTGCTTGCTAATGTGGCTGGATTATGTGGCCTTTGATGGCCGCTGTGGTTTGTGGCTTATTCGCATAGACCTGCGACTTCAGGAAACACCATAAGAAAAAGTCTAACGAGCTCAAATCGAACGATCTGAGCTCTGGTCAGTTCCCTTCACTTTCAAGTGAGATGACCATGTCCTCGAATGGCTCTCGCATGATTTTCCAATGTGGCACGTATCGCCATCATGTTGAAATCACAAGTCGTTGGTGTCCTTATGTATCATCCAATCTTGGTCAAAATAAGTTGGTTATCATCGCCCTATGGCGCTGGCCGTTGACTGTGATGATGTCAAAGAAATGTGGACCGATGACGCCGCCAGCTCAAAATCAACGCCAAAAAGTGAGTTTTTCTGGATGCATTGAACGCTCTTGCATCTCATGTGAATTGGTATCTTACCAAATTTGACAATTGTGTTTGCTGACGTGCGCATTTATCCAGAAATGAGCCTCATCCGGTGGCGACCATAAAATGGGCGAAGCGCCGTTGACTGAACGGAACACTTTCATTTTGATGAAACAATGCAAGTGTTGTCGAACGCTATATTCGTCAATGGTTATTTGACTGAATAAATGGCAGCTAATTTGACAGATGTAGCTTCAAAAAAATGCCCGCTATTGACTATCAAAGTTCGGTTAGAATACCCGTTAAATCTAACCCAAAGTGCAGTCACATAGTCAATATGGTATTTGGAATCCATGTTAAACTGACTACATATGTACGTAGATGAGATACATACGTTATTCCGGCACTCTTTTAGGTAGATTGAAGTGACTTCAAAGTATATTTCGACCGTAACGGAAGTTCATTGTGAAGCCCATTAATTGAAAATCTCCATAAGACTCTTTAGGTTGCTTTTACATGTGCCAACTTTTGCTCACGATTTTTACAAATTCCTTAAAATATCAAATTGAAATATCAGCCGCAAATTAAACGAGAGTAAAAACTGCCATAGACGCTGTAGGTCTCATTCACTCGTGAGACAATAGCGCGTGCAATACGGTGCTGTAGAAGCTAGTCGCGCTGTCCATATTATTATTATAAACGATTTGTTGTTGTTTGAGAAAATCATTAATCAATTCAAATAGGAGGAGAAATTAACTCTGTAAAGATCTATGTTCAGATAATATTTTGTCTGCATCTACTGAAGTTCGCTTTAATTTTCTTCTATTTGAAGTATAGGAGTAGCAAAACAGCTATTATCTATATATACTACATTTTGAATTATATTTCATTTCGCTGTCTAAACAGTGATAGTGGCAACATTACACGCCTCAGAGATCCCTAAAATGGGTCTGTAGCAACCGAGGCGAATGATAACTTGAGCTGCAGTATATAGCATTCGACTTAAATAGGCTCAGGAAGTCGCATGGGGATATTGATGATAGTTTCTTTGACAAATTAGCCACGTATCACACACTCCTCCGTCCTTGGATACGTTATTACATGTAAGAATGTGAACACAGTTGTTCTGTTGCTCGTGTGTTATTCTTTTTTAAAGGCGGGGACAATACTCGACTCTGTCGAAGTCGAATATCTCTCTTTTTTTGTTCGTCATATCTTTACATTCCCCTAAGTTTTCCACACAAAAAACCATCCTCTAACTCGAACTAATTTTCATATCTCGTGAAAATTCGAGTTTGAAGGTGTCGACGACGAAGGTCACCCCATTCTAACCGTTTTAACTTAAAATGCTATTAAAAAAAAACACATGACATCAAAGAGTGCGATGCTACGCTTACAAAAGCTTTATTACAACTGTCGAGTTGAAGAACAATGTCAATACGTTTAGGCGAGATAATTCGGTAAATAACTGGAACGTAATTATACGCACCAAAATAATGCTGTCCTGACGAAACTTCATCAGCCGATTAGAGCCCTGTTTACTGTGTATAAACGAAATGGAGCGAATCACATTTAAAGAAGATATTAACAATATGTGCTTCTAGTTTATTTCTTGAATTTGCCGATAAAATGGTTCAGCGATTGACTCTCAGGAGACGTTTGTCGCACAACACAAAATCCAACAGGAGGCGAATTGTCCGCACTCCCGGTGCTCGTTTGGTCTACCAATACGTCAAGAAGAACAAGACCGTCCCAAAGTGCGGTCAATGTACAGAGAAACTAAAGGGTATCCGACCAACCCGCTCATGTGAACGTTCCCGATTGTCGAAACGCCAAAAGACTGTTCGTCGCACATACGGTGGTGTCCTCTGCCATGGATGCTTACGCGAGCGTATCATTCGTGCCTTCCTCATTGAGGAACAGAAGATTGTTAAGGCTTTGAAGAGTCAACGTGAGGCTGTTATGCCAGTGAAAGCTGTCGCAGCTGCCCCACAAAAGAAGGCCACTCAAAAGTCGGCGTCAAAGTCTAAGAAATAAGTGTACACGATTCATACTTGATACAACAAGATTTTCAGTACCTGCCTGTAATTAGCGCCTTCGACTATCGAATTCCCGATGTCGTTGTGAGGCTACGGTCTTGTGTTCGTTCCAGAATGTCGTTGCTCTTAGTCTGATGAGGGTACCACTACTCATACAGATGACCGTAGAGGGCTTGTAATATTCCCATTCCCTTGTTGTGTTGTGTAGCACTACATTTATTTGCTTGAATGCAGCCAAAAATTCACTGCACTTCCGTTGCTAAATGGAAGTTGGCACTACTGTCGTTTTTGCTGTTTTTAAACCCGATTTCTTATTGATCCTCCTTAGTTTTTATGTCACTGGATTCTTTGAGCTGAGTATAGAGCCTAGAATGAGCCTCTAATAGCCTGTGCTATGGATGACAATTTCGACGAAAAGTGGAAATATTAGACACACTGCCTGTCTCAGCCATATTTTCTCACATTACTTCAAGAAATTCTCCATAATCTCATTGATCACGGTTGGAAACATTACTAATAGCAGGAGCACTCGGCTTTATATTTTCTTCTAGTCAGAGTGGTGAGATGATGCAACACCACCCTTTTTGCATTCCAGTTTCCTCTCTTTGCTTCCCTACTCCGTGCTAGGCACGGTAAGTCCCGAATGATGCAATTTCTGAGGTGAGTAACTCATATTTTCTCGCCATTCAAGGCACCAGTGCCTGGGCAAGTGATTCACTTCAGCTCCGGACTTCTAATTCAGCCAATGTCACGTTATTTCCACAGCCGGTGAATAGTGTGTCAAATGACATTCGTCACCCACATCGAACACTTTCGAAGTTCTGCCATGTCGCAATCGGCCTTTAGAATATTCTCCCTTGATTGCTGTCGAATCTTTATAGCCGCTTTTATGCCATCACTTTCATCTCGCCGTTTGTCATTGTTAAGCCAGTAAACTTTTAATAATGTTTAGCTACTAAATTCTATAATTCTTCAACTACTGCATTCTAGTACTTTTTTTATGTCCACTGGTGGCCGTGAGGGCGAATGAACAAACAAACAATTTTCCGTTTGCAGCGACACACACATAAAAAAAGCCCGTTTCGCTGTAAATCATCCAGCGGCAGCACAGCGTAACCGATCTCCGCCAAGGTCCAAGTCCAAGTGACACCACACGCCACATGATTTACAACTGATACGCGAATTAAGGCTAAATGCATAATTATCATATTTTCAGCCAGATTTCCATTCGAAACTCCTTCGTCGCCGAATTAATGCAGCCAAACATTTCCTGAAGATGTTCTCAACTTAATGCTAATTCTAATCAGAAATTCCTTTTCAAACGGTACTGCGTCGCACACACGCGTTCCTCTCTAGTTGTTCGCTGCTTTTGTTTATGCGAATGTCATAATTTTTATGCAAATTGCCTAATTCGGAAATTATGGAAATCCGTTCTAAAATCGATTTTGATGAGCAAAAAAATCGGGAGTGGATGCGATTCGGGAGGTTGAGGGAATTAATTTTCAATTTGTCTCTCGATGTCGCGTAGTCGTGTGTCATTGCAGAGAGGAAGTAGGCGTGACTCTCTGCTTTTGTCTTCGAGATGATCCGAGCATCAAGCTCAGGATTTGGGGAATTTCGAAAAAGTTTGAGTTCACAATTTAATTTTGTTTTATTTGAATTTAAATTTGAGTGAGTGGCGCCTCTGTCCGAGGTGGACTTTGACTAGCTTCTACAGCAGCCACTCGTGAGTGGAGGGGACCACTTGTGTTTTATGCCGACTCCGAACGGCGAAGTTTGAGAAGTAGTGTCAGTGACCCGAAAGAGGTGGAGCCGTGAATTATGAAAGTTGCTTGTGGTGCGGATTTAATCTACAGAACAACGTCCGTGTGTATAAAAGTGGGCAACAAAGAAAATAAGCAAATTTGATGGAAATCAACAATTTTCAATCATTTCCAAAAATGCAACGATGGAAACGTTGGAATAAGCGAGAGAAATTTGATAAAATTACGTAAAATGTGATGAAGTGTGATAATTGACATTGGCGCCACGCATTGACCATCACCCCAAGAAACCTTCCATGCATACTTGACACATACATTCTGACAGTCATTTATCACTTAAGGCTCTAAGGAGCTCTGCATTTAATATCAAGTCCCACACACTTAATACCCTGTCTCAACAAAACGACTTGAAACTAATTTAATCTTCCAGCTGTTGAAAGAAGTCCAGCATCACCGTCTTAATGCCAACTTCCCTTAGGAACGCAGAGCAGTAAAACCTTTGCAGCTTTGAGGCAACAAATGCAAACCGCAAATGAACTAGATTCTGCACCGTTTGATTGTAGCCTCACAAGAACATCGCGAATTCAATAGAGAAATGCTTCACATTGACTCCTGTGTACTACAGTGCTCTAGAATCTGCACCCTCCTTCTAGAGTTGGACACTTGCAGAGCAGATGTCGAAGCCATTCTACAGCTACTTTGTCGCTTCAATTTCTAAATTTCTAAAAAACTGTATCTTGCGGGAAATGCTAAAATGCGTGTCAAAGACTTTGCCTGCTTGATGCCATGAGCTTTGTCCCAGGTTTCTGCCTGGTCCCTTCTTTCCAATTCCCTGAATTCATCTCTGAAGTGATCTGCTACAGCGCAGAATGGTTCGGGGCCTGTGAAGGGTTTTGATGCTCCTTCCCTTGCCAGGGAGTCGGCCATTTCATTGCCTTCTATTCCCGTAGGGGCAGATATCCACCCGAGTTTTATCTTGTTTCTCTTACTCAGCTCTTTATACTTTTGTAGGCGTTCCAACGCGAGCTTGGAATCAACACTATATTACAAGTTGTCCGAAATTGCTTGACGAACCAAAATAATCTAAGACAATTCGTGCTCGTGTGGTAGTTAAACTTTTTTAAACATTTTTGGCCGGACGACTTTTCGTTGCACTTTTCGCATGACTTCAGACCATTTTTTCACTTTTGTCTGTGTTGTTGAGAAGTGAGCATCTGCGAGGATCAAAGAACATGATGTGCTGTTCAGATAAAGAGTGAAAGTGTGTATTTTTTTCTCCTTTTCTTCATTCTGCAACATTTTTATCAAATATCAGAACTGCCAGAAGAAGTCTGTCAAGCTTGTCATACTCTGCTGAACGCAAGGCATTTTTTGGTCGTACGATTTGTAATTCTGTGTGAACGCCCCTATTGGCACAGTGCCCTTTAAAGACTCCCACTATCAAGTGTACATTCTTGTGACTAGTAGGTTTGAACATACTTAGAATCTAGGTCTTAGGCAAGATCTCGATTAGGGAATCACTTCAAGCTCCCTCGATCTATCGAATGCGGAGCTGGAGGCCTCCACCATTTAGTCCCTTCCGGACATTCGTGGCACACACTGTTGAAGAAGATCCAAATTTATACTTCAGCAGTCGTTCAGTTTGGTCTTCTACTTTATGGAGCACTTTAAGTTCAAATCTTAGTTTGAAGGCTTACAAGACGCAGTTCATGCAAGAATTGAAACCGAATGACCATCGATTGCGTCGAAGTTTCAACATAAAATCAACTCGAACTATATCCGTTTAATGGAACAAATTGTGTGCAGTGACGAGACTTATTTGCGCCTCAATGTGTATGTTAATGAGGGGAATTGAAGTGAAGATGATCCGCAGGAGATTACCGAAATGCGGTTTCATTCCGAAGAATGCGGTTTCATTCCGAAGAATGCACCGTTGGTGGGCTGGTGGAGTCATTGGACCATATTTGCTCAGCATGTTCGCCAATTGAACGCCATGACAGAGTGAGGAGATGTGGTTCCAGCAACATGGCGCTACGTGCCATACACCACACCAAACTATTGCATTTCAACTTGCTACGTTGTGAATATATGTACATCGTTTTAGATATGGCGTCTGCCTGGTATTTGCTGATATGTGTCGCGTTATTGGTCGTCAAGATCCTTTAGTTAGTTTCTCTGTTGGTGCGTTAAGAGGTCTATGCTGATAAACCAAATGTGGGCAACTTTATTCCTGTTTTTGGTGACATTCGGACTCAAATGAGTGTTCAGTAAATTTCATCATTTCCAGATTCAGAAGTAATTGCAAAATATAATCGTTCGATTGAGTGCTTCGTTCAAGATTAATACCGCCTTAAAAATGCACCCTTTTTTTGAAAGACAAATATCCTTTTACACACGCAACTGCGAGACGTCGATTGTGTGAACATTAATCTTCTACGCAAGCATGTCCCGTGATATGGCAAGTCAATGCCACTTCTAAGGGACTTTATCCTGACAAGAGGGATCTGCATTCTCAAGGCTGTTGAGACTTGTGTCAGGGTTGCGTTACGCTGTGAATGTACATCGTTTCTGATATGGCCCTTGTCTCGTATGTAAAGGGTGATTTTTTAAAAGCTATAGGAAAGTTTTTCAAAAAAAAAAACACATAAAATTCAGAAAAATGCATGAAATCTTTATTTGAATCGATAGTACGGTTCATATAATTTAATGTTTGAAGATTATTTCACGCAAATGTTGACCTTGACTGCGCCACAAATGGTCCATCCGCTTAGTCCAATTTTGGCATACTCTTCCCAACATTTCGGCCGGTATCTCACGAATAAATGCTTCAATGTTGTCTTCCAATGCGTCAATTGAAGCGGGGCCTTTTCTGTATAGACATGAGCTTTAACATAGCCCACAAAAAATAGTCTAAAGGCGTTAAATTGCACGATCTAGGCGGCCAATTGACCGGTCCCAAACGTGCAATAAAATGTTCACCGAACTCGCCCCTCAATAAGTCCATTGTTGCGAGTGCTGTGTGACATGTGGCACCGTCTTGTTGAAACCACATGTCGTGCAAGTCAAGCTCTTGCATTTTGAGCAAAAAAAAAGTTGGATATCATCTCATGGTAGCGCTCACCATTCACAGTTACGTTACGATTCGCATCATCTTTGAAGAAGTACGGTCCAATGATGCCACCAGCCCATAAACCGCACCAAACTGTGACTTTTTCTGGATGCATTGGTAGCTCTTGCAATGCTTATGGCTGATATTCACTCCAAAATCGACAATTCTGCTTATTTACGTACCCATTGAGCCAAAAATGAGCTGGCCATAAAATGGAAGAAGCGCGCGATGAACTTTCTTAACAGAGCACGCATTTTGATAATAAATTTCAATAATTTGCAAGCGTTGTTCGTTTGTAAAACGATTCATGGTTAAATTATAGACCAAACTGAAGATGTTTGACAGTGAAACAAAGCACGAAACGTGCGTCAGCTGTTTAAACCAGTGTTGCCAAAAAGATAATAGCTCAAAAATCACCCTTTACAACGTTTTTGATATCCCACTTGTCTCGTATGCATTAAGGTACTCTTATTAGAGAGACGACGCCTATGACGTGAGCTGCAAAAACAACCCGGAAAGTGAACAACGCAAAGTCAAGTACCCGCACACTGAACAAATTCGTTTCTAAGATTGTGCTTCATTCTAAAATTTGTCGTTTTTTGACATTTGAAAGCCTAATTTTGACGTGGAATTTAAAAAAACACTGCTATTTCCTCCTCCAGAATTTTAAAATTCGATTTAGCATCGCTCGGCGTTGTTTAGCCGTTCTGCTTTGAACCAGTTAAGCCCAAATGACATTCTGACCATCATCACCATCAGAACCGCCTTCAAATCCTCCACCTTCAGCACCCCACTCATCCTCCGCCTGCTTATCGAAAACTCCCTTCTAAGTGTCCTCTCAAAAAAAAAGAAAAAAGTTGCATAATATTATACAACCACTCGCCAAGTAAACAAATTAACATCAAGAATCTTGATTTACGAGCCCGTTAAATTGATCCGCATCAGGAGAAGAAAAAGAGAGCTCAAATCTTTTCGCAAACAAAACAACAAACCGAATTAATTCCACAAACAATTCGGCCCGAAGTCAAGGTGTCATTCTTCGGAACGAGAACGCCTCGAAAGCCGAACGAACGAATCTAAATCATCGTAAAACTACTTTAAGTACGAAACCAGTTCCTCTCCTCTTCGCCGACAATCTAAATATTGATTATCTGCCGGTTATTTATTGTGGATTTTATTTGCTCCCTTCTTATGGTAATCACGTCGTCGCCAAATCAGTTGTCGGGCTGTGCCCAGAGCCGGGGATCTGCAGGTATTTGGATTACATCAAGAGCGACCTCATGTCCACTTTGGGGGGATGACGTGCTCTTGAGGTATTTGTGGATACCTCCTCGGTGGACACATTTTTTTGTTGTTTGTCAAACAGAAAGCTGAGACCTTTTTGGCCGGAGTGCCCTTGCATGGTAAGCATGATTGTGGGTCCACTCGAAATTGTACACTCTCGTGAACGGGTGCAAATGCGACGAAAATGGCCGGACTGTGCTCTGAATGTTACTTCAGGTGGTTTGGAATCGTCTCCACTTAAGGCCAAGGTCACGCAAATTTGCAAGCAAGTTTGTTGATTAGTCGGCTTGGAGTTATTTAAGCAATCAGCAAGTGGTTGGCAGTGGGGGCTGCTAGTTTCGGTGCTAATTGAATTTTTCAGAGACTCAGGTAGTTAGACAGTGTCTGTTGGTAGTTGGCGATGTTAGTCAAAGCGGATCTCGGACTCGTGGATCACACGGCGCTTAGTTGTACAGAATCTTAACATTTTTTTAGTTTGCGCGGCAGAACACGAACTTCTCTTTGATTCGGGCTGTTATTCAAGGCATAGCATGCCGACAGGTAAAGTTCCCAAAAAGGGTTGAAGTTAAGACGTTCAGTCAACATTTTCAGCCGTTGAGTGTCGACTTCGGATATACACGTCAGACTGACGAATACGTTCTTTGCGAGCACTTATGTTCATCAACTCAATTTTAGAATTAACGTCAACGCAGTCCGAATACTGTCTGTTTTGGTCGTGAACGTGGAAAGTGTGCGGTGAACAAGTCGACGTCGGGTTGATAGTGCAACACAGAAATCAAGTACAGGCCGACCGGATAGGAATGGTAGGAAAATAAATTGAAATGAAACAGCAATGGGGTGAGATTTGGAATTATTTCTGGTGTCGTTTTGAAGCTACATTCATGCCATTATGTATGGAATAGCGCCTCGTCTTTGATGGCAGTGCTTCAAGCGGTCGGTCCAATGATCGATGAATTTATGTGCGGCGTTATTCCGGCAATAGCGTCTCGAATGTTAGCCTCGAGATCGTCCAAAGTGTTTGGCTTGTTAGATAAGGACGAAATTAATCGAATTGTGTCAAGCCGCATGATAGCGGCGGTCAATTGATGAACCAGTCACCAAATGTCTCTGTCGCAACTTTGAACGTTGCGTCGCTTGTATGGCATGAAGCGCCGTTTGGTTGCAACTGCAGTTCGGATATATCGCCGTTGCCGGCCTCTGGCCACAGAAAGTCGCTTGACATCGCTCGATGTCTGAGAACACTGACGGTAATGGTGGCATCATCCTTTTTTTCCGAGAGAAATGAGGTCTATCTTCGTCAATCTTTGTGAACGCATTGCTGCTTGGGAATGCCCTTGTGAAATGTAGTTGCTCCAATAATGGCGAATTTGCTTGTTGACATATGTAGCATCTAAACCAAGAATGGGCCTCGCCAGAGAAGATGATTTTTTGGCCAAAATCCGGATCTTCGCCCAACTCATGCTCTCAGCTCGTGCTGTTGTCGTCTGTCTTCAATTCTTGCGGCGCACAGTCATATACGGATGTGGACCGAAAACCAACCGCAAAAATATGCCAGATTGACTCTATGGTGGTGCCAAATTCAGTTGACCGGCACCGAGCGAGATTTTGGTCTGATCTTCGATACTGGCAGCTACGGCGGCTATGTTTTCTTCATAACGCACCAATCTCTGTCTGGTTGGTGGCTTAAGGTCCAAAAGATTGTACTCATTGCCTGCACAATGAAGCCATAATAACAATCGAGCTCAGTACGAAATTCACGTCGCTTATTTACAGCTGAGCCCGAATTTCGAATATTTTTTTTAATAAATACCGCACGATCGGCAAACTTGAAGCGAAGCATGATGTAATGGAAACCTTACTGAATATTTCGACAGCTGGTTGGCATTGAAACTTTGACAGTTGCTGGAACATAACAATTTTAGAAGACAATCATTGGTATCTGGTCACCCTTTACTAGAGAGGTTTCCGACTTCACAGCTGACTGTCCCATTGTCAACCAACGAATTTTACGCATGAATTTGTTGACGGTTGCTCACGAATTTCTTGGCGACACACCGAACATTGGTTCGTATTTACACACCCTTGTGGGAGTAAATTACTGCAACATGTAATTGATATTCTCGGATTATAATAATAATAGTAATATAAGTGGGGCCGTGAAATTATTTTTGTGTTGCTGGGGTTTCCGAATCCCGACGTACAATGACACGGCCGCCACGATATTCACTGATTGGTTCATGAAAATGTTATAAAAACGCTGACAAAACATGTGTAAGGGAAGTAGAAGTCGGCTATCATTATAAGCGTAAACCTGCTGCTGATTTCGCAAATACCATTCTTCTTCGAATGGCTCTACATTCCAGACTGAACCGAAACCTTAAACAATAAGCCTCTCTGGTTCGCATGGTCCCCCGCTAGCTGTCACCACTCACGAGCTTCGAACACAGAGTTGGTTGGCGACGTTCTCCACATTCAAACCAAGCGGCTTCTTGCGTTGTAGTAGGTTCAGTGGCGTCCAAGTATTCCATTCAGCCCCCCCTTATGTGTTGGATACATAGACTCTGGGATAGAGTCTGTCAAGGCACGAGTATATCCCTGGTTCGAACTAGAGTCAGTCATGAACGAACTCCCTGCTCCAATTCTGAATTCTTTGAATGTCCCAGACAAATGAATTATATTTCCATAAACTATGTTCAGTCTCATCGCAGACTGAGATTCATTGAGGAGTGATTTTTGTGGTACGCTTCTACACCACTCTACTCAACCGAATGACATGATACTTACACCATTAGAAAGGTAATTTTGCGTAGATGTGCACAATGCTTTTTGCCAAACGGTCGAGTAGAACTTTGGCAAACACATGTAGAAAAATAATGTTATATTATTACGAGAAAATATCATAGCACGCATTTAGACACATAATCGTCGAGTTTTGACGACGGCCGAGCCTAGTAATGTTAAAAGGCCACTAGTCATGAGTGTTATGGCAGCTAACCGGCGAATTTCGCAATTCGGTTGCGAAAGAAATGGATGGTCAGGAGTCTCTTAAAATTGATTTGATTTCATCATGAACGGATGAAGGTGGCCCTTTTGTGGGAGCGTCGTGGTGGCTGTGGCTTAAAACGTGGTGACTGGGCTTTAGATCGGCCTCGTACTTCACACAAGTGGAGGAACCCAATGTGTACTTGAGGGCCTAATTCAAGGCGTTGGTTCAGTGCTTCTGGAAGACTAGGTGAGTGGATCTCGTGGTACAAGTCAAAAGACAGGAGATCACCAAAATCCGTGCACCTACTTGTACGCGTCTCCTATAGCCTGTGTAGTAAGCTTGTGTACTTTAGTTCAGTCTAGAGAGCGCTCAGTTTAGTTCAAATCTGTTTATTGAACTAGTTCGTTCTTCTAGCTCATTTAGTTCAACGTTAGTCACTGCTCAGAAAATTGAGTCTTGTGCGATTTTCCCATATGCACCACCGTCAACGCAACGATGCTCGATGGGCTTGTGCTGCAGTATAGTTTAAAAAGAACGACCCTGATGTGCACAAAACAGTCAACTTAGTCCAGTTTAGTTCAATTTAGTTCAATTATTCTTACTGAATTACTTGTTGAACCACTGAACTAAATGAGCAAAGCTAAGTTCATTTAGTTCACTTGTTGGAGCTCATTTTTGAACTAGTTCGTAAGTGAACTACACGCACTACACACACTACACTTCGGAATCCAGCGGACATTCAGAATCACTAGTTTTGTTGCAATTTTTCACAATTTTGACGCGTTCGGGGATTGTTACACGCATCATATTGCAATTACAAACATCATCATCTTCTGACCCGCATGATCGACTATAGGAGAAGCGGACACGACGGATCTCCAGACCACTCGATCCTCCACCATCGACTCTAACTCATCAGGATGCCAATAGGCGAGTTTTTTGACTTAGTCAAACCATCTCGTCCTGGGTCTGCCAAGTGGTCGCCTACCTGATGGAATCGTATTTAAGGCACCCCTCGGAGGTCGTGATGATGAGGACATCCGTGCCACGTGACCAAACCATCGAAGCATAGCCCTTTCCGTTCGAAGAAGCAGCTGCTCTACATTAAGTGGCTCGCGTACTACCGTGTTTCTCACACTATCCCGCCGAATAACTCCCACAACAGCCCGACACCGCATATTCGCGATCTTATTCTTTCGGTCATTACCCAAATTTCATGACATATTGCAATGATAACAAACTTTAAAAAGTGTGAATGGATGAGTGAATGTGAATGAAACAGAGATCACGAATTGGATGATCTGTAGGGTCTTCTTTTGTCTACCAAATTACACTCGGAAGTGCTTGCGTCTAACGAACTTTTATTTTCTTTTCTTTGCAGGTAAATATTGTCTGATGTCTGAATCAAAATGCCGCGAAAGTGAAAAGTCAGGCAAGTACTTGCACTGGCGCTGGTGACCGACTTCAGTCAAGAACATCAAATCAGAGACCGGTGGCGAATTGGGAGAAGCTTTGTTCCATCTGCTGCCTCACCCTGTGGTCGATATACATTCAACCGCGTCAACGTCATCCGTCACCCACTCAAAGATCTAAGATCGTGCGTCTTGTGTTCGATAGGGATTCTCTCACGATTTCCCAAGAATTGTGTGCATGATCTCACGTCTCTGTCCAAACTGTCCCAAATCAAAGCAGAACCTTTTCTGGTTCACAAGAGAACTCCACTCCCTCTTGGCTCACCTTTGCAGCGCCACAACAAGTTCGTGATCTCACACCACGTATGCATTAAGGTCAACCTCCCGTGCTGCCACCGCGCGCAGAGTGCTTGTTTGGCGACAAAACGAACGACGAACGAAAACTTGTCATGTGATGAATGTTTACTCAGCCCGGCTCCACGGTGAAATCAATCTCCCGACGCCACAATCAAGAAATCAACTCTCCGGAGACCACGGCACTTCTGAGCAAACAAGGAGTCCTCGGAGAATAGAATAGAACCAGCGCTTCCACATTCAAATCGACAGTTGCTCCTGGAATGTTTGCGCCCCCTCCTGATGTTTGCCCAGCTCTCGGCACAGTCCACGGGTTCGCTTGACCTTTGCAAAGATGCACTGATTGCTGCCGGGCGGCGATTAGATGGACCATTGCCCACCCAGAGCACACACAAGAGTGAAACGTCACCTTATCAGCCGCAAAATTAATGAAAATAAATTACAAGTGCGCCGGGACTCGGCTGAATGGAAATTGAAAAATTAAATATTTAAATGCGCCATCAGCGCCTCGGGGCCGAACTGGAAACGAAGCCGTTCGAGTGGCCCGCACACATGGTATCGGTTTCGGCTGCAAACACAAAACGTTTATCACTGGTCCGCCTGTGATGTCCCACGTGAATATTTCAGATTGAATTTCGCAAAATTGTTTTTGTCTCTCCGGAGCGACGGCGCGTCCCCTGCTGATGGAGCGAATGCGATCCAATAACGGAAGGGTCCTGTGCCGGACGTGTGGTGTGCTCTGGTGTGGCTGGCCACCCTCAATAGACACACGGCGAAGATTGGTATCCCTTTCTCGGCTTGTTTGTGTTCGGAAAGTATTGACCCCTTCAATGTTTACATTGTCATCAAACAGGAGAGCTCATGAATTATTAAAACGCTCCGAGCAAACACAACGAACACCGGGCTCTGGAAGGAGGGAGGGGGGCCCCGCTTAACCTCAAAGTTTGCAGCGACAGTGGCGACATCGCCCGACGGGGTGCGTAGGCAAGGGCGAGCAAATAAATTATGAACGCGGTGGTGTCTAATGTCGTCGTCGTGTGCGTGGGTGTCGATGGAAAGTGACAACATCCACTGCGGGGCGGGATCACGGGACCACAGGACCACGGGACCACCACACACTCTCGGTACAGACAATGACTCCTCGCGGGTCGTTGGCATCCAGCGCGAAAATCAAGGGCACACAGCGCCGAAGAGAAGCATTCGCACGAAAGCCAATGCCACACAGATTGGCCGGCTTAAGGCAATCAAACGGAAAGCGGACCCGACCCCTGCCGTCGTTGCAAACTTGTTTGACAACAACGTGCGGCCAGCGCGGATTTGCATGAATGAACGAAATTTTGATTGTCTTCGGCAATGTACGCCTTTTGGGGGCACTTTGGCTGAAGAGGCCCTCTCAGCCGACCGCCCCCCCCCCACATGGCCACCGCACACGGAGAGCTCTCCAGTTAATTAGTGTTAAATGGAATATACTTGTCAGATAGTTTTGAGATTACTTGTTGCTAATTCGATTTGTGTTTCGTTTCTGCCTTGCTGCGGATGGATATCTCATTTGTATCAGTGAATACGTCAATTCATGCCCACTGGACTGGCAAATGGGTTTGTCGAACTCCCGGCCGCGTGTGTGTGTGTGCGCGCGCGATAAGCAGGAACGTATGTGGAACCTAATGGGGTTCTTGTTCAAATCTGGACACGATTGATTAGCATACGTTATCTCGACGTTCGACGAAATATGACACACGGAAAAATAAAATGGCCATTTGAGGTGGCCCGGCGAAACGTCAACTGACCATTAAATATTTTGACAGGTCTTGAGTGTTCGGCTGACAGGCGACAGTCTTGTCTCGTGTTCGATCGCGAGTGAGGTTGGGGTTGGTCTTTGACAGCTGCTATCGGCCGTGTTGTCTGTCGCCGTGGGTGGGATTGTGAGAATTCTGTGAGCTTTGATGGGATTGATTTCGGGATTTTCGCACGATTGCGTCGGGCTTTGGAGGGACGTTGGCGAGATAAGCTGACATTTGCAAAGTTGGCTCTGACGGTGCCTCTTTAGTTGAAGATTAGATGCGGGTACCCTCTGCCGTTAGGCAGTACCGTCATCGATGACAAATCTGTGTCAACAAGGATAAGTTGGCAGTTGACTGATAGAGTTAATGTTCGGCTCCTGTTCCCAGCCTTTTCTGGTTGACTGGGCATGATGTCACTTTGAACGCATGTCTCCAGGTTCAAAGTGACATCAATCTCATCTCCAAGCCTGATCTGCTGTTTAATGCTTTGCAAAGGAAGTTGCCTTCTCTTCGATCTGAAACTGTTGACGGCGGTAGTGATTCTGAGCCTTCCTTCGTCCGCTTCTTGCGTTTGCTGGTGTGAGACAAGATGTTCAACTCGAGTAGGCATGATGGCACTGCTTGGTCTGATAAGCTTGGACGCTTAGAGTTGTCAACGGGAGCCAATCGACAGAAAAGAAGATGTTACCGGGCAGGATCTACGGCACTCCAAGTGCTGACAGGTTTGAGTGGACGGACACTTGGAGTTGGTTTTGGACTCCTACCGGCATTGCGACTGCCGATGTTCTCTGGGGTGATCCATTCAACCATTTTTTGGCCCCCAGGACGATGAACGAGATGGTTTGGCAACGGGTCCTAGACGGTAGAGGAAAAGATGGAGCAGGAGGTCGGCTGGAGAGGATATGAGGCGCTAGTCACTAAAAATCTGACTGCACTGAAGGAAGGTGTTGCTCGATATTCGGTCGGGAATGTGTAGGATGCGTTAGTTCCTCAAGTTCCTGGTCAATGACCCTTAAACTTGTTCTGTAGATACCCTAGGTTCAGCGGGAAGTGAGAGTGAATCACGAAGTCAACGCTGTTGTCGCTTTGGTACTCGGAGATGGAGTTTTTTCTGATCCTGTGCCTGCCTTGTGGACTTTTGAAAAATGGCGCCCAACAATTGTTGTCACCATGCCACAACAGTGACACTGTTTGCTGAAATATTTTGCCCTTCAACGGCATCAAGTGTACCTCCGTTCTACTAGCCAAAATTGAAGTCAACCCCGTGGCTTTGAATAGTTTCAAAAAAATGGCGCCCAAAAGTGACACAACGAAGGCGCGTAGCAAGACCGTCCAATAATGCCGCAAATCTCATTGAAAGTCAGCTAAAGAAGTGGAATAACAGCGACAACGACAAGCAACGCCTCAATTCCTTCTTCGAGTGCCTCGCAAAACCGAGTAAGAGCTTAACTGGTGTGGCCCTTCCTCCACCTCACCATCCACCACCACTCACAGCTTCGTGCGTGAGTTCTGCGAAAACACACACAAGATGACCAAGCGAATGCTTTGACATTCCCAAAAAATTCAGTCCCTTCCGACGTGTCACAGAAGTTCGCATGTTTCCTCCTTGAATAAAAACCCACTTCGCTCGACCTTCAGAGGCACAGGATGAACTTCAATTTCCTGCCGTGCCTGTCGGTAAACACTCGCAGGCACACGCAACCGGCTGTCGTGCACGACCATTTCCAACGCAATACCATTTCTCCTGACAGATGCTCTTCTCCACATCAAAGTCCATCACCACTGCTTGCCACTAGCTTTTTTTCGCTTCCACCCCTTTCAGGATTGACTCATGTCCAATTACGCTGCTCAAACATCAAAGGTTACGTTTCGGGGTTTGTCAGGTCTCATGTGTCACCAGCATCGCTCGAAATTCGCCATGAATTATGCATGGCGATCCCAAAAATTTGATTACGCTCACAATACATTTCATCCACCGCCAGACGACAGCCGGCTCAGGCACAGCTACTGGGACAGGAGGCAATCATTTTGGGGGCGACCGGGGGGGTGGCTGTATTCACAGATCGAGTGGGGGGCGGGGACAGAGGATTCCGTCGTTGTCAGCGTTTACTGCGATCAATTTGTAAATCAAATTTTCCAAAATTCTGCCAATGAAGCAGGTTCCCGCTGGGCCCTGTGCTCGGGGGTGGGGAAGAGTTCTCACTTCCAGGTCATGGCACAATCCAATTCGATGGTCACATATCCCATTTCAGGGTTATTAAACCTCAAGTTCAATCAAACGGAATCTCTGTGCAGAGGGTGAACGGCATGACCTGCCGGGGGGGCAGCTGCCAAAAGGGCATACCTCCAAGGCCTGGCGGTCAATGGGGCTTACAGTGAGTGAGTCAACAAAGTACGAAGCACCCTCTTTGCACACACTAATCTGCACTTGAGCCGGAGACCCAGGCACACACACAAATGTACCTCCATTGAGATAGGCGGAGAATGTAGGTTAGTCGGGCCGTGTTTCCTTATCTAATCGGCCGGGTGTACATAGGTTTTCTTATCGCCTCCGTGCACAGGTTTTGCGACTGGTGCTTACCTCACCCGTCATGTGAGATACACTGTTGCTGCGAATTGTATGCAGAAGTAATAACTTAATTGCAGCGATAAGAGGGCTGAACCTGAAATTGCAGAGCAAACAGAATTAGCGGCGCGGCACGGTGCTGCTACGCGTGTCTGTGATGCACAACGGCGCGGGTGCGGCAAATTAAACCGAATATTTTTGCTCCGTCTCCCGGCGAGCGGCTAAATCACCGCCAATTGAAGAGCAAACTGTGATATGGACGTTTAATTGGCGAGAGGACGATAACGCAAACTCACACACGGGCGGCATTTATCGACGGTCGATGTTGTGTGTCCGTGTAGTTGGTGGTATCTCGATTTATTTGGCCACGTCTCAGTTGTAAAAAGTTTTATCGAAATCAGCTCGATTGCGGAAATGGGGTCAACGAATCTATGCGAGAGGCGGACGGTGATGCACTCACTTTTTTTTGTTTTTGAGTCACGCTGGCACTGATTGCGGTGGCTGTCAAATTGAAGCTGTCACTGCTTTTTTTTTGCTTTTCGGTGCAGCACTTGAGCTTGAAGTTGAATGACAGTTTTCGGGCTTACATAAGAGATTAGATTGTGGTTGAAGGAAATATTTATAGACTCAGACATTACGACTCCGACGTGTTTATCTGTGCGATTTCTGGAAATCGATCACTTGTTGGTGTAGGCAGGGTAGAGTTGTCAGCGACCACGTGGTTGGTTATTTTTAAGCAATTCTAGTTTATTTATGTAGGAGCATTCATTTTTGTAGTAGATTAAAGATGCGGACTTTGAGAGTACATCTGATTACACGTGATCACGATTTAAAAAGCAATTTAAACATTTTATTGTAAACGAAAAAAGAACAAAAAACGTGATATTAGCCGGACACCACCCAATATGTTCGAAAAAGTGACTCCAATAAAACGGGGTTGAAGCTCTTTGCCACAAATAGAATCATTTTTCAGTTTTTTCAGTAGTTCGCCTGCCCAAAACGGAGTGAATTCAAACTCGAACAAGACTCAATCGGAAGAAAAATGCGGAAGACCGTTAAATAAATCGTGTGTGGCGTTATACACGTGCAAGCGTGCCTTCGAGAAAACATTGGGCCTTAAACTACGGGTGATAGTTGGCTCAACGAAAGGGGCACAACTGGTGTACGTTGTTTCATTTAACTTTTGGCGTCACAATGTCGGTTTTTGTGGTTGTTTTTGTTTATCCTACAATGTCCACTGCTTACGTTGTGTTGTTCAACTCCGTATGCCCATGTTGGTCCTTTTGGGATGGAGTGATGTGGTCACCGATTTAGCCTCAATGACAACTGGTATCGTTGCTCTGGTAGAAGCCATGCAACTCGTTGTTACGTGTCGTTGTGAAGTTCTGCTTGCTTAGCAGATTTAGCGCGCGTTGAGGTAGCCTTTTTAGACTCGTTAGACTGGTTACTGATGTCTAGAAGTTGCCTTCTGAACAGTGTCACCGCGTACTGTTGCAAGGGGATGATGCATACACCTTGTTGCTGTGTTGATTTCGACGATCCCTGTCGAAGGTGAGACCGGTAGCACGTACGAACGTACACGTAATCAAACGCATGGATTTTTGTTATTTGGTTTTCCAGTGTTCCATTTTTGACAACTCACGCGTGGTTCGTGACTGATGTCAAAGTCAAACATTCACCGACTTTCAACCGAACAATGCTTACAAATTATTGAATTTCTTAATCGAAATTCGTGCTCTGTGAATAATGTCTTCAACAACGAAGGTCATTCTTGGTTGCATGGGTGTGTTTATAAACAAAATTGTCGTATTTGGTCTGAGGAGCAACATCAGGCAATACAAGTGCTGTCAATGCAGCAGAAAAAAGGAGTTCCATGTACGGATTGTGCCATTTTTTTAATTACTGACAATGTTTCCCTCAATGGCGCCCGTTGTTGTTCAATGGCTTCAAACTTTTTGCCCAGCAGCACAAGCTGAACTTGGTTGACACGACAAGACACCTCTATATGCCACACAGCACGTGAACCGATGCCCAAAGTGCGGGACGAGTTCCGTGAACATTTTACCTCTCGTTTTAGACCGTTGAATTGGTCGTCCAGGTCGTGTGATTTGACACCTTCGAACTATATTTGATGATGATCCGTCAAATCGATGAACCTATATCAATTCTAGTTTTGGTAGACAACATTACACGTGTTATTGGCCGGATACTACCCAATATGCTCGAAGTGACTACAATCAAATGGAGTTGCTCTTTACCACAATGAGAATTATTTCCGAGTTCACCTGCCCAAATTTGAATGGAGTGAACTCAAACTCGAACAAAACTCATTTAGAAGAACAACGCGAAGGACTGTATCAAGAAGGCGTTTGTAGCGTTCTCTACAACAAACATTTGGGGCCTTAAACTACTAGTGAAAGACTGGCTTTACACCACAATAGTAAGACCTTCCAGTTACGTTTTCCACACCGAAAACCATGGCAAGAAGAAATGGTAGTGCGGTTACATGCGCAGTTCCTTGGACATTGGCACTAAGAGACGACTGTAGTGTCTTCCAAGCTGAAGTAGTGGCGATACACGAGGCAACACTTGCACTGAGAGAACACAACATAACCGAAAAATCGATCTGCCTTTTTTCCCGACAACAAAGGCCATAGCAGCTGACATTTTGACATCAAAACTGGTCAGGTTATGCGGACAAAGAGTCACTGACCAACGAAAGCAGACAGTCTTGCGAAAGTGGATCTGAGCTGGGAGCATCTCATACAATCCCTTATGTATTCACTTCACTTAGCTTCAGAAGGAAAAAACTGAAGTCCTGGACAGAACCAGATCTGGAAAGTGGAGCAGTAGCAAGGGTCCCATGGTCGACGCTGAGCAAATAGAGACCAACATCAATTTTTAGTCGCAAGGAATGACGCATTCTAATAGGAGACCTTACCGTCCAGTGTGCTATATACACACATGCGCTCCGACCGAACATACCGCACATGAGGTGCTGCAGAACCTGCAGAGATAAGGAAGAAATAGAATTTGTCCAACATCTGATTCACGAATGCCCGGCCTAGAAATAAAATGAAAACAGTCCCTGCGAAGGCACTTCTTTGTAAAGTTGGAACTGAAAAACCACCTAAGACATATAAATGAATCTGGATGATTTTAGGAGCAAAAGAAACTCTCACGGTAGGAAACATTAACGGCACAATTGGCCCAACGTATTGGTCTAAGTAATTCACGGCCATATAGCAAGATCACGCAAAATCTGCCATCTCAGGCATGATTGTTCCACATACATACGTACAGAATAGTAAAGTTGAGAACAATCAACATTGAATCTATGCGTATGTACTAGGAAGGTAGGCTGGTACGTAGGGTGAGTGCTTGCTTATTGTGTATAACCTAAGCCCTACCTATACCAATCTGGATTTGCAAACCTGGTTCTCCAGCAGACTTTACCACGTTCCTGTTCCGCATCTATTGGTCATTATTTTATTTCGACCATTTCATAGCCATTCAGTTGCTTTTAGATGTCACCTAGGCACGATCAAGTGAAAAGGAATGCCATTTGTTTTCATTTAACGAATACAATAGATGCATAGTACATTTAAATCCCTTTGGACTCTTACACAAACATGAGAATTCCAAACGCGCAAGAAGGTAATTTATGAATATAAAAAGAATTGGCCCTAAATGGCTACCCTGAGGTACGCCAGACAATACCTTGATTATTCTTGATCGGAAATTACAGATTTTTGCCAAGACTAGACTTGAGACTTGACTTGACTACAAGACTTGAATTCATGTCAGTGCAGCCATATTTGTTCCTTAATTGAAGAATGAAGCTTCTTTGTCACAATCAGAAAGTGCTACATTTTTTCCAAAAATGTACCAGAAGACGAAAAAATGGGAATTTTAATGGCAGAGACAGGCGATTTGCACTGAACATGGGAACATATTATATTTACCAGGCCGGCGACCCATGAAGGGTCCGAGCCTGAGCAATTGTTGCCTTCCATCGTTGACGGTCCTGGGCACGCTGCTTCCAGTCATCAAGACCAAGCTGTCTTGCATCCGCGCTTACTTGGTCTTTATACCGGAGATTCGGTCTTCCTCTCCTTCTCGAACCAGTAGGCTCGGATTCAAAGACCCTCTTTGCTGGCACATTGTTGTCCATGCGCTCGTTGTGGCCGGGCCAGTGCAGTCAACGGATTTTTGCCGTTCGGACTACATCCACATCCTGGTACAGCTTGTAGAGTTCGCGGTTATGTCTTCTCCTCCAATCGCCTTCCTCGCAGACGGGACCATATATCCGTCGTAGAACTTTTCTTTCGAAGGTACCAAGAATCAACTCTGCAGTTTTGCTTAGCGTCCAGCTTTCGGCTCCATAGGCCAGGACTGGCAAAATAAGAGTTTTGTAGAGCATGATTTTGGTCCTTCGAGTCAGGAGTTTTGAGCCCAGTTGTTTTGACAAACCGAAGTAGCAAGGGCGATTCTACGACGGATCTGCACTGTGATGTCGTTTGTGGAGTTCACGTTTGCCCCGAGGTAGACAAAATCCTTCACTACCTCGAAATTATTGGGAACATCAATAAGAAATATTGTGAGGAGGTGAATTTATACCAGAGTTTAAGGATTCAATGACTTCATCAATTTGAAGTCTGTTAACAAACGTAAATTCACGTGCAATTAGATTCACGTGAAATTATGCAACGGAATTCGTGCCGCGTACTTTTTCACTCAAATGTTGTACGGTATGTGATTAGGTACGTGCGTGTAATCATATTTATGTAGTAACAATTCGTTCTCGGGTAAGAGCTATCTGTGTTAAAATGACACACAATTCAAAAAGAAACGGATTGTCACTCATTTGGAAGCATGAGCTCGTTGAAATTTCGTCCGGATATTCACAATTGAGTTGTTTTTTAAATAAAACGGATGAATATTGAATAATTCCAATGCGTTCTTGCAACTCCATGACAAATTGTTACCTCTCTCTCTCCCGGTCTCTCTCCATCTCCTTCTCTCTACGACTGTTAGTGCTGAAAGATTGCATGTCCGACCGAAATGGCGATGCAGCCAAATCGACCTGGAACATAAAAATCGCATCCTATCGCCCCAACCGACCTCATCTATGATATCCAATTCGCACGTATTTCCATTAAAAAAACACACTCATTGCGCATAGAACCCCCCGAGCACGTGAATATCCAAAAGAGTGCCACAAACTGGAGCACAAAATCAAAAATTCCCTTCACGCCCATTTTCGTTAATAAACCGATTGAGAGCGATAGCCTATGCTCCCGTCAGACCACACGCTGTTTGCATCCGAAAACCGGGCACACTTTCAAATTCAATGCATTCAATCGACTGAATGCACTCGAAAATCGACGAAATAAATTAATTTCGATCGAAAACAAACCGAACAGCAAACATTGCGGTCAAATAATATGAACTCCGTGCCCCGTGGCCGTGCTGCCAGCTCGAGCGAACAAACACCTAATTAATCACCGCCAAGCCAAATCAGCATTTCGCGGTGTTTTAATTCGAAATCGAATTCCAATCTGCCTGCGCACACACACTCAGCGGCGGCGGCCGATTTGAATCTGTTTTTCGGTTGAATTCGTTTATTTTGCAGGCAAACACATGTCCCCCCCCCACGCCAGCCATCGTCACGAGCGCGACGCCGCCAGTAGCTGGGTGAAAATATTTTAATTGCACCTCGTACGCCCCCAAAAAAAAAAACACGATAAGCGCATAATAATCGGCTGACTTAGGCAGCGTTTAAAACAAATTCGAGCGCAATTATTCAAATACTGCACACGTTGCGAGGCTTCCGTCCCGAGCGGAGACTCAAATTAGCCGCGCCGCACACGGCGGGGTTTTCCATTACAAGAACGTGACTCGACGACGAAGGTGTGAAACGCTCGCCGGCACAACACAGTCGACCTTACCCAAAGTATTGAGATCAAGGTTTGTGGGTTCGTCGTAACTGGCTTTTGATGTAAATTCTGAGGAAAGTCGTGGATTTGGAAGCCTTACACGCCGCCACTGATCCGCAGATCGCGAGGATCTGGCGAGGGGAGTGAATAGCAATGATCTCGTTGCGTGCTGTAAACATGTCCACTGACTCATGGGGCTGTGCTATCCGACGATCGTATGCGCATTCGATGATTGATCGGAGGGGAGGCCGATGTGACAGTTGACAGTTGACAGTCATCATCATTATTTTTTTTTTATCAATTAATGCGACGAAAAGTGAGGCAAATATTTTCACACAGTCCAGGCTGGCCTTGGTCGGCGACAGACGCGCTCCGTGTTTGCTGTGTGTCTGTTGATGGAGCAAACTACACAACAGACTTATCTGCCCGAGATGACAAGCATCAGCATTTGTGTACTCGCTGGACCGGCAGGCTGACGTCAGGCGTGTGCTTCTGTGTGCGGTCGGAGCTGCCTGGTGCGGATGTGATAAATCAGATAAGCTCTTTGCACATCGATACGCTGGGAGCCGTATTGTTCGGCATGTGAAGTCGCAGCGAGGTGTCAAGAGCCATTACAGCACACATGCATCGAGCAGCAGCGACTGGCAATTAGTAGCGGAAGCTGACATTTGATAGCCTTGATAGCGACGAGAAGATTGGAGTTGAATTCCGAAGATAAACAATCTGTGCAACTCGGAAGCGGCGGCTGCCAGAGTGGGTGAAGGGACGTGATTTATGCGAAGCGCTTCGATTGCAGATTAAGGTCTTTGCATCGGATTCTGAAAAGTTATCTGGCGATCATCGGTGATCTGCTGAAGATGAAGAGGGCAAGTTGCGACCACCCAAGGAGAAGGAAGATAAAGTTTTTTCACACAATCACAACGCAACGAGGGGTTTTTCTTCAACGAACATCTTTTAAGCTAACGTGTTGAAGTGGCTGACTCTCCGCTTAAACTTAGGCCCGTTGTATTAATCCTTTAGCGTGCATTTCTTAGAGAAGAACATATTGCTTAATGTTTGAGCCGACGCTCCATCAAGGTCGGTAACGAACTCACCGAGAAAAGGTTTTAGACAAGGCGACGACTTCTTTAACATCATCCTGGAGAAAATCGTGCGAAACTCAGACGCCAACACTAGAGGCACGATCTTCCAGAAGGCCGTATAATTGCACTACATTGATGTGATTTGTCGAACACAGCGAGCCGTCAATGAAGCGTTTGCTGGCATTGAAACGGACGCTGCAAAAATGGGTTTAACAGTGAATCAGGGGAAAACGATGTACATGCTGTCAGCGAGAAAGGACGCACAACATCGACGTCTCTGCCAGAGAGTCAACGTAGGCAGCTTTAACTTCTAGTTAAGGACTTCGTCTACCTCGACTCCCAGGTAAACAGTACAAAGAACATCAGTACCGAGATTAAACGCAGAATAACTCTTACCAACCGCTGTTTCTTTGGGCTCAAGAGGCAATTGAGTAGTAGAGCTCTCTCTCGAAGGACCAAGCTAACACTATATAAGACCCTCATCATCCCTGTCCTGCTCTATGGCGCAGAAGCCTGGACAGTCTCAAGAGCAGATGAAGAAGTCCTTGGTCTTTTCGAGAGATAAGTTCTGCGATCCATCTTTGGTCCTGTTTGCGTTGATGGTTTTTTGGAGAAGAAGATACAACCATGAACTGTACGGGCTGTACAGCGACACGAGCCTAGTCAGGCGTCTACGGATTCAGCACCTAAGATCGCTCGGCCATGTAGAGCGCATGGACAACACTGCTCCAGCCCGAAGAGTCTTCGACTCCGAACCAGTGGGTCAACGCAATAGAGGACGCCCACGAAACCGATGGCGCCAACAAGTGGAGAAGGACCTCAGCCAAATTGGTGCGCGAAATTGGAGACAGCTGGCTAAAGATCGTGCCAGTTGGAGAAGCTTGTTGACTGGGGCCCAGGTCCACCCCGGACTGTAGTGCCACTAGAAGAAGAAGAAGAAGAAGTTCAAGCAAACGTGGACAAAGAGGTTCACGGGACAAAACTCTCACCAGTCTCTTTGTGTATCCATTTATCCAAACATACAACACAACCCCAACTTTGTTGCTTAAAAGCTATAACTTTGTGCCTCAATTTTGCTTCAAAAGTACTCGACGAATTCACCAATCAACGCACTTAACGAACTTAACTTAACGAACTTTGAACTTTCCTCAACTATGCAACTTCAACTGCAGTAGGCCCTTGTCCACAACTCACTATCCACATCCACTGCTACAAGTGTCATTTCAATTAAAGAGTGCCAACTAAAGGGTGCCCCAAAATTAACGCAAATTAGGTTTGAAATTGTTTTATTTCCCAACAGTCTCCTTTTAGTTCGGTGGATTCAGTCGAGCGTTTTTCCAATTGTTCTATTCACTCTAAGTGGTTGGTCAAGATTCTCAAAACAGGCTTTGTTTTAATGCCGGCCTCCTCATTCGGACCAAGTCCCTTACCGCCATCAGGTTTGAAAAAAGGAAACAGTGCCAGGGGGCTAAATCTGAGGAACATGCGGGATGGGGTATCAGTTCGTAGCCCAATTTATGGATTTTTGTCACCCCTTTCAAGTGGGCCTCTGTCTAAACTCTAGTGCAAGCAATCGAGGCACGCTGGCTTCTGCCCAAAATGCATGTAAAATGTGATGTGCTCCCCTACAGCCTCCGCCACCGCTCGCACTTTAATTCTCCGATCGTCTAGTATCATTCCGTTGATTTTATCGACGATGTCTGGCATGGCGACCTGAACGTTGGGCGTCACTTGTACCAGCGAACAAGCAAAACGGAACTCACTAAACCAATTAACCAATTAACGATGACTGCTCCATGCATGCTGGTAATTAACCATTGTAATTGATGGTACAGAGTCCCAACAGTGTCTATCAAGTTTTCCTTGCTTTCGGTGATGGTTTTCCACGCAAAAATGAATGCCTAACAAGTAATTCAAGAGGTTGTCTACTTTAAATGGCTGTCAACCGTAAACTAAATGACGCAGCTTGCTCAAAACACTCCACAGTAGTCTGTTAATAAATAGATGACAGCTGACGCGAGCAATTCAAAAAGTCACTAACTTATCAAACTACTGTCGTATACCATCGTGTCAACTCCCTTATCAAGTGTAGTGTCTTCACTTTTAGTGCCCGACTTCATTCAAATCGACTACTCAAACTATTGCGAATTGTCTTCTTCTGGATATTTTCTTCACTGCTTCCAGGCACTTTTCCCATGACATAGAGTTTACCAATGGCTTCCACGAATGTGTGCGACTGGAAGTCTCATCACTTGCTGTTAACTAAGAGAGAAGATATTTGGTTGCTTTCTGTCAGACATCCAATTATTGACAGTCTTCTCCTGCTGAAACTTCGGGGCTGTAGGTAAAGGAGGTTTTGCAAGCCTCATGTAACATGTAACCATATGACAGTCCTTCCTGCATGCAAAGACGAATAAATTGCCTTTCTGAAGTTTTTGTCCCACAATTTATCAAAATTTGGCTCCCAAATTTGGGACATTTTTGAAAAATGTTCACCTAATTTCGGGGACAACGGGTCTAAGTCTTGTTCAGTGGAATTGAGGGCTAAAGCGTTCAGACTCGTAGGGTCATAATTTTCTAAATTGTTGGGCAAGTAGCTTCGGTTAGAAACGAGGCTCTCGAGTTTTGACCGGTTCTGAATTTCGGTAGTTAAATCAATGGTTGTAATGTGTGTACATTTCATGTCGTGGCAGATATCGTCATTTGAAATCCCAGCCTTTAGAAATGATCGGCAATAAACTTATCGAGACATATCGAAACTTATCGAAACTTATCGAAACTTATCGAAACTTATCGAAACTCATCGAAACCTTGTTCAGAAAAGAGTCATTCAAATCCATAAGTTTAAGCAAATCGGTATTAAAGGCCGTGGCTCTGTGGGTAGGTTAGTCGACTTCAACTCTCCGGGGCTCTAGAAATAATACTCGACTCAACCAGCTTTCAACATTCCCAACTCCACCTCTTTCGAGACAAGTCGAGAATGCTCACAGTCTTTAGCTGTCTAGAAAAAGCTTCTCGTCGTTCGGAGGCGCCATACAATCCAGTCCAGTCCTCCAGTTGTGAGAGAATAATATCACGCACAGCACGTGTGGTTGCTGTAGAAGCTAGGCCCAGGGTCACCTCGGCGCCACCCATGTAAATATTTGTTTCGTTATTATAATTGAAAGTCAAGACAGTCACTTCCACTCCCTATCGCCGATTTGACAAACCCCGTTGAGTGCTTAAAATCGCTGAAATGTAACCTAAATTCCACGTGCGTCTCCTACCAATTTTCACGCAATAAAAAAACCAACTCATTACCCGTTCATTCAGCCCATAACTACGCACCCTCCCTAAGCCTTCTAATCGATCCTCTACCATGTCCGTTAGCACCTGCCAATCTAATTGCGAACAGAGTTTATGAATTTCGATAAATCGTACCGAAATTACGTCACATCGCAACAATAAAACGCCGGTATCATCTTCAATTAATCGCAAAACTTTTCCGCACAATTGGAGTGACGTCGGACACGTTGATAGCTGGGTATAGCGTATTGGACGTGAGTTAAATTCCAGTGCCACGGGATATCTTTCATATCTACAAGTGCTTCTGTTCTACGTGACAGTCATCGACGAACGAAGTTCAGGGGTAGCCCTAAACTAGTCGTATCATGAGAATTCATATGCGTGCGTGTTGCTGCTGTTAAAGGAGTCAAGGCGAAGGCAATTTGATTGCTCTGGCCTTGAGTGGAGTCATGAGGAGTTGCAAATGAAGAGCGGAGTCCGAGGCTTCTTCGAATGCAGACGACGCGACGTAGATGAACTGGATCAAAATTGATAAACAGCTAGCGCTGCGTTTTGATCGTCAGCAAAAGTTTGGATCCGTCACAGGCTGTATGCGCTGTCATGAATTCAGCTCGCTGCGCAAACTAAGCAGTCTTTGCACAGATGACTGTTCAAATATTGAGATAAGAAGACATCTAAGTGCAGGCACATGCGGCAGCAGATTTTTAGAACAATAACAATATGTATGGCGCGGCAGGCTGGGATGGCCCTGGGACTAGCTTTAACAACAACCACTCGTGTTGTGCGTGCTGTTGTTATCTGAGGAGTAGAGGGGTCCTGCAGTTTTGTAGCGACTTCGAATGCCGAAATTTGGAGAAGCTTTTTCTAGGCAGGTGCACTCTTTGAACACTGTCAGCGACTCGGAAGAAGTAGAGTCGTGAATTATGAAAGTTGCTACATATTCGGGGCTTGAACCCAGAACCTCTAGCGTCGACGAATCTAGCCACTACGTTATGACGGCCAAATAGGTGACTGAATAGGATCCGTAGATGAAGGTTTGTCAGCAGTCACTCTTCGGCCAGGGCAGGGCTGTTGTGCTACTATGCGTCGACTGCTGTCAACCTTCATTGATCCACGGATCCTATTCCGTAAGTCAGTCGTTGCTTTTGATAAAGCGTAGGAGATGACTGGCACTAATGCTACTTAGTTCGGCCATGTTGTTAAAGTTGCAGGCTTCTAGGCGAGTTCTTCTTCCGGAGGAGAGAGCGCTGGACGGCAAAAGACGATGTTCAATGGTTACCTACTTCTCCTCGTCTCTGCAGCTTATTCAAGAGTCATTCAAGGGAAGGCTTAATCTAGAGGCGTGAGCTAAAATTGTGCAGTGCCCGGTTGTAACGGCGATAAGAGTTCCGAGACTCATTCTGACCAGACTAAGTGAGCGTGTTGGATCAAAAGTAGGCCATAATTGTTTGACGATAAGGCGTCCTGTGCCAGTAGACCATCTGCGATTTGTATGAGCAAGCGACTTAAGCTTCAACTGATGTTCTGCGGTGGCGATTGGCATGTATGACAGATCTGCTTACGAAATGAGTACAGGTCCTTGTACCCTTTCTAGCGAGTTCGTCCGCTTTACAATTCTCTGGAATGTCACAGTGAGTTAGATGCTAAAATACTTGGCGGGGGATAGGTGGGGGTTCTGGGAAGCTCTTGAGTTGACTGTGACTGCACTCAGCCATTTGAAAGCTGCCTGTCTGTCAGAACAGATGACCAAATCTGTACTTGATCTTACACTGAGCTTCAGCTTCTTCAGATTAACGCTAAGCACAATTGAATAGTTAGATCCTTAGACTAGACACCCGCAGGATTCTATTTGTGAAGATGCCAGCCAAGTATGGTCACCTCATTTCGTGGTCCACATTCGTCGTATTGAAGCTGTCCATCGTAGGTTTCTACATTTCGCTCTTCGCAATCTTACCTCGACTGATAGAACCAATTTGCCTCCTTAGTCTGATCGCACTAAACTTATTCGCACTTGAGTCCCTCGAAAACAGTCGCAAAACTGCTGATCTGCTCTTCCTCCACTGCCACTGTAATACAGACTGCCCCGCACTCGGTGTCGAATTGGTGTTCCTTAGCGGCAGCCCCTACAATCTAAGGTTGTCAGCTTCCGCATTACACCATATTGGACTAATTATGGCTTCAACTCATCGGCGTCAAGAATGTTATGCTTGGCAACACTATGGAGTACTCTTTCGATTTCCATCTCAGCTAAACCTCACTTTGGAACCACCTTCAGTCTCGCTCTTTCCTACCCTAGTCCTCTCTCTCTCTAGCATCTAGGTTAAGCAGTAGTTTGTATCGATTAAGTCAATCGGCGGAAGATTGAGGAGTATGTTCGGAGCTGCGGATGGGGTTGTCCCTAACGCTCCGCTGATGGTTTCCAGCTTAACTTCGTGTCCAGGACCCAGAAATGTGACGCCCAGTTGGTCAGTTTTAGTATTTTTGCGGATGTACTCGCAAGTGGCCATTTCAGTCATATCAACTCTGCCACAGTCCAAATTAGTCCACGCTTCTCCTGCACTAGCTGTGGTCTAAACACTGTATTGCAGATTCTACTTCTGAACTATAACTTCCCTTAAATTCATCGACCAGTCCTATCGACAAGCAAAAGAGAGCACTCTAGAAGAAGAATCAAGTGATGTCTCGAACTGAAGGTAGTTTATGCAGGACTGAAGAGTGACTTTGACTCCTTGACTTCGACAATGCGCGATGTACACATGTCATCCGACCGTTTTTGCATCAAAAGTTCTCATAAATTCTTAAATGAATGAATAAATGAAGAAAAATTAATCCGACTCATGTTACTTAGCAAAGTGGTTGTGTCATCTTGCGAATCATCATCAAAGTAGGATGGTGTACGAGAGGTCTTCTACTCTCTCGCTTCTCATCAAGACTGACAAATTGAGTTGTCAAACAAAATAGACACATCCAAATTTATTGAGGGCACTGCGCTCGGTTATCCAATGAAAGAAGAGTTTCTAGCCTAAGAAGGATAGTCAGAAACATCAAATCATTGCCACCTAATGATTCATGAATTGGGCTGGAACTGCTGTCACAATAAGCGTTAAGTCAACCAACAGCTCATTTTTATTGACTATTTCACAAAATGACCAGCGAGTATCAAGCCACCAGCACGTCCTTAAAAATAGAGATTCATCCAACAAGAGGTGTCATTTTAAAATTCGTGTTAAATGTTAAACTGTCTACATTCAATTATTGCTATGATTTATTTTGTTGAACATAAAACAGGAGCTTATTCTGTATTTGGCGATTCATACCCACACGAAGTATGAAAATACTCACGAAAGTTAACATTCAACTTAAAAATAGAAATAGGTATTATTCAATCCTCACGCTTGACTCCACATCCTTGCTCTCGTGGGCTGCGTTGTGAGCTCTTTCAAAGTTCCACTAAATGGTACCTCACGTGACAGCTCTCGTATGTCAAAATGCATTAAAAATCAAATATGTTCGCGAAAGTCGAAAGTTTTTGGTCTAAATTGGAGTACATTTTGAGGCGATTAGAAAATTTGAAAACTGCCCAAACTGTTGCGAGACAGAATTTGGTTCTGATAATAGCCCAAAATGTCTGATCCAAGTGGCCACCGAGTGATGTCTCATCTGAATTTTGTAAGATTTTTGCAAGATTTTTGATCAAGGCACATTGACTGGTCACCACGTTGGCATTCGTCCGCTGCACTGGTCTCAGAATAACACGTGGGATCACATGCTAAGCCTGAGTTAGGTGTCACACAGCAGCTTACTCGACTCATGTTACACACATTTTCCGGGGAAAAAAACACATGTAAGTCAGTGTGAAAGAAAATCGCGTGGGGTCTCGTGCAACTTGCCACGCTTCCTCATGCAAATGTGACATCCGCATTCTGTCGCCAGTAATTTCCATACTCCCACCAGAACCCAGTGCGAAATCATTTCAAATCAATTACATCCTTCAACCGAATCCGACGGCGGATGGCAGATCAAAGCGATGCCCTCGATTGTACAACCATGACGGCATGGAGTGAATAAGAAGGCAAACAATTCCAATAGTCAATAGCAGCCGCGTGTCTGACAGCTTAATTACCACCTGTGACATCATTCAGAGTCTCGCGTGGCACACAATGCTGCGTTGCGTGTCTACACAGGGGCAGCCTTCGGTTGCAGTCTGGCCTGGCTGCAAATGCATTATTCATGCTGCCTGCACTTGCACTTGCACCTGCACCAACACGGCGGTTGATTAAAACCTCCGTCTATGCAAACATTCGTAAGCTCTGTGATTCGGCTGATGATTCGTCTCGCTTCCATTTCGGCGGGGAATTCGAATTCAAATCGAGTGCTCCACTTTGCATGGATAAACAATCCGTTTAGGGAGCCGAGTGGGGCACTGAAAGCTCCCACCCTGCCATGCGCCCGACTGGGACCCATTCCTAGGCGATAATTCTCTTGTGCCGTCATCTCCGTTTTTCGCATGCAAATGTGCAAGTTGCACATATTTTTAAATTTCCATTTGGGTTAGCCGCGCTATTTATAGAGACTCGTGAAACCAAGCGGCCGCCGAGCGGCGATCGCCCGAGGAATGCCTCTGGATCGGGGATTGCTGCTGAATCGGCGGGCGTTGTCGTCGCGAAAATATCTTCATCATCATCAGCAGAGCGACGGAAAGCCTTCCATATCGTGCCGCGCATTGAGATGGCCCCACGGCACACGGCCCGAGACAGTGGGGATCCACTGCGACTGGGAGAGCCAGTGATTCAATTGTCGTTTTGCATCTTTTTGCTCGGTCTGATTGGCGTAGGCGTAGGAACACTGCGATCCGCCAGTGCATACACGCTCATACCTGGGATGACTTCTCGCTAAAGTGACCACCGCCCCCAAGCCGCGGCCGCCGAGCCACCCGGCACTGCCCCGTGTGGTGATTTGAAATTGCTGCCGTTAATTCTATCTGACATTAGGACTCATTCTTGCATGCGGAGCTGAATTTATTTTTATTGAGAATAGAATAGATACGAACCGCGGGGATACTTTGGACGAAATTAACGATGACAACATGCGTAAGGGCGTGGCGGCCGCCTTGACGCGAAGATTTGTGAAATTCGATAACGACCCGTCGTTAGGTGAGCACTGTGTGGAGAACCTTTTTCTTTTGCAATTAATCGAGCACGTACACGCGTGTATGAGATTCGGGTCGTGACGGTGTCGTGCGGCGCTTTATCTGGTTCAAGAGGTTGTTTATCTACGATGGACGGGGAATTTGGTTCGTTTCTGGTTGGATTTGGTTAGATCTCTGGATCGGGACCGGTTTTGCGCAGTCGTTGATCCCCTGACGGAGATGAATTGGCTGAGATTCGGATTACATTCGCTGTTCTTCGCTGGGAAGTGGAACGTTCTTGATGGAATCTTCGGTTGTTCGTTGTGCGATTCGCAGAGCATCTGACAAATCTGATTGGAGCGGTCATTGAGCATAGCAGAGAGTCGGATTAAGCCGATTTCAGCAAAGTTTGTTGGCACCCGAGTTAGACCGTGAAAGCTGTAGCCAGCGTGACACAGCATTGTTGAGCTGACTATCGCATGAAGTGCACGAAGCCAATCAAACGATTTTCATCTCAGAGATCTAACACGAACCAGTTACGGAAGAAAGCGACGTGGAGGCTGTTTGGTTTTTTTTTTCGCAGCGTGCTTATTGAAACTGCAACATTATCAGTCGCACGTGACTTGTAGTAATCGAGGCTAAGTTTGTTTTTGCTTAACAGTTCGCCAAAGGGCAATCCAAGCGAGATTACGGCGAAGATCGAGCGAATTTTGTGCAGTTAGTGAGGTATTCGAGTGCAGCGCATGCATTTTAGTAGAAGCTGACGCAAGGTCCCTTGCAAGGTTGCAATTCGGTTATGAAATAGAGAACAGTGTGGGGACTTGTTCTCCCGACTTTTAGAACGTTTTGACATGTCTGTAGATAGTCACAAGCCAGTCGTATTTTCTCCAGTTGATATCTCCTTCTTTGAGAGTCAGTTGCAACAATGTGGTGGCATGTTTGTTTGACAGCCAGCGGCTCGTGGATGAGACTTGACGAGTTAGTGGCCATGTAGCACTGTCATGTTGAAACTACATGTCGTTGGTGTCGATAACATCTAATTCAGGCCAAAATATGTTCGTACTCATTGTTCTATAGCGCCGTTAACGGTTATGTTAATGCATCGAGCAAGTTTCGTCCAAATCCGAGGAGGCAGTTAGGGTCTAGAGCTCCACAAACATCCAAGCAAACAAATGCAATCCAACATTTCGCAATTTATTCCGAGTCGACTGATATTGCAATTTGACTTAATTTGGATGATTGAAAGTCCGTCTTTAACGCGGGTTCTGCTTCTCTGCCAACGATCTACAAACGTTGGGATCATGGGCTCCATCGTTCTTCTGAGGACAGAAAGTGGTGGTTGAACTCATTTGATTGCTTGAAATTGGTCGATTTTTCATCACTGTTGTTCGTTCCTGTAGCCAGAAGCTCTGTGTCGTGAAACAGGACCCTTAATTTATTCGTGCCAGCATGCGAATAGCTTGGACTTAATCCGCTGTCGAAATGCCTATCATGGCCGTCCGAATTGTATTTAGAGTTGATATCGTTCTGGTCGCATCTTCGCATCTGCCAAGACTCCTGGTTGAAAAACACTTCAGCAATCACACAGTCAGACTTTCTGTCTGTAGTCATCTTTATTCGTCGGCTTACAATGTTACACTAAAGTCGTCTTGCACACTGACAAGTCGACAATTGCTGTGTTTCTTAAAACACTGCTGTCATGCCGATGTTACCAATAACAGCTTTCTTGAAACGTTACTTAGAGAAGCGCAGGTACAGATCGCCACAGACATTTAAAAATAAGTAATCCTGAATCCAGAACCTGACAAGAGGCCTCATTGCAAAATTAGAATTTAGAAGGGTACATTCTGAAAAGGATGTGATGAGAGGGATGACACGAGTGTGAGTTGTTATTTTCCGTGTCCAGTATTTCCTCGTCAACACCGAGTCTGCAGGAACTGTGTCGGACGACCGCTTTACCCAACTTTGTCTGCGAAACTGCAACAGATGATGTTATCTAGGCTTCGAGCAAGATGCCCAAGTCCTTACGTATTGTAGAGTCGTACGAAGAAGAATGTCTTGCATTTCTTGCTGCAGATTGATCACCATTTTGTTCATACACTTCTGTGCACGAACTGCAATCGTGAACGTCTCTTATCCTTTTCACTTATTCATCGCGAGCTAATGTGTCCATGTGCCTTTGGCTCCGTTGGACTGCTGACGAGATACTAAACAGTATAGTTCATGGATCCATTTTCTACTCCAATCGCCACGATCTAAGTTCGCAAGCAAAACTTTTTTCTTCAAAGGAAGCAAAGACCTTGTTAAAACGTTTTTTGCCCTGGGAGTGGGATAATCGAGGTGCTCTATAAAGTCTCGATTCACTCTTGAGCCCAAAGGAAAATCAGCAATTGGCATGAGATTGAATCTGCGTACGGGTTGTGCCCCTTTTTTGCATTTTTGGTTGTCGTGAAGTAGAGAGCAATACGTCGATCCGTACTTCTTCTCCTTTGGCTGATGTGGGGTGGACCAGAGCCTCAACCAACCAGCCTCTCCAGCGAGCACGATTTTTTGAAGTCTCTACTTAGGCACGCCAAGTTGGCTAAGGTCCTCCGCAATTTGAGTACGCCATCGGTTTCGTAGATTTCCTCTATTGCGTGTCCCACAGGTGCTATTGTCCATGAACTCTACAAGCAGTCGATTTTCCGATGAACACATGATTTGGACGGCACCACCTCTGGCAATGCAATGTTAGTCGCTTGAAGTCGGCTTAGTGTTGTGGGTCCTGTACGAGGCACAATTTCACCTCAGACTGTAACAACTTGAAAATGTCTAGTTTTAAAGATCTGTTCCTCTTTCACAAGATGCTGGGACTCTGTAAAGACAAGACAGTGGCCGGAGTCTGCAAATGCACGTATGCACACACCTGATCGTATTCCAATTTAATAAAGTGAGTGTATCCATTCGATGGGTGGACTTATACTGTGTAAAAAGAAGCTCTGTTCTCGGCTATGTATACATTTTCCATATTCACTGTGAAAAACTCACGTTTGCGGAATCCGAACCCCAGAAACCAATTTCAACCAAGATGCCTTGGACTACAATTGGACTGAACTGGACAAAACTGGTTCCAAAATTCAGTCAGCTCACATCATGCAACAAGTAGACGGGCTCGTCTGAGTTCATACATGCTCACTGCCACTTTGAACTTGAAATGAAGGACGGATTGTTAACAAAATTCGTAAATTTCGACTAAAAGGGGTCCAAAGTGGACGGCTGCCCTTGTCTCATTCCCTCAAAATGTCGCACCAACAACATTCATCACATTTTTGACCCAAATGAGCAAGAACAAGTGTGTATCTTCTGCCGACCGTTCCAGGAATCGGTCCCAAAACAAGGTCAATACGCGGGGCACACATTTAAATTCAGATAGGCCTCTCCAAGCACTTAACATCCATTCCCTTCAGTTCCCAGCCAATCGAGGAGGTGACAGCGAATGTGTCACTGTCTGACATTGACACACATAACTCTCGTGAGAGGGCCGCCCTAAATTCGCCCAACAAACGACATCCTCTAGCCGCGTTGACTAGGGAAATTTACGAGCGAAACATGCCGAATGCTCTGAATATCGATCGAAACAGCAAAAGAAGGAAAAAAAACAGACAAAAGAACACCATCAATTAGCACTGATTACACGCCGAACGCCGCCCAATTGGCATCGATATTCACCCAGATCCATGCCATCAGTGGCACATCGCCTCGTCGGACTGCCAATTGTTGAACATCTCAGGCTCTTAAGCGTGTGCGACAGTCTCAGAGGTGATTGCTCCCGATATTTGTAAACGAACGCCACCCTCCCCCCGCCTGTGGTTGAGGGCTAGAGTTGAAGAACCGAATTTTGATTTCGTTTAGGTGGATGAGACCCATCTTCTGCGGTGTTCTGCTCTCGTTTGTATTCCTGGCGTGATACACTTCGCCTCCGCCCGACGCACAATTGCCCTCACCCACGGGAACATGACTATTATGTGAAATTCGATTCGAAGTGCTTTTGGAAACGAAATCCCGCGAGTGTACGGCTCCGACGGATAGGCGAGTGGAATACCTCAGAAGGTGTGATGCGAATGCTCTTAGCCACGCTCGGTTGGACAAGTTTATCGGGCGGTGCTTTACCTTCGGTTGCTCGGCCATTCTTTTCCACCTCTTCGAACTCCGAGGAATATGGCAGAAATTTCGCAGCAACGCGAGCATATTTTTAAAGTACCGCTCGAGCGGTCTTCGGCGTTTTGGTCTTTTGGAAGTCATGGCCGCACTTAAGCCGCTTGGGACATAAAAGGCGCCTACAATGTATTCGCCGTTTAATCGCCTTATGTGACGGCATGTCGGCCGGCGGGGAGCAAATTAGCATTTCGCAAGTGCTCCACGCACTTGTGATAATGATGAGGGGGTGTGAATAATTTACTGGTTTGGCGGCAGGCGTTTCGGTGGCGGCAGCAAGAGAGGCAGATCCTATCGCAGTGGAGTGGTCTATAAAACTACTCGTTTTACCAGCGCAGACTACAAATCTGCGATTGAATCAGGAGCCCGCACGAGATTTGTTTCCCTTTTATTGCCGCGGGCAGGTGGCGTACCTCTGTCTGGCTTCTGATTGTTACCGGGAACAGTGTGGTGTTGGGGGTTTTATGAATGTCCAAGGCTATTGTGCAATAAACTCGTTGAATAATTCGAGGAATGGACGACCGGTCATTTGCATTGCGTTTGAATAGAATTTGCTGGCTTCAATGGAAATGGAATCGAATGCTGCCACTGCGATGGAAGGCGTCATCAACTTTTCTGTACGTTGAAGGGAAGCCCTTCCAACAGTGTGGTGGTACATATAGTCGAAGTGAACCTGGACCTCAACAAACAAGCCTCTAACGCCTCAAACATGCTCCCCCCGAAACACCCTGTAGTTCAATCCATGGACCTCCATTCCAAACCTGCATCGGATGCGCTATAATTTCATTTCTTCAACGCTGGCACTGGAGAAGAGGGAGTGTGGCAAACAGCTGTAAGTACGAAGGGCATACTTTGGAGGGTTGGATGTTTGCGGAACTCTAAGTCCTGAATGGCTGATTGGATTTAGATGAAACTTGGTGGTTATATTGCTTATGTTCTGGGTTAGGATATAGTCTCTATCTCAAAATAAAAAGTGTGACCCGAACGGGGAGAAAAGCAAAAAAGTCCCAATACAATTTTGTGATCGACTCAAATCGACTCAAACCGTTCGGGCTGTGTGTAAATTGTTGTTCTGCTTACTTACTTACTTATCAAGCCAGAGATCCATGTAGGGTCTGAGCCGGAGCAATCGCTGTCCTCCATCGTTGACGGTAGCCGCTTTCTGTCATCAAGACCAAGCTGTCTTGCGTTCTTGTGCCGGAAATTCTTCTTCCTCTCCTACTCTAACCAGGCGGCTGGGATTCGAAGACCCTCTTAGCTCGATGATTGGTGTCCATGCGCTCGATGTGGCCAAAACAGTGCAGTCGACGAATTTTTGTCTTCCAGACTACATCCACATCCTGGTACAGCTCGTAGAGTTCGAGGATCCAACTTGTCCTCCATGCACCTTCCTTGCAGACATGATCATATATCCGACGCAAATTTTGCTGTTTTGCTTGACGTCCAACTTTCGGCTCCATATAGCAATACTGGCAAAATAAGTGCTTTGTAGAGCATGATTTTAATCCTTTGAGTCAGGAGTTTTGAGCCCAGTTGCTTCGACAAACCAAAGTACCATCGGTTGCCGAGGGCAATTCTACGTCGGATCTCCGCTAAGATGTCATTCGTGGAGTTTACGTTTGCCCAGAAGTAGACAAACTCCTCCACTACCCCCATCAAAATTGTAGCTGTCGATTGTGATGTTTTGTCCCAGGTGGTGGGTGATGGATCCATTCTTGCTCGACAGCATGTACTTCGTCTTTTCCTCATAAACCTTAAGACTAGTCCGCTTTGCCTGTTTTTCAATCGTCGTAAAACCTTCCATTACAGCACGTTGGGATCGAGCGACATTGTCAATGTCTTTCGCATAAACCAACAGTTGGACTGACTTGTAGAAGATAGTGCCCTCCGTGTTTACAGCAGCCCCACGCACTATCTTCTACTTGCTTACTTAGCAGGCCTACGACCCATGAAGGGTCCGACCCTGATATACAGCTGCCTTCTATCGTTGACGTTCCTGGACACTATCTCCTCCAGTACCAGACGAAGAAAAAATCACAAGAAGTAGAATTGAAGCACACCAAGTTGGTTGAGGATCCTTTTCCACTCGTGTGCGCCACATGCTTAGAATGTGGAACGATTTCCAAAATGCAACGATTTTCTGAACGGAGCCAAGTTGTCTATACATTGCCTAGCCATTGCATCCATAGGCGACTGAGTAGTCTTACGTCACTGTACAGCCTAGTTCGTTGTTAGGTCCTCTCCTCAAGATGCTATCAACGTGACGCATCCAAACAACAAACTGCAAACATGATCAAGTGCTTCTTCAATTACAATGGACTCCCCCTTAGTCGAGTTTTCAGGGAATATCGACATTAGTTCGAGTTAGAACGAGTACGACTTAGTGGATGGTTTTTTGTATGGAAAATTGAGGGAATGCCAAAATATGGCGAACAAAATTCGAGTTCGATAGAAAATCGACTTATGGAGAGTTTACTGTACTTTTGAAATTGTTCATATCTCGAGACTGCCAAGCAGGATGATCAAGACATTTGTGGTTTCCAATCTGAAACTACCTTGTAAAGGGTGGGTTAATTTCAAGGGCCGATGTTGAATGTGAACCACACCTAAACGTCAAGTTTATTTGTGCATTTCATTTGACATTTCTCAATTTCAGACTAACTCAATTTGGAAAGATACACAATCGAGAAACGCGTTAAAGTTATTTAGGCTTATTATGAAAATGGGCGTTCAAATCGAAATGCATATCGTGCACTTCGTGATTTTTTCGGTCAATTTAATCGTCAAAATGTGCGTACAATCGGAAAAAATCGTGCAAAAATTTGAGCAAACCGGGTCTGTAGGATATGTGAAAACACCAGTGCATGCTCGTACAGCTCATACTGCAGAAAATATTGCTGCTGTTCGGGATAGTGTGGCTGAAGAGCCGTCCACCTCAACTCGTCGTCGCGCCCAACAATTGCACCTCTCACGCTCGTCGTTGATGAACATTATGCATAAAGACTTGCATTTACACGCTTACAAGGTGCAACTTACTCAAGAACTAAAGCCTCTTGACCATTTCAAGCGTCGTCAATGGCCAGAATTGTGGCAAGAAATGGCAACAGTGGATGATCAATTTTCGAAGAAAATCATCTTCAGTGATGAGGCACATTTTCACCTCAGTGGATTCGTCAATAAGCAGAATTGCCGCATTTGGGCGAATGATAATCCAAGAGTGATTGTCGAAAAACCAATGCACCCACAAAGAGTGACTGTTTGGTGCGGTTTATGGGCTGGCGGCATCATCGGGCCGTATTTTTCCAAAATGAGGCCGGTCAGGCAGTTACTGTGAAAAGTGGTCGCTATCGTGAAATGATAACTAACTTTTTATGGCCCAAATTGGAAGATATGAATGTGGACGATATGTGGTTTCAACAGGACGGTGCCACTTGCCACACAGCTAACGAAACAATGGCTCTTTTGCGCGACAAATGCAATGGCAGTGTTATCTCACGTGGTGGCGATGTCAATTGGCCGCCAAGATCATGTGATTGGACACCGTTGGATTTTTTTCTTTGGGGTTATTTGAAAGAAAAAGTGTACGTCGATAAGACAGCAACAATTCAAGAGCTAAAGGATGAGATAATTTGGCACATCAACAGCATAGAACATTAATTATGCTTCAGCGTCATCGAAAATTTGGACCATCGGATGGAGGTGTACCGCCGAGGTCGCAGCGGCCATTTGGCCGATATTGTGTTCCTTACATAATTGAACCATACCAATATTATTATAATAAAAAGAAATGACAGTAATTTCCTAAATAATTTGTGTTTTATTCAAAATCAACATCGGCCCTTAAAATGTAACCACCCTTTATTAAGCCGAATTTCAACCACGAACAAACCAATGATCGGACCCTTTCGCGATCCGGAGACGATTGCTGTGGTATGTCCTCTCCGATTGAACCAATCGTTGACCACTCTCTTTTCGGTTAATGAGGGTGTCATGATAAGTTACTGTTGCTATTTAACTAGTTTGAGGAGAGGGATAATTTTTATTCCTCGTGCAATATCGATCAACACTTGTAAACAATTGTTTCTTGGTCTCGTTGCGAATCTGGTGTTCAACCCGCAACTGCCTTTTGAACAATGTCCAACGTGGCCTTTCGTAAGACCGTTTCGTCGCAAATTTCCTGATCTTGTTACCCGTTGGGCTCTAGTGTCCAAGGAAACAGTAATTGTGCAAGAGTTCCAATCGCGTTTGATCTCGGTGCGGCTTACCGTGGAGATAAGGTCGACCAAAACCTTTTCTACCCCACATTTATACAATTGCGTTTTGACGTTCTGGGAAAGTCATTGATGTAGTGCCTCCTTTCTCGAAGACGGTATACACTTTGCTCGGTCTGGGTGCTGGGTGGCGTCACTGGTTGAGTGCCTGCTCCTGACTAAAGGGGTCCCTGGTTCGGATCCCAGTGATACGTTTTATTCGACTTTCAAATCTGTTCCAGTCACCATTTGCCGTTGGGATCAAATTAACGGCTCTATCACTGTAGTTGTCGATCAGTGGTAGTAGTCTGACTATGGGTATCTCAATGGACCAACATGGTCTAAGTATGCTGACGATTTCGCTGGCAGCCCAACTACCTAATCTAACCTAACCTTGCTCTGTCATTGCTTAACGCCAGACCCTCTTTAGTCACTCGCGTCTAAGTGCCAGCAAACGCCTCATTGATGGCCCATCAATGTCATCCGAGTGTGCCATCAGTTGTACGGATTTCTGGAATTCCTCTTGTCTTGTGAGCCCTGGCAGAGCCCTTCTCAAGAATGACGAAGAAGTGGCAAGCAAGCGTGTCGTCTTGTCTAAAACCTTTTGGGGCATTCGAAGCCGCGAGGAGTTCATTAATGACCATTCTCCAGTGGACAACCTGACGATGTATCAATGCACGCTGTCAAAGGTGGCCTTCAAATCGACAAATAGGTGCGAAGTGTCGATCGTCAGTTCTTGGTTTTTTCCAGGATCTGCCGCAGGGTGAAGATCTCGTCGTTAGCTGGCCTGACTACACACTGATGAGGGCTGTTCACATTTTTTACGTTCATCTTGAGTCATTCGCACAGATCGGCGGAGAAGATTTTGCATGTGACGTTGAAGAGATGTATCCCTCGGTAGTTGTGGCAATCAGAAGGCTCTTCATTCTTGTGAACCGGGCTGACGAAAGTGAGATTATGCCACTCGTCGGGAATGCATTCATTAGGTCACACTTTACAAAGAAGAGCTGACGCATGTGCAAGACCACATCACACCAGCGGCCAATTGATAGTCGCAAGGTCTCATGGAAATGCACCTAAAATCTGCAATTCATCACTTCTTCATGACATTCGTCGTCATTGGCTATCGCTTAAAGTTGTCAGAATCAAATAGAAATCAATGGAACGCTTCCAGTGAAACTAGACGCTACCCAATCATAAGTGATCACATTTCTGAAACTCTCCTTAAGATCATGCCGACTGAGGATTCACCTCCATACATGCTGACTGTGTACAAGTCCTTAACATCAGCATGAGTAAAGGGGGTGAAACGACTCCGTAACCCCTGCTTACTGGTTTCACTCAAGGACACCCCAGGACGACGATATCATGGTTATTTTCCTCGAACTCCTCAGGCATCCATTGGTTGAGTGCTACGCGAAGACTAACTCGATTGAAACAAGCATTTTTGTTTTCTTAGAATCAAAAGATCGACCTTAACCGGGGTTCACTTTCCATCAATAATTCCCCCAATGAACAGTTCCCAGAAGATATCCTTTAAAGCGCCCGGCGGACATAAATCAATTCGAATAATTTCATTTCGCCCTCCCCTGCCGGCCGATTAATTGAATATTTAAGAGAGCCCAGGGAGCCTAGCTCCACGCTGGCTAATTAAAAGGGTATAATGACCCTCTTTTGTCAGAGTGTCACTGAGTGATTTCCGCCAATAAATCAGAGAGAATCCACAGCGCTCTGTGTTGAAGCACTTCGGCCGCCATTCGCCGGAACAAAAGAGCCACCCAGTGCCATCGACACACGATAAATTTCGCACAGAAGGAGATTCAATTCCGAGATCATCTCAAGAGGGAGCGTCCACAGTCCTCGACACCCTACTCGCGTGTGGCCGCACGGTAATCCTGTCTCTGCATCCTCAGCCTCAGCGCTCAGCATCAGCCACCACAAATAAAATGACCCACTTGAGCACATCGAATATTCAATATCCATTTCGGATGCGGCACTGGAAATCACTCTTCCACTCCGTGAGCGAGGAGGAGTGTGCTCTGTGCTCCAAATTACCATCAGCGTTGCGTGACGTGCCCCTCCAACTCGTTGAGATATCGATTTCGCATCTCAATAAGGAAATTCCGGGAAAAGCAAAACGAAATGGTTCATCCTTCGGATAGTGTCTACGAGGAGGTACACCGAGTTGGAATGGATGATAAGATACAAATGCAGGCGGGTTCTGGCCCGGGGGCGGGGGCCGGATTCTTTGAATAGACGAAGCAAATCATCATTTCCATCGGTCTCGTCAGAGTAGTTGAGATATGATGGCAATCTTATCTCCTTTAGGCAAATTAAATTGAACCTACTATTGGTGACAGGATGCTGAGGGATAAGTGGCGCTGTGTGAGGTAGTGAGGGAAAGGGAACCCGAGGTTCTTGGAGATTATTGGTGCTGATAATGAAATTATCTCTTTTTTTTTATATGCTTGTAGTGTCTTTGAAAAACAAGACGAATTGCGGGGTTACTTGACGGAATGTTGACAGTTGAGGTGGAGGCACTTGACGAGGTTGCTTGTTAATGTGTCATCGCCCATCCATTGCGGAGTAAACAAATGTTTTTGGGCGCCCTGCGACAAATGAGGCACAACTACTTCTTGGTCGAAAAAAGTCACGGTTCAAGTAGATACCCCTGAGGCATTCCATTTTCTTTTTGTGCAGACTGCTCTAGGTGGCAAATTTGGTTTGAATATATATGGGCGGCATTGGATGACACTGTTCAAGTGCTGTACAGGCTGGCTAAACTGGTGGCATAGACCATTGACTTGATTCAATAATAAAGCCAATCAGCCCGCTGACTTCGTGAAGAAGAATCTATTTCCTGTTAGAAAAAGTCGTGGACACTGGGGCACTCCGCCACTGATGAGCTTAAATAGGATCGCTTTGGCGTCCTTTTATGGTGTTTGCCGTCGCCTAAAAAAAACGAAGAAATGTGTGGTATGTGGATGACGCAGGAGTTTCTCGTGTGAGTCACCTCTTCCGGCCGATGTCGAGATGAACAAAAGTATTGTTGAAGCTGATGGCTGATGGTTGTAGTGTTTCAATAAAGAAAGCTGTCCAGGAAGCCGCTGGTCGATAAAGGCGTAGACTCCACTTGAAGCAGAATCTAATGGCTACTAAAAAGTCGTAGATCTAGCAGATACCCCTGAGGGACTCCGCTACTGTGGAGTCTGAATACGCTTCTTTTCGCGTCCTTTTTTATGTGTTTGCATTTGCCTAGGAAAAATGATATTTGTATGGAATAAAAGTGTACTGAGTGGATGCAGAAGAGTGAAGAAGTTCCTAGTGTGCCACCACTTACGGCCAAAAGTAGTAGTTCAAGCAAGCTGGTGGCATTGACGTGATTCAATAAAGAAAGCCATCCAGAAAGCTGCTGGTTGGTAAAAGCGATGGCTTCACGTGATGAAGAATTTAATGCTTACTAAAAGGAATAGTAATGGACCTAGTAAACACCCCTGAGGGCCTGCGCTGCTAATGAGTCACAATAGGATGGCCTTGGTGTCCTTTTATGGTGTTCGGCGTTGCCTAGAATAAACGTTGCTTGAGTGGAATAAATGTGTGGTATATGGGCGACGCAGGGGTTCGTTGGGTGTCCCCACTTCTTATGGCCTAGGTCGTGATTTGGAAAAGTGCGTTTCAAACTGTTAGCTAAGCCATCCAGAAAGCCCCTTGCCGATAGGGACGTTGGAGATGGGATGGTTATACAAATTAAAACACTTGTCTGATGTCATCGCACCCGATTTGCTGGGAATTGTCTGAGCGTGTGTCAAGACTCAAGACATGATCTCATTAGTCGCAGAATTCACGCGAAAAAGAACTTGCTTACTAAAAACACAGTCGTGGACCTAGTAGACACCCCTGAGGGACTCCGCTGCTGATAAAACGCAATAGACTGATTTTGGTGTCCTTTTGTGGTGTTCCCTTCGTCTCGGACAAAATGTCATTCAAGTTTAAAGAACGTCGAGGATCTAGTCAGCGTTTACTCCTTTTTCATCAATTCAGCGCATCTAGCCAAAGAAGTTCCTTGAGTTTAATTCATTCAGCCCTAATACTACGTCCCCACCGAAGAAATCACTTGTGCTAACAACCAGACAATAAAATGCCGCTTAAACATACCAGTGACACCTAGAACTGTTAGCGCTTGCTCAAGTCTTCTTTCACTTCCAGGTCGGCCTTTACCCCACACGTAAACACTGCGATGTCAACAACCATGAAAGACCCATCGTCACATCACCGATGTCACATGTCACATGATTTGTTCGCCCATGACGCAGCTAGGGGTCGTCGTCGCTGCGCTGACAATTCATCATTTTAATGACACTTCTGGTTCACATCAAAATAAACAGCCGCTATACCCCGGGGATGGACATTTCAAAAAATTATCGTCACGCGACAACACACCACAGATTCAAATGCCGGAAGAAATGTCTCAAGTGTAAAGACGAGTAAGAAGAAAAAAAAAAAAAAAAGAAATTAAGACAACAACCGCCAAAACACTGGGGACACATTAAGACAATTGACAGCGCCTGTCACCAGGCATTGGCTGTATTGGATTTTATGGCGTCGCGGCCTGTGAAAGGGACTCGGATGAATTCGTTCCGCATGCCACACATCAAAGTGGTGTTTCTCCACGATAACTTTTGTCACGAATTGGGCGTCTTAAAAGTGGCGCTGAAGTTTCGCTGACATGCAAATGTCACATTTCTGTCGGGTGACATGCGTCGCCGATGTTTTATGATCCGGTTGTGCTGAGTTTAGCTTTGCCACGATGATTTGCCGCATTTTGATTGTATTCCGAGCGATGGTTCGTGTGAATTATGAATTTATTAGTAAAACAACTATTTGTCAGCTTTGTCAACACACTCGTTTTTTGGTAGTTTGTGAACACACTCACGCATGAGTAGCGCGTGACAAGGGGGAGCTATATTTGGGAATCGTTCTGATTTGCATTTTTGGCAAACTTTTGCCGTGTCAATCTGCAAACATTTTGACAGATGTCAAAATGACATAAGGGTGCAACGCAGTATTTTTGGTCGCGCAATTTGGCTTGATTAAATCCGCCGTATTTGCGTTTTATTTAAGGATTCCCGGCACACAATTGGCGCGGCAAACTTTTTTTGACATTGACATTTTGTTTGACATTGAATGAGCGTCAGAGTTCCAAGGGAATTCATGTAAGAGGACTTAGTTGGAGAGCCACTTTCTTTTCAACTCGAAAAAATGAAAAATGAAAAAATGAAAAAATGACTCGTGAGAAAATGTTTAATTTGTTTCGTCCTTGTAATCGCAGCGATGTGGTCGGGCATCGGCGTCCCGCGTCGCCTTGTGCATTCAAATGAGATCATGTCTTGAGTCTTGACAAACGCTCAAACGATTCCCAGCAAATCGGGTGCGATGACATCAGATAAGTGTTTTAATTTGGATAACCATCCCATCTCCAACGTCCCCATATCCGTGAATCTTAAAATTCCTGTTCCCGTTTTTGATGATTTATGTGACAAGGGAGCAGAAAAGTATTCCAGGCACGGATTGTGCTTATAACTGCGCTGTCCCCTTATCTGCTTCTGCAGCCAGCCAGTGGGTGTGTGTGTGTGTCGCGTTATTTCGCACGGAACGTGCTCGCGCCAACCTTTCCGCGCTCAGTTTCGATTCTATTTGTTTTCGCTTTTCGCTGTTCGATGACTATCTAGAGCTGTGTTTTACGACTTAAGTGATTTGCTAATTGGCGTGGGGAACTGCGAGGTATTTGGCTAATTAAGGCGACAGTTCTCGGCTGGGGAATTCGCACTGCCAAAACCGTCCGTGAAGTGTGGAAACCCATTGAGAAGTTTACGACTTCTAGTTCTTGAGCGGACTTTGGGATGAGATGGTGACTTCATTGGACTGTGTGTTGATGCACAGAAAGGATGTGGATTTCGTTTTGGTAATGAGATAAATCCATTTGGACAGAGTAATAAAACGCGAATCATGGTTCGCGAGGAGATGCGCGCAGATGCTTGGCGACTATCGGCTAACCGATCGTAAGTTTTTTGTTTCATTTGGGAAAACGAATAAAAAGGCGTGGTGGGTGGATGACACAGGAGCACCTGGCGTGTGTCACCTTTTTACGATCGTGGTCGTAACGTTGAAGGGGGTAGTGGCAGTGGCGTGATTTTATAGAGAAACCACCTAAGTCCGATTCTTGATAAAGGCGATGACTTCACGTGGTGAAGAATTTATTGCCAAGTGGTTTTAGATGCTCAGTTCTAGAATTGAGTTCGAAGGGACATGTAGACTTGTCGGAGTTCCAAGAACTTTAAAAACCTTCCGAACGTTGCCCGTGTAAGTATACGCAAGCACAAAAAGGGCCTTTAGTTGGAAAATTGAAAGAAATGTGAAGCAGATGATTCCATGAATAGTTCATGACATCGAACGAGCGTTACAAGTTTCCAAGAATTGATTAGCGGTCAAAAAGTCTGTTCAGTATCATTTTGGTCTGAATTTTAGAACTCAGCATCCTTGATATAAATAAATTTGAAGATTCCCATAGTCTTCAGTTGTGACCATGAAAAGATTTGGCCCAATGTCACTACCTTGTGGGACTCTTGCAAACTTAAACACTGAGTTAGTGATGATTTGTTACAGTGTGACGATGAGAGGAATGAGGAGGAATTTCATACAAGTTAAGGTGCACGTGGAGCTCTCTCTAGCTAGGTTGGGTGACTGCATGTTTATGTATGATATAACTCAGACCGTTAAAGTCCGGCTTTTCAACCTGGTTCTTCCCTCGTTCACCTTACTGCTTGGAACATTTGGCCAGTCTTAGATCTCTGTTTCGACCATTTTATGGACAATTGGCGGATTAGAGGTATATTAGGATATTTTTATATTTGTGTTAGTCAAATCCTCGATGCAGAAAAAAATTATCCGGTGTTCTTCTTCTAATATCTGCAAGAGCGGCGCACCTTCCGAGGTAGTGCAATACTGTTGCCTCTTCTTTCTCATCTCTGCAGCGTCTACAGAAGTCAACGTAGAGCACGCCCGTGAGCTCCGAGACTTCTGATTTCGTTACCTATGAAGTAGTGTCCAGTTATTATGCCTACTACTTTACTAATATGATTCCTACCTATCTCTAGCGGAGCTATAGTTCTATTTTGATTAAGTGCAGGACATGACGTACGGTTGGTGTCTTTTATGGCGTTAGCCTTTATTGTGGTCTAATTGCCTTCAGTGGAAGATGGGGTGTCTTCTGATTCTGCGCCTGTTGTGGATCCGCCCCTTTCTTGCTAATTTATTCTCTGTCTCTTAAGCGACTGTTCGAATTTGTATGAAACTTGGTAGATAGACTGTTTATATTCCGGACCAGGACATAGGCTGCTCCAAATAAGGGCATTCTCTTCATAATGGAAAAAGAGAAAACACACATTTACAAGAATGTCATTTTTGGGATCGCTCCAAATGTGTGTGAGTGAGTCAAAGCGGAAAAGGCTCTCACCAGGACCTGAAGCGAGGAAGAACTAATCGTCTATAAATGTGTATAAGGTTGAAAAGGATGCCAAATCAGATTAACGCAGTAATAAAGGGTGATTTTTTAAAAGCTATAGGAAAGTTTTTCCAAAAAAAAACGCATAAAATTCAGAAAAATGCATGAAGTCTTTATTTGAATCGATAGTACGGTTCATATAATTTAATGTTTGAAGATTATTTCATGCAAATGTTGACCTTGACTGCGCCACAAATGGTCCATCCGCTTAGTCCAATTTTGGCATACTCTTTCCAACATTTCGGCCGGTATCTCACGAATAAATGCTTCAATGTTGTCTTCCAATGCGTCAATTGAAGTGGGCTTCTCTGTATAGACATGAGCTTTAACATAGCCTCACAAAAAATAGTCTAAAGGCGTTAAATCGCACGATCTAGGCGGCCAATTGACCGGTCCCGAACGTGAAATAAAATATTCACCGAACTCGCCCCTCAATAATTGTTGCGTCCATTGTTGCGCGTGCTGTGTGGCATGTGGCACCGTCTTGTTGAAACCACATGTCATGCAAGTCAAGCTCTTGCATTTTGGGCAAACAAAAGTTGGATATCATCTCACGGTAGCGCTCACCAGCTCACAGTTACGTTACGATTCACATCATCTTTGAAGTACGGTCCAATGATGCCACCAGCCCATAAACCGCACCAAACTGTGACTTTTTCTGGATGCATTGGTAGCTCTTGCAATTCTTCTGGCTGATATTCACTCCAAAATCGACAATTCTGCTTATTTACGTACCCATTGAGCCAAAAATGAGCTTCGTCGCTGAACACAATTGTTCGGTAAAAAAGTGGATCTTCGCCAAGAGCCCATTCACCAAAAATTTTACGTTGCGGTAGGTAGCGTTGTTCGACAAACGTGCGTCAGCTGTTTAAACCAGTGTTGCCAAAAAGATAATAGCTAAAAAATCACCCTTCACATTGGCACAATATACAATCGCCTCACACTAAGTCGAATTTTCACGTGCTATCAAAATTAGTTCGATTTAGATGGAGTTCGAATTAGCGCGAGTCCACTCTATGTATCCCTGTCTGTACTCCCTCTTGACGTAGTCTTCCATCATAACCTCCAAGAAACGCTATTTTCTTCTGGTGCCTCGACTCATTTTGGGGTTCCTCGCTTCATGGTCGAAGATATTTTCTGAGCAGCTCCAAATATTTGATTAAATTAATTGCGATCCCATCTACTTTACATTCGTATGTCAAGCATATCTACTTTAAAAACGCTCATCGACGTTCCACGGCGTCGTAAGCGGACATTGCAGAAGTCACATGGACGAAGAGGAGGTGCTACCCACAAATCAATGTCGGGTAGCACTCTGGCCAAGCGAAGGTACTCACATCCAAGGGCCCACAATCGCTTTGTCAACTGGTTCCAAGTTTTGGAGTAGTCAACCCGCCAACATTGACTTAAGAGTGACTTCAGCCACTCCTACATAACATAGTCTATGACAAGGGAAGGTTCGCCAGAAGCTTAACAAAGGACGTAAAACTAAGAGACATTGTTTTTATTTTTTTGTTTGATGCGCTTTGCATTGTGAACATTGTGCACTCTAACGCTGAGATTGCCTACTTTCTGCTGAGCTGGCCTTATTTGCCAGCTTCCATATACCGCCATAGTTGATAATGCTTCTTTGAGTATAGCCAAAGCACATTGATTCAATTCTACGGTGAAAACATGCGAATGGTTGTGGTCTAATCAGCACTAAGTTTGAACCAAGTTTTGACTAGGAGTTCGCCTTCTCGTTGTTATGGATGCCCGCGTATTTTTCACCATATTCTGAGAGGATCACTCATGTAGTCCTACTGATTGTGCAACACAAGCTGACCTCCATGCAAGTGGTCATTTGTCAAACGTCTAGAGGATGACAGTCATATTCGGTCAATGGTAGCAATGCATTGTGAATGACTGGAGCAACAATCGGGGAACTTCGCACGAACTGAAGCTTCGTCGAGTGAAGACCAACCCTATAAAGTCTCTTTGCAAAGAAATTATTGTGATGAATCATCGACTCCGAACTAGAGCGACAACGTATGCGGATGCACTTCTCTGATGTGGCCAAAGCAAGTGGAGAAGTACTTCAACTGCTTCGGAATAGAAAATTAGAGACAATTGCTCAACCAACGTACTCATATAAAGGGTGGTTACATTTTAAGGGCCGATGTTGATTTTGAATAAAACACAATTTTTTTAGGAAATTATTGTCATTTCTTTTTATTATGATAATATTGGTATGGTTCAATTATGTAAGGAACACAATATCGGCCAAATGGCCGCTGCGACCTCGGCGGCACACCTCCGTCCCATGGTCCAAATTTTCGATGACGCTGAAGCATAATTGAGGTTCTATGCCGTTAATGTGCCCAATTATCTCATTCTTTAGCTCTTGAATTGTTGCTGGCTTATCGACGTATACCTTTTCTTTCAAATAACCCCAAAGAAAAAAATCCAACGGTGTCAAATCACATGATCTTGGCAGCCAATTGACATCGCCACCACGAGAGATAACACGGCCATTGAATTTGGCGCGCAAAAGAGCCATTGTTTCGTTAGCTGTGTGGCAGTGATCATCCACTGTTGGCATTTCTTGCCACAACTCTGACCATTGACGACGCTTGAAATGGTCAAGAGGCTTTAGTTCTTGAGTCAATTGCGCCTTGTGAGCGTGTAAATGCAAGTCTTTATGCATAATGTTCATCAACGACGAGCGTGAGAGGTGCAATTGTTGGGCGCGACGACGATTTGAGGTGGACGGCTCTTCAGCCACACTATCGCTGACAGCAGCAATATTTTCTGCAGTATGAGCTGTACGAGCATGCACTGGTGTTTTCACATATCCTACAGACCCGGTTTGCTCAAATTTTTGCACGATTTTTTCCGATTGTACGCACATTTTGACGATTAAATTGACCGAAAAAATCACGAAGTGCACGATATGCATTTTGATTTGAACCCCCATTTTCATAATAAGCCTGAATAACTTTAACGCGTTGCTCGATTGTGTGTCAAATGGTTCAAATTGAATTAGTCTGGAATTGAGAAATGTCAAATGAAATGCAGAAAAAAACTTGACGTTTAGGTGTGGTTCACATTCAACATCGGCCCTTAAAGTTTAACCACCCTTTACATGCCACCAAACTCCGACGCGAGACTAAAGTGTGGGTCCGATTCCTTTTCCTGGTGTTTAATGAAAAGGCTAGATTTGCGATGATCAGCAAACATAAATCGAGTTACCTCATCGTTTTGCAATTAGCTTCCGTGCAGTTCGGACGAATATTACTTTCCGGCACTAGTTTGTATTTACACCGATTTTCTCTCTTTCCTAAGCCGTCATTAGCTGCTTTTCGTTAGCGACGATTTTTTATCGTGACTCTTGTGCAAACGATTTTTACGCGTTTGATTTCGTGAAGTGGTCTCTGAGGAATGTTCTTCCACCTGTCCTTCTGCGTTGACTACTCCAAAATCCAACTTCACGTTGGAGAGTGTGGCTCTGTCCTTCACCTGTGATCGAGTGTCATCCTTTTCCGTCAGTATGGAGAAGGCCATCACCGAACTACGTCATTAAATCCAATTACTGGCAATTAAAAACGTCACCTCTTCTGGGCTTACCTCCCCAGCACACAATGTGGCTGCTGTCCCTTCATGTGCTGCAGAAGGCACCACAGTACAATCGTCCATACATACCGCTCCAGCACCTTCATCAAAGCCCGGACCTACTCCTTCCTTTCTGATATTTGGCCACAACCTGGTCGAAAATAGAGCGTTCGCATCGGATTGTAGGTCGTCCACACAGAGAATGAGAAGAAATTTGTTGTCATCAACGATTCGAATGAACCAATTGTCAAATCATAAGGTGCATCAAAAAATGTACATTATATCAAGTTGGACAGTTTGTAGGTTTAGTTGTTTTGCGGAGCTCTCTCTCCGAAATGGCCGCACGGATCGGGATGATACTTGGTTATAAGATTGCTTATATTCTGGATTAGGAGATAGGCTAGACTACTAACACGTAGTAAAAGGAAAAGATACTCTTTGGATCAACCAATTCATTCTGTGTCTACTTTGTTGCAATGAGATTCAGTCTTGGGATCTACATTAATCAGAAATTGCGAAGTGCGCGAGTTACTGTTGCACATAATTGAATTGAAATGTAAACGACGGAATCTACAGAACATTCAGAATATCGATAAGATAATTTTAACGGCGTCAAAGTTGCGGGTACAGCTTGTACAAAATAAATTCTTAAAAAATGTCCCATAAACTATCGCCATTTGACAGTTAATTTGCACTTAAAAAACATTCAACGTTCCTCATTTGACACTTTCCCTTGGTCTTACATTGCAATTTATGAGTCCCCATTTGCGTGCACGGCCCAAGTGCAAGTTTTGAAAAAAGTGCAACACTGATGAACGGCGCAGTTTACCTTCGACGGCTTTTAATTGAACTGCTTCGTTAATTCAACTCGATCCCTCCTGTCAAGCTCTTATCATAAAGTGTGCTTGCAAGTTCTGCTAAATTTCGCGACCGAAATGATTTATGGCCACTGTCAGTTATTTCAATAAAATTTTAACTGCATCATCGGAATGAAATCAGACTTGATTTTATCGCACTTAAGACGTTAAGTGCAAATGCAGTTGTCACTCAATCGTAGACAACTCGTTGTGCGGAGAAACAAAAATGAAAGGTGTACTTTTAGTTCTGAAATGCATGCATTCATTTGCAACAGAAAATCAATCAGTTCTCTGCTGCATCCGATTCAGAGACACGTTCTCAATTAGAAGACGAATGAGCAAAATTAACGCCCGTCAGAATGAGAAACTAACCCCTGACCGAACTAATTGTGATTTATTACATTCCCGCCGCATAAATGATTCATCATCTTATCGCCGGCCAGCTACCGCGACGAGAAACTTGACCCAAACTTGGCACCCGTATCTGCTTGATGTATCTACTTGTGTCCAACGAATTACTCTCTGAAGTGCCTGCGTCTAATGAAGTTTTGTGTTTTTTTCTTCTCTTTGCAGGTAAATATCAACAGACGTCGAATCAAGCCCCGACGAGGGGGAATAAATGAGAAATGCGAAAAGTCAGTCGAGTATTTGCACAGTCGCTGGTGGCTGGTGGAAAATTCATTTCCATGAACGACATGCACAGCCAGAGAATGCTGGCGAATTGCGAGAAGTGCTCATAAAAGCTAGCTCGCCTCTGATTGAGTTGCTACTGAGTCCGGACTACTTTAAGTGGGCATCGTTATGTAAATAGGCACCTGGGGGGGAGGGAGGGAGGGAGGGCTTGAGATCTATTTTCAAACCGGAATGAGACTTATTAGAGTCAGCGATGACGACGTGTGAAGGTCGAGTGATTTGGCTGCGATGGAACTCGGGGCCGTGATCGCGTGGGAGCGCCACCACGCCGCGCCGTGACCACGGATTGTTGATGGGGATTAAGTGCTTTACGGTAATTTATGATCACCGATACTGGTTCTGAGAAGAAAATCATGAGTTATTTGATAAGGAAGCAGGGTTGTTGATCATACGAGGGTCGTTTGATAAGTCAGTGACTTTTTGCTAAGTAACTTTAAATGCAGCACCATCTCCGTGATAAGACAGAAGGAAGCAGGCGTTGAGAAATGCCGTGGAATATGGGCTATTTGCATTGACTCAACCTGTTGTCGATGCCGAGGAATGAACAAATGTGTTGTTGGCGATGAAATGGGGGAATTTGACAAGTGGACTAGGTAATGAGCGAGTTCTGTGCTTAGCCTACGTGTCGAGAAAGTGCAGATATCAAAGCCACGACGCTGAAAATGGGAGATTTTTAACCAAATCCCGTGCAGAAGAATACAAAATGGTGTCATTTTAGGAGTTTGTGGGCCGATAGGTTCAAGCCAAGTGGTCTCCGCTTTGGACCTGTGAGAGATGGTCGAATGGAGTGGATGTGGTTGAGACGGAGTTTGGTTTGGATAAGCTTCAAACCCACAGCAACCTCCGTCGTCACTGAACACCCGCAAGGTCAGTCCATTCTAGGCACACCTTCACCACACCATCGCCGCCCAGAATTTTGCAATCATTTGGAATGACTTCCGTTTCATGGCCGCCACCAGCCGAGAATCGACAAAATTCGTTTCAATCAAACTCCACTTCCATTCATTCAGTGCTTTCATCAAACTTCTGGCCCATCCCCTACTATTTCCACGTCACTCCTTCGTCCTGGACGTCTCATATTTTTCCGCCCCAAAGTCGGTGTAGTGAACGTAATTCACCCCCTGCCTCCAGCTCCGCCATTAAATCATAATTTGTGGCCATAGGAGTGTGTATTTTTTCCGCCTCAAGGACGAGCGACTCCGACAGGAACTTTCGCAAAGCCAGAATCCTATCAAAATCCTTTCCCGCAGCTCGCTGCGCCCGCTTGGCCCAAATGTAATTCGACCTCCAGCAAACCACATTACAGTAGAATTCCAACTGGGAATGCTCCCTACACTCGGCAGCCGGCAGTCGGTAGTCGGCAGTCGGGCGCTACAAGTACGAACTCCTGCGGTTCCCCAATGTATCCTTCATCACTGGCATTGGGCGATGATGTTACTTATTCACCATAGCGTTCCATTAACTAAAGTAGCATTCGCATTGAATTTAGCGAAAGGAAACCGAAAAGGATGTGCGAATTGAAAATGATTCCCGCCTTCCTACACCCTCGCTCCTCTCGCTCCGTGCACACTCGAACCAGGGGGAAGCGCAGACTGAATGGATAAGTAATGAGGGCTGGGGAATTGTTTATTCCGGAGATTCAAGACACAATTTGCATTTCGTGCAACTTGTCCGGTGACGACTCGGCGCTGAGGTTTGTTTTCCTTGCGCTTGAGCCCCGCTTGGTGGGAGGGGGAGTCCTTGGGCGAAATGGGTGTAGCCACAATTGCAATATACTCAAATGGATGAATATTTAATTCCGACGAGTAGGGAATCCTCCTGCAGATAGGAGAGGTTTGTTTTGAAGAGTTTTTGCTGTCCTCCGCGCCGCTCTTGTGGGAATGGAAAGTGAAATCTTAGAGTTCGGCGTGGCAGAAGTGGATGTGGGCTCGGTTAATTTTCTTGATTGAGAAGTATGCACCTGTGAGAGATGGTCGAGTGGAGTGGTTGTGTGGTTGAGACTGAGTGTGGTTTGAACTTGAAATGAGACCTGTATGCTGGGGGGTGATGAATGAAGACGTTTCGTACGCTGGTCTGCTTCTTTGCGAAAGTTGGTTGAATAATTGTTCCCTATGTTGGAGGTCATAAATGCAATGAAAGATTGAAGAGGATGCTCTGCCGTGCAAATTTGTTTTAAAGAAGCGCATGTTTTTCGTCGGAGGTCGGAAGATGGAGCAATGTTGTCAGTTTGTAAGAACTATTGATGAACGTTGACTTTTGTCGGAACACAGACTCTGGCTCTTCCGGACTTCATATTCAGGCACCCACAAAACTAGAAAATGACTGGAAATTTAGATCGTGGACCATGCAGTGAAGGAGTGCTGTCCAGTGCCGGCTCAGGATTCCGTGGTTTCGAAGTTTATGCAAAGCGCAGGAGCCTATCCGTCGAAAAAACGTCAAAAACCACTTGAGTAAGTGGTCCACATTTTGCTTTCTTCTGAACAGGGTTTGGTTTAGGTAGGTGACGGTGTGCCCTATAGGCCGTAGCTCACTTAGACTTGTTGGGTGCATTGTGCCCTGGGTTTGGCTTAAAATCTCCCACTGCATCTGTAATTGCGTGCATTTTCAAGTTTCTCGTTTCAGCCACGGACCGCGAAACTTACAGTCCGTGCTCTCTCATTATTTAGGTGAGCCTTGGATAAAGACAGGACAAATTTGATGAGGAACGAAGTTCGATTCACCCGGATACAGTCACAGATACAAATTTCTGTTTAAAAGCAACCATAACAACGGTTTAATTGTCTCTGTTGTTAAAACTTCATGGAAAAAAATAAGTCTAAGCGAAGCGTTTCACAAGCGAAACGTCACAAATTCGTGTACAACAGGAACAGGTTAGGGCCAAGAAGACTATCTTGCGGGTATCCGTCAGCGATCTTATTGAATGCTCAACTCTGTTTTCTAAGTAAGATTAAAGCGTCTTCCAATGAGAACTTCCGAACTTTGACAGTTCATAGAGGCTATATTGTTGCAGCCAGATCTGTAAAATGCTTACACCTACCATTTATTCAGTCTGATTTGCCAAATGACGGGTGTTCTGTTGGGACATGGCTTCGCACGCTTCGTCCTGTTTCTTATCGAAAAATCATCTGCAGCAATGAGGCCAATTTCTGGATGAATGTGTACGTCAACAAACAAAATTGTCGGGACGATACCAATTGACATGAGATCCAATGGCGTTCCATACATCCCGAAAAAGTCACAGTTTGGTGTAGATTTTGGGCTGGCGACGTCCATATTTGGTCCATATTTCGACGTTGACCAGGCCATCATCGTCAACGGCGAGGGCTATGGGTCGATGATTACCAACATGTGGTTTCAACAGGATGGCCCTACATGTCGCACAGCTCACGCCCTTTGGAAATTCTGCACGAGCGATTCGAGGGGATTGTCGTCTCACGTGGAGGTGTTGTGAACTTGTGTAATTTTTTGAAATCGCAGTTCTATGAGACTAAGCCACAAACCACAGCGTCCCCGAAAGCCAACATAACCCATGCCATCAGTCAAATTCAGCCTGGTTTATGCGCCAGAGTCATGGAAAATTGGACATTACGGATGTGCACCACCCAGAGAAGCAGCGGCAAGTTTTCAGGAAGAAATTGGTTTAACTTAGATTTAAGACCGTCGCGTCGTCCCAGAGTCCGTAGAAGGCCTGGGAAACGTTAGGAAAAGGCCAAGAGCAGTCCTTTTCTTCGTCTAGTGTTGTTTTTTAATCTCGTTAGTTATTTTATGTTAATTGTAGAGTATATGGTTCAGAAGTCAAATAGTGGTCGTCTTTCTTCTTCGGCTGGATGTGTTTTAATAGCAGTTTTTTTGTGGACCACTTCTGCTACCTTCCATGAGTCTGAAACATAGAGTGGTCTAAGCGAATCATAGAAGCTGTAGCATGTTTAGTGAGCCAATCATGTAACAACACGGTAATTCAGTTTTTAACTGACTCCACTATTCTCTACAATTAATCAGTCGCTTAAGCCGCGTGTGGTCTAGGTGTCAGCTGAACAGGAAAAGCCCATTAGTTCGCTGGTTCATCTGTCATTCGGACTTAAGCTCCAAGTAGCCAACACAAGATTACAACAGAATCATAAAAGGGTACAAATGGCATTCTTAATCTGTCCTCCATGTCCTCTCCAGTTCGGTTTGGATTCGAGCACACCGCTTAGGTGAGTTGCTGTCTTAGAGAATTTGAGTTCGTTGCCATTGACATTATGGCGCTGGGGAGAGTGGGGTTAGAAGTGACTTTTAAGATTTCAAAAACAACGTTCATCATCGGAAAATTAAGAATCGGTTAAAAGAGAAAAATTATTAATTTCTTCTCCCTGGCTACTGGCGTACCTACTGCAGTTGTACGCTGGACTTCCCCTCGATGTAGCATGTTACAATTTATCCAATTCGTTTTGCTTTAAGCTTGGCTCAACTATAATGTGCATGAGCGAGCATGAGCTAGTGTCAAATTTCAACGAAATGTTTCGTCATGTTTGCAAAAAAATTATGTCTACCCATAATTGCCATCTGCGCGCATGTCCATATGTCAGAAAAGATTTTGTTTCATTCAGCCGAAAAATGTCGTGTTCAATTATATGTGTATGTATGTATGTACCAATACCAACAGAATATCAGCTGATTTGCTCATTTTTCAAATTTGTATCTTGTCTGTGTTTTATCTGTCACATTCGCATATGCGCGGTGCGATTTATTTCGCACTAGCTCATGCTTAACGAAACATTTGTGTTTTGCACATGCTTAACGAAATGCTCGCAATCTTGCATGGACGACATTATAGGTTGCCGCATAGGGGTGGGTGTATTCGCTCACTCACTCATGGGCGTTTGACACTAGCTCATGCTGGCTCATGCGTATTATAGTTGAGCCTTTAAAATGCTCCAGATGACTGGTTGAGAATGACTATACATGACAGTCCGTCAACTGTTAGCAACACTCCGCCTTTTGCTCTGAATCCTACCAACATAGTAAATATATTTGAGAAGACTGGAATCGTTCCTCGCAATGAGCATTTTTATTTTTCAATTTTTGTTTTGTTACCAACAGGATCTGATCATAAACTGTAGAATAACAGACATTTGAAAAGAGAACAGAAATTAACGAAGCACCAGTTGTTGAGCCCAACCGAAGTTGCTGAGCTTTTTGGTGGATTTGGTAGTTCAAATAATACTCTTAAAATTAAAAAAGGTTCCGTCGGTTAAAATTCAAATTTTTATGGAGGACCATAAATTTTAGTCAAAAATGTTACTTTTTACACCGCCCTCCGCTATGATCTCTGCAATATTTCTCTGCCTCGTAAACACAAGGAATTCGATGTTCTTTCCAGTTGCTAACAAGCATTAGTGACCGGCAAAGACACTCGCTGAAAAACACCCTCCTCACACAAAACACAAAATGATAGACGATAGAACCATCCTCAGCGGTGATGGTTCTATCGTCTATCATTTTTAAGTCCCTTTTCGGACTACCATCCAAAAAAATGTAACTTCAGGACCTACGAACCTACCTACCTACGTCAATTTATATATACAATCACAGCTTCACCCCGATACCGGGAATATATTGAACGCCCCTCGTATGTTCCAGTTGTGTACGTATGCGCATCAATTGAACAAGTTTGTTATGAGTGTTGAAGTCCCAGGTCGCACAAGAATTGACAAATTGCGTGAAGTTCGGCAATCGAACGGACTTGATCCTTTGCAAAAAAGTCCTTGTGGGACTCCACCAGTCAACAGTCAAAAGGTACTGCATACCAGGAACCTCTTCATTACCCATCTCTCTGCCGTTTAAGCCCTCGGGGATATAGGACGTCAAATACGCCATCTAGTTCGGAGTTCTGCAACACATTTGAGCTCTCTCCACCTCATTTCTAAAGAAGTCGGTTCCTCTTCAACTGTTCTGGGCAAAGTTTGCTTAGGTCGTCGTTCTATTCTGACTGCCTCTGCATGGCGTACTTCACAATCGAGATGTCTTCGCGGCGTTGTGTGGGTCCAATCCACTGCAACTTTTTCCTTCGTGCAGTGATGTTTCTAGGTTCTGTGTACAATTGCTCGTTGGAGATACGGTTCCGCCAAAATCTCCTAAGAATGTTCCATAAACATCGATTTACGATAGACTGTGTCCACTTTCCAGGTCCTGCACCCAATATGCGGAACAGTCGCAGCTTGGTTCTGAAGCTGATAGCGTTGTTTTTTTTTTGCAGATAGTGGATAGCATTCCTAACGCTGCTTTAGCCTTCTCAATCTTGCAGCAGACACACAGTTCGATGCCACCGCGGTTAGCTTTCGCGACTTCCTGTCCGGCAATGTCTAGTTGGGCGCGGGTATTAGAAATGCCAAGGGCTTTACTTTTTGCTGTTTTGAGGCCCATATTTCTTGACTCAGCTTTAAGATTGTAGGCCACCAAGTGAAGGTCCATTATGCGATGTGAAAGTAGACAAACATCGTCAGAGTAGTCAAGTCAAGTTTGAGATAAATTGTCACAGTCCACTCCATCGATTCTTTTCCGTTAACATCTAGAGGATAAGAAGAGAAACCAGCCCTACCCCACCGCAGCTCATCGGCATCTCCCAGTGGTCAGGTCAACACATTAAATGACTTAACTTGCAGCGTAGCCGAAAAATCCCATAAAACTCGTGTCAATGCCTATCCAACGGCGCAAGGACGCCCGTCCTGCAAAACTGCCTCAGCCACCGGATGTCGCAGCAATTCACAGTCATTCCAGCGAGTTTGCAAATCAAATCACCATGTTGGTAGAAAAATCGCCGAGGCGTGCTCGAAAGCCACTCACTCTGTGGTGGAGGCAGTTTCAACAGGCTGACGAAACAATAAAATTCACATCACGCAAGCCAGACCGCCCCCCGGTGTCCGTCCAGTTCACCGAAATCAATCCGAGTAGCGCCACCAAACGTTGCCGCGCCGTTCTTCGGCCTCCTCAACCCCCCTCCGTCTGTGTGTCAATTGTCGTTATCGCTGACGACTGTCAGGAGAGAAAAAACAACGCCACTCCCTCAGGGAAGCCCATCAAGCTAACTTTGAAGACCGATGGCTACGATGGACGATGGCCTTAATTACGTCTATCAACGTTCCCTTTATTGCGTCCGTCCGGCACATACCCGGACGCCCGCCCGCGGGAGCCTGAAATTTTGTATCCACTTTCATTATTTATCCAACAATTAGAGGAATGGAGGAAGCGACGGACTGCTGACGCAATTGAATCCCTCACGAGGGTTGGGCGCGACAACAAATTAGTGTTGTTAGGATGCGCACAACGACACAGGATCTGTTTGTGTGTTTTTCGTCCTTTTTTTTTTTGTGAAAACGATTCCGTTTGGATTACCCAGCTGGGCTCCGGTTGTCTGCAGTGGCTGCAATGAATCATTGAATCGCTGAATCACTGAGTTACGCATACAAAAGCCAATCGAATGTCCTTTTGATTTGTGTCCTTTTGCGGCATTCTTCGCTCGTTTCTAGTTCGGCGCGCCTTGTGTGCGTTGCTGGCCTGAGGGTGAATATGATTATTTTCCCGTGCCTGTGTTGGTGTTGGGCGGCGACAAAAGGTTCACGGATTCCAAAGGGATTTGGGGACTTAAGCCGAATTTATAGGTCAAAGCGCATTAATTGAGTTGCAATTGCAAACGGAATGCAGCGGCATTTGCGTGCGCGGATGTGCGTTGAGTTTAAAGAGGGTACTGGCAGGCATTTCCAAAAAAGATAAATAAATCGTTTTAAGCCGATGATCGGGGGTTGAGAGGCGGCACATTATCGCTTGTGACCGCGATCGTTTAGGCAACTGTCATCGGCAATTAGGGTCTGCTTTTTCCGTTGTAAATCAGTGACGGACGTGATTTGGGGTTCTGGTGATTCATGGGAAAACTGACATTTTGGAGGTTCCTTACAAGTTCAGGATGGTTGCGAAGGTAGGCGATTGCATACCGATCCGCGTGGTGCCAGAGAGGGTCCAAGCGCTGGGCTGTACCTGACTGAAGTACCATCATTTGTGGGAAAGGTCAACTTCTACTGGATTAGTGGCGCCCAACGAAGTTCACACGATGTTATGCAAGGGAATGGGGTATTTATTGATTCCTCAACACACTGGAGCACTATATAGGCGTTGCCGATTGCGTTTTTGAATGTCTCGGGTGTACAGCGGAAAAAAATGTGGGACCAATGTCACTACCTTGGGAGACTCCATTGAATTTGTGAAATTCTGATCCGGGCTTAGCTCTGAAAATGCTGTTACGAGAACTCGGCTTAGCTTGTCCGTCATGCCAGACTTTGTCGAAGGCCTGGGCGACGTCAAGAAGGGCGGAAGAGCAAGCCTTTTTCTTCCTCTCGTGCAATTTCATTGTCGCTTTGTTATAGGCGTTGACGGTTGCGTTACCTCATGTTGCTATACAGTTGGAGCGCGATTGAATCTTCTCCTCCCATCATCATCTAACCACACAGGGTTTAGTCCTCGTCCTTGCTGTGTCACAGTGCACAGAGGGAGACTAGAACGACGACCAAAATTTGAATTTTGAGAGATGATCCAGATGAAGGTAGTCAAGCCCAGTCGGGAAGGACCAAGTTGACTCCCTGCCCTGCTCTATGTCGCGGAGACATAGTCTTGCTCTTCTCGTGAAAAGCTCTACGTTCATTCTTTGGTCCTGTTTGCTTTGATGGCATTTGGAGGAAAAGATTCAACCACTAACTAGATTTTGGTCGCCATTGGAGGCTGTACAGTGGAGGCTGAGTCTAGCCAGGCGTCTACGGACTCAACGCCTAAGATGGTCCATGGCCATGGTAAACACAGCTTCAGCATGAAGAGTCTACAACTCCCTGTCGATGGGACAACGCAATCGATGGCGCCCGATGCGTGCACCAGTGGAGAGGTACAGTCAACCAACTTGGCGGCTTGGAGGCATGGTTAACGATCATGCAAGGACGCGTACGAAACCGAGACGGCTTACGATCGTGCCATCTGGGGATGCTTGCTGGTGGATGCCAGAGTCCGTCCTGAACTGTAGCGCCATCAGAAAAAGAAGAGAGTGGGCCTCTGCTCGATTTCCCTCGTGAGCCCAAAGGAAACTGCGGTTGGCAAGGTTTGTCAACTCAGCCATGTCATGGTCAGCATCTTAAATCATCCGAGCCATTTCCGACCTCGAAGCTACTGCCCCACAGCGACCCGAATCCTGTTTAATTGATGCACCACATCGCTGTCACTTCTTCTACCGTCGAAGTGCAGCCCTTATTCATGTTTCCACACTTCCATCCGGTGTTTAATTATTTCCCCAACATTGATCTTTCACAGTCATTCTCTCATCGTTGCATAAAACATGCCACTCCCACAACACCGCACGCATACGCCGCTTCACAAACAGCGACAATGAAACCGCCGCACGCCCCATTGTACATTTAATGAGAATAAAAGTCCTGGCATTCGCGCAATAACAATAAAACGAAACGAACAGGCAACAACAATCCATAATTAATATTTAAGAGTGCCCACAATTCGCGCATCCCCGGCAATGACGTGTTGGGGAGTGGGGGGAGGGAAGGGGGACTTGAGCTACAAAAGTTTCGAGCCCCACCAATTGGGGATTCCCCATTTCATTGCGATTTAATTTATTTATCTCGCTGGCGCAATTAAGCACAATGAGCCCATTCATGGAGGATGGCCACCAACCGCCCGACCCCCCTCCCACAAGTGTTAACTTTTCATGCACCACTCGCGGCAGGCTCATGCTCATGCAACTGAAATAACAATTCGGAATTGGGACTGCTCCTTGGGAGGCCCGGATTTTTAATCAAAGGCCGCAGGGAAGGAGGCGAATCCATCAAGCATGCGGCAGCTCTCATCGTCGAGATACACATCGCGGTTGTCTATCTAATTTGACCTTTCGGCTATTTTTATGAGAAACCAATACAGATGCTGACGTTCCCGACGCGTGTGGAAAAACAAACAAACCCCCGCCCAACTGACAGATGAAGGACTAATGGATTGACCGCAGGCATGCAGCGGACGCGCGCTGACAGTCGACTGCGAGTACATTCCGATTGCAATGCGACTCAGTCGGCTGGTTTACGAGTCTGGTTGCGCAATGATGAGCTCCTCGTCATGTCAGACGTGAGTGTGGCGCGGCGAGGCGGCAACGGCGCCGGCGTCGTTTCGGGTTGTTTTTGAGTGTTGAACTCTATCAGGCGTGAGGGGCATTAAAACTTATCGAAGTGATTCATCACTTGAATTATGACTTTTATCGCTTCCTAGCCATTTTTTGATGAGTTTATTCGTTTAATGAAGACCTGATTTTGGTCGGTCGGCTGGCGCGGCACAGGGTGCGGGGGGCGTTTTGAAATTTTTGAATGAATTTTTTCGTTTCTTGTTATCTAGAGCCCGGGCCCCGGGGCGGCGAGATTTCGACAAAGGCAATTTCCATAAATCAGTTTGTGGTGATATCCGAAGGCCGCCCATTTCAGGGGGAATGTCTTGGAAGTTTCAATCGAAATTTCACCTCACCTTGGGTGAGTTGTCAAGCGCGTCTGATTTGTGATAGATCAAATCTCAGCGTTGAACTTGAAATGAGTGGACTTGAGTTTCACGGGAGAATTGACTTGGATTGGCATGCATGCTCAGGTTCTAGTTTGTTCTGGAAATCTTTTGCCATGATCCTTTCTTGACTTGCAAGGCTGGATATTGAAGCAAATGGAGAGTGACTATACAATCACATAGCACTGCGACCACCGTAGATCTAATGTGCTCCCTCTCTTGATCTAGGACTTTCATCTCTGACTCGCACGATCCAAAAAAACAGGTGGCGGGGGTAACTAGAGATCTCGAGCCATCTCGATCCTCCGCCATCGACTCTAAGTCATTAAAAGCTATGCCTAAACTCAACCAGGCCTTGGACATGGTGCAACCGCCTCGTCCTGGGTCTACCAAGCGGTCGCTTACCTGATGGAATCACATGCCTCGAAAGTCGTGATGGACAACAGACTGCCTTGGGAAATTAGATAATCTCTCTAGATGGATTCCTGTTCAGGGAATTCTGTTCGTTATTTTATATCAGCTTGGCATCGGATGTGGACACTCGACGAGTAGGTGTTCCATGGTTTCTTTTAATTGTCCATAGTGTCTTCAGTTTTCTGGGCTGCTGTGCCCCATTTTGTGTAGGTAGTAGTTGCATGTAAAGTGGCCATATAGTAGCCTCAGATCGGACTTCTTTTGATTTAGGGCCTCCTTTGTTCTGCTGAGATTGACCCCTCAGGAGACTAGAGATATGTACATAGCAAAGTGCAACGGCACCTGGACGGGTCCGTTGGTTGACGCACAGGGGCACTCTGGACTAATGTAATGTAAAAAGAAGAAAATGAAGAAGAGCAAAGGGAGGTTATTGACTTTCTTCATAATTAATCATCCTGAACACGACTTAACCTTAAGACGAGTATAATGTCATCCGTTTACATGTGGAGTATTCTTCTAATGTGATTTCTTTATAGTCTCAATAATCGAAGGTGTCACTTGTCGAACCAACCAACAAAATATTGTGTTAGTCAATTCCTGCATCGTTGAAGGCTGCTTGTAACTTGCTTGAGATAAGGAGGCTACTATGTACTACCTCCGAGAATGTTATGAGAGACTGAGGAAGTAACCAGTCTCTGGCGTGTTTCGAGTGGAGTGAAGAGTGCCCCGAGCCACAGCTTGCGAAGGCAGCCATAGACAACCAGATAGAACTCGACTAGTAGTCCCACATCCAAATTCTATAGTCACTGAGATACAAGCCTGGAAGAAGATCTAAATTAAATAAGAATTACTAGTTGGGTCGATCGATTGGTGATCGGCCAAGATTTTATTCTCGATGGTGATGAAAAAGGCAACTTCATGGATATTCGCAAATGGTTACAACTTTGTAAATTATCACCATCATACACGTGATACAAACTGAAGATCATTATTAAACATCGTCGTGAGCCCCGGGGTAAAGAACGCGAGACTATAACTCATCAGGAGCAATGCTCAAGCGATACCAAGAGAGCTGTCGGTCTTGGTCGAAACCCATCATCCTGGGTACTACCTACCTGATGATTCAAGGCCCGCCTTGGAAGTCGTGATGATGGGGAAACTCGTGCCACGTGCCCGACCCATCGTAGCTGCTTCAATAGGACTCCACTAACATGTAGACTGCAGAGTACATGGATCAGAGGGAGTCGGTGTGTTCTCGGCATCCTTGAACATTTCCACAGATGGCCGAACAATTCCAGTATGTTCCAGGCGGAACTATTTCGCCATTCAGGACGCGTGTCGTCTAATCAAAATACAGTTAAACATCTTGTCAAGACAGAATCTTGCCATATGGGTTGATAGTCAAGAAGCCATCCAAGCTATTGCCTTAGCTACTTCAGATTTAAAACCAATGCAGGAATGCCTGGCTGAGCGCTGGTCTTCATTTAATCTAGGTTCCAACTTTCCAAAAACTATCCCCAAAAATGAGAAGACCAATGAACTGCCTAGGCACGAATCTATCCTTTAGTGTCCGCTTGCAGTGAAATCTCAATGCACTTCCTTGCACTAGCAAACATCAGACGGGCCAGACTGACAAAACAAGCCATCTTTTTCAGCAAACTCTTCATGACATCGTCAGATTGCTGCTGATAGTCTGTATGGGGTCAATCAAGGTATCCCACACTACACACATTGTCGCAGTTCCAACAACAGAGATGAGATGGAGACTTTAACAAATTTCAATTGAGTCTGCCCGGCACTTGCTAGAACCACACAGGGAGCCATTGGCAGAGCCTACTTAAACTCACTTTAGACTAATATACAGTCTAAATTCACTTCAGAAAAATGTCGTTACTTTTGTTACACAAAAGCTCCTGGTTATGATTTAATCACAGGAGAAGTTCTGAAAGAATTACCTCAGAAAGCGCTTCTTATGTTTCTCTACCTAATTAACGCCGCCCTTAGATTAGAACATGTCTCTAGTCAGTGGAAAGTGGCGGAAATAATAATGGTGCCGAAACCGGGTAAACCACCAACAGACAAAAAGTCTTATAGACCGATTTCACTGCTTCCGATAATGTCTAAAGTGTTCGAGCGACTATTACTAAGACGTTTAAGCCCGGTTATGGAAGAAAGACGACTTATTCATAATCACCAGTTCCGTTTTAGAAGTAAGCATTCAACTATCGACCAAGTACATCGAATAACTGATGTTATAGAAAAATCATTTGAACAAAAGCAAGTCTGGTCAGCTGTATTTCTCGATGTCTCGCAAGCCTTTGACAAGGTTTGGCACGAAGGTTTGAAACACAAGCTTCGACAGTTCCTCCCGAGAAGACTTTACACAATTTTATCGAATTATCTAACTGATAGAATCTTCCGTGTGAAAAATGGGAAAGAATACTCCCTATTTAAGCCTATACAAGCTGGAGTACCTCAAGGAAGTGTCTTTGGTCCCCTCCTTTACTTACTGTATAGCAGCGATATACCGCAGGTTGTAGGCACCGTGCTAGGCACATTTGCTGACGACACCGCCATTTTAGTAACTGCCAAAACGGTCGAAGAATCAACCGGAAAATTACAATGTGCTCTAGACCGGATACACGAATGGACGAATACTCAGCGAATTGAGCTTAACGAAGCTAAATCCGTTCACATAAATTTTACGTATAAGAACGTGAATAACTTGCACGTTTTTATAAATAATGTACAAATACCCTAAGGTAATGAAGCGAAATACCTCGGAATGACTCTCGATGTAAAAGAAACGTGAAGAGCTCCAATTAAGATACAAAGGCATGTACTGGCTTATTGGAAAATAGTCCAGGCTAAGTATTGACAACAAATTGCTTATATACAAGCAAGTGCTAAAACCCGTCTGGACGTATGGTATACAACTATGGGGTTGAACCAATGAAAGTAAAAGAAAAACATACTACAAGCATTTCAAAATAAAGTGCTAAGGGCCATCGTCAACGCACGCTGGTATATACGAAACAGCGACATCCACAAAGATCTTGGAATTCCATCAGTCCATGATGAAATTACGAATTTTGCTCGTAAGCATAAGCGTCGTCTGGAAGAGCACATAAACTCTGCTGTCCTTCCAATTCTCGACGAAATCAACGCTTTCCGCCGTCTGCAAAGGACCAGACCCCTTGACCAAGCACGGTGTATTCAACCCGCGCTTAGCTACGGTGATAGCAAGAAAAAAAAACACTTTAGTTACACTGATTATTTGTATGATGAAAATTTGTCGCGTATAACCGCCGCGGTTACCACGCAAGTACTTCAGGCTGTTTGTCGATCGCATTGCTCTTCGCACTAAAAACAGATGAGGACACCAAAGAATTAAATGAAACACAAGGTAGATAATGGTGTACCAGTGAAGATACTACATTCCACACAAACCACATGATACTGCTCTCCACGCTCACCAAAAATGTCAATCAATAACAACGAAAAGCAGTCCCACTGTAGGCAAGTGGCGTTACCACGCTAGTAACGACGTTTATTGAGAAGTAACGTATCGTCACAAATACAAGGCAGGCACTATTGCATTGCATTGATTCATAGTGACCATTTGCTGCATCGTTACAGCTGCAAAAGCTAGCTTGATGGGGGATACCAAATTAGACTGCGACATCTCCTTTCAATCAGGTCGCATATTCCACTTTTCACCAGTGAGGAGCTAAAGCTCTTATTGGCACCCGAAAGTAAACATTTCAATTCGACGTAGAATGTCGCCACATAGTACATCCCTGCCTGGTCTGTTCTTTATAACAGGTCAGGGCTGGACACTGCCTCAGGTATTTCTTCCACGTAGACCATAGAAAAACCCACAGGAATCATCTCCTGAAACATCAAGTTTACTTCTGCTGAGATGATTTTGCGACTACCTTCACCAGCAAATACTCATGTTTAACGTGCTCTTTTGGAGAGGACTTACAGTGAACTCAGTGACTGAAGATGGGGATGATGTTGTGATGCCTCTATAAACACTGTATTTTCGTTGTCTTTATGTGAAGGTCCAGTCTGGGATGGACATGGGCCTTCCCATTTCGCGCGTTCCTTCGCTTGCTGTTCCTCCGCATTGGTTGATGTTTTTCCCCTCTTGTGTGCTCAGATGATGTCGCTCACGCCGTTTAATTTGTTACCATCATTATCTCGCCTTGTCGTTGATCTGCAGTCACTCAACAAGAACAGACGCGCTCTTGCAATGGCCCCCCTACACAAGGACCTTCCCTCCCAGTCGTTCTTGACACGCATTTAAACGCGTCTTACTCAAAGCATTCAAACTCTGATTTACAGCCACAGTTTAGAGCACTCCCACCATCTGACAACCCCTAGCCATCCTTCACAGAAGCCATTCCATTAATCTTTCACCCGAATCGATTCGCCAAGCACCGGCACTTTATCGGAAACGTGCCCTAGCCTAAGCGGGCGAGACTGCCTCCACAAGCACACAATTCCATGTGCATTTTAGAGCGAGAGACCATTTCAAGTTGATTGCCTGTCAAAATAACCCACTCGCCGGGGCCGAATGTCAAAGACCATCCATCCCGACAGCAGTGCTCAGCCGTAAAATTATGTTAATTTGCTTGTTCCTTATTAATTTTATCGCATATCTAACATGCTTAGGGCCTAGTGCGCTCCGAAAGCCCTCAATCAACAGACATTCAACATCCATAAGGATGCGACGTGACTCAACCGTGGCGAAGCTCGAAGCTCGAGAGCGGTGACGGTAAATTACCGCAGAATACGACTGACAGTCGTAAACCGAAAGCAAACTTGTTGCCCCCCGACTATATTGAATGTGTCGACTGGAGAGGTGATGCCGGAGCGAAGTGCGCCCCATAAAGCCGCATACATGATCGGAATCGGCAAAAGCGCCCCATAAAGACAAAACGGATATGCGAGCAGGGGGGCATATATCCTTTTATTTCGACTTTTACGAGCCTGTATCCTTTGAAATCCGGCACGGCGGCAATATGCAATGAGATGTAATATTTGATGTTAACATTCGCTGCGGCACTCGTGCATTCGGTCCGCACCGTAATCAGGGGGCGTGTACTACATTTGATGGCTGGATGCTTATATTTTTGGGTTTCTTTTATTTTTAATCCACCCACCAACGGGTTTATGGGGTGCCGGGGCTGTGCGAGGACGGCCCGAATGGCTCCTAACGTCGCTGAGGGTAGACTATTTTCGATGGCCAAAATGGGCATATTCGTATCTTGTGGCCGTAAAATGGATGTAATAGAAAATATGTGGATGGGCGTGAGGTGGGGTGCAATTTATTCAATTCGAGATGCTTTGCGGTTCACAATGTGCCCGTGGCACTGTGCTGCGGAATATTTTTCAACCATAATTTGGCGGCTTGTGTATTTTGGCAGGGTTATGGGCACTCTTCGGAGGTCGTAAACAAGGACTCTGTGAATATTACTTCATATCTTTTCATTTCCTTGAGGGGATAGACGGGAATTTCGTTCTTTCCTTGGCTTAATCTGATTCCCTCTTTTTGGCAGCATTTTTTTTCGGGGGAAATTGGAAAGGAATGGCGTGTCCGGTGTGTGGTCGACTTATATTCTCATGTGGGAGTCGGGATTGAGATCTCATATTTCAAGCTTAAGAACCGTACAGGGGCATGCACTGAATTAAACTGAACTGCACTGGGATTTATATCTACCTTATGTCGGACCACAACCATGCATAGTGTGATTTAGTTAAGCCTCGGCTTCACTGGCAGCTATTCAAGCTGTTGATACGAATTGATGACTCAGTCCAATATGTGCGTCGTTATTCCACCGATAACGTCTCGGATGTTGGCCTCTAACTCGTTCAAAGTGATTGGCGTGTTATCGTGTAATCGCGCCGACCAATTGATGAACACTCGCCGAGAGGTGACCCATTTGCCAAACTTCTTATTCACAACTTCGAGCGTTGCATCGCTTTCATGGCATGTGGACGATGATACGTTTAAACCGCATCTCGACTATTGAAGTTGTTGATGTCTGGCCACAGAAAGTCGGTCAGCATCACCGTTTACCTGATGTCATTGACGGTAAGGGCCTCCTCCCTCATTTCGAAAGAAATAAGTTCGGATGATTCCATCTTGCAATAAGCCGCACCAAACAGTAGGTCTTTGTGGATGCTTCGTCGAACACTTGTGGATTGTGTTTTCTTCAATATCGCAGCTTCGTCCGAGAAGAGAATTTTTTGGCCAAAATCTGGATCTCCGGCAAACATGTCCAGCAGTCGATTAGTAAACTCACGGCGTTGTTCATGACTTCAATTCTTCCGATAGCATAATCTACTACGGAAGTCGCATAAAATCTAACCGCAGATAAGCCTGATTGACTCTCTGGGCACAAGTATCTCCGCACTAATGAGGTATAAAACATTGATGGCAAAGTTAGTACAAGACTTTCCTTTCAGAATAGATAAGCTTCTTAAGATTCTGTCAAAATTTGGTGCTAAAATTGTATTTGCAATTGTGCATGTATCCCAAAGTTGTTACTTCAAAATTTAGTACAGGTAACGCCGTCCTTAAGTGATGACATTTGTGGGAAGTTTAGTACAAAATCGTACATTTCAGATTATGGCAAAATTTGCCACAACTCTTAAATGTGCGTAGAATTTGATACACTTTTTAGTTCACTTTTGTTTTATGTTTGCCTAAAATTTAGTACAATAAGTTCTACTCCTTCTTGGAGTATCTCTCAAATTGCTGTCAAAATCTAGCAGCAATATTTACATTTTTTTTAACACGTATACCCGCCCAGTTATCCATTGCTTTTTGATACACATTCTATTTTTAGTACCAGAAGTTGTAATGCAATTTGGGATGCCTCCGACGTCCTGATACAATTTTATCTGAACTATAATACAATTTGATACACAAAGCATTTTTAGTTGCAATTTGGAATGCCTCCGAAGTTCTGATCTGAGCTGTGATACTTGTTACACAACGCATTTTAGTACACATTTAGTACAAGAAGTTCTAATGCAATCTGGGATGCCTCTGGCGTTCTTGTCAGAATTTGCATATCCCTTAAGTTCAAAATTAAATTTGGTACACATCTAATGAAGATCACTCAACAAAATCAAGTGTCACAATTCCCGCTTCTCCCAAGTTGTGTTCTTAAATTCATTTTGGCTTTAAATTTCACAGAAAAATCTGCCTCAACAACATTTGCTGCCACTTTTGTGTTTCTTCCTTAATGTCGAACGGCTGTGAACAATCCGCCTGAATTTGGTATCGTTCTCAATTTGTACACGTATGCTTTGCTGGTTCGTTGGAAACACACATAACATAAAAACCTGTGTATTCTCAGTCCTTAAGGAACGTAAGCCCCAAGGGACCTTATGGTGACCATTACTTTTTATCGAATTCCGCTAAAAAGTCATCGACTTCCCCACACGATAAAACGCTAAATCTCTTCTTGCCTCCCTCTGCTGTTCGTAACCACTTGCAAAGAGTTCTCCCTACAACGCCCTCCCCGTCATGACTTGTCACCTATCAGCAACAACTCTGCTCAACACGACTCCCATCAAATGCTAAACACACGTAATGACTTCTAAATCTCAAATTAATCTTTGATCTTACACGTGCTCTGTGCTCTCCATGACGTGCGTCGCTTAAAGTCCCTCCACCTCCACCTCCACGTGTCCTTTAGTCTCACCCACCAGACGCCACCCAAACAACAATCAGTAAAGCATCTTCCCAAGTCTCACGGATAACATTTAAAGTGCAAATCGAATTAGACTGCCTAATTGAACGTTGAGTTCGCATCAAAATTGAACACAATATCCTGGAAAATTGTTTACAGGAGAAAGGATATCCTGTTGCGGCGGTCGGTGTGCGGAACGAGCGTCTCAAATGGAAAGGCTTTTCCCGCCGCCTCCGCAAAATTGGTTTCCCATGCTAAAGTGGATTGGGATTTGGCAGATGATATGCCTCCTTCAACGGGGAGACGGCAAATGAAGTCATGCACTGTTGTTGTTGTTGTTGCTGCTGGTGGAGGTGATGGCGTTGGTGCTGCCGTGCGTGCGGAGGTGGAAAAGGATACAATTTATGTAAAATAATTTTATGAAATTTTCAATACCAAGCTGGTGCATTAAAGATGATGAAGTTTCGATTGAATATGGTTTCGTGATATCCACTTAGAGCGACGACTTAGTGTGGCGTGGGGTTGCCGGCTGTGGGCTGTGGGCTGTGGGAGTGGATAACACCCACTGGCTGGCTGTACGGCTGTCGGCGCTATACAACTCAATTCAATTACGTGCGCCTTGTGCCGTCTATTATGAGCCTTTAAATTTATAATGGACCATCCATTACCGCAACGGGACAGGAGTCAGAGAATAAATTTTATTTCGCTCATTCTCTGTGACGACGCTGGAACGTGGCGGCGGAAGGATGTCAGGTCTATTGTGGCGCTTGTGGTATGATGACAGTTGAAAATGCCAATAGCTGCGGCCAGATGGAGGGCAGAGGGATGTTTTGCAATCGATTGCAGCATTTTTGCAGAGACCCGGTGTTTCGATGAAACAAAGACAAACTCAGTCCTCGCTGGGATAGGGTAAATGCGAGTTGGTCAGGCGGTTGAATTGCTCGCCATTGAATATGGTTGGCACTTGATATCAGACGTTGGTTGCTAGTCCGTTTTGGCAGGCTTCCGTACTTGGCTCTAGCTCTACCTCTGGCTCTGGGCTCTGGGCTCTGGCTCGATTTTTTTATCCTTATTTAAAACATTTAAAGAACACAGTCCTCCTCCCTGTTCCCATTCTTCGCGTGTCAGAACTGCCTTTTCCCACCGATTCATTTAAATTAAAATCGCAGCAAAGGTCCCGAAATCGAAAACAGCCTTCCACCCGCCACTGCAGTCCTTCGTTATCTGTTTTCCGGCTTTTTTAATTTCTCTCGATTTTATCAAAATTAAATTCCCATCAAAGGCGGCGCCGCCTGAACCGGAAGAGCCTGCGAATTCGAATAGATTAAAGTGCAGCGGCGATAAATCAAACGAATGGCGCTCCGAAAAAATGTATATCACGCCGAGATTCCTGTTTCAATTTTTACTGAGAACCCAGATATTTGATTTATATGAAACTCACCCACCGGACACAGGAAAGGCAGTTAAGTTATGCACTTGAAACGCACAAAGTCCGACGATTGGTAACGAGATTTTCAAACCTCCATCGACATCGAATTGCCAACGAACGGGGCAGCCCGAGCCTCTCGCAAAGAGCGGTGTTGGCATTTACTGTGTTTTTTTCGAGTTCCTTTGTAAGGCATGCAGTTGCACCGGACGCAGACGGAAATTCATTTGTGCGAAGTGAATGTTGGGGGAAAACAAAAACTCGTTAAAGTGATTGCTTTCAATGCAGCGTCATCGATCGAATTCTGTACGGGCTGTTCTAAAAAAATTCACACATGCTCTGGTCACGTTGCACTCACTCTGTGTGGCACCAGAATGGGTTTAGTGAACCATCGATGCGACTGCTGTCAAACCGCCGATCGGAATCATCGCAAAATCTGGCATGGATGAGGATGCTATTATTTTTTTAGTACATGTTTTGTATTTTTAGTACATGTTTTGCATTTTCCGTACAAGACTGTGCCAGAAAGCCTCGGCTCTTCAATGAAGCGACCTTCCTCACATCTGTGCCCGCTAATGACCAAGACATTGCTCACAAAAGACTGTCAAAAATGCCCCGCGATCAAGTCTCGGATTCCAACGATAGCAAGCACCAGCAATTATTCTTCACACAACTGTTTGTGGCGCTAATCACCTCGCATGCCACAGAGTGACATGGACACTCTCAGTGTGTCCCCTATTACGGGCCAAGTTTACATTCCGACGTCCATCTAAGCGGCACATGCGCTGGGTTCCTTCGCGGCTATTTCCGTGCCCAACAATTCCTGTGCCATTGAACTGCTCTTCGGCAGAGAAGCCGGACAGAAATAGCGTCGTCGCAGTTTACAATGTATGCCCCATTGCAACGGAACTGCATTATTCTTCCGCCAGAAGCGACCGTCAAGACCACCGCCTACTCAGCGAACTCCGTGCCTGCCTAATGGTTGTGCTCGGGAACAATATTTACGATAGCGATAGCTTGACTCGCTCATTAAGTGGATCGCATCTCGAGCGCAGATAATGTAATGGCGAGCACCCAAAAGGCGAAGCGAATCAAATTTGAAAAATCACTGAGATGCTATCCTCGTTGGCGCAGCGCCCCGCCTTTGACTCTGTGGCTTACCGAAACCCCGATTGGTATCTGGATGTACAGCCGCACCGCATCCAGTAGCTGTGTCGACGATGGCGGAAGTTGTGTTCGCTCACTCACACACACGCAAGATTGCATCTCTGTGGGTATTGATTGGAAAATGAGAAAATCGCTTGTGACGTGCGGTAGTCGGTTATGAATTGGAGGGTACTTCTGGGCTTAGCCGAACTGTTGTCGGCGCAATAAACAGTCGATCTAATGCGGTCTACTGAGTGGGGAACAGGTTTCGTGTGGAGTTGATTAATCGTCGATATGCGCACGGCAGCAGTTGATGCGAAGAGTTCGAAATGACGTTTGTATCATGATGCCGATGATGGTGATCCTTTTACCTTTTAGAGTGTTATCTCAAAGAAGATGGACGGGGGGGAGGGGGAGGGGGATTTTATTGCCAGGAGAGATGATGCATGTGCAGTTGTTCAGAGTACCTTGTTCTACGGGTTCATTAGATGACTTTCAAATTCGCAGACTTCGAGTGGAGAGTAGCCAATTATAAGCGTCATGATGCATCACTTGATTTATTTTCCTTCTTTTTATACGAGCCTTAGTCCTTTGGAACGTTCGTACAAGTGTTTCAATTGAAGTAACGAGTCATTAAAAATCAGTCCGGTTTGTTGGGTCTGTCGACAAGTTCCAAAAAGTCTATCAATTCGATGGTAGAACCTCTTTTTGAGACCAGAGTCCGAATTCCACCGGCGAGAGCTTTCCGTCCAAGAAGGGTGGCTAAAGGGCATCAAAAATGTACAGTCGATGGCGCGCTTGAGTGAGAATCTAAAAATCTCATCTACATCTTCTTTTTTTTGATTCTAGTCCGGGCCTGGTCATCTGCCAAAGATCTCCCCAGTTGCCTCCAATTACGCACGCAAAGTTGGATGTGGTCCTTCGGATAGGTATGCGACATCGGTTCAGTGTCCGCGTCCTCTATTGCGCTGTTCCATTGGCTCGGAGTAGAAGACTCTTCGGGTTGGAGCAGAGTAGCCTAGCTATGGGTAGACGACGGGCTAGACTAATGTCGCTGTACAGCCCACGGTTGGATCCTCTGCTCTAAACGCCATCAACGCAAACATGGCCAAAGATTGGACATCCAGCTAGCAGCTACCTTATTCGACCATTTCATAGCCAATCCGTGGCTTTTTTTTATATATTGTAGGACATCGCGTAGACTTGTGCCACACAGATCTTCAAGGCAGTTAAAGTAATGGCTGCCTAGCAGTCTTCTTTTTGTTTCTGCAAGGGCAGAGTATGTTTTGAGGTAGTGTAGCCTTGTATCCTCTGCCTCACCATCACTACAGCTTTCACAGAAGTCATTGCAGGGCATTCAGGTCTGCTTGCCTACTAGGCAGTGTCCAGTTATTCCCCTAGTAGTTTACTAATATGTTGCCTGTTTAAGCCAAGGAGAGCATCAGTCTTTTTTTTTTGAATTAGTGCAGGCCCCACTGATTTCGATGATCTGCATGTATTCATTTCTGCTAACCTATGATGGGTGTCGTCATAAGTAGCGATTTTAATGCCTTCAATGATGACATGGATTCTAGCAGATTTAATTACGATCTCGTATGGCCTCGGAGACGTCTGTGACTCAAACATCATCTTCGGAAGACTCTACAGTCCGGGGTGGATGCAAGTCCAGATAGCTTGTCATCAACTTAGTGAATGAAAGTGTGTACTCATCCCTAGGCAGACTCGGACTTCGTCGGAATGCATATTCGTCGAAGACCAAGTTTGTTCTGTTTACTAGCCCATTAAACTTAGTTTCGGCAACTAAGGAAGCTAAGGATAACCAAACTTCACTGGACACGTGTCATCCTGAACCAACCGAACTGAACAAACAATGCAGCAGTTGCTACATGGCGCAAATCAACAACTCAGTGATTTGTTTAACTTTCCCACGAATTGAATTAAAATTAAAAGCCTTTCCCTTTAATTAGCCGTCAAATTTCCATCAAACTCGCTCGGCTAGTTTGCATTTGGCAGCTATTCAAATCACATAACTTCGTGGAAATATTTGATGTCAATAATCAGTTCGACGGGAATTGAATTAATTACGAATGTATGTCAGGTCGGGTTCGGTGGAATAAAAGTGTTTACATTTATTTGTTAACCTGTACGCCATTTTCTGCCGATAAGCCGGGAGGCTTCACGGGATATTCAAAATTCAAAATGTTATGCAATAGTTTTGGGGTAGTCGAGGGAGAGATGTCACAGTATCATGATGGCATCAAGTATTAAAAAATCATTTATTTATTCATTTTTAATCTACAATCAGATTCCTATAAAGTGTACAACTCGTATAATAAATGTACAATATTTAATGGTTAATTTAATAAATTGTTAAGCGATTAAAAGGCTTGATAAAACACCTCTAAAGGGTGGTCTGGTTGGGACACATCGAAATATTGTGAATGTTCATTGAAAACTCGAATTATTCTAGTTAGTGGTTCGTTTTCGTCTTGTGGAACATTTCAAATAAAATATCCCGAGTACGGAGTGACCTATAGGGCAGATGAAATTGGATATTTGATAAGAGACAAGAGCAGACAAATTATGATCCCAAAGGGTGTTTAGTTGATAGAGATCTTAAGACCACCAGTCCTGCCCTCTAGTTAGGGCGAATACTCCAATGCATTTGAAAAAAACGTGCTGCTCCAAACTACGACAACATATTCAAGTAAATGTTGCCCGAGGGAAGTATACAGAGTCAATAAGTCGAATGAATCATTGAGTCCTTTAGTCTTACGCTTAATAAAACCGACTGCTGAGTAAATATAACAATATGGGCAGCGCTACAGCCCGTGGACGGCCAGGGCTTAGCTCCTACAACAACCACTAGTGTTGTGCGTTCTATGGTTCTGTTCTGACCTATAGTGCGACTCCGATCGACTAAGTTTGAGAAGCTTTTTCTAGACAGGACTATTCTTTGGCAGTGTCATTGTCAGTGACTCGAAAGAGGTCGTACCGGGAATCGATCCTAGACACCGTAGATTCAAGTGCGTACAGAACGACGCACAGACCCACAACGCAACGCCCGCCACTAGATTGCTGAGTTGGCTTTTGCTAAAATGTTACTGATATGAGTAGAGACATGAGGAGTTCTGAATAAGGATTGGAAAAGCTAGCTTCGTGAACGAAATTGAATGGCGTTTATTTAAATTAAGCTTTAGTGTATTATTTTCATACCAATTCAGGATGTTGTTAATATCGGACTGTGGCAAAAGACAGTCATTCATATTTTGAATACCATTAGATATTTTCATATCATAAGGATATAGCAAAGATTCACTGCGTTTAATTCAAAAAAGTAATATCATTAATGAATATTATAAGTAGTAAGGGGCCTAAGTGACTACCTTGCGGTACCCCCGAACTACATTCAATTGGTTTTGAGAAGAGCTTTCAATTCCAAATGTTAGGGTTCTATTTAAGAAGTGTGTTTATCAGTTGTGATCAAAAGCGTAAAAATAGCAGCAACATGTCTTTTATTCTCCGTGTAATTGATAACGAAGGAGGGGTAAATGTTCAGTTTTATTCTTTAGAGCTAGCAAATTCAATTTGGAAAATTGTTAATAAGGATGATGACAAAGGACGATTCTTCCCAATCGTCTAGAAAAACCCCTTCAGATAACAAAGGATTGAGTATGTGTAATAGAGGACTGCAAAGTGAATCAATATAAAATGTCGCATCGTATCTGGTTGATGGTTCTCGGATAGAAATAGAGCCTCCAAACGAGAACGGTTCACTAGATGTACACGGGCAACGTCAGATCGGTGTAAATATACCGTGTTCTTGTTTGTTGGCCAGAATAGGAAAAATAAGGGATTTCTCGAAAAGTACTTACATCACGAGAGTATTTCGATCGTAACCTTTGGCCACCAAATTTTAATAAGTTTCGTTCGGTTTTACAGACTTTTTTCCCGCCTCCTACGTACAGAAGTGACAGGGCGGCACCTAGAAATAACGCCCACTGACCGACTTTATTACCCACAGCCTTTACGAAATAAGGCCCTCTAAGCTGAGTCGACATTATCAGGCTGCTGCCTGGTAGTACTATGGAACTGTTTTTGAGTCGGATTGCCAGAGTAGTGTTGAAAACCTCTGAAAAAGAAAATACACTTCCTTTGAAAATGCACCTCTACGAGCATAGGATCACATGAGCAACAGGGGAGCTCTTGAAATACGATTATGTGCTTGCTTAGCTTACTAAGCGAGGGAGTAGTGGACTGACCTCCGGTTTGGTGCCATAATATTGGACACGTTAGTGGTTCGTTGAGTCATAAGCCGCGACAGTAGGTTAATTTAGGCGGTCGAAGTCCATCCTGCACCTACTAGATAGAATTAAAATGCGAGCTTATTGGAGACGAGAATATTGCAGAATTACTAGACTCGCTAGAACACCGACGTACCGTGTCTCCTCGAGCTAACCAATTGCATTCCTCCTCTCCACACATTCACACGCAACACCCGTCTCGCCAGGAATGCCAGTCAGTTTACCTTTAAGCCTGCTTTCGGACGCACAGTTAATTTTGGAGACTGTGTTTTCAGCCGCACTACACGAATGCGGAATGCTCTTCCCAGCACAATATTCTTCACAAAGCAGAGTTCGCTGATATTTAGGAGCAACGTGGACAGGTAGACCCGTTCTGTGTCTTGACCCCGGACACTTAAGGGCTCGCAAATTATAAAACAAATGTACCTTCAGAACGTACATGTACACGTGTCTGACTAATTAAACGTGTATTTAGGGGTGTAAATGTAAGCGATTCCGTGTAACACGAACTCGCACCGGCCGTACAATGTGAGCCACTTCGATTGCATAACCATTTCCTAAGGTCATTGCGGACGAAAGCCCAATGTTTCGGTCCAAATTGTTTTCAATTCTTATTAAGGAATTTATTTAAATTTTCATCGTTTCATATCACAACCCCATCAACAATTGAACAAATTGTTTACTCTTCCTTCGCATATCATTACCCATTCGGAAAGCCCAATTTTGGACACCCCATTCGCGAAACACTCCACTGGTCATAAGCAAAGCGTCCATCGTCGCCCCTCAAGTCATACAAAGTAAACACTTCTCAGCGATCACTGTGCCCCCGGCCCCCAGCGCCCGCGTGGCGTCGTTCGACGAAATTAACAAATTCAAACTTAAATTCACCCCAAAACGTTCCTAAATATGTCTCGGGCACGCACAGAACCCCAAGTAATTTCGGCGATCAACAAATGTTCGCCCTCCCTCCGCACATTCTCAAATATCACGTACTGCCAAAATGAGACCGCGCAAAAAAAAAATACGAAAGCATAATTTTGCAATATCTGACGGATGCTGCTGCCTCATGCAAAACAATGTTTACACTCGATCGAGACTGCCGGCGACGACGAAGACGACGACGTCGGGAGGCCGCAGCAAGCAAAGAGATCGCTTTCAACCGCCGAATCTGAAGTCAAACAAAAACATTACGCATTGCCTCGGGCTGTTTATATTTGGAATCGCGTTCCCCGATCTAATCTCAGGCATGGATGAACGCATAATTTACAATCCGAGATATGTTCATGATCGTGCGAGCGAATCACAAAATGATCTCACACATGTGCGGTCGATGCGAGCGCGGATTATTTAAATTCGGTGAGATAAAGCATATTTTCCACACGATTGTTTATTTCTCGAAGATGACTGTTCGCCGCGCTATCACTCGAGACCCGTGAAATCGGGAGCAGATGATGTTCTTCACCGAAACCAGCACTTATCTAGTCGTTAATGGGTTTTAAATCAATACCCACATGTACGTCCATCCGGCGGCGGAATCCAATATATCCTCCGATTCAAATTAAATGAACTGTCTCGCGCGCAAAATGATTATGAGCGCAAACATTTAAATTGTTGTCAAAAACTTAATGCTTGCCGATTAAGTAAATGGATTCAGTGGCTCGGAGAATGGATTTCCCTTTGATTGTGGACGACAATAAATTGCGAAGATTTCGGACGTGCAGCGTCGAAATACTGCGAAAAATAATACAAATCTGTCGGGACGCGACAGGCGAGTAGGTGTGCTTAAATATTTATTTTAAATTTATTTATTTTTTAACGCGATATGATATTCGGTTGTATGTTTTCGAGAGCGAAAATAAGTGTGCTTTCACCTTTGAAAATTCGAGGAAATCGAATTAATTTAGCGGTTGGATGTGAGTCACCATCCGTCTAGGGGGGGGTGTGTACGTTTACATTTCGCACCATCAACATCAACATTGACTTGCCCTTGCGATGACGTTGATATGTGGATGCTGGGAGGTTATTAAATCTGCCTTCCTTCCCACATACGCGGGAAGTTTCAACGTCAACAGCTTAGACTGGTGGTGTAAGGAAAACTAGGTGTGTTGGACAGCTTTGACGGGGCGATGTGTACCGGCACGATGTCCACAGAATTGCTGGAAACAAATTAACATTTTTTACAGTGACCCAAGTAACCTCACATGACACTGCGCAATGGGGGGACACGCCGCAACACCAGCACTACCATATAACGACTTCTGTAGCAGATGCATGGATGAAGAAGAAGAGGAAAACTGCTCACATCCATTAGGAAACAAACCCTGGGAGAATACAATCTAAACGAACTTACGGGCATATCCGAGAAAGGATTTCAAATCAATCTGGGCATTCGTCCAAGAAACACAATGGTTCCAGGAGTAACGGACGGTAACTGGCTCAGTGGCAACACAATGGACCCGCGGGTCTAAGTGAATCCATCTCCTATGATGGTTGCCACATTAGCTAACCTTACCTAACCTACAGCATGTTCCACTAAATGGGTCGCAAGAGATCTCCAGACCACTGGATCCTCCGTCATAGACTCTAACGCATCAGAAGCTATGCCTAAGCGCAGCTGCGACTGGGAGGCAACCATTTTTGGACTTTGTCCAACCTAGTCAGCCTGGGTCTGCAAAGCGGTCGCCTAATTCATGAAATCACATTAAAGGCACGCCTTGGATGTCGTGAAACCATCGAAGCCTATTCTTTTAAAGAAGCAGCTATTCAACAATTGAGCTCATCGCGTACAACACGTCAGTACGCTCACCCTATCTCCCGCGAAGAAATTTCATCTCAGGCAGCTTCTATTCGCGATCTTGTTCTTTCAATTGTAACCCAAATTTCATCACCCTTGGTAAGAGTTGGTACGAATTCAAAGCTACATTGGCCTTGACACCAAGCTCGGCCTTTCTGATTACAGATCATTCAGGCTGTCTTGAAATCGAACTAGCTTGGCCAATCACACCAGCTTTGCCAGTCACTCGTGAAAAAGACTCGATATACTTGATCTTATCCACCTGCTTCAATGGGACTCCATGAACATGTAAAGTGCATTGAAGAGGCGTTCAGGAAATTACCATAACCTCTGATTTGTCCACGTTAACCTTCATCCCAGCATCAGCACATGCTATAGGGCGCTCACCATAATTCCGTCTGGGAAGATGTGACGACAACTAAGTCATCTGCAAAAATTAGATGACTTACAGTCAACTCTACCAATGTGAACATTCCTAGCCGCGGCTGCGTTGTAACATCCAGTCCATATATATAATGAAAAGAAGAGGTGATAAGACACACCCTTGAGGAAGTCCAAAGCGGCTACAGTGAAAGGTGTCTATTTAGCACCGATAACCCAAACACAGCTGCTACAGTTTGTGTATGAAGACTGACTGGCCATCAAAAGAGGAGTTTAGCTCGAGGAATGCCTTTTTCAAATCTACAAAAAAGTTGTAGATTACATAGATAGATGCATACCCTTCCGAGTACCAGTCTTAGAGTACTTCTACCTGGATGGCCGGAAGCCAAGTCAAGCATTTCCGGCTGGATCATCAACACCGGCGGATTTTGCGACTTTTAGTGCTTCAATCGCAAAAATGACTTCTTCAACCGTGTGACTATTCTCCGGCACAATCAACATTGAGTAAAAGGTTCAACGGATAGATTTATTCAAAATGTTTCAATTTCTGCTTCGTTTATTTATCTTACTTCAATTTGCAATTCAATTCCCGTTTCCATTTTGCTTACTTTTTTTATATACGAAACTGAATTATGATGCAAGCTTAAGAATCACATCTGTACAATGTCAAAAGTGTCGCTTGAATGAGGTCAATGCATCAAAACTTGGAAGTTTGTTTGTGGATAGGCATAAGGAGCTGTCAGGCATGCTTTTGTCTTCCTAAATCATGCATACGATGTAGTGCATGATCCCTGCTTGCAGATCAGGCCTCCGATGACAAACCATCTGAGCCTCAATCTTTGCTGTTCTTCAGCTTGCTGGTGGCTAGGTCAGTGGACTACTTAGTTGATTATAGTTGGGATATCTACATTCCTTATCACTCCCTCCTGGTCACGCCCGGAGAGAGTACTGCTTAATCTTATCCAATATTACCTGCGGTTCAGCAAGAAGATTAGCTTCATAAATTTTAAGAGCTTGTTTTCCTTTCCTAGACCCTTCCATATCCTTGATCTGAGAAGTGAGAGAGACTCTTTAGGTGTAGAAGGTTCTTCCGCTCCCATCTTCTAGGCCAGTATTCCACTTGAGCTGATCTTATTTTACGTTGCATCGCCTTTGGTGGTATGGCTCTATGGTATTTTCTGGTCACACTCAGTTGGGTTCTTGTCGGCGGTGATAGGTAGCTCAGGCTTGTTTCCTCAACCTCTTTGATGGCAGAGCGGCAATGCAACCTAATATCCCTGGTGTTTGTTTTTGACGTAGGCTTGCCGGCGTCTAGCTCAATTTTGGCAATCTCCGGTGTGTTCAGGCGTCCAATGTTTACAAGCTCAACTTTGTCGGCTGCTTCAGCTTTCTGACATTGGACAGTCGGGCTCTGAAGCGTGCTGCTAAGAGGAAATGGTCAGAACCGACTTTAGACACTGTGAAGGTTCGAATATCCAGGATATCGTAAGCACGCTTTGCATCAATTGTGGTTGGTGGTTCGACCATTTCTAAATCGCCAGTCTACCGTATCCCTAGACTGATATTCGGGGAACCTCTAATTTTGATATCCCGTGAGAGTTCGACTCACTGTATGTCCAACTTGTGCAAAATTAGTTGATTTTATTCTATTTCTGTGACAAAAAACTATGAGAACAATTATAGTTGAAGTTTCTTTCGGAATTTTGCCAAATAAACTTTTGTTTTCTATAAAAATGTTTTATTTTTCTTTGGGTACGGTTGTACCCCAATGTAGCATAATAAGTTTTGCAAAAAAGTGTAGCAATCCGGGGTTAAACTCAGCGCCTCTTTTCACTTTGACACCGTCTCTTATAAGAGAAGTGTGCCCTGTGTCCAATGTCTGTCTCGGCAAAAATGTAGTTGTGTACCACGAAGAACAGTCCTGTTCTTCCCAAGGCCGCAGCGATAATTTCCAAGTAAATGCCTTTGATTCCTTTATGGCACTTCCATTTCGTTCGAATATTTTCCACCGAAACTTGTAATAAACTTGAAATTATAATTGCCCATTTCTTCGAACATTTTTCATGCATTTCCTTCTGCCTTTCGACACTTCCGGCTGCCCTAAATCGTTCTCTTTAAGTAAACTTTCTCAATTCTCCGACTTTCCGAATTAATTTCGTATCCCATCATTAATGCGTTGTCGATACTTATGAAATGTTGGCTGCACGACCACATGTTGTCCGCCTCGAAAGAAGGGCAGTCAAGAGATTTATGTGCTTTTTCCCTCCCCGAATGCAGTCTGGAGTGAGTCTGGGCTGTCTTCAGTTTCGGATGTGCACACCAGCGTTTTCGAAAATCACTGAAACAACAGCGGTTCGAGGAATGCCTGCTTCCGCCTGCTCCTTCAGCATTTCATCTCAGAATGTCCGTTTGTCGCTGCGAATGACAAGCTAAATACGCGCAAAGCCTGCAGAAGGGATTAACAGTGACTTTCGAAGGGACTCATCCTCCGGTCCGGAATGGCGAACATTTGTTGCACATCGGATGAGTGCCATCCGGTTTTTTTTTCTCCCGAATTCCGCACATAAGCACATAAGAGGATTCACATTTCATATCGACGACAGCAGCAGATTCCTCGCACGCCATCTCTCGACACTCGTGGGGGAACTCTTCAAAAAAAAAACCTCTGGCAGCACCCATCCGCCGGTGCTTCGGCTAGCAACTCAATAAAAATCAAAAATTCCCAGAACCGCTATTAATCTCGAAAGTAATTCAGGTCTCGTATGCAGGCAGCACAGACGGCAACTCGCAGTGCCGCATGTCAACGAACCGATGAACAGAATCGAATGACAAGTGGCACTTGTCGAAATTGCTCCAAGTGATAAGATATTCTTGCTTCGCCTGTTCTCCTCCTCCTCCTCCTGTCGGTGGGGGTATTCTGTTTGTTTGTCTTACTTCACGTCGAACGAGTAAATTAAAAATCAAGATGTTTTTCACACGAGAACACACTTTCATCGCGGGCTTGAGTGAAAGTGCGAGGTGCACACATCAAAGGCATCGACGGAAATGACACTTCGGCCCTCACTCAATGTCAAAGGTGGGATTATCAAATTATCAGTGATCTTGGGGACTTTCGTTCAATTCACATCGCCCACCGAGGTGTGCAGTCTTGGGCACCGATGCATCCGGCGGCGGCGGCGGCGATGTCGGTGTTTGTGCAACGAATTCGAACTTAGGTGAGAAGGTGCCTTGGGACACGACAATTGACTTGTGCAATTAACAAATTTTGTGTACGCTACGGTATAACTCAATTCTCCTCGTTCTTGCTGTGACCTACAAACGTCGCCGGGACTCATCTCAATTTCTTTGGTGTTTTCAAAGCTGTCACCGCAGCCGCCACAGCCGCCGCCGTCGAAGTCATCGAGGGAGAGTTGGGCCCTCGAACTGGGACAAGGTCCGCAGCAGGCTCACCTCGAAGTCTCAGTGACCACAGTGAGGACGGAGTTGTGTCCAACGTCACATTCCCCGGATGCTCGGATCGGGTTTGTTTTTTTCTCCCGCAAACGGATGTGCGGTTGACGAGTATCTGTTTACATTTTCCCTCAGCATATTCGGGCGCCCAGAGGATTGAGGTTGCCATCCCGGGCCCGGGATCATCTCGAGCGTGGAATTTTAATGATTTCATGAGTTTTATGTTGCACACGAAATTCCGGGCGCAGATATGCGCATGCAGTTGCACAGAATTTCATGAAATGCATGGCTCCCGCCAGCACGTCCGATTTCACGGTCGGCTTCAATGTTGCTTTATTGTGTAATTTTAGACCGATTTTGGGGGCGAAACAATTTGACACTTTCTGCTTCAAGGCACACTAATTTGTTTACGAACACAAGACGGAACGAAAATGTATTAATTGAATCTAAGAGATGAAGCAATCGTGTTAAACTCCAGCAAATACTTCGGCTGTAAAACCGAGCGGGGTTTTCACTTTATTACGTGATGCTCTCTTAACAATTTGATAAGTTTTCAAATGTGTGGAATTTGACAAGCACATCGCTTGTGGTTGTGATTGAGATGGCGACCAATCTGGCTTTGAAGAAGTCGACATCAAGTCACAGCTTCAGTTGGTTTGCCATCAAATCTCTTCAAAGCCTGAACTGTCGGTGGGGATCATGCATTACACCATCTGCAGGATTTAAGAAGACGAAAGCGTGCCCGTTGTTTCTTTTTTTCGATTTGCGCCACGCTAATGGACACAAACTAGTGCGGCTTCCGGCACGGGAAATCGATCATAGACCAAATACTTACACATGCTCTGGAGGAGACTAGGGAGTTTCAAAGCGATACGCACCATCTTTGTACATTTCTATTTTAAAGCTGCTTGGGGCAGCGTTTATCGCTGCGACAGCCGAATTCTGTATCCCGGGAAAATAGATCGAGTTGTGTCGTATCAAAGCTAACACATATGCGATGTACTCTGTAGTTATATTCAAGAACTTCGCTGTCGTTTGAAAACTGCACCGGGTGCTGGAGAAAATAGTGCAAAGGGCAGCAGTAAACGCAGGAGGCACTATCTGCGCTTCAAGTCAGTCCAACTGTGGCGCTAGACAGACGACATCGACATTGTTCCGTGTTCCAACGTGACGTGGTGCAGGCTTTCACGGCGAAATGAATTGATTTTAAGGTCAACGAGGGCAAATCAAAATATATGCTGCCCAGCGTGAATTCTTTCGTTTGTTTGTTTTGTTGATACAATTGCAGTTCACAATAGTTTACCTGCAAGGCTAAGTGCTTATCTGCAGGTGGTTGTAAAGCGATCGTTACAAATTTTGAAGTGACTTTGAATTACATTTTTTTTTTTCAGTTAACATTTCATTAAGAACCAACAAATTTATGATACGGAATAATTTTCCATGAAAAACCTTTTTAGCTCTTTTTTTCTTTTTTTGAAATTCGGAATTACTTTAAGACACTGTGGCAGCGAATTCGTAAATTTGGGGACGGTGCAACGTAGTTCTCGGTCTCCATATAAGTTGTATGCTCTCGGAACATCAAGCATCCCTTGGGCACGTCTTCTGGTGTTAAGCGTGTGACTTAATGGTTTCTGGAGCCGTGGGACTCTCATGTACTGCAGCAGTGTTGTCATCTGGAAAACAGCTTTGACATTTAGAACTTGAGAAGTTGAGTTAAAGTATCCAACCATTTTTAGAAGACGATGTTGTGTGCTAGATATCTTATCCAGGTGAGATTTTGCTGCGTTTCTATTCTCTAACGCACCTGCTTAAGCACTTGTACGTTTGTGTAACGCTTAAGATACGTCATTGTGAAGACGGTGCTCTTAAGCTGCAGGCGCAGGACGTTGATGTGCTCACGCCAAAGAAAGTTCTCGTAGATGGTAATTCCTACGTATTTGATACTTCTGACAACTTCGATTTCATTGCTTCTGGTTGATTGCGGACAGTGGTCAATTCGACAAAAGATTTGGAAGACTTCTGCAGGTGTTGATGGGGCGCGAATGTGCATCGCCTTTGTTTTCGTAGCATTTATGACTAGGCCATTATCGTGGCACCATTCGAATACAGCGTTGAATTCCTCCTGCATTATCATCACAGCTGAATGCAATTTTTGGTGTTTCACCACGATCGCTATGTCGTCGGCATACGCATAAGCAGTCGAGTTTTTCAGTAACTTCAGTAGCTCGTTAGTGAAAAGTATGAATAATATGGGGCTCAGTTTTGAGCCTTGTGGCACACCGTATTTGACTTTCTTTCCAGTACTCAATGTATCAGCGACCTTCACTTGGATAGTTCTGTCAGTCAGATAACTTTTGAGCCAGTTTGACAGGACTCCTCTCAACCCCATTCTGCTGACACTTTCTTCAAGCTTTTCATGTGTTAAAGTATCGAAAGTCGATAAATATCACAATTACGTGATGATTCTTGTTAAGGCCTGCATTGACGACATTTGTAAGCTCCCCCAGCAGTGATTGTGAAACTCGACCTGAGACAAGGCATCACGCCCGTCATTTGATCCATTTTTCTTCCGATACGGCGAACATTCGATTGGAATGGATATCAGTGGAAGTTAGCACATTACAGGTTTCACCAAGACGGTGCGCCATGCCGCACTGCAAATCAAGCCAACGAAAATTCCTCTGCTGCGTGTGTTGTCAAAAATGTCGACAGATCTGCAGTTTTAACTCCTTTTCATGCGGCTATACCTCAGGCCATTGCCGAGCTCCAGGCAAACATGTGTATTGAAATCATCGCTATACGAGAAGGTACTCCTTCTCCAAGTGCAAAGACCAAGTCACCACATACGGAACACAACTTGGTCTTGAGGACTGGACCGTCTACGATGGAAAGCAGCTCAGTTTACCTTCTCTTCGGTAGGTAGGTAGTGGCATTAATGCACTTGAGCCAAAATAAGCCCATTGTACCGCCACGTGGGTGCTTCAATTAATGGAGAGAGTTGCCGCAATTCAGACAACCGACCAGTTTTGTCGAACAATTTTACTAGTGCGCTGACTGGTATTTTACTGAGGACGTTTAGACTAGAAGTAAGAGCCTGTAGTGACATTCCCAGTTGAGGCAGGACAGTTGCAGAGAAGGTGTTGGATGCTTTCCTCCTCTTCAGCGTCTAACCAGCTTCTGCAGAAGTCTAGTCTAATAGACAGTGTCCCGTAATCATTTCCACTGCAGTACTAATTTTAGATCTCTTTAGGGAGATCAGGCTACTTGGTCTTTTTGGATCGAGATGAGGCCTGATTTGTCTTGAGGTTCGGCAATTGATGCCTGGCATTGGTTTTTTGTGTGTAGAAGTTATTGAGCTGTAGTTTGAATGTAGCTTTAGGGGTTTACCTATGTTACGAGAGGTTTCATCAACTACAACTTCTAGTGGCGCGTTTAGCGAGTTCATCAGCTTTGTAGTTTCCCGGGAGGTACCTATGGCGTGGCACCCAGCTGAGGCGAATGTTGAACTGTTCGGATATCTCGTTCAGAGATGCGCGGCAGTCGATTACTACTTTACAGATTATAGAGAGCAATGCCAGGGATTTAATTGCTGCTAGGTATCGCGGGCGGATATCACGTTCCACCTCATCCAGGACAGAGCTTCGCTAATCACCATTATTTCTGCTTGGAAAACGCCGCAGTGATTGGGTAGACGAAGGGATTTGTTCAGGTTTAGACACTCCGAGAAAATGGCACTTCTTACTCCATCTTCCGTCTCCGCAGCATCTGTAACATAAGTGTCTGTTCGGAATCAGGGTTTCGAAGTTGTCCTCTGGGAAGTGTCGTTGTAAAGTGTAGTCTAGGTGAATTGAGAATTAAAGTAAGAATTTATTCGTGTAGAATTTTGGCGTGTCCAAAGGTGAGGTCGTACCATTGAGAGCATGACTTTAGAGTCTAGACGAACTGCGCTGTTGGTTGCTGTTTGCTTTGCAAAGATATCATGAGAAGTTCAGAGAGTTTTCAAGTGCATGGGGGGGGGGCTAAGGTGGGGCGACTTTAACTGTAAGCTATTTTTTTTTCTGACTGACGGCATTTCTGACTAGGACTGACTGAGCTTTGTTTATGAACAGAAAAATCGTTATTGGGACTCCACAAACTTGACGATGATGCGCCAAAGAGTAGGGATATTACTGCAGGAATGAGGTGAGGAAGTTTTACCAAAGGGTAAAGTTAACCAGTCAAGGTTATAAAGTCCGAACCGAAGCCTGTAAGGATGATCAAGGGAACAACGTAGTAGAGTCACAGTCGATGCTGAGGATATGGAAAAAACATTTCTGCAGACTGTATAACGGCGACGAAGAACCAAATCCCGCTGTCAGGCAGAACGAACCATTCAACCCCAATGAAAGGGACGACGAAGATCAACAATTCCGTCCACCCGACCCGGATGAAGTGAGGATTGCCATATCTAAACTGAAATCCAACAAGGCTGCGGGAGCTGACGGCCTACCCGCCGAGCTTTTTAAAGCCGCAGGCGATGACTTGGTAAGGAGCATGCATCAACTCATCTGTAAAATATGGTCGGAGGAAAACATGCCCGATGAATGGAACCTCAGCATTGTTTGCCCGATCCATAAAAAAGGAGACCCTTTGAACTGCGCCAACTACAGAGGCATCAGTCTCCTAAGTATCGCATATAAAATCTTATCTGCCATACTGTGTGAACGCCTAAAGCCATTCGTCAACAACCTGGTCGGTCCATACCAGTGTGGCTTTAGGACAGGAAAATCCACCATCGACCATCGCCGCGTATGATAGCATCTATAGAGACGAGCTATACAGAGCAATGTCTAGTTTTGGCATCCCTACCAAACTCGTCCGTTTGTGTAGGATGACGATGGAGAATGCACGCTGCTCCATCAAGGTCGGTAAAGACCTAACCGAGACCTTTGATGTCAAAAAAGGATTCAGACAAGGCGACGCGCTGTCATGCGACTTTTTCAACATCGTTCTTGAACGAATTGTTCAAAACTCGAACGCCAACACCAGAGGAACAATCTTTCAGAAGTCCGTCCAACTACTCGCATATGCCGACGATATTGACATAATTGGAAGAACGCAGTGTGATGTCAATGGCGCTTTTGTGGGTATTGCAACGGAGGCCGCGAAGATGGGTTTAGCGGTAAACGAGGGTACGACCAAGTATATGCTGTCAACGAGAAAGGGCACCCAACACCGACGTCTCGGTCAGAACGTCACAGCAGACAGATATAACTTTGAGGTAGTCAAAAACTTTGTCTTCGAATCCACCCCCGAGGGACGGCGCAGTAGAGGAAGACCGCGACTCAGGTGGCGCACGCAAGTGGAAAGGGACGCTTGTTGGTTGAGGCCCAGGTCCACCCCGGACTGTAGCGCCACCTTAAGTAAGTAAGATGCGCCAAAGAGTGGTTATCATAGAGAAACGTCAAGGTGCGGCATTCGAGTAAGTGACGCTAATAGGCTTTATGTCTTTTATGATGCGGAAGTCAATATTCTGCAACTATATCTGGTGAACTAGGTGAGAAGCTAGGCCCTGGCCCTCTACGGGCTGTAGCGCCACCAATATTATGTCTGGTGACAGGTAGTGGAACGTGTTGCTAGAGCAAAGACGTCTACATTCTCGTAGATTCTGTGTAACATTGCTAGCTTTAGGGACATATTGTGCCGAAATGAGTTCACAGAACCATCGCTTCTCACAAGGCAGCGCCACCCCACACACAACTCGTGATAAAGTGCAGTCATTTGCACACGTCGTCGGTCGGAACTGTGCTGCGAGATTATTAGTCACCCACACTCAGTACAATGTGCTGTTTGCTGCTGCAGTGCAAAGTTGTCTTGTGTCGTGGGCATCGGAACAACATTCTAGAAGCATACCTGTCTGGTCTAAATAAAAGCTCACCTCAACCCACACACCACTCATTCGCGTCACAATCCCATCGTGAACATTTAAGATCCCATCTCGTCGTCAGTGGCACTTGAAGACTGCCACGCATGTTTGAAGACCATGCCTCATCGCTGAACAATGACAGCAATTACAAGTTCCGTACACAAACTGGAACCACTTATGCGTGTAAAGCTGACCACGCACAGAGCTTATGTAACCGCACTCGCACTCAGAGGTTCCGCCCTATCATCTGCGCTCGAGTTGTAAATGGAAAATTCTACTTGCGAAACGAAACGGTGCGGCGCGCTGTTAAAAGAGAGGAGAAAATCTGCCGCGTAATCTATCTTAATGATTACATCTTAGGGCGCCCTTTCTGTCGGCCGACGGTGACAAACTCCACCTGGTGACGAGGGGGAACTTGGGACACCTGCACGACGACCGGCCGCTCTTCAATTTCAATTAAACACTCTGGGGGACGGCGACAGGCCTCGAGTGGTGACAGTGATTTGGAGCTGAGGACCAGTGTCGGCTGGGAATCAACGTACTCTTAAGCTGATTAATGTCTTCCGAGGGGCGATGGGGAGGGAGGAGTGTGTGTGGCGACAAGCAGTGCTGTGACAAATGAGTCGTATCGATTTTTATCCAAGAGTTGATAGCCGGCAGTTTGGGGAGAGGGGCGTCACGCAAAAGGTCGACGGTTGCATAACCCTTGCGAAAGTTGAAGAAGGTCGATGTCACACTTGCGGAGGAAGGGAAGGGTCGACTAAATTGGGCGAAACATACACAAATTTTCCTTAAATTGGATTTTATTTATTGCAAAGAGTTTCACATTCAAAAACCGAGCAGATCCTCTGGTGTGCATCGACTGGAGACCACGCCGAACTCCCTTCGAGTCATAAAATCGAATTAAAAACTTTCCAATTTGGAGACAATTCATAAACGACGACTCGCTGCAGCCCTGAAGCCAATTTCCTCGCCTCACAAACTCTCTTATTCAATTCCAATGAATTCTAATTTGCCCCCGCACAAACTTCCCGAAGTAATTCACTGGACAGCATAGATTGCATGATTAAAAAAATAATACAACTTTGAGGAACTTTTCCACAGAATTATCCAACCATCGCACCGAGCAGCGAACATTTTGTGTGCTTTTTTTCTAGCGAACAGCGCCGAAGTTCACGACAAGTGGCGTGGAGTACACGTTCTATGCAAGAGAAAAAGAAGCAGCGCAAAACTACCATCCTCAATTACATTTTTAACATTTAATTTATGCCCGCTACCCGCGATGAGGAAGCCATCAAAGAAGGCTGTGAAAACTTTTTTCCGACAAAAAGGGGCTGCGAAAAAATGGGAAAGGCGACACGGGATGTTTAGAATATTTTCACTCCTTTTTGCCGAAGTCTATTACCTGCAAATGGTTATGTAAATAATGGTGCCTTTGCCTCCCTTTGGAATAGCTTCTCCTTGCGCCTCCCGGCGGTGGCGCTTACTCCGCAGGGGCTCGCTGTCCCTTGACGGTGCGCCTGCGACGGGCTGGCGCTGGAGGGTGGTGATAAATAGATGATGCATCTTCTCTCCCACAGGGATTTGGTTATTGACAGGCAGCGGTGGCAGAAAGACTGTCGGGATGCTTGAAAGATGTTGAAAGATGAACACTGTTTAAGGCAGAGTGTGTGTTTTACGAGTAGTCACACATTTTCCATTTTCTTAAAGGAGGAACTAAGAATCTGAGACGTTTGAATGCTTCAGTGCAGCTTCACCAAATTGGCCGTAAACATCGTATCGACTTTCAGTCCAAAGACATCGCGAAAGTGAATGCAAATCGAGTGTCGTTTGCGCCCACATTTGCTGGGCAAAATTGGAAAAAATAATAGATCCCAGTCCATAAGTGGAGCCAGCTTGTACGAGGGAACGATTGTCGTCAAAAGTTAATAGCCAAGATATTTAATTCCACCCGGAGTCTACCACCTTCTTCTTCAGAATCGATTGAACCATTTTGGAAGACAAATGATGCTTGTTTTTTTTTTTAGGCGTTTCTAATTATTAAAAGCTCCTAAACCGGACGAAGATGTATCGAATTTCATCAATCTACATTAAGTTTCAGTTAAAATTTAACGCTGAACAAGCTTGACACACGCAAGATTATGGGAGGTGAAGTTAGAAGGCGCTAAGGTTGTGCAGTGGCACGTTGATTCATCGATTGTGGTAGGGTTTCGATAGCTGTACTAAAGTCATGTGATAGAGATAGTCCCTACTGTCATACTGATGGATGTGGTAGGAGTTGGCCATTCCCAACATTACACACGCATTGCTGTGCGTTATGTAAAATGAATCGATTTGGGCTGTACAATACCACAGAATGAATAAATGCATACATATTTCGGAAACAATTCCGTGTTCTAACGATTAGAGTGCTTAGAGAGCCCTTTTGTTCCAAGTTTGACTTTGAGATGAACTTTTAGTACTGTTTTTAGTTCTAATCTTTTTTATTTACTAATTGCGTCGAGCTATTGTCGCTTTCATAAGTTAGTAAGAAGACTACTTGTTGAGTTGAGTTAAAGTTACGGACTCTTGATTGGTAGCAGTCATACTTAGGCCAGATTAGTCCCGTTGTGTTACCACTTGCATCCGATTGATCCTATTTCGCAAGCTAGTTGGCGCGTTTGATAAAGCAATGGAGATGACTGATACAAAATGCAACTTAGTTCCGTCGGGTTATTGAAGTAATAGGTGACGTTTTCGATGGGAGGAGAGAGCACATAGTGCAATAGTTTCTTCCTTCCTTCTGCACAAATCGTTATAGGGGAGGCCTTATCTGGAAGCATGTGTTCCAGCTGGTGCCTTTCTAGCGAGTTCGTCTGCTTCACAACTGGAATGGCAAATTGTCGCTGCACCTATATAAGTTGGATGTTAAAACACTTGGCCATCGTCCGCATAAGCAGCGATGTCAGTCATATCGGCGTGCTGGCCGCACTCCGTCTGCCGAATAAATCTAGTTCAGTGTCTCGGAGAGGGTTGCTCTTAGCGCTCTGCTGATACATATAGATACACGCTATCCGTTGCAACCTTTCGAGCGGTTTGCAATTCTGTCTAGCACTGACCACCAAATCGCGACACACAGTACAGTAGTGTGGGCCTGACTAGAAATATAAATATCCAGTGTAGTACTTACATCTCCCGTATGACTTGTTTAATAAAGGGTGATTTTTTAAAAGCTATAGGAAAGTTTTTCAAAAAAAGCACATAAAATTCAGAAAAATACATGAAATCTTTATTTGATTCTATAGTACGGTCCATATAATTTAATGTTTGAAGATTATTTCATGCAAATGTTGACCTTGACTGCGCCTCAAATGGTCCATGCGCTTAGTCCAATTTTGGCATACTCTTTCCAACATTTCGGCCGGTATCTCACGAATAAATGCTTCAATGTTGTCTTCCAATGCGTCAATTGAAGCGGGGGCTTGTCTTTATAGACATGAGCTTTAACATAGCCCCACAAAAAATAGTCTAAAGGCGTTAAATCGCACGATCTAGGCGGCCAATTGACCGGTCCCGAACGTGAAATAAAATATTCACCGAGCTCGCCCCTCAATAAGTCCATTGTTGCGCGTGCTGTGTGGCATGTGGCACCGTCTTGTTGAAACCACATGTCATACAAGTCAAGCTCTTGCATTTTGGGAAAAAATAAATAGGATATCATCTCATGATAGCGCTCACCATTCACAGTTACGTCACGATTCGGATCATCTTTGAAGAAGTACGGTCCAATGATGCCACCAGCCCATAAACCGCATCAAACTGTGACTTTTTCTGGATGCATTGGTAGCTCTTGCAATGCTTCTGGCTGATATTCACTCCAAAATCGACAATTCTGCTTATTTACGTACCCATTGAGCCAAAAATGAGCTTCGTCGCTGAACACAATTTTAATGGAAGAAGCGCGCGATGAACTTTCTTAACAGAGCACACATTTTGATCATAAAATTCAATAATTTGCAAGCGTTGTTCGTTTGTACGACGATTCATGGTTAAATTATAGACCAAACTGAAGATGTTTGACAGTGAAACAAAACACGAAACGTGCGTCAGCTGTTTAAACCAGTGTTTCCAAAAAGATAATAGCTAAGAAATCACCCTTTATTACCAGGAGATTGTAGGAGCTTCACTTGTGGCCTTGTTTGGGCAGTGTTCCCGTGATATCTCCGAAATTTATTAGATGAGAACTGATATACCGCTTCACAAATCATAACCAACAGCATGAATGACAGTGATCTGGATCTAGAGAATGGAATGAATTCGTTCCTCCAAGCTCCAAGCAAGCATAAAACCGATGATCACAAGAGAGAGTACCCAAAAGGTGTAACAAATCAACTATTAGTGGATGCTGTTTGAAGGAGGTTCCAAAGTTTTCAAACAAAATGCAGCAACAGTCCTGATAAAGATGGAAATGAGAGAAGAGAACTGTCCGTTGGAGTAGGTATATAGTGAGCATCTCTGTAGGTTGTGCACATTGTTCACATGCGTCGAGCCAACCACCATCAAATCAAAGGAGTACCGAAATCATGCATCTTAACATGATTTTTATGTTGCCTATACCCCTGCGTCTGTGGCCGCCTCATTGTTTGGTAGTCGGGCGTCGACTTCTGCTCAGAGGATTCCGGATTCCATCCCAGACGAGGAACTGTCATAATACACGGCTGTACCGCTTTCAGATCAGTAACGATGCCCAAAGACTATACTTGTTTAGAAAAAGCTTCCCCAAACGCGATTGGCATAAAACTGTAAGTCCCATCCACTTGTCATATAACAAAACCAAGCGCAACAGGAGCTGTTGCTGAAAAAGATACCCCTAGGTCAACCTCGAGCTGCATATCTCTGCACCGTGAAATATAATGGCTTGCTATTTAAAGTTTCATTCCACAATTTACCATCGACCGCTTCATATGACAGTCAGACGAAGAAGCCCAAACCAAACCAAATTCCAGTAAACCAATGACGCTCTACCTCACTGAAGCGGACATCGACTACTCATCTCAGACGCTAAAAGCTTAGTTAGAAAGTTAGAAGCTAAAATGTTGTACATACACACTTTGTCGGTCTACAGAAATCAAGTATTAAGAGAATGTGAATAACTGAGACGGACAGCGTAGCAATGTTTTGAACGTGAAAATGAAACAAAAATTAAATATTATTTAGAAAAAGACATGTGCTCAGAACAGTTCCCTGCGGACATCAAGGGTTAGCTGCTACATTGTTCTTGTACCGAGCAGTGCTAAGTTGAGTTGAGAGCAGTTTCTTGAATGATATAGCATATCCACAAGCGTGTGTAGGTAGTTTTGTTTTCAAATTGGCTGAAATCTTACTTGAGGACGCGTCTCTCCTGTGGACTTGAACACTTGCATGGGCTTTGAATAAATTCGAAACGGCGGTCTTTAACCGTACATTTTTTAAGCATTTTTCGATGTTTAAATTCTGATTTGGATTCCTTGTCGTTATGATGTTGCTCATGGATTACTTTTCACGGTTCAAATGTAGTGTCTTGATATGAGGCTAGAGCAGCGGTGATTGAGGTTCGCGTACAGCACTGTGCGTTCCTGCCCTCCGTATGATAAACTGACATTTGCAAATGAGATCATTGGTTTCATGAGAGCCACGTTAAATCGTTTTTTGGTAAGTTCTTGCCAAGGCGGAGCTAGTGGCTAGTGGCCATGAAGAAACGGCTAGTGGCTAATGGATAGTAACCAGTGGCTTGTTGACTAGTAGCTGGTTGCCAATGGCTAATGACTAGTGGCTAGAGAATAGTGGTTGGTGTCTAGTGGCTAGTGACTGGTGACCAAGCTTGTGGCTAGAGGATACTGGCTAAGACACGCCAAAGGAGTCAACGAAGTTTAATGACTCCGACGGGGTCGTGACGTGAATAGTCCGTCAGCTATCATGTTCCCTTGAGTAACCATGGGTCTCCCTGTATAAGCACGACTGGCAAGCGAGTAGGAACAACTAAGCTTTGAGAACTGCTTGCCTGTCATTACACGTGCAACGTTTTCTTTCCTTTCCTTTGATCGCAACGATTGAAAGGATGCGGCCTTCATGTAGCTTGATGCTCACCTTAGAGTTGTACTTGGCATTGAAGACGTCGGCCCCTTCATGCCCATCCCTTTGTTTAGTGCCGCCTAACTCAATCTTGACTCAACTTGGTGGTACTGTACCTCTTGGATGAAATCATAACTTCAAATTAAAATTAAAGGCTTTTCGATAATCGATTTTCAAAAAAGCGCAACAAACGATTTGATGTCCTTCCACCACCTGCTTAAGGTCCCCTCACGAAGCAAAAGGTGACCGCTTCGCACTTATTGCAAACTTCAAATCCCCTTCAAGTCCACAGGAAAAGTGTCTCCCGGTAAGATTCCAGCAAAGTTGACGACAAATCGATTCCAACGTGAGTGGGTAAACCCATTTGACGCAGGAACGCTTGCCGGTGGATATCCCATATCATTCCGTGAAGAAAAAAATCAAACAAACGAAAAACCTCCGTCAAAGGTGCACATGTTGTGTTTTCACTTTTAGCAACCACCGTACGTCGTCAGGGAAGCTGCCGCAGTTGGCAGTTGGATGTGCTGTCCTCACTTGACACTGCACACACATAATAAAGCCTGAGTGCTTGTAAACAGTTTCACTTTTCTTTTTATATCGCCCAACGTACACGATACGCGGGGAGTGCCTTGAGATGCGACACAGTTGCCGGCCAACAGCTGCGACGGGCGCGCGGCACGCGGCGGCCCATGATGTCATGCACTCTCAGGGACTCCCAGGGCAAACATCGATTTTCTGTGTCAGTTACATTATGAAATGCGTTGATGTTTACCGACGACCGCCGACCGGTCGGATGGGGCGGATGCCTGGGCGACTGATTGAAGCCGATTTTGCGGTTTGATCTGTCGCTTGAATGGGTCAGTTGTGCTGTGGCTGTGGCTGTGTGCTCCCGATCGATTGTGATACATTCCAGATGTCCACAATTACATTCGACCATGGCGGGATGAGATAGATTACGAGTCCGCTATGAATGGTGCCCAGTTCAGTTTTATAAATGCGACCAGTTCATGGGTGTTCCGGTGGACGGAAGACGAAAGACGGATGTGCAGGGAAACGTCTGTGGGGGTTCAACTGAATCGGGCTCTATCTTCGCAGAGCGGTTGCCCGCATCAAAGTTAACTGGAGTGGAATGAACGGAGATTGGACAATGGAAACGGAATCAATTATCAGCTTGACTTCAGAAGCTCTCGGCGCTGCGATAAGGTGGTGTGGCTGGAAGAGCAGCTCCTGAACATGACGAACAATTGGTTCTTTTGACATTTAGTTCGAAGACCTGTCTTTTCGTTATCGGTGAATGCACTTGGAGCCCTTGAAAGAGGTGATAATCAACACAACATGTCGCGTCGTGCAACTGATCGCTGCTGTCCTCCAAGACAAGATCGAGTGTCACAGACTCTTTTTTCAACTTTCCATCACCTGATCCCTGCTCAATGCCAACGCATGTCCATTCCCTTTCTCTGTCTCCCTTCCGAGTCCACCCCGACCTTGGACAAGTGATCGTGTGTTCATTTGCCAAATAAATAAGCACAACGCACAGCAGCTCGTTGAATGCAATAAATCGGCTCCATTTTGTGCCTCCATAATTGACCGCCTGATGATTAAATTACCCGAACTTTCCACTCGATTGATACTCGCCCAGGGCGCACATGACGAGGCAGCACCACATGACCATCCAGCGAATGGCGAATGCTCGCCAAAAACTACTTCCAATTAGAATACGCGAAATCAATTAATCTGTTTATGCGCCCAAGTATCTATGCACAATTGGGTTAAGCAATTTCGCATGAGGACGCGTGTGGGCAGCATCAGCATCGGACTCGGCAAATTAATCTCTAACGCTCGGTATTTGGAGCACATAAAAAAAGAAGAAGAAAAACTATTATTCGCCCCTTGGTCCGGGGAGGGATATCTATATCTCTCCTATGCTGCTGATTATTTGGGAAACAATGTTTTCTCGGGTTTTAACGATCCTCGAAAATGGATTTCGGGAGCGCACACGAATGGGGCCATGTTTGCCTTGGCGCGGTCCAGCCGGCGCGAAACAAAGTTGCATCGAGGCACTAATGCCGTGTTTATTTGACGATTGAGATACTCAAACAGTCGTGCTGGCAAAGCAATCATAACGACAAAGCAAATATCCGCAAAGTTTTGCATCATCGATTGAGCGAACCGTTCGCAGAGCACGAATGATTGATGCGCGCTTTTTTTTGGGGGTGAATGCGGTGTCACGTCGCCTCTTTTCATCCGCCCGCGTGTTTGCACAAAATCATCCGACTAAGAGCGATAGTCTTCGGCGATTTGTTATGATTTGCGAAAAGAAAAAATCGAGGCCATTGGCTGGCGAGGAATTTCGAGTCAACATCTTAATGAGCGAATACATAGCGATTCCTTTGAATTCGAACCGCGCTCTGTTGTTCTCGTTGCGCTGAGGTATCTAGCTGAGTCAGCGGCTAGTTCTGGATCAGCACTTGCGGCAGTTTAGACTTTTATCTGCCGACTTTATTGCACTGTTTTACTGGCATGCAGCATAAAACTTTGGCGTAAACAAAGTGTGTCTTAGATCATTTTTTTTTTTTTGATGAGTTTCTGACAAATGTGAGTCACTTTTCTCGCGGAAGTGTGAATCTAATTTGCAACACATGGCTGTTTGCACATTGATTCTAAGTAAATTGGCGATCTTGTGTTGCTTGCGTGGGTCTTCGAGTTCGGAAGAGGCGGTCTGAGATCAGTATCGAAGGGCATGTTCTCAATGGTGTGACTACACCTATGGACACGCCAAAATCTTAAACGAACAAGACTTTACTTCAATTCACCTAGACTGCACTTAACCACGACACTTTCCAGAGAACAACTTCGAAACCCTGATTCCGGACAGAGATCTGTGCTACGGCAGCACCATACCTTTGATAAAGTCATGCACTTATAAACAGATGGATCCAGGGCGGAAGATGGCGTTTTCTCGGAGTGTCTAAATCTGAACAAATCCCTTCGTCTACCCAATCACTGCGGCGTTTTCCAAGCAGAAATAATGGCGATTAGTCCTGGATGAGGTGGAACGTGATATCCGCCCGCGATACCTAGCAGCAATTAAATCCCTGGCATTGCTCTCTATAATCTGTAAAGTAGTAATCGACTGCCGCGCATCTCTGAACGAGATATCCGAACAGTTCAACATTCGCCTCTGCTGGGTGCCAGACCATAGAAACATCCCGGGAAGCTGCAAAGCTGATGAACGCGTCACTAGACTGCTAGTTGATGAAACCTTTCGTAACATGGGTACCCCTCAAGTTACAGCTCAATAACTTCTACACACAAAAACTCAATGCCAGATGATCGACAGGACTCGAATCTCAATACAAATTTGGTCAAATCTTGATCCTAAAAAATCAAGCGATCTTATTTCCCTAAAGAGATCCAAAATCAGCACTGCAGTGGAAATTATTACCGGACACTGCCTACTAGGCCTTCACGCAAAAAAACTGGGTCTATTTTCCAACGACTTCTGCAGAAACTGCCTAGACGAAGATATAATATATATAATATGGGTGGCGCTACAGCCCGTAGAGGGCCAGGGCCTAGCTTCTCAGCAACCACTCGTGTTGTGCGTGCTATAGTTCTATCACGAGTGGAAGGGACCTACAATTTTATGCCGACTCCAAACGGCCAAGTTTGAGAAGCTTTTTCTAGACAGTTTATACTCTTTGAGCATTGTCAGTGACTCGAAAGAGGTGGGGCCGTGAAAAGTATTTCTTGTCGTACCAGGAATCGAACCCAGACAGGTAGGTCCAAGTGCGTAGGAGTCGACGCACATACCCACAACGCCACGGGCCTAGACGAAGAAGAGGAGGAAAACACCCAAAACCTGTCCTGCGCTTGCCTCAATCAGGAAAGCCACCATAGGCTCCTATTTCTTCGACAGTCTAAATGACCTCAGCAAAATACCAGTCAAAAAACCAACTTGCTGTCATAAACCCTCTTTATTTTATCTTTGGAAAACCCACGTGGCGGTACAATGCGCCTATTTTGACCTAAGTGCATTAATGCCACTACCTACCTACCTAGCTCCACTAAAATAAATATTGCTATCGACCACTCTTTACGACTGTCAAACGACAACTGACAGCTGTCACTCAGACGTTCTCTTTCTTCGCCAATGAGAGGTGTTTGCGATTTTTGTTTGAATTTTCTTGCGTTACATAAATTGTTATCGTCCAGTCCTCTAGACTGTCAAATGCCAGCTGTCAGATGTTCCCTAAGTCCAAAATCGTGGCTCAGCAATATCGGACTGGAACTTAAAGTGCTTTTTAATTAGTTCATTCACATCCCGGTTCATCTCTCTCTCTATTCACACGCAGGTTTCTGTTTTTCTATCGAATTTCCCTGCATTTCCTACTCATTCAGATGTCATTCACAAACCCCAGTTGCTTCCGCCTTCACGACTCGATTAATTAGCCGCCAGACTCCGCTCGGAAGTCCATCCCCAGCCGACCAAGTCGAGCCGTTGTGCTTAGCTAGCGGTCTGAAAAGATTCAAATCTCTGACAAAACTTGGCACAATGCAGCCGCAATCCGCCTACTCGACGCACCCCACTCACGTTCGTCGGAGGTATCACGCTTCTGAATCTTAACGGACACACTCCGCTGGTTCAATCAAACAGTCCCACGGGGTTACTGTGTTAAGCGAACAATACCGAGAATCGCGCACATCTCAGTCTTCTGCTTCACTCAGCCAGATCCCATCGCGCCTCAGAAGTGCGAAGCAAATAATCGTCGCACTGTCCTGGCGGCACACACAGCAGCAGCAGCCATGCCCGGGCGATAGCGATCGCTTTTGTGCGCTTCCGAGAGACGAGAATGCCCGAGTGTCTCCATCTCTGGCACAGGGCACGACAACTACTCCAAGTAAATTCCAATAATGAGTGACCATCTCTTTCGCCAGACATGTCTTCGTGTTTGCCCATTACGTAACGAGCGAAGACACATCGCTTGGACACGAGCGGCAACAGCGGCTGGACTGGGGTAATGATTGACGGAAGGATCACTGACACCGAGTGAACATGTTGCAAGCGTATAATTGATTTAACTGCAAGCGCACGCTTTGCCTTTACGCGCGCACGCCTCTTCCACGCAGTGTCTGTCGGAATTTATTAGAGTGCGACCGAGTCGTCGTGGTCGCCGCGGATGCCAAGGGACGACCACGACGCAACAAGAAGATTTATTTATCACTCATCGGGCATTGTCAATTTGTATAAATTAAGTTTTCTGTTCGATGATCGCTGGAGTGCGCATTTGTTGGCAGATAAGCGAGTGCAAGCGGATCGAGATGCGTTGTGCCAGTTTTTGCTGCCGTCGTCTGCTCGGAATGGTCGCATTTTTATCGCGGTTTCTCCTTGGATGGCTTGTTGGCTTTTAATGAAACAATTAATTTACTGATACCACGGGCGGCTGGGGAAACTGTGCTAGTTTTTTTTTTTTGCGCGATCTGTGACTAATGGGTTTCTCTTTTTTCTTTTCAGGATACCTCCCGGAACTGGGGACCTAAGAAGCTTCACGGTGAGTAAGGCGAACTGGGGAAAGTTTTATGAGGGCTCTCAAGGACGTCTCTTTTCGACGTGCGATTGAGTCGTTGACAAATGAAAGACAAGGATAAGGAATCTGTCGTGCACAGCAAATCTGGCAGATGTCGTGTACAAATGAGAGCCTGTGAGTTCACGGGTAAATGTGAGGTTGTGTTAAACCGCCGCACTTACACTGGGATGCATGTTATTAGTTTCTGACTACACATGACACTTTGTACATGTGTAACCTGACATGTGTAACCCGTTCCTGAATAATTGCGTTTAAATTTAAGGCGCCTTGCTCACTTATCGCCGTGTAATAGAAATTCACGTCCTTTCTCAAAATCAAAATCTGGGACTGTAGTAAGAATCGTGCAATTGACACGACTGATCTCGATGCGAGTTCTTGGTGCTTTAGTCGGACTTGAGCATTACGTAGCCTTTGTATTCGTTCAATGGTCTCGAAGTAAAATCGAGCTTACACCGCTTTTTTGCTTCGCTTATGTAGACATGCGTGAAGAGAAGATTGTGTACGTTGAAATGTCATGGAGAAGACGACGACAATGCAGAGCACTTCCTCTGTCACAGTCCCGCCTTTGTTCGGATCAGTTGACAGCTATTCGGTCTTGATGAGGTGAAAGCTGATGATGTTTGCCCCTCATTACAGAAGCGCCTGCTCGTATTCCTCCGGAAGACTATGAAATTTCAGTAAATGTAGGTTGGTAGTACAATGGACCAGTGTTTGAGTCTGTGGGTTCCAGTGTAATGTTAAAAACATTTGACAAAAAAAGAATTGCAGCTCTTGTGTGACGACCATCCTTGGTAAGAGAAATCTTCTATCGAATGCAGGCGTCTACAGGGACAATCAAACCAAGACTTCAAACTGGTTGGGACAACTCAGAGGTGACTTCTGCTGCCGTAGTTTCTAAGAAGAGAAACAGGAGGAAAATCGGGCGCTTAAAATAACACCAACTTTTCAATTACACCCAAGTTTGCATCTACACCAAATCCATGCATATACCGATCGTTATCTACAATTGTTCGTCACTTGGTCACTAAGTGGACGTAAGTATGATTGACCAATGGGCTAATTTAGGTCAATACGCACAATTCTAACAATGTGACCTGAGTCGGTTTTTACGTCTTCGTTTTTCATTTAACTCATATTTTAATACATGTTCTTATTTACTTATTTCTCAGACCAGTGACTAGCAAAACCTGCTATCCGTCCTTGATGGTACTGGCCACACAGCTTCCAGTCGTTAAGACAAAGTTGCGTCCAGTCAGGTACGTTCTCGTAATCAATCGCTCAATCTCTCTGGCAATATACCTGTTGTGCGACTTCGTTGGACACATGATCGACTTGGCTGCTTTCGCCCCCTTTTGTCCTTCTGTTGCAGAAGCGAACTGTCGTCAAAGTCAAATGTGTGGGAAAGTTGTGGTAGTGAAAAATTTAGAGTAGTAATGAGGATCATCCTTCAACATGCCAGAATGAATATTGTCCAGAAACACTGCCCACGACTTCTTCTTCTTGCCTTGATACACCGCCCCGTGCAGGAGCCTCTGTCAACGAACATCTTCTCTCTTCTTCACGTGGTAAAACCTGGCAGCCAAGCCCACAACCCGAAGGGCCAGAAAACGTAAGCATCTTGTTGGATGAAGAGCTGCTCCAACTTTTGCGTGTGATCTTAAGCATTGCTGGCGTATTAAATTGTTGGCAACACTATACAACGTTCGAAAAGAGTCCGAAAATTTCATACAAAATATTTTCGGAATAGTTTTTTAATTTCGTCAACTGTGAAGAGATTCATTAAAAAGAGACGCTGAACACACTGTTCTGCTAATATCAAAGCAGTGCATGCGAGTGTTGCAGAGAATCATGGAAAATTAATTCGGTGTCGTGGACAAGAATTGAAAATTTGAAGAGGCTCTCTCAGCGAATACTCAAAAATGTCTCTCGCTCCTTGCTCATAAATTTCAATTGCCACAACTGAACAACGGAAGCATTAGACCACGCAAAGCGAAGAGAGTTCGTTGTGATTGAACGCCATTAGATTTCTTCTTATGCGAATATTTTAAGTCAAAGGTACACACTGCTCTGTAACGCCCACCGTTGACAGAAGCGTTGTCCTTAGAAGAAGACCACAGCAGCCACATTATCATCTATGCCGACTATGAGTGTTGTCCCCTAGCACATCAGTCTCACGAACTTTCTGCACAAACTTGCGTACAGCAGTCACGGTGGGTGCCTCATATCTTTCTGATACTGACTTTCTGTCAAGATTTCGACCGGGAAACACCTGTCAGTGTCAAAATAAGCTATAATTTAAAAAAAAAAACGACTAGGTTGGACAACAAGCCCTCATCCATACGAGCTTTATAGGAGGCAATTAAACGGTCCATCACCGATCCAACGTCTGCAGATCCAGCGCCTGGACCATGATAAACGCATGGGATCATTGGTTCTGCCCCGAAAAAGTGTCCATTGCGATCCTCATGACTCAACAAAGACCACACGTCTCTAAGGTGCTGCACACAAGTGGATTTGGACTTCAATAAAAAAGGTGTACGGAAAAGGAGACAACTAGCAAGGAATCGTGTTAAGTGGAAATAAATATTAGTTGATCCTCAGATGCACCCAGCACCGTAGCGTCGTGTCATTTGTTCGGCGTCAAGGGTCTTTTCTTGAGCCTTACTTCGAACTGTGTCAGTTTATTTTCTGCGATGTCTCGGGTCAAGTTCTCGTTGAAAACATACGGAATTCAACTTTTGCCCACGAAGTAAACGTACGAATCGATTCAGCTTTATTTTCTTCTTAACTACAACCAAAAGCCGGGTTGTATTTTTTCTAACAGTCCATAACTTAAAAATGCGTGACTTCTCTGACAAGCCCTTCCGTTCCCTTACATTCTTATTAACTTCAGACAGTTGAGAGAAAGCCAATTCTCCATTATTTGAAAAACCAACAGAACAATGCCGGCCAAGGGCACAGACTATTGAAGATCGGCTCCTGCTGCTGAATGATATCGATCAACGCGTTCATTCAAAAACCATTACAATCCAAACATATGCCCTAGCTGAGGGCAAACACGTCCCATATGCTGTCAGCGTCTGTCGATGACTACATTTTCCCCCTTTTTTCCACAAAAACAATCAACGTTCCAACCTTGAAGCCAGCTGCTGGGTGGCAGCTGTCGGATATCTGCTAGATATCATCTTTGCCTTGAGCTGGAGACCTTCAAGCGAAGTGCGCTCTCATCGTTCTCGCTTCTTGCCTCAAGATCCAGTTCTGGAAATCTGCTCGTGCGAACGTGTTCGGGTTTTCAATGCAAAATCGGATTCCCTTTGATAGGCGCTCCAGTGCAGTCGTGACTGGTAACGACACAGAGTTAGACGCTGTTTAGTAGTTTTGTCACTTATTTTTCTATGCTGGGGACGTCAGTTCGGTATTTGACCTGAAAGGAGATTGATTGGTCCCTATGAGCGCCTCCTTTGAGCTTTGCCTCGCAAGGAGAGGGGAGTGAGGGAACTGAGTTACCTCAAAGTGAACGAAATGACGTGCTTAGGGTTGATGGACTTACTTTAACTCCATTTAAGTCTTCAACTCCGAAACGGACGGACGCGTCTCAGGTCCGGCACACAAGTGCAGAAGAACCTCAACCAAATTCATGCGATTAACTGGAAGCATCTAGCCAGAGATCGTGCTGACTTAAGGGAGAGACTTGTTGGTTGAGGCCAAGGCCCACCACGGACTGTAGCGCATTGAATTCGAGGAGTTTTGAATGTTAGAATTGAGCAACAGACGCTGACAGCCACTCTGGTCAAAGTAAGCGAACTGGCAAATCAAGGCCAATGCCTCGTCGTCCATAAGATCTTGGCTTTTCTTGCAGCTTCAACTTGCGTCTGCACCTTCATACAACCCAACTGAATGTACACAAACACAGTCGCCATTCCGTTGACGCAACCAAACGGAACCACATCACGCCCAGTTGCTACGTGGCCGCGGTTCAAAACACTCGACTCCCGGAAATGTTTTTTTCAAAGAACTCAGAAGAAAAGCTTCTTTTTCTTGCCCAAAGTGCTAACAAACGCCAATTCCGCACAGACCCACTGACATTGACAACATTAAAGAATACAATTGACACCTTGTCGTTGAATACAAAAATCAACTCCATTCCTTGCCGGCAGCATGTTCTAGATTCATTTCGCAAACAACAAGCACAACAAACAACCACTCCCCAAGCACACCTCAGCTCAGAGATGTATTTCACAAAAAATCTACTTAATTTGCAGCACAATAGTGGCTCCAGTCTCGGCCCCAGTCTCCGCTATCTGCGATCAGCAGACGCGCAGCGCGCATCACTGCAAATCCACAATGGAACCACCTACAGAGCGGCTCTCAGACAAAATTTTAAGCTAAATCGTTAGCATTCGTTAAGACCCCAAAGCCGGGGGGAAAAAATTGCTCGCACAGTGAATAGGATACGCCGAACGACGACGGTGAGCACTATCGGGCGGGAGCAGCCGTGGCAGCAGTCCCAATCCTGGCGAGCACGTGAACACGTATCTAACGAATAATTTATGTGGGTTAGTGGGCAATATCTTTGTGTGTTTCTTTGCTCTGCTTCGTTACTGTGTTTCTGGTTGTATCTCGGTGGCTACGGTGGTGCTCAAGGTTAATGGGTGGCTGGGAGTGGCTGGGGAATCTGTTGATTTATGGCATCCAAGCGGCCGCGTGTGCTGTTCCCCATTTGGGGAGGGAGGTCCACTGCAGCAACGCCAGCGTATCATTTTGAAAACGCCTTTAATTCTCCGGGGAAACCATGTCGGATTCATTTAAAATTCCATTCACGCAGCGAACACGTTGACAACAACTGTCGGCTTCGAGTTGTGTCCATGCGCTCGCTAGCTGGCAGACGCAATTGTTTTGTGTTCCGTGCGTTGCGAGAGCAAATGTGAAACGACACTCGGTGGCAGGGTTTGCATGGGCGGTCTAGATTGCCTTCATTATTAAGGGCGGCATTGCGGGGGAAGCTGCGGCGAAGCAGCACTTCTGGAACGCATTAAACGAAACGGTTGCGGCAATAAAATGGGTAATCCTTGTTACCATGATCGTTGAAACATAAAAATTTAAGAGGGTACTAGACATTTTATGCGCCAAAGATGAGAGCTGAGAGCTGGAGGGCGCTTCTTAGGATCATGGCTGTGTCCGCGAAACGGAGGAATTAAATTCTTAAATGAAAACGCTGACGTTCATCAATTGTGTTTGAGCGATAGATAAATGCAACTAAGGAGAGCTGTTACAAAGTGACAATGGACGACGTAATTGGCTGAGTGGACTGTGGCTTCTGTTGATGTCTGCGATTTCAATTGGGTTTGCCTTGAAGTCGGGGTATCTGTGGTGTCGTCGTTAAATTTGCTAAGAGACAGATTTGTTCAGTGGTGGCTCCAGTGGAGAGGAAAGAGGGCGAGACGGTTCTTGCCCTCTAACCCATACATAGCAGGGTAGGGAACAGAGAGTTGCCACATGCTCAGTGCGCACAGTGGTCATGTTGTATGGGAGAGTTGGCAAAAATCTGTAACTCAAAAAAAATTACTTTCATAATTTTAACAATTTTATGACCAAAAGCAATCTAATTCACAATAATAAAAACTTCTTCGGCCTCTCGCGTAGCATTTTCACAATACATTGCAAGAAAAATCGTTGCAAATGCAGAAAAATGCACGACATTGCTCCCCTTAATCGCCTCGTTCCTCCCAAAGTGCTTAAAAGTGATTTTTAGTTTTTGCATCATGAATAGAAAATACTTTTAGCTTTCAGAAAAAAGAAGGGCCCCCGTTGGAGCCTCTTGGAGCATTTTTGTTAGAGCCCACAAAACATTGAAATGACTCCATCAAAAGGAGGCTTTAATTAAAAGCCTGGTCTAAAAAAACTGTAAGCAGAACGGAAAACCTGTTGATGCAGTTTGAAGGCCGAATGTATGTCCTTTAAAACAAATATAAACTTTAGGTTCCAAGGGTGATTTTTTAAAAGCTATAGGAAAGTTTTTTAAAAAAAAAACACATACAATTCAAAAGAATGCATGAAATCGTTATTTGAATCGAACGGTCCATATAATTTAATGTTTGTAGATTATTTCAGGCAAATGTTGACCTTGACTGCGCCTCAAATGGTCCATGCGCTTAGTCCAATTTTGGCATACTCTTTCCAACATTTCGGCCGGTATCTCACGAATAAATTCTTCAATGTTGTCTTCCAATGCGTCAATTAAAGCGGGCTTGTCTGTATAGACATGAGCTTTAACATAGCCCACAAAAAATAGTCTAAAGGCGTTAAATCGCACGATCTAGGCGGCCAATTGACCGGTCCCGAACGTGAAATAAAATATTCACCGAACTCGCCCCTCAATAAGTCCATTATTGCGCGTGCTGTGTGGCATGTGGCACCGTCTTGTTGAAACCACATGTCATGCAAGTCAAGCTCTTGCATTTTGGGCAAAAAAAAGTTGGATATCATCTCATGGTAGCGCTCACCATTCACAGTTACGTTACGATTCGCATCATCTTTGAAGAAGTACGGTCCAATGATGCCACCAGCCCATAAACCGCACCAAACTGTGACTTTTTCTGGATGCATTGGTAGCTCTTGCAATGCTTCTGGCTGATATTCACTCCAAAATCGACAATTCGGCTTATTTACGTACCCATTGAGCCAAAAATGAGCTTCATCGCTGAACACAAGAAGCGCGCCATGAACTTTCTTAACAGAGCACACATTTTGATAATAAAATTCAATAATTTCCAAGCGTTGTTCGTTTGTAAGACGATTCATGGTTAAATTATAGACCAAACTGAAGATGCTTGACAGTGAAACAAAACACGAAACGTGCGTCAGCTGTTTAAACCAGTGTTGCCAAAAAGATAAAGCTAAAAAATCACCCTTTACTTAATTTCAAGAAATATGCAAACATTAAATTTTCTTCAAAACTTCGTAAATTTTTGTAAATTTCAAAATCCCAACTTTGAGCTAACGGTACAAGTTAACATAATTTTGGTTCTCATATTTATAGAATCGAAGAACCTATACCATTTGGCCGAGAAAAATATGTCACTTTGGGTTTCTCTTTTTTTTCCACTGTGGGACCACTGTGCGGCCTCTTCCCGTACCACCGCGACGTAAGGAGTCTGGGAGGAGTTTCATGGAGCTAAATTTACTATCCTGTACTAAGCTTATTCCCTCATACACCAAATCTATCATACAACTACTGACGCTACACAGCGGTCTTGCACCGTCGATCAAGATTGACAGTCGTTGGCACATGACCGCCAGCCCATCCCTCATGTTAATCGTCTCAATGTTTGCTACCTCCCATAAACTGTAGGCTACCACAATAAGCTGCCAAAGAAGAAAAGTGAATTTCTAATGATCGGTTCGTATGTTTAATGATCCATTTGTGTGGATGGATGCTTGTGTCCGTATTGTTCAATCCATACAGGCGTCAATGGAGGGTATATAAATTTTTGGGCAAACAGAAAAAAAACGATCGGAAACTAGCCACTAGTAAGATTCTAATCCAAACTGACATGTAAGCATGTTCACGCAGAGAGCGATACATTTTGACATAAGTAAACAAAATTGAACGAAACTTAACGAAAGTTAACGAAACTTAACGAAACTGAATTTTGGCTGCATTTCATACTATGTATACGCTCGGTTGTCTAAGTCGAGTAGATTCACCGTTCTTCCCAATAGGTCGGCCCTTAAGTACCGAAGTGGATGTCGTTTTGTGATGATGATTTCAATTCTGAAGGCTGAAGATGATTTCAAACATCTTTCCGATATGCATACGTTTTTCGTCGTTTCTCATAAAAATGGGTCAGAAATGATCATGCGAACTATTCAATTCTAGCCAGAACTGTTCCACGAGGCTCTATTGTGATGGCGCTAGCTGGAGAGGCTTGTTAGTTGAAACCCAGGTTCACCCTAAACTGTAGCGCTGGACGATGGAGACTTACCAGGCCTGAGCAATTGCTGTCTTCCATCTTTGACGGTCCAGCTTCCAGTCATCAAGACCAAGCTGTCTTGCACCCGCGATTGCTTGATCTTTATACCCGAGATTCGGTCTTCCTCTCCTTCTCGAACCAGGAAGCTCGGATTCGAAGACCCTCCTAGCTGGAGAGTTGCTATCCATGCGCTAGATGCGCAGTGCAGTCGACGGATTACACGAAGGAAAAGAAGAAGAAGCAAATTGCTTATCCTGAAGGCTACCTTTTACGTCGTCCATCGACTTCGCTATTATCTGGTGTGCCACAGTATCCGAGCACCCACTTTCCATTACCTTCATGGTTTTCATGTCCTGACACCCGAATCAGCTTTGGTTTGGTATTTTCTGCCAGCGTAATCTGTATGTTGTGACATTCCCAGGCAGCCTTAGAGTTGAATGCGTACCTCTTTAGCGCCTTAAGAACCCCAAGGCTAGCTGAGAATATATATATGCATTGATGTTGGTGGGTTTTCTGTCACTAATGCGATGTGCCGCTTCGTTGATTGCAAACAATTCAGCTTGAAATATTGTTGTTTCCCTGCAGAGAGGCACGTGTAAGCTGCACTCCAGCCCCTACTTTGGGCTAACTCAGGGGACATCAGGTTACTTACGTTAACTTGAGTAAATTGCCAGACGGTCTCTCCTCTTTTAAGAGTTTCTAGAAGTCCATCAAGGTTTTCTTTCCAAAATCGTGAAGAAGCTCTTCTAATGTAGTAATCAACAGAGTTTAGGAGCAACTCCAAGTGAACTCGCTGCCGATAGCAGATCTAGAAAATGACAAACATTTCTGACGTCAATGCCATTAATTCCTGAACCTCGTCCATCTCAGATAACACACCCCAGCGATTGGTTCATTCCTCCTATTGGAAGGGGGCATCCAACCTCCCTGCCTGAATCGCGATCTCAATTCCCAGTGATCACCAATAAAATTTGGCACACTCCCTCGACCACAGTCAATTTATGGCTGTTCTGCAAAGCAAACGACATGCGAATCCGACAAACATGTGTTCGCTGTCAGCCAAGATCTCAATCAAACACCTCGCCGAGCCACAAGCTCAGAATCAGAACGCAACTAGATCGGAAAATCAACTTTCTCCAACCTGTCCCTTCATTAGAATTCTAAATTCCACGATGACACCGTCATAAAAATCCTTTACGCCGCGGCAAGCAATCCCAACAGCGATTTGCAATCGGCCGCCAACTTCGGTTCTTCAGTTTTAAGCTGTCCCAGCCATCAACCCGTGGCATAATTTATTGGTTTCTTGTAACAAAAACAAAAGCAACACTTCGGATCGCTATCGCGATCGGTTTAATGATCCGCAGCTCATTTCTCGACGATGATAAACCCAGATGCTGGCCATCGCAGAAGGAAGCCGTTAAAATTGGCTTAGAATCCATTGATTAGCCACTTGGGCTATCGAGATTAGTCGAGACTGGTTTTTGTATTCGTCTCGACTTGGTCACATGTGCGGGTGCATGGTGGCATGGTGTCGTTATATAATTAAACGGCTGACATTTTGAATCCGGTTAACCTTTCGTTTCAAATTTCGGAACACACGTCAAGCTGTCTGGAGGAGTTTTAATGTATACACGCTTTTGGAAACGAAAAACCGATTGAGACCACACTGAATGCAGTGGTTGGTGAAGTAATTTGGGTTTTAATTGTTCGACCATAAAGCAATGACATTCTTTTGGAATTTATTCATTAGTCGGAGATCTTTTGAGAGAAATCGCTTTATTTTTTTTAAATGGCGTGCCCATTATTAGGCAGTTAGACTAGTCCACTGCAGGTTGATAGACTTCATCTTGTTCAGACTGTGCTCTGTACTAACTGATTGAATTTGAGATCGGAAACGTAATTTCCGGGACAAGTCGTTCATTTTGCGAGCTCTCAGAAGTAGATCCTCATACGTTTTGAAAGGTGATTAGTTGTCGGTGGAATTGTTTAATACAGGATATCCCAAAAGTAATGCAAGATATGAATTTGCCGCCATTTGTGCAGTCAACACTGACAACAGCAGCTGACAGCTGATAGTTTAGCGTTAGTAAAAATGGAGAGTCACACGATGTAACAATGTGTTTGAACAGCTGGATGGCGCCGTTGGTTGAGTGCCTGCCTCTGGTTAGAGGGGTCCCCGGTTCGAATCCCAGTGAAAGCAAAGTTAAAAACGCTTTTATCGGGTTTTCAAATCTGGTCCAGTCACCATTTGCCGTTGGGATCAAATTAACGGGTACCACAATGGACCAAGATGGTCTAAGTGTGCTGGCGACTTCGCTGGCAGCCCAACTACCTAACCTAACCTAACCTAACAATTTTCATTATTGAACAACATCTCAAAAACAAAGAAAGTGTTTTGTGTTTTCTATTTGATTTTAATCTTTCTTTAATTTTGGACACCCTATATTTAACTTATTTTCAGAACTGAAATGTATTCGTCTTGGAAGCGTAGACAATTATTTTTCAGATGACATGAAGAGATCGTTGATCGGGCTAATGAATGCTTCCTTGAATGTGACTCCGAAGATTTGTGATTATTACAAAGTTTGCTCACATCTTCGTTAATTTCATGCAAGTACCTAGTAAACAGCAGCAAATATTCTGGCATGTGTATTCGAAATGTCATCAATGTGCCACCTTCAAAAGCGAATTCGATCTGGCAGTACACAACCCATCCATCGCTAAACTACACATAGCTCGTATAAGGGCGCGCTTTAAACATTCAATATTTATGTGTTGCCTAGCACAAGGCATTGTTATTAAAACGGTCCATAAATTGTAGTCCAAAAAATTGAGGTGTGAGCTTTCAGATGCACATTCATCAGTAGAACTGAAGTTCAGAGCGTTATGGCTAGGAAATGTTTGTGTCGTTGTTTCCGGTTTACGAAGTCATCGTGGACGCAAGACAACTTGGTCTTGATGACGGGAAGAAGCGTGCCAAGTACCGTCATCGATGAAAGGCGGCGATTGCTCAGATTCAGACCCTCCACGGGTCATAGACCTGATAAGGAGGTAAGTTGTGCCGTTTTTTTTCCTTATAAGCGAGAACGGCTTATAAGCGAGAACGAAGCCTTGTTGGAAGGTCCACGGCTTATTTTTGAATAACGTTAAGTGTTAAGTGTAGTAACAACGTTGCGTCGCGTATTATTTGTCATTGCGAGTAGCTACACTGTATCAATAAAGGGACGCCGAAGAGGACAGCATTCTTATCAGTGTTCGCTTCACGTTTTACCACACTTGACACTTTCAAATTTCGCAGTCGTTACGGAGTTTATTTATTGCCTTCGTGAGGGCTTCCATGAGTGATGCACTTTGCTTACAGAGACAATCGTTTTTAGGGTAAGAGTGGGACTGGCTCCGGCGGTTATAGACATATACTTGCTGATGTTTTTTGGGATATTTTGAGTTGACTTGAGGCTTTCGAGGTGACCGGTTGAGAGGAGATCTTTGGCTGTATTGCGTCTCTTCCGCATAGTAGTATTGTAAACAGTTTTCCAATAGGGACTTGACAACTTGACAAAAATTGGGTCCAACGAATCGACCGCTGCAAACGTGCCCGCGGTGGCGAGTTCCATTCATAAATGTTTTGATTGTACTTCAAGCCGATAGTAAAGTTTTTGAAATATATCAAATGGTTTGCGTTCTATTTAATAAAAGAATCTTGTGAAGTCCTTATTGGAAAACTCTTTAGCTGGGCATACATACGTATGCTGCGCGAAACAAAATAGCCGAGACCTCAATAGTTGGCTTTTGCAGATTCATAATCATCATCATAATCGTCTGACCCGCATGATCCATTACAAGGGTTGCGGGTGTAATGCACGCACGAGAGATCTCATGGCCACTCGATCCTCCGCCATCGACTCTAACTCATGAGGCGTTATGCCCAACCGCAACCAGCCGAAGACTTGGTACAACCACCTCAACCTGGGTCTGCCAAGCGGTTGCCTACATGATGGAATCGCATTCAAGGAAGGTACGCCTCGGAAGCCGTGATGATGAGGACATTCGTGCCACGTGACCAAACCATCGAAGAAGCAGCTGCTCTACATTGGCTTCCTCACCGTGGAGTTTAGATTTTTTTGGGGAGGTTTTAACACATTTTTCGCAGAAAGAAGACTTGATGGCTTCATCATAAGTGACTCACAGACCATTACAGAAATTGGTGTGGTGTTGTCCACCTTGAACTCTCTGAATGAGTTCAGGCGCACGTCGCGATGACCGAGCATAAATCCTCTCATTCTGTTTGTTGAAGAACTCTTCAATGGTGAATATTTTGTCATCAGTGTATTGGCAACACTGCGGTAGAGAGTGGGAGCATGGGAGCATGGGTGCTCTTTGATATGTTATAATACTCATGCGTCATGACATGCATCATAGCTTTTATCTTTGTTGTTTTCTGTTCATGTCCAACCGTGTTCAGGGGTGTTGTGGTCTAACCACCGACAAGAGCTGGTCGTTGTACTTCTGCCGGGATGAAAGCCACACTGTTCGTCATCTATTCTGGACTCGACTACAGCTCTAGGATGCGTCCCAAAACCTTAGAGTAGACTTTGCTGTGAAACTTAAAAGTGGGATGTCACTGTAGTTGGAGCAATCTGTTTTATCTCCCTTTTTTGAAAAGAGGTACAATCGCTCCAGTTTGGAAGGTTTCTCACTGAGTTCCCAGCCCTTCCCAGCTCTTACTGACAAGAGAGAGAGCCATGAAACTCGAAACCTCATTACCCATGGCCTTAAGCATTTCTAGCCGGATTTCAACATTTAACGTTACATCACGTAAAGTTGCTTCCAATGCAGTTTGCTTGATACGCTCAAACCACGCGTGTTTTCAAGATCTAGTAGGTGTCGTTATTTTTTTTTGTATTCCCAACCACCAACAACCCGAACTGATAGCAAAACAATGCAATCATTCATGAAACCCTGAAGTAATTTAATTTGATTGCACTTGGAGACGATAATCGCATTTCGAGTATGTTCCGGCAGATTCATTGCCTTCGTAAATATTATAAATCAAAGGCAGTCAGACGGTTCAGATAACATCTTCAATCAAATTGTCATCGATGAGTGGCTTGTACACCGCATTCCGGCAATACATCGATGTGATTAAATGCATGTTTACGTTTTTGTTTACATTTTGGCTGTGTGCCAGTTGTGGTTAGTGATGAGCGTTGTTGGCTTATTGTGTGTAATTGCGTTTAGCTTGCGATGAGAAGGTGAATCTATGTACAACGTGAAGTGATACAGAATGTCTCTATTTAAGCATGGACGTTATGTTCTCGGCGTCAAAAAGGTTCCAAATCAGAGTTGATAATGAGCTCACAGTCAAGCCAGACTACAATCCCTTGAAGTAAACAACCCATATTGGACACCTTCCTCGAAATTTCTTTAACGTAGAGAGTACTCAAGACCGTTCTCTCCTTGTTCTTGTTTTTCTGGTTCTTGTTCATTTTATTTGTTTCAAAATTTCAAAATCAGAATGTTCCACTCCACCAAATAGACGATGATAGTAGAGAATTCCGTCCGCTCCACCTAGACGAAGTCAAGATAGCCATGTCGAGACTAAAGTCGAAGCTACTGTCTGCAGAACTCTTTAAGGCAGCTGGAAATGAGCTAGTAGGGCACATGCACCAACTCATCTGTAAGATATGGTCAGAGGAGAGCATGCCCGTCGAGCGGGATCTCAGTTTCGTTGACCCGATCCACAAAAAAGGACACCTCTTCAGCAGCGCCATCTACAGAGGGATAAGTCTCCTACGAGGGGCGTTCAATATATTCTCGGTATCGGGGTGAAACTGTGGTTGTATATATAAATTGACTTATTTATCGGTAATACTATTATTTTAGTGCACTCATGTAAAATGTCATATAAATGTGATTATCAATTCGCGTTTTATGTCTAGTTAAACAGAATCATAATGGCAACTGAGACGATGATGGTGAAAATTGAGCATTGCGCTGTAATTCAATTTCTCACTAAGCAAGGAAAAAGTCAAAAAGCTATTCATGAAAAGATGGTGGCTGTTTACCATGGTTCCGCACCTTCATTATCAATAGTGGTCAAATGAGTTCAAGAGAGATCTTCATGAAAATCTTAACCTTTCAAAGGTCAGTGCAAGATGGGTGCCACGAATGCTCACAGCGCCTCAGAAAAAAGTGAGAATCGCATGCTGTAGAGAGCTTTTGGAGATGTGTAGTGAGAACGCGGACGGTGTTATGGATCGAATTGTTACTGGTGACGAAACATGGGTCCACCACTATGACCCTGAAAGCAAACAAGAGTCCATGCAGTGGCATAAAAAAGGAACAGACCCCCGAAGAAGTTCAAAGTCACTCCGTCTGCCGGGAAGCTCATGGCCACAGTTTTTTGGGACTGGCTAATTGAGTACAAAAATAAAAGGTGAAACCATCAACGCCACATCCTACGCTTCCACTTTGCATAATTTGCGGGAGGAAATTAAAAAGAAAAGACGGGGTAAACTCGCAGCGGGTGTGTTGCTTCTTCATGACAAAGCTCCTGTTCACACGGCGCGAGTTTCCAAGGCTGCTGCGCGAGTTTGTGGTTTCGAAGAAATACAACATAGTCCAGACCTTACCTCAAGATGTAACAAATGCATTGATGTTAGGGGAGATTATGTTGAAAAATAAAAACAATTTGAATTGAATTCGTATTTTCCTTCATATCGATACCGAGAATATATTGAACGCCCCTCGTAAACAGCTTACAAGATCTTCTATGTAGTTTTGTGTAAACGCCTGAAACCATTCGTGAATAAACGGATAGGTCCTTATCAGTGCGGTTTCAGGCCGGGGAAGTCCACCATCGACCAAATCTTCATACTGCGGCAGATCCTGGAAAAAAATCCCAGGAGATGCAAATCGACACCCACCACATATCGATTTCGAGACCACATACGACAGCGTGCATAGAGACGAGCTATACAACGCCATGTCTAGTTTTGACATTCCTGCCAAACTCCACGATGGACGATGGAGAATTCTCGGTGCAATGTCAAAAAAGGATTTAGACAAGGCGCTGTCTTTAATATCATCCTGGAGATGATCATGCATAGCTCACTGGCCAACACAAGAGGTACGATCTTCCAAAATGTCTAGCATACGCGGACGACATTGACATGATCGGTACAGCGTCCTGGGCGCGATCTTTGGTCCTGGCTACGTTAATGGAATTTTGAGAAGAAGGTTCTAGCCAGGCGTCTATGGATCCAACGCCTAAGATGGCTAGGCCATGTAGAGCGTATGGACAACTTAGCTCCTGCCCGAAGAATCTTCGACTCTGAGCCTGTGGGACAGCGCAACAGAGGACGTCCACGCACAAGGGGGCGTACATAAGTCGAGGGGGACCTTAGCCGACCTTAGTTGGCGAGTGATCATGCCTGCTGGCGAGGCATGTTGAGTGAGGCCCAGGTCCATCTAGGACTGTAACGACAAACATTTGTGTCCGTTTTATCGCATTTTCTAGATTTTCCGGTGATAACTGCTCGCATTTCTGATGAATATTCTCGCTAAGGACAATGATTGTCTGAGGCTTGTTGGCATAAGCCCGGTACTTAAAGTAGCCCCAAAGTAAGAAGTCTGGGATGGTTAAATCGGGCGATCTTGATGGTCATGCTAAATCGCCAAAACGGGAGATTACGCAACCAGGAAACGCTTACTTCACAATATCCATTGCGGCGCGTGCTGTGTGTGCGATTGTGCCTCGTCTGGTTGAAACCCCATGTTCACCAAGCCCCGCCCGTCCAATTGCTGCAGTAAGAAGTCGTTTATCATGGTCCTGTAGCGTTCGCCAGTAACAGTGCCCGTATTGCCTATGGCGTCCTCAATAAAATACGACCCAAGCAATCCTCATGCGTGAACGCCACCTTGTACTTAAGATAACTAGGCTCGCCCGTCGTTGAAATTTGACGATTATGTGTTTAAATGCAGGCTGTGCTGTGCATTGTGCACATCTACGCGAAATTACCTTTCCAATGGTGTAAGTCTCATGCCATTCGGTTGAGTATAACGGTGTATAAGCGTACCACAAAAATTGGCAGCACGTATTTATATATCGATTTGTTACACTTATTTCTGAGTATATTACTAAGCTGATGTCGTTCCTTCTTAATGGCGACCGCAAAAGTGAGAGATGTCACTCAAAATCAGAGGATCGTCAAGTTCTTCACATTCTATGGTTAAGTCGTTCGGCCACCAAGTCAGTCAGGTGGCGCATTTGGCTTTGATACGGATGTAAGTGGCACTCTCGGTGCTGACAGGGATGTTACATTAAATTCAGTCTTAACGTCTGTACCACAGTTTCTTTAACCATTGTCGATGTTGGCTATCCTACCATCGCCTTTGGGGAAGACTGGTCTAATCAGGCACTCAGAACCACCCAACTTGATCCTTCGCAGGTGAGCGCTTCTTTTGAATTGCCTCTTGAGCCGAGGTTTGCGTCTGATCTCAGTTCTGCTACTTTCTTTCCAACCACTTCGTTTGGTAGTTAAAAATACAAGAAAAATGCTCACCTTCGGGGAAGCCCCTGCTCTTCAACTTCATGGTTATTCAGTTGGTTTTCCTCGCAGACGCTATCACGGCTTCGTGTTCTCTTCGCGTAATCGATTCAAAGTTGAAACTTGAAAGTTCAGCTTTCTGATTCACCAGAAACCGCTGAGAATACGCAAATATTTGCTAGTCAGTGGCAAAGTTGTTGGACGCCACCTCTATTCACGGAACCACAGCATGACTAGTCGGGTGTATTCCTGCCCCGCAGCAGGCGAACTCTTTAACATTTCAAAAACCCCTTAAATTTCCTCGATTTAAGTTTTTAATTATTCCGCAGCTTAGACGCCTCGGTCTCTCTCTCGCCGTGCTCCCGCAAATCATTCCCTTTGGCGTTTCTTTTCCGCCAAAGCCCACCCTTTATTGGCATCTCCTTCTCTGCTAATTTAATTATGGGACGCTTCATGATATGCCCAAGCATTTAAGCAGTCCCCCCCGGCCTCTCCTGTGTCACCAGAAAATTGTCACCAGTCTCTGTTTACTTTGCCCTCACCTCGGCCACCGGCTCCACTCGTTTCTTTCGTTTTATTTCGTTGTCAAATATTTTTCGGATTAGACCCCCTCATAATGACTCGCCACGGATCGGATTGCATCCTTTCTCGCAGAGCCCAGCCACCGGAGCGTGCGAGGACGAGCCCTCGTCTGTGTGCCCGTACACAAAACGAATTTATGAGCCACAAAACAAGGAAAGATAAATTCGTGCCTTCGGCATCGGGGGCCTCTTAAATTTCAGTGGAACAGCACGAAAGGGACACTCTCTGTGGTATTGGATTATGTTTACTTCTGACGGGCAGGATGGGGTTTCAAAAATAAATTCCATCGTCTCGGCTGGGGATCTTCTTCGCCATCACCAGCAGTCGGGTGTACGTGCGGCAGTTGAGCTTTGAATGGAATTTCTGTTAGTGGACACCTCGGGTGAAGGGATGTACACGACCCTTCAGCTCCTATTGATCATATTAAATGGGGTCATTCACTCGGAGTGGAGAGATTTGTTCTTCAGCGGTGCGGCGTGACGGGGGGGGTTCTTTGAAATGAAACCTTTGTTCTGCGCGTAAATGGAGCTGAGGCGTTTGGGTAGCATTTTTGAGTTTCCGAGCATGTATGGGGGATGGATTTTAAAGTGGCGAAGGAAGAGCAGCTATCCGATGCACGTAGTGGAACAATAAGGTGGGTGGTTGGGGGAGAAGCTGGGATTTCTCGAGAATTTTCTTTCACAAGAAGGATTGTGCTTGTAAAACAACAAATCTTGAGATTGCTGGTGGAGTTTACCTTGCTTGTTCATCTATGGTCATCCTGGATTGGTATCTGGGCACTGGTTCCGCTTGGACACATCGGCCGTGGTCTTGGTCTATTTCTACGTCAGGCGCCATTCTGCCGTGGTCTTGGTCTACTTCTACGTCGGGCGCCATTCCGCCATGATATTGGTCTACTTCTACGTCGGGCGCTATTCCGCCGTGGTCTTGGTCTACTTCTACGTCAGATGAATTCTGTCACAACTCTTGGTCTATGTGCTGCTGGCTTGGCAGCGAAATTTCCAAACAGGTGATTTCAGATTCGACTGATGACTCGAACTCTTTTTCAGAATAAGACTCTCGCTTTTCAAGGTACAACTTTGACCCGAAGTTCAGGGGATCTCTGGTTATTTATCCTGCTTACCGCTCAAAGGTCTTTTGTTCGTGTTCACGGCTAGAGGCTATGCGGACCTCAGTTTGATGATTTTTAGTAAGGCACGCGTTGTGAGATGCTTGGGAAGATGGAGGAGACTAGTGGTTTTGCAATCAACAGATCCGTTTCACGGATCACGTTTGTAGCTGTGCTGGGCCATCAGTTCTCGGGGAGTAGTCTGTTAAATCGAGTCAATTTTTGTGTTTTATATCAATTCCACACATTGACTGGCAAATTATAGTTAAGACCTCGCCTTTATGAACACCGCCAACTCTAAGGTCTCGGGCAGTCTAGGTGACCCACATCGCTGTTCTTCATAAACACGATGGGTTGTAGTTTTGAACCCTTCTCTCCGCCTACACTCTCTTAGACGACACGAGAGTCATGTGTTGTTTCCGACGTGGGATGCTTCTTCCAGATGACGGCTATCTGTCTCTCTTCACCGTGGCTAGGCCACTGGTAATACGTATTCACAAAAAAAACCCGCCAACCACGTTGAAGGTAAAGACTCTGAAAAGATCTCTGTTGCCTGCTAATGACGGCGCTACGATGATAGGGGAAGAAAACGCATCTATACCAAGGGAGAATACCCATCCTTAATTGGTCCTGCTTCCTTTCTACATCCTTCTAATATTCCAGTTCAGTTTAGACTTGCTTAACTCTTGTAACTTGGCCGTTCGGAGTGGACATACAAATGTAGGTCCCTTCCACTCGTGAGAGGACAATAGCACGTCGTTGCTGGAGCTGCTGTAGAAGCTAGGCCCTGGGCTAATATAACATAATTCATTGCATGTGTTTACCAAGGCCCTACTCAGCCGTTTTGGGACATTGTGCACGTCTACTCGAAATTACCTTTACAATGGTTTAATTACCATGCCATTCGGTTGAGTTGAGCGGTGTATAAATGTACCACAAAAATCGGCAGCACGTATTTATATACATGGAAGATAACTCTTGCGCTGTCACTTCCTTTGTCTTGTTAGACGGCTCGCCTCACTCGACTAACACCCTAACTCAGAGGCTCAGACCCCTCTTGCCAACCTCTAATCTGAGCTCTTTTCTCGATTCACTCAATTCTTCTACACAGCCGATCCGTACTGTATATCCACGTTGCTCTTAACATTCACTACCCCAACTCACGGCCTAATTTTGGAAACAAGAATCATACAAAAATGTCTTAACCCTTGACTCCATCGGCGGGTTTAGAACTCATATCCCCCCGGGTTGGGCTTCTAGTAATCTAGGCGTTGAAACCGATAACTCGATCACCATTTTCTCTGACAGCCAAGCGGAAATAAAGACTATAGACCATGAGACATACTGATATCGAAGCGGGTTAGATGGAGAATCAGACAGAGCAGCAGTGAGATATCCTTGATGAACGTGGTGATCCTCTGCTGGGTGCCGAGGCATAATGGAACCCAAGGAAATGAAAAGGCAACCTCTCGAAAATGGATTCCGACCTAAGGAGCATACGCTGCCATAAGAAAAAGCAATCTAGACGACGAAACCTGTACACAGCCAGGGCTCAATGGCTTGGTCTGAGTATTGAAGCAACGGCAGAGACCCTATTACCGACGCTGAGTAGTGAGAAGACATAGATGTGAGAAGCCTAGTAAAAGACTAAAAAAAATGAACAACTGAACTTAACACACAACGACTTTTGCAGAAGCTGTAGTGATGAGGAAGAAACTGAATCTATCCAACATCTTCTCAGCGACTGTCCAGCCTTAGCAAGGAAAAGAAGGCAGTTCCTAGGAAAGCACTTCTTCGTAGAGCTGGGGGACTTAAGAAATGGTGAACTGAATCTCCTACAATTCATATGTGGATTCGGGTGGTTTTGGGATTGAAGAAGGTCTGACCACAATTTGAACACTCCGGACGCAATGAAATCAACATATTTGTCTAAGTGAACCACGAGTTTAGGGCCGACAGGTAGCCTACCTACCTAGGAGTCTAGTCGCCACCAACTGCACCATAGCGTACTCGAGGATACCACTGACCTAACGTAGCCGAGTTGAGTTGTCCATCGGGCACCCCTCCCGAAAAGTCATAAGCGAAAACCTCTTCGGTATGAGGACTGGGTCATCGTGGACGCAAGAGAGCTTGGTCTTGATGACTGGAAGTAGCATGCGCAGGACCGTCAAAGATGGAAGGCAGCAATTGCTCAGCCCCGGACCGTACATGGGTCGGCCTGATAAGTAAGTAAGTACGCAGACTAACAATTTACAAACCGCCCGGTGGTGGCATGAGTATGAGTCGACATCAAAGGGGAATGGGATATATTAGATATATTAGACCTCATAGTGGGTTAATGTGTGTCCCCTACCACTTCTAGACCGCAGAGACTCGAAGTCTATTCAGCTCTTGAGCTCTGGGCCTTCTTGCTCATTCACAGTCATTCAAAATATGACCAACTATTCGACATGTCGATTGGAATCAGCTCCCCTGTACGGCTTATAATCAAATTTTCCAATAACCAAGATAAGGTTAAGTTAAGGGTGTTTTTTTTAGAGGTATAGAACTTTGAAATGGAATAAAACAAAGATGATTTTTTTAAATTGACATGAAATTTACTTTGTTCGAAAGATAATCTTCTGGCATTATAATTTTGATATAATCTCTGGCATATGACTGCCACGGCTGGCTCGGACGTAGTCTAATCTAGAGGTCCAATTTTCGATGACTTTTTCCAACATTTGTGGTCGTATATCGGCAATAATCTGGCGAATGTTGTCCTCCAAGTGGTCAATCGTTACGGGCTTATCGGCGTAGACTAGCGACTTTACATATCCCCGCTGAAAATAGTCAAGCGGCGTTAAATCGCACGATCATGGAGCTCAGTTCACGGGTCCGTAACGTGAAACTATGCGGTTACCAAACGTTTCCTTCAATAAATCAATTGTGGCACGAGCTGTGTGACATGTTGTGCCGTCTTGTTGAAACCACAGATCCTGCACATCATGGTTGTTCAATTGATGAACGAAATTGTCAGTAATCATGGCTCTATAGCGGTTACCATTGACTGTAACGCTCTGGCCAGCATCGTTTTTAAAGAAGTCCACCAACCCATAACGCATACCAAACAGTCAGTTTTTGTGAATGTAACGGTGTCTCAACATACTCTTTGCGATTATCATCACTCCAAATATTCCATTTAACCAAAAGTGAGCTTCATCGCTAAACAAAATTCGCTTATGAAAATTGCTATGCGCACTATGCTATGCTAACCAACAAATGCCAAGCTTAACTAAAAATAAATCACTTGACAGCTGACCAAATGGCCGCCAGTTAAAATAGT